>OX336392.1:428118464-429512890 GCA_946902985.2 Meconema thalassinum | reverse complement strand
AGTCATTACAAAACAATAAACATATAACATTTCAAGAAAAAAACCTAGCTCTGATCGGATTTGAACCATAGGCATTTGAGCGATAGGCTAACGCTCTACCACTGAGCTTATTGTGTCAACGAATATCGTTCTATATAAAATGACTTACATAGAACTTGTTAGCAAATAATGATTTATACTAAACGATTTCATCACTGGAGTATATTATTTATATATAAAGCATTTCATACAACGTTTATTTATTTATTTTGTATCAGTACGCTATATTGCATGCAATACTCAAATTAGTGAAATATAAGTCAGGCACAAGATATCCGCTGCCATCTTGTCTTATTACTGAATCGGCTCAGCTTTTTAAAATCACGTCTGCACTATAGTATTACAAAATAAACTTTTAATTTCGAACGTGCCTCTTCCTTTAGAACAGTTAAAACGATTCTCGGCTCGATAATCGGAACTGGTGGGTCCCATGATATGGATTATAAAGTTTGCATAATTCGCACGGCCGCCATCCTGAAATGGTATGGCGGACAACCTTGTAGTTTGGTCACAAGACGCATCCTATACGAAGGTATGTTGTTACCAAATTTGATAGAGATCGGATGATTTGGTTAGTCGTTATTTGATTTTACGTTTTGAACATTTGACTGGCCGCCATTCAGTTTTAGTAAAGATGGCGGCGATATAAAACATGACACTGAGGTGTCCTTTGCTAGTGCTACCTTTGTACCAAATTTCGTACAATTCGCATTCACCGTGTTCGAATTGATAGGGGGGACAGATATTCAGAGTACACACACTCACACACACACAGACACACACACACACAGACTCACACACACATACATACATACACACACATACATACACACACACACACACATACTCACACACACACATACACACACACACAGGCAGACACACTTTTTTCGCCCTGTGTTAATCTCATAAGTCTACTTTCATTTTTTGCAAAAATCGAAAGTAGGCTAAAAACAGTGCGGGAATCGTAAAGAGAAAGGAAATATAATGAAAAGAGGAGAGGAGAGGAGAGGAGAGGAAAGAGGAGATAGGAGAGGGTCCGCCCCAAAGGTAAGGGTCAAAAGGGGAAAACGGAACCAGCTCAGGAATCCCTCGGGGTCGCCAACTCCCGAACTCACCAGCCGTGAGCCCCTGAGGGTGTAGCATTATCGACGGTGCATCAGAAGTGGTGGGGCTACATACACCCTGCCTCCTTAAGGGCCTTGAGCACAAGGCAGGAGGTAAAAGGAAAAGAAAAAGAAGGCTGACCCCTCACAGAAGGAGGGTATCAGGAAAGATGAGACAAGGGCCAATTAAGGCGGGAAAGTTAAAGACTCCCTAGGCCTCGGATAACCTAATACCGTCGGGGTCGGAAGAGAACAACAGTTGACCAAGGGAGAAGACAGGAAAGAAGATGATGATAATTGTTGTTTTAAGGGGTCTAACATCTAGGTTATCGGCCCCTGATGGTTTGGGTGATCGTGAAGATGAAAATGAAAAGCGAACTTAAAACTAAAACTAACTACTAACCTACACACTAGAAGAAGAAATGGAAAACTAAAGGAGAATAACGCAAATAAAGGACAGGAGGAAAAGAAATGCCCTCAACCCTCGAAGAAGGCGGATTGAGGGACTTGGAAGGAAGGAGAGCCATGAAAGGCAGATAGGAAAGTGAAAGAGGAGAAGGTCCACCCCAAAGGTAAGGGACAAAAAGGAAAAACGGACCCAGCTCAGGAATCCCTCGGGGTCGCCAACTCCCGAACTCACCAGCCGTGAGCCCCTGAGGGTGTAGCATTATCTAGGGTGCACCAGAAGGCAGGAGATAACATGAAAAGAAAAAGAAGGCTGAACCCTCGCAGAAGGAGGGAATCAGAAAAGATGAGACAAGGGCCAATTAAAGCGGGAAAGGAAGTGACTCCCTAGGCCTCGGATACCCTAATACCGTCGGGGTAGGAAGATGATGATGATGATGATGATAATTATTGTTTTAAGGGGCCCAACATCGAGGTTATCGGCACCTAATGAAAATTAATGGCGTGAAATGAAAGGATGTTGATAAAATCAACTCACTGCCATGGATGAAACGAAAATGGTGTTTATAAAACAGACAGTGAGCCCCAACAAATATGCCTTATTTGAATAAAAAATAAATAAAAATGGATGGTAAAAAAGGATAAAACAAATACGGCATAGTGAACAATAAAATAGATGAACACAATAAAAAACATAAAACAGATTTAACCTGAATTAACATTTGTAACTACACATTAAAACTTAAAAAAGTAACCACTCTCCCTCATGAACCGGATGACGAGTTCAGCTGACGGCCCGCCATCACGGAGAATAAGGGAAAGGGTATTAGGCAGTTTAAGATTCCCTCGCAGATCGGCCAGATCCACACACTCCAAGAGAAGGTGTGCCACGGTTAGGTGGGTGCCGCAAGGACACACAGGGGGATCTTCTCTCTTCATCAAGTGGGAGTGCGTAGCAATCCCATGGCCGATCCGGAGTCGACAGAGCACCACAGCTTCCATCCGGAGAGAGCGGAAGGAAGATTTCCACACCTTCGTTGTCTCCTTGATGCCTCTCAGTTTGTTGGGTTGAGGCGTGGCACGCCATGCCTCCTCCCAATGTGACAGGATCGAATGCCGCAACCGAGAGCGCACATCACTAGCAGGCACCTTATACGGTAGCGAGCGGCTGCCTCTCTCGCCGCCTGATCAGCAAGCTAGTTTCCCCCAATACCCATGTGGCTAGGTAGCCACACAAAGGTCACCCCGGTTCCAGCGTTACGCGAACTGACGAGCTGGTCGTGCACACGCTGGACCAACGGGTGCTTCGGGAAACACACATCGATCGCTTGCAGCGCACTCAGAGAGTCAGTACACACAAGAAAGTGCTGGTGATCGTCTGATAACGTGTACCGCAGAGCCTCTAAGATGGCATAGAGCTCCGCAGTGTACACGCCACAGGCCTCGGGAAGTGAAAAGAGAAACCGACAATCCTCAACCACAAATGCACAGCCTACTTTCTCGTTTACCCTCGAACCGTCCGTGAATAGCAGCCCTGATCCCGGCTCACAACGGAACGGAACAGCCTCCGATGGACGGAGGAGTCCGTGTCCGACTTGGGGCCGGTGTGCAGATCCAGGATGATATCAGGGCGAGAGACCTTCCTCGGAGGGGCCTTGCTAGGTATTCGGACGATACAGGAGACATAAGGAAATCGGAACTGACGGTGTAAGTCATCCAAGCGAATCCCCGCCGGCCGAGTGGCTCGGGCGAGCGCATCATACAGCCGGCGATTCGGATTGGAAAACAAACATGGATACCTTGGATGAATTGGCATCTGTCGAATAGTTGCAGCATAGGTCAGCATTACTTGTTGGCGCCTCAGGTGTAAAGGAGGTACGCCAGCCTCGGCGAGCAAGCTGATGACTGGGCTTGTCCGAAAGGCACGCGTCGCCAGCCTCACACCGACGTGGTGGACACTATCCAGTTTAACAAGCACTGACTTACGGGCCGTACCATATGCTATACTGCCATAATCTAACCTAGATAAAATCAGGGCCTTATAAAAACGTAGGAGCACCGCGCGGTCCGCCCCCCATGATGTGCCGCTAAGAAACCGCAACATGTTGAGTTTCTTAGCACAGGCAGTTTTCAAACACCGCACGTGTGGTTACCACGTCAATTTCTGATCGAAAAGGAGCCCAAGGAACCGGTACACAGCAACAACAGGCAAAGCTACATTGCCCAGATAAAGCTCAGGATCTGGATGGAGGGTGCGCTTTCGGCAGAAATGGACAACCGAGGACTTAGCGGTTGAGAATCGAAAGCCATGCTCCGGTGTCCAGCGTTCCACTCTCCGAATAGCTTGTTGTAACTGTCGTTCAGCGACCGCCATATTTTGCGCACTATAATGTAGAGCGAAGTCGTCTACATATAGCGACGGTACCACTGCTGGACCAGCAGCAGCGACTATACCGTTTATGGCAATCGCAAATAATGTTACGCTAAGCACCGATCCCTGTGGGACTCCGTTTTCCTGTATATGATATGTCCCCCCTATTCGGACACAGAACAGGCGAAGGGACAAAAAATTCGCAATAAAAACCGGCAAGTTACCTCGGAATTTCCATTGATGCAGGGTAGAGAGGATGCCGTAACGCCAAGTGGTGTCATAGGCCTTCTCGAGGTCAAAGAAAACAGCGACTAGGTGCTGTCTCGGGAGAAAAGCGTCCAGTATGGCGGTCTCCAGGCGTACCAGATGGTCGTTGGTACACCGAGACGCCCTGAAACCACACTGGTATTCAGACAGGAGTCCCCGTTTCTCCAGGACCCACACCAGGCGCCGATTAACCATCCTCTCAAAGAGCTTGCACAGACCGTTAGTAAGACAAATAGGTCTGTAACTCCCTGTCAATTTGGGATCCTTATCGGGCTTCAGGATAGGTATAATGATACCTTCCTGCCATTGCGCTGGAAACACACCTTCCAACCAGATACGATTAAACACCATGAGCAAATAACGAATGATCTCATCGTTAAGGTGTTTAAGCATCTGGTTGTGAATATTATCCGGGCCAGGAGACGTGTCCCTGCAGAGCGCCAGCGCTCCGCGGAGTTCCCACTCCGTAAAGGGCACGTTGTACTCCTCCGAAGCGCGGGAAGCAAAACTAAGCTGGAAACGTTCCGCTTCGCGCTTCAGGGCCACGAAGGCAGGGTCATAGTTATCGGAACCGGATATATCCGCAAAATACGAGGCGAGATGGTTTGCAACGCGATAAGGATCTGTAACCAGTTCATTAGCAATGGAAATTCCCGGTACAGTAGAAGATGTCTGAATTCCCGAAATGCGTCGTAGTTTAGGCCACACTTGAGAGGAGGGGGTATGTGCCGTAATAGAAGACACATACCGTTCCCAGGATTTGTCTGGCGAATAAGAATCCGTGCCTTGGCACGAAATTTCTTAAACGCCACCAAATTGGCCATGGTTGGACGCCGACGGTAGTGCTTATGAGCTCGACGACGGTCTCTTATTGCCGCTGCAATATCCTGTGTCCACCAAGGGACGAGTTTGCGACGAGGAGTCCCAGAAAAGGATGGAATGGACTCTTCGGCGGCAGCAAGGAGCACATCGGTGATGTGCTGTACCTCGTCATCGACGCTCCGGCAACCAAGATCAACGAACACAGCTCGTTCTTGAAACGAGGGCCAATTTGCCCGCTTAAGAACCCAACGACTGGGGAATTCCGGTGGGCGTCTGGTTCAGAAGGGTAAGAACGATCGGGAAATGGTCACTGTCACAGAGGTCGTCGTCTACATACCAACCAAATAGGGGGACCAGCGCACGGCTACACACACTCAAGTCAATGTGTGAGTACGTGCCGTGCGCTAAGCTAAAATGTGTAGCTTCCCCTGTATTTAATAGAGATAAATCCAACCCTTGAATTAAGCCTTCCACGTCCCTTCCTCTGGGGCAGGAAGATGGTGATCCCCATTGGGGGTGATGAGAGTTGAAATCACCCACGAGTAGGAAAGGGACTGGAAGTTGATCAACAAGATCTAAGACGTCATTAATATCAAGGGGTTGGTTCGGAGGAAGGTACACGTTACAAACAGTTATCATAGCAGGCAAGGACACGCGAACTGCAATAGCTTCCAGAGGAGTGGCGAGTGGAAACTCCTCACTATAGCAGTCAGAGCGAACGAAGGTCCGGCGTCTTGTCGCTCTTTAGAGTATAGTCATAAACCTCTCAGTACATTCTCGTGATCAGGTCTGAGGTTTGTTTCCTGTAGGCAGACTATACTCGCTGCGTATTGGGCAATAAGCTGACAGAGTTCAGTCAAATGCCTGTCATAACTGTTAAATTCCACTGTAACAGTGCCATTGTGTGAACTTAGGGAATAAGTTGGAGCAGCAAGCTACAACTTAGACTCTGGAGGATCATCATCCACTTCGGCGACTACAATCTCCATGTCCTCAGGCGAGGTCATGGAGTGACTCGACTCGGTGGAAAATTTCCTAGACGCAGTTCGGCGGCGTTGGGAACTCCGTGGGGAGCGCGTAGATCTGGGGACCGAAACGTCCCCAGTCGCAGAAGCATCCGCAGGTGTGGGCGCGGATGGCTTCCCCTTTTTTGGAGAAAGGGAATGCGTAGTGCGGGGTCCCTTCTTACCCGTCCCCGCCTCTTTAAGATATATAGACGGGTCAGGAGCCGAATTCCTGACCCTGGTCGACGATGCCGCCTCCGCCGGCTTCGGCGCGGCTTTCGCCGACCGTTTGGGTGGGGAGAAAGTCTTCGACTTCCGCCCGAGTGGGGAGTAAGTCTTCAACTTCCTCCCCTGCTGTGCGGGCGGAGCAGCCTTCGCTCGCACAGCCTTCGTGCTGGCCAAAGGTGGAGTTGAAGTCACCTTCGGGCTTTCCGTTACAATCATAGGTGCTGGCTTCGGAACAGGTAACTCAGTTGCAGGTTTCACAGCTGGTACAAAAGATGAGGTCGCCGGGACCAAATTTGGTATTATGGCTCTATAATCGATCGTTGGAGAAGGCGAAATCGTGGTATGGTACTTCTTGCGGGCCTCCTGGTAGGTGAGACCATCCAGGGTTTTGATCTCCTGGATTTTCTTCTCACTCAGGAAGACAGGGCAGTTCCTGTCCCGAGGAGAATGAAATCCAGGGCAATTAGTGCACTGATAAGGTGTTGTGCACTCTTCCGCTTCGTGTGGTACCATACCGCATGTTCCGCAGATTTCGGGGCTCGAGCATCGGGATAACATGTGCCCGAACTTCTGGCACTTATAACACCTCATGGGTGGAGGGATATGAGGCCGGACGTCACAACGGTAACTTGTAACCTTGACTTTCTCCGGGAGCACCGAAAGCTCAAAGGAAATAATGAAAGCACCAGTATCCACGATTTGACCGTTGACCTTGCGCGTAATGCGCCGGACATCAGTTACGTGACGGTGCTGCATATCCTCCTTGAGCTCCTCGTCAGTGTTTAGAATCAGGTCCCGGTGGAAAATAACTCCTCGGACCAGATTCAGGGATGTGTGCTTTTCCACTTTGACGGGAATGTCGCCAAAGTGGTCACATTTCAAAAGTCGTTCAACTTGCTCACCAGTCCTAGTCTTGAGCAACAAGCTACCGTTCCTCATCTTTTGTACTTTCTCAAGCTCACCATAGACACCTTCTATGTGGCGAGAAAACAAAATACTCTTTACCAGCTTGAAATCACCCCCATCTGTTCTGGTAGCTACCAGAAACTTGGGGGTGTTAGCACCCAGATTTTCACGCACAGGTTGTTCCCAGGGGGTTGATCCCCGTAGGGAATCAAATGTTAAAGACTTGGGCGTAGGACCACCCTGGTTGGGGATTTTTCTTTTGGAACCCATGGCCAGATCATCCTCCCCGAATGCCACCGACATCCGATCACGGGCTGTCACAGTAGGCGCTACCCAGCCAGGGCAAGGCCCGCCTAGCTTGGAAGGCATTGCCCGGGGGTCCGATGTTTTACAATGCCGTATCGGCATGTACCCCTTGGCATATACTGGATTTTACAGCTCAGACATTCGGCTGTGCGGGGACCTGCGTAGTCAGGCGGATACTACTGAACGGGTACATGGCACACCCACCTGTCGGCGCGGCCAAGACCGGAACAGGCTTTCGAGCGTAGTCGCAAGCGTAAGTGGCCCATCCCCTAACAGCACGCACATATAGAAATTTTGGTTGCCAGACCCTGAAAGCAGTAACGGAAAGAAGTGCGATATAACTTAATAAGAGTTATACCGCACGGGTGTATGTCTTTTAGAGCTGACTGTCAAACCCTCGAAAGGGGACCGTTCCAAGAACCCCTTTTAGTCGCCTTTTACGACTGGCAGGGATTACCGTGGATGTATTCGCTTCCTCCCACCCACTAGGGGTACAATTCACAAAACAACGCGGAGTCCTTAAAGTATAGCCAAGGTCGCCCCTTTTAGTCGCCTCTTACGACAGGCAGGGGATACCGTGGGTGTATTCTAAACCCCCCACCCATAGGGGGGGGGGGGTCGAAAGAGAACAAGAGTTGACCAAGTGAGGTCGACAGGAAAGAAGACGGAGAGGATCCCGGCACAAGTAAGTGGAAACAATGCCGGACTCAGCTGGGGACTCATGGTCGCCAACCCACGTCCCACTAGATGTGAGCCCCTGGGGGGGGGGGTTAAAAATCAGAGCATTGTACTGTACTCGATGTGCCCTGAGTCGAATTGGCTAAGCTGACCATGTTGGTAAATACATGCTGGAAAAGAGGTCGCTGATAGCGTTTACGGCGAACTATGGGAACGTGACGTTAAGAATGAAGAGGAAATGGCTTGCAGCATCGAAGCAACGACATTGCCGTGAGAAAGGGAATGTAATTTCATTTCAAGATAATGTAAGATATAATACTGTGTGAAAATCTATTATTGCCTTCAAGATAATAAATAGTTCATGGATATATAGTTCACACATAGCAGATATAGCAGGCCAGAACAGTGAAACGTGATGATGATGATGATGATGATGATAATTGTTGTTTTAAGGGGCCCAACATTGAGGTTATCGGCCCCTAATGGTTTGAGTGATCGTGAAAGATGAAAATGAAATGTAAAATTATAACTAAAACAAACTACTAACTTAGGCCTATATACTAGAAGAATTATGATTATGATAATTGTTGTTTTAAGGGGCCTAACATCTAGGTTATCGGCCCCTAACGATCTGGGTTATAGCGAAAATGAGTATGAAATGGAAACCAGAACGAAAATTATGTGAGACGGAAAATACGTACAAAGAGAAACTCAGATGGAAACTACTCACTATACGGTCTTACAAAAGAGAATTTAGAACGAAAAGATTCACAAAAAGAATAGATTGAAAAAGACCCACAAAACGTAGGCTAGATTCAAAATACGTACAAAATGCAATGTAGCGTCGAAATATCTACAAATTGCAACTGAAATTCAAAATAGGCTACTTACAAAATGCAAATGAGATCGAAAATACGTACAAAATGCAATTGAGGTTCAAAATACTTACAAAATGCAATTGAAATTGAAAATACACAATGCAATTCAGATTGAAATAGGCCCTATGCCAGTTCCAATCCGAATTATTTACAAAGTGCAATTGAAATTCAAAATACTTACAAAATGCAATTGAAATTGAAAATGCTTACAAAATGTACGGTAGATTCAAACGACTCATGTGGATTAACAATACTTACAAAATGCAATTTAGATTGAAAATACTTGACAAAATGTAATTTAGATTCAAAATACCCACAAAATGCAATTGAGAATCAAAATATGTGCAAAATGCCCACCAAACAAAATGCAATTTAGATTCAAAATTCGTGCGAAATGCGGTTTTGTGTGAAAATACTTACAAAATGCAATTGAAATTCAAAATACTCACTAAAAGGCACGTCTACCTGCATTGAAAGACTTACTAAAAAGCAATTTAGATCGTCAATCATTACAAAATACAATTGAGGTTGAAAACAATCGCGAGATGTAATTTGGATAGAAAAAACTTACAAAATGCAACGTAGATCAAAAATGCCTTAAAAATCGCTAAAAGGGAATATAGATACACGGTGAACCAAGTAATAAAAACAGTGCGGGAATCTTAAAGAGAAAAGGAAATATAATGAAAAGAGGAGAGGGGAGAGAGGAGAGGGTCCGCCCCAAAGGTAAGGGACAAAAGTGGAAAACGGACCCAGCTCAGGAATCCCTCGGGGTCGCCAACTCCCGAACTCACCAGCCGTGAGCCCCTGAGGGTGTAGCATTATCTACGGTGCACCAGAAGTGGTGGGGCTACATACACCCTGCCTCCTTAAGGGCCTTGAGCACAAGGCAGGAGGTAAAAGGAAAAGAAAAAGAAGGCTGACCCCTCACAGAAGGAGGGTATCAGGAAAGATGAGACAAGGGCCAATTAAGGCGGGAAAGTGAAAGACTCCCTAGGCCTCGGATAACCTAATACCGGCGGGGTCGGAAGAGAACAAGAGTTGACCAAGGGAGGTCGACAGGAAAGAAGACGGAGAGGAGACCGGCACAAGTAAGTGGAAGCAATGCCGGACTCAGCTGGGGCCCCGTGGTCGCCATCCCACTTCCCACTAGATGTGAGCCCCTGTGGGGCCAGTCTGCTCTACCTAGCCCACTCAGTTGCATGGAAAATGGGTCACGCGCTCTTTTTTCCTTCAATATACTCTATGTAAATGTAATGATACCATTGATTAATACTGTATAGTGGCTAGCTAATGCCAAAGACATGTGTTGTGCCGAATTGTAAGTCTAATATTATCGTTCAATTGTAAAAACTGATGGATTTGTGACAGTGTTTGGGTTTCCTAAAAATCCACAATTGAAAGCCAAATGGGAACGTGCTATTCCTCGAGCCAATTGGGTGCCTACGAAATATTCCTTCGTATGTATTGAACACTTTCTTCCTGAAGACGTAAGTTATGTTTAAAAATACAAGGTTGGTGATGGGAATAATAAGGAATTCACACGGAAGAAGCCTGTATTGTTACCTCGTGCGGTTCCAAAGGTATTCCCAAACTTACCATCGTATTTCAGTTAGTGCTCCTCCAAGATGCGGAAATCTATAGAAGAAAGAAGAGAAGAAGACAAAGAACGGAAAAAGTCTGCAGAGGAATGTGAGAAGACCCTTGCTGAGGAAGCCAACAAAATTACGACATTCGAGTCCTTTGTTTGGGATATACAAAATAAATTGGTGGAGCAAAAAACAGACTGGTCTGTAAGTACTAGTGAAAGCTATTGGATTTTGTAAAATATTAGAGGTGTCAAGCATACCTAAAATAAGGTCAAGTATAAGGGTAAACAATGATTTTACGGTCGAAATTCATACCAATGGAGGCGTAATTCCTAACGCTGATGTTCTTCATTCTGGCTCTGTAATACTATATTTCCAAAGTCATTATTACAGTATTTAGAAGATAAGTACACTGAAAACATACAATTCGATGAGTCAGGTGTTATATATGCCTGTGGTTACATATCGTTCAAGCAATTTTCAAGAATAAAATGTGAAGAAGGTTTGGCTTTGCTTCGAAATAAAGTAAATAAAAATCACAGCTACTTCAATCAAATAAATAGGGGCGGTCTTTCAGTTCCTGCAGATTTTATTTTATCAGTGTGTAAACATGTTGTTGGAATTACGCAGGCACGAATTTCTGATATACTTGAGGAACAATTTTTAAAATGTAAATGTAACAATCAACGCAGGGTAATTCAACATCTTAGTCTACTTGGTATATTATCAGATATAGAATTGTCAAAAATTGCCGTGAAAACTTGTACCTGTGGATGTAATGTTATGACAATAGTCACAAGTATTGTCTTAACAATGAGTAACATTTTGTAAAATAATTACAGGTAGTTGAAGAATGAACGGGTAACTTGCCATAGTAATCACAGCAAACTTGCTATTCTTTGTTAGAGACCAACCTGAAGTATATTTTGTAAATGTCAAATAAACTTTGAAAGCAAATTGGTTTTGTTACCCCAAGTAAGCCCTACTCACTCTAGACAATCCTTTTACTTTAATTTTGAAAAGAACAAATACAATATTTCGTTATTTCAATTTGTTTTCTTGGCGAAGCACACGCACCATGAGCTGGCCGGCTGCTATGACCATTCCAGGTCAGAGAAGTGCAAAGTTGCAAGGTCGAATGCCCCGGCCTTCCGTATAGCCGGCCATGGGTAAACATGGCGACATCATCATACTTCATTGATGACGATTCGTTTTGTGTCAGAGACATCGAACCAAGTACACGCCGATACCCGCGTCACGCCGCGAAATTATACAGTTGGAAGTAATGATGATGTTGATAAATGTTGTTTTAAGGGGCCTAACATCAAGGTTATCGGCCCCTGATGAAATGAAATGGCGTGAAATGAAAGGATGAAGATAAAAAAAACAGCTCACTGCTATGGATGAAACGAAAATGGATTAGATAAAATAGACAGTGAGCCCCAACAACTATGCCTTATGTAGCAGGGAAAATACTTACAAAAAGGAACTCAGATTGAAACTACTCACCAAATAATAATGATGATGATGATAATTGTTGTTTTAAGGGGCCTAACATCGAGGTTATCGGCCCCTAATGAAATGAAATGGCGTGAAATGAAAGGATGTAGATAAAAACAACTCACTGCCATGGATGAAAGCGAAAATGGTGTTTATAAAACAGACAGTGAGCCCCAAAAATTATGCCTTATTTGAATAAAAAGAATAAAAGGCGGATGGTAAAAAAGGATAAAACAAATAAGGCATAGTGAACAATACAATACATAACACAATAAAAATCATAAAACAGATTTAACCAGAATTAAAAGTCGTAACTACACATTAAAACTTAAAAAAGTAACCACTCTCCCTCATGAACCGGATGACGAGGTCAGCTGACGGCCCGTCATCACGGAGAATAAGGGAGAGGGTATTAGGCAGTTTAAGAGTCCCTCGCAGATCGGCCAGATCCACACACTCCAAGAGAAGGTGTGCCACGGTTAGGTGGGCACCGCAAGTACACACAGGAGGATCTTCTCTCTTTAGCAAGTGGGAGTGCGTAGCAATCCCATGGCCGATCCGGAGTCGACAGAGTACCACAGCTTCCTTCCGGAGAGATCGGAAGGAAGATTTCCACACCTTCGTTGTCTCCTTGATGCCTCTCAGTTTGTTGGGTGGAGGCGACGGTACCACTGCTGGACCAGCAGCAGCGACTATACCGTTTATGGCAATCGCAAATAATGTTACGCTAAGCACCGATCCCTGTGGGACTCCGTTTTCCTGTATATGATATTGCGAATATGTCTCCCCTATTCGGACACGGAACAGGCGAAGGGACAGAAAATTCGCAATAAAAACCGGCAAGTTACCTCGGAATTTCCATTGATGCAGGGTAGAGAGGATGCCGTAACGCCAAGTGGTGTCATAGGCCTTCTCGAGGTCAAAGAAAACAGCGACTAGGTGCTGTCTCCGGAGAAAAGCGTCCTGTATGGCAGTCTCCAGGCGTACCAGATGGTCGTTGGTACACCGAGACGCCCTGAAACCACACTGGTATTCAGACAGGAGTCCCCGTTTCTCCAGGACCCATACCAGGCGCCGATTGACCATCCTCTCAAAGAGCTTGCACAAACCGTTAGTGAGACAAATAGGTCTGTAACTCCCTGTCAATTTGGGATCTTTATCGGGCTTCAGGATAGGTATAATGATACCTTCCTGCCATTGCGCTGGAAACACACCTTCCAACCAGATACGATTAAACACCCTGAGAAAATAGCGAATGCTCTCATCGTTAAGGTGTTTAAGCATCTGGTTGTGAATATTATCCGGGCCAGGAGACGTGTCCCTGCAGAGCGCCAGCGCTCCGCGGAGTTCCCACTCCGTAAAGGGCACATTGTACTCCTCCGAAGCGCGGGAAGCAAAACAAAGCTGGAAACGTTCCGCTTCGCGCTTCAGGGCCACGAAGGCAGGGTCATAGTTATCGGAACCGGATATATCCGCAAAATACGAGGCGAGATGGTTTGCAACGCGATAAGGATCTGTAACCAGTTCATTAGCAATGGAAATTCCCGGTACAGTAGAAGATGTCTGAATTCCCGAAATGCGTCGTAGTTTAGTCCACACTTGAGAGGAGGGGGTATGTGCCGTAATAGAAGACACATACCGTTCCCAGGATTGTTTCTTACTCTGGCGAATAAGAATCCGTGCCTTGGCACGAAATTTCTTAAACGCCACCAAATTGGCCATGGTTGGACGCCGACGGTAGTGCTTGTGAGCTCAACGACGGTCTCTTATTGCCGCTGCAATATCCTCTGTCCACCAAGGGACGAGTTTGCGACGAGGAGTCCCAGAAAAGGATGGGATGGACTCTTCGGCGGCAGCAAGAAGCACATCGGTGATGTGCTGTACCTCGTCATCGACGCTCTAGCAACCAAGATCAACGAACACAGCTCGTTCTTGAAACGAGGGCCAATTTGCCCGCTTAAGAAGCCAACGACTGGGAAACTCCACGGGCGTCTGGTCAGAAGGGTAAGAACGATCGGGAAATGGTCACTGTCACAGAGGTCGTCGTGTACATACCAACCAAATAGGGGGACCAGCGCACGGCTACACACACTCAAGTCAATGTGTGAGTACGTGCCGTGCGCTAAGCTAAAATGTGTAGCTTCCCCTGTATTTAATAGAGATAAATCCAACCATTGAATTAAGCCCTCCACGTCCCTTCCTCTGGGGCAGGAAGATGGTGATCCCCATTGGGGGTGATGAGCGTTGAAATCACCCACGAGTAGGAAAGGGACTGGAAGTTGATCAACAAGATCAAAGACGTCATTAATATCAAAGGGCTGGTTCGGTGGAAGGTACACGTTACAAACAGTTGTCATAGCAAGCAAGGACACGCGAACTGCAATAGCTTCCAGAGGAGTGGCGAGTGGAAACTCCTCACTATAGAAGTCAGAGCGAACGAAAGTACAAACGCCCCCGGAAGCCCGGGCGGCGTCTTGTCGCTCTTTAGAGTATAGTCGGAAACCTCTCAGAACAGTCACGTGATCAGGTCTGAGGTTTGTTTCCTGTAGGCAGACTATACTCGCTGCGTATTGGGCACTAAGCTGACGGAGTTCTATCAAATGTCTGTCATAACTGTTACAATTCCACTGTAACAGTGCCATTGTGTGAACTTAGGGAATAACGTGGAGCAGCAGGCTACTCCAACTTTGACTCTGGAGGATCTACAGTCACTACGTCGACTATAATCTCCATGTCCTCAGGCGAGGTCGTGGAGTGAATCGACTCGGTGGAAGATTTCATAGACGCAGTTCGGCGGCGGGGGGATCTCCGTGGGGAGCGCGCAGATCTGGGGACCGAAACGTCCCCAGGCGCAGAAGCATCCGCAGGTGTTGGCGCGGATGGCTCCCTCTTTTTGGGAGAAAGGGAATGGGTAGTTCGGGGTCCCTTATTACCCGCCCCCGCCTCTTTAAGATATATAGACGGGTCAGGAGCCGAATTCCTGACCCTGGTCGACGATTCCGCCGGCTTCGGCGCGGCTTTCGTCGACCGTTTGGGTGGGGAGAAAGTCTTCGACTTCCTCCCGAGCGGGGAGTAAGTCTTCAACTTCCTCCCCTGCTGTGCGGGCGGAGCTGCCTTCGCTCGCACAGCCATCGTGCTGGCCGAAGGTGGAGTTGAAGTCACCTTCGGGCTTTCCGTTATTATCATAGGTGCTGGCTTCAGAACAGGTAACTCAGTTGAAGGTTTCACAGCTGGTACAAAAGATGAGGTCGCCGGGACCAAATTTGGTATTATGGCTCTATAATCAATCGTTGGAGAAGGCGAAATCGTGGTATGGTACTTCTTGCGGGCTTCCTGGTAGGTGAGACCATCCAGGGGTTTGATCTCCTGGATTTTCTTCTCACGCAGGAAGACAGGGCAGTTCCTGTCCCGAGGAGAATGAAATCCAGGGCAATTAGTGCACTGATAAGGTGTTGTGCACTCTTCCGCTTCGTGTGGTACCTTACCGCATGTTCCACAGATGTCGGGGCTCGAGCATCGGGATAACATGTGCCCGAACTTCTGGCACTTATAACACCTCATTGGTGGAGGGATATAAGGCCGTACGTCACAACGGTAACTTGTAACCTTGACTTTCTCTGGGAGCACCGAAAGCTCAAAGGAAATAATGAAAGCACCAGTATCCACGATTTGACCATTGACCTTGCGCGTAATGCGCCGGACATCAGTCACGTGACGGTGCTGCATATCCTCCTTGAGCTCCTCGTCAGTGTTCAGAATCAGGTCCCGGTGGAAAATAACTCCTCGGACCAGATTCAGGGACGTGTGCTTTTCCACTTTGACGGGAATGTCGCCAAAGTGGTCACATTGCAAAAGTCGTTCAACTTGCTCACCAGTCCTAGTCTTGAGCAACAAGCTACCGTTCCTCATCTTTTGTACTTTCTCAAGCTCACCATAGACACCTTCTATGTGGCGAGAACACAAAATACTCTTTACCAGCTTGAAATCACCCCCATCTGTTCTGGTAGCTATCAGAAACTTGGGGGTGTTAGTACGCAGATTTTCACGCACAGATTGTTCCCAGGGGGTTGATCCCCGTAGGGAATCAAATGTTAAAGACTTGGGTGTAGGACCACCCTGCTTGGGTGTAGGTCCACCCTGGTTGGGGATTTTTCTTTTAGAACCCATGGCCAGATCATCCTCCTCGAATGCCACCGACATCCGATCACGGGCCGTCACAGTAGGCGCTACCCAGCCAGGGCAAGGCCCGCCTAGCTTGGAAGGCATTGCCCGGGGGTCCGATGTTTTACAATGCCGTATCGGCATGTACCCCTTGGCATATACTGGATTTTACAGCTCAGACATTCGGCTGTGCGGGGACCTGCGTAGTCAGGCGGATACTACTGAACGGGTACATGGCACACACACCTGTCGGCGCAGCCAAGACCGGAACAAGCTTTCGAGCGTAGTCGCTAGCGTAAGTGGCCCATCCCCTAACAGCACGCACATATAGAAAATTTGGTTGCCAGACCCTGAAAGCAGTGACGGAAAGAAGTGCGATATAACCTAATGAGAGTTATACCGCACGGGTGTATGTCTTTTAGAGCTGACTGTCAAACCCTCGAAAGGGGACCGTTCCGAGAAGCCCTTTTAGTCGCCTTTTACGACTGGCAGGGAGTACCGTGGATGTATTCGCTTCCTCCCACCCACAGGGGGTCCAATTCACAAAACAACGCGGAGTCGTTAAAGTATAGCCAAGGTCGCCCCTTTTAGTCGCCTCTTACGACAGGCAGGGGATACCGTGGGTGTATTCTAAACCCCCCACCCACAGGGGGACACTCACCAAATGGAGAGCGGTAATACGTACATAAGGGAATTTCGAACGAAAATACTCTCAAAAGGAATAGATTGGAAAATAAGCACAAAATGTAGGTTAAGTCCAAAATACGCACAAAATGCAACGTACAGTCGAAATACCTACAAAATGCAAGTGAAATCAAAATACTTACAAAATGCAAATGAGATTGAAAATACGCACAAAATGTAATGGAGATTCAAAATACCCACAAAATTGCAATTGAGACTTAACTACTTGAACAAAGCGGGGTAGGTTGACAATACAAAATGCAATTGAAATTGCTTACAAAATATGTGGTAGATTCAAACTTCTCATTAGGATGGACAATACTTACAAACTGCAATTTAGATTGAAAATAATTACAAAATGTAATTTAGATTCAAAATACCCACAAAATTGCAATTGAGACTTAACTACTTGAACAAAGCGGAGTAGGTTGAAAATAAAAAATGCAATTGAAATTCAAAAAACTCACAAAAGCCCCGGCCCGGATATTGAAAGGCTTACTAAAAAGCAATTTAGATTGTCAATCCTTACAAAATGCAATTGAGATTGAAAAACACTCACAAAATGCAATCTAGATCGAAAAGACTTACAAAATGCAACGTAGATTAAAAATACATACAAAAAAATCGCTAAAAGGGAATTTAGATACACGGGGAACCAAGTAAGAAAAACAGTGCGGAAATCTGAAAGAGAATAGGAAATATAAGGAAAAGAGGAGAGGGGAGGGGAGAGAGGAGAGGGTCCGCCCCAAAGGGAAGGGACAAAAGGGGAAAACGGACCCAGCTCAGGAATCCCTCGGGGTCGCCAACTACCGAACTCACCAGCCGTGAGCCCCTGAGGGTGTAGCATTATCTAGGGTGCACCAGAAGTGGTGGGACTACATACACCCTGACTCCTTAAGGGCCTTGAGCACAAGGCAGGAGGTAAAAGGAAAAGATAAAGAAGGCTGACCCCTCACAGAAGGAGGGTGTCAGGAGAGATGAGACAAGGGCCAATTAAGGCGGGAAAGGAAGAGACTCACTAGGCCTCGGATACCCTAATACCGTCGGGGTCGGAAGAGAACAAGAGTTGACCTAGTGAGGTCGACAGGAAAGAAGACGGAGAGGAGCCCGGCACAAGTAAGTGGAAGCAATGCCGGACTCAGCTGGGGCCCCGTGGTCAACAACCCACGCCCACTAGAAGTGAGCCCCTGGGGGGCGATATTATACAGTTGGAAGTAACATTACGATGGCAGTTATAGACTTTTACTTTCGCAAGAACACAGTAAACCTATAGGGAGCGTGCGGATGCGAGATTTTTAGTAGCTGGTGCCCCTAGCGACAACAGCGAGGAGGGAGGCCAGTGACAGCGCAGACCTGATGATGATGATGATGATGATGATAATTGTTGTTTTAAGGGGCCTAATATCTAGGTTATCGGCCCCTGATGGTTTGGGTGATCGTGAAAATGAATATGAAAATGAAATAAAATGCAAACTTAAAACTAAAACCAACCACTAACCTACATACTAGAAGAAGAAATGGAAAACTAAAGGAGAACAAGGCAAATAAATGACGGGAGGAAAAGAAATGCCCTCAACCCTCGAAAATTGCGGATTGAGGGACTTGGAAGGAAGGACAGCCATAAAAGGCAGATAGGAAAGTGAAAGAGGAGAGGATCCGCCCCAGAGGTAATGGATCAATGAGGGAAAACTGGACCCAGCTCAGGAATCCCTCGGGATCGCCAACTCCCGAACTCACCAGCCATGAGCCCTTGAGGGTGTAGCACTATCCAGGGTGCACCAAAAGTGGTGGGCTACATACACCTTGCCTCCTTGAGGGCCTTGGGCAGAAGGCAGGAGATAACAAGGAAAAGAAAAAGAAGGCTGACCCCTCGCACAAGGAGGGTATCAGAGAAGATGAGACAAGGACCAATTAAGACGGGAAAGGAAGAGACTCCCTAGGCCTCGGATATCCTAACACCGTCGGGGTCGAAAGAGAACAAGAGTTGACCTAGTGAGGTCGACAGGAAAGAAGACGGAGAGGAGCCCGGCACAAGTAAGTGGAAGCAATGCCGGACTCAGCTGGGGCTCCGTGGTCGCCAACCCACAGCCCCTGGGGGGTCATAAAGTGCAATTAAAATTCAAAATGCGAACAAAATGCAATTGAAATTGAAAATACTTAGAAATGTACGGTAGAGATGATGATGATGATAATTGTTGTTTTAAGGGGCCTAACATCTAGGTTATCGGCCCCTGATGGTTTGGGTGATCGTGAAGATGAAAATGAAAAGCGAACTTAAAACTAAAACTAACTACTAACCTACATACTAGAAGAAGAAATGGAAAAATAAAGGAGAGTAAGGCAAATAAAAGGACAGAAGGAAAAGAAATGCCCTCAACCCTCGGAGAAGGCGGATTGAGGGACTTGGAAGGAAGGAAGGAAGGAAAGCCATGAAAGGCATATAGGAAAGTGAAAGAGGGGAGGGTCCGCCCCAAAGGTAAGGGACAAAAGGGGAAAACGGACCCAGCTCAGGAATCCCTCGGGGTCGCCAACTCCCGAACTCACCAGTCGTGAGCCCCTGAGGGTGTAGCATTATCTAGGGTGCACCAGGTGTGGTGGGGCTACATACACCCTACCTCCTTAAGGGCCTAGAGCACAAGGCAGGAGGTAAAAGGAAGAGAAAAAGAAGGCTGACGCCTCGCAGAAGGAGGGTATCAGAAAAGATGAGACAAGGGCCAATTAAGGCGGGAAAGGAAGAGACTCCCTAGGCCTCGGATACCATAATACCGTCGGGGTCAGAAGAGAACAAGAGTTGACCAAGTGAGGTCGACAGGAAAGAAGACAGAGAGGAGCCCGGCACAAGTAAGTGGAAGCAATGCCGGACTCAGCTGGGGTCCCGTGGTCGCCAATCCACGCCCACAAGGTGTGAGCCCCTGGGGGAGTGTACGGTAGATTCAAACTACTCATTCATCATTCATTTCCGTGTCCGGTCAACATTTCCAAAAAACTGCAGCTGCGATGGCATTGCTACTTCCTCTAAAAACATCTTCCATTGTGCATGGGTAGCCCAGGAGGGGGCAGATAAGTAGGTGGCTTGGGTCTTGTTCAGCTCTGCATTCACAAGAGGTGTCTGCGTCTGTTGGAAGTATCCCCCATTTTTGCAGGTTGGTCATGCATCGAGGGACACCCACTCTAAAGAGGTTGAGGGACCTCCACACTGGATAAGCTAGGTCGGCGCCAGGAGCCAGTTCTTCCTTTGGTGACATGTCTGTGGGCAGTGAGCTCCTCCATCTATTGAGAGGAGTTGTCTCTGTTGTACTCTCCAGCGGCAGAATCCTAGCAGGGAAACTCTCGCGGGACCTGAGGCGAGACCATGCTGCCTGGTGCCCATATAGTGGATGGTCGATGGTCATTCTCCTGCTTTGTTCTCTCGGCGTCCGCAGCAGTGGCCCTCCGGATGTTGGGTGGGGCTATTCCAACAATAGGGAATAGTTTGCGCACTGGTGTTTGCACTCCATTTGGATAGAGACCGGTTGTGAAAGGATCTGCCGTCAACGCATTTCGTTGCATCGTCTAACGTTGCCCAGGGTACATCCGACTGCTATTCATTTCTTTACATCTATAATTGCAATCTTCTTGGAGGTTCCTTTCATGCAAACTACTCATTTGGATGGACAATACTTACAAAATGCAATTTCGATTGAAAATACTTGCAAAATGTAATTTAGATTCAAAATACCAACAAAATGCAAATGGGAATCAAAATACTTGCAAAATGCCCACCGTACAAAATGCAATTTAGATTGAAAATACTTGCAAAAAGCGGTTTAGGTTGAAAATACTTACAAAATGCAATCGATATTCAAAATACTCACAGAAGTCCCATTCCCTATATTGAAAGACTTACCAAAAAGCAATTTAGATTGTCAATCCTTACAAAATGCAATTGAGGTTGAAAACACTCGCAAAATGCAATTTAGAACGAAAAGACTTACAAAATACAACGTAGATTGGAAATACCTACAAAATGGAGTGTAGATTCAAAAAAATCGCTAAAGGGAATTTAGATACACGGGGAGCTAATTAACAAAAAAAAGTGAGGGAATTTCAAAGAGAAAAGGAAATATAATGAAAACAGGAGGTCTGACCCTTCGAAAAAGGAGGAATCAGGGAAGATGAGACAAGGGCCAATTAAGGCGGGAAAGTGCAAGACTCCCTAGGCCTCGGATACCCTAATACCGTCGGGGTCGGAAAAGAACAACAGTTGACCAAGGGAGGTCGACAGGAAAGAAGACGGAGAGGATCTCGGCACAAGTAAGTGGAAGCAATGCCGGACTCAGCTGGGGTCCCGTGGTCGCCAACCCACGTCCTACTAGTCGTGAGCCCCTGGGGGTAGACTCCTCCAAAACAACCTCTGTACAATAGTGGGGAAAATCAAAGTGCGCTCGTGAAAACCTGTATTCGAAAGGGGAGAGCATAGATGAACTATTAAAACAAACTTGCACGTTACTGAACAAACAGAATCGGCATCTTTCAACAAAGCTGGTTTGTACCAACAAATAAAACATATCGACTGTGACATCACTCGAAGGTGAATGTGAGAGTGAAAATTACTTGATAGCAAGTTCCATTATTATCCAGAAAGTGATAGACGATGCTGTAGAACGCAATGAGAATGAAGACTTGGTTAAGATGCTTAATGAACTTAATGAGAATGATGATGATGATGATAATTAATGTTTTAAGGGGCCTAACATCGAGGTTATCGGCCCCTTATGATCTGGGTGATAGCGAAAATGATAATGAAATGGAAACCAGAACAAAATTATCTGAGACGGAAAACACGTACAAAAAGGAACTCAGATGGAAACAACTCACAATATGGTCTTACAAAAGGGAATTTAGAACGAAAAGTTGCACAACAAGAATAGATTGAAAAAAGACCCACAAAACGTAGGCGAGATTCAAAATACGTACAAAATGCAATGTAGCGTCGAAATACTTTCAAAATGCAACTGAAATTCAAAATACTTACAAAATGCAAATGAGATCGAAAATACGTACAAAATGCAATTGAGGTTCAAAAAACTTACAAAATGCAATTGAAATTGAAAATACACAATGCAATTCAGATTGAAATAGGCCCTATCCCAGTTCCAATCCAAATTATTCACAAAGTGCAATCGAAATTCAAAATATTTACAAAATGCAATTGAAATTGAAAATGCTTACAAAATGTACGGTGATTCTAACGACTCATGTGGATTGACAATACTTACAAAATGCAATTTAGATTGAAAATACTTGACAAAATGTAATTTAGATTCAAAACACCCACAAAATGCAATTGAGAATCAAAATATGTGCAAAATGCCCACCAAACAAAATGCAATTTAGATTCAAAATTCGTGCGAAATGCGACGTTGGTTGAAAATTCTTACAAAATGCAATTGAAATTCAAAATACTCACTAAAAGGCCCGGGCACATGCATTGAAAAACTTACTAAAAAGCAATTTAGATTGTCAATATTTACAAAATGCAATTGAGGTTGAAAACAATCGCGAGATGTAATTTAGATCGAAAAAACATACAAAAAGCAACGTAGATTAAAAATGCCTTAAAAAAACGCCAGAAAGGAATTTAGATACACGGTGAACCAAGTAACAAAAAGCAGTGCGGGAATCTTGAAGAGAAAAGTAAATATAATGAAAAGAGGAGAGGAGAGGAGAGGGGAGAGAGGAGAAGGTCCGCCCCAAAGGGAAGGGACAAAAGGGGAAAACGGACCCAGCTCAGGAATCCCTCGGGGGCGCCAACTCCCGAACTCACCAGCCGTGAGCCCCTGAGGGTGTAGCATTATCTACGGTGCACCAGAAGTGGTGGGGCTACATACACCCTGCCTCCTTAAGGGCCTTGAGCACAAGGCAGAAGATAAAAGGAAAAGAAAAAGAAGGCTGACCCCCACAGAAGGAGGGTATCAGGAAAGATGAGACCAGGGCCAATTAAGGCGGGAAAGTGAAAGACTCCCTAGGCCTCGGATACCCTAATACCGTCGGGGTCGGAAGAGAACAAGATTTGACCAAGTGAGGTCGACAGGAAAGGAGACGGAGAGGAGCCCGGCACAAGTAAGTGGAAGCAATGCCGGACTCAGCTGGGGTCCCGTGGTCGCCAACCCACGTCCCACTAGATGTGAGCCCCTGGGGGGTAATGAGAATGACCGTGCAGTTTATAGGTGCTATTTTGTTATGATTATGTCCGGTGTTACGTTATCACTAAAGCCGATAAATCGCCTCAATGTGCTGCCTCAAGATGTGCAAATATTTTACAATGCTAACGTTAAAGTTACTACACAACAAATATACAAAATTGCATTTGTTACAAGGTTCCAATATCGTTGTGCTGCATGGTTTAAGTAAAGGAAATTGCGCTTATCCGCCAGCCAGCAAGCAGACCAGATGAAGACACTGACAAGTGGTGATTACGATCAACTGGCGAAATCATTTATTTCCAAGACTCTTAACACACCTGCGATAAAATTTGGTAGGAGTACCGTACCTAACAAGTAGAAGTAGCTGAGTACTGCTAACTGTATGGCCGTTTTGTAAAACAGATGGGGTTGAGCATCAAACAAGAGCAGCCATGGTTTTGTGTTCGAGTCCAGACGGGATAGTAGTTCACTCCGATGGATTTATTCTCTTGGAAGTTAAGTGCCCATTTTCTTGCCAGGTAAAGCCTGTTGTTCAAAAAAGCTTGAGCTATGTGCCATATCTGTATGTTACACATGAAGGTGAAATTAAAGTTAAAGAGGGTCACATATACTACACTCAAGTGCAGATATCGATGTATGTTTTTAATGTGCCACTCTGACGACTGTCACACATTTTCGCCCCTGCCTGCCAGCCCCCCAGCAACCCTTTCTACAAAACTGTATAATAAAAACTGTGCCCCAAATAATATTTGAATATCCCGTTAAACCGCCCGCCATCTTATCCTCTCGGCAAGGGTTAGAAATCACGAGAACATTCTGGAACATTTTTGTTCTCGCCACGCGGAGCGCTACTTGCTCCGCTATGAACTGCGAGGTATTATGGGCAAATTCTTGTGTCGATGCTGCCACCCTGACTCGCGCGCTTGCAAGCTCTTGTTACGGCAGTGGACTGCTTATGTGACGTGCCTGAGTTGGCACCGTCAAACTTCGAGTGGTTTGCTCGGCCTTGTTCGCCGGCTACTACGTACATACGAGACGCTCAAGTCTCGTCCCATTCGAACCAGAACGATGTAACGAACAAGTTGCTTCTCGGCCGGGCTCCTCGGAGCTTTGCCACGCTTGGCCCTAGGCCAAATCATGGACAAAAGGTATGGTCTCCAACTATTTTCGTGTGCTGTAAGAGACAGACATTTCTTCGTTCAAGTCATGTTGTTTATTGAATTAAAACTCACAGTGTCGCAGTGAGTGCGTATTTCTAAGACTGAACTATTAATTTTAAATATGGGATACACCTTTTGAACTTTAAGTTAGCTGCAGGGCACATGGCCATAGCTGCCTGCCTTGTGTGTGTATAGCTTCGTGGTCCCATCCAGTTTCATTTTGTAAATTCTGTTTTATTTCATGTGAATACTTAAGTTAGGTTATTTCCTTGTTCAATCGCGGTAGGCCGCCTAGGTTAATATTTGGAGGGTAATTTCGTGTAGAGTGGTCAATAATTGCTAACGGCTAAGCCCTTGTTGGCAAGTCGGCAGCAAGGAGTCTTATCTGTGCCCGTGGTCGAGCATGGACGTGTGTAAGACCTCTCTGCTCTAAGGCTTGAGTACAGCCTTTGGTGTTTAGTTAACTTTCTATTTTATTGTTTGATAATGTGATTGCCTACACATTTGCTGGTAATGTTTCTTTATTTTGATGGAGCTTTCTGCTCATAGATTTCCTCTTACTACGAGGATGTTTAGATGTTGGAACTTCGTGTTTTTCATGACGCCACATGGCGTGTAACTTCCTTTCAGGGAATTTGCTTCCCTTTTCATTTTCAGGCTTGATGCCTTCTTATTATTTTCAGCCTATTGCTGGAGCTATTATCTATTTCATGTCTTCAAGAAATATGTTTCGCTATCTAATATTTTGTGCTAGTGGTCGCCATGCCAGACCGTTGGAACTCAGAACCGACCACGTGGGGAATAGTTGTTTTCATTATGTTAGTATTTGGTTTCCACTGCTTATATTTCTTTATTTGGTTAATACATTTTGTTATATGTCTTTATTTCTACTTGATGGCTATGCTTTCAATTTTGCTAAGTGCTCAACTTCCACCCCCCAAGTATCCTACTTGCCTGATCCCGGTGTTATTTCGATAATATTCGCGGCAGTAAGTGGTAGCAGAGCGTGGTTAGTCGATGTTTGACTTAATTCTGCTAACAGTTGTGTTAGCAGAGCATGTGGTTGTCGTTTTTGACTTGTTTCGGCTACCGATAGTGGTAGTTCAGAGCCATGTGGCAACATTGTCAGAACTGCACAGATTTAGATCAGTATTTTAATACTGGGGTGTGGAATGTGTTTTGTGTATTTGCTTCAGTTTTCAACCATGTGCAACTGTAATTTAAATTTCAAGCCTCAAGTAATTAATTACAGTAATTTACTAAATGCCAACGTGGAAACATAAAGGTTTAGATATAAGGTACTGTGAGATTCTATTTGTCTGAAGTTTCTTGTATTTTCTTTTTGATTCTCACGCTATTGTGATGGAGCGTCACGTGCCAGATCCTCGGTATTTGGATGCCGAGGAAGTGCAGTATGAACTGACCATAAGGAATTTCGAGATCCCCATGAGTACGAAGGTGGCTCGAGAGGTGTTGACATCAGCACTTCATGAACCCGTTGTTTTGCCTGAGCTATCCAATGCTGAAAATTCAATTGGTGAGTCGCAAATATTCCATAAGGTATAATTGTGTGCTAACCTAATTAATTTATTTTTTCTTGATGACTACAGTATATCTGCACAGTATAAGAAATTACGTACTCGCTTACAGTATCTGTTCACACGCTGTGAGGATATTTTGTTTGTTACTTCCCATCGTTCAGATGAGGAGTTGACTAATGTCTTTGAAATTCAACGCAAAATTGCTGTAAGTGCGAATAAGGTATTTGATGATACCTGTGGAGGTTGTAGTGGTCTGGAGTCATCCCATACCGTGAATTCAGATAGTCCTGAAGTTGTTCTCCCGGCATTTGAGAGTAGTAATAATGCTTATGTTCCTACGTGTACTGCTAACTTGTTATATTCAGTGCGTTTGAGTTATGAAGTTTCTAATACTGCAAGCATGTTTCGGTCTGTTCATTGCAATAATGATACCTTACCTGTTACATCGACTAACAATAGTGCTGCTTAGTGATGGGCGAATGATACTGAAGTTCGAGCGGGCTCGCGCCGGCTCGATACTCATCGCAAGCTCGATACTGTATCGAACCTGTTCGAGCTGCCAGGCGACCCCACACATAAAGTATGCGGAGCGCTGACGGCCCAGACGCTATTTTCTGCAAACGTTTGCTCGCGTGCGGTATATGTGAACGTATTAGACTATCAGTGTTTCGAATCTCACTGTCGGCAGCCCTGCTGATGGTCTTCCATGGTTTTCCATTTGCACACCACGCACGCTGTACCTTTATAAAGGCCACGGCCACATCCTTCCGCGCCTAGCCCTCTTCTATCCCATTGTCACCATACGACCAGTGGCGGATCCAGGCCTTGCGGGGCCCTGGGCGATATGATAAGGTGGGGCCCACAACAATAGGAAATAAAAGAATTTCAAATCAAATGGAAAATAGTTTGGTAATAATAAAATAAAGAATAGTTACAATATTTTGAATACACTACAGTACATATTTTTAATAATATGAAAGAAACCTTTAAGTCCCCTTGAAGAAGATTATGTAAACTATGAAAATATTAAAATTAAAATATTAATTATTAAAATATTACTTTGTGACTTTTTTCACGGCTGAAGTCTTCTAAATTAGTTTGAAAAGTATAATTAATTAAATTTTAAAAATCCATGGCGCCCCCCCCCCCCTCTGACCTTGGGGCCCTGGGCGGTCGCCCTCCTCGCCCTCCCCTAGATCCGCCCCTGCATACGACCTACCTGTGTCAGTGCTACGTAAATCTAATTGTACATAATAATACTGTATTAATATAGGTTATTCACCGCCCCCCATCTCTGATACGTCTTTGGCCTCTGGGAATGATGTAATACTGTCATGGATATAAACAAATATATGTTCCTGAAACGGAACAAATTAATCATATATGTACACATACTGCTACCGCACCATTGTACTAAGGAAGTGTTGTGACCCGTCGAATTTGTTCTGTGGACTCCAATGATGTTCAGTACGCAGTTTGTATATTCTGGGGAGACATTTGCATTGAATCATCGCACAAACACAGGTTGTAGCTGTCTCCACATTACAGATACTGTTTGAAGGGGTTATATGCACAAACTATACAGCAATGCACAGCAACAACATGACGAGTCGATTCCGCCTAGCACGTTACTCTAAACACAGCCTTCTTGAGGTTTCTGGGTGATAATATGATGATGATGATAATAATTGTTGTTTTAAGGGGCCTAACAACTTGGTTATCGGCCCCTAATGGTTTGGGTGATCGTGAAGATTCTGGGTGATAAGAACACGCAATAGGTCGCGGTGCGCTCAAATGCTCGTGCCCAGCTCGAACCAAATCGAACTCCAACGTCATCTGTTCCAGCAGCTCGAGCCGGGCTCAAGCGCATTACTAGGAGCGAATGATACACATGTTCGAGCAGGGTCGCGCCAGCCCGATACGCAACATAGGCTCGATTCGGTCTCGAACCTGTTCGAACTGTCAAAGGACCCCACGCATAAACTATGCGAAGCGCTGACCGCCCAGACGATATTTTATGGAACCACTAGCAACCCGCCCCGGCTTCGCCCGGGAACAGCTATGAATGTGCAAGGAATTCCTGTCAGACGTAATTTAAGAATGGCGAGGTGCATGATACACAAATCCCCCTTCCGTCCAAACTAAAAGCACTTATAGTGGGCGATGTATCGAAGTTAGAGATATCCTCTCGCGGACTTTTTTGTAGAATTCGTCATGCTGAACAATTCTTACACTCATAGTATATTGATATTTTTAACGATTTGCCCAGCGTAAGCTTAAAAAGCGCACGGACGCCACGTTCTTTTTTCGACCTTTTCACTAAAATCGTTACTGCTTGGCTCCCTTTGATCGTAAATAAATTATTTTCTACAGACATCTTCCTCGAGATTACCTTTACAGAATAGTGAAAGCCGCATCAAAATCCATACAGTGGTTCTCGAGATTACCCGTGACATCCATGAATCGGGTACTTTGTTTTATACTAAGTAGAGATTCTCTTGCGTACGGTGTGAATGAACCTATTTGACTACTACTCTTAGTAGGCTATATTGATGTGTGTGGAGTGGAGAACCCACGTGCTCTGTGCAGAGAAAAAGATTTGTTCTACAGTCTGTTTTTCTCGTACGACCAACATATTGGTAGAAGCAAGTGTATGGTAAGCTATTTCTTATGCTAATATGTCTGTTAAACGTTGCATTTTACATTTTTCCGCTCTTCGGAAATGTGTACCTGTACAAATGTGGCGTGTTTTTCAGTCGTAATGTTGGTAATCATAACTTTCACGTACCGATAGTTAACATGTCCGTAAACTATGAATTATGACTTTCAGATTAATAATATACGACCTTGGGATTTCGTCAAACAGAGCAGACAATGTCCGGTAGAAAAAGGTCATGGACTTGGGAGTACTTTGAAGAACTTCAGGACAAACAAGTAAAATGTATACTATGTGATAACATATTAAAAAATAATAGTAAAAATACATCGATGATGATAAGGCATTTAAAAACTCACAATGTTAGTCCTCCGTCGAATGAAACCATTTGTAACGAGGAGGGGGCATCTGCACCGTAGACGACGTTGAAATATGCAGGTAAAATATACTTAAGCTCCTTTTGTTATGAATATTACAGTGGACGGCCGCTCGCATTAAAATGGTGAACGAATCAGAATGTCTGCCTGGGCAGGGTCCACAACGTTACTCTACTGACGTCGCACCCCTAGGCACACAACATGAGCCCCTGTGGACCCTTTTAGGCACAGTTTACGCCAGGAAGACAATTCCGTGAGTCTATTCTAACCCTTGCTTAAAGGTGTTGCATTTAATCGCAACGCTATTACGTGCAGTACATTGCTCCACCGTTCACCGTCTAATGGCGAGCAATTGGGACTGGAATATCGTTGTAGATCATTTGCATTGCGACTGTAGTGTACCACGCAGTACGTTACTTAAGAAATATTTCGCTAGTGTAATGAAACGAAGAAGCAAATTTTAGTTTACTATTTATACCATTATTAATAATATTCTGTTATTGCAGATAATTCTCCGAGAGAAATGGAACTAGATAACACATTGGTTGGTATGATAACGACAGATTATCAGCCCTTCTCCATACTTGACGATACTGGTTTTCGAGCATTTGTGCAGCGTTTAGATCCCCGGTATAATATTCCAACGAGGAAGAGGCTGCGCCAAATGACCGAGGAAGCTTACCATCGTAGAAAGAAAGAAATTGCGACGGAGGTAGCTCCTATCGAACACGTGTGGCTAACTGCCGACATGTGGACATCGTCGAACACGGAGGCATACTTAATATTGCATGCCATTTCATAGACACCACGTGGACCTTACGAAGTTTGTCACTTAAAACTTCACGTTTCGTAGAGGCGCACACCGCGTCCCAAATTTCAACCTCATTTGTTGACACAATGAATGAATGAATGGTAATTAAATGCCAAGGTAACGAATATCGTAACGGACAATGCTGCAAACATGAAGGCCGCTGTCAAGAGCATCACGAACGTTCAACACTTGCCCTGTTTGGCCCATACTCTGAATCTTGTAGTGAAGCAAGCAATATCTGCGGTGCCCGAAATAGAGAAGATCAGGGAGAAGTGTTGCCGCACCGTTGGCTTTTTCAAATCCAGTTGTTCGGCAGAAAAACTAGAAGCTGTTCAGCAGCAGCTGGACAAACCACGCCATAAACTCATTCAGGAAGTGGAAACGCGATGGAACAGCACGTTTGCGATGCTTTCACGAATAGATGAGCAAAAACAGTGTATCGCTGCGACCTTATCCTGTTTTACACATGCACCAGAAGGTCTGCATCAAGACGAATGGGAAATAGTGTCACGTGTGCTTCCAGTACTGTCGCCATTTGAATCTCTCACACGAGAAATATCGTCTGAAAAAACATGTTTCCCTTTCAAAGGTTACTCCGATGAGTAAAGCGCTACACTGTGCATTCCACCATCCTCACAGCAGCAAATCTTGTGACCCTGTTGCAATGCTGGAAGATAATCTTCTTCAGCAGATCCAAACTAGGTTTGCTTTAGTAGAGGACGTGAAACCCATGGCGCTTGCAACGCTATTAGATCCACGCTTCAAGAACTTAGGGTTCAAGAGCAAAGAAAAAGGAAAAGAGCACGTAGTGCATCTCTCAAGGCTTTGCACGAAGATCCTGAAAGAAGAACATGGTTCACAAACTGACCCCTCGTGTCGGCCACGGGAAGATCATCAGCGACCATGCACTAGTGTAAGTTCCGCACTCCTTACTATTTCGTCCGTCTGGGCGCCATTCGATTGTGAAGTCCAGCAGCACAATGACAAGCATACTGCAACTTCCGATGCAATTGTAGAGGTTCAGAGATATATGGGTGAGGTAGGGGAGAGGGGGGCATGTTGTTAACAGGGGCATGTTGTTACATGTTAGTTTTAAATTCACCCGTGTGGCTGAAGCACGTAACAAGCAGCTACTTAAGCGTGGGGTGCCTGTCTGCAGATGCTATGAAGACAAGGAAACCATTGTGTGTATTTGAAGAGTGTTAGCAAGGTTTAAGTGTTTTTTGAAGTGAAAAGCAAAAATAAATTTTCGACTTTGAAGTCATCTGTCTTCTTCTGTGTTGAAGGTAAGTACTTGCATGTCTCTGAGAATGTAGTTTGATATCTTACGAAAGAAATGCTTGTGAGAGTAGTTAGCTAGGCTACTACCCGCCGAAGTATTGACCTTGAATACAAAATGTCGGCCGGTGGGGCAAGTTGTTACAGTAAGCTGGGGGCTTGTTGTTACAGTGTAAGAACAAGCCCCCTGTAACAACATGCCCCATGGTATCGTAATATTATTTAATTGCTAATTAGTAAGGCCCGGATAGTTATGTGTTTAAATATTTTTTATTTAACTAAATATTTTATATTTATTTACATATGTTTGCCGTTTTTATAAATAAATACATATTGTGGCGTATTTATTCATAAGTACATATTTCCAATATTTGGTGGTATGTTGTACTCCTTAGATGACTGCTGACCACATTTTCGATCCTTGGCAATTCCAGTAATTGGCTTATCTATTTATAGAATGCACCCTTGTCTCTGTTATGTATTTCAAGACAGGAATTCCCAGGTCATTAAGTGTAGCAGAGGGGCTGAGGTCAACAGTCTCATTAAGCTTCAAATAGTCCTTACTTGTGAATATTGACAGATTGCTATGAAATGGTCTTCCGTGGTTTTCCATTTTCAACTCCAGGTCACGGCCGCTTTCTTGCCCAGTTTCATTTATCTTCATTCATTTCATACTGTATATCATTTACTCGTCTCATGAGGTTCGCATTTGGCCGTAAAAACCACCCACTACATAGACAGACATACATAGTTATTTCTCTATCGTTTAGACTAACTATTATTTCTTTATCTACTAGGAAACATGGTGCGAACTTACAAGCGGAAAACTGATCGAGGAAATACACCATCAGAGACATTTCATCTGGAAGTAAGTCCATCAGGGAGGCTGCTGAAGCTCATGGGATTAACTTCAGGACTCTCTACTGCTATATAAAAAAGGAAAGAACAAGTGGGAGACCAACAACTACGAGTACAAATGGGTTACACTAAGCCGCGTCAATGCAGGGGAATTTGAATTAGTTCAATACTGTAAGCACTCGTCAAGGATATACTATAGGCTAACAACGACGGAACTGAGGTGTCTTGCGTATGAATATGCCATGATCAATGGGACGAAAGTTCCAAGTAATTGGAATGATGCTGGAAAGGCCTCCTGCGACTGGATGAAGGGATTCCTTAAAAGGCACCGCACGTTGTCCGTTAGGACCCCGGAAGCTACAAGTTTGAGTAGAGCTACCAGTTTTAAGATTCATAATGTGAAAGAGTTTCATGATAATTTAAGTTCAGTGTACGACAAGTTCAAGTTTGGATGTAAAGATGTGTGGAACATTGATGAGACTGGTGTAACTACAGTCCAGAAGCCAGGTAAGATCCTTGCGGAGAGAGGGACTAAACAGGTGGGATCACTAACTTCAGGTGAACGGGGATCTTTAGTGACAATGGTATTCGCCGCTAGTGCCTGTGGTAATTCAATTCCACCTCTTTTTATTTTCCCACGAAAATATTTCAAGGAACACTTTCTAATTGGAGGGCCACCAGGCTGTATAGGAGCAGCCAATTCTAGTGGTTGGGTGACGAAACAGGAATTCGTTCGTTTCATGGAGCTCTTTGTTCAGCACACCAGATGCAGTAAAGAAAGTCCAGTTCTAGTGGTCCTGGATAATCACATTTCCAATTTGTCCATTGAAGTTGTAAACTACTGTAAGGAGAAGGGTGTAGTTCTCTTATCATTTCCACCACACACTTCGCACAAGCTCCAGCCGTTGGACTTATCCGTATACGGACCTTTTAAGACATTCTTCAATGCTGCTTGTGATGGCTGGATGAAAAGTAACCCTGGTAGAACAATGACAATCTATGACTTGCCAACTCTATCAAAAACTGCGTTAGTCAGTGCAGCAACGCCAAAGAACATTTTGTCTGGATTCGAGTCATCAGGAATATGGCCATTCAACAGGGACATTTTCTCAGAAGAAGATTTCTTACCTTCTTTCGTGACAGATCGTCCACTTCCTGCTCAGAATGACAATTTTCCTACAGATGGAAATGCCTCAACGTCAGGAGAAATTAGAGCAGCCCAACCCTCCAGTTCAAGCACGTCGAAGATAGACCAGCCCACCACCCCAAACATGTCGAAGATGGACCACTCCTCCACATCAGGCACGTCAAATAATTATGACGGATCAGAAGAAACCGTCAAAGATCAAGGAAATGTTCACCGATTGCCAGAAGAAATGCGACCATTTCCAAAAGCCGGAGAACGTAAACACGTTGTTCGGCGAAGAAAACTGAAGTCTGCCATCTTGACAAGCACCCTGTAAAAAATGCCCTAGAGAAACAAGAAATGGAACGTCAGGAAAGAGAAGCTCGGAAGATTAAAGTTAAGGACGGTAGAAGAAAGCTCTTTTCGAATGGCAGGGTTACGAAGAAACGGACAGGCAACAAGAGTAAAAAAGGGTGCTAGTAGTGGAGTAGTGGGTGTTCTAACGCACAAGGTGCTCAAAAAGTTAGTACACACTTTTTGCTTATTCATATCTCGCGAACCCATGGTCCGATTTTGACAAATGAGGTGTCGTTGGACTCGAGCTGACGTCCTCTTTCCTATGGACCATGTATTATATTTTTCAAATTTTTTTTAAAATTTTTCGTTTTTGAAAATAGGCTATAGTTTGAAAACCAAACAGGATAGTACGTTGTGCCATGGCTCAAACGAATGGTCTTTATGACCTTTATATTTTGTAATAAAACTTTTTTAATTTTTATGTTTTTTTGAAAACACTCGAATTTTGAAAATCCTATATTTTGGAAACTAGGAACTCTACAAAAAAAATTGTTTGACGTAAATCAATGGTCCCTACCCCCTCTACCCCCAAAATAAATTTCAAGTCTCTAGAGAAAAAAATTGTGTGTAGTAGTGTGGTAGTGACAGAGCTGCTTCCAAAAGCAAGTCGTGAGCCCCTGCGACCTTGGAATGGAAGGAGCCATGCTAGGAGGGCGTGCTTGGATTCGTTTTTTTCGTCTCGTCGTGCTCTTTACGGGAATGTCGGTGTCGAAAATGTGAAAATCTGGAAACACAGTCTTTTTGGGGTAAAAACGTGATTTTAGACTTTTTGTTATATCTCACGAACCAATAACGCTAGAGGCGTGTTCGACAGGTCCAAGGACTCGGGGTAACGTCCTCTCTGCTATGGACTACTCGTTATAATTTTTAATAAAATTGGAAACTCGGTTTTGGGGTAAACACGTGTTTTTTGTGATTTTGTCGATATCTCACGAAGCAATAACGCTAGAGGCATGTACGATGGGTCCAAGGATTCGGACAGACGTCCTCTTTGCTATGAACTACTCGTTGTAATTTTAAAAAAATTTGGAAACGCGATTTTGGGGTAAACACGTGTTTTTTGTGATTTTTGCCGATATCTCACGAACCAATAACGCTAGAGACATGTACGAGGTGTCCTAGGACTCGGGCTAACACCCCCTTTCAAATGTGGTAGATATTTTTTTCCAAAAAATAATTCACATGGATCTAACGCCATACATGTTGAAATAACGTTTTCTTTGTCTTTGCCTGTTTATAATGTCCATGAAGCGTGGCGGTTGAGAGAGACGATACGGCTGGGTGTGTGTTTCAACGAACCTGTCGTTAACCACAAGGACCATGCTTAATAGAACAATCGCTATTTCGACGGGTCGGTGTATGACAGAGCGAGGGTACGTTTTTTTTTACACTTTTTACCTTTAACATGTAAACGGTGATGAGAACTTGGTTCTATGTTGGTGGAAGCGAGTACAGAAAACAAACTTGTCGAGGAGCAGGAGGTGAAGGTCATTTGAGCTTATTGGAAGGCGTTGATCTGACTTGACAACAGGTGACGCTTGAAGGTGAAATAATCTGACCATCGTGGTGGCAGGGGAGTGTGAAAGGCATGCACACACACATGTGTGAAACCAGATGTAGGCTAAACCAGTGACATCCTGTTTTGCTTCGTACGTGACAAAATGCAAGTTCATGTGAAATTTGATCTTCCACAGGTGTTCGCTTGGGTGTTATCTGTCCACGTGCGCGATAACTGTTAACAAGTCACATCCTGTTTTGCTTTGTACGTGACAAAATGTAAGTTGACGTGAAATTTGATCTACCGCAGGTGTTCACCTTGGACGTTAGCTGTCCACGTGCACGATAAGAGAATCTTCAAAGCGTGGGAATCGCTGAATCAGTAAAAAGTATGATGCAACTTGTGGGAATGATGTCACAACCAATAGATAGGCAAGAGCTGCAAACAGCAGTGGTGGGAGGTGAAGGGAGGGAGAGGGGAGGGGGTAATGTATGAGAGAACACAGGAGGAAAGGGAAAGACAAACATGTATGAACATGCATGAAGCGCGGAGCGCTGTACACATAGAGCTATAGGTGGTGTACAACATGTGTGAATAAATAAAAAGTACACAGGTTCACACAACATGTAGTTTATTGATCCAAGAATTAAACGTAGAGTTAAACCCTAACCATTTGACGTAGAGTTTATTTCCTTTTTGTTTCAACACTTTTTCCACAAGATAATGCTGAGGAAATGCTGTTTTCTGAAGTTCATGTAGATAAAATCTACCTTTTATAGGTTGAGGTCCTCGAGTAAATAGGTGACTGGACTGTCCAAGTTGACAGTCTTGTGGGAGGCGTGTAGCCCTTATCGAAGGCAGACTTAAATTTGCTCACACGAACAAAATCCCCAATGTTCAGTCGGTGACGTTTAGGATCGGCTGTTTTTATGGGGTTTAACAGTTTATCCAATCGCTGAATATTTTTAGTCACGAGGCGTGGCTTGGTCCCAATCGTTCTATGTTTGGTGTCATTGTAACGTGACACTAGCTCAGGTAACATGTCCAACCAGCGATAACTGCCCTGAGCGGTAAACGCTTTCCACATATGGGTTTTCAATGTTCGGTTGAACCGTTCGACCACACTGGCTTTGAGGTTGCTGTACGTAGTGTAATGGTGAATATCCTTAGATTTGAGAAAACTGGAGAAGTCCTTGTTGAAAAATTCTTTCCCCTGGTCGGTTTGTAGCAGCTGAGGTTGACGTTTGGAGTGTTGAATAATATGTTGAAAGGCCTTGGTAACTAGTGGACCAGACTTGCGACGCACAGGTTCAACAAAGGCCATTTTGGAATAGACATCTATTTTACAATAGGTAGTGCACGAGTAGTTTCTACAAATGAGTTACGGCGCACGAGTCGATTCAACAAAGTTCCGTTTGCGTTCATATACCATTCATCCGATTGCGATTGAACTTTAATTGTTTGGTTTTCAAATGCAGTGGTAGATAGTCGTTATTTTGTAAAACATTCTTACTTGCAGTAGTAATAAGACTCTATGGTTCAGCTAACACATAGATAGACTGTATTATTGCCATGGTCAAGCACTCACATTAAGATCATTTACAAAATCATAAAATGAAAAATAAAAAATCTTGTTTTGGAAATATCGTTTTTCAACATACACAAAATAAATATATAAAAAAATTGTAAACAGCAAAATGGAAAATCCATGGTCAAGCACTCACATTAAGAACATTTACAAAATCATAAAATGAAAAATAAAAAAATCTTGTTTTGGAAATATAGATTTTTTTCAACATACACAAAATAAATATATAAAAAATTTGTAAACAGCAAAATGGAAAATCCATGTTTCCATATAGACAAAATTTAAAAACCTTAAACGAACATTTAAGAAAATATATGCAAATGGGAAATTGACAAATGTGTAAATATGAAAATGGAAAAATCCATGTTTCCATATCATGAAATTGAAAAACATCAAACTGTCATTTAAAAAAATGCAAATGGAAAATTGACAAATGTGTAAACAACAAAATGGAAAATTCTTGTTTCCATAACATGAAATCCAAAAACTTTAAACTGACATTTTCAAATCGTGTATATGGTAAATTGACAAATGGCCATGTGTAAAATGTGAAAATGAAATAAATGAACAAATGGCTATCATTATTTTAAAAAATAAAAAACCTTCGTGTTCTATCGTTAAAGTGTTAATCAAACCACATTTACTTATTTGGATCACCTGAGACTGAGTAGACCTGTTTTAGTCCTAATGTACTTTTAAAATTTTATGTTAAAGCTCAAATTGAACTCAAGAGCTTTAGAGTGCCAGCTAACTATTATAACCGTTACGTCACAAAGACAACTTTACACTACTCTTAATGAACAATAATAAGAAAAACGAATAATAAATGTTGATTTTTTTTTTAAAAGATGAACATGGTGACACTGTTTCTGTTGCAGAGTCTGCTAGCTACTAGCCAGCAGCTGGGGTCTTAGAAAACGATACAGTTGACATTTTGTAATGAGATGTGACATGTTTCAAAGCACAGTATTATGGGTTGCTGTTGAGTAAAAACTAATCCTGTACAAGGAAGCAAGGGTTCGAACCCCTTACCTAACCTTACTATTGCCTGAACATGGCTTGACGACACTGTATTATTATGATACTCGGTACACAAACCATAGATAGAGTGTATTGTTTAAGATCACTTTCTTTCTGAACATAGGTGGAGACTTTTAATGGTTAACAATGGCATTAATATAGTAGGACGTGGGTATAGCAATTAAGAAAAAACAGACAATCCCAATACAATATTTTTTAAATTTAATATAAGTACCTGTACAATAGTTACATTCAAAATACATTTCTTTTTTCTCTATTACTATTTAGTCCTTTTTGATTCTCTTGCATATGAAGGGTAGATAACCTTGTAGTTCAGCCCCTTAAAACAACAAGAACACAACCTTTTGCATAGTCTGTGATGTTGACGACTCTTGAGATGTGGAAGATGGATTAAACATAACTTTTACAGCAGGGTTTAAATGTTGCTCAATAAACACTGCACTATTTTGAGTAGCAACATTTTTTTCTTGTACTAGCTTTTTAGCATTGTCATGATTATTTGTTGTCACTAACAGTGTTTCATTTGGTACACCACATTGATGATCACTCACACTTAAAACCTTACCATTTCTACTTTTTAAATTGCCTCGACATTTTATGACCTCTCTTTTGAGCATGCCAAAATATTATTCCTTTTACATTTTGACGATTATAGTTATAAGAGTAGCCTTTATAGAGTACACGTTGTTTACCTTTGTTAGTTGTAGTAAGTTCCATAGTAGCAACTAATCTGTTAGTATGATTTGCTCACTACAAAGGTTATAACTGTTCTGATAATAAAATCATTTAGCGTTGGCTTTTATATTTAATATGTACAGTTTAAAGTGATAGCAAAAGTGAGAGTAAAATGGTAGCAGAGTGGTAGAAAATATAACATGTATTGTTAAGAAATAGTTTAAGCGGTTATGTGGATCCATTACAAAATAATTTTAGCACGACGAAGCTCATTTTCTATATCCAATAGTTCTTCCTCATATTCAGTATAACCAGCCTGTTTATAGACATGCAGTTGCTGAAGGCGCCGGATTAGCTTACTTGGATTGTTCCAGTAGACAAATTTAACAAATGATTTTTTAGGTGTAAACAAAGCATTACCATTATCATTTTTATCTTTATCATTAACATCATCATCATTATCGTAACCATTATCATTATCATCATCATCATCATGATCACTATAATCCTCATCAGTATTACTATATAGTCCTTTTTGATCCTTTTGCAATACCATATTTTGCACAGTCTGTGTTGCCTTTGATAATGTTGGGAGTTTTTGAGACATTGAAAACTGTCCTAACACGACTTTCTGAGGAGATGATACATGCTTCTTAACAAACAATGCACTATCTTGAGCTGCAATATCTTTTTCTGGGACAAGTGTTTTAGCATTTTGAAGAGTTTTTTTAAACAGCAATGATGTTTTATCTGGTACACTACATTGATGATCACTCTCACTTAAGACATCACTATTTTTACTTTTCAGCTCACCTCGACACTGTTTTGAACGATGTTTTGAACATCGCCAAATAACAGTTCCATTTTTATTGGTTCGTTTTACAATATATGTATATCCTTTATAGAATGCGTATGGCATACCATTGCTATTTGTTGATACTTCCATGTCAATTGTCAAGCATGAACTAATCTCTAGCAAAGTTCACTCGATAATATAAATAATAGTTTAAAGTGAGAGGAAAAGTGGGTGCAAGAGTGGGTGCAAAAGTGGGTACAAAAGTGGGTTGGGTGCAAAAGTGGGTGCAAGAGTGGGTGCAAAAGTAGGTGCAAAAGTGGGTGCAAGAGTGGGTGCAAAAGTGGGTGCAAGAGTGGGTGCAAGAGTGGGTGCAAGAGTGGGTGCAAGAGTGGGTGCAAAAGTGAGTGCAAAAGTGGGTGCAAGAGTAGGTGCAAAAGTGGGTGAATAAGTGGGTGCAAAAGTGGTTGCAAAAGTGGGTGCAAGAGTGGGTGCAAGAGTGGGTGCAAAAGTGGGTGCAAAAGTGGGTGCAAAAGTGAGTGCAAAAGTGGGTGCAAAAGTGAATGCAAAAGTGGGTGCAAAAGTGGGAGCAAAAAAATTGGGAGCAAAAAGTGGGAGCAAAAATTGGGAGCAAAAAGTGGGATCTGAAGAAAGTAGGAGCAATTATGAGAGTAAATGTGAAAGCAAAAGTGGGAGCAAGTATGGGAGCAAATGTGAAAGCAAAAGTGTGAGCAAAAAGTGAGAGAAAATGTGAGAGCAAAAAGTGTAAGCAAAAGTGGGAGCAAATATGAGAGCAAAAAAAGAAGTAGGAGCAAGTATGGGAGCAAATGTGAAAGCAGAAGGGGGAGCAAAAAGTGACAGAAAAAAAAGTGGGACCAAAAAGTGTAAGCAAAAGTGGGAGCAAATATGAGAGCAAAGAAAAGTGGGAGCAACAAGTGGGAGCAAAACGTGTAAGCAGAAGTGGGAGCAAACAAGTGTGAGCAAATATGGGAGCAGAAAGTGGGAGCAAAAAGAGCGAGCAAAAGTGAGTGCACAAAGTGAGAGCAAAATGTGTGAGTAAAAAGTGGGGTCAAATGTGGTGTTTTACTAAAACAATCTCCCCTAACCTAACCTAACCTAACCTAACTTCACCCAACCTAATTTCACCTAACCTAACTTCACCTAACCTAACCTTCCAACTCTCAGTTCAAAAATTAAATTCTGGCCATAGTCGAGTTGGAACCCAAAACCTCTGGGATAACACCCAAGTATACTAGCCACTACACCGCGAAATGGGCAAATTATCATGCAACACAACACAAAAATAAAAAGTTTTCTGTAGTGTAACTCATTGGCTGACAATCATAGTTGAGAATTCAAACCCAAGACCTCAGGACTTTTGTTTTGAACATTATCAGAAATATTATTCCATTTACATTTTGCTGTTGCTTATAGTTATAAGAGTTGGCATTAATATGGGAGCAAAAGTGAAAGCAAAATGTGGGTGCAAGCATGGCTGGTTGTAGAGACTTTCATATCAACTAATACACATAAATTAAATTTTAGTAAAGTGACTTGGCTAATAATAATATTAACAGTTTAAAAAAAATTCAAGGGGATTGATATTTTTCAGGGTGTAATTTCCAAAGTACTGTCAAGAATAATAATTACATGAACAGATTCCAAGAACTCTAGAGTGCTTTTAAGGTTAATGATTGGCTAGGAGTGAGATAGAGCTAACTAACCTAAGTTAACCTCAGCTCAGTAAACCTAACCTTGTCACATGGCATGTTCTACAAGTATAGACTTGCTTTGAGACTGGCTATGACGCCACAGATGAATGGCGGTGGGAGGCTGGCAAAAAGGAAAAAGTTTTTGGGTAATAAAAAGTCATGTCCAGCCTCCCACCGCCATTCATCTGTGACGTCATAGCCAGTCTCAAAGCAAGTCTATACTTGTAGAACATGCCATGTGACAAGGTTAGGTTTACTGAGCTGAGGTTAACTTAGGTTAGTTAGCTCTATCTCACTCCTAGCCAATCATTAACCTTAAAAGCACTCTAGAGTTCTTGGAATCTGTTCATGTAATTATTATTCTTGACAGTACTTTGGAAATTACACCCTGAAAAATATCAATCCCCTTGAATTTTTTTTAAACTGTTAATATTATTATTAGCCAAGTCACTTTACTAAAATTTAATTTATGTGTATTAGTTGATATGAAAGTCTCTACAACCAGCCATGCTTGCACCCACATTTTGCTTTCACTTTTGCTCCCATATTAATGCCAACTCTTATAACTATAAGCAACAGCAAAATGTAAATGGAATAATATTTCTGATAATGTTCAAAACAAAAGTCCTGAGGTCTTGGGTTTGAATTCTCAACTATGATTGTCAGCCAATGAGTTACACTACAGAAAACTTTTTATTTTTGTGTTGTGTTGCATGATAATTTGCCCATTTCGCGGTGTAGTGGCTAGTATACTTGGGTGTTATCCCAGAGGTTTTGGGTTCCAACTCGACTATGGCCAGAATTTAATTTTTGAACTGAGAGTTGGAAGGTTAGGTTAGGTGAAGTTAGGTTAGGTGAAATTAGGTTGGGTGAAGTTAGGTTAGGTTAGGTTAGGTTAGGGGAGATTGTTTTAGTAAAACACCACATTTGACCCCACTTTTTACTCACACATTTTGCTCTCACTTTGTGCACTCACTTTTGCTCGCTCTTTTTGCTCCCACTTTCTGCTCCCATATTTGCTCACACTTGTTTGCTCCCACTTCTGCTTACACGTTTTGCTCCCACTTTTTGCTCCCACTTTTCTTTGCTCTCATATTTGCTCCCACTTTTGCTTACACTTTTTGGTCCCACTTTTTTTTCTGTCACTTTTTGCTCCCCCTTCTGCTTTCACATTTGCTCCCATACTTGCTCCTACTTCTTTTTTTGCTCTCATATTTGCTCCCACTTTTGCTTACACTTTTTGCTCTCACTTTTTCTCTCACTTTTTGCTCCCACTTTTGCTTTCACATTTGCTCCCATACTTGCTCCCACTTTTGCTTTCACATTTACTCTCATAATTGCTCCTACTTTCTTCAGATCCCACTTTTTGCTCCCAATTTTTGCTCCCACGTTTTGCTCCCAATTTTTTTGCTCCCACTTTTGCACCCACTTTTGCATTCACTTTTACACCCACTTTTGCACTCACTTTTGCACCCACTTTTGCACCCACTTTTGCACCCACTCTTGCACCCACTTTTGCAACCACTTTTGCACCCACTTATTCACCCACTTTTGCACCTACTCTTGCACCCACTTTTGCACTCACTTTTGCACCCACTCTTGCACCCACTCTTGCACCCACTCTTGCACCCACTTTTGCACCCACTCTTGCACCCACTTTTGCACCCACTCTTGCACCAACTTTTGCACCCAACCCACTTTTGTACCCACTTTTGCACCCACTCTTGCACCCACTTTTCCTCTCACTTTAAACTATTATTTATATTATCGAGTGAACTTTGCTAGAGATTAGTTCATGCTTGACAATTGACATGGAAGTATCAACAAATAGCAATGGTATGCCATACGCATTCTATAAAGGATATACATATATTGTAAAACGAACCAATAAAAATGGAACTGTTATTTGGCGATGTTCAAAACATCGTTCAAAACAGTGTCGAGGTGAGCTGAAAAGTAAAAATAGTGATGTCTTAAGTGAGAGTGATCATCAATGTAGTGTACCAGATAAAACATCATTGCTGTTTAAAAAAACTCTTCAAAATGCTAAAACACTTGTCCCAAAAAAAGATATTGCAGCTCAAGATAGTGCATTGTTTGTTAAGAAGCATGTATCATCTCCTCAGAAAGTCGTGTTAGGACAGTTTTCAATGTCTCAAAAACTCCCAACATTATCAAAGGCAACACAGACTGTGCAAAATGTGGTATTGCAAAAGGATCAAAAAGGACTATATAGTAATACTGATGAGGATTATAGTGATCATGATGATGATGATGATAATGATAATGGTTACGATGATGATGATGATGTTAATGATGAAGATAAAAATGATAATGGTAATGCTTTGTTTACACCTAAAAATCATTTGTTAAATTTGTCTACTGGAACAATCCAAGTAAGCTAATCCGGCGCCTTCAGCAACTGCATGTCTATAAACAGGCTGGTTATACTGAATATGAGGAAGAACTATTGGATATAGAAAATGAGCTTCGTCGTGCTAAAATTATTTTGTAATGGATCCACATAACCGCTTAAACTATTTCTTAACAATACATGTTATATTTTCTACCACTCTGCTACCATTTTACTCTCACTTTTGCTATCACTTTAAACTGTACATATTAAATATAAAAGCCAACGCTAAATGATTTTATTATCAGAACAGTTATAACCTTTGTAGTGAGCAAATCATACTAACAGATTAGTTGCTACTATGGAACTTACTACAACTAACAAAGGTAAACAACGTGTACTCTATAAAGGCTACTCTTATAACTATAATCGTCAAAATGTAAAAGGAATAATATTTTGGCATGCTCAAAAGAGAGGTCAAAAAATGTCGAGGCAATTTAAAAAGTAAAAATGGTAAGGTTTTAAGTGTGAGTGATCATCAATGTGGTGTACCAAATGAAACACTGTTAGTGACAACAAATAATCATGACAATGCTAAAAAGCTAGTACAAGAAAAAAATGTTGCTACTCAAAATAGTGCAGTGTTTATTGAGCAACATTTAAACCCTGCTGTAAAAGTTATGTTTAATCCATCTTCCACATCTCAAGAGTCGTCAACATCACAGACTATGCAAAAGGTTGTGTTGTTGTTGTTGTTTTAAGGGGCTGAACTACAAGGTTATCTACCCTTCATATGCAAGAGAATCAAAAAGGACTAAATAGTAATAGAGAAAAAAGAAATGTATTTTGAATGTAACTATTGTACAGGTACTTATATTAAATTTAAAAAATATTGTATTGGGATTGTCTGTTTTTTCTTAATTGCTATACCCACGTCCTACTATATTAATGCCATTGTTAACCATTAAAAGTCTCCACCTATGTTCAGAAAGAAAGTGATCTTAAACAATACACTCTATCTATGGTTTGTGTACCGAGTATCATAATAATACAGTGTCGTCAAGCCATGTTCAGGCAATAGTAAGGTTAGGTAAGGGGTTCGAACCCTTGCTTCCTTGTACAGGATTAGTTTTTACTCAACAGCAACCCATAATACTGTGCTTTGAAACATGTCACATCTCATTACAAAATGTCAACTGTATCGTTTTCTAAGACCCCAGCTGCTGGCTAGTAGCTAGCAGACTCTGCAACAGAAATAGTGTCACCATGTTCATCTTTTTAAAAAAAAATCAACATTTATTATTCGTTTTTCTTATTATTGTTCATTAAGAGTAGTGTAAAGTTGTCTTTGTGACGTAACGGTTATAATAGTTAGCTGGCACTCTAAAGCTCTTGAGTTCAATTTGAGCTTTAACATAAAATTTTAAAAGTACATTAGGACTAAAACAGGTCTACTCAGTCTCAGGTGATCCAAATAAGTAAATGTGGTTTGATTAACACTTTAACGATAGAACACGAAGGTTTTTTATTTTTTAAAATAATGATAGCCATTTGTTCATTTATTTCATTTTCACATTTTACACATGGCCATTTGTCAATTTACCATATACACGATTTGAAAATGTCAGTTTAAAGTTTTTGGATTTCATGTTATGGAAACAAGAATTTTCCATTTTGTTGTTTACACATTTGTCAATTTTCCATTTGCATTTTTTTAAATGACAGTTTGATGTTTTTCAATTTCATGATATGGAAACATGGATTTTTCCATTTTCATATTTACACATTTGTCAATTTCCCATTTGCATATATTTTCTTAAATGTTCGTTTAAGGTTTTTAAATTTTGTCTATATGGAAACATGGATTTTCCATTTTGCTGTTTACAAATTTTTTATATATTTATTTTGTGTATGTTGAAAAAAATCTATATTTCCAAAACAAGATTTTTTTATTTTTCATTTTATGATTTTGTAAATGTTCTTAATGTGAGTGCTTGACCATGGATTTTCCATTTTGCTGTTTACAATTTTTTTATATATTTATTTTGTGTATGTTGAAAAACGATATTTCCAAAACAAGATTTTTTATTTTTCATTTTATGATTTTGTAAATGATCTTAATGTGAGTGCTTGACCATGGCAATAATACAGTCTATCTATGTGTTAGCTGAACCATAGAGTCTTATTACTACTGCAAGTAAGAATGTTTTACAAAATAACGACTATCTACCACTGCATTTGAAAACCAAACAATTAAAGTTCAATCGCAATCGGATGAATGGTATATGAACGCAAACGGAACTTTGTTGAATCGACTCGTGCGCCGTAACTCATTTGTAGAAACTACTCGTGCACTACCTATTGTAAAATAGATGTCTATTCCAAAATGGCCTTTGTTGAACCTGTGCGTCGCAAGTCTGGTCCACTAGTTACCAAGGCCTTTCAACATATTATTCAACACTCCAAACGTCAACCTCAGCTGCTACAAACCGACCAGGGGAAAGAATTTTTCAACAAGGACTTCTCCAGTTTTCTCAAATCTAAGGATATTCACCATTACACTACGTACAGCAACCTCAAAGCCAGTGTGGTCGAACGGTTCAACCGAACATTGAAAACCCATATGTGGAAAGCGTTTACCGCTCAGGGCAGTTATCGCTGGTTGGACATGTTACCTGAGCTAGTGTCACGTTACAATGACACCAAACATAGAACGATTGGGACCAAGCCACGCCTCGTGACTAAAAATATTCAGCGATTGGATAAACTGTTAAACCCCATAAAAACAGCCGATCCTAAACGTCACCGACTGAACATTGGGGATTTTGTTCGTGTGAGCAAATTTAAGTCTGCCTTCGATAAGGGCTACACGCCTCAGTGGGGGACTGAACTATTTCGAATTCGTCAAGTCAACTTGGACACTCCAGTCACCTATTTACTCGAGGACCTCAACCATCAACCCATAAAAGGTAGATTTTATCTACATGAACTTCAGAAAACAGCATTTCCTCAGCATTATCTTGTGGAAAAAGTGTTGAAACAAAAAGGAAATAAACTCTACGTCAAATGGTTAGGGTTTAACTCTACGTTTAATTCCTGGATCAATAAATTACATGTTGTGTGAACCTGTGTACTTTTTATTTATTCACACATGTTGTACACCACCTATAGCTCTATGTGTACAGCGCTCCGCGCTTCATGCATGTTCATACATGTTTGTCTTTCCCTTTCCTCCTGTGTTCTCTCATACATTACCCCTCCCCTCTCCCTCCCTTCACCTCCCACCACTGCTGTTTGCAGCTCTTGCCTATCTATTGGTTGTGACATCATTCCGACAAGTTGCATCATACTTTTTACTGATTCAGCGATTCCCACGCTTTGAACATTCTGTTATCAGGCACGTGGACAGCTAACACCCAAGCGAACACCTGTGCCGGATCAAATTTCACGTCAACTTGCATTTTGTCACGTACGAAGCAAAACAGGATGTAACTTGTTAACAGTTATCGCGCATGTAGATAGGTAACGTCCCAAGCGAACACCTGCGGTAGATCAAATTTCACGTCAACTTGCATTTTGTCACGTACGAAGCAAGACAGGATGTCACTGGTTTAGCCTACATGTGGTTTCACAAATGTGTGTGCATGCCTTTCACACTCCCCTGCAACCACGATGGTCAGATTATTTCACCTTCAAGCGTCACCTGTTGTCAAGTCAGATCGGAGCCTTCCAATAAGCTCAAATGACATTCACCTCCTGCTCGTCGGCAAGTTTATTTTCTCTACTCGCTTCGACCAACATAGAACCTAGTTCTCATCACCGTTTACACGTTAAAGGTAAAATATCAGAAAACGCACCCTCGCTCTGTCATACACCGACTCGTCGAAATATCAATTGATCTATTGAACACAGCCACCTTGGTCAGCGACAGGTTTGTTGAAACACACACATCCAGCCGTATCGTCTCTCTCAACCGCCACGCTTCATGGACATTATAAACAGGCAAAGACAAAGAAAACGTTATTTCAACATGTATGGCGTTAGATCCATGTGAATTATTTTTTGGAAAAAAATATCTACCACATTTGAAAGGGGGTGTTAGCCCGAGTCCTAGGACACCTCGTACATGTCTCTAGCGTTATTGGTTCGTGAGATATCGGCAAAAATCACAAAAAACACGTGTTTACCCCAAAATCGCGTTTCCAAAATTTTTTAAAATTACAACGAGTAGTTCATAGCAAAGAGGACGTCTGTCCGAATCCTTGGACCCATCGTACATGCCTCTAGCGTTATTGCTTCGTGAGATATCGACAAAATCACAAAAAACACGTGTTTACCCCAAAACCGAGTTTCCAATTTTATTAAAAATTATAACGAGTAGTCCATAGCAGAGAGGACGTTACCCCGAGTCCTTGGACCTGTCGAACACGCCTCTAGCGTTATTGGTTCGTGAGATATAGCAAAAAGTCTAAAATCACGTTTTTACCCCAAAAAGACTGTGTTTCCAGATTTTCACATTTTCGACACCGACATTCCCGTAAAGAGCACGACGAGACGAAAAAAACGAATCCAAGCACGCCCTCCTAGCATGGCTCCTTCCATTCCAAGGTCGCAGGGGCTCACCACTTGCTTTTGGAAGCAGCTGTCACTACCACACTACTACACACAATTTTTTTCTCTAGAGACTTGAAATTTATTTTGGGGGTAGAGGGGGTAGGGACCATTGATTTACGTCAAACAATTTTTTTTGTAGAGTTCCTAGTTTCCAAAATATAGGATTTTCAAAATTCGAGTGTTTTCAAAAAAACATAAAAATTAAAAAAGTTTTATTACAAAATATAAAGGTCATAAAGACCATTCGTTTGAGCCATGGCACAACGTACTATCCTGTTTGGTTTTCAAACTATAGCCTATTTTCAAAAACGAAAAATTTTAAAAAAAAATTGAAAAATATAATACATGGTCCATAGGAAAGAGGACGTCAGCCCGAGTCCAACGACACCTCATTTGTCAAAATCGGACCATGGGTTCGCGAGATATGAATAAGCAAAAAGTGTGTACTAACTTTTTGAGCACCTTGTGCGTTAGAACACCCACTACTCCACTACTGGTGCTGTCTCTACCACACAAAAGCACTACAGTTCAAGCAGTGAAGATGAAGATTGTTTGTGTCTTGTGTGCCTGAAAGCGAGGTCACATTCTAAGTCAGGTGAAAAATGGTACCAGTGTAGAAGCTGTGAGAAATGGGCACACGCTGCATGTGCCTCTAATGATCCCTTCTTTATATGTATTCATTGCAAATCGGACTTGGATTTGGACGAGAGTGGATAGTAAATTCAGAATTGTGAAATGAGGTAAATGTATTTCAGGGTTGACTGTTATATTATTTCGAGTTAAAAATACAAGAATGTAGTTACAACTACGTCGCATTTTATTAGTAAGTTGAGTGTAACAACTTACCCATGGCATATAACAACTAACCCCGTTGTGGGGCATGTTGTTACAATTTACCACATTAACAAGAACAATTATTTATACCGAAAATATTTTTACGCCAGTCTTTTCATATATAAAGCCAAATACTGATACTTCATTATCACAGCCATAACAGGATAATAGCTTCCAGGAGAACAGTTTAAAAAAAATACAATTTGAAAATTGTAACAACATGCCCTCCTCGCCCCTACTTCTGCCTCGTTCCGCGAACCCTCTGGACTACTGGAAGAAGAATGAAGGAAGATACCCAACTCTGGCGCTACTAGCAAAACGTTATCTCAGCGTGGCTACGCCTGTACCAGCAGAAAGAATATTTTCGAAGACTGGACTGATACTAAACAAACAAAGGTGATGATGATGATGATGATAATTGTTGTTTTAAGGGGCCTAACATCGAGGTTATCGGCCCCTAATGAAATGGAATGACGTGAAATGAAAGGATGTAGATAAAAACAACTCACTGCCATGGATGAAGCGAAAATGGTGTTTATAAAACAGACAGTGAGCCCCAAAAATTATGCCTTATTTGAATAAAAAGAATAAAAGGCGGATGGTAAAAAAAGGATAAAACAAATAAGGCATAGGGAACAATACAATACATAACACAATAAAAAACATAAAACAGCTTTAACCACAATTAAAGGTCGTAACTACACCTTAAAACTTAAAAAAGTAACCACTCTCCCTCATGAACCGGATGACGAGGTCAGCTGACGGCTCGTCATCACGGAGAATAAGGGAGAGGGTATTAGGCAGTTTAAGAGTCCTGCGCAGATCGGCCAGATCCACACACTCCAAGAGAAGGTGTGCCACGGTTAGGTGGGCGCCGCAAGTACACACAGGAGGATCTTCTCTCTTTAGCAAGTGGGAGTGCGTAGCAATCCCATGGCCGATCCGGAGTCGACAGAGTACCACAGCTTCCTTCCGGAGAGATCGGAAGGAAGATTTCCACACCTTCGTTGTCTCCTTGATGCCTCTCAGTTTGTTGGGTGGAGGCGTGGCACGCCATGTCTCCTCCCAATGCGACAGGATCGTATGCCGCAACTGAGAGCGCACATCACTAGCAGGCACCTTATACGGTAGCGAGGGCAGTGCGACTGCCTCTCTCGCCGCCTGATCAGCAAGCTCGTTTCCCGCAATACCCATGTGGCTAGGAAGCCACACAAAGGTCACCCCGGTTCCAGCGTTACGCGAACTGACGAGCAGGTCGTGCACACGCTGGACCAACGGGTGCTTCGGGAAACACACATCGATCGCCTGCAGCGCACTCAGAGAGTCAGTACACAAAAGAAAGTGCTGGTGATCGTCTGATAACGTATACCGCAGAGCCTCTAAGATGGCATAGAGCTCCGCAGTGTACACGCTACACGCCTCGGGAAGTGAAAAGAGAAACCGACGATCCTCAACCACAAATGCACAGTCTACTTTCTCGTTTACCCTCGAACCGTCCGTGAATACAAGCCCTGATCCCGGATACCGTGTCACCACGGACTGGAACAACCTCCGATGGACGGAGGAGTCCGTGTCCGACTTGGGGCCGGTGTGCAGATCCAGGATGATATCAGGGCGAGAGACCATCCACGGAGGGGCCTTGCTAGGTACTCGGACGATACAGGAGACAGAAGGAAATCGGAACTGACGGTATAAGTCATCCAAGCGAATCCCCGCCGGCCGAGTGGCTCGGGCGAGCACATCATACAGCCGGCGATTCGGATTGGAAAACAAACATGGATAGCTTGGATGAAGGGGCATCTGTCGAATAGTTGCAGCATAGGTCAGCAGTACTTGTTGGCGCCTCAGGTGTAAAGGAGGTACGCCAGCCTCGGCGAGCAAGCTGACGACTGGGCTTGTCCGAAAGGCACCCGTCGCCAGCCTCACACCGCCGTGGTGGACACTGTCCAGTTTAACAAGCACTGACTTACGGGCCGAACCATATGCTACACTGCCATAATCTAACCTTGATAAAATCAGTGACTTATAAAAGCGCAGGAGCACCACGCGGTCCGCCCCCCATGATGTGCCGCTAAGAAACCGCAACATGTTGAGTTTCTTAGCGCAGGCAGTTTTCAAACACCGCACGTGTGGTTCCCACGTCAATTTCTGATCGAAAAGGAGCCCAAGGAACCGGTACGCAGCAACAACAGGCAAAGCTACATTGCCCAGATAAAGCTCAGGATCTGGATGGAGGGTGCGCTTTCGGCAGAAATGGACAACCGAGGACTTAGCGGTTGAGAATCGAAAGCCATGCTCCAGTGTCCAGCGTTCCACTCTCCGAATAGCTTGTTGTAGCTGTCGTTCAGCGACCGCCATATTTTGCGCACTATAATGTAGAGCAAAGTCGTCTACATATAGCGACGGTACCACTGCTGGACCAGCAGCAGCGACTATACCGTTTATGGCAATCGCAAATAATGTTACGCTAAGCACCGATCCCTGTGGGACTCCGTTTTCCTGTATATGATATTGCGAATATGTCCCCCCTATTCGGACACGGAACAGGCGAAGGGACAGAAAATTCGCAATAAAAACCGGCAAGTTACCTCGGAATTTCCATTGATGCAGGGTAGAGAGGATGCCGTAACGCCAAGTGGTGTCATAGGCCTTCTCGAGGTCAAAGAAAACAGCGACTAGGTGCTGTCTCCGGAGAAAAGCGTCCTGTATGGCAGTCTCCAGGCGTACCAGATGGTCGTTGGTACACCGTGACGCCCTGAAACCACACTGGTATTCAGACAGGAGTCCCCGTTTCTCCAGGACCCACACCAGGCGCCGATTGACCATCCTCTCAAAGAGCTTGCACAAACCGTTTGTGAGACAAATAGGTCTGTAACTCCCTGACAATTTGGGATCCTTATCGGGCTTCAGGATAGGTATAATGATACCTTCCTGCCATTGCGCTGGAAACACACCTTCCAACCAGATACGATTAAACACCCTGAGCAAATAGCGAATGCTCTCATCGTTAAGGTGTTTAAGCATCTGGTTGTGAATATTATCCGGGCCAGGAGACGTGTCCCTGCAGAGCGCCAGCGCTCCGCGGAGTTCCCACTCCGTAAAGGGCACGTTGTACTCCTCCGAAGCGCGGGATGCAAAACTAAGATGGAAACGTTCCGCTTCGCGCCTCAGGGCCACGAAGGCAGGGTCATAGTTATCGGAACCGGATATATCCGCAAAATACGAGGCGAGATGGTTTGCAACGCGATAAGGATCTGTAACCAGTTCATTAGCAATGGAAATTCCCGGTACAGTAGAAGATGTCTGAATTCCCGAAATGCGTCGCAGTTTAGTCCACACTTGAGAGGAGGGGGTATGTGCCGTAATAGAAGACACATACCGTTCCCAGGATTGTTTCTTACTCTGGCGAATAAGAATCCGTGCCTTGGCACGGAATTTCTTAAACGCCACCAAATTGGCCATGGTTGGACGCCGACGGTAGTGCTTATGAGCTCGACGACGGTCTCTTATTGCCGCTGCAATATCCTCTGTCCACCAAGGGACGAGTTTGCGACGAGGAGTCCCAGAAAAGGATGGAATGGACTCCTCGGCGGCAGCAAGAAGCACATCGGTGATGTGCTGTACCTCGTCATCGACGCTCCGGCAACCAAGATCAACGAATACAGCTCGTTCTTGAAACGAGGGCCAATTTGCCCGCTTAAGAACCCAACGACTGGGGAACTCAACGGGCGTCTGGTTCAGAAGGGTAAGAACGATCGGGAAATGGTCACTGTCACAGAGGTCATCGTGTACATACCAGCCAAATAAGGGGACCAGCGCACGGCTACACACACTCAAGTCAATGTGTGAGTACGTGCCGTGCGCTAAGCTAAAATGTGTAGCTTCCCCTGTATTTAATAGACATAAATCCAACCCTTGTTTAAGCCTTCCATGTCCCTTCCTCTGGGGCAGGAAGATGGTGATCCCCATTGGGGGTGATGAGAGTTGAAATCACCCACGAGTAGGAAAGGGACTGGAAGTTGATCAACAAGATCTAAGACGTCATTAATATCAAGGGGTTGGTTCGGTGGAAGGTACACGTTACAAACAGTTGTCATAGCAGGCAAGGACACGCGAACTGCAATAGCTTCCAGAGGAGTGGCGAGTGGAAACTCCTCACTATAGCAGTCAGAGCGAACGAAGGTACAAACGCCCCCGGAAGCCCGGGCGGCGTCTTGTCGCTCTTTAGAGTATAGTCGGAAACCTCTCAGAACAGTCTCGTGATCAGGTCTGAGGTTTGTTTCCTGTAGGCAGACTATACTCGCCGCGTATTGGGCAATAAGCTGACGGAGCTCTGTCAAATGCCTGTCATTCCACTGTAACAGTGCCATTGTGTGAACTTAGGGAATAAGTTGGAGCAGCAAGCTACTCCAACTTTGACTCTGGAGAATCTACAGTCACTACGTCGACTATAATCTCCATGTCCTCAGGCGAGTTCATGGAGTGAATCGACTCGGTAGATGATTTCCTGGACGCAGTTCGGCGGCGGGGGGATCTCCGTGGGGAGCGCGAAGATCTGGGGGCCGAAACGTCCCCAGGCGCAGAAGCATCCGCAGGTGTTGGCGCGGATGGCTTCCCCTTTTTTGGAGAAAGGGAATGCGTAGTGCGGGGTCCCTTCTTACCCGCCCCCGGCTCTTTAAGGTATATAGACGGGTCAGGAGCCGAAGTCCTGACCCTGGTCGACGATGCCGCCTCCGCCGGCTTCGGCGCGGCTTTCGCCGACCGTTTGGATGGGGAGGAAGACTTCGACTTCCTCCCGAGTGGGGAGGAAGTCTTCAACTTCCTCCCCTGCTGTGCGGGCGGAGCAGCCTTCGCTCGCACAGCCTTCGTGCTGGCCAAAGGTGGAGTTGAAGTCACCTTCGGGCTTTCCGTTATAATGTTAGGAGCTGGTTTTGGAACAGGAAACTCAGTTGCAGGTTTCACAGCTGGAACAAAAGATGAGGTAGCCGGGACCAAATTTGGTATTATGGCTCTATAATCAATCGTTGGAGAAGGCGAAGTCGTGGTACGGTACTTCTTGCGGGCCTCCTGGTAGGTCAGACCATCCAGGGTTTTGATCTCCTGGATTTTCTTCTCACTCAGGAAGACAGGGCAGTTCCTGTCCCGAGGAGAATAAAATCCAGGGCAATTAGTGCACTGATAAGGTGTTGTGCACTCTTCCGCTTCGTGTGGTACCTTACCGCATGTTCCACAGATTGCGGGGCTCGAGCATCGGGATAACATGTGCCCGAACTTCTGGCATTTATAACACCTCATTGGGGGAGGGATATAAGGCCGTACGTCACAACGGTAACTTGTAACCTTGACTTTCTCCGGGAGCACCGAAAGCTCAAAGGAAATAATGAAAGCACCAGTATCCACGATTTGACCATTGACCTTGCGCGTAATGCGCCGGACATCAGTCACGTGACGGTGCCGCATATCCTCCTTGAGCTCCTCGTCAGTGTTCAGAATCAGGTCCCGGTGGAAAATAACTCCTCGGACCAGATTCAGGGACGTGTGCTTTTCCACTTTGACGGGAATGTCGCCAAAGTGGTCACATTGCAAAAGTTGTTCAACTTGCTCTCCAGTCCTAGTCTTGAGCAACAAGCTACCGTTCCTCATCTTTTGTACTTTCTCAAGCTCACCATAGACACCTTCTATGTGGCGAGAAAACAAAATACTCTTTACCAGCTTGAAATCACCCCCATCTGTTCTGGTAGCTACCAGAAATTTGGGGGTGTTAGTACCCAGATTTTCACACACAGATTGTTCCCAGGGGGTTGATCCCCGTAGGGAATCAAATGTTAAAGACTTGGGTGTAGGACCACCCTGTTTGGGTGTACGTCCACCCTGGTTGGGGATTTTTCTTTTAGAACCCATGGCCAGATCATCCTCCCCGAATGTCACCGACATCCGATCACGGGCCGTCACAGTAGGCGCTACCCAGCCAGGGCAAGGCCCGCCTAGCTTGGAAGGCATTGCCCGGGGGTCCGATGTTTTACAATGCCGTATCGGCATGTACCCCTTGGCATATACTGGATTTTACAGCTCAGACATTCGGCTGTGCGGGGACCTGCGTAGTCAGGCGGATACTACTGAACGGGTACATGGCACACCCACCTGTCGGCGCGGCCAAGACCGGAACAGGCTTTTGAGCGTAGTCGCTAGCGTAAGTGGCCCATCCCCTAACAGCACGCACATATAGAAATTTTGGTTGCCAGACCCTGAAAGCAGTGACGGAAAGAAGTGCGATATAACCTAATGAGAGTTATACCGCACGGGTGTATGTCTTTTAGAGCTGACTGTCAAACCCTCGAAAGGGGACCGTTCCGAGAAGCCCTTTTAGTCGCCTTTTACGACTGGTAGGGAGTACCGTGGATGTATTCGCTTCCTCCCACCCACTGGGGGTCCAATTCACAAAACAACGCGGAGTCCTTAAAGTATAGCCAAGGTCGCCCCTTTTAGTCGCCTCTTACGACAGGCAGGGGATACCGTGGGTGTATTCTAAACCCCCCACTCACAGGGGGGGCAAACAAAGGAATAGACTATCTGGGAGTATTGTTGACAAAATTGTATTTCTGAACACGAATACTGTGTAAGATGATGATGATAATTGTTGTTTTAAGGGGACTAACATCGAGGTTATCGGCCCCTAATGATCTGGGTGATAGCGAAAATGAGAATGAAATGGAAACCAGAACGAATATTATGTGAGACGGAAAATACGTACAAAGAGAAACTCAGATGGAAACAACTCAAAATATGGTCTTGCAAAAGGGAATTTAGAACGAAAAGATTCACAAAAAGAATAGATTGAAAAAGACCCACAAAACGTAGGCTAGATTCAAAATACGTACACAATGCAATGTAGCGTCGAAATACTTACAAAATGCAACTGAAATTCAAAATACTTACAAAATGCTAATTAGACCGAAAATACGTACAAAATGCAATTGAGGTTCAAAATACTTTCAAAATGCAATTGAAATTGAAAAAAAAAATGCAATTTAGATTACTGTGTAAGATTTTGTTGCATTTTTGTACTTATTATCTTATATTTAAACGTACTGTTACCCTAGCTGTTTCTACTTCATTTCATTCCTCCTACAAGCTCAGCTTAGCACTCAAACTATGAGACGGATTGAGATCTATAATGCGCTTATGGTCGTTCTTGGAGCTACAGTGGTTCTGCATCAGATCTATCAAGCACATGGCTGTGCGATCACATACATAGGTGGATAACATATGAAATGGAACTTCGACGTGTTTAGATATAATAATAATAATAATAATAATAATAATAATAATAATAATAATAATAACAATAATAATAACACCGATCGAGTGGCAGCGTGAGTTGGGTCATGTAGCTGTCAGCTTGCATTCGGGCTATAGTGGTTCGAACCCCACTGTCGGCAGCCCTGAAAATGGTTTTCCGTGGTTTCCCATTTGCACATCCCGCACATGTTGGGGCTGTATCTTAACAAAGGCCACGGCCGCATCCCTCCGCGTCTAGTCCTCTTCTGTCCAATTGTCACCATACGACCTATCTGCATCGGTGCGACGTAAACAAAATTGTACATAATAATAATATTAATAAGATTATTCCCCCACATCCCATCTCTGATACGCCTTTGGCTTCTGGGAGGATGTAGGTCTAATACTGTCGAGGATAGTAGCAAACATATGTTCCTGCAACGGAACAAATTATTATTATTATTATTATTATTATTATTATTATTATTATTATTATTATTATTATTATTATTATTAATGGTATTGTATGGTACACACTTACACCATATTACAGCTTAATGAAATATTGAAAAGAAAAAAAGAGGACAAATAGTCTCATAATTTAACATCTGAATTAAAAATATAGTCCACTGATGCAGGAGCCACTAAGATAAAATTCATTAATTAATCGCATATGTACACATACTGTTGCCGCACCATTGTACTAAGGAAGTGTTGTGACCCGTCGAATTGGTTCTGTGGACTCCAATGACGTTCAGTACGCAGTTTGTATATTCTGGGGAGACATTTGCATTGAATCATCGCACAAACACAGGTTGTAGCTGTCTCCACATTACAGATACTGTTTGAAGGGGTTATAAGCACAAACTATACAGCAATGCACAGCACCAACATGACTGCACAACACTGCTGCTGTAGAGAGTAGTAGTACAGGGATGCCAGTAGTGTCTTTAGCTGAAGTAGATAATTCTAATTTCTTTTCTTTTCCTCCTGTGGAAAATTCATCCTGTTCACTTTTCAGTGAAATTTACAAAGTTCACTTATTTTTATTATAACATAACCTCTTACCTGTCAGTGTCATTCTCTCCTTTTTTTTCTCTCAATTTGTACCAGCTTGCACGTGTTCCGCGATACTGAACCTTTCCGGAAGTAATGCTGGTCACGAGGTTCATTTTCAGTTGACCCCTTTCTCTGATTGGCCTTCAGCGGCTTCGAGACTGCTCCACGCTCCCGTATTGGCCGACGTCATCTGTCCACATCACGCATCCAGCACGTCGGCCGGTATATAGCCTGCCCTGGCCTACATCAACTGTCTGTCTCCAGCAAGTCACAATGCCAGTCACTCATCTTCAGCCGTCTTCACGCTGTTTGCACAACGCTTGAATGTGTCTCAACGCTGTGTGCTAATGCATCGCAAACTGCCTCCTAGTCAAACCAGCAGTGCATTCTAAAATCTACGAAATCTATATAAGTTAACATCGATACTTGGCCTACGTCAGTTTGTCGTGAGCAAAAACGATAAACAAATTTTCTTATGTGCTGGGCACGAAGTCTTCAACATTTCCAAGACGGGAAAAAGTGATCAAAACCGAGTTCTACGAAATCTATATAAGTTTACATCGATAATTGGCCTACGTCAGTTTTGTGCTGGGCACGAAGTCTTCAACATTTCCAAGACGGAAAAAAGTGATCAACACGTTCTTCCTCCATTTCTGTTATGTGGAAATTCCTCTCCACCAACGCCAACAAGCTAAGTGTTTATTATAACCTAAAACATTTCTAAACTTAAAAATGTATCTTCCTTTTTTTTAGGGTTATGTCACATGGCTTAAATAACTTGTCAAACCATGCCAAACTAAACTTATTTCCTTCTATTAAGTGGTTTAAGCATGTATTATGCCTTTAAATTGTGGGCTATGAGAAAACAACTGTTCTCTCTTTCACATGTTAACTATCCTTCAAAACAAATCATCCTTTTCTCTATTTTTGTATAAACTATTGGGCTTAACACCAGTTCACCTCTCTGACGAAGTGAATGGCTTGTTCTCTACTTAATCTATCAAGGTGTTTTTGGGAATGCTCCCATTTCAATTGTAAACAACCTCGCCTTGTAACTATCAGGCGACTAGTGGGATGTTATCCCTACTGGCATGTAAATGTTGATTTTTCTGTAAATAAACTAGCCTACTCTCGGTGTGCAGTCCTAGGCTAGATTTTAAGCTATTATTGAGTACTATAGTTACTCGCTAATTTACCCTGCATAGTTCTACTTTAGACTACTGGCCACAAAGTGGTTACTTATTCTCAGGGTTGTTGGCATTCAAGCTTATGAAATCTTGTTAGCTTGTTGTCGGCCTGTCAAAGGTCACATTTCCATTACATGTTCAGATATTTATTCATTGTTAATCTTTTGAAAGCTTATGAAATCTTGTTCGCTGGTTGTCGGCCTGTCAAAGGTCACATTTCCATTACATGTTTATATATTTATTTATTGTTAATCTTTTGAAGGTTGGGTTTTGAATAAAATACCACTGTTATTGGCAAACTGTTTCCATTACTATTTACTCATCAATGTTCAATCTGTTCCTACTTAGTAAAGTTCATTTGCTTATTAGACTAGAAGCTTCACTTCTAGTCCTTCCCGAAAGAGGAGGTCTCGCATTGACAGATCCTAACCATGTTGGTGCCGAAACCCGGGATCGAACCAGGGACCTTTAAATAACATTCATAATTGTTTATTGTATGAAACAGGTTGCCAAGCCATTCGATAAGCTATTGCAGCTTTTCACTTCTGTTACTAATGCTAATTGTATTTTTCAGCTATCGCTATGAAAGCTGTGTTGGGGTGAGCGGAGATGTCCCTTGTTACCACCTCTACCAGTACCAATACTACTACTACCACTTTAGACGCTCGGCAGTCTAGCAGATCGGTGAGTGAAAGTACTCAAAGTTCCGCCATGTCTCTTCCTAAGGAGCTTGTAGCCAAAATAACTGCTTGTAAAAACAAACTTACTCGTTTTCAGCATTTTTTGGCTTCCAAATCTTTTGATGATCACAATTATGACGTTCTAGTTCAACGTTTTAATGTTTATCAGCAACATTTTTAAGAGTATGATGTGTTGCAAACCGAAATTGAAACAATCGAACCTGATCAAGAACAGGATCGTAGTTCTGTTGAAGAACTGTATTACAATATGTATGGCGAAGCTAATATTTAATTAAGCAATTAGCAACCCATCAAAACGTCGAAGTTAGCAAACCGTTTCTTCCTAAAATCCAACTTCCTACCTTTTCAGGGGAGGAAAAACAGTGGGATTCCTTTTTTGAACTTTTTTCTTCTCTAATACATGATAATAGATCATTCCCTGAGATTCAAAAATTTTATTATTTAAAGTCTGTTCTTCAGGGTCCTCCCTTAAAGTTAATTGAAGCTTTACCTCTCACAGCCGAAAATTACTCGGTAGCTATTGACCTCATCCAACAGCGATATGGCAATGCCAAACTTAGAATTCAACGCCATATGAACGCCTTGTTTAATTTACCAGCCTCACGCCCTGATAATTTATCATCCCTTAGAAGTCTGGGAGACACCGTTGAACTTCATGTAAGAGCCCTAGAACATCTTAAACAACATGTTGAACATTGGGATCTTTTTCTTATACATCTCACCACCTCCAAATTTGACCTTAATACTCGTGAAGCATGGGAATCCGATTTAGTGGACAAACCTGAACCCACATTTAAAGTTTTGATCTCTTTCATAAAGAAACGTTGTCAAATTCTTTCTGCTTTAATCAATAAAGCTGAAGGTTCCACTGATGTCAGTAAAAGTAAACCCACGAAGCATTTCTCGGAAAAGTCTTCATATTCTCATGTTTTCTCTATACAAGGTAATAACACCTCGTGTATTCTTTGCAATAATCCTCACCCCTTATATTTCTGCAATACCTTCAAAGGCCTTTCAGTTGACGATCGTAGAAAAGCTGTGTCGCAAAACAAATGTTGTTTTAACTGCCTCTCTTCAAGGCATATCTTAGCGGACTGCCCTTCGAAAGGAGTTTGCATGCATTGCAAGCTGAGACATCATTCTACCTTACACCGCTTCGAAAAGCCACGGTCTATTCCTGGAACAGTTTCAAATCCTAGTGCCCAACCTGCGCTGAGCCTCACTAGTGATGCTTCTCCACCTAGCTCTTCTGTTTCTACTGTAAATACCGTTGGCCAATCCTACAATCAAACAACCCCCTCATGGCGTAGTGCTCAAGTTTTGTTATCTACGATCCAGGTCCAAGTTAAAGATTCTTCCGGCAATTGGCACTTAGTACGAGCCTTGCTCGACAATGCGGCAACTCATGACTTCATAACCTCATCATTAGTTGAAAGGTTAGGTCTCAAACCTCTCTCCACCAATATTGAAATATCTGGTATCAACAACAGCAAGTCTACTTCCTTAAATTATGTCAAGCTGCAGGTGAAAGATTCAGTCCAATATGGCACTAACTTTCATCTAAACTGTCTGTCCATTCCGAGTATTGGCAGTCCTACTCCCAGTCGCTCTTTTTCCATTGACGAATGGAAATTTCCCTATGATCTAAAACTGGCTGACCCTCAATTCTATAAAAGCTCTCACGTTGACATTCTATTTGGCGCTAACACATTTTGGCAAAATCTTCTTCCGTCAAGGGTTAATATTTCATCTGGTATCTACGCCCACCATACTAAATTTGGCTGGCTTATCACAGGTTATATTCCTCTTCAAACTGTTCAAGGTTCCTCTCAATGCCATTTCACTAATGCAGATCTTCATCAGCGTCTGGAAAATTTTTGGCAAATCGAGTCCATTGAATCTGCTCCTTCTCTTTCATCAGAAGATGAATTTTGTGAACAACATTTTTTAGAAACTACTGTTCGTAACCCAGATGGCAGATTTATTGTCACAATGCCACGCATTTCTTCTCCTCCTTCTTTATGTGATTCCTATCCGAAAGCTCTTAAAGCTTTATTTGCAGTTGAGAATCAACTCAAGCAAGATCCTTCCACTCGCAAACAATACCTTGAATTCATGGAGGATTATGAAGCTTCTAACCATATGGAGACTGTTCAAGATTTCAACCCTTCTTTAGATTCAGTGTATTTAAATCACCATCCTGTTTGGAAGAATCCCTCCACCAAAGAAAAGATAAGAGTTGTTTTTAATGGTTCTGCCCCTGATGCCAATGGCATTTCCTTAAATGACACTCTCCTATCTGGACCTGCCATTCAGTCTGATCTCCCGTCTATTCTTTTGAATTTTCGTCTATTTCCAATTGGAATCATAGCCGACGTACAACAAATGTATAGACAAATTCTGATTAATTCCGAACAACAAAATCTTCAACGAATTCTCTGGCGTGATGCTCCTACTAAAACCATCAAGATCTTTAAATTAAAAACCGTTACGTATGGGCTTAAACCATCGGCTTTTCTTGCCATTCGTACTTTGAAACATCTTGCCGACCAAGATGGTCATTTGTTTCCTTCTGAAACTCCTATTTTGTTAAAAAATTCCTTCTACGTTGATGACTTTCTTTTTTCTTTTAAGAATGTATCTGAGGCTATCGAACTCTCTAAAAGTTTAAAAACTTTACTTAGCAGAGGAGGATTCTTACTTCATCGTTGGAACTCAAATTCTGAGGAACTTCTATCCAATCTCTTGCCACATTATCCTGTTAATACTCCAGTAGAGCTTTGTCAATTGGAGGATGCTACTAAAGTTTTGGGAATACACTGGTATCCTAAAGCTGACTCATTCTTTTACGAAGTAAATTTGTCTTCCTCACCTCCACAAACCAAAAGACAAGTGCTATCAGAAATAGCTAAGATATATGACCCGCTTCAGTTCATTGCACCCGTAATTGTTCTAGCTAAAATCTTTATGCAAGAGCTATGGTCATTGAACTCGGATTGGGATGATCCCATTCCTCCTTCGCTTCTACAAAAGTGGCTTGCCTTTCGGCACAATCTTTGTGATCTCTCATTAATAGACATTCCTAGAGTGCTAGTTCCGTTCTCTTGCTCTCTTGTCCTGGATTTGCACCTTTTTGCTGACAGTTCGACCAAAGCATACGGATGTTGTGCTTACATTGTAAGCCGCTCCCCTTTTTTCTCCAATTTGATATGTGCTAAATCTAAGGTTGCGCCTTTGAAACCCGTTTCATTACCTCGTCTTGAACTCTGTGCCGCACTACTTGCTGCCAGATTAGCTAACAAACTCAAACAAACACTCAACTGTAAGTTCTCGCACACATATTTTTGGACAGATTCTTCTATTGCTTTGGCATGGATTTCTAAACCTCCTTCTAATTGGCAAGCTTTTGTAGCTAACAGAGTTGAGAAAATTCAAACTGTTTCTAAACCAGAACAATGGAACCATGTTTCTAGCAAAGACAACCCCGCCGACCTCATTTCTCGTGGTTGTTCACCTAAGTCACTATCTCAATCCTGTTTGTACTGGCACGGCCCTTCATGGCTTTCTGAAAGAATTCAAAACCGACCTTCCAACTCGAATTTCCCGTTAGAGGATATTCCTGAAATCAGCAAAAAAGCTTCTGCCTTTGTAACTGCCAACACTCCTTCCTTGTTGGAACGTTACTCTTCTTTTCAAAAACTAGTGCGCATCACTGCTTATGTGCTCAGATGGAAATTTTTAGTACTAGATCAACCTCTATTCCCTCAGCCTTTTCTTTCGGCTGTTGAACTGCAAATTGCCACCATCAAAGTTCTTTGGCTCACACAGAGAGAGGCGTTCTCAGTCGAAATAAACATATTGGCTAAAGGTAAAACTCTCAAGAAACACAGCAGGCTTTTTGCCTTATGCCCTTTTCTCGATGGCGATGGTTTGTTAAGAGTGGGCGCAGACTTTCTCTTTCTGACTTCTCTGATGAAAAAAAAGCACCCTATTATCCTTCCGTCTAAACATCATGTTACTCGGATAATCATTCGTCAGTTTCATTATCAAAACTTGCATGTTGGTTCTAGAACCCTTCTATGCTTGATACGGGAAAAATACTGGCCTATTAATGATTTACACGAAGTCACTTCTGTCATACATAAATGTATTACTTGTTTCAAAGCTCAGCCTAAACCTAATCAGCAACTCACGGCTGAACTTCCCCCATTTCGTTCAGCTCCTTGCAGACCTTTTGATGATGATGATAATTGTTGTTTTAAGGGGCCTAACATCGAGGTTATCGGCCCCTAATGAAATGGAATGACGTGAAATGAAAGGATGTAGATAAAAAAAACAACTCACTGCCATGGATGAAGCGAAAATGGTGTTTATAAAACAGACAGTGAGCCCCAAAAATTATGCCTTATTTGAATAAAAAGAATAAAAGGCGGATGGTAAAAAAGGATAAAACAAATAAGGCATAGGGAACAATACAATACATAACACAATAAAAAACATAAAACAGATTTAACCACAATTAAAAGTCGTAACTACACCTTAAAACTTAAAAAAGTAACCACACTCCCTCATGAACCGGATGACGAGGTCAGCTGACGGCTCGTCATCACGGAGAATAAGGGAGAGGGTATTAGGCAGTTTAAGAGTCCTGCGCAGATCGGCCAGATCCACACACTCCAAGAGAAGGTGTGCCACGGTTAGGTGGGCGCCGCAAGTACACACAGGAGGATCTTCTCTCTTTAGCAAGTGGGAGTGCGTAGCAATCCCATGGCCGATCCGGAGTCGACAGAGTACCACAGCTTCCTTCCGGAGAGATCGGAAGGAAGATTTCCACACCTTCGTTGTCTCCTTGATGCCTCTCAGTTTGTTGGGTGGAGGCGTGGCACGCCATGCCTCCTCCCAATGCGACAGGATCGTATGCCGCAACTGAGAGCGCACATCACTAGCAGGCACCTTATACGGTAGCGAGGGCAGTGCGACTGCCTCTCTCGCCGCCTGATCAGCAAGCTCGTTTCCCGCAATACCCATGTGGCTAGGAAGCCACACAAAGGTCACCCCGGTTCCAGCGTTACGCGAACTGACGAGCAGGTCGTGCACACGCTGGACCAACGGGTGCTTCGGGAAACACACATCGATCGCCTGCAGCGCACTCAGAGAGTCAGTACACAAAAGAAAGTGCTGGTGATCGTCTGATAACGTGTACCGCAGAGCCTCTAAGATGGCATAGAGCTCCGCTGTGTACACGCTACACGCCTCGGGAAGTGAAAAGAGAAACCGACGATCCTCAACCACAAATGCACAGCCTACTTTCTCGTTTACCCTCGAACCGTCCGTGAATACAAGCCCTGATCCCGGATACCGTGTCACCACGGACTGGAACAACCTCCGATGGACGGAGGAGTCCGTGTCCGACTTGGGGCCGGTGTGCAGATCCAGGATGATATCAGGGCGAGAGACCATCCACGGAGGGGCCTTGCTAGGTACTCGGACGATACAGGAGACAGAAGGAAATCGGAACTGACGGTATAAGTCATCCAAGCGAATCCCCGCCGGCCGAGTGGCTCGGGCGAGCACATCATACAGCCGGCGATTCGGATTGGAAAACAAACATGGATAGCTTGGATGAAGTGGCATCTGTCGAATAGTTGCAGCATAGGTCAGCAGTACTTGTTGGCGCCTCAGATGTAAAGGAGGTACGCCAGCCTCGGCGAGCAAGCTGACGACTGGGCTTGTCCGAAAGGCACCCGTCGCCAGCCTCACACCGCCGTGGTGGACACTGTCCAGTTTAACAAGCACTGACTTACGGGCCGAACCATATGCTACACTGCCATAATCTAACCTAGATAAAATCAGTGACTTATAAAAGCGCAGGAGCACCACGCGGTCCGCCCCCCATGATGTGCCGCTAAGAAACCGCAACATGTTGAGTTTCTTAGCGCAGGCAGTTTTCAAACACCGCACGTGTGGTTCCCACGTCAATTTCTGATCGAAAAGGAGCCCAAGGAACCGGTACGCAGCAACAACAGGCAAAGCTACATTGCCCAGATAAAGCTCAGGATCTGGATGGAGGGTGCGCTTTCGGCAGAAATGGACAACCGAGGACTTAGCGGTTGAGAATCGAAAGCCATGCTCCAGTGTCCAGCGTTCCACTCTCCGAATAGCTTGTTGTAGCTGTCGTTCAGCGACCGCCATATTTTGCGCACTATAATGTAGAGCAAAGTCGTCTACATATAGCGACGGTACCACTGCTGGACCAGCAGCAGCGACTATACCGTTTATGGCAATCGCAAATAATGTTACGCTAAGCACCGATCCCTGTGGGACTCCGTTTTCCTGTATATGATATTGCGAATATGTCCCCCCTATTCGGACACGGAACAGGCGAAGGGACAGAAAATTCGCAATAAAAACCGGCAAGTTACCTCGGAATTTCCATTGATGCAGGGTAGAGAGGATGCCGTAACGCCAAGTGGTGTCATAGGCCTTCTCGAGGTCAAAGAAAACAGCGACTAGGTGCTGTCTCCGGAGAAAAGCGTCCTGTATGGCAGTCTCCAGGCGTACCAGATGGTCGTTGGTACACCGTGACGCCCTGAAACCACACTGGTATTCAGACAGGAGTCCCCGTTTCTCCAGGACCCACACCAGGCGCCGATTGACCATCCTCTCAAAGAGCTTGCACAAACCGTTTGTGAGACAAATAGGTCTGTAACTCCCTGACAATTTGGGATCCTTATCGGGCTTCAGGATAGGTATAATGATACCTTCCTGCCATTGCGCTGGAAACACACCTTCCAACCAGATACGATTAAACACCCTGAGCAAATAGCGAATGCTCTCATCGTTAAGGTGTTTAAGCATTTGGTTGTGAATATTATCCGGGCCAGGAGACGTGTCCCTGCAGAGCGCCAGCGCTCCGCGGAGTTCCCACTCCGTAAAGGGCACGTTGTACTCCTCCGAAGCGCGGGAAGCAAAACTAAGATGGAAACGTTCCGCTTCGCGCTTCAGGGCCACGAAGGCAGGGTCATAGTTACCGGAACCGGATATATCCGCAAAATACGAGGCGAGATGGTTTGCAACGCGATAAGGATCTGTAACCAGTTCATTAGCAATGGAAATTCCCGGTACAGTAGAAGATGTCTGAATTCCCGAAATGCGTCGCAGTTTAGTCCACACTTGAGAGGAGGGGGTATGTGCCGTAATAGAAGACACATACCGTTCCCAGGATTGTTTCTTACTCTGGCGAATAAGAATCCGTGCCTTGGCACGGAATTTCTTAAACGCCACCAAATTGGCCATGGTTGGACGCCGACGGTAGTGCTTATGAGCTCGACGACGGTCTCTTATTGCCGCTGCAATATCCTCTGTCCACCAAGGGACGAGTTTGCGACGAGGAGTCCCAGAAAAGGATGGAATGGACTCCTCGGCGGCAGCAAGAAGCACATCGGTGATGTGCTGTACCTCGTCATCGACGCTCCGGCAACCAAGATCAACGAATACAGCTCGTTCTTGAAACGAGGGCCAATTTGCCCGCTTAAGAACCCAACGACTGGGGAACTCAACGGGCGTCTGGTTCAGAAGGGTAAGAACGATCGGGAAATGGTCACTGTCACAGAGGTCATCGTGTACATACCAGCCAAATAAGGGGACCAGCGCACGGCTACACACACTCAAGTCAATGTGCGAGTACGTGCCGTGCGCTAAGCTAAAATGTGTAGCTTCCCCTGTATTTAATAGACATAAATCCAACCCTTGAATTAAGCCTTCCACGTCCCTTCCTCTGGGGCAGGAAGATGGTGATCCCCAGTGGGGGTGATGAGAGTTGAAATCACCCACGAGTAGGAAAGGGACTGGAAGTTGATCAACAAGATCTAAGACGTCATTAATATCAAGGGGTTGGTTCGGTGGAAGGTACACGTTACAAACAGTTGTCATAGCAGGCAAGGACACGCGAACTGCAATAGCTTCCAGAGGAGTGGCGAGTGGAAACTCCTCACTATAGCAGTCAGAGCGAACGAAGGTACAAACGCCCCCGGAAGCCCGGGCGGCGTCTTGTCGCTCTTTAGAGTATAGTCGGAAACCTCTCAGAACAGTCTCGTGATCAGGTCTGAGGTTTGTTTCCTGTAGGCAGACTATACTCGCCGCGTATTGGGCAATAAGCTGACGGAGCTCTGTCAAATGCCTGTCATAACTGTTACAATTCCACTGTAACAGTGCCATTGTGTGAACTTAGGGAATAAGTTGGAGCAGCAAGCTATTCCAACTTTGACTCTGGAGAATCTACAGTCACTACGTCGACTATAATCTCCATGTCCTCAGGCGAGTTCATGGAGTGAATCGACTCGGTAGATGATTTCCTGGACGCAGTTCGGCGGCGGGGGGATCTCCGTGGGGAGCGCGAAGATCTGGGGGCCGAAACGTCCCCAGGCGCAGAAGCATCCGCAGGTGTTGGCGCGGATGGCTTCCCCTTTTTTGGAGAAAGGGAATGCGTAGTGCGGGGTCCCTTCTTACCCGCCCCCGGCTCTTTAAGGTATATAGACGGGTCAGGAGCCGAAGTCCTGACCCTGGTCGACGATGCCGCCTCCGCCGGCTTCGGCGCGGCTTTCGCCGACCGTTTGGATGGGGAGGAAGACTTCGACTTCCTCCCGAGTGGGGAGGAAGTCTTCAACTTCCTCCCCTGCTGTGCGGGCGGAGCAGCCTTCGCTCGCACAGCCTTCGTGCTGGCCGAAGGTGGAGTTGAAGTCACCTTCGGGCTTTCCGTTATAATGTTAGGAGCTGGTTTTGGAACAGGAAACTCAGTTGCAGGTTTCACAGCTGGAACAAAAGATGAGGTAGCCGGGACCAAATTTGGTATTATGGCTCTATAATCAATCGTTGGAGAAGGCGAAGTCGTGGTACGATACTTCTTGCGGGCCTCCTGGTAGGTCAGACCATCCAGGGTTTTGATCTCCTGGATTTTCTTCTCACTCAGGAAGACAGGGCAGTTCCTGTCCCGAGGAGAATGAAATCCAGGGCAATTAGTGCACTGATAAGGTGTGGTGCACTCTTCCGCTTCGTGTGGTACCTTACCGCATGTTCCGCAGATAGCGGGGCTCGAGCATCGGGATAACATGTGCCCGAACTTCTGGCACTTATAACACCTCATTGGTGGAGGGATATAAGGCCGTACGTCACAACGGTAACTTGTAACCTTGACTTTCTCCGGGAGCACCGAAAGCTCAAAGGAAATAATGAAAGCACCAGTATCCACGATTTGACCATTGACCTTGCGCGTAATGCGCCGGACATCAGTCACGTGACGGTGCCGCATATCCTCCTTGAGCTCCTCGTCAGTGTTCAGAATCAGGTCCCGGTGGAAAATAACTCCTCGGACCAGATTCAGGGACGTGTGCTTTTCCACTTTGACGGGAATGTCGCCAAAGTGGTCACATTGCAAAAGTTGTTCAACTTGCTCTCCAGTCCTAGTCTTGAGCAACAAGCTACCGTTCCTCATCTTTTGTACTTTCTCAAGCTCACCATAGACACCTTCTATGTGGCGAGAAAACAAAATACTCTTTACCAGCTTGAAATCACCCCCATCTGTTCTGGTAGCTACCAGAAACTTGGGGGTGTTAGTACCCAGATTTTCACGCACAGATTGTTCCCAGGGGGTTGATCCCCGTAGGGAATCAAATGTTAAAGACTTGGGTGTAGGACCACCCTGTTTGGGTGTACGTCCACCCTGGTTGGGGATTTTTCTTTTAGAACCCATGGCCAGATCATCCTCCCCGAATGCCACCGACATCCGATCACGGGCCGTCACAGTAGGCGCTACCCAGCCAGGGCAAGGCCCGCCTAGCTTGGAAGGCATTGCCCGGGGGTCCGATGTTTTACAATGCCGTATCGGCATGTACCCCTTGGCATATACTGGATTTTACAGCTCAGACATTCGGCTGTGCGGGGACCTGCGTAGTCAGGCGGATACTACTGAACGGGTACATGGCACACCCACCTGTCGGCGCGGCCAAGACCGGAACAGGCTTTTGAGCGTAGTCGCTAGCGTAAGTGGCCCATCCCCTAACAGCACGCACATATAGAAATTTTGGTTGCCAGACCCTGAAAGCAGTGACGGAAAGAAGTGCGATATAACCTAATGAGAGTTATACCGCACGGGTGTATGTCTTTTAGAGCTGACTGTCAAACCCTCGAAAGGGGACCGTTCCGAGAAGCCCTTTTAGTCGCCTTTTACGACTGGTAGGGAGTACCGTGGATGAATTCGCTTCCTCCCACCCACTGGGGGTCCAATTCACAAAACAACGCGGAGTCCTTAAAGTATAGCCAAGGTCGCCCCTTTTAGTCGCCTCTTACGACAGGCAGGGGATACCGTGGGTGTATTCTAAACCCCCCACCCACAGGGGGGTGCAGACCTTTTTCCTTCAACGGCATTGATTACGCCGGTCCGTTTGTGTATCAACAAAATCACCTTAGTGCTAAAAGGAAAATCCTTGGAAAACTATACGTTTCTCTATTTGTCTGTATGGTCACTGGCTCTATTCATATTGAGCTCGTAACTGGTGCCTCCACCTCATATTTTCTTTCCGCTTTCTCTAGATTCATTTCACGAAGGGGCATTCCTTCAGAAGTCTTCTCTGATAATGCCAAAACCTTTGTTGGAGCTTCGCAGCAATGGTACAAAGCCCTTTGTTCCCCTTGTGCGAAAGAACAAATCTCCAATTACTCGCACTTAAACCAATTCAAATGGCATTTCATCCCTCCTTATGCTCCCCATCATGGCGGACGATGGGAATCTTGTGTGAAACTCACAAAAATAATTTAAAGAAAACTCTTGGCTCTAGTATTGTCACTTACGAAGAATTCAATTCTTTAATTATACTCATTGAGGGAATTGTCAACTCACGACCTCTTTCTCCTCTTTCCAACGATCCTTGTGATTTCCTTCCTTTGACTCCAGGTCATTTTCTGGTGGGCAGTTCCTTAGCTGCGTCTCCTCCGTTGCTTGATCGTAAACTTGATCTGTCTTTGCCTATCTTGTGGAGAAAGATAGAATCCATTAAAGCTCAATTTTGGAAGAGGTGGAGACTTGAGTATTTTCACTCGCTCCAAAGGAGGAACAAGTGGCAGCTCTCTCGGCCTAACCTTCAGGAGGGTGATTTGGTTCTTCTCAAAGACCCAAGTCCTCCTCTTGTATGGAAAACTGGTCGTGTTATAAAATGCTATTATGGCAGAGATGCTAGAGTTCGAGTGGTCAAACTTAAAACTTCATCAGGACACTGTGTTCGTCCCATTTCAGTCATTTGCCCTCTGCCACTCTAGCTCTTCTCTCTCATGTTTTTTTTTCTCTGTTGCCCCTCTGGCAGTATGTTCACTTTTCAGTGAAATTTACAAAGTTCACTTATTTTTATTATAACATAACCTCTTACCTGTCAGTGTCATTCTCTCCTTTTTTCTCTCAATTTGTACCAGCTTGCACGTGTTCCGCGATACTGAACCTTTCCGGAAGTAATGCCGGTCACGAGGTTCATTTTCAGTTGGCCCCTTTCTCTGATTGGCCTTCAGCGGCTTCGAGACTGCTCCACGCTCCCGTATTGGCCGACGTCATCTGTCCACATCACGCATCCAGCACGTCGGCCGGTATATAGCCTGCCCTGGCCTACATCAACTGTCTGTCTCCAGCAAGTCACAATGCCAGTCACTCATCTTCAGCCGTCTTCACGCTGTTTGCACAACGCTTGAATGTGTCTCAACGCTGTGTGCTAATACATCGCAAAATGCCTCTAGTCAAACCAGCAGTGCATTCTAAAATCTACGAAATCTATATAAGTTAACATCGATACTTGGTCTACGTCAGTTTGTCGTGAGCAAAAACGATAAACAAATTTTCTTATGTGCTGGGCACGAAGTCTTCAACATTTCCAAGACGGGAAAAAGTGATCAAAACCGAGTTCTACGAAATCTATATAAGTTTACATCGATAATTGGCCTACGTCAGTTTTGTGCTGGGCACGAAGTCTTCAACATTTCCAAGACGGAAAAAAGTGATCAACACGTTCTTCCTCCATTTCTATTATGTGGAAATTCCTCTACACCAACGCCAACAAGCTAAGTGTTTATTATAACCTAAAACATTTCTAAACTTAAAAATGTATCTTCCTTTTTTTTAGGGTTATGTCACATGGCTTAAATAACTTGTCAAACCATGCCAAACTAAACTTATTTCCTTCTATTAAGTGGTTTAAGCATGTATTATGCCTTTAAATTGTGGGCTATGAGAAAACAACTGTTCTCTCTTTCACATGTTAACTATCCTTCAAAACAAATCATCCTTTTCTCTATTTTTGTATAAACTATTGGGCTTAACATCAGTTCACCTCTCTGACGAAGTGAATGGCTTGTTCTCTACTTAATCTATCAAGGTGTTTTAGGGAATGCTCCCATTTCAATTGTAAACAACCTCGCCTTGTAACTATCAGGCGACTAGTGGGATGTTATCCCTACTGGCATGTAAATGTTGATTTTTCTGTAAATAAACTAGCCTACTGTCGGTGTGCAGTCCTAGGCTAGATTTTAAGCTATTATTGAGTACTATAGTTACTCGCTAATTTACCCTGCATAGTTCTACTTTAGACTACTGGCCACAAAGTGGTTACTTATTCTCAGGGTTGTTGGCATTCAAGCTTATGAAATCTTGCTGGCTTGTTGTCGGCCTGTCAAAGGTCACATTTCCATTACATGTTTATACATTTATTGATAATCTTTTGAAAGCTTATGAAATCTTGTTAGCTTGTTGTCGGCCTGTCAAAGGTCACATTTCCATTTCATGTTCAGATATTTATTCATTGTTAATCTTTTGAAAGCTTATGAAATCTTGTTAGCTGGTTGTCGGCCTGTCAAAGGTCACATTTCCATTACATGTTTATATATTTATTTATTGTTAATCTTTTGAAGGTTGGGTTTTGAATAAAATACCACTGTTATTGGCAAACTGTTTCCATTACTATTTACTCATCAATGTTCAATCTGTTCCTACTTAGTAAAGTTCATTTGCTTATTAGACTAGAAGCTTCACTTCTAGTCCTTCCCGAAAGAGGAGGTCTCGCATTGACAGATCCTAACCACATCCTACGTGTATCGTGAAAGAGCTGTTACAGCCAGGTGACGTTCTGTGTCAAGGTTGCAAGCCAGTAGTGACGATGCTGGTGGTTCAATCCACTTCACAATGGAGCTAGAGTCAGGTGGATGCTTACCTTTTTTGGATGTTCTTGTGAGGAGGAAAGCGGATGGCTCCATGGGGCACAGCGTCTACCGTAAGCCAACTCACACTAACCGTTATTTACATGCGGACTCCCACCACCACCCAGCACAAAAACAAGGAATTATAACAACTCTAGCCAAAAGAGCGGAACGTATTTGTGAGGCATCAACTCTTCAGGAAGAGTTACATGCCTTACAAACCATGTTTAAGGGTAATGGCTATAATGAATCCACTATATATAGGTCCCTACATCCCAGAAGGAGGGATAGACAACCTTCTCAGAGCTCCGACGTGAGAGGAACTGCTTACCTCCCTTATATTCACAACACCACTGACCGCGTTGCTAAGATTCTCCGCAAGCACAAGATAAAAACAGTTTTCGGCACTATGACGAAAATTGGTCAACGTTTAGCATTAAACAAAGATAAATTGTCCCCAATACTACAACCTGGGGTGTATGAAGTCCCATGTACTTGCGGAAAAGTCTACATTGGACAAACAAAACGATCCATTGCCACTCGCATCAAAGAGCATCAAAGGAACATCCGTCTAAACCAACCTGACAAATCAGCTATAGCTGAACATGCCCTGTCTTCAGGGCACGATGTATGTTTCAAGGATGCTCATGCGCTTGCCCTTGTTAAGCACAACTGGTCTAGAATTATAAGGGAGGCAGTTGAAATTCGTAAAAATCCCAATAATTTTAACAGAGACACTGGATATCAGCTAAGTGACACTTGGCTACCAGTTATTAAGGATCTAGGGAGATAGTTCCTCTCAGTCTCTCTGTTCTTCACATATTAAAAATTGTACATTTTCCCTCTAGGGCTCAGAGCCTGGATTTGATCTCCTTTGTTTGTCACTGGAGGAGTTTCCATCTGTTTATTCGCCGTTGACTGTATGACGTTAGGTATCGTTCAGCTACTATTCCCTTTTGTTTATGTTTCCATATATCCATCTAACCCTCCCACCTCCCCCCTCCCTCCTCATTCTTCGAGGAGTTTCTATATTTTCACACCGCCCCCTTTACCTTCTTGTTACTTACTACTCTGTCCGCCGTTCCACCTTGGTCCATACAGTTATTTCTGGCAGCTGCTCTCTGGTGACGAACAGAGGAATTTATCTATATTTTTTGTAATCTCATTGATATACTTTCTTTGGCCACATTGTTTATTTCCATTGAAAAAGGAGGCAAGGTTTCTCCGAAACGTATGGTTTTAAATTAAAAATACACACGGAATTAGCCCAAAAGAATGAATTATTTATATAATAATCCGGGCCGTGAAAGCCTTAATATGTATTTAATTTGTCTACTCAATACCTCCAGGTTAGTGTTTTGGCGACTGAGGTTTGCCGGTTAAATTTTAGTGAAAGATTATCATCCAACACAAACTTGGTTGAAGTGTCAAACGCTTCATGGATGAATAATAGGGTACGGTACTACGTCTAATTATCATGTACCAGTGTCCATTCGTTCTGTTTCTGCTGTAAACAATCCTAATGTGGGAGTAAATTGTAATCCCTCCGTTTCTGAAATTTTGCAACCGAGCGCTAGAGAGTTGTTCATGTCAACTTAAGTGCCTCGTTCCGTGTGTGTTACCAGTCCTGTGTACACCACGAGTAATTCTCATGGTGGAGTAACTTATTCGTATTCGAATGCCTTTTCTCGTCCGACTTGTACCGTTGCTACTCCTAGTACGAGGGGTATTCAACCAGTGAATTTTAGTAGTCGGGGTATGTTTCCAACCCCAAGGCGAAGTTCTCCTCAAGATGTTTCTAGTTGTAATTATCCTTCTTCGTTGGCAATTACGCCTCTTAATTCTGCTTTTCGTTGGCCGAAAGATAAGGTGGTTTGGTGCGAAGAGGACAGGGGTTCTTCTCGTTTGGAATCACAAGGTTGGGATTTGGATAACCCAAGTGATGATACTAGTGGACCTGTTCGAGATCAACAGAGAGGTCCAGGTTCGAGTCGTTCAGTTTTTTCAAACCGAAATTTTGGGAATGTTGCCCACCCGCTATCTGATTGTGTAGCTAAGTTGAAGCACATGAATACCGATACCACTGATGGTATTATTCATTTCCTGCGTGAGTTGGTGGAGATCTATGAGTATGCTGCTGCATTTGGTGTGAGCTATACTCAGGTGTACCAACTTATGTTTCCATTTACTTCTGGGATGATGAAAAGTATGGTCGTTGAAGCCATGTCTCGAAACACAGGTATCGAAGTGTTCTGCGAACAAGTTATGTCAAATTTTATTCCTTATAGAAAGTGTAACCATTCTGATTGCAAGGCTCAGCTCTTTTGGGTTTGTTAGGTAAGAAAATGGCGCTTGCTAGGAGGGCAGTTTGCATCTCTGTGTGGCATGGCAGGTGGCCTTGCCAATGAAATTAGATGTTTTGTATATTCCTTTTACGATGTTAGTTTGTTTTTATTTGTATATCTTTGATTATTTCTTGTTGTTTATTCTCTCGACCTAGATAGGGTATTGTTCTTAGTTGGTATCTGTGTAGATTATCTATGGAGATTGGGAATTCCATGAGAGAGACTGTAAAAGATTGTAGGAAACCATGTTAGTAGCTGTTGGGATTCTCTATGGAGATTGTAATGATATTGTTGTTGTGTGTTTTGGGAAGATGAAATTAGCTAGGAAGATTGCTTATACGTTTTAGCAAGTGGTCAGAGTAGATGTTGTCTTGAGGATATGATATGGTTTCTTTTTATGATAATAAATGGAGAAAGGCTTTTGAAGAAAGTGTTTTGATGATGTGCTTGGAATGGTGCTAGTAAGAATTGCATTGGAGGCAAGTACAGTAAGGTGAAAGATATAAACTGCATGAGTGTATCAGGTATGAAGGAGGTGTGTACAAGCCAGAGAGAGATGTGTTTTGTAAGAGAAAAGTGTCCCTCAAGGAAATCATTACCACCACCCCCGAATAGAAGACGTACGGGCACAAAAGATGGGCTGTGTCATTCAGCGACACTTGTATCGTGTGCAGAAGTATGGCGAGTCGTTGGATGTCTACATGCAAGACATGTTGAAATTAGCTAAGATGTTTTCTGTTAACTTCACTGAGAAGGAAATGGTGGAGCACATTTTGGATGGTGTGACACCAGATTATCGTTCGTTCTTATGCTTAGGGTCTCATCCGTGCACTATTGCTCAATTGTGTGCTGCTGCTGTCCGTGGCGAGTCAGTGCGCCAGTCTGACTATGGCAGAGGTTAGGTTGACCAACCTTCTCAATTTAATTCTAATAAGCTGCAAGGTACATCTGGCCGTTTCCAAGGAAAACATTATAATTGGAACAACCGGAAACCTCAAGGCACAGGAGGTCGGTGGTCAAATAATCAGTCTCAAGGTGGTCCCGCACGGAATGGAGAGGTTAGGAATTCTTGGAATTTTAATAATGAGAGGAAAGTTCTTTTCCAAGGTTCTTCTAATCGTGAAGATGATGTCAGACATCAAGGTAATCCTAGTCGTGGTGAAAATTCTAATCGTCAAGGAGCTCAAGGTCGTGAAAATAGTAGTTCTGTGAGGTGTGACAATTTTGGTCGCATGGGTCACTCGGACCGCAACTGCAATTCCCGTCAAGAATGACGTACGGAGACTTGGCATCGTGATGTGACACCGATGTCATCAGTGGTGAATGTGGATGAGCACAGTATGGGAGTGTGTTCGAAAGTTTATGTGAGTGCCTTGTTACATGCAGCCGTCGCAGGCATTTTCATTAATGATGCAAACGTTAAAGCTTTGTTAGACTCTGGTAGTGCTGCGTCACTAAGGAGTGAGGAAGGGTATAGGGCCATGAAAGGCATCTGCAAGTTTCCTGGACTGTCTAAAGTCGATGTTCGTTTAGTCTCAGCTAACAATTCTCTATTAGTAGTTCTTGGTGCTGTCAAGTTAAAGATTAAAATTCGTAGTTTCACATGGAAATTTCAGTTTTGGGTTTTGTCAAATTTATCTTGTCCAGTAATATTAGGTGCTAATTTTTTCTCTCACTCCGGTTTGTCGCTGGACATTAAACGAGAAATCTTCTGGTTTAATTTCTGTCTCGATTTGAAGTTGAAATTTTCTGCAACAGAAAGGTACGATGTTGGCACCCGTGTGGTGGACATCGATAGAGAAGAGACTCCCGAGTTGTCTAGTAGCGTGAATGACCTCGATCTTAGTAATCTTTCTGATAGTCACGCAACGATTATACGTGATTTGTGTTCTCGTTTTCCGGAGGTTTTTACTGACCAGTTAGGGGTCACCGACTTGATTTCCTACAAGATCATCATGACAGATAGTACTCCAGTTAGGCATCCTCTGAACAGATTTAGTCCTAAGATGAAGGAGCTCAAAAATATAATAGATCAGATGATGTCAGATGGAGTTATTCATCCCTCTATCTCTTCGTACTCTTCGCCCATTTTCTTGGTGCCGAAGCCGAATGGTGGATTTAGGCCAATCGTTGACTATCGCAGGCTCCATAAAAAGGTTGTGATGGAATCCATTCCTCTCCGGATCTCCACTCGTGCTTCTCGGGGTTTAAGGATGCTAAGTTCTATAGTCTCCTGGCCCTGAACCAGGCATATTATCAGGTTCCCTTAGCCTAAGAGAGTAAGAATCTCACCACCTTTGCGACGGATTGGAATCTCTACGAGTTCAATCGTCTCCCGCTCGGGCTTACAACTGGAGGAGCAATGTTAAGCAGATTGTTAGATAAGGTATTTTCTGGGATAAAGTTTGAGTATCTGTACCACTACTTGGATGACGTAGTGTACAGTAAGACGTTTGAGGAGCATGTTCGTCATCTGCGTGAGGTGTTCGTCTGAAGAATTCTGGTCTAACAGTAAAGCTCTTTAAGGTATTTTTCGCTAAACCCCAAATCTCTTTTCTGGGGCATGTTATCTTTGCCGCTGGTGTGTCGATCGACAGCTGCCGCACCCAGGGCATCCGTGACTTCAAAAGGCCTGTAAATGTCAAAGGAGTAGCTCGTTTCGTAGGTATGGCCAACGCCTTTCGCAAGTTCATCCCTGATTTTGCTCGTAAGGCCATGCCCTTGAATAAGCTACGACAGAAGAAGGTCCTGTTTGAGTGGGGTGAATCTCATCAGGCCGCTTTCGATGAGTTGGAGGAAGCGTTGTGTAACGCTCCAGTTCTCGCTGTTCCTGAATTCAGCAAGAAATGTATCGTGCATACAGATGCCTCTTTAGGCGCAGTCGCAGCTGTTCTTTTACAGGATCCTTAATGATGCCTGGTTGAAGGCACCAACACCTAAAACTACTAAAAGTGGCTTCAGATCAACGGGGATTTATTCTTTTAATGAAGACATCCTATTGGAACATGATTTTCTTCCTGCTGTCTACACAAAAAAGGGACTGATCCTGGAACATCTAGAGAAATCCCTGCAGACGGATCTACAGAAATGGAAGGGGAAGACGACCCTGCTAGACCTATTGTTGATGATGATGATGATGATAATTGTTGTTTTAAGGGGCCTAACATCTAGGCTATCGGCCCCTGATGGTTTGGGTGATCGTGAAGATGAAAATGAAATGTAAACTTAAAAATAAAACTAACTACCAACCTACATACTAGAAGAAGAAATGGAAAACTAAAGGAGAATAAAGCAAATAAAGGACTGGAGGAAAAGAAATGCCCTCAACCCTCGAAGAATGTGGATTGAGGGACTTGGAAGGAAGGAGAGCCATGAAAGGCATATAGGAAAGTGAAAGAGGAGAGGGTCCGTCCCGAAGGTAAGGGACAAAAGGGGAAAACGGACACAGTTCAGGAATCCCTCGGGGTCGCCAACTCCCGAACTCACCATCCGTGAGCCCGTGAGGGTGTAGCATTATCTACGGTGCACCAGAAGTGGTGGGGCTACATACACCTTGCCTCCTTAAGGGCCTTGAGCACAAGGCAGGAGGTAAAAGGAAAAGAAAAAGAAGGCTGGCACCTCACAGAAGGAGGGTGTCAGGAAAGATGAGACAAGGGCCAATTAAGGCGGGAAAGGAAGAGACTCCCTAGGCCTCGGATACCCTAATACCGTCGGGGTCGGAAGAGAACAAGAGTTGACCAAGTGAGGTCGACAGGAAAGAAGACGGAGAGGAGCCCGGCACAAGTAAGTGGAAGCAATGCTGGACTCAGCTGGGGCACCGTGGTCGCCAACCCACGCCCACTATAAGTGAGCCCCTGGGGGGTAGACCTATTGTGTCGTCGACCCCAAATAAGAAGAAAGAAAATGGTAAGATGGAATGTGTTGTCTCAAACGTTTCTTTCCACGATTTGCTGCCGACTTCCTTAAAAGCTGGACAAGCTAAACCTCCAGTCAGAAAACAAAAGGCTGTTTTATTACGGTAACATCGGTAGAATATATTCAAGAAAGAACTTTGGCCAATAAACGAAAAATCGAACGCACTTCTAAGGGAGTGAAAAGGGCAAGAAAAGGAATTTTTCAGGAAACGTCGTCTTCTGTTGAAGAAAAGGAGCCAGAAAAACAAAATAACTCTACGTGTGGCTTTTGTAATGTACGTTATAGTGATCCTCGCTCAGGAAAATTGGGTGAGTGGATTCAGTGCCAATGGAAGTCAAAAGAATGGTATCATGAAAAATGTTTTGGAGCAGAAAGGATAAAGAATGTTTGTTTTTGGAAGATGTAAGTGTTAAATTGAACGTATTCAGTGTTGTTACCAACGTATTGATGATGACGTTGATGATAATTATTGTTTTAAGAGGCCTAACATCGAAGTTATCGGCCCCTAATGGTTTGGGTGATCGTGAAGATGATAATGATGATGATGATGATAATAGCTGTTTTAAGGGGCCTAACATCTAGGTTATCGGCCCCTGATGGTTTGGGTGATCGTGAAGATGAAAATGAAAAGCGAACTTAAAACTAAAATTAACTACTAACCTACATACTAGAAGAAGAAATGGAAAATTAAAGGAGAATAAGGCAAATAAAAGGACAGAAGGAAAAGAAATGCCCTCAACCCTCGGAGAAGGCGGATTGAGGGACTTGGAAGGAAGGAGAGCCATGAAAGGCAGATAGGAAAGTGAAAGAGGAGAGGGTCCGCCCCAAAGGTAAGGGACAAAAGGGGAAAACGGACCCAGCTCAGGAATCCCTCGGGGTCGCCAACTCCCGAACTCACCAGCCGTGAGCCCCTGAGGGTGTAGCATTATCTAGGGTGCACCAGAAGTGGTGGGGCTACATACACCCTGCCTCCTTAAGGGCCTAGAGCCCAAGGCAGGAGGTAAAAGGAAGAGAAAAAGAAGGCTGACCCCTCGCAGAAGGAGGGTATCAGAAAAGATGAGACAAGGGCCAATTAAGGCGGGAAAGGAAGAGACTCCCTAGGCCTCGGATACCCTAATACCGTCGGGGTCAGAAGAGAACAAGAGTTGACCAAGTGAGGTCGACAGGAAAGAAGACAGAGAGGAGCCCGGCACAAGTAAGTGGAAGCAATGCCGGACTCAGCTGGGGCCCCGTGGTCGCCAACCCACGCCCACAAGATGTGAGCCCCTGGGGGAAGATGATAATGAAAAGTGAACTAAAACTAAAACTAACTACTAACTTATATACTAGAAGAAGAAATGGGAAACAAGAAAAGAATAAGGCAAATAAAGGACAGGAGGAAAAGAAATGCCCTCAACCCTCGTATAATACGGATTGAGGAACTTGGAAGGAAGGAGAGCCATGAAAGGCAGATAGGAAAGTGAAAGAGGAGAGGGTCTCCCCACAGGTAAGGGACAAAAGGGGGAAACATGACCCAGCTCAGGAATGCCTCGGTGTCGCCAACTCCCGAACTCACCAGCCGTGAACCCCAGAGTGTGTAGCAATATCCATGATGATGATGATGATGATTGTTGTTTTAAGGGGCCTAACATCTAGGTTATCGGCCCCTAATGATCTGGGTGATAGCGAAAATGATAATGAAACGAAAACAGGGAACGAAAATTAAGTGAGACGGAAAATACTTACAAAAAGGAACTCAGATTGAAACAAATCACAAAATGTTCTTACAAAAGGGAATTTAGAACGAAAAGATTCACAAAAGGAATAGATTGAAAAATACCCTCAAAATGAAGGCTATGTTCAAAATACGCACAAAATGCAATGTAGCGTCGAAATACTTACAAAATGCAATTGAAATTCAAAATACTTACAAAATGCAAATGAGATCGAAATTACGTACAAAATGCAATTGAGGTTCAAAATATTTACAAAATGCATTGAAATTGAAAATACACGATGCAATTCAGATTGAAATATACCAGTTCCAATCCAAATTATTCACAAAGTGCAATTGAAATTCAAAATACTTACAAAATGCAATTGAAGTTGAAAATGCTTACAAAATGTACGGTAGATTCAAACGACTCATGTGGATTGACAATACTTACAAAATGCAATTTAGATTGAAAATACTTGACAAAATGTAATTTAGATTCAAAATACCCACAAAATTCAATTAAGAATCAAAATATGTGCAAAATGCCCACCAAACAAAATGCAATTTAGATTCAAAATTCGTGCGAAATGCGGTTTTGGTTGAAAATACTTACAAAATGCAATTGAAATTCAATATACTCACAAAGGTCCCTCCGCCATACTGAAAGACTTACTAAAAAGCAATTTAGATTGTCAATCTTCACAAAATGCAATTGAAGTTGAAAACAATCGCGAGATGTAATTTTGATAGAAAAAACGTACAAAATGCAACGTAGATTAAAAATCGCTAAAGGGAATTTAGATACACGGCGAACCAAGTAACAAAAACAGTGCGGGAATCTTAAAGAGAAAAGGAAATATAAAGAAAAGAGGAGAGGAGAGGGGAGAGAGGAGAGGGTCCGCCCCAAAGGTAAGGGACAAAAGGATGATGATGATGATGATAATTGTTGTTTTAAGGGGCCTAACATCTAGGTTATCGGCTCCTGATGGTTTGGGTGATCGTGAAGATGAAAATGAAAAGCGAACTTAAAAATAAAACTAATAACCTATATACTAGAAGAAGAAATGGAAAACTAAAGGAGAATAAGGCAAATAAAAGGACAGAAGGAAAAGAAATGCCCTCAACCCACGGAGAAGGCGGATTGAGGGACTTGGAAGGAAGGAGAGCCATGAAAGGCATATAGGAAAGTGAAAGAGGAGAGGATGATGATGATGATGATGATAATTGTTGTTTTAAGGGGCCTAACATCGAGGTTATCGGCCCCTAATGAAATGAAATGGCGTGAAATGAAAGGATGTAGATAAAAACAACTCACTGCCATGGATGAAGCGAAAATGGTGTTTATAAAACAGACAGTGAGCCCCAAAAATTATGCCTTATTTGAATAAAAAGAATAAAAGGCGGATGGTAAAAAAGGATAAAACAAATAAGGCATAGTGAACAATACAATACATAACACAATAAAAAACATAAAACAGATTTAACCAGATTTAAAAGTCGTAACTACACATTAAAACTTAAAAAAGTAACCACTCTCCCTCATGAACCGGATGACGAGGTCAGCTGACGGCCCGTCATCACGGAGAATAAGGGAGAGGGTATTAGGCAGTTTAAGAGTCCCTCGCAGATCGGCCAGATCCACACACTCCAAGAGAAGGTGTGCCACGGTTAGGTGGGCGCCGCAAGTACACACAGGAGGATCCTCTCTTTTCAGCAAGTGGGAGTGCGTAGCAATCCCATGGCCGATCCGGAGTCGACAGAGTACCACAGCTTCCTTCCGGAGAGATCGGAAGGAAGATTTCCACACCTTCGTTGTCTCCTTGATGCCTCTCAGTTTGTTGGGTGGTGGCGTGGCACGCCATGCCTCCTCCCAATGCGACTGGATCGAATGCCGCAACTGAGAGCGCACATCACTAGCAGGCACCTTGTACGGTAGCGAGGGCAGTGCGACTGCCTCTCTCGCCGCCTGATCAGCAAGCTCGTTTCCCACAATACCCATGTGGCTAGGAAGCCACACAAAGGTCACCCCGGTTCCAGCGTCACGCGAACTGACGAGCTGGTCGTGCACACGCTGGACCAACGGGTGCTTCGGGAAACACACATCGATCGCCTGCAGCGCACTCAGAGAGTCAGTACACACAAGAAAGTGCTGGTGATCGTCTGATGACGTGTACCGCAGAGCCTCTAAGATGGCATAGAGCTCCGCAGTGTACACGCTACAGGCCTCGGGAAGTGAAAAGAGAAACCGACGATCCTCAACCACAAATGCACAGCCTACTTTCTCGTTTACCCTCGAACCGTCCGTGAATACAAGCCCTGATCCCGGATACCGTGTCACCACGGACTGGAACAGCCTCCGATGGACGGAGGAGTCCGTGTCCGACTTGGGGCCGGTGTGCAGATCCAGGATGATATCAGGGCGAGAGACCATCCACGGAGGGGCCTCGCTAGGTACTCGGACGATACAGGAGACAGAAGGAAATCGGAACTGACGGTATAAGTCATCCAAGCGAATCCCCGCCGGCCGAGTGGCTCGGGCGAGCGCATCATACAGCCGGCGATTCGGATTGGAAAACAAACATGGATAGCTTGGATGAAGGGGCATCTGTCGAACTGTTGCAGCATAGGTCAGCAGTACTTGTTGGCGCCTCAGGTGTAAAGGAGGTACGCCAGCCTCGGCGAGCAAGCTGACGACTGGGCTCGTCCGAAAGGCACCCGTCGCCAGCCTCACACCGCCGTGGTGGACACTGTCCAGTTTAACAAGCACTGACTTACGGGCCGAACCATATGCTACACTGCCATAATCTAACCTAGAAAAATTCAGTGCTTTATAAAAACGTAGGAGCACCGCGCGGTCCGCCCCCCACGATATGCCGCTAAGAAACCGCAACATGTTGAGCTTCTTAGCACAGGCAGTCTTCAAACACCGCACGTGTGGTTCCCACGTCAATTTCTGATCGAAAAGGAGCCCAAGGAACCGGTACGCAGCAACAACAGGCAAAGCTACATTGCCCAGATAAAGCTCAGGATCTGGATGGAGGGTGCGCTTTCAGCAGAAATGGACAACCGAGGACTTAGCGGTTGAGAATCGAAAGCCATGCTCCAGTGTCCAGCGTTCCACTCTCCGAATAGCTTGTTGTAACTGTCGTTCAGCGACCGCCATATTGTGCGCACTATAATGTAGAGCGAAGTCGTCTACATATAGCGACGGTACCACTGCTGGACCAGCAGCAGCGACTATACCGTTTATGGCAATCGCAAATAATGTTACGCTAAGCACCGATCCCTGTGGGACTCCGTTTTCCTGTATATGATATTGCGAATATGTCCCCCCTATTCGGACACGGAACAGGCGAAGGGACAGAAAATTCGCAATAAAGACCGGCAAGTTACCTCGGAATTTCCATTGATGCAGGGTAGAGAGGATGCCGTAACGCCAAGTGGTGTCATAGGCCTTCTCGAGGTCAAAGAAAACGGCGACCAGGTGCTGTCTCCGGAGAAAAGCGTCCTGTATGGCGGTCTCCAGGCGTACCAGATGGTCGTTGGTACACCGTGACGCTCTGAAACCACACTGGTATTCAGACAGGAGTCCCCGTTTCTCCAGGACCCACACTAGGCGCCGACTGACCATCCTCTCGAAGAGCTTGCACAGACCGTTAGTGAGACAAATAGGTCTGTAACTCCCTGTCAATTTGGGATCCTTATCGGGCTTCAGGATAGGTATTATGATACCTTCCTGCCATTGCGCTGGAAACACACCCTCCAACCAGATACGATTAAACACCCTGAGCAAATAACGAATGCTCTCATCGTTAAGGTGTTTAAGCATCTGGTTGTGAATATTATCCGGGCCAGGAGACGTGTCCCTGCAGAGCGCCAGCGCTCCGCGGAGTTCCCACTCCGTAAAGGGCACGTTGTACTCCTCCGAAGCGCGGGAAGCAAAACTAAGCTGGAAACGTTCCGCTTCGCGCTTCAGGGCCACGAAGGCAGGGTCATAGTTATCGGAACCGGATATATCCGCAAAAGACGAGGCGAGATGGTTTGCAACGCGATAAGGATCTGTAACCAGTTCATTAGCAATGGAAATTCCCGGTACAGTAGAAGATGTCTGAATGCCCGAAAGGCGTCGTAGTTTAGTCCACACTTGAGAGGAGGGGGTATGTGCCGTAATAGAAGACACATACCGTTCCCAGGATTGTTTCTTACTCTGGCGAATAAGAATCCGTGCCTTGGCACGAAATTTCTTAAACGCCACCAAATTGGCCATAGTTGGACGCCAACGGTAGTGCTTATGAGCTCGACGACGGTCTCTTATTGCCGCTGCAATATCCTCTGTCCACCAAGGGACGAGTTTGCGACGAGGAGTCCCAGGAAAGGATGGAATGGACTCTTCGGCGGCAGCAAGAAGCACATCGGTGATGTGCTGTACCTCGTCATCGACGCTCCGGCAACCAAGATCAACGAAAACAGCTCGTTCTTGAAACGAGGGCCAATTTGCCCGCGTAAGAACCCAACGACAGGGGAACTCCACGGGCGTCTGGTTCAGAAGGGTAAGAACGATCGGGAAATGGTCACTGTCACAGAGGTCGTCGTGTACATACCAACCAAATAGGGGGACCAGCGCACGGCTACACACACTCAAGTCAATGTGTGAGTACGTGCCGTGCGCTAAGCTAAAATGTGTAGCTTCCCCTGTATTTAATAAGGATAAATCCAACCCTTGAATTAAGCCTTCCACGTCCCTTCCTCTGGGGCAGGAAGATGGTGATCCCCATTGGGGGTGATGAGAGTTGAAATCACCCACGAGTAGGAAAGGGACGGGAAGTTGATCAACAAGATCTAAGACGTCATTAATATCAAGGGGTTGGTTCGGTGGAAGGTACACGTTACAAACAGTTGTCAGAGCAGGCAAGGACACGCGAACTGCAATAGCTTCCAGAGGAGTGGCGAGTGGAAACTCCTCGCTATAGCAGTCAGAGCGAACGAAGGTACAAACGCCCCCGGAAGCCCGGGCGGCGTCTTGTCGCTCTTTAGAGTATAGTCGGAAACCTCTCAGAACAGTCTCGTGGTCAGGTCTGAGGTTTGTTTCCTGTAGGCAGTCTATACTCGCTGCGTATTGGGCAATAAGCTGATGGAGTTCAGTCAAATGCCTGTCATAACTGTTACAATTCCACTGTAACAGTGCCATTGTGTGAACTTAGGGAATAAGTTGGAGCAGCAAGCTACAACTTAGACTCTGGAGAATCTACAGTCACTACGTCGACTATAATCTCCATGTCCTCAGGCGAGGTCAGGGAGCGAATCGACTCGGTGGAAGATTTCCTGGACGCAGTTCGGCGGCGGGGGGATCTCCGTGGGGAGCGCGAAGATCTGGGGACCGAAACGTCCCCAGGCACAGAAGCATCCGCAGGTGTTGGCGCGGATGGCTTCCCCTTTTTGGGAGAAAAGGAATGCGTAGTACGGGGTCCCTTCTTACTCGCCTCCGCCTCTTTAAGATATATAGACGGGTCAGGAGCCGAAGTCCTGACCCTGGTCGACGATGCCGCCTCCGCCGGCTTCGGCGCGGCTTTCGCCGACCGTTTGGGTGGGGAGGAAGACTTCGACTTCCTCCCGAGTGGGGAGGAAGTCTTCAACTTCCTCCCCTGCTGTGCGGGCGGAGCAGCCTTCGCTCGCACAGCCTTCGTGCTGGCCGAAGGTGGAGTTGAAGTCACCTTCGGGCTCTCTTTCTGATTCTGGGGAGTAGCTAGAGATGTAGATGGCAGTGGTACATTAGAAGGTTTCACAGTGGAGACAAAAGATGATGTAGCCGGGACCAAAGTTGGTATTATGGCTCTATAATCAATCGTTGGAGAAGGCGAAATCATGGTATGGTACTTCTTGCGGGCGTCCTGGTAGGTGAGACCATCCAGGGTTTTAATCTCCTGGATTTTCTTCTCACGCAGGAAGACAGGGCAGTTCCTGTCCCGAGGAGAATGAAATCCAGGGCAATTAGTGCACTGATATGGTGTTGTGCACTCTTCCGCTTCGTGGGGTACCTTACCGCATGTTCCACAGACGTCAGGGCTCGAGCATCGGGATAACATATGCCCGAATTTCTGGCACTTATAACACCTCATTGGTGGAGGGATATAAGGCCGAACGTCACAACGGTAACTTGTTACCTTGACTTTCTCCGGGAGCACCGAAAGCTCAAAGGAAATAATGAAAGCACCAGTATCCACGATTTGACCATTGACCTTGCGCGTAATGCGCCGGACATCAGTCACGTGACGGTGCTGCATATCCTCCTTGAGCTCCTCGTCAGTGTTCAGAATCAGGTCCCGGTGGAAAATGACTCCCCGGACCAGATTCAGAGACGTGTGCTTTTCCACTTTGACAGGGATATCGCCAAAGTGGTCACATTTCAGAAGGTGGTCAACCTGCTCACCAGTCCTAGTCTTGAGCAACAAGCTACCGTTTCTCATCTTTTGTACCTTCTCAAGCTCGCCATAGACCCCTTCTATGTGCCGAGAAAACAAAATAGACTTTACCATCTTGAAATCACCCCCATCCGTTCTGGTTGCGACCAGGAACTTGGGGGTGTTAGCACCCAGATTTTCACGCACAGATTGTTCCCAGGGGGTCGATCCCCGTAGGGAATCAAATGTTAAAGACTTGGGTGTAGGACCACCCTGTTTGGGTGTAGGTCCACCGTGGTTGGGGATTTTTCTTTAAGAACCCATGGCCAGATCATCCTCCCCGAATGCCACCGACATCCGATCACGGGCCGTCACAGTAGGCGCTACCCAGCCAGGGCAAGGCCCGCCTAGCTTGGAAGGCATTGCCCGGGGGTCCGATGTTTTACAATGCCGTATCGGCATGTACCCCTTGGCATATACTGGATTTTACAGCTCAGACATTCGGCTGTGCGGGGACCTGCGTAGTCAGGCGGATACTACTGAACGGGTACATGGCACACCCACCTGTCGGCGCGGCCAAGACCGGAACAGGCTTTCGAGCGTAGTCGCTAGCGTAAGTGGCCCATCCCCTAACAGCACGCACATTTAGAAATTTTGGTTGCCAGACCCTGAAAGCAGTGACGAAAAGAAGTGCGATATAACCTAATGAGAGTTATACCGCACGGGTGTATGTCTTTTAGAGCTGACTGTCAAACCCTCGAAAGAGGACCGTTCCGAGAAGCCCTTTTAGTCGCCTTTTACGACTGGCAGGGAGTACCGTGGATGTATTCGCTTCCTCCCACCCACTGGGGGTCCAATTCACAAAACAACGCGGAGTCCTTAAAGTATAGCCAAGGTCGCCCCTTTTAGTCGCCTCTTACGACAGGCAGGGGATACCGTGGGTGTATTCTAAACCCCCCACCCACAGAGGGGAAGAGGAGAGGGTCCGCCCCAAAGGTAAGGGACAAAAGGGGAAAACGGACCCAGCTCAGGAACCCCTCGGGGTCGCCAACTCCCGAACTCACCAGCCGTGAGCCCCTGAGGGTGTAGCATTATCTAGGGTGCACCAGAAGTGGTGGGGCTACATACACCCGGCCTCCTTAAGGGCCTAGAGCACAAGCCAGGAGGTAAAAGAGAAAAAGATGATGATGATGATGATGATGATGATGATAATTGTTGTTTTAAGGGACCTAACATCTAGGTTATCGGCCCCTGATGGTTTGGGTGATCGTGAAGATGAAAATGAAAAGTGAACTTAAAACTAAAACTAACTACTAACCTACATACTAGAAGAAGAAATGGAAAACTAAAGGCGAATAAGGCAAATAAAAGGACAAAAGGAAAAGAAATGCCCTCAACCCTCGGAGAAGGCGGATTGAGGGACTTGGAAGGAAGGAGAGCCATGAAAGGCATATTGGAAAGGTAAAGAGGAGAGGGTCCGCCCCAAAGGTAAGGGACAAAAGGGGAAAACGGACCCAGCTCAGGAATCCCTCGGGGTCGCCAACTCCCGAACTCACCAGCCGTGAGCCCCTGAGGGTGTAGCATTATCTAGGGTGCACCAGAAGTGGTGGGGCTACATACACCCTGCCTCCTTAAGGGCCTAGAGCACAAGGCAGGAAGTAAAAGGAAAAGAAAAAGAAGGCTGACCCCTCGCAGAAGGAGGGCATCAGAAAAGATGAGACAAGGGCCAATTAAGGCGGGAAAGAAGAGACTCCCTAGGCCTCGGATACCCTAATACCGTCGGGGTCAGAAGAGAACAAGAGTTGACCAAGTGAGGTCGACAGGAAAGAAGACAGAGGGGAGCCCGGCACAAGTAAGTGGAAGCAATGCCGGACTCAGCTGGGGCCCCGTGGACGCCAACCCACGCCCACAAGATGTGAGCCCCTGGGGGAAGGGACAAAAGGGGAAAACGGGACCCGCTCAGGAATCCCTCGGGGTCGCCAACTCCCGAACTCATCCGGCCGTGAGACCCAGAAGGTGAAGCAATATCTAGGGTACACCAGAAGTTGTGGGGCTTCATACACCCTGCCTCCTTGAGGGCCTTGAGCAGAAGGCAGGAGATAACATGAAAAGAAAAAGAATGCTGACCTCACAGAAGGAGGGTATCAGAAAAGATGAGACAAGGGCCAATTAAGGCGGGAAAGGAAGATACTCCCTAGGCCACGGATACCGTCATACCGTCGGGGTCATAAGAGAACAAGAGTTGACCAAGTGAGGTCGACAGGAAAGAAGACGGAGAGGAGCCCGGTACAAGTAAGTGGAAGCAATGCCGGACTCAGCTCGGGCTCCGTGGTCGCCAACCCACGTCCCACTAGATGTAAGCCCCTGGGGGAAAGAAAATGGGGTTCACTAGGCCATACATTTATAAAACTGTCCATCCAGCTGTTGTACATCAGTGCGCGGAATATCTAGTGACAAAACCTCTATGCAAGCTCCACAACATTTCACTTGCTATCAACTATCGTCATCTAATGCCAACACAGAAGAACATAGATGAGGACTAACTACAACAAACCATGCGGTGAGTCTTCCTCCCGATGACTGGGAAGAAATACGTGACGAAGAAGTGACAAATCCATGCATAGAAGAAACTCTTTTGGAACCAATAATGCATGAAGAAGGCATTAGATTTGCCCCAGAAGAAGGACAGAAACCTTTACCGCTATTTATGGATAAACACGCAGAACTATCCTTCCCATCAATTTACATGGGCACAGAAAGAAATTCCAGTAAATCGGTGTCGATTCGAGACCACGCAAAGATCGTCGGTGCGCGCGAAGCATTCCTAATATATTTTACAAGCACATGCGTTGCTCTATGGATAGGGTGTTGTCTGCAGTTACTCTATGCCTTAGAAAATCGAGAAATACGGACAAGGTCACGGCAAATTCTCTACTAAATGGTGATGTTGTAAGTGAACTCATAAAACGAGATGAAGTATTTCAAGTACATCTTGGGGAGCGTTCTTCGCCAGCTTTTTGGGAAATGAAGAAAAAAGAGCTTCTAGCCATGAGTCGACAATTCCAGAACTGATTGCAATTCTAAAAAGTGTGCTTGATGGACAAATTATAACTGTCGAAGAAGCCGAAAACCTTCAATATGCTGAGAAGAGAGATCAGATAGGCAAAGACCCAGTTATGATGATGATGATGATGATGATAATTGTTGTTTTAAGGGGCCTAACATCTAGGTTATCGGCCCCTAATGATCTGGGTGATAGCGAAAATGATAATGAAATGAAAACCAGAACAAAATTATCTGAGACGGAAAATACGTACAAAAAGGAACTCAGATGGATGATGATGATGATAATTGTTGTTTTAAGGGGCCTAACATCTAGGTTATCGGCCCCTGATGGTTTGGGTGATCGTGAAGATGAAGAAGAAAAGCGAACTTAAAGACTAAAACTAACTACTAACCTACATACTAGAAGGAGAAATGGAAAAATAAACGAGAATAAGGCAAATAAAGGACAGGAGGAAAAGAAATGCCCTCAACCCTCGAAGAAGGCGGATTGAGGGACTTGGAAGGAAGGAGAGCCATGAAAGGCTGATAGGAAAGTGAAAGAGGAGAGGTTGATGATGATGATAATTGTTGTTTGAAGGGGCCTAACATCTAGGTTATCGGCCCCTGATGGTTTGGGTGAGCGTGAAGATGAAAATGAAAAGCGAACTTAAAACTAAAACTAACTACTAACCTACATACTAGAAGAAGAAATGGAACACCAAAGGAGAATAAGGCAAATAAAAGGACAGAAGGAAAAGAAATGCCCTCAACCCTCGGAGAAGGCGGATTGAGGGACCTGGAAGGAAGGAGAGCCATGAAAGGCATATAGGAAAGTGAAAGAGGAGAGGGTCCGCCCCAAAGGGAAGGGACAAAAGGGGAACACGGACCCAGCTCAGGAATCCCTCGGGGTCGCCAACTCCCGAACTCACCAGCCGTGAGCCCCTGAGGGTGTAGCATTATCTAGGGTGCACCAGAAGTGGTGGGGCTACATACACCCTGCCTCCGTAAGGGCCTATAGCACAAGGCTGGAGGGAAAAGGAAGAGAAAAAGAAGGCTGACCCCTCGCAGAAGGAGGGTATCAGAAAAGATGAGACAAGGGCCAATTAAGGCGGGAAAGGAAGAGACTCCCTAGGCCTCGGATACCCTAATACTGTCGGGGTCGGAAGAGAACAAGAGTTGACCAAGTGAGGTCGACAGGAAAGAAGACGGAGAGGAGCCCGGCACAAGTAAGTGGAAGCAATGCCGGACTCAGCTGGGGCCCCGTGGTCGCCAACCCACGCCCGAACTCAGATGGAAACAACTCACAATATGGTCTTACAAAAGGGAATTTAGAACGAAAAGAGTCACAAAAAGAATACATGAAAAAAAAACACAAAACGTAGGCTAGATTCAAAATACATACAAAATGCAATGAAGCGTCAAAATACAAGATGCAAATGAGATCGAAAATACGTACAAAATGCAATTGAGGTTCAAAACACTTACAAAATGCAATTGAAATTGAAAATACACAATGCAATTCAGATTGAAATAGGCCCTATCCCAGTTCCAATCCAAATTATTCACAAAGTGCAGTCGAAATTCAAAATACTTACAAAATGCAATTGAAATTGAAGATGCTTACAAAATGTACGTTGATTCTAACGACTCATGTGGATTGACAATACTTACAAAATGCAATTTAGATTGAAAATACTTGACAAAATGTAATTTAGATTCAAATTACCCACACAATGCAATTGAGAATCAAAATATGTGCAAAATGCCCACCAAACAAAATGCAATTTAGATTCAAAATTCGTGCGAAATGCGGCGTTGGTTGAAAATTCTTACAAAATGCAATTGAAATTCAAAATACTCACTAAAAGGCCCGGGCACATGCATTGAAAGACTTACTAAAAAGCAATTTAGATTGTCAATCTTTACAAAATGCAATTGAGGTTGAAAACAATCGCGAGATTTAATTTAGATCGAAAAAACATACAAAAAGCAACGTAGATTAAAAATGCCTTAAAAAAATCGCCAGAAGGGAATTTAGATACACGGTGAACCAAGTAAAAAAAACAGTGCGGGAATCTTAAAGTGAAAAGTAGATATAATGGAAAGAGGTGAGGAGAGGAGAGGTGAGGAGAGGGGAGAGGGGAGAGAGGAGAGGGGAGAGAGGAGAGGGTCCGCCCCAAAGGTAAGGGACAAAAGAGGAAAACGGACCCAGCTCAGGAATCCCTCGGGCTCGCCAACTCCCGAACTCACCAGCCGTGAGCACCTGAGGGTGTAGCATTATCTAGGGTGCACCAAAAGTGGTCGGGCTACATACACCCGGCCTCCTCGAGGGCCTTGAGAAGAAGGCAGGAGATAACAGGAAAAGAAAAAGATGATGATGATGATAATTGTTGTTTTAAGGGGCCTAACATCTAGGTTATCGGCCCCTGATGGTTTGGGTGATCGTGAAGATGAAAAAGAAATGCGAACTTAAAACTAAAACTAACTACTAACCTACATACTAGAAGAAGAAATGGAAAAAGAAAGGAGAATAAGGCAAATAAAGGACAGGAGGAAAAGAAATGCCCTCAACCCTCGAAGAAGACGGTTTGAGGGACTTGGAAGGAAGGAGAGCCATGACAGGCAGATAGGAAAGTGAAAGAGGAGAGGGTCCGCCCCAAAGGGAAGGGACAAAAAGGGAAAACGGACCCAGCTCAGGAATCCCTCGGGGTCGCCAACTCCCGAACTCACCAGCCGTGAGCCCCTGAGGGTGTAGCATTATCTAGGGTGCACCAGAAGTGGTGGGGCTACATACACCCTGCCTCCTTAAGGGCCTAGAGCACAAGGCAGGAGGTAAAAGGAAGAGAAAAAGAAGGCTGACCCCTCGCAGAAGGAGGGTATCAGAAAAGATGAGACAAGGGCCAATTAAGGCGGGAAAGGAAAAGACTCCCTAGGCCTCGGATACCCTAATACCGTCGGGGTCGGAAGAGAACAAGAGTTGACCAAGTGAGGTCGACAGGAAAGAAGACAGAGAGGAGCCCGGCACACGTAAGTGGAAGCAATGCCGGACTCAGCTGGGGCCCCGTGGTCGCCAACCCACTTCCCACTAGATGTGAGCCCCTGGGGGAACCCAGTTATGACTGCACGGTACTTCGACTATAGAGAGAGGCAGCTTTTCAAAGTATTTCTGTCATCTTATGGACCATTCAAAGACCACCTCCTCCTGAATTATTATATCGGGGTGGAATTCCAGCACTGTGGAAGCCCCCACATTTAGCCTTGCAAATGCTCCACCATTCAATCAACAATGTATTCAACCCTCATCATTAGTGACTAACTACACACATCAAAAAAAGTTTTGCATCACCTCGGTTCCCAGATCTCCGGCATATAGACGTTGACTGTGTATATTGTATCCAAGATACAGTCCCTTTGACTGTTCATAGATGTCACTAAAACTGCTCAAAGATGTAAACAACCATGCATGAGCAGGGCCTATTAGACGGAGGGGGTACGACAGCCGATCAGTTCCAGTCATTCCACCAGGACGAAGGTACGCTGCTCATGTTGTCTGTAGTTCTACCATGCCTAGAAGGTCAATACCGCAGTTCGATCGCGTCCGCATTGTTACTTTGTGTCAAGAAGGGCTCTCAACAAGGGAAGTTTCCAGGCGTCTCAGAGTGAACCAAAGCGATGTTGTTCGGACATGGAGGAGGTACAGAGATACAGGAACTGTCGATGACAGGCCTCGCTCAGGCCGCCCAAGGGCTACTACTGTAGTGGATGACCGCTACTTACGGATTGCCGCTCGGAGGAACCCTGACAGCAATGCCACCATGTTGAATAATGCGTTTCGTTCAGCCACAGGACGTCGTGTTTCAACTCAAACTGTGCGCAATAGGCTGCATGATGCGCAACTTCACTCCCGACGTCCATGGCGAGGTCCAGCTTTGCAACCCCGACACCATGCAGCGCGGTACAGATGGACCCAACAACATGCTGAATGGACCCCACGAAATTGGCATCACGTTCTCTTCACCGATGAGTGTCGCATATGCCTTCAACCAGACAATCGTCGGAGACGTGTTTGGAGGCACCCTGGTCAGGCTGAACGTCTTAGACACACTGTCCAGCGAGTGCAGCAAGGTGGTGGTTCCCTGATGTTTTGGGGTGGCATTATGTGGGGCCGACGTACGCCACTGGTGGTCATGGAAGGCTCCGAAACGGCTTTACGATACCTGAATGACATCCTCCGACCCATAGTGCAACCATATCGGCAGAATATTGGAGAGGCATTTGTCTTCATGGACGACAATTCTCGACCTCATCGTGCACATCTTGTGAATGCGTTCCTTCAAGATAACGACATCGCTCGACTACAGTGGCCAGCATGTTCGCCAGACATGAACCCTATCGAACATGCCTGGGATATGTTGAAAAGGGCTGTTTATGGACGTCTTGACCCACCAACCACTCTGAGAGATTTACGCCGAATTGTCGTTGAGGAGTGGGACAATTTGGACCAACAGTGTCTTGATGAACTTGTGGATAGTATGCCACGGCGAATACAGGCATGCATCAATGCAAGAGGACGTGCTACTGGGTATTAGAGGTAGTGGTGTGTACTGCAATCTGGACCACAAATGCTGAAAGTCTAGCTGTATGATGGTACAACATGCAATGTGTGGGTCTCATGAGCAATAAAACGAGCTGAAATGTTGTTTGTGTTGATCTCTATTCCCTTTGTATTTAACGGTTCCGGAACTCTTGGAACCGAGGTGATGCAAAACTTTTTTTGATGTGTGTATATTAATAAATAAATTGCATGCGATTCCAGCCATCCATTAGCTGGATTTCATAAGCATAGACATTCTCCCACCTGCAAGATAACCATCAATCAACTCTTCAATGCCGCTTTGGGATGCCAAGTCCACCCATGATTACAACAGATATTCTTACTCCCTTGAGGGAAGGAGGAGGACCGTAAGAAATACATTCAAACGTGGAAAATGGTGAAGGTATTGTTAACTGATATCAGTAAGGGACGTCGTCAAGTTCAGTCCTTCGACGAGTTTCTTGGTATTCTTGAAATTGATTTCGATACATAAATTCTTTGCGGAGTGGCATCAATAGACCAACTGTTTTCTTGAAGAGTGACATTCAAGACATCAATACACATGCTTACAATCCTACCCTGCTTTCCCTTTGTCAAGCAAATATAGACTTTCAGTTTATATTGGATCCGTATGCATGCGCCCACTATCTACTTAATTACATAGGTAAATCTTTAAGAGGACTGTCCAAATTGCATAGAGAAGCCTTGGATCAAATTCGACATGGAAATATGTCAGTTAAGGAACGCCTAAGAGAGCTGGGATATATTTTTCTTAATTCTAGTGAGGTATCCCCACAAGAAGCAGTATACCTAGTACTAGGAATGCCACTATCAAGATCCTCCAAAAGTACAATCTTCATCAATACAGGCATCCCGACCAGAGGATAAGATTAACGAAAGGCATTCAACAACCTCTAAAGATATTTTTGCGAGAGGGATAATTGAGCATTACCAAGATTGGCCCAATGAGCTGGAGAATATCTGCCTTGGAGATTTCGCAGCTTACTTTGATTATAGCTCCAAACAGAACACGAAGTATTTTCACGAAGAGAACGATGATGATGTGGAAGAGGTTGCATATGAGACTTCCAAACATTGGCTTCCTCTTCGCAATGGGCAAGGTTAAGTCAGCAAGAGAGGTAAGGAATAAATAACAAGGTATCGTCGTTATGATAGATTCCAGAATGAGAATGATTATTACAGGGAAAATGTGATGTTGTATATACCTTGGAGAAACGAAAGGGAGTAACTGTTGGAGGTTGATGTCAATGCCAAATATCATCAAATGGAGGAACAAATTAAATGCAATGCTGATGATGATGATAATTGTTGTTTTAAGGTGCCTAACATCTAGGTTATCGGCTCCTGATGGTGCGGGTGATCGTGAAGATGAAAATGAAATTCAAACTTAAAACTAAAACTAACTACAAACCTACACACTAGAAGAAGAAATGGAAAACTAAGGGAGAATAAGGCAAATAAAGGAAAGGAGGAAAATAAATGCCCTCAACCCTCGAAGAATGCGGATGAAAAAGGATGTAGTGCTGCAGTCAAGAAATGCAATATTCACTTGACGATGTCCATGAAGATGTCTTTAACAATATCAGTGATGATGCAGACCAAGACCTCGATAACGAGTTTGAAGTATACCGTGGAAGTAACAATGAAGTCGATATACTGCATGACATCGGCGGGGACGCAGTCCAAGAGCCGGTTGAAAGGTTTGCTCCCTCCAACTTCATTCCAGATGATCAATTTCATTCCCTTATACGATGCCTAAATCAACAGCAACGACGGTATTTCATTTACACGTTACACAAATTACAACTCAATATCACTCCGTATCTGGCGGTTCTGGTACTGGGAAAAGCGTCTTGATTAAAGCCATTTATCAAGCAGGTTGGTTGGTTGGTTCCTTAGTTTAGGGGCTGCGACAACACGGTCATGTAGCCCCGTATACTTTGGGTGTGTGTAGATGATGTTTTTAAGGGGCCTAACATCGAGGTTATCGGCCCCTAATGAGCTGGGAGATAGCGAAAATGAGAATGAAATGGAAACCAGAACGAAAATTATGTGAGAAAATACGTACAAAGAGAAACTCAGATGGAAACAACTCACAATATGGTCTTACAAAAGCGAAAAGAATAGATCGAAAAAGACCCACAAAACGTAGGCTAGATTCAAAATACTTACAAAAGGCAACTGAAATTCAAAATACTTACAAAATGCAAATGAGAGCGAAAATACGTACAAAATGCAATTGAGGTTCAAAATACTTACAAAATGCAATTGAGATTGAAATAGGCCCTATCCCAGTTCCAATCCAAATTATTCACAAAGTGCAATTGAAATTCAAAATACTTACAAAATGCAATTGAAATTGAAAATGCTTACAAAATGTACGGTAGATTCAAGGGACTCGAAGGAGGGTGTCAGGAAAGATGAGACAAGGGCCAATTAAGGCGGGAAAGGAAGAGACTCCCTAGGCCTCGGATACCCTAATACCGTCGGGGTCGGAAGAGAACAAGAGTTGACCAAGTGAGGTCGACAGGAAAGAAGACGGAGAGGAGCCCGGCACAAGTAAGTGGAAGCATTGCCGGACTCAGCTGGGGTCCCGTGGTCGCCAACCCACGTCCCACTAGATGTGAGCCCCTGGGGGGAAAACATAAAACAGACTTAAACTGAATTAAAAGTCTTCAAACTACATTAAACTTGAAAAAAATATCACTCTCCCTCATGAACCGGATGACGAGGTCTTCTCTGATAAGAATCCGCGCCTTGGCAGGAAATGTTTTTAACGCCATCAAATTGGCCATGGTTGAGCGCTGACAATAGTGCTTAAGAAAGTGACAACGGTCTCTTATTGCCGGTGCAATATCCTCCATTCACCAGGGGACTTGTTTGCGACGACGAGTCCCAGAAAAAGATGGTATAGACTCCTCGGCGACAGCAAGAAGCTTTACCTCGTCATCGACGCTCCGGCCACCAAGATCATTGAACACAGCTCGTTCTTTAAACGAGGGCCAATTTCCCCGCTTAGGTACCCAACCACTGGGGAACTCAACGGGCTTCTGGTTTAGAAGAGTAAGAACCATCGGGAAATGGTCACTGTCACAGAAGACACCGTGTACGTACCAACCAAACTGGGGAACTAACGCACGGCTACACATACACAGATCGATGTGCGATTACGTGCCGTGCGCTTAACTGAAATGGGTAGCTTCCCCTGTATTTAGTAGAGATAAATCCAACCCTTGAATTAAGCACCCCCACGACCCTTCCTCAGAGGCTGGAAGGTGGTGATTCCCATTGTGGGTAATAGGCGTTGAAATCACCCACGATAAGGAAAGGGACTGGAAGTTCATCAATAAGATCAAAGACGTCACTAATATCAAGGGGCTGGTTCGGTGGAAGGTGCACGTTGCATACATTCGTCATAACAGCCAAAGACACGCGAACTGATACAGCTTCCAGAGGAGTGGTTATCGGAAACTCTTCACTTTATCAGTCAGAGCGAACCAAAGTCGGCGCCGGTTCGCTCATTAGAGTTTAGTCGGAAACCTATCATGAACGTCTGATGGTCAGGCCTGAAATTAGTTTCCTGGAGATAGACTATACTTCCTGCGTTCTGGGCAATGCGCTGAGTCAAATGCCTGTCATAACTGTTGCAATTCCACTGTAACAGTGCCATACTGTGGACTTTTAAACTAGGAAATAAGTTACAGTAAGCTACAACTTAACATCTAGCAGATCATCAACCATCACGTCGACGACAATCTCCATGTCCTCATTCGAGGCAGTGGAGTAGGTCGACCCAGCGGAAGATTTCAGGGACCCATTTCGGCGGCGGGTGACCTCCGAGGGGAGCGCGTGGACTTGGGGACCGAAACGTCCCCAGGCGCAGAAACATCCGCAGGGGATGGGGCGAATGGCTTCCTCTTTTTAGGAATGAGGGAACGGGCGGTGTGCTCTCCCTTCTTCCCCGCCTACGTACAATCATAAACGGGCCAGGAGTTGAACTACTGACCCTAGTTGACAATTCCGACTCCGCCTGCGTGTAGAAATTCGTGGACTTCCCCCTCGCTCCCCCCCCCCCCCCCCCCCCCCCGCTGTGCGGGCGCAGCTGGCTTCGCCTGTACAGACTTCTTGGTGACCGAAGGAGAGATTGGTGGCACCTTCGGGCTTTTGTTCATTTCCTTTGGTGCTGGTTTCAAAACAAGAGTAGACAAGTATACTGTACAGGTTTCACAGCTGGTACAAAAGATTAGGGGGACGGAACGCTATAATCAATCGTAGAAGGGAGCGTTCATGGAATCGTACTTCTTACGGGCCGACTGGTAGGTGAGACCATCCAGGGTTTTGATCACCGAGATTTTCTTCTAACTCAGGAAGACAGGGCAGTCTCTGTCCCGAGGAGAACGAAATCCAGGGCAATTAGTGCACTGGTATGGTTTTAATCACTGCTCCGCTACGTTAGGTACCTAACCGCATGATCCACAGAGTACAGAGTTCGAGTAACGGGATAACATGTGCCCGAACTTCAGGTAGTTATAACACCTCATAGGTGAATGAAGGTTGGGTCGTACGTCGCACCGGTAGCTTGTCACTTTGGCCGTTTCCGAGATCACCGAAAGCTCAAAGGAAATGATGAAAGCACCAGTGTCCACGATTTGACCGATGACCTTGCGCGTAATGCGGCGGACATATGTCACGTGACGGTGCGTCATATCCTCTTTCAGCTCCTCGTCAGTGTTCAGAATCAGGTCCCGGTGGAAGATATCTCCTCGGACCTCATTCAGATTTGACTTAATTCCTTAAACTCCTGTTGAGGAACATAGGACCGCAACAAGAGTTCGCCGTCTGGTTCTGTTGCGTTCTGTGGATTTTATCTTTCCTCACGAGTATTCAAGCTGCTCGCTCTCTTCCTCCACTGATCTTCTCCATGTCATTCTAGGTCTTCCTCTTCTTCTGTGGCCCTGAGGATTCCACTCCATGGCTAGTTTAGCAATGCTGTCATCAGATCCGGCAAGTGTATGGCCAATCCATTGCCACTTTCTTCACTTATGATGATGATGATTGTTGTTTTAAGGGGCCTAACATCTAGGTTATCGGCCCATAATGATCTGGGTGATAGCGAAGATGATAATGAAATGGAGACTAGAACGAAAATTAAGTGAGACGAAAAATACTTACAAAAGGGAATTTTGAACGAAAAGATTCACAAAAAGAACAGATTGAAAAACACCCACAAAATGTAGGCTAGGTTCAAAATACGTACAAAATGCAATGCAGCGTCAAAATACTTACAAAATGCAACTGAGATAGAAAATACTTACAAAATGCAAATGAGATCGAAAAAACGTACAAAATGCAAGTGAGGTTCAAAATACTTACAAAATGCAATTGAAATTGAAAATACACAATTCAATTCAGATTGAAAGATACCTGTTCCAATCCAAATTATTCACAAAGTGCAATTGAAATTCAAAATACTTACAAAATGCAAATGAAATTGAAAATGCGCACAAAATGTACGGTAGATTCAGACGACTCGTGTGGATTGACAATACTTACAAAATGCAGTTTAGATTGAAAATACATGACAAAATGTAATTTAGATTCAAAATACCCACAAAATGCAATTGAGAACCAAATATTTGCAAAATACCCACCCAAACAAAATGCAATTTAGATTTAAAATTCTTGCGAAATGCGGTTTTGGTTTAAAATAGTTACAAAATGCACTTGAAATTTAAAAAACTCACTAAAATGAAAGACTTACATTGAAAGACTTACTAAAAAGCAATTTAGATTGCCAATCTTCACAAAATGCAATTGAGGATGAAAACAATCGCGAGATGTAATTTAGATCGAAAATTCTTACAAAATGCAACGTAGATTAAAAATACCTACAAAAAAATCGCTAAAAGGGAATTTAGATACACGGGGAACCAAGTATCAAAAACAGTGCGGGAATCTTAAAGAGAAAAGGAAATATAATGAAAAGAGGAGAGGAGATGGTCCGCCCCAAAGGTAAGGGACAAAAGGGGAAAACGGACACAGCTCAGGAATCCCTCGGGGTTGCCAACTCCCGAACTCACCAGCCGTGAGCCCCTGAGGGCGTAGCATTATCTAGGGTGCACCAGAAGTGGTGGGGCTACATACACCCTGCCTCCTTAAGGGCCTTGAGCACAAGGCAGGAGATAAAAGGAAAAGAAAATGAAGGCTGACCCCTCTCAGAAGGAGGGTATCAGAAAAGATGAGACAAGGGCCAATTAAGGCGGGAAAGGATGAGACTTCCTAGGCCTCGGTTACCCTAATACCGTCGGGGTCGGAAGAAAACAAGAGTTGACCAAGTGAGGTCGACAGGAAATAAGACGGAGAGTAGCCCGGCACAAGTAAGTGGAAGCATTGCCGGACTCAGCCGGGGCCCCGTGGTCGCCAACCCACGTCCCACTAGATGTGAGCCCCTGGAGGACTTTCTTCTCTTAGTCTGTTGTTCGACCGGTAGTAGATCTGTCCTCATCCACAATTCCTCATTAAACACCACATCTGGCCAGTGTATTCCTAAGATGTTCCTAAGACATTTACTTACAAATGTCTGGAACTTTCGTGTAAAGGATTTGGTCACTTTTCAAGTTTCACATGCATATAGCAGCACCGACTTGACATTGCTATTGAACATCCGTAATTTTGTTCTTATACCGAGTTCTTTGGAGCTCCATATGGGACGAAGTGTTGCAAAAGCTCCCCTAGCTTTATTAAAACGGCTGTTAACGTCTTCTCCTGTCCCTCCATTCGTCATCACACTTCATTAGTTGGTCAACCTGCTCACCAGTCCTGGTCTTGATCAACAAGTTACCGTTCATCATGTTTACACTTTCTCAAGCTCACCGTAGAGCCCTTCGATGTGGCGAGAAAACAAAATAGATTTAACCAGCTTGAAATCACCCCCATCAGTTCTGGTAGCAACCAGAAACTTGGGGGTGTTAGCTCCCAGATGTTCCCGAACAGACTGTTCCCATGGGGTTGATCCCCGTACGAAAAAAAAATGTTAAATATGTACTTAGGTGTTGCTCCACCCTGTTTTTTAATTTTTATTTTACCCATGGCCAGGTCTTCCACCCCGAATGCCACTGACTTCTATCACAGTAGGCTCTACCCAGCCAAGGCAAGGCCCACCTAGCTTGGAAGACATTGCCTGGGGGTCCTTACGATGCCTTATCGGCATGTACACCTTGACGTATACTGGATATATTCAGCTCTGACATTGGGCTGTGCGGGGACCTGCTTAGTCAGGCGGATACTACTGTACGGGTACAAGGTGCACCCACCTGTCGGCTTGACCGAAACCGGACAGGCTTTCGAGCGTAGTCGCACAAGTAAGCGGCCAATCCCCTGAAAGCATTAACGGAAATGAGTGCGATATAACCTAATGAGAGTTATTGTAACCATCCTGATTACAAAGCTCAGCTCTTTTAGGTTAAGAAAATAGTGCTTTCTGAGAGTGCTGTTTGCATCTCTGTGTGGCATGGCTGGTGGCCTTGCCAATGAAGTTCTTTTCGATGTTTTTTTATGCTATTTTGTTTTTATATATATCTTTGACTTCTTGTTAGGAGTCCATACTGCAAGATTTAGTTATTAGTGAGTGTCTTTGAGAGTATCCATGGAGATTATTGTGTAGGTGCTGGGTTAGAGGAAGTTGGTATTCTATGGAGCGCAATGATATACGATATGTGATAACAGAGGGAGTTGATTGAAAGTGGATTATTGTAATAGTATACGGAAGATATACTCCAAGATTAGATATTACTTGGAATTAAATCATACAAATAAAAGGGAAATCACTCACTACGGCAATGAAGGTAAAAGCACATACAATTGCACTTATGTCACAGCCCTGGTTAGCTCAACAGAATGTGTGATGTAATGCACTTTCTGACTAGTGTTCTCATATTTTATTTGTCGAATATAATTTTGTTTTTTTCCATCATTCCATTACTGTTATACTTTCATCTATGAACAAATTCACGTCACGCAGTATGTTCCCAAAATTAATATGATATCGGTTAATGCAGAATTGCCCCAACCCCCGTAAATTAGGAATCTCGTGTTCTACTTCTTCTATTGATAAATATCACCAATAAATATATAAGGCCAAGTCGCATTATATCGCACGGATGCGTGTCTTTTAAAGCTTACTGTCAAACCCTCGAAAGGGGACCTATTCGAGAAACCCTTTTAGTTGCCTTTTTGAGACTGGCAGGGATTACCTTGTGTGAATTCGGACCCCATCCACCCAGGTGGGAGTCCATTCACAAACCATCGCGAAGATCTTCAAGTATAAATGTCTCACCTCTCTGTCGCCTTCTACGACAGGCAAGGGATACCGTCATTGAATTATAAACCTCCCACCCACAGGGATTGTGGCTTTTAGAGCTGGCTGTCAAACCCGTAAAGGCTACCTGGGCCAAGAAAACCTTTTAGTCACCTTCTACTACCGGCAGGGTATAGCTGTGAGAGTGTTCCATCCCTCCAACCCACGGGAAGTCCAATTCGCAAGACAAGCCGGAAATTTAAAAGAATAGCCGAGGTCGCCTTTTACGACAGTCAGGGGATACTGTGGGTGGAGTCTAAATCCCCCACCCACAGGGGGACATTCGCATTTACTTTAGTCACCATTCTTTGTATCACAAAAATTGGAATGCCGATTCAACACTTCAGCACTGGTCATAAGCAGCAGGTTTTATAAACACACCCAGGCAAAGTAATATAGCTACTCTTTTACCCTTAACAAGTAGTTCCGTGAGCCTATTTTCATGTATTCTACTTATGTTACTTGCCACAAAATTTCAGTTTGTTTGCTGTAATAGATTCGTAGATATTGAGAACAGACTAAATATCGAGGATGGTCGCCATGTTGGATTTTTTCAGAGCACAAGGGAATCAACACCATTTTTGGTCATTTTGGACTTATTCCACTTTAACGTACTATTAACGACGCTGCTTTCAGAGCATAAAATATTCATGTCCAGATATTGTAAGTAACTGTTGTAGCATTGACAACAATATTGTGCATGGAGGGAAGCAGTGTTTTGTTCAGGGCACGATGGGAACATGTCCATTGTCACAGTTTCCATGGTTTGGTTTGTCTGTGTGTGAGCTGTAATTAAATCGGATTAATGATTATGAGTGATTCGACTTAAGATGGGGATGATAATACATCGGAATATCAGCGTAATAGCTCAGGTAAGCTATGAAATACTTTGTAAATTAGATGTGAGAATAAACTATTGAGTTAATAGTCAGACTGGGCGTTTGAGGTTAAATGTATGATAACAGTATTTTTATATTTTACAATGTTTCGTACCTAAATTTTACGTTATTCATGTTATTGTTTGCCGATTGATATACACTTGTTGTATCGGTAGCGTTGGTGTGATATCGGTGTAAAAATTGGAGGGCTGGGCTTTTCCGTGTGTGCCATAAAGAATATTGATTTATTGTATAACGAGCTATAACAATTAGCAGTTGGCAGTCAAACTGAAAGGTTGTGTTTTTCCCGAGCTCTCAGGTGTGCTGAAATGGGTTGTTCTCTGGAGTGTTATCACGCGAGGATCAGACTGTGGTATGTGAAGGGTAGTCGGGATTTCCGGTGTTTGATGATGATGATAATTGTTGTTTTAAGGAGGCCTAACATCGAGGTTATCGGCCCCTAATGATCTGGGTGATAGCGAAAATGATAATGAAATGGAAACCAGAACAACATTATCTGAAACGGAAAATACGTACAAAAAGGAACTCACATGGAAACAACTCACAATACGGTCTTACAAAAGGGAATTTTGAACGAAAAGTTGCACAAAAAGAATAGATTGAAAAAGACCCACAAAACGTAGGCTAGATTCAAAAAACGTACAAAATGCAAAGTAGCGTCGAAATACTTACAAAATGCAACTGAAATTCAAAATACTTACAAAATGCCAATGAGATCGAAAGTACGTACAAAAAGCAATTGAGGTTCAAAATACTTACAAAATGCAATTGAAATTGAAAATGCACGATGCAATTCAGATTGAAATAACCCAGTTCCAATCCAAATTATTCACAAAGTGCAATTGAAATTCAAAATACTTACAAAATGTACGGTAGATTCAAACGACTCACGTGGATTGACAATACTTACAAAATGCAATTTAGATTGAAAATACTTGACAAAATGTAATTTAGATTCAAAATACCCACAAAATGCAATTAAGAATCAAAATATGTGCAAAATGCCCACCAAACAAAATGCAATTTAGATTCAAAATTCGTGCGAAATGCGGTTTTGGTTGAAAATACTTACAAAATGCAATTGAAATTCAAAATACTCACTAAAAGGCCCGGCAACCTGCATTGAAAGACGTACTAAAAAGCAATTTAGATTGTCAATCTTTACAAAATGCAATTGAAGTTGAAAACAATCGCGAGATGTAATTTAGATCGAAAAAAATTACAAAATACAACGTAGATTAAAAATGCCTTAAAAAATCGCTAGAAGGGAATTTAGACACACGGTGAACCATGTAACAAAAACAGTGCGGGAATCCTAAAGAGAAAAGTAAATATAAGGAAAATAGGAGTGGAGAGGAGAGGGGAGGAGAGGGGAGAGAGGAGAAGGTCCGCCCCAAAGGGAAGGGACAAAAGTGGAAAACGGACCCAGTTCAGGAATCTCTCGGGGGCGCCAACTCCCGAACTCACCAGCCGTGATCCCCTGAGGGTGTAGCATTATCGACGGTGCACCATAAGTGGTGGGGCTACATGCACCCTGCCTCCTTAAGGGCCTTGAGCACAAGGCAGGAGGTAAAAGGAAAAGAAAAAGAAGGCTGACCCCTCACAGAAGGAGGGTATCAGGAAAGATGAGACAAGGGCCAATTAAGGCGGGAAAGTGAAAGACTCCCTAGGCCTCGGATAACCTAATACCATCGGGGTCGGAAGAGAACAAGAGTTGACCAAGGGAGGTCGACAGGAAAGAAGAAAGAGAGGAGCCCGGCACAAGTAAGTGGAAGCAATGCCGGACTCAGCTAGGGCCCCGTGGTCGCCAACCCACAACCCACTAGATGTGAGCCCCTGGGGGTTTTACGGTGTGTGTGTGTGCGTACGGGCCCTAGTAACTTGTGGTTCATAGCCCTAGTGATAGCTGCATTGCTAGTTATTGGTGGAGAGGAAGTGAATCCAGGACCTGTTACTCCAAATATGAATCAGGCAAATGATCCAGTGGCAGCTTTAAAGTGTTCGACGTGCAGTAAAACATTGAAGAACGGTGTTCAGTGTGGACTATGTGAGAAATGGTTTCACTTCGGCTGTATTAAGGTCAAGAAGGAGGATTGTGATGTCGGGAATTGGTTTTGTAAAGTATGTGATACGCCGGACTGTTTGAGGGTGCAAATCAAAGCAAAGGATCAAATAATACAGGAACTTAGAACAAAGCTTCGTGAATCAGAGGAAACGGTGAAGGATGTGACTGAACGGCTTTCTACTGGGATCAGTGTGGAAGAGGGCGTGCAGGAGCAAACTGAGGATGACGTCATCATAATGGGTGATTCTATGATACGATGGAGTGCGAATATCTCAAGGAAATCAGGTGCTAAAGTGCGGTGTTATCCGGGGATTAAAATTGACCAGCTTGCCCAAGAAGTGGAAGAAGCAAATGTAAAGTGTTGTTGCTCCATGTTGGGACGAACGATTTGAAGAAGAGGGCTACAGCTGATTACATCATGGGGGAGCTCTACGAACTAGGCAGAAAAGCTAAAAGCAAGTTTGGAAATACAAAAATTATAATGAGTGGCATTGTTCGGCGGGGAGATGTTCCGTTAAGGCGAGTTAAGACTGTAAATGACCGCATGGACTGGGTTTGTGCACAACTGGGATTAGTGAACGTAGATGCTGACTGCTGGATTGGTGGCCGTGACTTCACCCGAGACGGGCTGCATTTAAATCGACGGGGCGCTTTTAACCTAGGGAGCCTACATGACAGGGTCATCCGGCCATTGTGAGGAGGAGCATGTCCAGAGGTTGCCAGCCGACGGGGACAGAAGGAGCTACTTCGGGATATTTGCTGCGGAAGTAAGATTCAAAGATTACTGCAGGTTAATTGTCAGAGTTTAGGAAATAAATAAATTGAATTTTGGAATCTTGTAGAGACGTATTCTCCGGACATTGTCATTGCTACTGAATCTTGGTTATCTGAGGATATAAATAGTAATGAAATAATTCAAGGGACCTACGAAATGTACAGAAGGGATCGGGGGAAGCGAGGTGGTGGGCTATTTATTTGTGTGCGCAAAAATATAGCTAGTTTCTTAAAGTGGGCTGATACGGATCATGAAATGTTACGTGTCGGATAAAGGGAATAAATTCACTCTTCAGGTGATAGGGGCGTATAGAGCACCGAAAGATAACGTTTCGCTTCTCGACACACTGTATGATAAAACTTGTACGGGTAATGCTATGAAAAAGAGCATAATAATTGTCGGAGATTTAAACCTCCCCAAAGTAGACTGGTCTGGTGAGTCAACTAGCTGTGGTCAAGCTCAGAGCGCTGCAAACAAATTGATGATGATGATAATTGTTGTTTTAAGAGGCCTAGCATTGAGGTTATCGGCCCCTAATGAAATGAAATGGCGTGAAATGAAAGGATGTAGATAAAAAAAACTCACTGCCATGGATGAAGCGAAAATGGTGTTTATAAAACAGACAGTGAGCCCCAAAAATTATGCCTTATTTGAATAAAAAGAATAAAAGGCGGATGGTAAAAAGGATAAACAAATAAGGCATAGTGAACAATACAATACATAACACAATAAAAAACATAAAACAGATTTACCAGAATTAAAAGTCGTAACTACACATTAAAACTTAAAAAAGTAACCACTCTCCCTCATGAACCGGATGACGAGGTCAGCTGACGGCCCGTCATCACGGAGAATAAGGGAGAGGGTATTAGGCAGTTCAAGAGTCCCTCGCAGATCGGCCAGATCCACACACTCCAAGAGAAGGTGTGCCACGGTTATGTGGGCGCCGCAAGTACACACAGGAGGATCTTCCCTCTTTAGCAAGTGGGAGTGCGTAGCAATCCCATGGGCGATCCGGAGTCGACAGAGTACCGCAGCTTCCTTCCGGAGAGATCGGAAGGAAGATTTCCACAACTTCGTTGTCTCCTTGATGCCTCTCGGTTTGTTGAGTGGAGGCGTGGCACGCCATGCCTCCTCCCAATGCGACAGGATCGTATGCCGCAACTGAGAGCGCACATCACTAGCAGGCACCTTATACGGTAGCGAGGGCAGTGCGACTGCCTCTCTCGCCGCCTGATCAGCAAGCTCGTTTCCCGCAAAACCCATGTGGCTAGGAAGCCACACAATGGTCACCCCGGTTCCAGCGTTACGTGAGCTGACGAGCTGGTCGTGCACACGCTGGACCAACGGGTGCTTCGGGAAACAAACATCGATCGCCTGCAGCGCACTCAGAGAGTCAGTACGCACAAGAAAGTGCTGGTGATCGTCTGATAACGTGTACCGCAGAGCCTCTAAGATGGCATAGAGCTCCGCAGTGTACACGCTACAGGCCTCCGGAAGTGAAAAGAGAAACCGACGATCCTCAACCACAAATGCACAGCCTACTTTCTCGTTTACCCTCGAACCGTCCGTGAATACAAGCCCGGATCCCGGATACCGTGTCACCACGGACTGGAACAGCCTCCGATGGACGGAGGAGTCCGTGTCCGACATGGGGCCGGTGTGCAGATCCAGGATGATATCAGGGCGAGAGACCATCCACGGAGGGGCCTTGCTAGGTACTCGGACGATACAGGAGACAGAAGGAAATCGGAACTGACGGTATAAGTCATCCAAGCGAATCCCCGCCGGCCGAGTGGCTCGGGCGAGCACATCATACAGCCGGCGATACGGATTGGAAAACAAACATGGATAGCTTGGATGAAGTGGCATTTGTCGAATAGTTGCAGCATAGGTCAGCAGTACTTGTTGGCGCCTCAGGTGTAAAGGAGGTACGCCAGCCTCGGCGAGCAAGCTGACGACTGGGCTTGTCCGAAAGGCACCCGTCGCCAGCCTCACACTGCCGTGGTGGACACTGTCCAGTTTAACAAGCACTGACTTACGGGCCGAACCATATGCTACACTGCCATAATCTAACCTAGATAAAATCAGTGACTTATAAAAACGCAGGAGCACCGCGCATCCCGCCCCCCATGATGTGACGCTAAGAAACCGCAACATGTTGAGTTTCTTAGCGCAGGCAGTTTTCAAACACCGCCCGTGTGGTTCCCACGTCAATTTCTGATCGAAAAGGAGCCCAAGGAACCGGTACGCAGCAACAACAGGCAAAGCTACATTGTCCAGATAAAGCTCAGGATCTGGATGGAAGGTGCGCTTTCGGCAGAAATGGACAACCGAGGACTTAGCGGTTGAGAATCGAAAGCCATGCTCCAGTGTCCAGCGTTCCACTCTCGGAATAGCTTGTTGTAGCTGTCGTTCAGCGACCGACATATTTTGCGCACTATAATGTAGAGCGAAGTCGTCTACATATAGCGACGGTACCACTGCTGGACCAGCAGCAGCGACAATACCGTTTATGGCAATCGCAAATAATGTTACGCTAAGCACCGATCCCTGTGGGACTCCGTTTTCCTGTATATGATATTGCGAATATGTCCCCCCTATTCGGACACGGAACAGGCGAAGGGACAGAAAATTCGCAATAAAAACCGGCAAGTTACCTCGGAATTTCCATTGATGCAGGGTAGAGAGGATGCCGTAACGCCAAGTGGTGTCATAGGCCTTCTCGAGGTCAAAGAAAACAGCGACTAGGTGCTGTCTCCGGAGAAATGCGTCCTTTATGGCAGTCTCCAGGCGTACCAGATGGTCGTTGGTACACCGAGACGCCCTGAAACCACACTGGTATTCAGACAGGAGTCCCCATTTCTCCAGGACCCACACCAGGCGCCGATTGACCATCCTCTCAAAGAGCTTGCACAAACCGTTAGTGAGACAAATAGGTCTGTAACTCCCTGTCAATTTGATGATGATAATTGTTGTTTTAAGGGGCCTAACATCTAGGTTATCGGCCCCTGATGGTTTGGGTGATCGTGAAGATGAAAATGATGATGATGATGATAATTGTTGTTTTAAGGGGCCTAACATCTAGGCTATCGGCCCCTGATGGTCTGGGTGATCGTGAAGATGAAAATGAAAAGCGAACTTAAAACTAAAACTAACTACTAACCTTCATACTAGAAGAAGAAATGCAAAACTAAAGGAGAATAAGGCAAATAAAAGGACAGAAGGAAAAGAAATGCCCTCAACCCTCGGAGAAGGCGGATTGAGGGTCTTGGAAGGAAGGAGAGCCATGAAAGGCATATAGGAAAGTGAAAGAGGAGAGGGTCCGCCCCAAAGGTAAGGGACAAAAGGGGAAAACGGACCCAGCTCAGGAATCCCTCGGGGTCGCCAACTCCCGAACTCACCAGCCCTGAGCCCCTGAGGGTGTAGCATTATCTAGGGTGCACCAGAAGTGGTGGGACTACATACACCCTGCCTCCTTAAGGGCCTTGAGCACAAGGCAGGAGATAACATGAAAAGAAAAAGAAGGCTGACCCCTCGCTGAAGGAGGGAATCAGAAAAAATGAGACAAGGGCCAATTAAGGCGGGAAAGGAAGAGACTCCCTAGGCCTCGGATACCCTAATACCGTCGGGGTCGGAAGAGAACAAGAGTTGACCAAGTGAGGTCGACAGGAAAGAAGACAGAGAGGAGCCCGGCACAAGTAAGTGGAAGCAATGCCGGACTCAGCTGGGGCCCAGTGGTCGCCAACCCACGCCCACTAGAAGTGAGCCCCTGGGGGGCTGTCAATTTGGGGTCCTTATCGGGCTTCAGGATAGGTATAATGGTACCTTCCTGCCATTGCGCTGGAAACACACCTTCCAACCAGATACGATTAAACACCCTGAGCAAATAGCGAATGCTTTCATCGTTAAGGTGTTTAAGCATCTGGTTGTGAATATTATCCGGGCCAGGAGACGTGTCCCTGCAGAGCGCCAGCGCTCCGCGGAGTTCCCACTCAATAAAGGGCACGTTGTACTCCTCCGAAGCGCGGGAAGCAAAACTAAGATGGAAACGTTCCGCTTCGCGCTTCAGGGCCACGAAGGCAGGGTCATAGTTATCGGAACCGGATATATCCGCAAAACACGAGGCGAGATGGTTTGCAACGCGATAAGGATCTGTAACCAGTTCATTAGCAATGGAAATTCCCGGTAGAGTAGAAGATGTCTGAATTCCCGAAATGCGTCGTAGTTTATTCCACACTTGAGAGGAGGGGGTATGTGCCGTAATAGAAGACACGTACCGTTCCCAGGATTGTTTCTTACTCTGGCAAATAAGAATCCGTGCCTTGGCACGAAATTTCTTAAACGCCACCAAATTGGCCATGGTTGGACGCCGACGGTAGTGCTTGTGAGCTCGACGACGGTCTCTTATTGCCGCTGCAATATCCTCTGTCCACCAAGGGACGAGTTTGCGACGAGGAGTCCCAGAAAAGGATGGGATGGACTCTTCGGCGGCAGCAAGAAGCACATCGGTGATGTGCTGTACCTCGTCATCGACGCTCCGGCAACCAAGATCAACGAACACAGCTCGTTCTTGAAACGAGGGCCAATTTTCCCGCTTAAGAACCCAACGACTGGGGAACTTCACGGGCGTCTGGGTCAGAAGGGTAAGAACGATCGGGAAATGGTCACTGTCACAGAGGTCGTCGTGTACATATCAACCAAATAGGGGGACCAGCGCACGGCTACACACACTCAAGTCAATGTGTGAGTACGTGCCGTGCGCTAAGCTAAAATGTGTAGCTTCCCCTGTATTTAATAGAGATAAATCCAACCCTTGAATTAAGCCCTCCACGTCCCTTCCTCTGGGGCAGGAAGAAGGTGATCCCCATTGGGGGTGATGAGAGTTGAAATCACCCACGATTAGGAAAGGGACTGGAAGTTGATCAACAAGATCAAAGACGTCATTAATATCAAGGGGCTGGTTCGGTGGAAGGTACACGTTACATACAGTTGTCATAGCAGGCAAGGAGACGCGAACTGCAATAGCTTCCAGAGGAGTGGCGAGTGGATACTCCTCACTATAGCAGTCAGAGCGAACGAAGGTACAAACGCCCCCGGAAGCCCGGGCGGCGTTTTGTCGCTCTTTAGAGTATAGTCGGAAACCTCTCAGAACAGTCTCGTGATCAGGTCTGAGGTTCGTTTCCTGTAGGCCGACTATACTCGCTGCGTATTGGGCAATAAGCTGACGGAGCTCTGTCAAATGCCTGTCATAACTGTTACAATTCCACTGTAACAGTGCCATTGTGTGGACTTAGGGAATAAGTTGGAGCAGCAAGCTACAACTTAGACTCTGGAGGATCATCATCCACTACGTCGACTACAACCTCCATGTCCTCAGGCGAGGTCATGGAGTGACTCGACTCGGTGGAAAATTTCCTAGACGCAGTTCGACGGCGGGGGGAACTCCGTGGGGAGCGCGTAGATCTGGGGACCGAAACGTCCCCAGTCGCAGAAGCATCCGCAGGTGTGGGCGCGGATGGCTTCCCCTTTTTTGGAGAAAGGGAATGCGTAGTGCGGGGTCCCTTCTTACCCGCCCCCGCCTCTTTAATATATATAGACGGGTCAGGAGCCGAATTCCTGACCCTGGTCGACGATGCCGCCTCCGCCGGCTTCGGCGCGGCTTTCGCCGACCGTTTGGGTGGGGAGAAAGTCTTCGACTTCCTCCCGAGTGGGGAGTAAGTCTTCAACTTCCTCCCCTGCTGTGCGGGCGGAGCAGCCTTCGCTCGTACAGCCTTCGTGCTGGCCGAAGGTGGAGTTGAAGTCACCTTCGGGCTTTCCGTTATAATCTTAGGAGCTGGTTTCGGAACAGGAAACTCAGTTGCAGGTTTCACAGCTGGTACAAAACATGAGGTAGCCGGGACCAAATTTGGTATTATGGCTCTATAATCAATCGTTGGAGAAGGCGAAGTCGTGGTACGGTACTTCTTGCGGGCCTCCTGGTAGGTGAGGCCATCCAGGGTTTTGATCTCCTGGATTTTCTTCTCACTCAGGAAGACAGGGCAGTTCCTGTCCCGAGGAGAATGAAATCCAGGGCAATTAGTGCACTGATAAGGTGTTGTGCACTCTTCCGCTTCGTGTGGTACCTTACCGCATGTTCCGCAGATTGCGGGGCTCGAGCATCGGGATAACATGTGCCCGAACTTCTGGCACTTATAACTCCTCATTGGTGGAGGGATATAAGGCCGTACGTCACAACGGTAACTTGTAACCTTGACTTTCTCCGGGAGCACCGAAAGCTCAAAGGAAATAATGAAAGCACCAGTATCCACGATTTGACCATTGACCTTGCGCGTAATGCGCCGGACATCAGTCACGTGACGGTGCCGCATATCCTCCTTGAGCTCCTCGTCAGTGTTCAGAATCAGGTCCCGGTGGAAAATAACTCCTCGGATCAGATTCAGGGACGTGTGCTTTTCCACTTTGACGGGAATGTCGCCAAAGTGGTCACATTGCAAAAGTTGTTCAACTTGCTCTCCAGTCCTAGTCTTGAGCAACAAGCTACCGTTCCTCATCTTTTGTACTTTCTCAAGCTCACCATAGACACCTTCTATGTGGCGAGAAAACAAAATACTCTTTACCAGCTTGAAATCACCCCCATCTGTTCTGGTAGCTACCAGAATCTTGGGGGTGTTAGCACCCAGATTTTCACGCACAGATTGTTCCCAGGGGGTTGATCCCCGTAGGGAATCAAATGTTAAGGACTTGGGTGTAGGACCACCCTGTTTGGGTGTAGGTCCACCCTGGTTGGGGATTTTTCTTTTGGAACCCATGGCCAGATCATCCTCCCCGAATGTCACCGACATCCGATCACGGGCCGTCACAGTAGGCGCTACCCAGCCAGGGCAAGGCCCGCCTAGCTTGGAAGGCATTGCCCGGGGGTCCGATGTTTTACAATGCCGTATCGGCATGTACCCCTTGGCATATACTGGATTTTACAGCTCAGACATTCGGCTGTGCGGGGACCTGCGTAGTCAGGCGGATACTACTGAAGGGGTACATGGCACACCCACCTGTCGGCGCGGCCAAGACCGGAACAGGCTTTCGAGCGTAGTCGCTAGCGTAAGTGGCCCATCCCCTAACAGCACGCACATATAGAAATTTTGGTTGCCAGACCCTGAAAGCAGTGACGGAAAGAAGTGCGATATAACCTAATGACAGTTATACCGCACGGGTGTATGACTTTTAGAGATGACTGTCAAACCCTCGAAAGGGGACCGTTCCGAGAAGCCCTTTTAGTCGCCTTTTACGACTGGCAGGGAGTACCGTGGATGTATTCGCTTCCTCCCACCCACTGGGGGTTCAATTCACAAAACAACGCGGAGTCATTAAAGTATAGCCAAGGTCGCCCCTTTTAGTCGCCTCTTACGACAGGCAGGGGATACCGTGGGTGTATTCTAAACCCCCCACCCACAGGGGAATCCTCGAAAGGGGACCGTTCCAAGAAGCCCTTTTAGTCGCCTTTTACGACTGGCAGGGATTACTGTGGATGTATTCGCTTCCTCCCACCCACTGGGGGTACAATTCACAAAACAACGCGGAGTCCTTAAAGTATAGCCAAGGTCGCCCCTTTTAGTCGCCTCTTACGACAGGCAGGGGATACCGTGGGTGTAAATTAAATGTGAACAGAAGACTGAAAAGAGAGCTGCTTTAATGATTGCAAAAAATATTCATCTAGCGAAAGTAGATCAAGCAAGACAATGTTTTAAAGAAGATCAAGGAACTGCATCTAATGAAACTTATGTCATTACATTTGACTTGGAAATATCCCTCGCATTCCCAAAGCTAACGACCTCAACAGCTTATTACAAAAGGAACCTGTATGTCTACAATTTTGGAATATTTTCTTTTAATTTGGGAAAATCATTCATGTACATGTGGCCTGAAACTGAGGGAGGAAGGGGATCTCAAGACCTAGCTTAATGTTTAGTGCATCGTCTTAAAGCACATGCCTCTACACATAATAAAATAATTTTATATTCAGACTCTTGTACTGGCCAAAACAGGAACATAAAAATGTCATTGTCTCTCATGAAGTTATGTCAAGATCCGAGCATGAATGTCTGGACGATTGATCACAAATTCTTGGTATCAGAACATTCTTAGTTAACTTATGATAGTGATTTTGGTTCAGTGGAGAAAGCCTGTAGGAAAATTTCCCACATTTACACACCAAATGATTGGATGGATATTGTTAGACAAGCAAAGAAAACGTGTCCTAAATTTGAGGTCAATGAGATGAAATTCTCAGACTTCTTATCCACCGGAAACTTGGAGGCGTCAGTAACGAACAGGAAAAAGAAAGTTGAAGGCATTGATATCAACTGGCTGACTACGGGATGGTTACATTATGAAAGAGAATCTCCTTTTACCCTGATGTTTAAGCAGACTCTGAACACCGATATGCAATTTGACGAAGTTGACTTGAGAAAGAAGACTCCAGGCCATCCTATTACAAGCTTGTGTAACATCCAGCAGAGCCCTCTTTGTACCCAACGTCGACCGGTAACAAAAGCGAAGAAAAAGGACATGGAGGATTTACTGCTATACATTCCTCCTGTGCATCACCAGTTTTTCAAGAACCTACCATGTGACACTGGTACAAGAGCTTCATCGGCTTTCGAAGAGCAAGCAGACGAAAGTGAACATATTTTTCTTTGAATCTGATTCTATAACTTCCTAGTTGGAAAAATTTGTTATAAGCAGACACAGGGAATAACACTATAATTCTATATATTAAAGAAATGTATTTCCTTTACTGTTTCCTTAAAAAAAACAGAATACTAGAATAAAGAGGAAGATACAAGTACAGTACATTCAGAGCACAAAGGAATCAAGTCCAACATTTTACTTTTCTATGCAAGGTAGTATGTAATAGCACATAAATTGACACTTCTTCAATTTCAAAATACATTATACAACATATCTTCTATCATTCACACATTTTAAAATGGTGTAAACTTATCCCGGAATTCATTATTTAGCACAACCTTTATCTCTATTGTTCTCCAAACTATCTTTTTGTGACTTGTGCACTGAACGCCCCATATGTGTGTCTCAGAGTTATGTACTGTTACATGAATATTATTGTGTACGTGTAGTATTCAAACTTCAATCGCATGATGATGATGATGATGATGATAATGATAATTGTTGTTTTAAGGGGCCTAACATCGAGGTTATCGGCCCCTGATGATATAAAATGGCGTGAAATGAAAGGATGAAGATTAAAAAAACAGCTCTCTGCTATGGATAAAACCAAAATGGTTTACATAAAATATACAGTGAGCACCAAAAATTATGCCTTTTGTAGCAGGAAAGATACTTAAAAAGGAAATCAGATTGAAACTACTCACCAAATGGAGAGCGGTAATACGTACATAAGGGAATTTCGAACGAAAATACTCACAAAAGGAATAGATTGAAAAATACGCACAAAATGTAGGTTAAGTCCAAAATACGTACAAAATGCAACGTACAGTCGAAATACTTACAAAATGCAAGTGAAATCAAAATACTTACAAAAAGCAAATGAGATTGAAAATACGCACAAAATGAAATGTAGATTCAAAATACTCAAATAATGCAATTGAGAATTAACTACTTGAACAAAGCGGAGTAGGTTGAAAATACAAAATGCAATTAAAATTGCTTACAAAAGGTATGGTAGATTCAAACTTCTCATTTGGATGGACAATACTTACAAAATGCAATTTAGATAGAAAAAACTTACAAAATGCAACGTAGATCAAGAATACCTACAAAAAGGTGCGGGAAACTTAAAGAGAAGAGGAAATATAATGATAGGCGGAGAGGAGAGGGGAGAGAAGGGGAGGGTCCGCCCCAAAGGTAAGGGACAAAAGGGGAAAACGGACCCAGCTCAGGAATCCCTCGGGGTCGCCAACTCCCGAACTCACCAGCCGTGAGCCCCTGAGGGTGTAGCATTATCTAGGGTGCACCAGAAGATTTGGGGCTATAGGATGATGATAATTGTTGTTTTAAGGGGCCTAACATCAAGGTTATCGGCCCCTAATGATCTGGGTGATAGCGAAAATGATAATGAAACGGAAACCAGGACGAAAATTAAGGGAGATGGAAAATACTTACAAAAAGGAACTCAGATTGAAACAACACACAAAATGTTCTTACAAAAGGGAATTTAGAACGAAAAGATTCAAAAAAGGAATAGATTGAAAAATACCCACAAAATGAAGGCTAGGTTCAAAATACGTACAAAATGCAATGTAGCTTCGAAATACCTACAAAATGCAATTGAAATTCAAAATACTTACAAAATGCAAATGAGATCGAAATTACGTACAAAATGCAATTGAGGTTCAAAATACTTACAAAATGCAATTGAAATTGAAAATACACGATGCAATTCAGATTGAAATATACCAGTTCCAATCCAAATTATTCACAAAGTGCAATTGAAATTCAAAATACTTACAAAATGCAATTGAAATTGAAAATGCTTACAAAATGTACGGTAGATTCAAACGACTCATGTGGATTGACAATACTTACAAAATGCAATTTAGATTGAAAATACTTGACAAAATGTAATTTAGATTCAAAATACCCACAAAATGCAATTAAGAATCAAAATATGCGCAAAATGCCCACCAAACAAAATGCAATTTAGATTCAAAATTCGTGCGAAATGCGGTTTTGGTTGAAAATACTTACAAAATGGAATTGAAATTCAAAATTCTCACTGAAAGGCCCGGCTACCTGCATTGAAAGACTTACCAAAAAGCAATTTAGATTGTCAAACTTTACAAAATGCAATTGAAGTTGAAAACAATCGCGAGATGTAATTTAGATCGAAAAAAACGTACAAAATGCAACGTAGATTAAAAATACCTTAAAAAAACGCTAAAAGGGAATTTAGATACACGGTGAACCAAGTAACAAAAACAGTGCGGGAATCTTAAAGAGAAAGGAAATATAATGAAAAGAGGAGAGGAGAGGAGAGGGGAGAGAGGAGAGGGTCCGCCCAAAAGGTAAGGAACAAAAGGGGAAAACGGACCCAGCTCAGGAATCCCTCGGGGTCGCCAACTCCCGAACTCACCAGCCGTGAGCCCCTGAGGGTGTAGCATTATCTACGGTGCACCAGAAGGGGTGGAGCTACATACACCCGGCCTCCTTAAGGGCCTTGAGCACAAGGCAGGAGGTAAAAGGAAAGGAAAAAGAAGGCTGACCCCTCACAGAAGGAGGGTATCAGGAAAGATGAGAGAAGGACCAAAGAAGGCGGGAAAGTGAAAGACTCCCTAGGCCTCAGATACCCTAATACCGTCGGGGTCGGAAGAGAAGAAGAGTTGACCAAGTGAGATCGACAGGAAAGAAGACGGAGAGGAGCCCGGCACAAGTAGGTGTAAGCAATATCGGACTCAGCTGGGGCCCCGTGGTCGCCAACCCACGCCCACTAGAAGTGAGCTCCTGAGGGAGGTGGGGCTACATACACCCTGCCTCGTTAAGGGCCTTGAGCACAAGGCAGGAGGAAAAAGGATAAGAACAAGAAGGCTGACCCCTCCCAGAAGGAGGGTATCAGAAAAGATGAGACAAGGCCCAATTAAGGCGGGAAAGGAAGAGACTCCCTAGGCCTCGGACACCCTAATACCGTCGGGGTCGGAAGAGAAAAAGAGTTGACCAAGTGAGGTCGACAGGAAAGAAGACGGAGAGGAGCTCGGCACAAGTAAGTGGAAGCAATGCCGGACTCAGCTGGGGTCCCGTGGTCGCCAACCCACGTCCCACTAGATGTGAGCCCCTGGGGGGAGGGGGTCAATCGCATGATTAAGACACAAGAATAAAAACGAGATTTTAAAATTTCGCACAGCTGCCATCTTGGGGTTATGGAAACATTCGAAATAAATTAGATGAAGATGATTATAATTGTTGTTTTTAAAGGGCCTTACATCTAGGTTATCGGCCCCTAATGGTTTGGGTGATCGTGAAGAGATAAATAAATTAGATGCCAGTGGAATAAGGGGGCCGGTACAGTAAACCACCTTCAAATGTTGACACGTTAAATAATTCTTATCTCAGCTCCTAATATATGTACAGCAATGAAACTTTCTAAATAAAGCATCCTATATCTTTGCTAGTAAGCACATATCTCAGAATTGATTTTAGCATTATCAAACTCGCTAATTAATTATTCAAAATGGCGGCTGTTTGCGTGTCGGTGCTCTGCGTTATATTCATATTGATCAATATATTAGTGTTCTGCTTTTTTAAATATTCTGTTAAAGGTTACAGCTACAAATCTGAAAACTTTCAGAATTATATGTTCTAAATTTGTATTTTTAATTTTGTGTTACTTAAAAATGGCATATTTTGGTCAATTTTTGGGATATTATCAACCTTAGGAACATGAGTTTGGTCAATTTTGTAGTCTCCAACACTTAGAACATTAGAGAAAAGTATCATTGTAATACAATGTATAATTTAGGAGTTACAAGGAAAACGGATTTGAAAAATATAGTTTTGAGAAAATTAACCGCAAAGTACCGCAGAGCCTATGCAATGTCTAGCATTTTAAATCATAACTCTTAAACTAATGCAGATATTTAAATAATTCTTTCACCAAAATGAACTAGACGAGTGACGCTGTACATTAAAAATACATTGAAATATCGAAATTTTGAAGGTGAGTTACTGTACCGGTCCCCTTAACATTTGTATAAGGATTTACTGTACCAAGTTTCACTGCACTCAGATGGTTAAATTGCGAGAAACGTCCATGTGAATATTTATACTTCTCGTCGCCGCTATGATTGATTTATGATCACCAGGCTATTGAAAGTCCTATAGGTGAACGTACGTTCATAGCCCCTATAAACATTACAAAATTCCGTTTGATTGCTGTAATAGATTCGTAGATATTGAGAACCGTCTAAATATTTCGGATGGTTGTCATGTTGGATTGTTATATGCATAGGCCATAGAGTCATGTACCATTAAAGGAAAATTATTGCGTAGGTTCATTATTCAAACTTTCACTTCGATCGCATGATTACGATTCTTAATTTTAAAATTCACACAGCCGCCATCTTGAGGTTATGTAAACAATTGAACTAAATTAGATATCAGTGCATTACAATGTGTATAAATATTTGCAGTACCAAGTTTCATTGCGTTTGTATAATTAAATCGCGAGAAAAGTCTATTTAAAACTTTCAACTTCGCTTGGCCGCCATGTTCGTTTTGTAGTTAACCGGTTTTTGAAAGTCCCATAGATGAACTTCCAGTAGTGCCCTTTATCTCCGTACAAAATTTCAGGGTGATACCGATAATGGTTTCAGATATACAGAATGACGGTGAAATATTAGGCACAGCCGCCATCTTGAGGTTATGTAAACAATTGAACGAAGTCCGACGTCGGTGCATTACTATGTGTATAAACATATACTTCAGCAAGTTTCATTGCGGTTGGTTGTTTAAATCGCGAGAAACGTCTATTTAAATGTCGCAACTTCGCTTGGCCGCCATGTTAGTTTTGTAGTTACCAGGTTTCCAAAGTCACATAGGTGAACCTCTAGTAGTTCTCTTTATCACTGTACAAAATTCCAGGGTGATATCGGTAAGAGTTTCGGAAATATTGAATGCTGGTGAAATAATTCGCACAGCCGCCATGTTGTATTGGTCAGACGTAGCAAAATTTGAAGGGCACTGTCGGAGTCGACCGGAATAGTGCTATGAACTTACCGAGTTTCATTGAAATCGCTCCAGCTGTTTAGATTTAATTAGGGACATACACACACACGCACACACAGCCAGACACACGGGCAAAACGTGATCTCATAAGCCTATTTCTTCATGAATGAAAACAGGCTAAAATTAAGAAATAAAGAAACACACACAGACTCAACAATTACACATAAACATGATGCTAATTAAGTTTCGTAACTCATAAAACTAACTGTATATAATTTATTTTATATTTTATGGAACAAGGATATACCAATTAAGGCTAAAGAAGTTATGTACAAAGCATATTATGTTCCTATAATGACATATGCAGCGGAAACTTGGACAATGACTAAGAGGAATGAGAGCACAGTACAAGCAGCTGAGATGAGATTCCTGAGAAGTATGGTCCAGAAAACGAGGAGGGACAGAGTGAGAAATGAAGATATACGGAAAGAACTGGGAGTACAGAAACTAAATGACAAACTAGAGCAAAACAGATTGAGATGGTTTGGACATGTCAAACGGATGAATGAAGTAAGGCTACCAAGACGAGCACTGGAACGACGGATGACTGGACGAGGAAGACCAAGAATGCGTTGGATAGACTCGGTGGAGAATAGTATTAGAAAATGGAACCAGGATTGGAACACTGTGTCGGAGGAGGAATGGTGGAACGACAGAGCAAAGTGGAGAGGAACCATGTTTGCCCCCACCCAGTGTCAACTGGGAAAGGGGAAATGAAGATGATGATGATGATGTGCAGTCTATAGTTGTTTTAGCTCTCCTGACTTGCTTGTACTTACGACTTCATGTTGTTCCTGAAGGCATTGTAGCTTGCCATGTTGACGATACCTCCCCAGCCTGGTCCCAGTGCAAAGAAGATCTGTACGGCTGCATCGGCCCACACCTACAACATCACCCACCAAGTGGCTACATTTGACAAGTAGTTTGTATTTTCCATTTAACAATATGATAAATGTCACTATTCGGCCAGACCGATCCTGTATTTATACTGTACCCGATACCTAGTTGAGGCTATCGGCTACGCCAGCAGACATTAAGCCGTAGTTGAGATTATGGGATGAGTTATGAAAAGATATATAATAATGATGATGATAATTGTTGTTTTAAGGGGCCTAACATCTAGGTTATCGGCCCCTGATGGTTTGGGTGATCGTGAAGATGAAAATGAAAAGCGAACTTAAAACTAAAACTAACTACTAACCTACATACTAGAAGAAGAAATGGGAAACTAAAGGAGAATAAGGCAAATAAAAGGACAGAAGGAAAAGAAATGCCCTCAACCCTCGGAGAAGGCGGATTGAGGGACTTGGAAGGAAGGAGAGCCATGAAAGGCATATAGGAAAGTGAAAGAGGAGAGGGCCCGCCCCAAAGGTAAGGGACAAAAGGGGAAAACGGACCCAGCTCAGGAATCCCTCGGGATCGCCAATCCCGTACTCACCAGCCGTGAGCCCCTGAGTGTGTAGCATTATCGAGGGTGCACCAGAAGTGGTGGGGCTACATACACCCTGCCTCCTTAAGGGCCTAGAGCACAAGGCAGGAGGTAAAAGGAAGAGAAAAAGAAGGCTGACCCCTCGCAGAAGGAGGGAATCAGAAAAGATGAGACAAGGGCCAATTAAGGCGGGAAAGGAAGAGACTCCCTAGGCCTCGGATACCCTAATACCGTCGGGGTCAGAAGAGAACAAGAGTTGACCAAGTGAGGTCGACAGGAAAGAAGACAGAGAGGAGCCCGGCACAAGTAAGTGGAAGCAATGCCGGACTCAGCTGGGGCCCCGTGGTCGCCAACCCACGCCCACAAGATGTGAACCCCTGGGGGTTATGAAAAGATAGCGCTCAAATCGAGTCAAGAGGAATGTCAAGATGACGTAGAAGGTCTAGGATTAAGAAGGCACTGACAGCAGTCAAGCAGATGGAATTATGGATGGAAATATGAAGCTTTACTAAGATCTATATGGAACATGGTATTTAAACATCTCAGAAGAGAAGATATAACAAGCATTATATATGGTAATAATTTGAAGGAAGACAGATAATCCTTAAGTTATTGTATAACTTAATAGCCGAGATGATCGGGGTTCGAGATTATATTTGTGACGCAAGACCACAGAGGTGGGGAGAACGTCACGTGACTGCGCCAGGGAGGTGCAGGTCAATGCAGTCTAGAGACAGTCAGTCGAGCTCAGTGAGCAAGAGAGTCAAGTACAGTTAGCAAGAGAGTCGAGTTCAGACAGCGAGCTGAGTAGGACATGCCGAGCGTATGGTAAAGTCGCGCAGCGAACAGCATTTGTCACGTAAAGTGAAAGCGACAGTTTTTACTTCACCAAGCAGAGAACGGAAAGTAGGTCAGTGAGCCAGGCAGACACCGGCAGTAGGCAGCGTGAAGACCGGTTAAGGAACCAGCTGTACGGGCCAAGCAAGCATGAGAAGGCCGGGGTTTAGAACAGCACTGTAAAACGAGTCGGAGAACTTTATTTCGAGCTGCATTTTGAAACGCAGAACAGCATAGCAGAGCGGCATGGCGAGGCCAGCTTTAGGCGGAGATTATTCTGGAACATTGCAGTAGAGACGAGCGGGTTATTTCCAATTTTATACGCAAGCAATATGATAGAAGCTGAACTTCATTACAACATTGAGTTGGGACTGGTATTCAGTAATCGAATTGTGCAGGCAGATAGTTACGAGATACTGCAACTGTGAACTTCAAATGAACATAGTTATTCAATGACATTACGACTATGCATTTCATTACGGAACATGCAGAGCGACCATGGGGTCCAAATAATATTAACGATTTTAGGCAAACGGAATGTTACAAGCATATGCACTTATGAACATTGGCACGTGCATTAATGCAATTCTTTCTTATGAAGTGTTATAAAATACCGAGTACGAACACAGCTACAGGGGGTTTCATAAATTTGGACACTATCATAAATAAAATTTATTTTCTACAAGTGAGACTTAACCGCTGTGGAGATTAAACTTTCAACACTCAAACCGAACATTGTATAGGACAGTGGCGTAACGTAGAAGAGGAATATGGGGTCCGCTGTTTCTATGAACTTTTTCGTGAGGATTTGGACCGTATCTGCTATGGATAACCAGCAGTTCATCATGTCGGAGTAAACGAAGACAGAGACGCGATGGCACCGCGGAGCGATGGATTCGATTCCTGAAGAAGAGGAGGTCCACCAGCTGATTCACTTGGGATTTGAAGGCAATCGTCATTGCGTGTGTGGAATGATATTCACGCCGATCTTTCGAGAAATTCATTACATAAGGATAATCGACGATCTTTGAAATTTAATAACAGCTGATTATGAGAAGGTACTGTAAGAGTTATACCTTTCTGATATGATTATTTTCATGAATACTGGGCACACATGTATATTTTTCTAATAGGAGTGATACGATTATTTAGACATGGCTTTGACTGTATATGCTTCAAATTTTGCTAGAATATGGCGTGACCATATGATATGGCAGGCATCATTATACGAAATTCTCACCATTGGTTGGCTTTATTAAGCAGATGTTTGGTCTTTTAGACATTTTTCCAGCAAGGATAGTTTTCATGAATAGTTTTTTTGTGTGACGAGTATTTCGAACTCGTGATCTGCAATTGATTATCTAAATTACTTCGTCAGTTCATTGCATACTAGCGAGTGTGTATTATTCATCAGTAGGGATTTTTTTCCATTGGATTGTTTGGAGATATTAAGATGTTATTCACTCTAGTGAATGAATATCGCTTTTATATGACAACTAGGGACTTGTTGATTCCGATCTGGTACATTCACTCATTTAGTCTTCGAGATGGGGTCTTTCGTATTTATATGATTGTATGGTGGTTACTCATCTTACCCATCGTTCAGGGCACTATCATGTTAGACGACGGGGCAAGGTCTTTCGTATTTATACGATTGTATGGTGGTTACTCATCTTACTTGCCATTGAGGGACTCATTTTTATCATCCGAGTGTACTTGAGATTGTAAGAGAATCAAACAAGGAACTAATAGTCACATATCAGTCGAATTTTTGTTAAATAAAATAAATATAAATGTCAGCAGGGTTACATTTGTAATTCTTGTTTGCCAATCCAATATTTTGTTGCTATACTCTTTTGAGAGTACTTTCAGTTTAACAGCTGGTACAGCTGATGCTTTTGATGATTTTTATAATTGTGTTTGATACCTTTGAGAAGGATTTAAAGTAATTGAATCTTGTAAGATGAATCATTAATGGTCAGATTTATTTTAAGGCAGATCAGTATTGCAGATTTTGATATGAGAGATTATAGCACATTGGTGTTTTTCTGTGATGTGAATTATGAGAATTGTAAGAGAATTTATGCTATTTGAAAGCAGATCTTGAATTACTAAGGTAATATATTTTTTCTAATTGTTTAAGAAGTTGTCTAGATGTGATCAGAGTAATTACAGTTATTGGAGACTGTGTGCATTGATAATTTGAAGCCAGTTATATATTTGTAGATCATGCAACATGGTTAAGTGAAGTTTGTGATAGGCATTTTGTGGAAGTTGCCAAGTGATAGTTGCAATGTTTCTAATGTATTTTGAGGCAGACATGAGGTTGTCGAACCCAGTCTAGCGTAATTGTTGAGATTCATGCTGTATGTGCTGAATATTTATGGAATTTTGTGGAATAATTGTGGTATTCAAATGTGATATTTGAAGAAGTGAGGATATATAATGTAGTTGTGGATAGTCAGATCCAACGTGATGTCGTGAAGGCAATAATATTTTTTGGCATGATAATTAAATACGAGATATAACTTGGAAGTGATAAAACTGTAAGACAACGTTCTATAACCCATATTAAACAATTTGTTAGGAAATTAAACAAATAAATAAAGTTGATAATACAAGATTTTCTGATAATAATAATTAATGAAATAATAATCTGAAATTTAAGCATATTAATGATCTGACATATGAAATAAAAATCAGAATGACTAGATGAAATAATAAAAATCTAAATAACCAGAAGAATAAAATTTAAATAAATTGATAAATTAAATTTTGGAATAAATCAATGAATTAAGTAAATGGATGAATTAAAGAGTGGATAAATAAACTGATTTAAATAAATTAATAGCTGATTGGATAGATGATGAATAACTGAATTAGAAGGTGATAATTAATTAAAGAAGCTGATGATTAATGAATTTATATGGATTAAAATAAATTTAATTGAGATATGACTTGAAGAAATTGCAACTTGAGTTGAGGAATTAAACGATTTATATTGATGATTTAAGATGATTTAATCTGAAGGAGATGATAAAATAAGAGTGTGTGAATAATTAGAAAGTATAATGAAGTGATGATAATAATTTTCATTTAAATGATTTAATGGTGATGAGTTAATGATTCTGACAGGAATATATTGAATTTTGAGATGAGAATTAATGTGAGAAATATTTAACTTTGATGATGATGATGATTATGACCCATGAGCAGTGGATTTTCTGTAATTCACAAACAAGCAATTATTAATGACAATGTAAATAGTGTAAATTAATTATTCGATGTTTAGGAGCATTTTACTAACATATTCAACATTTGAATTATGCCATGCAAGTCATAAATTACGTGATATTTAAAATATGTGATTATAATATGTGTGTTTAGACAGATTAATAATATTTTCAAATCCACATTCATGATGTTAATTTAAAGAGAAATTAGGTCTCAGGTATCACGGATGTCAGTGACGAAAGACATAGTGCTACGGTGATCCTGAGAACCCAAGAGAACTTTAGAGATTTTTCCTTTTTTATGTGGATTAAATACTTTTGATTAGAAAGGAGATGGTTCGATTTTTGGACAATGACAATTTAACGTTGGTATTCGACCATGCTCTCAGGTAGGATGAATATTTAAAATGTCTGTCTGACTATCAAAGTGAAATAAATTTGTTTTTATCTTAGTTGTGATCTGATGATGGTGTGATTTTCCTTTGTCTTTCCTTGTATTGATTAAGGCTTAACCGGAAAGGAGTGGTTTGCTAGGAGTTCAGTTGATGGCGCCCATTTATATTTGCATTTTTTTAAATTAAATTTAAGCCCGTAACGACCCTAGAGATACTTTGTCTCGTGTTACCCTCTGCTTTTTCGATATCTCAGCTGAATTTCCGACACATTCCTTATTTGACTAGATGTTCATTTAACTCCGCTCTGTCCTGGAACTCCAGGAATGCGATGTAATAGCAGATGGGTCATCGCATCCCCAGGACGAACGGGTACAATACCTCCCAGCCTTCAGTTGTGACTGTTCTTACGTCCGATAAAAAGGCTCTCATCACAAACACGGCATTTTGTAAATATTCCAATATTATTATTATTACCTTCAATTTAGATTTTGTTATATAACGCATTTTACGTATTTTATATGTATTATTATTGTTATTCGCACGGGCCACAACATTACATTTCATTCCATTTATCATCACGGTTTAATAGTAAGTATTTTTCTTAACAATCCTTTATAGTTTCTGCAATTTAATTCACATCTTTGTATAATATATAATCCAGAACAGAAGGCAGTATTGCAACAGCAAGTGGAAGGAAGCGGCCGTGGCCTGTCAGAAGGTACCGTCCCAGCATTTGCCTGGTGTTGAAAATGGGAAACCACGGAAAACCCTTTCAAGGACGGCCGCCGGTGGGGCTCTACCGAGTCAGCGGAGAGCTTGGCCCCATGACCTAACACTGCGCTTTAGCCAGCGTAGCCACTACTGTCGGCTTAAGGGACCTAACATCTGGATTATCGGCCCCTAATGGTTTGGATGACCGTGAAAATGTAAATGAAATGAAACTAACCCTAAAACTAACTTACAAAGTAGAAGAGGAAATGGAAAAAAAATAAGAATAAGGGAAACAAAAGACAGGAGGAAAGGAAATGCCCTCAACCCTCGAAGAATGAGAATTAAGGGACTTGGAAGAAAGGAGAGCCAGGAGAGGTAAAGAGGAGAGGGACCGCCCCAAAGGCAATGGAAAAAGGAGAAAACCCGGACCCAGTTCAGGAAGCCCTCGGGGTTGCCAACTCGCGAACTCACCAGGCGTGAGCCCTTGAGGGTGTAGCAAAATTCAGGGTGAACCACAAGTGGTGGGGATACACACACCCTGCCTCCCTGAGGGGCTTGAGCAGAACGTAGGGGATACAATGAAAAGAAAACAAGAGGTCTGACCCCTCGAAGAATGAGGGATCAGGAAAGATGAGACAAGGGCCAATTAAGGCGGGAAAATCTCCCTAGGCCTCGGATACCCTAATACCGTCGGGGTCGGAAACGAACAAGAGTTGACAAAGGGAGGTCGACAGGAAAGATAACATAGTTGATGATGATAATTGTTGTTTTAAGGGGCCTAACATCTAGGTTATCGGTCCCCTAATGGTTTGGGTGATCGTGAAGATGATAATGAAAAGTAAACTACAACTAAAAACCAACTACAGTACTAACTTATATATTAGAAGAAGAAATGGAAAACAAAAGAGAAATAAGGCAAACTCTCGTAGAATGCGGATTGAGGGACTTGGGAGGAAGGAGAGCCAGGAAAGGCAGATAGTAAAGTGAAAGAGGAGAGGGTCCACCCCGGAGGTAAGCAATGCAAGAGTCAGCAGGGGTCTCGTGGTCGCCAATCCACGTCCCACAAGTTGTGAGCCCCTGGGGAATTGTGACTCATTGGTATGAATCATAACTTTTATGAAAAGCAGGCTCTTTTGTTCGTCAAGGAAACTTGTTCTTTTTTAAATACTGCTTAGGCAGACTAATTTTAGGATCAAAATGTAGTTTGTTTTTTATAAACTGCAGTTGATATACCTTCAGGTTGAGCAACTGATGCCACTCCGGAAAGATGAAGAAGTTGACGCCGAGAGATGCCCCTGGTAGTGTGAGACCGCGAATGAGGAATATAAAGAGGATGACATACGGACACAAGGCCGTGAAGTACACCACCTTGCCGACAGACCGCACTCCGTTCAGTATGCAGGCGAACACAATGATCCACGACACAAGGTTACAGACCAGCAGCTGCCACACTATCTTCCCAGGAGTCCCAATCCCCTCTGAGATCTGCAGCATGCCATTGCTGGAACATATCACACACGATTAGCGAGGACCTAGGATTTAGCCCATATTGTAAAAGAGTACCGGTACGAGAGAACATTTCTATTTTGCTCCATCAAGCTAGTGCAGAAAACGAGAGTAATTAAGCCCTCTGCTTTAAAACATGATGATAATAAATTGTTGTTTCAAGGGACAGAACTTCTCGATTATCAGCCCCTGATTATATGAATGATATTGGAAATTAACATGAAAATGAAAACTATGATGATGATGATAATTGTTGTTTTAAGGGACCTAACATCGAGTTTATCGGCCCCTAATGAAATGATGATGATGATTATAATTGTTGTTTTAAGGGGGCTAACATCTAGGCTATCGGCCCCTGATGGTTTGGGTGATCGTGAAGATGAAAATGAAATGTAAACTTAAAACTAAATTTAACTACCAACCTACATACTGAATGAAAATCCACAGCCTGCTTCCAGTCTCCGACCGGGTCAGGAATGGAAAGAATGAAGCCCCCATCTAGCGGCGAGGATATGGACTGTGCCGGCTGCCGAGGCCTGACGCACTCCTCTGGGGCAATGATTAAATGAATGACAGATGAAATGAAATGATAGTGGAGAGTGTTGCTGGAATGAAATGTTGACAGGGAAAACCGGAGTACCCGGTGAAAAACCTGTCTGCCTCCGTTTTGTCCAGCACAGATCTCACATGGAGTGACCGGGATTTGAACCACGGACCCAGCGGAGAGAGGCCGGCGTGCTGCCGCCTAAGCCACGGAGGCTCTTACCAACCTACATACTAGAAGAAGAAATTGAAAACTAAAGAAGAATAAGGCAAATAAAGGACAGGAGGAAAAGAAATGCCCTCAACCCTCGATGAATGCGGATTGAGGAACTTGGAAAGCAGGAGAGCCATGAAAGGCAGATAGGAAAGTGAAACAGGAGAGGGTCCGCCCCGATGGTAAGGGGCAAAAGGGAAAAACGGACCCAGCTCAGGAATCCCTCAGGGTCGCCAATTCCCGAACTCACCAGCCGTGAGCCCCTGAGGGTGTAGCATTATCTAGGGTGCACCAGAAGTGGTGGGGGGGGGGGGGGGGGCTACATACACCCTGCCTCCTTAAGGGCCTTGAGCACAAGGCAGGAGGTAAAAGGAAAAGAAAAAGAAGGCTGACCCCTCACAGAAGGAGGGTATCAGGAAAGATGAGACAATGGCCAATTAAGGCGGGAAAGTGAAAAACTCCCTAGGCCTCGGATAACCTAATACCGTCGGGGTCGGAAGAGAAAAAGAGTTGACCAAGTGAGATCATGATGATGATGATGATAATTGTTGTTTTAAGGGGCCTAACATCTAGGTTATCGGCCCCTGATGGTTTGGGTGATCGTGAAGATGAAAATGAAAAAGCCAACTTAAAACTAAAACTAACTAATAACCTACATACTAGAAGAAGAAATGGAAAACTAAAGGAGAATAAGGCAAATAAAAGGACAGAAGGAAAAGAAATGCCCTCAACCCTCGGTGAAGGCGGATTGAGGGACTTGGAAGAAAGGAGAGCCATGAAAGGCATATAGGAAAGTGAAAGAGGAGAGGGTCCGCCCCCAAAGGTAAGGGACAAAAGGGGAAACGGACCCAGCTCAGGAATCCCTCGGGGTCGCCAACTCCCGAACTCACCAGCCGTGAGCCCCTGAGGGTGTAGCATTATCTAGGGTGCACCAGAAGTGGTGGGGCTACATACACCCTGCCTCCTTAAGGGCCTAGAGCCCAAGGCAGGAGGTAAAAGGAAGAGAGAAAGTAGGCTGACCCCTCGCAGAACGAGGGTATCAGAAAAGATGAGACAAGGGCCAATTAAGGCGGGAAAGGAAGACACTCCCTAGGCCTCGGATACCCTAATACCGTCGGGGTCAGAAGAGAACAAGAGTTGACCAAGCGAGGTCGACAGGAAAGAAGACGGAGAGGAGCCCGGCACAAGTAAGTGTAAGCAATGCCCGACTCAGCTGGGGCCCCGTGGTCGCCAACCCACGCCCACAAAGTGTGAGCCCCTGGGGGCCCAAGTGAGATCGACAGGAAAGAAGACGGAGAGGAGCCCGGCACAAGTAAGTGGAAGCAATGCCGGAGTCAGCTGGGGCCCGTGGTCACCAACCCACGCCCACTAGAAGTGATGATGATGATGATAATTGTTGTTTTAAGGGGCCTAACATCGAGGTTATCGGCCCCTAATGAAATGAAATGGCGTGAAATGAAAGGATGTAGATAAAAACAACTCACTGCCATGGATGAAGCGAAAATGGTGTTTATAAAACAGACAGTGAGCCCCAAAAATTATGCCTTATTTGAATAAAAAGAATAAAAGGCGGATGGTAAAAAAGGATAAAACAAATAAGGCATAGTGAACAATACAATACATAACACAATAAAAAACATAAAACAGATTTAACCAGAATTAAAAGTCGTAACTACACATTAAAACTTAAAAAAGTAACCACTCTCCCTCATGAACCGGATGACGAGGTCAGCTGACGGCCCGTCATCACGGAGAATAAGGGAGAGGGTATTAGGCAGTTTAAGAGTCCCTCGCAAATCGGCCAGATCCACACACTCCAAGGGAAGGTGTGCCACGGTTAGGTGGGCGCCGCAAGTACTGTACCCGTTCGTCCTGGGGATGCGATGACCCATCTGCTATAACATCACATCCCTGGAGTTCCAGGACAGAGCGGAGTTAAATGAACCTCTAGTCAAATAAGGAATGTGTCGGAAATTCAGCTGAGTTCGTGAAAAAGCAGTGGGTTTCACGAGACAAAGTATCTCTAGGGTCGTTACGGGCTTAAGTTAATAAAAATAATTCAAATATAAATGGGCGCCATCAACTGAATTCCTAGCAAAACCACTTCCTTTCCGGATAAGCCTTACTCAAGACAAGGAAAGAAAAAGGAACATCACACCATCATCAGATCACAACTAAGATAAAAACAAATTTATTTTACTTTGATAGTCAGACAGACATTTTAAATATAATTCCTACCTAAGAGTATGGTCGAATGCAAAGTTAAATTGTCATTGTCCAAAAATCGAACCATCTCCTTTCTAATGCAAATTATTTCAATCCACATAACAAGAAAAATGTATAAAGTTCTCTTGGGTTCTCAGGATCACTGTCGCACTATGTCTTTCGTCACTGACATTTGTGAAACCTGAGACCTAATTCTCTTTAATTTAACATCAATGTGGATTTAATTAAGTTACTAATCTGCCTAAACATACACATATAATAATCACTCATGTTAAATATCACATAAATTATGGTTTGCATGGTATAATTTGAACGTAGAACATGTTAATCTAATGTTCCTAAACATTGAATAATTAATTTACATTATTTACATCGTCATTAATCTCTTATCTGTGAATTACAGAAAATTCAAATTCTCATTGGTCATCCTCATCATTATTATCAAAATTAAATATTTCTTACATTAATTCTCACTTCAAAATTCCAAATATTCCTGTCAGAATCGTTAATTCATCACCATTACATCATTTAAATTCACATTTCAAGTTGCAATTCCTTCGAATTATCTCTCAATCAAATTTATTTAATTGCATATAAATTCATTAATCATCAGCTTCTTTAATTAATCATCACCTTCTAATTCAGTTATTCATCATCATTACAATCGTCTAATAATTTATTTCAATCAGTTTAATTAATTCAAAATTTAATTCATCCACTTATTTAATTCATCGATTTATTTCAAAATTTAATTTATCAACTTATTTAAATTTCAATCATCTGATTATTTAATAGTATTATTTCATCTAGTCATTCTGATTTTTATTTCATTAGGTCAGATCGTTAACATGCTTAAATCTCAGATTATTATTTCATTAATTATTATTTTCAGAAAATCTTGTATTATCAACTTTATTTACTTGTTTAATTTCCTAACAAATTGTTTAATAAGGTTTATAGAATGTTGTCTTACAGTTTTATTACTTCCAAGTTATATCTCGTATTTAATTATCATGCCAAAAATATTATTGTCTCCACGACATCACGTTGGATCTAACTATCCACAACGACATTATATTTCTTCAATATTCCAAATATCACATTTGAATATAAGAATTGCTACAAAAACTCCATAAATATTCAGCACATACAGCATGAATCTCAACAAATACGCTAGACTGGGTACGACGACCTCATGTCCGCTTCAAAATACATTATCAACGTTGCAACTATCAAATGGCAAATTCCACAAAATGCCTATCACAAACTTCATTTAACCACGTTGCATGATCTACAAAAATATATAAATGGCTTCAAATTATTAACGCACATAATCTCCAATGACTGTAATTACTCTGATCACTTCTAGACAACTTCTTAAACAATTGGAAAAAATATTACTTCAGTAATTTAATATTTGCTTTCAAATAGCATAAATTCTCTTTCACAAGTTTCATAATTCACATCGTAGAAAAACACCAATGTGCTATAATCTCTCACATCAAAATCTGCAATACTGATCTGCCTTAAAATAATTATGACCATTAATGATTAATCTTACAAGATTAAATTACTTTAAATCCTTCTCAAAGGTATCAAACACAATTATAAAAATCATCAAAGCATCAGCTGTAATAGCTGTTAAACTGAAATTACTCTCAAAAGAGTATAGCAACAAAATATTGGATTGGCAAACTAGAATTACTAAATGCAATCCTGTTGACATTTATCGTTACTTTATTTAACAAAATCTCGACTGATATGTGACTAGTAGTTCCTTGTTTAATTCACTTACATCTCGTGTACATTCGGATGATAAAATGAGTTCCTCAATGGCGAGTAAGATGTGTAACCACCGTGCAATCGTATAAATACGAAGGACCTCGCCCCGTCGACTTGGATGATAGTTCCCTGAACGGTGGGTAAGGTGAGTAGCCACCATACAATCGTATAAATACGAAGGACCCCACCTCGTGGACTATATGAATGAATGTACTAGAAAGGAATCAACAAGTTTCTAGTTGTCATATAAAAGCGACGTTCATTCACTAAAGTGAATAACTTCTTAATATCTCCAAACAATCCAATGGAAAAAAAAACTCCCTAATGATGAATAATACACACTCGCTAGTATGTAATGAACTGACGAAGTAGTTTCTGATAATCAATTGCAGATCACGAGTTCGAAATACTCGTTACACAAAAAAAACTATCCATGAAAAATATCCTAGCTGGAAAAATGTCTATAAGACCAAACATCTTCTTAATAAAGCCAAACAACGGTGAGAATATCGATTAATGATGCCTGCCATATCATATGGTCACTCCATATTCTAGCAAATTCGAAGTATATAAATTCAAACCATGTCTTAATAATCAAATCACTCCTATTAGAAAAATATACATGTGTGCCCAGTATTCATGAAAATAATCGTATCAGGTAGATAGAACTCTTACAATACCTTTCATTATCAGTTGTAATATAATTTCCAAGATCGTCGATTTTCCCTACCTAAAGATTTCTCGTAAGATCGGCGTGAATATCATTTCATCCATGAAATGATGATTTCCTTCGAAATCCCAAGCGAATCAGCTGTTGGACTCCTCTCGTCAGGAACCGAATCCATCGCTCTGTGGTGCCATCTTGTCTCTATTCACGTTTACTCGATCATGTTGAACCTCGAATTACCCATAGCGGATATCGTCCAACTCCTTCTCGAAAAGTTCATGGAAACAGCGGACCCCCTACTCTTCTTCTAATATACGCCACTGTTCCGATAAATGTTCAGTTTGAGAATTGTAAGTCCTCCCTCAACTTACTGCAAATTTCGACTTGAGTAAAATAAAAATTTTACTAGATAGTGTTCAAGATTACGATACACCCTGTATCTGTCTATAATTTGTAATCCATGAAAATTGTATAAGATAAAAATCTTATAAATGCACGCTGTAATGTTCATCAGAGCCTATGCTAACATTCAGTTTACTTGGAAGAGTAAAAAGTCGCTTTGAATGTATTATATAACAGCATGGCTATAAGGTTAATTGTGAAAGCCTGTGTTCGAACAACGTCGAAATGAAGCTTGAAACAAAGTCTTCATATGTGATCAGTGTGGTTTTGAAATACCCCGGCTATCTATAATTGTCTTCTCGGCTAGGTCGCCTGTATCAACGACCCGCGCGGCCTCTGCTGCTCGGTGATACGAGAAATGTCGCCTACACTTGCCGTGACGGTTTACGTGTGTTGCGTGACCTTCAATGCCCGTCTCGCTGTGCTATAGAGCTGCTCTGTACTGCTCGCCTCATTGAGCTCAACTGAACTGCTCAGCGCTGTGTTCCAGCTTATGAGCTCCGTGCGGCACGTGGCTAATTCTCCCCACCACGGTGCTCCTGCGTCATGAACATAGTCTCGAACCCGAATCCTCTCGGCTGTCCTGTTATACAATAACTTATTTCCATAAAATTATTTCCACATATAATTCATGTCATATATACTCTTCTAAGTTGTTTTAACTTATTATAATCCCATATATATTTCAATAAAGCTTCACATCTTTATTAATAATTCTATCTTCTCACAGATTTCAATGCCTCCTTGATTCTTGACCTCCTACGTCATCTTGGCTTTCTTCTTGACGCGATCGATGCGCTATCATATCAGCTTGCCTTCCAAAACCTCAACTACAGCTTAATGTCAGCTGGCGTAGCCGATAGCCTAAAATAGGTATCGGGTACATCTCTCCCGTACATCTCCTTTTTTTTTATCAGGATTGAGAAAAAAAAATACACTCTCAGGCATTCAATATATTATACATGTACACGATAGCTCTACAATTTCCTTTACTCAGCATGATGGTATTTCCTGATGCTAGCTGCATTAAAAGTTCCTACAACTTCATCAGTATCCATTCTGACAATCTTATAGCTATTATTCTGGTATGTTTGTTCAATACGGAACGGTCCAGCGTACAATGGAGCGAATTTATGGTAGATCTTCAGCTGTAGGTTCGAAGTGACTGGCTTCCTAATCAGCACCTCATCATTTTCTTGAAATGGCTCGTGGAACCTCCTTCCTGCCTGTCTCCTGGCTCTCTTCTCCGCCTGTCTTCTGAGCCTCTCTCCTGCCATCTCGACTCTTCTTTCTTGTGTGGGTTGAGGATCTACTGGTGCCCTCACGACTCTATCCCATGGTCTATCCGGTTTCAATCCATGATGAAGCATGGACGGAATCTGTCCTGTGCTTTCATGTACTGTGGAATTCAAGCATTGGCTAATGATGGGTATCACTTCCATCCATCTATGGTGTTGCCTTGACACATATAAGCGACACAGCTTACTTATCTCCGGCATAATTCTTTCGGCGGGATTTCCCTCTGGATACCGTACAGAATTAAACACATGCCTGACTCCTAAACGTTCCATAGCAGTAGAAAATTCCATGCTAGTAAATTGTGATCCATGGTCACTCAACAAAACTTCAGGTTTCCCCATGCTCGGAATGACTGTTTTCTCAAGTCGATTTATTACGTACTTGGACGTAGCTTTCTGTATAGGGCATAGAGATACGTACTTCGAAAATACATCGACTGTTACTAAAACGAATTGATTGCCTTTCGTCGAACGAGGAATCGGACCAAAAATGTCCGTCGCGAAAAGTTCTCTTGGCTTGCTGGGTAATATTGATCTGGGAATTTCTTTCATTAACTTAGATGAGTATTTACTTCGCTGACAACTGTCACAGGTCTTTATGACGTCGCGAATCGTTTGTCCCATTTGTTTCCAAACAAAAGTTTCTTGAGCGAGAGCCAAAGTCTTGTCTACACCTACATGAGCTGCAGTTCGGTGTATCATCCAAATAACTGGTTTGACAAGCTTGGGTGGTATCACTACTCTAAGTCTAGTATGATCCTGGTCAATATATTGGCATATAACACCTCCCATAATATGATGTCTTCTAGCCTCTATCTCAGTTCTTTGAAAATCTGGATCAGTGTTATCCATCCTACGTGTCAGAAAACGGTAAATTCTTCGCAAAGGTGCATATCTCTTCTGAGTTTGCGATAACAACTTCAACTTTTCTAGAGTACCACTATCCTCTTGAATCAAATTTATATGGTTGACTATTACTTCTTCACAAGGGTTTCTGCTCAGCACATCTGCTAACAGATTTAACTTCCCCGGTCTATGTACAACAGTTGGGTTAAATTGCTGTAAGAACAGAGCCCATCTGGTGATGCGGTCACTCGCTAAGTCTGTCTTCATAATAAATTGGAGGGCTTTATGATCCGTGATCACTGTTATGTCATGTCCAAACAACACCTTCTTCCACGTTTTGAGAGCATGAACCACTGCTAATGCCTCTAACTCAGTTGCATAGTAATTCTTCTCACAATTCCTAAGCTTGCGACTGGTGAAAGCTAAATATCTATGTTTCTTGTCATCATCCAGCTGATATAGGATTCCACTAATACCTATTTTGGATGCGTCTGTCTCTACAAAAAATCGTCTTGTAAAATCAGGATACTCAAGCTTGATATTTTGGATTAGCATTTTCTTGGCCGCTAAAAACGCTTGATTGCATCTATCGTCCCATTTCCATCGATTTCCCTTCCTTAATAAATCCTGCAGAGGTGCCATTGTCTCAGTATATTCAGGACAATGTGTTGAAAAGAACTGACACATGCCTAAAAACTGCCGTACCTCTTTAATCTTTCGTGGTGTTGGAAACTCTGAAATTGCCATTATTTTCTTTGGATTGGGCCTATAACCATCTCCATCGATTCTATGTCCAAGAAATTCAATTTCTTCATGAAAGAATTGACATTTATTGAAGTTCACCTTGAAGTTCGTTCTTCTAAGATCTTCAAAAAGCATTTGAAGGTGTCTGATATGTTCTTCCGCTGTCTCAGACGCTATAATCAGGTCATCAATATAGCTTACAACATGCTCTTTAACTGCATCTGACAAATTTTGATCTAGTGCTCGGATCATCACCGGACCACTATTTTTCACACCAAAAGGTAACCTATTGAATACATATGTTTTATGGTCAAACAAGAACCCTGTGTACTGTTTGCACTCTTCTGCTAGCTCAACATGATAATATGAACTAGTCAGATCGATTGTCGAGAAGACACTCTTTCCTCTAAATCGGCGTAACAATTCACGAATAACAGGTGGTCTATCGTGTTCAGGAAGAACTTTTTCGTTAAGGGATCTGGCATCTAGACATATCCTCAGCTTACCGTTAGGTTTCTTAACAACAGCTAAAGGATTCAAATAAGCAGTTGGCATTTTCTTAATTATTCCATCTGTTTCCATGTCGCTTATCATTATGCTAACTTCCTCCTTCCATTTATCCGGAATGGGATATAAATTTTTATGGTATGGTTTGTCATCCATCAACTTGATGCTGTATGTAAAATTTTCTATGAGACCTGGTTTGTCATTGAATATATCCTCATATTCTGAAATTACTTGATCAAACCGCCCCTTAATCTCTGGATTTATTTTACTAGTTATGCCAATTTTATCTTCTATAGACCTTTCAACGCTGCATACAATTTCATCCAATATATCCTCTCTAAAGAATGTCATCTCCGATTCTTGATTTTCCATAACCCCTTCTTGAAAGTACATGCGCCTACTCTGCATATCTATGATCAGGCCACTCTCACTTAGGAAATCCACTCCTAGGATCATGTCAAAATGTAGTTGACCCACTACTAGGAACATCTGTTCAAAACTTCTGGTTCCAATCCCAACATCTAAAAGTACCTGACTTTTACATTTCATACTCTTGTCTGGAATCACCCCTTGAATTTTGCTAACAACAGTTGGCAACATTGTAATTCCTCCTAATAATTTCAATTCATCCAGGCAACCTATGGATATCAAGCTCACCATAGCTCCTGTGTCTACAAGTGTCTTTATTACTTTTCCCATGACTTCCACACTAATAACTGGCAATTCATGTCTATTTTCCCGTTGTACTATGTCTTCTTCCTCGATTAAATCCTCGTCCTTGACCTGATACGTTTCTACGATGACGATTGATTCCCAATGATTTTCATTTTCCTCTGGAGTTAATTTGACGTTTTTTTTTTTCTTCGCCACTCGTGCTGGCTCGATTGACATCTCTCATTGTCTCCTCGAGTGGTGCACTAGGCTGTCTATCCTCTTGTCTTGACCTTTCATGTCCACGATTATCCCTTCTGTCGTTAGGATCGTTTCTTCGGCCTTCCTGTCGGTCGTTTCCATTAAACTGTTGACCTTGGTTCCAGTTATTCCTTCCCCGATACCTGTTATTATACCGATTCCTGTCCTGATACCTGGAATTTTGGTTATAATTCCTATACCGGCTATCTCTCGCTTCTTGATCGTATGGCCTTTCATATGGTCCTCTATATCGATCATTTCCTCTTGCGTTACGGATGTTTCCTCGATTCCCATCGTTCCGTCGGTTTTCCCAGGAATCCCTTCTGTCCGTTTGAGCTGCATTGTCCACGACTACCGCGTTTACTTCTTGCGTGTTTCTGTTGTCGTTCCTATTACTTCTCGGTGTAACCTGTGCGCTCGTATAATCCAATCGCCGCAATATGTCATCATAATGTTCCAGCGTATTGGCTCCCGATGCTATCAGAGATCGCTGTACCTCTATCGGTAACTGTCGCGCTATAGCTTGCAAAAGCTCTTCTTCTGGCAATGGAGGAATAAGGAACTGTAATTTAGCCAGTTGTGACGTGAAGTAGTTGGCGTAATGCGTCGGATGTGACGTAGAATAGCGTTTAGAGTACATCTCCGCTCTTACGTTGAGTTGATCCTCGGCACTCCAGAATCTCCTCAAGAAAGCTATGGCGAATTGCTCCATGTTCGCAAAGTTGCTTCTGAACGCTCTAAACCACGTAAGTGCAGATCCATCTAAGGCGCGTTCTACTATCCTTAGCTCTCTTTCTTTGGCTACCCTGTGTTCCGCCATGTAGTCTCGAATATCTCGCAGAAATTCTACTGGTGTAACTCCTGTATTTCCCGAAAACTTTCTCGGTTTGTCATCTAGGTTCCTTATAATTGTGACTGGACCTGAGTATCGTTCGCTTGGACTCGACGTACTCCTACTCGAACTTGGATTCTCCTGAGGGGTTGAACTGACCCTTTCGAATGTCACATTCAGTTGCATTTGACGGTCTTCTACCATGCTCGTGTCTTGATTCGTCATACTGCGGTCTATCGCTGTTTGATTCATCAATGTTTCCCCTGATGTTACATTATGACTGGTAAAACTGTTAACTATGGTTTCTAGTTTAGTCATCCTGTCTTCTGCTAATCTCTTGACCTGAGTCTTCAGCTCATCTAACGATGTAACATCCTGCGTCTTGTTACTTTCGTCTAGATCGTTCCTCAACTTGTCAATCTTTCCTTCGCACGTGTTCTTCACTAACGCGACTTGTTCTTTCAACAGATCAACATCTGTTCTAAATAGTGTTGAATCTATTTTCATCGCTTCCTTGCTTTCCGTAAACCTAACTTCTAAGTTTGCCATACCTGCGATTAATTTTTCATCTAACCTGTCACGTTTCTCTTTTGCTTCGGCATCGACCTCATTATATCGTTCTTCCACGATTGCTCCGACTCTATTTTTAAATATAGCTAAGTTTTCGTTAACCTTTTGCTCTATATCGTCGTCTATCTTCCTAATATCCTTCTGCAATTGATTTTCTAACGACTTTATATTAGAATTGACCTCTCCCAAGACTTCATCTTTAATGGTCCCAATTACTGTCTTCAAATCTTTTATTTCGTTACCTAGATTCGTTTCTAGACTCTTAATCTTAGTCTCGAAAGATATTTCGGTAGACCAATCTTGAATTTTTCCTACATCTGCCACTAAACCATCGATGTCGAATCTCAACTTCGATACATCTGACTTAATGTCTTTCTGTATGGTCATAACATCTGTTCTTAAAGTAAAAATATTTTCTTCCCCTCTACTTTCTAACTCGATAATATTTTTCCTTAATATCTGAACATTTTCCTCTCCTTTCATGTTTACTGCAATGATGTCTAATTGTAAAGTTTTCAACATCTCATTGTTCTTCAAAGTTAAACTATTCTCTAATCTGGTTAACTTATTTTCTAATTCAGTATTAGTTTCTTCACTACGAGACTGTAATTTCTCTTCCAACGATTTGAAATTGTCCTCACTATTTGACTGTAATTTCTTTTCTAATGATTTAAAATTGTCTTCACTATTTGACTGTAGCCTAGTCTCTAATAACATCAACTCATCTTTGCTATTTGACTGTAATAGTTTTAAATTAGTTTCGTTACTAATCTGTAATGATTTTAAATTCTCTTCAGTACTAGATTGTGATGCTTGTACATTCTCTTTACATTTAGCTTCTAATCTAGCTTCTGACTTATTAATTTGTTCTTTAACTTCAGTTTCCATCTTAGAAATGGTTTCTGCAATTCCAGACATACCCGTCTGTAACTCTCCTAACACCTTCGCTAAATCCTCTGGCAACATAATTATATTTCAATATAGAATTATATAGAGACGTTAGACAACAACACATCACAATGTTTCAATTCCTGCATTCACTTGGGTATAGGGAAAAATATCTTATAACTAACATGATATTACTAATACGATTACCATGAACACTGGATTGGGCACACAAGTACATTGTCTGACTAAGTATAATAAATTTTGTAACACACTTAAATGAACTTGAGATCAATCTCTCAGTAATCTAAATCTGATGTGATTCCATAGAATTAACAAAATCGAAAAGCCCCACTAGTTGGATAAAGCCAATTCTCCCTCTCTCTCTGTACCCGTTCGTCCTGGGGATGCGATGACCCATCTGCTATAACATCACATCCCTGGAGTTCCAGGACAGAGCGGAGTTAAATGAACCTCTAGTCAAATAAGGAATGTGTCGGAAATTCAGCTGAGTTCGTGAAAAAGCAGTGGGTTTCACGAGACAAAGTATCTCTAGGGTCGTTACGGGCTTAAGTTAATAAAAATAATTCAAATATAAATGGGCGCCATCAACTGAATTCCTAGCAAAACCACTTCCTTTCCGGATAAGCCTTACTCAAGACAAGGAAAGAAAAAGGAACATCACACCATCATCAGATCACAACTAAGATAAAAACAAATTTATTTTACTTTGATAGTCAGACAGACATTTTAAATATAATTCCTACCTAAGAGTATGGTCGAATGCAAAGTTAAATTGTCATTGTCCAAAAATCGAACCATCTCCTTTCTAATGCAAATTATTTCAATCCACATAACAAGAAAAATGTATAAAGTTCTCTTGGGTTCTCAGGATCACTGTCGCACTATGTCTTTCGTCACTGACATTTGTGAAACCTGAGACCTAATTCTCTTTAATTTAACATCAATGTGGATTTAATTAAGTTACTAATCTGCCTAAACATACACATATAATAATCACTCATGTTAAATATCACATAAATTATGGTTTGCATGGTATAATTTGAACGTAGAACATGTTAATCTAATGTTCCTAAACATTGAATAATTAATTTACATTATTTACATCGTCATTAATCTCTTATCTGTGAATTACAGAAAATTCAAATTCTCATTGGTCATCCTCATCATTATTATCAAAATTAAATATTTCTTACATTAATTCTCACTTCAAAATTCCAAATATTCCTGTCAGAATCGTTAATTCATCACCATTACATCATTTAAATTCACATTTCAAGTTGCAATTCCTTCGAATTATCTCTCAATCAAATTTATTTAATTGCATATAAATTCATTAATCATCAGCTTCTTTAATTAATCATCACCTTCTAATTCAGTTATTCATCATCATTACAATCGTCTAATAATTTATTTCAATCAGTTTAATTAATTCAAAATTTAATTCATCCACTTATTTAATTCATCGATTTATTTCAAAATTTAATTTATCAACTTATTTAAATTTCAATCATCTGATTATTTAATAGTATTATTTCATCTAGTCATTCTGATTTTTATTTCATTAGGTCAGATCGTTAACATGCTTAAATCTCAGATTATTATTTCATTAATTATTATTTTCAGAAAATCTTGTATTATCAACTTTATTTACTTGTTTAATTTCCTAACAAATTGTTTAATAAGGTTTATAGAATGTTGTCTTACAGTTTTATTACTTCCAAGTTATATCTCGTATTTAATTATCATGCCAAAAATATTATTGTCTCCACGACATCACGTTGGATCTAACTATCCACAACGACATTATATTTCTTCAATATTCCAAATATCACATTTGAATATAAGAATTGCTACAAAAACTCCATAAATATTCAGCACATACAGCATGAATCTCAACAAATACGCTAGACTGGGTACGACGACCTCATGTCCGCTTCAAAATACATTATCAACGTTGCAACTATCAAATGGCAAATTCCACAAAATGCCTATCACAAACTTCATTTAACCACGTTGCATGATCTACAAAAATATATAAATGGCTTCAAATTATTAACGCACATAATCTCCAATGACTGTAATTACTCTGATCACTTCTAGACAACTTCTTAAACAATTGGAAAAAAATATTACTTCAGTAATTTAATATTTGCTTTCAAATAGCATAAATTCTCTTTCACAAGTTTCATAATTCACATCGTAGAAAAACACCAATGTGCTATAATCTCTCACATCAAAATCTGCAATACTGATCTGCCTTAAAATAATTATGACCATTAATGATTAATCTTACAAGATTAAATTACTTTAAATCCTTCTCAAAGGTATCAAACACAATTATAAAAATCATCAAAGCATCAGCTGTAATAGCTGTTAAACTGAAATTACTCTCAAAAGAGTATAGCAACAAAATATTGGATTGGCAAACTAGAATTACTAAATGCAATCCTGTTGACATTTATCGTTACTTTATTTAACAAAATCTCGACTGATATGTGACTAGTAGTTCCTTGTTTAATTCACTTACATCTCGTGTACATTCGGATGATAAAATGAGTTCCTCAATGGCGAGTAAGATGTGTAACCACCGTGCAATCGTATAAATACGAAGGACCTCGCCCCGTCGACTTGGATGATAGTTCCCTGAACGGTGGGTAAGGTGAGTAGCCACCATACAATCGTATAAATACGAAGGACCCCACCTCGTGGACTATATGAATGAATGTACTAGAAAGGAATCAACAAGTTTCTAGTTGTCATATAAAAGCGACGTTCATTCACTAAAGTGAATAACTTCTTAATATCTCCAAACAATCCAATGGAAAAAAAAACTCCCTAATGATGAATAATACACACTCGCTAGTATGTAATGAACTGACGAAGTAGTTTCTGATAATCAATTGCAGATCACGAGTTCGAAATACTCGTTACACAAAAAAAACTATCCATGAAAAATATCCTAGCTGGAAAAATGTCTATAAGACCAAACATCTTCTTAATAAAGCCAAACAACGGTGAGAATATCGATTAATGATGCCTGCCATATCATATGGTCACTCCATATTCTAGCAAATTCGAAGTATATAAATTCAAACCATGTCTTAATAATCAAATCACTCCTATTAGAAAAATATACATGTGTGCCCAGTATTCATGAAAATAATCGTATCAGGTAGATAGAACTCTTACAATACCTTTCATTATCAGTTGTAATATAATTTCCAAGATCGTCGATTTTCCCTACCTAAAGATTTCTCGTAAGATCGGCGTGAATATCATTTCATCCATGAAATGATGATTTCCTTCGAAATCCCAAGCGAATCAGCTGTTGGACTCCTCTCGTCAGGAACCGAATCCATCGCTCTGTGGTGCCATCTTGTCTCTATTCACGTTTACTCGATCATGTTGAACCTCGAATTACCCATAGCGGATATCGTCCAACTCCTTCTCGAAAAGTTCATGGAAACAGCGGACCCCCTACTCTTCTTCTAATATACGCCACTGTTCCGATAAATGTTCAGTTTGAGAATTGTAAGTCCTCCCTCAACTTACTGCAAAGTTCGACTTGAGTAAAATAAAAATTTTACTAGATAGTGTTCAAGATTACGATACACCCTGTATCTGTCTATAATTTGTAATCCATGAAAATTGTATAAGATAAAAATCTTATAAATGCACGCTGTAATGTTCATCAGAGCCTATGCTAACATTCAGTTTACTTGGAAGAGTAAAAAGTCGCTTTGAATGTATTATATAACAGCATGGCTATAAGGTTAATTGTGAAAGCCTGTGTTCGAACAACGTCGAAATGAAGCTTGAAACAAAGTCTTCATATGTGATCAGTGTGGTTTTGAAATACCCCGGCTATCTATAATTGTCTTCTCGGCTAGGTCGCCTGTATCAACGACCCGCGCGGCCTCTGCTGCTCGGTGATACGAGAAATGTCGCCTACACTTGCCGTGACGGTTTACGTGTGTTGCGTGACCTTCAATGCCCGTCTCGCTGTGCTATAGAGCTGCTCTGTACTGCTCGCCTCATTGAGCTCAACTGAACTGCTCAGCGCTGTGTTCCAGCTTATGAGCTCCGTGCGGCACGTGGCTAATTCTCCCCACCACGGTGCTCCTGCGTCATGAACATAGTCTCGAACCCGAATCCTCTCGGCTGTCCTGTTATACAATAACTTATTTCCATAAAATTATTTCCACATATAATTCATGTCATATATACTCTTCTAAGTTGTTTTAACTTATTATAATCCCATATATATTTCAATAAAGCTTCACATCTTTATTAATAATTCTATCTTCTCACAGATTTCAATGCCTCCTTGATTCTTGACCTCCTACGTCATCTTGGCTTTCTTCTTGACGCGATCGATGCGCTATCATATCAGCTTGCCTTCCAAAACCTCAACTACAGCTTAATGTCAGCTGGCGTAGCCGATAGCCTAAAATAGGTATCGGGTACAGTACACACAGGAGGATCTTCTCTCTTTAGCAAGTGGGAGTGCGTAGCAATCCCATGGGCGATCCGGAGTCGACAGAGTACCACAGCTTCCTTCCGGAGAAATCGGAATGAAGATTGCCACACCTTCGTTGTCTCCTTGATGCCTCTCAGTTTGTTGGGTGGAGGCGTGGCACGCCATGCCTCCTCCCAATGCGACAGGATCGTATGCCGCAACTGAGAGCGCACATCACTAGCAGGCACCTTATACGGTAGCGAGGGCAGTGCGACTGCCTCTCTCGCCGCCTGATCAGCAAGCTCGTTTCCCGCAATACCCATGTGGCTAAGAAGCCACACAAAGGTCACCCCGGTTCCAGCGTTACGCGAGCTGACGAGCTGGTCGTGCACACGCTGGACCAACGGGTGCTTCGGGAAACACACATCGATCGCCTGCAGCGCACTCAGAGAGTCAGTACGCACAAGAAAGTGCTGGTGGTCGTCTGATAACGTGTACCGCAGAGCCTCTAAGATGGCATAGAGCTCCGCAGTGTACACGCTACAGGCCTCGGGAAGTGAAAAGAGAAACCGACGATCCTCAACCACAAATGCACAGCCTACTTTCTCGTTTACCCTCGAACCGTCCGTGAATACAAGCCCTGATCCCGGATACCGGCTCACCACGGACTGGAACAGCCTCCGATGGACGGAGGAGTCCGTGTCCGACTTGGGGCCGGTGTGCAGATCCAGGATGATATCAGGGCGAGAGACCATCCACGGAGGGGCCTTGCTAGGAACTCGGACGATACAGGAGACAGAAGGAAATCGGAACTGACGGTATAAGTCATCCAAGCGAATCCCCGCCGGCCGAGTGGCTCGGGCGAGCACATCATACAGCCGGCGATTCGGATTGGAAAACAAACATGGATAGCTTGGATGAAGTGGCATCTGTCGAATTGTTGCAGCATAGCTCAGCAGTACTTGTTGGCGCCTCAGGTGTAAAGGAGGTACGCCAGCCTCGGCGAGCAAGCTGACGACTGGGCTTGTCCGAAAGGCACCCGTCGCCAGCCTCACACCGCCGTGGTGGACACTGTCCAGTTTAACAAGCACTGACTTACGGGCCGAACAATATGCTACACTGCCATAATCTAACCTAGATAAAATCAGTGACTTATAAAAACGCAGGAGCACAGCGCGGTCCGCCCCCCCATGATGTGCCGCTAAGAAACCGCAACATGTTGAGTTTCTTAGCGCAGGCAGTTTTCAAACACCGCACGTGTGGTTCCCACGCCAATTTCTGATTGAAAAGGAGCCCAAGGAACCGGTACGCAGCAACAACAGGCAAAGCTACATTGCCCAGATAAAGCTCATGATCTGGATGGAGGGTGCGCTTTCGGCAGAAATGGACAACTGAGGACTTAGCGGTTGAGAATCGAAAGCCATGCTCCAGTGTCCAGCGTTCCACTCTCCGAATAGCTTGTTGTAGCTGTCGTTCAGCGATCGCCATATTTTGCGCACTATAATCTAGAGCGAAGTCGTCTACATATAGCGACGGTACCACTGCTGGACCAGCAGCAGCGACTATACCGTTTATAGCAATCGCAAATAATGTTAGCCAAGCACCGATCCCTGTGGGACTCCGTTTTCCTGTATATGATATTGCGAATATGTCCCCCCTATTCGGACACGGAACAGGCGAAGGGACAGAAAATTCGCAATAAAAACCGGCAAGTTACCTCGGAATTTCCATTGATGCAGGGTAGAGAGGATGCCGTAACGCCAAGTGGTGTCATAGGCATTCTCGCAGTCAAAGAAAACAGCGACTAGGTGCTGTCTCCGGAGAAAAGCGTCCTGTATGGCAGTCTCCAGGCGTACCAGATGGTCGTTGGTACACCGAGACGCCCTGAAACCACACTGGTATTCAGACAGGAGTCCCCGTTTCTCCAGGACCCACATCAGGCGCCGATTGACCATCCTCTCTAAGAGCTTGCACAAACCGTTAGTGAGACAAATAGGTCTGTAACTCCCTGTCAATTTGGGATCCTTATCGGGCTTCAGGATAGGTATAATGATACCTTCCTGCCATTGCGCTGGAAACACACCTTCCAACCAGATACGATTAAACACCCTGAGCAAATAGCGAATGCTCTCATCGTTAAGGTGTTTAAGCATCTGGTTGTGAATATTATCCGGGCCAGGAGACGTGTCCCTGCAGAGCGCCAGCGCTCCGCGGAGTTCCCACTCCGTAAAGGGCACGTTGTACTCCTCCGAAGCGCGGGAAGCAAAACTAAACTGGAAACGTTCCGCTTCGCGCTTCAGGGCCACGAAGGCAGGGTCATAGTTATCGGAACCGGATATATCCGCAAAATACGAGGCGAGATGGTTTGCAACGCGATAAGGATCTGTAACCAGTTCATTAGCAATGGAAATTCCCGGTACAGTAGAAGATGTCTGAATTCCCGAAATGCGTCGTAGTTTAGTCCACACTTGAGAGGAGGGGGTATGTACCGTAATAGAAGACACGTACCGTTCCCAGGATTGTTGGACGCCGACGGTAGTGCTTGTGAGCTCGACGACGGTCTCTTATTGCCGCTGCAATATCCTCTGTCCACCAAGGGACGAGTTTGCGACGAGGAGTCCCAGAAAAGGATGGAATGGACTCTTCGGCGGCAGCAAGAAGCACATCGGTGATGTGCTGTACCTCGTCATCGACGCTCCGGCAACCAAGATCAACGAACACAGCTCGTTCTTGAAACGAGGGCCAATTTGCCCGCTTAAGAACCCAACGACTGGGGAACTCCACGGGCGTCTGATTCAGAAGGGTAAGAACGATCGGGAAATGGTCACTGTCACAGAGGTCGTCGTGTACATACCAACCAAATAGGGGGACCAGCGCACGGCTACACACACTCAAGTCAATGTGTGAGTACGTGCCGTGCGCTAAGCTAAAATGTGTAGCTTCCCCTGTATTTAATAGAGATAAATCCAACCCTTGAATTAAGCCCTCCACGTCCCTTCCTCTGGGGCAGGAAGAAGGTGATCCCCATTGGGGGTGATGAGAGTTGAAATCACCCACGATTAGGAAAGGGACTGGAAGTTGATCAACAAGATCAAATACGTCATTAATATCAAGGGGCTAGTTCGGTGGAAGGTACACGTTACAAACAGTTGTCATAGCAGGCAAGGACACGCGAACTGCAATAGCTTCCAGAGGAGTGGCGAGTGGAAACTCCTCACTATATCAGTCAGAGCGAACGAAGGTACAAACGCCCCCCGGAAGCCCGGGCGGCGTCTTGTCGCTCTTTAGAGTATAGTCGGAAACTTCTCAGAACAGTCTCGTGATCAGGTCTGAGGTTCGTTTCCTGTAGGCAGACTATACTCGCTGCGTATTGGGCAATAAGCTGACGGAGTTCTGTCAAATGCCTGTCATAACTGTTACAATTCCACTGTAACAGTGCCATTGTGTGAACTTAGGGAATAACGTGGAGCAGCAAGCTACTCCAACTTTGACTCTGGAGGATCTACAGTCACTACGTCGACAATAATCTCCATGTCCTCAGGCGAGGTCATGGCGTGAATCGACTCGTTGGAAGATTTCATAGACGCAGTTCGGCGGCGGGGGGATCTCCGTGGGGAGCGCGCAGATCTGGGGACCGAAACGTCCCCAGGCGCAGAAGCATCCGCAGGTGTTGGCGCGGATGGCTTCCCCTTTTTGGGAGAAAGGGAATGCGTAGTGCGGGGCCCCTTCTTACTCTTACCCGCCTCTTTAAGATATATGGACGGGTCAGGAGCCGAATTCCTGACCCTGGTCGACGATGCCGCCTCCGCCGGCTTCGGCGCGGCTTTCGCCGATCATTTGGGTGGGGAGAAAGTCTTCGACTTCCTCCCGAGTGGGGAGGTCGCCGGGACCAAATTTGGTATTATGGCTCTATAATCAATCGTTGGCGAAGGCGAAGTGGTGGTATAGTACTTCTTGCGGGCTTCCTGGTAGGTGAGACCATCCAGGGTTTTGATCTCCTGGATTTTCTTCTCACTCAGGAAGACAGGGCAGTTCCTGTCCCGAGGAGAATGAAATCCAGGGCAATTAGTGCACTGATAAGGTGTTGTGCACTCTTCCGCTTCGTGTGGTACCATACCACATGTTCCACAGATGTCGGGGCTCGAGCATCGGGATAACATGTGCCCGAACTTCTGGCACTTATAACGCCTCATTGGTGGAGGGATATAAGGCCGTACGTCACAACGGTAACTTGTAACCTTGACTTTCTCCGGGAGCACCGAAAGCTCAAAGGAAATAATGAAAGCACCAGTATCCACGATTTGACCATTGACCTTGCGCGTAATGCGCCGGACATCAGTCACGTGACGGTGCTGCATATCCTCCTTGAGCTCCTCGTCAGTGTTCAGAATCAGGTCCCGGTGGAAAATAACTCCTCGGACCAGATTCAGGGACGTGTGCTTTTCCACTTTGACGGGAATGTCGCCAAAGTGGTCACATTTCAAAAGTCGTTCAACTTGCTCACCAGTCCTAGTCTTGAGCAACAAGCTACCGTTCCTCATCTTTTGTACTTTCTCAAGCTCACCATAGACACCTATGTGGCGAGAAAACAAAATACTCTTTACCAGCTTGAAATCACCCCCATCTGTTCTGGTAGCTACCAGAAACTTGGGGGTGTTAGCACCCAGATTTTCACTCACAGATTGTTCCCAGGGGGTTGATCCCCGTAGGGAATCAAATGTTAAAGACTTGGGTATAGGACTTTTTGGGGATTTTTCTTTTTGAACCCAAGGCCAGATCATCCTCCTCGAATGCCACCGACATCCGATCACGGGCCGTCACAGTAGGCGCTACCCAGCCAGGGCAAGGCCCGCCTAGCTTGGAAGGCATTGCCCGGGGGTCCGATGTTTTACAATGCCGTATCGGCATGTACCCCTTGGCATATACTGGTTTTTACAGCTCAGCGTAGTCAGGCGGATACTACTGCACGGGTACATAGCACACCCACCTGTCGGCGTGGCCAGGACCGGAACAGGCTTTCGAGCGTAGTCGCAAGCGTAAGTGGCCCATCCCCTAACAGCACGCACATATAGAAATTTTGGTTGCCAGACCCTGAAAGCAGTAACGGAAAGAAGTACGATATAACCTAATGAGAGTTATACCGCACGGGTGTATGTCTTTTAGAGCTGACTGTCAAACCCTCGAAAGGGGACCGTTCCGAGAAGCCCTTTTAGTCGCCTTTTGCGACTGGCAGGGATTACCGTGGATGTATTCGCTTCCTCCCACCCACTGGGGATCGAATTCACAAAACAACGCTGAGTCCTTAAAGTATAGCCAAGGTCGCCCCTTTTAGTCGCCTCTTACGACAGGCAGGGGATACCGTGGGTGTATTCTAAATCCCCCACCCACAGGGGGGTAATACAGGAGAGAGAGAAGGCAATCGGAACAGTCTATACGAGTCATCCAAGCATATCCCTGTCGGCCGAGTGGCCCGGGGCCAAAAGGAGCAAAAAAGGACCAAAAAAGGGGCACAAAAGGAGGGGAATATTCATCTACAAGGACGGATAGAATCACGAAAGGAACAAGGTTCACATTCCAGGGATACTGACTCAGTAGAATTACAGTGAAATGGTCAGCGTCTGACCCCAAAAATAGATGACAATGTAGAGTGCATATGCTAAAACGTCATACAGATAATTTCAGAGGCGTAACAGGAGTACAGTGCATGCAGTGTGAGATGTTGGTCCATGTGAATTGTTCTGAATTCTATAGCTACCATTTTATCTTTGATGATAATAATAATAATAATAATAATAATGTTTTAAGTGCCTAACATCTAGATTATCGGCAGCTAATAAAATGAAATTACATAAAATGAAACGAACAAGATAAAACAGACCCACTCCCAAGGATGAAAAACGAAGATGATGATGATGATGATGATAATTGTTGTTTTAAGGGGCCTAACATCTAGGTTATCGGCCCCTGATGGTTTGGGTGATCGTGAAGATGAAAATGAAAAGCGAACTTAAAATTAAAACTAACTACTAACCTACATACTAGAAGAAGAAATGGAAAATTAAAGGAGAATAAGGCAAATAAAAGGACAGAAGGAAAAGAAATGCCCTCAACCCTCGGAGAAGGCGGATTGAGGGACTTGGAAGGAAGGAGAGCCATGAAAGGCAGATAGGAAAGTGAAAGAGGAGAGGGTCCGCCCCAAAGGTAAGGGACAAAAGGGGAAAACGGACCCAGCTCAGGAATCCCTCGGGGTCGCCAAATCCCGAACTCACCAGCCGTGAGCCCCTGAGGGTGTAGCATTATCTAGGGTGCACCAGAAGTGGTGGGGCTACATACACCCTGCCTCCTTAAGGGCCTAGAGCACAAGGCAGGAGGTAAAAGGAAGAGAAAAAGAAGGCTGACCCCTCGCAGAAGGAGGGTATCAGAAAAGATGAGACAAGGGCCAATTAAGGCGGGAAAGGAAGAGACTCCCTAGGCCTCGGATACCCTAATACCGTCGGGGTCAGAAGAGAACAAGAGTTGACCAAGTGAGGTCGACAGGAAAGAAGACAGAGAGGAGCCCGGCACAAGTAAGTGGAAGCAATGCCGGACTCAGCTGGGGCCCCGTGGTCGCCAACCCACGCCCACAAGATGTGAGCCCCTGGGGGTGAAAAACGAAGAAAGTGACCGCCAACAATTATGCATTATTTGCATAAAAGAAGTAAAAAAACTGGGATGATAAATAACAAAACAAATAAGGTATATTGAACAATAAAAATAGGTAAATACCCATAAAACCTGCTAGACCTAAATTTTAATTTTAAATAATGTAGCTACTCTCCATAATGAACCAGATGACTAGGTGTACTGACGGACCGTCATCACGTAGAACTAGTTCTTCGCAGATCGGCCACGTCCACACGCTCCAAGAGAGTAATTCTCAAGAAAAGTCGGGAACTTTAAGGAATATCCAAGGTCACCCCTTTTAGTCGCCTCATACGGTGCATTCTAATCCCCCAACCACAGGGGGTTGGAAAGAAGACATAGGAGTTCGGTGAAAGTAAGTGGAAGAAATGGCGGACGCAGCTGGGGTCATTTGGTCGCTAACTCACGTCCCAATTTAAAAACAAATATTTACATGTAGGCTACTTTAAAAATATGACAGCATTTAATAGCTGTATAATTAAGATGGAGCAGAATTATGTTATAATGGTAGCAGAAATCAGTAATGAAGTTTGGAAAGATCGTGTCAGTTATGTCAAGGATCATTTGCAATACTCACTGAAAAAACTCGTCGGCCGGCGTCCTCCATTTAACTGACATGTTCCCGTGAGGAGGTTCACCACCTGGTGTGTGCTGCAAACAGATTGCAGAATACAGAGTTATTGGTGGTGGTCTACAATAGCTGCCACATTGTTTATGGGGCCTGACATCGAATCCATCGGTCCCTAATGAAAATATATCAAATCAAACCGCCCACCGCCAGGGATGAAAACGAAAATAGTTTGAACAAAGCAAAGAGTAAGCCTACATTAAAATTTGACAAAGTAGCCACTCTCCCTCGAAAACCGGATGAAGAGGTCTACTAACGGCCCATCATGGCGAAAAATAAAGGCAGAGGGTGATAGGCAGAGTACTTCGCAGATCGGCCAGGTCCACACACTCTTAAAGAGAATGTGTGCAAAGGTAAGGTGGGCGCCGCAAGTACGGTAGCGAGGGCAGTGTGACTGACTCCTTCACGACAGGTAACTCCATTATTTTCAGAGGCATATTTGAAATCAGCGACTATGGACACAGCTGTCAACGGCTTCAAGAAGACCAGCATACTTCCTTTCAAGCCCAATAATTTTTCAGATGAGGATTTTATTTCCTACAGGCTAAAGACTAACGATCAAGACGAAAACGGATCTAAAACTGTAGTAAGCCCTAAGGACATTCAGGAAGTTCCAGTTATTGAGCATACATTTTCAAATAGGCGAGGTTCAGCATCGTTGGTCAATGGGACTCCCCACAAAATCAAAGTAATGGGATGATGATGATGATGATGATCATTGTTGTTTTAAGGGGCCTAACATCTAGGTTATCGGCCCCTGATGGTTTGAGTGATCGTGAAGATGAAAATGAAAAGCGAACGTAAAACTAAAACTAACGACTAACCTACATACTAGAAGAAGAAATGGAAAACTAAAGGAGAATAAAGCAAATAAAAGGACAGAAGGAAAAGAAATGCCCTCAACCCTCGGAGAAGGCGGATTGAGGGACTTGGAAGGAAGGAGAGCCATGAAAGGCATATAGGAAAGTGAAAGAGGAGAGGGTCCGCCCCAAAGGTAAGGGAAAAAAGGGGAAAACGGACCCAGCTCAGGAATCCCTCGGGGTCGCCAACTCCCGAACTCACCCGCCGTGAGCCCCTGAGGGTGTAGTATTATCTAGGGTGCACCAGAAGTGGTGGGGCTACATACACCCTGCCTCCTTAAGGGCCTAAAGCACAAGGCAGGAGGTAAAAGGAAGAGAAAAAGAAGGCTGACCCCTCGCAGAAGGAGGGTATCAGAAAAGATGAGACAAGGGACAATTAAGGCGGGAAATGAAGAGACTCCCTAGGCCTCGGATACCCTAATACCGTCGGGGTCAGAAGAGAACAAGAGTTGACCAAGTGAGGTCGACAGGAAAGAAGACAGAGAGGAGCCCGGCACAAGTAAGTGGAAGCAATGCCGGACTCAGCTGGGGCCCCGTGGTCGCCAACCCACGCCCACAAGATGTGAGCCCCTGGGGGGGGGGGGGCAAATAAAAGGACAGAAGGAAAAGAAATGCCCTCAACCCTCGGAGAAGGCGGATTGAGGGACTTGGAAGGAATGAGAGCCATGAAAGGCATATAGGAAAGTGAAAGAGGAGAGGGTCCGCCCCAAAGATAAGGGACAAAAGGGGAAAACGGACCCTGCTCAGGAAGCCCTCGGGGTCGCCAATTCCCGAACTCACCAGCCGTGAGCTCCTGAGGGTGTAGCATTATCTAGGGTGCACCAGAAGTGGTGGGGCTACATACACCCTGCCTCCTTAAGGGCCTAGAGCACAAGGCAGGAGGTAAAAGGAAGAGAAAAAGAAGGCTGACCCCTCGCAAAAGGAGGGTATCAGAAAAGATGAGAAAAGGGCCAATTAAGGCGGGAAAGGAAGAGACTCCCTAGGCCTCGGATACCCTAATACCGTCGGTGTCAGAAGAGAACAAGAGTTGACCAAGTGAGGTCGACAGGAAAGAAGACAGAGAGGAGCCCGGCACAAGTAAGTGGAAGCAACGCTGGACTCAGCTGGGGCCCCGTGGTCGCCAACCCACTCAAAGTAATGGAAGCGTCACAGAAAAGAACACAGGCGAATGAGGCAAAAGTACAAAAAATGCTTCAGTTTGATAACCCATCGTTCCCTCCCAAACGTAAGAGAGCTGCCTCTTCAAGATGTTCCTCACCTCATTCTAAAGCTGGACCATCAACTTCTATCAAGTTCACCTTCTCGTCCAAGGAATGTCATGGCAGGAAACGCCTATCAGCTAAAACAAAGGAAGAGAATGCTTTCCCTGCAAGACTTTTCTAGTGATGGTTCTAGTCTTGAAGATTCAGACGAAAATCCTTACGTCTCAACAGACAATGAGGATAGAGAAAATGATGACGCAGAATGCACCATGTGTGGAAACCCCTACTCAGCTGATAAGAAAGGTGGATTAAGTGCACACAATGTTTCCAATGGTGTCACGAAACGTGTTCGCCGGAAAGTGACAAGTATATGTTCATATGTGACATTTGTTTGGAAGGATAAACCTTCTTGACTCTTATGGCCTACAAAGTTAGGCATTAAAACTTGCCATTGAAAATCATAATTATCACTTTTTTCTGAAGAAACTGGGGACGAATTTAGAAAACATCCTTCATTAAACGTGGGAAGGTACAACTTTGTATTCTTTTTTGAATAAATTATTTTGTGTACTATATTTCCTGCCGTTAAATATATTCATTTTAAGACAACTGTTCTTTCGTCCTAACCGATAGATACCAGACATTTATCTCCAAACATGTTTATAATATACGCAAAAAACTTAAAGGGGGACGGATATTGGGTACCTTACATTACAAAATGCAATTGAAATAGAAATTGCTTACAAAATGAAAGGTAGATTCAAACTACTCATTTTGATTGACAATACTTATAAAATGCAATTTAGATTGAAAATACTTAGAAATATGTAATTTAGATTCAAAATGTTCAAAAATGCGATTGAGAATCAAAATACAAAATACCCACCATACAAAATGCAATTTAGATTGAAAATACTTGCAAAATGCGGTTCAGGTTGAAAATACTTACAAAATACAATTGAAATTCAAAATGCTCACAAATGTGCCGCCACCTACATTGAAAGACTTACTAAAAAGCAATTTAGATTGGCAAACCAGCAAAAAGCAATTTAGGTTGAAAATACTCGCAAAATGCAATTTAGATCGGAAAAACTTACAAAATGCAAATTATAGTGAAAATACCCACGAAATTTAATGTAGATTCAAAAATTTCACTTAACAACATTTAGATACTGTACCCGATACCTAGTTGAGGCTATCGGCTACGCCAGCAGACATTAAGCCGTAGTTGAGATTATGGGAAGAGTTATGAAAAGATAGCGCTCAGATCGAGTCAAGAGGAATGTCAAGATGACGTAGAAGGTCTAGGATTAAGAAGGCACTGACGGCAGTCAAACAGATGGAATTATGAAGCTTTATTAAGATCTATATGGAACATGGTATTTAAACATCTCAGAAGAGGAGATATAACAAGCATTATATGTGGTAATAATTTTAAGGAAGTCAGATAACCCTTAAGTTATTTTATAACTTGATAGCCGAGATGATCGGGTTTCGAGATTACATTTGTGACGCAAGAGCACAGAGGTGGGGAGAACGTCACGTGACTGCGCCAGGGAGGTTCAGGTCAAGGCAGTCTAGAGACAGTTAGTCGAGCTCAGTGAGCCAAGCAGTTGAGCTCTGCAAGCAGAGGAGTCAAGTACAGTTAGCACGGCAGTCGAATTCAGAGAGCGAGCCGAGTAGGACACGCCGAGCCTTTGGTAAAGGTCGCGCAGCGAACAGCACGGAAAGTGAAAGCGACAGTTTCAACTTCACTAAGCAGCGAACGAAAAGTAGGTCAGTGAGCCGGGCGGACATTCGCAGTAGGCAGTATGAAGACCGGTTACAGAACCAGCTGTACGGCCCAAGCAAGCATAGAAGGCCGGGGTTTTAGAACAGCATTGCGATAGTGGTTGGAGAACTTATTCCAAGCTGCATTTTTTTTAAACGCAAAACAGCATAGTAGAGCGACATGGCGAGGCCAGCTTTAGGCGGAGATTATTCGAGCATTGCAGTAGGGGCGAGCGGGTTATTACCAATTATATACGCAAGCATTATGACAGAAGCTGAACTTCATTACAACATTGAGTTGGAACGTTTATTCAGCATTTGAATTGTACAAGCAGATAGTTACGAGATACTGCAACTGTGAACTTCGAATGAACATAGTTTTCCTTAATGACATTACGACTATGCATTTCATAACGCATTCCAAATAACATTAACAATGTTCTAAGCATATGCACTTATGAACTTTGGCACGTGCATTAATGCAATTCTTTCTTATGAAGTGTTATAAATTACCGAGTACGAACACAGTTTCATAAACTTAGACACTCTCATATAAAATTTTATTTTATGAAAGTGAGACTTAGCAGTTATTGGAGATTGAACTTTCAACACTCAAACCGAACATTGTATGGAACAGTGGCGTAACGTAGAAGAGGAATAGGGGGTCCGCTGTTTCTATGAACTTTTTCGTGAAGATTTGGACAATATCCGCTATGGATAACCAGAAGTTCATCATGTCGGAGTAAACGCAGACAGAGACGCGATGGCACCACAGAGCGATGGATTCGAATCCTGACGAGGAGGAGGTCCACCAGCTGATTCACTTGGGATTTGAAGGCAATCGTCATTGCGTGGGTGGAATGATATTCACGCCGATCTTTCGAGAAATTCATTACATAAGGAAAATCGACGATCTTTGAAATTTAATAACAGCTGATTATGAGAAGGTACTGTAAGAGTTATAACTTCCTGATACGATTATTTTCATGAATACTGGGCACACATGTATATTTTTCTAATAGGAGTGATACGATTATTTAGACATGGCTTTGACTTTATATGCTTCAAATTTTGCTAGAATATGGCGTGACCATATGATATGGCAGGCATCATTATACGAAATTCTCACCATTGGTTGGCTTTATTAAGGAGATGTTTGGTCTTTTAGACATTTTTCCAGCAAGGATAGTTTTCATGAATAGTTTTTTGTGTGACGAGTATTTCGAACACGTGATCTGCAATTGATTATCTAAAATTACTTCGTCAGTTCATTGCATACTAGCGAGTGTGTATTATTCATCAGTAGGGATTTTTTCCATTGGATTGTTTGGAGATATTAAGATGTTATTCACTTTAGTGAATGAATATCGCTTTTATATGACAACTAGGGACTTGTTGATTCCTATCTGATTCATTCACTCATTTAGTCTTCGAGATGGGGTCTTTCGTATTTATACGATTGTATGGTGGTTACTCATCTTACCCATCGTTCAGGGCACTATCATGTTAGTCGACGGGGCGAGGTCTTTCGTATTTATACGATTGTACGGTGGTTACTCATCTTACTTGCCATTGAGGGACTCATTTTTATCATCCGAGTGTACATGAGATTGTAAGAGAATCAAACAAGGAACTACTAGTCACATATCAATCGAAATTTTGTTAAATAAAGTAAAGATAAATGTTAGCAGGGTTACATTTGTAATTCTTGTTTGCCAATCCAATATTTTGTTGCTATACTCTTTTGAGAGAACTTTCAGTTTAACAGCTGGTACAGCTGATGCTTTTGATGATTTTTATAATTGTGTTTGATACCTTTGAGAAGGATTTAAAGTAATTGAATCTTGTAAGATGAATCATTAATGGTCAGATTTATTTTAAGGCAGATCAGTATTGCAGATTTTGATATGAGAGATTATAGCACATTGGTGTTTTTCTGTGATGTGAATTATGAGAATTGCAAGAGAATTTATGCTATTTGAAAGCAGATCTTGAATTACTAAGGTAATATTTTTTTTCAATTGTTTAAGAAGTTGTCTAGATGTGATCAGATTAATTACAGTTATTGGAGATTGTGTGCGTTGATAATTTGAAGCCAGTTATATATTTTTTGTAGATCATGCAACATGGTTAAGTGAAGTTTGTGATAGGCATTTTGTGGAAGTTGCCAAGTGGAAGTTGCAATATTGCTAATGTATTTTGAGGCAGACATGAGGTTGTCGAACCCGGTCTAGCGTAATTGTTGAGATTCAGGCTGTATGCTGAATATTTATGGAGTTTTGTGGAATAATTGTGGTATTCAAATGTGATATTTGAAGAAGTGAGGATATATAATGTAGTTGTGGATAGTCAGATCCAACATGATGTCGTGAAGGCAATAATATTTTTTGGCATGATAATTAAATACGAAATATAACTTGGAAGTGATAAAACTGTAAGACAACGTTCTATAACCCGTATTAAACAATTTGTTAGGAAATTAAACAAATAAATAAAGTTGATAATACGAGATTTTCTGAGAATAATAATTAATGAAATAATAATCTGAAAACTAAGCATATTGATGATCTGACCTAATGAAATGAAAATCAGAATGACTAGATGAAATAATAAAAATCTAAATAACCAGAAGAATAAAATGTAAATAAATTGATAAATTAAATTTTGGAATAAATCAATGAATTAAATAAGTGGATGAATTAAAGATTGGATGAATAAACTGGTTTAAATAAATTGATAGACGATTGGATAGATGATGAATAACTGAATTAGAAGGTGATAATTAATTAAAGAAGCTGATGATTAATGAATTTATATGGAATTAAATAAATTTAATTGAGATATAATTTGAAGAAATTGCAACTTGAGTTGAGGAATTAAACTATTTATGGCAATGATTTAAGATAATTTAATCTGAAGAAGATGATAAAATAAGATTGTGTGAAAAATTAGAAAGTATAATGAAGTAATGATAATAATTTTCATTTAAATGATTTAATGGTGATGAGTTAATGATTCTGACAGGAATATGTTGAATTTTGAGATGAAAATTAATGTGAGAAATATTTAACTTTGATGATGATGATGACCAATAAGCAGTGGATTTTCTGTAATTCACAAATAAGCAATTATTAATGACAATGTAAATAGTGTAAATTATTATTCGATGTTTAGGAGCATTTTACTAACATGTTCAATATTTAAATTATGCCATGCAAGTCATAAATTGCGTGATATTTAAAATATGTGATTATAATGTGTATGTTTAGACAGATTAATAATTTTTTCAAATCCACATTTATGATATTAAATTAAAGAGAAATTAGGTCTCAGGTATCACAAATGTCAGTGACGAAAGACATAGTGCTACAGTGATCCGGAGAACCCAAGAGAACTTAAGAGATTTTTCTTGTTCTATGTGGATTGAATACTTTTGATTAGAAAAGAGATGGTTCGATTTTTGGACAATGACAATTTAACGTTGGCATTCGACCATACTCTCAGGTAGGATGAATATTTAAAATGTCTGTCTGACTATCAAAGTGAAATAAATTTGTTTTTATCTTAGTTGTGATCTGATGATGGTGTGATTTTCCTTTTTCTTTCCTTGTCTTGATTAAGGCTTAACCGGAAAGGATGTGGTTTGCTAGGAATTCAGTTGATGGCGCCCATTTATATTTGCATTTATTTTTTATTAAACTTAAGCCCGTAACGATCCTAGAGATACTTTGTCTCGTGTTACCCACTGCTTTTTCGATATCTCAGCTGAATTTCCGACACATTCCTTATTTGACTAGAGGTTCATTTAACTCCGCTCTGTCCTGGAACTCCAGGAATGCGATGTAATAGCAGATGGGTCATCGCATCCCCAGGACGAACGGGTACAGAGAGAGAGGGAGAATTGGCTTTACCCACCTGTGGGGCTTCGATTTTGTTTATTCTATGGAATCACATCAGATTTAGATTACTGAGAGATTGATCTCAAGTTCATTTAATTGTGTTACAAAATTTATTAAACTTAGTCAGACAATATACTTGTGTGCCCATTCCAGTGTTCATGTTAATCGTATTAGTATTATATCATGTTAGTTATAAGTCATTTTTCCTATACCCAAGTGAATGCAGGAATTGAGACATTGTGATGTGTTGTTGTCTAACGTCTCTGAATAAAACGTATGTTGAAAATATAATTATGTTGCCGGAAGATTTAGCTAAGGTGTTAGGAGAGTTACAGAGTGGCATGTCTGGTATTGCAGAAACTATTTCTAAAATGGAAACGGAAGTTAAAGAACAGATAAATAGTTCAGAAGCTAGGTTAGAAGCTAGATGTAAAGAAAATGTGCAAGCATTAGAGACTAGTAATGAAGAAAATTTAAAATTATTACAGTCAAATAGTGAAGATAATTTAAAGTCATTGGAGACTAGATTACAGACTAGTACTGAAAGTCATTTGAAAGCTACTGAAGCTAACTTGAAGGATAGTTTTAAATCATTAGAAGAAAGATTACAGTCAAATAGTAAAGATGAGTTGAAATCATTACAGATTAGTAACGAAGCTAATATAAAATTATTACAGTCAACTAGTGAGGATAATTTTAAATCATTGGAAGAGAAATTACAAGCTCGTAGTGAAGAAACTAACACAGAGTTAGAAAACAAGTTAACTAGATTAGAGAATAGATTAACTTTAAAGAATAATGAAATGCTTAAGACTTTACAATTAGATATAATTGCAGTAAATATGAAAGGAGAGGAAAATGTTCAAATATTAAGAAAGAATATTATTGAATTAGAAAGTAGAGGAGAAGAAAACATTCTTACTTTAAGAACAGACGTTATGTCTATACAGAAAGACATTAAATCGGATGTAACAAAGTTGAGATTCGACATTGATGGTTTAGTGGCAGATGTAGGCAAAATTCAAGAGTGGTCTACCGAAGTATCTTTCGAAACTAAAATCAAAGGTCTAGAGATGAATCTAGGTAATGAGATCAAAGATTTAAAGTCAGTAATTGGAACCATTAAAGAGGAAGTCTTAGGAGAGGTTAATTCTAATTTAAAATCATTAGAGAATCAATTGCAGAAAGATATTAGGAAAATGGATGATGATATAGAGCAAAAGGTTAATGAAAACTTAGCTTTATTCAAAAATAGAGTCGGTGCAATCGTGGAAGAACGGTATAGTGAGGTCGATGCCGAAGCAAAAGAAAAACGTGCAGGATTAGATGAGAAATTAATCGCAGGTATGGCGAACTTAGAAGCGAGATTTACGGAGAACAAGGAAGCGATGAAGATAGATTCAACTCTATTTAGGACAGATGTTGATCTGTTAAAGGAACAAGTCGCGTCAGTAAAGAATACGTGCGAAGACAAGATAGACAAGTTGAAAAACGATTTAGACGAGAGTAACAGAACGCAGAATGTTACGTCGTTAGACGAGTTGAAGACTCAGGTCAAGACCGTAGAGAAATTGGCAGAAGATAGGATGACTAAACTAGAGTCTATGATTAACAGTTTCACCAGTCAAAATATTACATCAGGGGAAATATCGATAAATCAGACACCGATAGACCGCAGTATGAGTAATCAAGAAGTTAGCATGGGAGAAGACCGTCAAACGCAACAGAATGTGACATTCGAAAGGGCGAGTTCAACCCCTCAGGATAATCCGAGTTCGAATAAGAGTACGTTGGGTACAAGTGAACGATACTCAGGTCCAGTTACCATTATCAGAAATCTGGATGACAAGCCGAGGAAGTTTTCAGGAAACACAGGGGTCACACCAGTCGAATTTCTGCGAGATATTCGAGACTACATGGCGAAACATAGAGTAGCCAAGGAGAGAGAACTAAGGATAGTCGAACGCGCCTTAGACGGGTCTGCGTTAACTTGGTTTAGAGCATTCAGAAGCAATTTTGCGAATATGGAGCAATTTGCAATAGCATTCGTAAGGAGATTTTGGAGTGCAGAGGATCAGCTGAACGTAAGTGCAGAAATGTACTCGAAGCGTTATTCTACGTCACATCCGACGCATTATGCCAATTATTTTACTTCACAATTGGCTAAATTACAGTTTCTGATTCCTCCATTGCCAGAAGAAGAGCTTTTGCAAGCTATAGCGAGACAGTTACCGATTGAGGTACAGCGATCACTCATAGCGTCGGGAGCAAACACACTTGAGCACTATGACGACATTTTACGGCGATTAGACTATACAAGCGCTCAAGTTACGCCTAGAAATGCAAGAAACGACAATCGAAACACGCAAGAGGTGAATGCGGTAGTCGTTGATAACGCAGCTCAGACGGACAGAAGAGATTCCTGGGAAAACAGAAGGAACGAAGGAAATCGAGGAAACATCCGTAACGTTCGTGGAAATGATCGATATAGAGTACCATATGAAAGGCCATACGATCAGGAAGCAAGAGACAGCCGATACAGAAATTATAATCAGAATTCCAGATATCAAGATATGAATCGAAACAACAATAGATATCGTGGTAGAAACAACTGGAACCAAGGTCAACAGTATAATCGGAACGACAGGCAGGATGGCCGAAGAAATGAGCCAAATGAAAGACGAGATAATCGTGAATATGAGAGATCGAGGCAAGAAAGTAGACAGCCTAGTACACCACCCGAGGAGACAGTCAGAGATGTCAATCGAGCAAGCACGAGTAGTGAAGGGAGAAATAGACGTCAAAGTAATACGGAATCAAGATGCTAATCATTGGAAGTCAATCATCATTGTTGAGAGTCAGAAAGTACCATCATGCTGAATAAGTGGATTGTAGAGCTATCGTGTACATGTTATATATAGAATGGCTGAGAGTGTATTTTTTTTCTCAATCCTGATCAAAAAAGTAGATGTACGGGAGAGATGTACCCGATACCTAGTTGAGGCTATCGGCTACGCCAGCAGACATTAAGCCGTAGTTGAGATTATGGGAAGAGTTATGAAAAGATAGCGCTCAGATCGAGTCAAGAGGAATGTCAAGATGACGTAGAAGGTCTAGGATTAAGAAGGCACTGACGGCAGTCAAACAGATGGAATTATGAAGCTTTATTAAGATCTATATGGAACATGGTATTTAAACATCTCAGAAGAGGAGATATAACAAGCATTATATGTGGTAATAATTTTAAGGAAGTCAGATAACCCTTAAGTTATTTTATAACTTGATAGCCGAGATGATCGGGTTTCGAGATTACATTTGTGACGCAAGAGCACAGAGGTGGGGAGAACGTCACGTGACTGCGCCAGGGAGGTTCAGGTCAAGGCAGTCTAGAGACAGTTAGTCGAGCTCAGTGAGCCAAGCAGTTGAGCTCTGCAAGCAGAGGAGTCAAGTACAGTTAGCACGGCAGTCGAATTCAGAGAGCGAGCCGAGTAGGACACGCCGAGCCTTTGGTAAAGGTCGCGCAGCGAACAGCACGGAAAGTGAAAGCGACAGTTTCAACTTCACTAAGCAGCGAACGAAAAGTAGGTCAGTGAGCCGGGCGGACATTCGCAGTAGGCAGTATGAAGACCGGTTACAGAACCAGCTGTACGGCCCAAGCAAGCATAGAAGGCCGGGGTTTTAGAACAGCATTGCGATAGTGGTTGGAGAACTTATTCCAAGCTGCATTTTTTTTAAACGCAAAACAGCATAGTAGAGCGACATGGCGAGGCCAGCTTTAGGCGGAGATTATTCGAGCATTGCAGTAGGGGCGAGCGGGTTATTACCAATTATATACGCAAGCATTATGACAGAAGCTGAACTTCATTACAACATTGAGTTGGAACGTTTATTCAGCATTTGAATTGTACAAGCAGATAGTTACGAGATACTGCAACTGTGAACTTCGAATGAACATAGTTTTCCTTAATGACATTACGACTATGCATTTCATAACGCATTCCAAATAACATTAACAATGTTCTAAGCATATGCACTTATGAACTTTGGCACGTGCATTAATGCAATTCTTTCTTATGAAGTGTTATAAATTACCGAGTACGAACACAGTTTCATAAACTTAGACACTCTCATATAAAATTTTATTTTATGAAAGTGAGACTTAGCAGTTATTGGAGATTGAACTTTCAACACTCAAACCGAACATTGTATGGAACAGTGGCGTAACGTAGAAGAGGAATAGGGGGTCCGCTGTTTCTATGAACTTTTTCGTGAAGATTTGGACAATATCCGCTATGGATAACCAGAAGTTCATCATGTCGGAGTAAACGCAGACAGAGACGCGATGGCACCACAGAGCGATGGATTCGATTCCTGACGAGGAGGAGGTCCACCAGCTGATTCACTTGGGATTTGAAGGCAATCGTCATTGCGTGGGTGGAATGATATTCACGCCGATCTTTCGAGAAATTCATTACATAAGGAAAATCGACGATCTTTGAAATTTAATAACAGCTGATTATGAGAAGGTACTGTAAGAGTTATAACTTCCTGATACGATTATTTTCATGAATACTGGGCACACATGTATATTTTTCTAATAGGAGTGATACGATTATTTAGACATGGCTTTGACTTTATATGCTTCAAATTTTGCTAGAATATGGCGTGACCATATGATATGGCAGGCATCATTATACGAAATTCTCACCATTGGTTGGCTTTATTAAGCAGATGTTTGGTCTTTTAGACATTTTTCCAGCAAGGATAGTTTTCATGAATAGTTTTTTTGTGTGACGAGTATTTCGAACTCGTGATCTGCAATTGATTATCTAAAATTACTTCGTCAGTTCATTGCATAATAGCGAGTGTGTATTATTCATCTGTAGGGATTTTTTCCATTGGATTGTTTGGAGATATTAAGATGTTATTCACTTTAGCGAATGAATATCGCTTTTATATGACAACTAGAGACTTGTTGATTCCTATCTGGTACATTCACTCATTTAGTCTTCGAGATGGGGTCTTTCGTATTTATACGATTGTATGGTGGTTACTCATCTTACCCATCGTTCAGGGCACTATCATGTTAGTCGACGGGGCGAGGTCTTTCGTATTTATACGATTGTACGGTGGTTACTCATCTTACTTGCCATTGAGGGGCTCATTTTTATCATCCGAGAGTACATGAGATTGTAAGAGAATCAAACAAGGAACTACTAGTCACATATCAGTCAAAATTTTGTTAAATAAATTAAAGATAAATGTTAGCAGGGTTACATTTGTAATTCTTGTTTGCCAATCCAATATTTTGTTGCTATACTCTTTTGAGAGTACTTTCAGTTTAACAGCTGGTACAGCTGATGCTTTTGATGATTTTTATAATTGTGTTTGATACCTTTGAGGAGGATTTAAAGTAATTGAATCTTGTAAGATGAATCATTAATGGTCAGATTTATTTTAAGGCAGATCAGTATTGCAGATTTTGATATGAGAGATTATAGCACATTGGTGTTTTTCTGTGATGTGAATTATGAGAATTGCAAGAGAATTTATGCTATTTGAAAGCAGATCTTGAATTACTAAGGTAATATTTTTTTCAATTGTTTAAGAAGTTGTCTAGATGTGATCAGAGTAATTACAGTTATTGGAGATTGTGTGCGTTGATAATTTGAAGCCAGTTATATATTTTTTGTAGATCATGCAACATGGTTAAGTGAAGTTTGTGATAGGCATTTTGTGGAAGTTGCCAAGTGGAAGTTGCAATATTGCTAAAGTATTTTGAGGCAGACATGAGGTTGTCGAACCCAGTCTAGCGTAATTGTTGAGATTCAGGCTGTATGCTGAATATTTATGGATTTTTGTGGAATAATTGTGGTATTCAAATGTGATATTTGAAGAAGTGAGGATATATAATGTAGTTGTGGATAGTCAGATCCAACATGATGTCGTGAAGGCAATAATATTTTTTGGCATGATAATTAAATGCGAAATATAACTTGGAAGTGATAAAACTGTAAGACAACGTTCTATAACCCGTATTAAACAATTTGTTAGGAAATTAAACAAATAAATAAAGTTGATAATACGAGATTTTCTGAGAATAATAATTAATGAAATAATAATCTGAAAACTAAGCATATTGATGATCTGACCTAATGAAATAAAAATCAGAATGACTAGATGAAATAATAAAAATCTAAATAACCAGAAGAATAAAATTTAAATAAATTGATAAATTAAATTTTGGAATAAATCAATTAATTAAATAAGTGGATGAATTAAAGATTGGATGAATAAACTGATTTAAATAAATTGATAGACGATTGAATAGATGATGCATAACTGAATTAGAAGGTGATAATTAATTAAAGAAGCTGATGATTAATGAATTTATATGGAATTAAATAAATTTAATTGAGATAATTTGAAGAAATTGCAACTTGAGTTGAGGAATTAAATGATTTATGTCAATGATTTAAGATAATTTAATCTGAAGAAGATGATAAAATAAGATTGTGTGAAAAATTAGAAAGTATAATGAAGTAATGATAATAATTTTCATTTAAATGATTTAATGGTGATGAGTTAATGATTCTGACAGGAATATGTTGAATTTTGAGATGAGAATTAATGTGAGAAATATTTAACTTTGATGATGACAAACAAGCAATTATTAATGACAATGTAAATAGTGTAAATTATTATTCGATGTTTAGGAGCATTTTACTAACATGTTCAATATTTAAATTATGCCATGCAAGCCATAAATTGCGTGATATTTAAAATATGTGATTATAATGTGTATGTTTAGACAGATTAATAATTTTTTCAAATCCACATTTATGATGTTAAATTAAAGAGAAATTAGGTCTCAGGTATCACAAATGTCAGTGACGAAAGACATAGTGCTACAGTGATCCTGAGAACCTAAGAGAACTTTAGAGATTTTTCTTGTTTTATGTGGATTGAATACTTTTGATTAGAAAAGAGATGGTTCGATTTTTGGACAATGACAATTTAACGTTGGCATTCGACCATACTCTCAGGTAGGATGAATATTTAAAATGTCTGTCTGACTATCAAAGTGAAATAAATTTGTTTTTATCTTAGTTGTGATCTGATGATGGTGTGATTTTCCTTTTTCTTTCCTTGTCTTGATTAAGGTTTAAGCGGAAAGGATGTGGTTTGCTAGGAATTCAGTTGATGGCGCCCATTTATATTTGCATTTATTTTTATTAAACTTAAGCCCGTAACGACCCTAGAGATACTTTGTCTCGTGTTACCCACTGCTTTTTCGATATCTCAGCTGAATTTCCGACACATTCCTTATTTGACTAGAGGTTCATTTAACTCCGCTCTGTCCTGGAACTCCAGGAATGCGATGTAATAGCAGATGGGTCATCGCATCCCCAGGACGAACGGGTACAATACACAGAGAGCCAATTAACACACACAAAAAAAAACGTGCGGGAAACTTAAAGAGAAAAGGAAATAGAATGAAAAGAAAACAATAGGTCTGACCCCTCGAAGAATGATGGATCAGGAAAGATGAGCCAAAGGCCAATATTAAGGCGGGAAAGTGATAGACCCCTAGGCCTCGGATGCTCTAATACCGTCAGGGTAGGAAATGATGATAATTGTTGTTTTAAGGGGCCTAACATCTAGGTTATCGGCCCCTAATGATCAGGGTGATAGCGAAAATGATAATGAAATGTAAACCAGAACGAAAATTATGTGAGACGGAAAATACGTACAACGAAAAGATTCACAAAAAGAATAGATTGAAAAAGACCCACAAAACGGAGGCTAGATTCAAAATACGTACAAAATGCAATGTAGCGTTGAAATACCTACAAAATGCAACTGAAATTAAAAATACTTACAAAATGCAAATTAGATCGAAATTAGGTACAAAATGAAATTGAGGTTCAAAATACTTACAAAATGCAATTGAAATTGAAAATACACAATGCAATTCAGATTGAAATAGGCTCTATCCCAGTTCCAATCCAAATAATTCACAAAGTGCAATTGAAATTCAAAATACATACAAAATGCAATTGGTATTGAAAATGCTTACAAAATGTACGGTAGATTCAAACAACTCATGTGGATTGACAATACATACAAAATGCAATTTAGATTGAAAATACTTGACAAAATGTAATTTAGATTCAAAATACCCACAAAATGCAATTGAGAATCAAAATATGTGCAAATTGCCCACCAAATAAAATGCAATTAGGTTCAAAATTCGTGCGAAATGTGGTTTTGGTTGAGAATACTTACAAAATGCAAAATACTCACTAAAAGGCCGGTCTAGCTGCATTGAAAGACTTACTAAAAAGCAATTTAGGATGTCAATCTTGACGAAATGCAATTGAGGTTGAACAAAATCGCGAGATGTAATTTAGATCGAAAAAACGTACAAAATGCAACGAAGATCAAAAATGCCTTAAAAATCACTAAAAGGGAATTTAGATACACGGTGAACCAAGTAACAAAAACAGTACGGGAATCTTAAAGACATAAGGAAATATAAGGAAAAGAGGAGAGGAGAGGAGAGAGAGGAGAGGGTCCGCCCCAAAGGTAAGGGACAAAAGTGGAAAACGGACCCAGCTCAGGAATCCCTTGGGGTCGTCAACTCCCGAACTCACCAGTGTGAGCCCCTGGGGGTGTAGCATAATCTAGGGTGCACCAGAAGTGGTGGGGCTACATACACCCTGCCTCCTTAAGGGCCTTGAGCACAAGGCAGGAGGTAAAAGGAAAAGAAAAAGAAGGCTGACCCCTCACAGAAGGAGGGTATCAGGAAAGATGAGACAAAAAAAAAGGAAGATTGTAGTTTTACGTGACCGTGAATCCTGTGATTATGAGCCACGGGACCTCCTTTTTACGTGGAATCCGAACCACAGGACATGGCATTTCACTTCGAAAATCTCACATGCATAGACAGGGACAAAGATGAGACAAGGGCCAATTAAGGCGGGAAAATGAAAGACTCCCTAGGCCTCGGATAACCTAATACCGTTGGGGTCTGAAGATGTTGATGATAATTGTTGTTTTAAGGGGGCCTAACATCGAGGTTATCGGCCCCTAATGAAATGAAATGAAATGAAATGGCGTGAAATGAAAGGATGTAGATAAAAACAACTCACTGCCATGGATGAAGCGAAAATGGTGTTTATAAAACAGACAGTGAGCCCCAAAAATTATGCCTTATTTGAATAAAAAGAATAAAAGGCGGAAGGTAAAAAAGGATAAAACAAATAAGGCATAGTGAACAATACAAGACATAACACAATAAAAAACATAAAACAGATTTAACCAGAATTAAAAGTCGTAACTACACATTAAAACTTAAAAAAGTAACCTCTCTCCCTCATGAACCGGATGACGAGGTCAGCTGACGGCCCGTCATCACGGAGAATAAGGGAGAGGGTATAAGGCAGTTTAAGAGTCCCTCGCAGATCGGCCAGATCCACACACTCCAAGGGAATGTGTGCCACGGTTAGGTGGGCGCAGCAAGTACACACAGGAGGAGCTTCTCTCTTTAGCAAGTGGGAGTGCGTAGCAATCCCATGGCCGATCCGGAGTCGACAGAGTACGACAGCTTCCTTCCGGAGAGATCGGAAGGAAGATTTCCACACCTTCGTTGTCTCCTTGATGCCTCTCAGTTTGTTGGGTGGAGGCGTGGCACGCCATGCCTCCTCCCAATGCGACAGGATCGAATGCCGCAACTGAGAGCGCACATCACTAGCAGGCACCTTATGCGGTAGCGAGGGCAGTGGGACTGCCTCTCTCGCCGCCTGATCAGCAAGCTCGTTTCCCGCAATACCCATGTGGCTAGGAAGCCACACAAAGGTCACCCCGGTTCCAGCGTTACGCGAACTGACGAGCTGGTCGTGCACACGCTGGACCATCGGGTGCTTCGGGAAACACACATCGATCGCCTGCAGCGCACTCAGAGAGTCAGTACACACAAGAAAGTGCTGGTGATCGTCTGATAACGTGTACCGCAGAGCCTCTAAGATGGCATAGAGCTCCGCAGTGTACACGCTACAGGCTTCGGGAAGTGAAAAGAGAAACCGACGATCCTCAACCACAAATGCACAGCCTACTTTCTCGTTTACCCTCGAACCGTCCGTGAATACAAGCCCTGATCCCGGATACCGTGTCACCACGGACTGGAACAGCCTCCGATGGACGGAGGAGTCCGTGTCCGACTTGGGGCCGGTGTGCAGATCCAGGATGATATCAGGGCGAGAGACCATCCACAGAGGGGCCTTGCTAGGTACTCGGACGATACAGGACACAGAAGGAAATCGGAACTGACGGTATAAGTGATCCAAGCGAATCCCCGCCGGCCGAGTGGCTCGGGCGAGCACATCATACAGCCGGCGATTCGGATTGTAAAACAAACATGGATAGCTTGGATGAAGTGGCATCTGTCGAATAGTTGCAGCATAGGTCAGCAGTACTTGTTGGCGCCTCAGGTGTAAAGGAAGTACGCCAGCCTCGGCGAGCAAGCTGACGACTGGGCTTGTCCGAAAGGCACCCGCCGCCAGCCTCACACCGCCGTGGTGGACACTGTCCAGTTTAACAAGCACTGACTTACGGGCCGAACCATATGCTACACTGCCATAATCTAACCTAGATAAAATCAGTGACTTATAAAAACGCAGGAGCACCGCGCGGTCCGCCCCCCATGATGTGCCGCTAAGAAACCGCAACATGTTGAGTCTCATAGCGCTGGCAGTTTTCAAACACCGCACGTGTGGTTCCCACGTCAATTTCTGATCGAAAAGGAGCCCAAGGAACCGGTAAGCAGCAACAACAGCCAAAGCTACATTGCCCAGATAAAGCTTAGGATCAGGATGGAGAGTGCGCTTTCGGCAGAAATGGACAACCGAGGGCTTAGCGGTTGAGAATCGAAAGCCATGCTCTAGTGTCCAGCGTTCCACTCTCCGAATAGCTTGTTGTAGCTGTCGTTCAGCGACCGCCATATTTTGCGCACTATAATGTAGAGCGAAGTCGTCTACATATAGCGACGGTACCACTGCTGGACCAGCAGCAACGACTGTACCGTTTATGGCAATTGCAAATAATGTTACGCTAAGCATCGATCCCTGTGGGGATCCGTTTTCCTGTATATGATATTGCGAATATGTCCCCCCTATTCGGACACGGAATAGGCGAATGGACAGAAAATTCGCAATACACACCGGCAAGTTACCTCGGAATTTCCATTGATGCAGGGTAGAGAGGATGCCGTAACGCTAAGTTGTGTCATAGGCCTTCTCGAGGTAAAAAAAAAAACAGCGACTTGGTGCTGTCTCCGGAGAAAAGCGTCCTGTATGGCGGCCTCTAGGTGTACCAGATGGTCGTTGGTACACCAAGACGCCCTGAATCCACACTGGTATTCAGACAGGAGTCCTCGCTTCTCCAGGACCCACACCAGGCGCCGATTGACCATCCTCTCAAAGAGCTTGCACAGACCGTTAGTGAGGCAAATAGGTCTGTAACTCCCTGTCAAATTGGGATCCTTATCGGGCTTCAGGATAGGTATAATGATACCTTCCTGCCATTGCACTGGAAACACACCTTCCAACCAGATACGATTAAACACCCTGAGCAAATAACGAATCCTCTCATCGTTAAGGTGCTTAAGCATCTGGTTGTGAATATTATCCCGGCCGGGAGACGTGTCCCTGCAGAGCGCCAGCGCTCCGCGGAGTTCCCACTCCGTAAGGGGCACGTTATACTCCTCAGAAGCGCGGGAAGCAAAACTAAGCTGGAAACGTTCTGCCTCGCGCTTCAGGGCCATGAAGGCAGGGTCATAGTTATCGGAATCGGTTATATCCGCAAAATAAGTTGCGAGATGGTTTGCAACGCGATAAGGATCTGTAACCAATTCATTATCAATGGAAATTCCCGGTACAGTAGAAGATGTCTGAATTCCCGAAATGCGTCGTAGTTTAGTCCACGCTTGAGAGGAGGGGGTATGTGCCGTAATAGAAGACACATACCGTTCCCAGGATTGTTTCTTACTCTGGCGAATAAGAATCCGTGCTTTGGCACGAAATTTCTTAAACGCCACCAAATTGGCCATGGTTGGACGCCGACGGTAGTGCTTATGAGCTCGACGACGTTCTCATATTGCCGCTGCAATATCCTCAGCCCACCAAGGGACGACTTTGCGACGAGGAGTCCCAGAAAAGGATGGAATGGACTCTTCGGCGGCAGCAAGAAGCACATCGGTGATGTGCTGTACCTCGTCATCGACGCTCCGGCAACCAAGATCTACGAACACAGCTCGTTCTTGAACCGAGGGCCAATTTGCCCGCTTAAGCACCCGACGACTGGGGAACTCCACGGGCGTCTGGTTCAGAAGTGTAAGAACGATCGGGAAATGGTCACTGTCACAGAGGTCGTCATGTACATATCAACCAAATAGGGGGACCAGCGCACGGCTACACACACTCAAGTCAATGTGTGAGTACGTGCCGTGCGCTAAGCTAAAATGTGTAGCTTCCCCTGTATTTAATAGAGATAAATCCAACCCTTGAATTAAGACCTCCGTGTCCCTTCCTCTGGGGCAGGAATATGGTGATCTCCATTGGGGGTGATGAGAGTTGAAATCACCCACGAGTAGGAAAGGGACTGGAAGTTGATCAACAAGATCAAAGACGTCATTAATATCAAGGGACTGGTTCGGTGGAAGATACACGTAACAAACAGTTGTCATAGCAGGCAAGGAGACGCGAACTGCAATAGCTTCCAGAGGAGTGGCGAGTGGAAACTCCTCACTATAGCAGTCAGAGCGAACGAAGGTACAAACGCCCCCCGGAAGCCCGGGCGGCGTCTTGTCCCTCTTTAGAGTATAGTCGGAAACCTCTCAGAACAGTCTCGTGGTCAGGTCTGAGGTTTGTTTCCTGTAGGCAGACTATACTCGCTGCGTATTGTGCAATAAGCTGACGGAGCTCTGTCAAATGCCTGTCATAACTGTTACAATTCCACTGTAATAGTGCCATTGGGCGCAGTCCAATTCGGCCAGTTAATTACACTGATAAAATCGGACAGACTTTTCTGGCCAGCATGATCTGCCCCTTTGATACGATATAGTCCAATTCGGCCAGCGATAGCTCATTAGCAATCTCCCCTCTCTTCCCCCACTCTGCAGCCAACACAAACCATACTGTACACACGTTCCAACCTTTCCTCATTAAACTGTTGGAGGGAAGGTGACTCTCAGTTTCACGGTCCCAGGGGTGTCAATTACTATAAAGTCGCATATGTATGACCCACAGTTCAGGATATGGTAATTGAGTAGTGAATAAAACAGGATTGCTTTGATGAATCCTCGGTAAAACGGTTGCCATATTTCAGTTTGATGGATTTTTTTTAAGTCAGTCTTTTCAGATTACATTTCATTGAGCATTATGTGTCCACCTCATTGCGTATTGGCTATCACCACGGAGACTCGGGTTTGATTCCTGGCTATGCCAAGAAATTCAATTCTGGTATGAGGCCTGGAACGGGATGCACACAGCCTCGTAAGGTGTACTGAGAAGAGGTGTATTCGATTCCTAATCCCGCCATCCTGGAAGTGGTTTTCGTGGTTTCCCACTTCTCCTCCAAGCAAATGCCGGATTGGGTTATAACTGAAGGCCACAGCCGCCTCCTTCCCAATCCTCATCTGAATTACTCTAGGCCTACACACAATAATACAGCCATCACAGTACCACAGGCTATCAGACAAATCCCCCCCCACACACACACCCAATTACGTGGGGTTACATGACCACGATGTCGTAAAGCCCCTAAATCAACATCATTGAGCATTAGGCAGTAGGCGAATTTTCAAGGCATCAACATCAGCCCTCAGGTGAAGACCATTCACATCATGTACTATATTTACGTTCATAGATCATCATCATATATATTATTTCAGCAGTGTAGATCCCTCCTGCGGTGCTCACAAGCCACCGAGCGTGAAAAATGAACATTCAAATGAAAGAGAATATACATTACCAGTGACGCATTGCACTCTAATTTCATAAATATCTATAATTTCTTTAAAGAACGACTTTTAAAAAACTGTACGAAGTGTGCGATTTGCAGATACTGTTACCTGGGATACCAGGGTGAAACTTATGGACACTTATCCACAACTGTAGGGAAAAACTCAACCACTTCTCATCTCGTTCCCGTCAACATATTTAGTTGAAAAAGGATTTAGTTCTGTTATCCAGCTCCTCACAAAACAAAGAAATAAGTTGGACATGCCTCAAAGAAGACTTGTCCGTGAACTTAACGAACATAAAACCGGATATTCAAGCTTTAACTGAAATCCAGCAAGCACAAGGCAACCATTGAAAAGGTAAAATAAAACAATATGATAATGATGATGATAATTGTTGTTTTAAGGGGCCTAACATCTAGGTTATCGGCCCCTGATGGTTTGGGTGATCGTGAAGATGAAAATGAAAAGCGAACTTAAAACTAAAACTAACTACTAACCTATATTCTAGAAGAAGAAATGGAAAACTAAAGGAGAATAAGGCAAATAAAGGACAGGAGGAAAAGAAATGCCCTCAACCCTCGAAGAAGGCGGATTGAGGGACTTGGAAGGAAGGAGAGCCATGAAAGGCAGATAGGAAAGTGAAGGAGGAGAGGGTCCGCCCCAAAGGTAAGGGACAAAAAGGGAAAACGGACCCAGCTCAGGAATCCCTCGGGGTCGCCAACTCCCGAACTCACCAGCCGTGAGCCCCTGAGGGTGTAGCTTTATCTAGGGTGCACCAAAAGTGGTGGGGCTACATACACCCGGCCTCCATGAGGGCCTTAAGCAGAAGGCAGGAGATCACATGAAAAGAAAAAGAAGGCAGACCCCTCGCAGAAGGAGGGAATCAGAAAAGATGAGAAAAGGGCCAATTAAGGCGGAAAGGAAGAGACTCCCTAGGCCTCGGATACCCTAATATCGTCGGGGTCGGAAGAGAACAAGAGTTGACCAAGGGAGGTCGATAGGAAAGAAGAAAGAGAGGAGCCGGCACAAGTAAGTGGAAGCAATGCCGGACTCAACTGGGGCCCCGTGGTCGCCAACCCACAACCCACTAGATGTGAGCCCCTGGGGGGAATAAAACAATAACAAAGTTTTCTAACTGTCAATCTTTTTTCCAGATTCCAATTTAAAAAAAGAAAACATGAATTCCTATTTTTAGCCTATTTTCAATTTTGAAAAAACAGGCTTATGAGATCACCTTTTGTCCGTGTGTGTGTGCGTGTGTGTGTGTGTGATTCGTGTGTGTGTCCCCCCCTAATAAAATCTAAACGGCTGGAGCGATTTCAATGAAACTTGGAAAGTTCATAGCACTATTCCCGGCGACCTCGACCGTGCCCTTCAAATTTTGTTACGACTCACCAATCCAACATGGCGGCTGTGCGAAATATTTCACCAGCATTCTATATCTCCGAAACTATTACCGATATTACCCTGACATTTTCTATGGTGATATAGGGAACTACTATAAGTTCACTTATGTGATTTTTGAAAATCTGATAACTACAAAACCAACATGGCGGCCAAGCGAATTTGCGACTTTTAAATAGACGTTTATCGCGATTTGACCAACCAAACGCAATGAAACTTGGTACAGTATATGTTTATATACATTGTAATGCACCGACATCTAACTTCGTTCAATTGTTTACATAATCACAAGATGGCGGATGTGCGAAATATTTCACCGGCATTCTATATCTCTGAAACTATTAGCGGTAAAACCCTGAAATTTTGTACGGAGATAAAGGGCACTACTGGAAGTCCATCTATAAGACTTTAAAAAACCGTTTAACTACAAAACGAACATGGCGGCCAAGCGAATTTGAAAATTTTAAATAGACCTTTCTCGCGATTTAATGTTCCAAGCGCACTGAAACCTGGCACAGGAAATATTTATACACATTGTAATCCACTGGTATCTAATTTAGTTCAATTGTTTACATAACCTCAAGATGGCGGCAGTGCGAATTTTAAAATTAAGATTTTATTTATTGTGATGTAGTCATGCGATCGAAGTGAAAGTTTGAATAATGAACCTACGCAATAATTTTCCTTTAATGGTACATGACTCTATGGCCTATACATTTAACAATCCAACATGGCAACCATCCGAAATATTTAGACGATACTGAATATCTACGAATCTATTTTAGCAATCAAACTGCATTTTTTAATGTTCATAGGGGCTATGAACTTAAGTTCACCTATAGGACTTTAAATAACCTGGTGATCACAAATCCAACATGGCGGTGACGCGATTTATAAATATTCACATGGACGTTTCTCGCATTTTAACCAACCGCGTGCAGTGAAACTTGGTAAAGTAAATCCTTATACGAATGTTAATCCACTGGCATCTAATTTATGTAAATTGTTGCCATAACCTCAAGATGGCAGCTGTGAAAATTTTTAAAATCTCCTTGTTTTTTCTTGTGTCCTAATTATGCGATTGAAATTTGAATACTACACGTTCACAATAATCTGCATGTAACAGTACATAACTCTAGGACCTACATATATAAAATCCAACATGGCGACCATCCGAAATATTTAGTCGGTTCTCAATATCTACGAATCTATTACAGCAATCAAACTGAAATTTTGTATGTTGGTAGTGGCAATTAACATAGGATATATGAAAATAGGCTGTATAGTTCTTCACGGAACTACTTGTTTAAATGTACGTCAATGATCTTAGTTAATTATTTCAATTCTTTGTTCTTTAAAAAAAATCCGTAAAAAATGTACATTTTTTCAGTGTTATTTAAGAGTGACCGGATAATACTGCTTCGGTTGTTTTTATATACGGTAGTAAAATTGTTTAAAATAATAAATCTGCCTTATTATTTCCACTTTACTTCAAATTCAACTTAGGCATACAATGAAAATGAAAAGGGGCCGATAGGTTATTATTATTATTATTTATTAAATCCTTACAAATACACACATTTTACAAAATTCAGATTAACTGGACACATTTTATGAATTTCCTTACACTTCCTACTCATTGTTTAACCTGTCAATTTACAATTATTAAATTATATTGTTACAATATGATAAAGACAGGTCGAAATAGGATACACATTCATACAGAGCAGGAAGAGATATCACATATGCCACTAAAAGGTGCAACCTTGTGAGTGGCATGCATATCATTGATTACTATTTCAAAATATTGTATAATGGCTTAGCCGAATAACACGTTCAATGTAAATGATGCATACACTAAACAAGATGTTCAGTAAAGAACATATAGCCTACTTTCTCCTAAATGCATGGGTATTGTTATAACTCTTTGTCCTTTCCAAGGAGTATATTTGAATGTTGGTTGTAGTAGCTTGTTGAAATAAGTGTCATACGGATATTAAACATGAATATGAGGTGCCCTTTGCTAGTGCTACCTCTGTACCAAATTTCGTTCAATTCGGTTTCACAGTGTATGAATAGATAGGGGGAATCGATTGACACACATACATGGCCGCCAGCCGCAAATTATTGGGCAGATGACCTAGTAGTTTGGTCAAAAGATTCTTCATACATAAAGGTATAACGTTACAAAATTTGGAGGAGATCAGATAAAAAGGTTGGTCGTAATTTGATTTAAGCTTTGAACATTTGGGTGACCGCCATTACGTTTCCGTCAAGACTGCGGCAATGTAAAACATGACACTGAGGTGCTCTTTGCTTGTGCTACCTCTGTACCAAATTTCGTTCAATTCGGTTTCACCGTGTTTGAATAGATAGGGGGAATCAATTGGCACACATACATGGCCACCATCCGCAAATTATTGGGCAGATGACCTCGTAGTTTGGTCAAAAGATTCTTCATACATAAAGGTATAACGTTGCAAAATTTGGTAGAGATCAGATGATTAGGTTGGTCGTAATATTATTTAAGCTTTTATCATTTGGGTGACCGCCATTACGTTTTCGTCAAGATGGCGGCGATATATGATGATGATGATAATTGTTGTTTTAAGGGGCCTAACATCTAGGTTATCGGCCCCTGATGGTTTGGGTGATCGTGAAGATGAAAATGAAAAGCGAACTTAAAACTAAACCTAACTACTAACCTACATACTAGAAGAAGAAATGGAAAACTAAAGGAGAATAAGGCAAATAAAGGACAGGAGGAAAAGAAATGCCCTCAACCCTCGAAGAAGGCGGATTGAGGGACTTGGAAGGAAGGAGAGCCATGAAAGGCAGATAGGAATGTGAAAGAGGAGAGGGTCCGCCCCAAAGGTATGGGACATAAGGGGAAAACGGACCCAGCTCGGGAATCCCTCGGGGTCGCCAACTCCCGAACTCACCAGCCGTGAGCCCCTGAGGGTGTAGCATTATCTACGGTGCACCAGAAGTGGTGGGGCTACATACACCCTGCCTCCTTAAGGGCCTTGAGCACAAGGCAGGAGGTAAAAGGAAAACAAAAAGAAGGCTGACCCCTCACAGAAGGAGGGTATCAGGAAAGATGAGACAAGGGCCAATTAAGGCGGGAAAGTGAAAGACTCCCTAGGCCTCGGATAACCTAATACCGTCGGGGTCGGAAGAGAACAAGAGTTGACCAAGTGAGGTCGACAGGAAAGAAGATGATGATGATAATTGTTGTTTTAAGGGGCCTAACATCTAGGTTATCGGCCCCTGATGGCTTGGGTGATCGTGAAGATGAAAATCGAACTTAAAACTAAAACTAACTACTATCCTACATACTAGAAGAAGAAAATGAAAACTAAAGGAGAATAAGGCAAATAAAGGACAGGAGGAAAAGAAATGCCCTCAACCCTCGAAGAAGGCGGTTTGAGGGACTTGGAAGGAAGGAGAGCCATGAAAGGCAGATAGGACAGTGAAAGAGGAGAGGGTCCGCCCCAAAGGTAAGGGACAAAAGGGGGAAAACGGACCCAGCTCAGGAATCCCTCGGGGTCGCCATCTCCCGAACTCACCAGCCGTGAGCCCCTGAGGGTGTAGCATTATCTAGGGTGCACCGAAAGTGGTCGGGCTACATACACCCTGCATCCTTAAGGGCCTAGAGCACAAGGCAGGAGGTAAAAGGAAGAGAAAAAGAAGGCTGACCCCTCGCAGAAGGAGGGTATCAGAAAAGATAAGACAAGGGCCAATTAAGGCGGGAAAGGAAGAGACTCCCTAGGCCTCGGATACCCTAATACCGTCGGGGTCGGAAGAGAACAAGAGTTGACCAAGTGAGGTCGACAGGAAAGAAGAAAGAGAGGAGCACGGCACAAGTAAGTGGAAGCAATGCCGGACTCAGCTGGGGCCCAGCGGCGATATAAAACTTGTCACTGAGATACCCTTTGCTAGTGTTACCTCTGTACCATATTTCGTTCAATTTAGATTCACCGTGTTTGAAAAGATAGTGGGAATCGATTTGCACACAAATATGGCCACCATCCGCAAATTATTATGCAGATGACCTCGTAGTTTGGTCAGAGGATTCTTCATACTTAAAGGTATAATGTTACAAAATTTGATATAGATCAGATGAATAGGTTGGTCGTAATTTGATTTAAGCTTTGAACATTTGAGTGGCCGCCATTACGTTTACGTCAAGATGGTGGCGATATAAAACATGACACTGAGGTGCCCTTTGCCAGTGCTAACTCTGTACCAAATGTCGTTCAATTCGGATTCACCGTGTTCGAATTGATATGGGGGGACAGACATTCAGAGTACTCACACTCACACACACACACACACACACACACACAGACAGACACACAATTTTTGGACTTGTAGTGATCTCAAAGTCTACTTTCATTTTTTGCAAAAATCGAAAGTAGGCTAAAAATAATGAATATGAAGGAAAATTGAATTTGTGTTTGTATAAACTAGTAGGCTCAACTAATTATATTTTTAATTTTAATTTTGTTTTCTCTGAGAAAATATTTTATATGCATCTTCAGGTTTGCATGATTTCGTTTAAATTCTTTTAATGTAATTGGGAGAATATTATATAATTTTGGTGAGAAATACAGAAAGTTACGTTTGGCTATACATAACTTTGGTTGATATAAAATAGAGTGATCAACATTATTCGCAGTATGAGATTCTACACTATCTGAACACTTTTTAGTACATTTTTATAGGCGCCTCCCCAGGCAAGAACTGACTGGGTTAGAGCATGGGAGATGTCTCTTATTAATTTGTAATTGACAATACGTTTTAAATTGTGAAATATATAGATTGTTCTTCTTATTTTACTTGTAAGGTGTTTGCATTCGGTGTTAGTCAACCTCTAGAAAGGGGAGATGGGCCACAAAAGGTTGAGAACCACTGGGCTACGCCTACCGTTGATGAATTTCAAAATTAGAGAAAAATGTGCATGTAATTTGCAGGATAAGAATGATTATGTAACAAGTTTGATGATGATGATGATAATGATGATGATGATGATGATGATGATGATGATGATGATGATGATTGGTGTCTTAACGGTCGGAACAGCAAGGGCATCTGCCCAAACATAGGCTAATGTTATGCAAATAGTGTCAGTCTGAGTGAAACAGCTGGTTAAGAACGTATTTTCTATCAAGTTACAACACATAGCGAGAGCATTTGAATGCAAATATCTCTAGACGAATTTTAATCCACGCAAAATAACTCGAACCACCCCGTGGCACTACAGCCCATGTTTGATCCTGGCCTACCAAGCGACCGCTGCCCAGCCATTCGGCCTACAGATTGAAGGGTGAAGCGAGGTCATGTCGACAGTTAATTTTTGTATCCGTGACCGGGGCGCTGCCCCACTGTCAGACAACTACTCAATTGTCCTAACGAGGCTGAGTGTACACTTTTCCTTCTCCTGATGCAGAATTGAGAAGAGGCAGGTTCGATTCCCACCTCAGCCATCCTGGAAGTGGTTTCCAAGGTTTCTCATTTCTACTCTACGCAGATGCCGAGATTGTACCTAAATTAAGTCCATGGACACCTCCTAACCATATCCTAGACCAATTACAAGTACACAATAGTACGCTACAGCAGTCACTATAACACAAATTATCAGACAGATTCCACATACACCAAAGTATTACATAATCGCAAAGCCTTTAAAATGAAGAAACGACAAAAAGTACCCATTTTCAGCCCTCGAGTCACATCTTAAGTATGACTGGCTGCGTTGCTCAGTGGTAACGTTCTCGCATGCTGTGCCCAATGTTACAGGATCGAATCCTGGCGCAGTTAATTGGCAATTGTGGGTGCGTAAATGCGATGGAGCCAGAGCCGTGTCAGTAGTTTTACTGCCACGTTAAAGATCTCCTTCGGTACAACATTCCGACACCCCGGCGTCTATAGATCATACGTTTCTGGCTGGAATCTAACCCAGAGCCTCCTCGGTAAAAGAAAAGCGTGCTATCCATACACCACGGGGGACAATAATAATAATAATAATAATAATAATAATAATAATAATAATAATGTAAGGGGTTTAAGGTACCTTTTAACTGTTGTGGCCTTTTAAAAGAATAAAGGCCTAATGTTTGTTTCACTGAAAGTGTGCAAAACCCATTTTGTACAACCCTACATGGAAGTGTGTTTACGGGAAATATCAGAACCAGTGGGTCATTCTGCAAGATCAAGTAAGTTATCTTAGCTTTTAGGTTTTGACAATGGTAGTGGTGGGGGACCGAAAGGAGAAGGATCTCAGCGGAAGAACCAGAACTTGGCCTGGGGCAATTGGCCAGAAAGGACTGTGCGATGGAATGACAAGATAAGAAAGATCCACTCAGAAGATTAGCTGGCTCAATTCGCCAACTCCCGTGCCATTGTGTGAACTTATAAACTAGGGATAAGTTGGAGCAGCAAGCTACAACTTAACCTCTGGAGGATCATCAGCCGCTACGTCGACTATAATCTCCATGTCCTCAGGCGAGGTCATGGAGTGAATCGACTCGGTGGAAGATTTCCTGGACGCAGTTCGGCGACGGGGGGATCTCCGTGGGGAGCGCGCAGATCTGGGGACCGAAACGTCCCCAGGCGCAGAAGCATCCGCAGGTGGTGGGGCGAATGGCTTCCCCTTTTTTGGAGAAAGGGAATGCGTAGTGCGGGGTCCCTTCTTCCCCGCCTCTTTAAGATATATAGACGGGCCAGGAGCCGAATTCCTGACCCTGGTCGACGATGCCGCCTCCGCCGGTTTCGGCGCGGCTTTCGCGGACCGTTTGGGTGGGGAGTAAGTCGAAGACTTCCTCCCGAGTGGGGAGTAAGTCTTCAACTTCCTCCCCTGCTGTGCGGGCGGTGCAGCCTTCGCTCGCACAGCCTTCGTGCTGGCCGAAGGTGGAGTTGAAGTCACCTTCGGGCTTTTCGTTATTATCATGGGTGCTGGTTTCGGAACAGGAAACTCAGGTGCAGGTTTCACAGCTGGTACAAAAGATGAGGTAGACGGAACCAAATTGGGTAATATAACGCGATACTCAATCGTAGGCGAAGGAGCAATCGCGGTATGGTACTTCTTGCGGGCTTCCTGGTAGGTGAGACCATCCAGGGTTTTGATCTCCTGGATTTTCTTCTCACTCAGGAAGACAGGGCAGTTCCTGTCCCGAGGAGAATGAAATCCAGGGCAATTAGTGCACTGATAAGGTGTTGTGCACTCTTCCGCTTCGTGTGGTATCTTACCGCATGTTCCGTAGATTTCTGGGCTCGAGCATCGGGTTAACATGTGCCCGAACTTCTGGCACTTATAACACCTCATTGGTGGAGGGATATAAGGCCGTACGTCACAACGGTAACTTGTAACCTTGACTTTCTCCGGGAGCACCGAAAGCTCAAAGGAAATAATGAAAGCACCAGTATCCACGATTTGACCATTGACCTTGCGCGTAATGCGCCGGACATCAGTCACGTGACGGTGCTGCATATCCTACTTGAGCTCCTCGTCAGTGTTAAGAATCAAGTCCCGGTGGAAGATAACTCCTCGGACCAGATTCAGGGACGTGTGCTTTTCCACTTTGACGGGAATTTTGCCAAAGTGGTCACATTGCAAAAGTTGTTCAACTTACTCACCAGTCCTAGTCTTGAGCAACAAGCTACCGTTCCTCATCTTTTGTACTTTCTCAAGCTCACCATAGACACCTTCTATGTGGCGAGAAAACAAAATGCTCTTTAGTTAGTTATTGTTGTTTTAAGGGGCGGAACTACGAGGTCATCTTCCCCTCTTAACACAGATTAAAGAATACAAATTTTGAAATGAATTTAAAATTTTGAGGTGGACAACTAATTTAAAAAGACCAAAAATTAATAAAACAAAAACAAAAAGAAATTAAGTAAAAAACAAAATCATAAAAATAAACAAAAATTACGGAAAAAACAAAAACATTATCATTCAAAAACGAACAAGTCGTTGATTCAATGTTCACTGGAGAACTTAGATTGCTGGCCCTAACCCACTCTCACTTATAAAGCGGATAACGCGATCAGCAGCCACCGCGTCATCGGCTAATATAAGTTTGAGTGTCGTCTGCAAACCAAGGTTTCTTCGTAAGTCAGCAAGATCCACACACTCGGTAAAAATGTGGGCCACGGTGAATACGGCTCCACAGGTACAAAGTGGGGGGTCTTCCCTTCTCATTGGGTACGAGTGGGTGGATCTTGTATGATCTATCCTTAACCTACACAAAATGACGAACTCTCTCCGGGCCCGGAAGGAGCTCCGCCACACGCGAGTAGTTCCCTTGATCGCTCTCAGTTTACTGGGCAGTGGGTCAGCTAGCCACTGACTCTCCCAAAAAGCCAGAACTTGTAGGCATAACTGAGAGCGAATATCTCTAGTGGGTACCTCCATTGGTCGAGGTGGTAGTGATACCGCCTCTTTTGCAGCTTGATCTGCTAACTCATTTCCCGCAATTCCCATGTGGCTTGGAAGCCACAGAAAGGTGATTCGAGTGTCAGCGTGGCACAGCCCGGCTAGTAGGTCGTGGATTCGCTGCACTAGGGGGTGTTGCGGGAAACATGTAGCAATTGACTGCAACGAATTCAATGAGTCGGTACACACGAGAAAGTGGATTCGAGCATCCTGTAGTGCAAACTGCAGAGCTTCATAGATGGCAACGAGCTCCGCAGTAAACACACTACAGGCCTCAGGCAAAGGGATCTTGGTATTTGCACCATCAATAACGTAAGCACAACCCACTTTCTCGTCCACCTTCGAACCATCCGTGTATAGAATGCCAGCGTCCGGAAATTGGTGAACTATGCTGTGGAACTGCCTCCGGTAAACGGACGCATCCGTGTTCACCTTAGGACCTCGGTGCAGATCTAACCGAATTTCCGGACGCGGGACTTGCCACGGAGGCACCTCGCTAGGTGTCCGGATCATACAGGGACCTACAGCCACTCCTATTTCAGTACACGAGCTATCAAGTCTAATACCAACCGGCCGAGTGGCACGAGGCCGGTTGGCGTAACCCTGGTGGTTTTGGGTACCGAAGAGAGCTTGATAGGTCGGGTGTTGCGGCATTTGACGCACATTGGATGATGATGATGATGATAATTGTTGCTTTAAGGGGCCTAACATCTAGGTTATCGGCCCCTAATGATCTGGGTGATAGCGAAGATGATAATGAAACGGAAACCAGAACGAAAATTAAGGGAGACGGAAAATACTTACAAAAAGGAACTCGGATTGAAACGACTCACAAAATGTTCTTACAAAAGGGAATTTAGAACGAAAAGATTCACAAAAGGAATAGATTGAAAAATACCCACAAAATGAAGGCTAGGTTCAAAATACGTACAAAATGCAATGTAGCGTCGAAATACTTACAAAATGCAACTGAAATTCAAAATACTTACAAAATGCAAATGAGATCGAAAATACGTACAAAATGCAATTGAGGTTCAAAATACTTACAAAATGCAATTGAAATTGAAAATACACAATGCAATTCAGATTGAAATAGGCCTTATCCCAGTTCCAATCCAAATTCTTCACAAAGTGCAATCGAAATTCAAAATACTTACAAAATGCAATTGAAATTGAAAATGCTTACAAAATGTACGGTGATTCTAACGACTCATGTGGATTGACAATACTTACAAAAAGCAATTTAGATTGAAAATACTTGACAAAATGTAATTTAGATTCAAAATACCCACAAAATGCAATTGAGAATCAAAATATGTGCAAAATGTCCCCAAACAAAATGCATTTAGATTCAAAATTCGTGCGAAATGCGGTTTTGGTTGAAAATACTTACAAAATGCAATTGAAATTCAAAATACTCACTAAAAGGCCCCGCAACCTGCATTGAAAGACTTACTAAAAAGCAATTTAGATTGTCAATCTTTACAAAATGCAATTGAGGTTGAAAACAATCGCGAGATGTAATTTACATCGAAAAAACTTACAAAATGCAACATAGATCAAAAAAGCCTGAAAAATCGATAAAAGGGAATTTAGATACACGGTGATTCGAGTAACAAAAACAGTGCGGGAATCTTAAAGAGAAAAGGAAATAGAAGGAAAAGAGGAGTGGGGAGGGGAGAGAGGAGAAGGTCCGCCCCAAAGGGAAGGGACAAAAGGGGAAAACGGACCCAGCTCAGGAATCCCTCGGGGTCGCCAACGCCCGAACTCACCAGCCGTGAGCCCCTGAGGGTGTAGCATTATCGACGGTGCACCAGAAGTGGTGGGGCTACATACACCCTGCCTCCTTAAGGGCCTTGAGCACAAGGCAGGAGGTAAATGGAAAAGAACAAGAAGGCTGACCCCTCACAGAAGGAGGGTATCAGGAAAGATGAGACAAGGGCCAATTAAGGCGGGAAAGGAAGAGACTCCCTAGGCCTCGGATACCCTAATACCGTCGGGGTCAGAAGAGAACAAGAGTTGACCAAGTGAGGTCGACAGGAAAGAAGACAGAGAGGAGCCCGGCACAAGTAAGTGGAAGCAATGCCGGACTCAGCTGGGGCCCCGTGGTCGCCAACCCACGCCCACAAGATGTGAGCCCCTGGGGGATGACGCACATTGGCAGCATATGCTAAAAGCATATCTTGGCGTCTATAATTTAAAGGTGGAACACCCGATTCGGCGAGTAGGCTGGGTATCGGGCTGGTTCGGAAGGCACCGGTAGCCAGCCTAACGCCACTATGGTGGATACTGTCCAGCATTTTCAAGGTTGCCGGCCTTGCTGAACCGTATGCCGCAGAACCATAGTCTAGCCGGGACAGGACGAGGGCTTGGTAGAACCGTTGCAGCACCGCACGGTCAGCCCCCCACGAAGTGCCACTAAGAAACCTGAGCATGTTCAGTTTCCTGAGACATGTCATTTTCAATTGCCGTATATGGTGCTGCCACGTTAACTTGCTGTCAAAATGGAGCCCCAGGAAGCGATAAGTGTCAACCAACGGCAACGCAGCATCTCTGAGATGTAGTTCAGGGTGTAAATGTAGCCTCCGGAGCCGACAAAAATGGACGACGGAGGTTTTCGCCGTTGGAAAACGAAAACCCCGGTCGTGAGCCCACCTGTCGAACCGGTTGATAGCTAGCTGCAATTGCCGTTCCACGACTGCCATACTTCCAGAGCTATAATGCAGAGCTAAATCGTCTACATACAGCGATGGAACTACCGCGGACCCGGCGGCGGCAACAATGCCATTAATGGCAATCGCGAACAAGGTGACACTCAGCACTGAACCCTGAGGAACTCCATTTTCTTGGGTATAGTATTGCGATAATGTCCTACCGACCCTTACACGGAAGAGTCGGACGGACATGAAATTCGCAATGAAAGTCGGTAAGTTACCACGGAGTCCCCACTTGTGAAGGGTGGAAAGGATCCCGTAGCGCCATGTGGTGTCGTAGGCTTTCTCGAGGTCAAAGAAAACCGTGACTAGGTGCTGCTTTCGGAAAAAAAAGCCTCCTGTATGGCGCTCTCAAGTCGCACCAGATGGTCAGTGGTGGACCTATAAGAGCGAAATCCACATTGGTACTCAGACAGGAGACCTTTATCCTCCAAGAACCACACCAGTCTACGGTTCACCATCTTTTCGAGCAGCTTACATAGGCCATTTGTCAAACAAATGGGCCTATAGCTGCTTACAAACTTGGGATCCTTTCCAGCCTTAGGAATCGGTATCACGATCCCCTCTCGCCATTGAGATGGAAACTCCCCTTTACCAGCTTGAAATCACCCCCATCTGTTCTGGTAGCTACCAGAAACTTGGGGGTGTTAGCACCCAGATTTTCACGCACAGATTGTTCCCAGGGGGCTGATCCCCGTAGGGAATCAAATGTTAAAGACTTGGGTGTAGGACCACCCTGGTTGGGGATTTTTCTTTTTGAACCCATGGCCAGATCATCCTCCCAGAATGCCACCGTCATCCGATCACGGGCCGTCACAGTAGGCGCTACCCAGCCAGGGCAAGGCCCGCCTAGCTTGGAAGGCATTGCCCGGGGGTCCGATGTTTTACAATGCCGTTTCGGCATGTACCCCTTGGCATATACTGGATTTTACAGCTCTGACATTCGGCTGTGCGGGGGCCAGCGTAGTCAGGCGGATACTACTGCACGGGTACATGGCACACCCACCTGTCGGCGCGGCCAAGACCGGAACAGGCTTTCGAGCGTAGTCGCAAGCGTAAGTGGCCCATCCCCTAACAGCACGCACATATAGAAATTTTGGTTGCCAGACCCTGAAAGCAGTAACGGAAAGAAGTGCGATATAACCCAATGAGAATTAGACCGCACGGGTGTATGTCTTTTAGAGCTGACTGTCAAACCCTCGAAAGGGGACCGATCCGAGAAGCCCTTTTAGTCGCCTTTAATACTGGCAGGGATTACCGTGGATGTATGCGCTTCCTCCCACCCACTGGGGGTCCAATTCACAAAACAACGCGGAGTCCTTAAATTATAGCCAAGGTCGCCCCTTTTAGTCGCCTCTTACGACAGGCAGGGGATACCGTGGGGAAAGGAAGATACTCCCTAGGCCTCGGATACCCTAATACCGTCGGGGTCGGAAAAGAACAAGAGTTGACCAAGGGTGGTCGACAGGAAAGAAGACAGAGGAGCCCGGCACAAGTAAGTGGAAGCAATGCCGGACTAAGCTGGGGCCCCGTGGTCGCCAACCCACGTCCCGCTAGATGTGAGCCCCTGGGGGGTCTCATAGATTACGACCAGATCATGATGGTCAGCGATACCACAACATTAAGAATGTTCACGTATCTCTACAATGAAATTCTCCCAGACTTCATGCCAGGCAGGTTGCCATCCATTGTACTGTTTAAAATACATCGAACATTGGGCAACTATTCAAGGAGGATAGGAACAGTGCCTACACTCAGATATGGAGGTTCGAGTCTGGCTGCATGGCTGTCATGCTCAGTGACCATGACAGCATGCTGCGTGCATCCGAGTTCTCTGTCTGGGTTGAGAAAGATTGTAAAAGGACCGGGCACACTCGAATACTTGCACTTATGGAATACCTCGAAAACCTAGATCTCACCCCAGCACAGTTGTCCGATATCTATGGACTTTGTAGATATTGGGGACACCCCACTGTTCATGAATCTCTGGGTTGTGCAAAAGTACAGCACATTGCGTGTGGGGATCAACAATTCGATCCAGAGGTTGCCACACTATGTGCTGGGGTTTTGAAGCGGCAAATAGTAGCCAGTTTTCTCTGCAAGCATAGGAGGTGGCCCCGACATGGAATTAATGATCATCTTAGTGGAACTCCACTGCTTGATCTACTAGAGAGTCAGAATAGGACTAACAATTTTTACTCCTCCCACTACCCCTTGAGTGATTGGGGACAAGTCCGATTTGATAAAAAGTTCGAGTTTGATTATTACACGGATAACTCTGAGATAATTGAGGATAAAGCATGCTCAGTTTCAAGATCAGAATTGAGGACTCTCTACAATCCAGACAGGTTGGGGTACAACACCGGAAAAGCAAAGCAGCCACGTAGAGTTCTGCACAGCAGAGACACCATAGATGTTAAGATGATAAGCATCAACATGATACCGGACAGCTAGCGTGAACAGAAAATAGCGCCAAGGCAATTTGCCATGATGATCCTCTAGCCTAGGTTATACTGCTGCTGCACTGAGACAAACTTAGCCAGGTCTATATTCAAATACTTCCCCCAGCAGACTATGACACTGGATGAACCTGAATTATGTAAGAGGCTTTATTCATTGGCCAGTCAGAATGGAAATCCAAATCATCACGTGACTCCCACCATAGGGATCGACTTTTCAAGTTGGAACCTGTGTTGGACATACCTTTACACCCACTCAGTGTTTCAGATGGTTGACGATCTCTTCGGAACCCCCGGTTTGTTCGTAGCTACTCATCCTTTCTTTCAGTCATGTATATTTGCATTTGCTTCCCGCCACAACCCCCCCACCATGCCTCCTTAACTCTAAGAACTCACACATTTACAGGTGCCTTACCTTATGGGGAACGCATGGAGGAGGGCTAGAAGGGCTCAGTCGGAAAGTTGATGATGATAATTGTTGTTTTAAGGGGCCTAACATCTAGGTTATCGGCCCCTGATGGTTTGGGTGATCGTGAAGATGAAAATGAAAAGCGAACTTAAAACTAAAACTAACTACTAACCTATGTACTAGAAGAAGAAATGGAAAACTAAAGAAGAATAAGGCAAATAAAAGGACAGAAGGAAAAGAAATGCCCTCAACCCTGAGAAGGCGGATTGAGGGACTTGGAAGGAAGGAGAGCCATGAAAGGCATATAGGAAAGTGAAAGAGGAGAGGGTCCGCCCCAAAGGTAAGGGACAAAAGGGGAAAACGGACCCAGCTCAGGAATCCCTCGGGGTCGCCAACTCCCGAACTCACCAGCCGTGAGCCCCTGAGGGTGTAGCATTATCTAGGGTGCACCAGAAGTGGTGGGGCTACATACACCCTGCCTCCTTAAGGGCCTAGAGCACAAGGCAGGAGGTAAAAGGAAGAGAAAAAGAAGGCTGACCCCTCGCAGAAGGAGGGTATCAGAAAAGATGAGACAAGGGCCAATTAAGGCGGGAAAGGAAGAGACTCCCTAGGCCTCGGATACCCTAATACCGTCGGGGTCAGAAGAGAACAAGAGTTGACCAAGTGAGGTCGACAGGAAAGAAGACAGAGAGGAGCCCGGCACAAGTAAGTGGAAGCAATGCCGGGCTCAGCTGGGGCCCCGTGGTCGCCAACCCACGCCCACTAGAAGTGAGCCCCTGGGGGTCAGTCGGAAAGGATGGACCCTATGTACCATCGGATTATTACTTCTCGTGGATCATCTATCTGGATAAAGAGTTACATCCTTGGGCAGGGGGACAATCAAGTATGCAAACTCTTAATCCCCGTCCCGGATCACATTGATAGTGCTGAGGCTTACATGGCTGGGCAACAGAGTGAAGTGACGAAAGCTAATGACACCTCCATATATTTCCTGAAAGAAGCATCATCGGGGATAGGTCTTACCATAAAATCAGAGGAGACTTGGGTCGGGAACGACATCATTGTGTACGGGAAAGATATATTATATAAAGGGGCATATCTCCCCCAGAGCTCGAAGAGAATTGGATGTATGTTCCATGGGGTGAATGAAGTTTATCGGACAGGACAGTCTATCATAGCTACAATAGGCACTGCTGGGATGTCATGCTCACAGAAGGGGTCCTCTCCTATGCCAACTTACATTCTAAGCACTACCGAGTGACTCATGAGCATGTTGCGGGAACAATGGAAACACGATAAATCCATGGGCAAGGAGAGATCAATGATGATGATGATGATAATTGTTGTTTTAAGGGGCCTAAAATCTAGGATATCAGCCCCTAATTGTCTGCGTGACAGCAAAAATGACAATAAAGCGGAAACCAGAACGAAGAATAAGTGAGACGTAAAATACTTACAAAAGGGAACTCATTGAAACTACTGACAAAATGGAGTGTGGTAATACTTACAAAAGGCAATTTAGAACGAAAATACTCACAAAAGGAATGGATTGAAAAATACGCACAAAATGTAGCTTAGGTTCAAAATACGTACAAAATGCAATGTAGAGCCGAAGTACTTACAAAATGCAATGGATATTCAAATCATTTACAAAATGCAGATGAGATTGAAAATACGTACAAAATGCAATTGAGATTCAAAATACTTACAAAATGTAATTGAAAATGAAAATGCACAATGCAATTCAGATTGAAAGCTCCCATTTCAAATCCAACATATATATAAAGTGGAATAGAAATTAAAAATGCTTATAAAACGCAATTGAAAATGAAATGCTTACAAAATGTACGGTAGATTCAAACTAATCATTTGGATAGACAATACCTGTACTTACAAAATGCAATTTAGATTGAAAATACTTATAAAATGTAATGTAGATTCAAAATACCCCAAAATGCAATTCAGAATCAAAATACTTGCAAAATGCCGACCATACAAAATGCAATTTAGATTGAAAATACCTGCAGAAAGCGGTTTAAGTTGAAAATATAAAATGCATTTGAAATTCAAAATACTCACAAAAGTCCCGGCCCATATATTGGAAGACTTACTAAAAAGCAATTTAGATTGTTAATACTTACAAAATGCAATGTAGATCCAAAAGACTTACAAAATGCAACGTAGATTGAAAATACCGGTACCTAAGAAAAGGCGTGTAGATGCAAAAAAAATCGCTAAAGGGAATTTAGATACACGGGGGGCCAAATAACAAAAACAGTGCGGGAATCTTAAAGAGGAAAGGAAATATAATGAATAGAAAACAAGAGGGCTGACCTCTCGAAGGGGTGGATCAGGAAAGACGAGACAAGGGCCAATTAAGGCGGGAAAGGAAGAGACTCCCTAGGCCTCGGATACCCTAATACCGTCGGGGTCGGAAAAGAACAGGAGTTGACCAAGTGAGGTCGACAGGAAAGAAGACAGAGAGGAGCCCGTCACAAGTACGTGGAAGCAATGCCGTACTCCTCTGGGGTCCCGTGGTCGCCAACCCACGTCCCACTAGAAGTGAGCCCCTTGGGGTCCTTTGACTCTATTCACCACCCAGTTGTACCATCTCGCGAGGCCGGGTTCATCTTCCCTTATGATAGTTTTAGGATTTGATTTCCTATTGCTCCAAACGTACAGTACCTTGAAACACGCTGCAGTGTTCCACGGGTTCTCACAGTTCTCCCAAGGCAGCGGGTCTTGGAACGACAGGTACATAAAGTAGAGTGGGTACGTGATGACTATGTTGTAGTAGCTAGCACAGAAGAAGTTCACCAAAACCATCGCATAGCCCAGACCTGTCAACAAACCAACACATCTATTTTCACCAAGCCCTGGTAGTTCATGGCATCTTTCCGGTGGCAATTGTCATTTTACGGGCACAACAACTAGGTCATCTTCCCCTAATGACATGGTTGAAATAAATAATTGAAAGGAAATGATGGTGATAATTCTTGTTTTAAGGGGCCCAACACCTAGGTTATCGACTCGTAATGGATTGAAATAACTTAGCATGACATAATGATGATGATGATAGTTGTTGTTTTAAGGGGCCTAACATCTAGGTTATCGGCCCGTAATGGTTTGGGTGATCGTGAAGATGAAAATGAAATACAAAACTATAACTAATGAAATATAAACTATAACTAAAACTAACTACTAACTTACATACTAGAAGAAGGAATGGAAAACAAAAGGAGAATAAAGCAAATAAAGGACAGGAGGAAAAGAAATGCCCTCAACCCTCGAAGAATACGATGATGATGATAATTGTTGTTTTAAGGGGCCTAACATCTAGGTTATCGGCCCCTAATGATCTGGGTGATAGCGAAAATGATAATGAAACGGAAACCAGACCGAAAATTAAGTGAGACGGAAAATACTTACAAAAAGGAACTCACAATATGGTCTTACAAAAGGGAATTTAGAACGAAAAGAGTCCACAAAAAGAATACATGGAAAAATACCCACAAAACGTAGGCTAGATTCAAAATACGTACAAAATGCAATGTAGCGTCGAAATACCTACAAAATGCAATTGGAATTCAAAATACTTACAAAATGCAAATGAGATCGAAAATACGTACAAAATGCAATTGAGGTTCAAAATACTTACAAAATGCAATTGAAATTGAAAATACACAATGCGAGTTGGATTGAAAAAGCCGGTTCCAATCCAAATTACTCACAAAGTGCAATTGGTATTCAAAATACTTACAAAATGCAATTGAAATTGAAAATGCTTACAAAATGTACGGTAGATTCAAACGACTCATGGGGATTGACAATGCTTACAAAATGCAATTTAGATTGAAAATACTTGACAAAATGTAATTTAGATTCAAAATACCCACAAAATGCAATTGAGAATCAAAATATGTGCAAAATGCCCACCAAACAAAATGCAATTTAGATTCAAAATTCGTGCGAAATGCGGCGTTGGTTGAAAATTCTTACAAAATGCAATTGAAATTCAAAATACTCACTAAAAGGCCCGGGCACATGCATTTAAAGACTTACTAAAAAGCAATTTAGATTGTCAATCTTTACAAAATGCAATTGAGGTTGAAAACAATCGCGACATGTAATTTAGATCGAAAAAACATACAAAAAGCAACGTAGATTAAAAATGCCTTAAAAATCGCTAGAAGGGAATTTAGATACACGGTAAACCAAGGAACAAAAACAGTGCGGGAATCTTAAAGAGAAAAGTAAATATAATGAAAAGAGGAGAGGAGAGGAGAGGAGAGTAGAGGAGAGGGGAGAGAGGAGAAGGTCCGCCCCAAAGGGAAGGGACAAAAGGGGAAACGGACCCAGCTCAGGAATCCCTCAGGGTCGCCAACTCCCGAACTCACCAGCCGTGAGCCCCTGAGGGTGTAGCATTATCGACGGTGCACCAGAAGTGGTGGGGCTACATACACCCTGCCTCCTTAAGGGCCTTGAGCACAAGGCAGGAGGTAAAAGGAAAAGAAAAAGAAGGCTGACCCCTCACAGAAGGAGGGCATCAGGAAAGATGATTCAAGGGCCAGTTAAGGCGGGAAAGTGAAAGACTCCCTAGGCCTCGGATAACCTAATACCGTCGGGGTCGGAAGAGAACAAGAGTTGACCAAGGGAGGTCGACGGGAAAGAAGAAAGAGAGGAGCCCGGCACAAGTAAGTGGAAGCAATGCCGGACTCAGCTGGGGCCCCGTGGTCGCCAACCCACAACCCACTAGATGTGAGCCCCTGGGGGGTCGAAGAATACGGATTGAGGGACTTAGAAGGAAGGAGAGCCATGAAAGGCAGATATGAAACTGTAAGAGGAGAAGGTCTGCCACAGAGGTAATGGATAAAAGGGGGAAACCGGACCCAGCTCAGGAAAACCTCGGGGTCGTCAACTCCTGAACTCACCAGCCGTGAGACCGTGAGGGAGTAGCAATATCCAGCGTGCACGAGAAGTGGTGGGGCTACATACACCCTGCCAGGGCCGTGGAGAGCGACGACGGGCCCTGGGGCTGGATTCCCCCCCCCTATAACCAAACTATGTAAAATTAATTATAATCCTCGTAAATTTGCACAAACTGATTTTTGCGCAATTTCTTTTTGCACAAAATATTCATCACGAAATAAATTACAAGAACATAAAAAACAGCAAGCAATAATAATAATAATAATAATAATAATAATAATAATAATAATAATAATAATAATAATTGTAGCATGCTGAACTGCTATGCCCAAGTTCCGGGTTTAAGTCGGACCGAAGTCCTCGGATTGTTAAAAGCGTTAAAATCCTTCAGGGACGTGAAGATGACTTAATAGGAGATTTTGGTCTGGGATCACGAAATAAACGGGGAGAAATCCTGGCACAGTATTGTGAGGACAATGAGTTAGTTGTTACAAACACTTTCTATAAGCTACCAGAAAGAAGATTGTACACATGGAAAGCACCTGCAGAGAACGTTAACAACATTATCCGGAATCAAATTGATCACATCCTAATCAATAAACGCTATAGGAATGCCATCAAGGCAGTGAAAACTTATCCGGGAGCAGATGTGGCATCAGACCACAATCCACTTGTGGCTAGATTCAAAATAAAGCTCAAGAAAATATTACCAAAACAAAATAAGGATATGCTATGCATCTCACAACTTAAAGATCCTATAGTGAGAGAACAAATTACAGAACAAATGAATGAAGAGCTCGGTAAAGAAGAGAAAATGAGGATGATAATTGTTGTTTTAAGGGGCCTAACATCGAAGTTATCGGCCCCTAATGATCTGGGTGATAGCGAAAATGATAATGAAGTGGAAACCAGAACAAAATTATCTGAGACGGAAAAAACGTACAAAAAGGAACTCAGATGGAAACAACTCACAATATGGTCTTACAAAAGGGAATTTAGAACGAAAAGTTGCACAAAAAGAATAGATTGAAAAAAGACCCACATGACGTAGGCGAGATTCAAAATACGTACAAAATGCAATGTAGCGTCGAAATAGTTACAAAGTGCAACCGAAATTCAAAATACTTACAAAATGCAAATGAGATCGAAAAGACGTACAAAATACAATTCAGGTTCAAAATACTTACAAAATGCAATTGAAATTGAAAATACACAATGCAAGTTAGATTGAAAAAAAAAAGCCGGTTCAGATTCAAAATACTCACAAAGTGCAACTGGAATTCAAAATACTTACATAATGCAATTGAAATTGAAAATGCTTACAAAACGTACGGTAGATTCGAACGACTCATGTGGATTGAAATACTTACAAAATGCAATTTAGATTCAAAATACCCACAAAATGCAATTGAGAATCACAATATGTGCAAAATGCTCGCCAATCAAAATGCAATTTAGATTCAAAATTCGTGCGAAATGCGGTTTTGGTTGAAAATACTTACAAAATGCATTTGAAATTCAAAATATTCACAAAGGTCGCTCCGCCATATTGAAAGACTTACTAAGAAGCAATTTAGATTGTCAATCTTTACAAAATGCAATTGAGGTTGAAAACAATCGCGAGATGTAATTTAGTTCGAAAAAACAGACAAAATGCAACGTAGATTAAAAATGCCTTAAAAATCGCTAGAAGGGAATTTAGATACACGGTGAACCAAGTAACAAAAACAGTGCGGGAATCTTAAAGAGAAAAGGAAATATAAGGAAAAGAGGAGAGGCGAGGAGAGGAGAGAGGAGAAGGTCCGCCCCAAAGGTAAGGGACAAAAGGGGAAAACGGACCCAGCTCAGGAATCCCTCGGGGTCGCCAACTCCCGAACTCACCAGCCGCGAGCCCTTGAGGGTGTAGCATTATCTAGGGTGCACCAGAAGGGGTGGGGCTACATACACCCGGCCTCCTTAAGGGCCTTGAGCACAAGGCAGGAGGTAAAAGGAAAAGAAAAAGAAGGCTGACCCCTCACAGAAGGAGGGTATCAGGAAAGATGAGAGAAGGGCCAAAGAAGGCGGGAAAATGAATGACTCCCTAGGCCTCGGATACCCTAATACCGTCGGGGTCGGAAGAGAACAAGAGTTGACCAAGTGAGGTCGACAGGAAAGAAGACGGAGAGGAGCCCGGCACAAGTAAGTGGAAGCAATGCCGGACTCAGCTGGGGCCCCGTGGTCGCCAATGAAGATCTTTACAGGAGTACACATGCAGAAATATGAAGGAAGATACGGTTAGCAAAGGAGATATGGTACACAGAAAGATGCACAGAGATTGAAGACTTCATTTCAAAAAACGGCAATTTCAATATCCATAAGAAAGAAAAAGAACTAACTGGTTTCAATAAGATACGGAAAGGGAGTATATTGCTTGACAAAGAATGGTGACCATCATTATTGGTAATAAGGAAAAACTTGAGAGATGGAAGGAATATATAGAAGAATTGTTTGAAGATGAGGATATGCTAGTGAAGATATAGATGTCGAAAATGGACCAGATATAACAAAAGTTGTCAAAAAATAATAAAACCCCTGGTCCTGATCTCATAACAGCTGACATACCGAAACTCATTAGTGAAGAACATTTAGATATCTTAGTAGACGTGTATAATTCAATCTACAACACAGGAGTCATTCCTCATGAATGGCCACAGTCTACAATTGTTCCATTGCCGAAAAAGGCAAATGCCCGTCAATGCAGCGATCATAGAACAATCAGTCTCATTCTTAGACGATTATTCAATCAACACTTGACCAATCCAAAGAAATCACTTTCAGTTTATTTTAAAAACTATGGATTGCTTTTCTTGATTTTGAAGGATGTCATCCCTACGTGCATTGAAGATAAAAATGAAAGCTATGGAAAGCAAGAGAGAAGAACCCAGAGAAAAACCCAAGTCTGGATTTGACCCGGAAATCCTCAATCATTTGTGTCCAGTTGCTGCTCCGGATAGATACTATGGACATTTAAAAGCCTTAATGGAATTATTTGTGGTGTTTCCAGAAAATAGTGAAGCCGAGGAACGTGCAGCGCTGAAATTGGCAGTCGCAACAGTGTTGGGCAAATTTAAAGGGACCATGCTTCCCAAGGTGGAGTATTTGGCACCTGAACTATTCTCGGATGAACTAGGAGCCACAGTTAAACTATCAGAACCTGAGTTCCTGGAATTATTCAAGAGGAATCTCGCCGGATCTAATGCTCTCGTTCTTCCTCCAACATTAGCCAATACACCAATCCTCATTGCAGATATCAATAAATATCCCCAAACCCTATAACCAACCAGTCTATTGCCAACAGTACAACTCATCTCTCTTCTAGAACTGTTGAGAACCTTACCAATGGTGATGTTGCTCTCGTGATGGTCATCCAGGCCCTATGTCGTCGAGGAGTTGACGCCATGACAGTTATTCGGGAAAGTGCTCTAGCTGTCATAATCTCATTAGCTAAGCAAGGTAAAATGACTACTGCCTGGTTAGACAAGAGGCTAACTGCTTTTCATAATGAAATGGGGCAGAAGACGAAATCCTAGATCAATTCAGGAGACGTATCAATGCTATGGGACTCACTTAAATAACATATTGACTCAGGGACTAGGGTGGAGGAAATGTTGAATGCACTTAAACCCCTTGTTGTCATCTTGAAATCAATGACTAAACAACATAATCCATCAAATGGGAATGAGAGGAAAAACTGCTGCAAGTGCCATCATGACTGCTCTCCGTCAGCATTCCCAATTTCCCTGGATTACAATGTTCAGGCGATACAAGGTGTTAGCTTCAGAATTTATAAATGTCTTTAGAACTGTGAAAACTCTTCATCAGTCCCCATTCGCTGGAATCGAACTAAGTGGAAGCTCACAAGTCTACAAGAATCTCGCTACGCTTGCCATCCTATTATTAACCGACACAATCATAGAAGCTATTGGAATTCCTACCATGGGGTCGGATCTACCAATTCTCGAGATTCATACTCTAAAATTATTCCAAAAATTATTCATCGAACGACCTTCAAAAAATTGGAACAAGATATCAGTGAAACACAATTTGGTTTCAGAAATACACTAGGAACAAGAGAATCCCTGTTTACCTTCAATGCGCTGGCACAGAGATGTTTAGATGTGAATCAATCTATATATGCCTGCCTTTTGGATTATAATAAAGCTTTCGACAAAGTTCGTCATGATTGCCTCATCCAAATGCTCCAGAAGAAGAACTTGGATGTGAAGGACATTAGAATCATTAGCAATATTTATTACAAACAGACTGCGGTCATAAAGGAAGGTAGGGAGCTATCTGAAGAGGTGTCTTGTTTCCTATGCTGTTTAATCAATACTCAGAAGAAATATTACAAACAGCTTTAGAGGAAGAAACAGCAGGAATTAAAGTTAATGGAAACATAATAAACAACTTAAGATTTGCAGATGACACGTTGTTATTCGCAGAAGGTCTACAAGATTTACAGCGACTGACTAACAAAGTCGTAGAGGCAAGTGAACAATGTAAGTAAGACACGTTTTATGGTAGTATCTCGAACACAACATCAAGAGAGCTTGATAATCAATGGGGAGACATTACAGCAATCGACAAAGTACAAGTATTTAGGAACAAATGTGAACTGCTACATTGACTGTACTGAGGAGATAAAGTCCAGGATCGGTCAAGCCAGAAATGCAATTTTCAATCACATTCATCATCTACGAGAACAGAATTTTAATAAAATATTTATTTACTTGGGAAAGAGGTGTATTAATTTGTCACACACTCAACAAAGTTTGCATAGTAACCATGCTTGATTACTTCTCGAAATTTGTGTGTGGTAATACATTTTGTATTCCTGGATTTTTTCAGTCTGAAGCCGAAACTTCTCAGCAACCAATGAAGAAACGTTTGACGCCTGCTAACAGACATCAGACCCGAACAACCCCTGTATCTAAGGCTGCAAGTTGCAAGCAACCTGCTGGGAGAGTTACAGATGCATCTACCAAAATTACAGATAAAGAGACATGTATGCCTGTTCATAATACAGAAGCTACCAACTATGTTTCGGGTGACATGGTTTGGGCTCGAGTAACAAGGTATCCATACTGGCCAAGCATTGTGATAGCTGATCCACTAGTTCGAGACAGCAGAAAGAAAAGTACCGGTATGTCATATCCTCAAACTTTTAAAATACAGTACTGTAATTTTCTGTTTCAAGTGTGTCATACTTTGTCTTCCGTTTTCTCAGTTTTATGCAAAATAGGAATGTGCTAAATATCTGTATACAGTATATAAATCTGTAAGTTTGTACACTTGGAATCTTCATCAAAATGGCTAAATTTGAGGTGGTATTATAGTTGTCCTGCACACAGAGTACCACAACATAGTTGGATATTATTTTCCGTAGCATAGGAAAGGTTATTTAAAAAAAAAGATATTCAATGAAGATCACAGAGCCTACTTTCTCTTAAATGTTTTGGTATAGTTATCTCTTCATCCTTATCAAACGTATAGGTGAATGTTCTTGTGATGAACACTGCAAGGAAAGCCTCTTTTGTGAGACCACACACTTATTGCGTTTCGTCATTGTAACTGTAATAAATGCGGTTTATCGACTTTAATGTCCTATACATTCAAGATGCCAGCTGTGTGCTATGTTCAGTGTGATAGGGCTCGGATTTTTAGGTGCTAAGAATCGACAAAATATGAATTTTTTAATGGGGGTATAAATACTCTAAATATGTGACAAACGACATTGTTTCCATTTGTTTATGTGAATATAAACAATATGCAGTACTCACCAATGTAATTTATGGTATGCCTCGCTGATTGGTGATAGTACACAATGAGATTCATCCTTTAATTGTCTTATTATCGAGAAATACTGACTTGTGTTGGGAATTGAGCGTTCCACATCATAAGATGTCTGTCTGGAAAATTTATAGCAGGTTATGTCACTCAAACTTCCATCAATATTCTATTCCTGATGGCCATCTTACATACTTCAAATTTTACACATTGTTTGAAACCCACTATTATTTTCAAACACATGCCTGAATTTATTTTTGAAATGCTCCTGCTGTAGATTCAGTAGGACTGTCTGAAATATGCTTGGAATTTTTTAACACGGCAAATTTTCACAGTCAACGACCAAAATATAATTTTTTTACTAAACCGGTTGTTTGCAAACACAATTAAGATGTAAATTTCATAAATTTGGTATGTTTATTTGTATGCTAGCTTCTTCTATCTTAGTTTTCAATAGTATTTTCTTAATAATATGACAAGCAATATTACATTATTTTAGTCAGCCATTCCATTGTTACGTACGGGACATCCTGAATGATTAACTATTAAATATCAAGAAACCCTATAGACGAGGCACGTCCAGAAAGTAAGTTCCGTTTGGTAATAAAATTAAATTGTGTACAGATACAGAAACATTATTTATTGCACAACATTATACACCTCTTAAACTACTTTTCCACATAACTGCCGAACATTTGCAGGCATTCGTCGTAGCGTGGCACAAGTTTTTGGATACCTTCCTCATAGAAGTTTGCCGCCTGTGTCTTCAACCGGTTGGAAACATCTTCTTTCAGCTCGTAGTCATTGTTGAAGTGTTGACCGCCAAGGAAAGACTTGAGATGTGTGAACAGATGAAAGTCGCTAGGAGCGAGGTCAGGGCTGTACGGAGGATGGTCAAACACGTCCCAGCCAAATCCCTGTAGGAGGTTTTTCGTCACATTTGGTGTCGTAATGTCGCTTTATGTTATACTCCTTAAACACTGAAACTGTTTCACTGCAAATTAAACACACTGCTTTCTTGTTTACTTCAGTAAAAAAGTACTCATTTGCCCACTTTATTTGAAATGATCTACCTTCGACTGAAACTTTCGTTTTCTTGCCCCTACATTTAGATGCCATAATCATCACTTATAAAAAAATCACAGAATTAATTATATTCTTCAAACCACTCACTTTTTAGCCTACTTTTCACATTTTGCAAAAATGAGGAAAAAGTAGACTTATGAGATCGGGCAAATGTGTGTCTGTCTGTCTGGCTGGCTCTGTGTGTGTGTGTGTGTGTGTGTGTGTGTGTGTGTGTGTGTGTGTGTGTGTGTGTGTCCCCTATCAACTCCTAAACGGCTGGAGCAATGGAAACAAAATTTGGTAGGAGTAAAGATCTATACCTGAATATCTCACGGCCATATTTGAAAATGATGTCAGTGCTACCAACTGCTAAAAAATCGCAATTGAAATTTGAGCTCCATGTTGGATATCTTGGAAGGTATGAATGGGAGCTATTTGAAAATTGGCACACGTATAGATAATAATATTGCAGTTTAATTTCCAGTAGCCCATACATGGCAGTGTTGCCAAAATGATTATAAGCCTGCTGATAGGTCCAATTTTTAAATGCATATAACTTCTGCACTATCAATTGGAATTCAACCAAATTTCGTATGTTGTTTGTGTACCATAACAGATATGACTATGCGTATTCTTAAGAGCAATCAGGGCTGCCAACTGTTAATATGTGCTGTCCCTATTTTTGTTACCCTAATATCAATATACAGTATCAGAAAGTATGCATGCCAATAGCTCTAAACTTTGCACACGTATAGTACCTGTCATTCTAGATGAATTTGGAGTAACTAATATACGTCAGTGCTGCCAACATGATTCTAAGCCTGCTGATTGGTCCAATTTTAAAATGCATGTAACTTCTATACTAACTAATGGATTTCATTCAAAATTGGCACAACAATAGATCATATTATTTCAGATTATTTCTGATCAATACAGGCATGACATTGTTGCCAACATGATTTTACGCGAGCTGTTAGATCCAATGTTTAACTGCATGTGATGATGATGATGATAATTGTTGTTTTAAGGGGCCTAACATCTAGGTTATCGGCCCCTGATGGTTTGGGTGATCATGAAGATGAAAATGAAAAGCGAACTTAAAACTAAAAATACCTACTAACCTACATACTAGAAGAAGAAATGGAAAACTAAAGGAGAATAAGGCAAATAAAGGACAGGAGGAAAAAGAAATGCCCTCAACCCTCGAAGAAGGCGGATTGAGGGACTTGGAAGGAAGGAGAGCCATGAAAAGGAGATAGGAAAGTGAAAGAGGAGAGGGTCCGTCCCCAAAGGTAAGGGACAAAAGGGGAAAACGGACCCAGCTCAGGAATCCCTCGGGGTCGCCAACTCCCGAACTCACCAGCCGTGAGTCCCTGAGGGTGTAGCATTATCTAGGGTGCACCAAAAGTGGTGGGGCTACATACACCCGGCCTCCTTGAGGGCCTTGAACAGAAGGCAGGAGATAACATGAAAAGAAAAAGAAGGCTGACCCCTCGCAGAAGGAGGGAATCAGAAAAGAAGAGACAAGGGCCAATTAAGGCGGGAAAGGAAGAGACTCCCTAGGCCTCGGATACCCTAATACCGTCGGGGTCGGAAGAGAACAAGAGTTGACCAAGTGAGGTCGACAGGAAAGAAGACAGAGAGGAGCCCGGCACAAGTAAGTGGAAGCAATGCCGGACTCAGCTGGGGCCCCGTGGTCGCCAACCCACAACTCACTAGATGTGAGCCCATGGGGGACCTTAACTGCATGTAACGTCCATGCTATTCATTGGACTTCAAACAAATTTTGAATTCTGTGCCTTAAGAGATGGAACTAAGAATATATTCGGTCATCAGGGCTGCCAACTGTAGTGCTCTATTAGGCTACATTATGCCAGGTATACAGTATTTCGAACTAATTAGAAATTTCGATATTAGCAACTTAATTTCGTCATTATTCTAGATAGGTTCATATCATATACTGTAGAATAATCATTGGCATGAAAAGTAGGTTCTTTAGTTCGTCACGGAACTTCTTGTTATTAATACAATCATCTTGCTCACTTGATAGTATTTAAATGGAAAGAATTAATATTTACTGTTTTGATTTACAACTCACACTATAATATATAACGTCAAGGTTTCTTGAAGCATTGCCAACTCGGTTCATAACTTCATCGTCTCTGTGAATGGATGACAATACTAGACCGTTGAGCCTGTTTTCAGAAGTAGAATTTCTTAAGTAGTGTTGGGCAAAAGTCTCGTTCGAGATACTCGAGACTGACGTCAGTGCTCTCGATGCATCTCGAGTCATGCTCGAATCAGACCTCAGCGGTGGATGGCCGGTAATACACTATCAAAGAAATTTGTCAACGATCTTTGATAAAATACCTTTTATAAAAGATATTATTATTATTATTATTATCATCATCATTATTATAGCGGTTTCGGTGGCGTAGTTGGTAGCATGCTGAATTGCTGTGCCCAAGATCGCGGGTTCAAATCCGGACGAAGTCGTTGGATTTTTTTAAGAGCGTCAAAATCCTTCAGTATGTCTTCCTTTAGAGGGGAAGTAAAGCCGGTGGTCCCATGACATAGATTTATGGCATGTACAGATGGCAAGTTTATATGCTGTACATGTTAGAAGTGTAACTTTTGGGCTATGTGTGGGTGTTTTAATTCCAAAATACAAAGTGACCCTAAGTCATTTTACAGATTTCCTCAAAACAAACAGCTATGGGTCTACCTACTAATGTTTACATACCTGTATTTTTTTCTATTAATCTGAGCATAGCATACTTTCTCAGGGGCGGCCCTAGGGCGGTGCGAACGATGCGACCGCACCAGGCGTTGTCATATGGGAGGCACAGAAAATGCAACGGTAGATTGACAGCGAAAAAAAAAAAACTATCACCTTATTAGCATACTATTTAACCCTACCCGTCAAAATTAATTCTATATATACTGTAAGCGTTTCACATCCCCCTGACCCCAAAACCACCGTCGGTTCAAAAGTTTATATGTAATTTATATATATATATATATATATATATATATTTATAAATTACGTTTTGCAAGTATTTTCTTCTATCAAAATTGCATTTTGTAAATATTGTCAATTCAAATTACAATACAGTATGTGAGTGTGTCTGGTGGCAGTTGCATTGTTTATTAGTTATAGTTCATTGTTTCATTAGACTGTGATGTGTGAGGGTGCATGTGAGTGTGCCTGGTGACAAAATGTTTTAGTGGTAGTATTTGTTGTTGGTGGAACTTTAGTATTGTTTTCGTTAGTAGAATTTTGGTATTTAATTGGTAGTAGAAGGTTAGTATCTTTGTTAGTAGAATTGCTCTTTATTATTCTGAAAGGGAGTAGCAGCCTTTCAGAATAAATCAATTCTTTACTAGTCTTATAGACGGTTAAGATATTGATAATATAAGCCAACTAACGGCTACACTGCGTTCTGCTGCACGGCTGAAAGCAACGGGAAATTACAGCCGTAATGCTATTCCCGAGGATATGCACCTCTCTATGCATAATTACATGTGATGATGGCCTCCTCCCTTGTAAATTTCAATCCGGAGGTAAACTAGTCCCCGGTTCGGATCTCAGGGTGGGGACTACCCGAGAGGGGGTTAACATCACAGAGGTGACAAAGAGGAAATCTGATATTCTACGGATAGGAGCGTGGAATGTTAGAAGTCTGCTAGGAAGTGGAAGGTTAGAAAACTTAGAAAGGGAAATGGATAGGTTGAGGTTGGATTTGGTTGGGATTAGTGAAATGCGCTGGCAGGAAGAACAGGACTTTTGGTCAGGAGACCATAGGGTAATTAGCACTAAATCAAACAATGGCCAAGCAGGGGTTGGTCTCATATTGAGTAGGAAACTTGGACAGCGGGTGGAATATTATGAGCAATATAGTGAACGGATTATTGTAGCAAAAATAAATACTAAACCTACGTGCACCACAGTGGTAAAAGTCTATATGCCTACCAGTCAAGCTGATGATGAGGATGTTGAAAAGGTCTACGAAGAAATAGATGAAATTCTGAGGTATATCAAGGGTGATGAAAATGTTATAGCAATGGGAGATTGGAACGCTGTGGTAGGAAAAGGGAGAGAAGGGAAGATAGTAGGAGATTTCGGATTAGGTGAAAGGAATGATCGAGGAAGCAGGCTGATGGAATTCTGCACCGAGCATGAGTTGGTCATAGCTAACACCTTATTCAATAACCACAATAGAAGAATATACACATGGATGAGACCAGGAGATACAGGGCGTTACCAAATCGACTTCATTATGGTCAAGCAGAGGTTTCGAAACCAGATTTTGGATTGTAAAACATATCCTGGTGCTGACATAAACTATGACCACAATCTGGTTGTAATGAAATGCAGATTAAAGTTGAAGAAACTGAAGAAAAGTCAAAAGCCAAAAAGGTGGGCAATAGACAGACTGAAAGTAAAGGATGTAAACGAAAGATTCAAGAAGAGTATAAAGGAAGGACTAATGAAAAACCCTAAACAAACTTCAATTGCAGACAAATGGGCACTTTTGAAGAATGAAATAACAAAATCCGCAGAAGAAAACATTGGTAGGAAAGAAAGAATAGGTAGAAAACCGTGGATCACTCAGGATATACTAGAATTGATGGATGAAAGGCGGAGACACAAGTCTCTAAGAGATGAAGAGGGGAAAGCAGAATACAGACGTCTGAGAAATGAGGTCAACAAGAAGTGCAAGGAAGCGAAAGAAGAATGATTGAAAGAGAAATGTGCAGGTATAGAAAATTGTCTGAAATTAGGAAGCTTATCGAAGGATTAAGAATACTTTTGGGGAAAAGAAGACTAAGTGCTGTAATATTAAGGACACAAATGGAAAGCCTGTAACCGGTAGGGAAGAAAATGTTGAGAGATGGAAATCATACATAGAGTGTTTGTATAAGGGAAGGGATATTGCGAATCGTGTAAAGGAAAGGGAGGAGGAAATTGATGAGGATGCAAAAGGAGATTTAATATTGAGATCAGAATTTGACAGAGCATCGGAAGACTTAAGCAGGAACAAAGCACCAGGCATATATGATATACCGATTGAGTTGCTACGCTGCATAGGAGATGAAGGTCTGATCAGGTTATTTCACTTGGTGTGTAGGATTTATGAGACAGGTGAGGTACCCCCTGATTTCAAGAAGAATGTAATCATCCCTATACCAAAGAAAGTGGGAGCTGACAGATGTGAAGATTACCGTACAATCAGCTTGGTTACTCATGCTTCAAAGATCCTGTCTAGAATAATTTACAAGAGGATTGAAAGCCAGATAGAATCGGAGTTGGGTGAAGACCAGTTTGGTTTCAGGAGAAATGTAGGAACAAGGGAAGCTGTACTAAGTCTTAGGCTGATTTTGGAAGGTAGAATAAGGAAAGATAAGAGAACGTTCATGACATTTGTAGACTTAGAAAAGGCTTTTGATAACGTTGATTGGACTAAATTGTTTGACATTTTGAAATCTATTGGAATAAAGTACAGGGATAGGAGGGTGGTATACAATCTATACAGAAACCAGACAGCAGTCATTCGAGCTCAAGGACATGAGAGAGAAGCTGGTATTCAGAAAGGTGTAAGGCAAGGCTGCAACTTATCACCCATACTTTTCAATCTTTACATTGAACAAGCAATGAAGGAAATTGGAGAAAAATTTAAAGTGGGAGTGAAGATTCAAGGAGAAATAATTTCAACTCTGAGATTTGCTGATGACATCGTCATCTTGGCCGACAAGCTTGAGGATTTGAATGAGTTTTTGACTGGTATGGACTCCGTCTTACGGAAAGAATTCCATGTTGAAAATTAATAAATGTAAAACAAAAATACTGAAATGCAGCCGAAATAAATCAGAAACCTGTATGGAGATCAAATTGGCAGGTGAAAAGCTGAAGGAAATAGGAGACTTCTGTTACTCAGGAAGCAAAATAACCAGTGATGGACGAAGCAAAGAGGATATAAAAAGTAGGTTGGCTCAGGCAAGAAAGCATTACTACAAAAAAAGGAATCTGTTGACATCGAATATAGATTTAGGTATTAGGAAGTCATTTTTGAAAGCCGTTGTCTGGAGCGTGGCGCTATATGGAAGTGAAGCTTGGACTAATGGTGCAGCAGAAAAGAGGAGAATTGAAGCTTTTGAAACGTGGTGTTACAGGAGAATGATGAAGATCAGATGGGTAGATAGGGTTACAAACGAAGAGGTATTAAGACGAGTGGGAGAGGAGAGATGTTTCTGGCGACTGCTAATGAAGAGAAGAGATCGGTTAGTTGGACACATACTAAGACACCCAGGAATAGCAAGCTTAGTTATGGAAGGAAAGGTCGAGGGCAAGAACTGTAGGGGTAGACCAAGGTTAGAATATGTTAAACAGATTGCCTTGGATGTAGGGTGTGGTAGCTATATAGAGATGAAGCGATTAGCTCAGGACAGGGAGGCATGGAAAGCTGCATCAAACCAGTCAAAAGACTGAAGACTCAATCATCATCATCAACAAAGTTTAACTTATGTTTTATATAAATCTATTCCTCTTAACAAACTCAAAACTTCATGAAATAGTTATGTAATTGCAGGTCTATATGATATATGAAAATCAGAATGTTAGCTCTAAAGACATTTAATCTACAGTGTATTTTGTAAGTGAATATGATGTCAAAATGTCACACACGCAACCATGGAATGACCCATTTGTGTGACAATAAGGAATAATTGATGATGATGATAATTGTTGTTTTAAGGGGCCTAACATCGAGGTTATCGGCCCCTAATGAAATGAAATGGCGTGAAATGAAAGGATGTAGATAAAAAAAACTCACTGCCATGGATGAAGCGAAAATGGTGTTTATAATACAGACAGTGAGCCCCAAAAATTATGCCTTATTTGAATAAAAAGAATAAAAGGCGGATGGTAAAAAAGGATAAAACAAATAAGGCATAGTGAACAATACAATACATAACACAATAAAAATCATAAAACAGATTTAACCACAATTAAAAGTCGTAACTACACATTAAAACTTAAAAAAGTAACCACTCTCCCTCATGAAGCGGATGACGAGGTCAGCTGACGGCCCGTCATCACGGAGAATAAGGGAGAGGGTATTAGGCAGTTTAAGAGTCCCTCGCAGATCGGCCAGATCCACACACTCCAAGAGAAGGTGTGCCACGGTTAGGTGGGCGCCGCAAGTACACACAGGAGGATCTTCTCTCTTTAGCAAGTGGGAGTGCGTAGCAATCCCATGGCCGATCCGGAGTCGACAGAGTACCACAGCTTCCTTCCGGAGAGATCGGAAGGAAGATTTCCACACCTTCGTTGTCTCCTCGATGCCTCTCAGTTTGTTACGTGGAGGCGTGGCACGCCACGCCTCCTCCCAATGGGACAGGATCAAATGCCGCAACTGAGAGCGCACATCACTAGCAGGCACCTTTAACGGTAGCGAGGGCAGTGCGACTGCCTCTCTCGCCGCCTGATCAGCAAGCTCGTTTCCCGCAATACCCATGTGGCTAGGAAGCCACACAAAGGTCACCCCGGTACCCGCGTTACACGCACTGACGAGCAGGTCGTGCACACGCTGGACCAACGGATGCTTCGGGAAACACACATCGATCGCTTGCAGCGCACTCAGAGAGACAGTACACAAAAGAAAGTGCTGGTGATCGTCTGATAACGTGTACCGGAGAGCCTCTAAGATGGCATAGAGCTCCGCTGTGTACACGCCACAGGCTTCGGGAAGTGAAAAGAGAAACCGACGATCCTCAACAACAAATGCACAGCCTACTTTCTCGTTTACCCTCGATCCGTCCGTGAATAGAAGCTCCGATCTTGGATACCGGCTCACCACGGACTGGAACAGCCTCCGATGGACGGAGGAGTCCGTGTCCGACTTGGGGCCGGTGTGCAGATCCAAGATGATATCAGGGCGAGAGACCATCCACTGAGGGGCCTTGCTAGGTACTCGGACGATACAGGAGACAGCAGGAAATCGGAACTGACGGTATAAGTCATCCAAGCGAATCCCCGCCGGACGAGTGGCTCGGGCGCGCGCATCATACAGCCGGCGATTCGGATTAGAAAACAAACATGGATAGCTTGGATGAAGTGGCATCTGTCGAATAGTTGCAGCATTGGTCAGCAATGCTTGTTGGCGCCTCAGGTGTAAAGGATGATGATGATGATGATGATGATAATTGTTGTTCTAAGGGGCCTAACATCGAGGTTATCGGCCCCTAATGAAATGAAATGGCGTGAAATGAAAGGATGTAGATAAAAACAACTCACTGCCATGGATGAAGCGAAAATGGTGTTTATAAAACAGACAGTGAGCCCCAAAAATTATGCCTTATTGGAATAAAAAGAATAAAAGGCGGATGGTAAAAAAGGATAAAACAAATAAGGCATAGTGAACAATACAATACATAACACAATAAAAAACATAAAACAGATTTAACCAGAATTAAAAGTCGTAACGACACATTAAAACTTAAAAAAGTAACCACTCTCCCTCATGAACCGGATGACGAGGTCAGCTGACGGCCCGTCATCACGGAGAATAAGGGAGAGGGTATTAGGCAGTTTAAGAGTCCCTCGCAGATCGGCCAGATCCACACACTCCAAGAGAAGGTGTGCCACGGTTAGGTGGGCGCCGCAAGTACACAAAGGAGGATCTTCTCTCTTTAGAAAGTGGGAGTGCGTAGCAATCCCATGGCCGATCCGCAGTCGACAGAGTACCACAGCTTCCTTCTAGAGAGATCGGAAGGAAGATTTCCACACCTTCGTTGTCTCCTTGATGCCTCTCAGTTTGTTGGGTGGAGGCGTGGCACGCCATGCCTCCTCCAAATGCGATAGGATCGAATGCCACAACTGAGAGCGCACATCACTAGCAGGCACCTTATACGGTAGCGAGGGCAGTGCGACTGCCTCTCTCGCCGCCTGATCAGCAAGCTCGTTTCCCGCAATACCCATGTGGCTAGGAAGCCACACAAAGGTCACCCCGGTACCCGCGTTACACGCACTGACAAGCAGGTCGTGCACACGCTGGACCAACGGATGCTTCGGGAAACACACATCGATCGCTTGCAGCGCACTCAGAGAGACAGTACACAAAAGAAAGTGCTGGTGATCGTCTGATAACGTGTACCGCAGAGCCTCTAAGATGGCATACAGCTCCGCTGTGTACACGTCACTGGCCTCGGGAAGTGAGAAGAGAAACCGACGATCCTCAACCACAAATGCACAGCCTACTTTCTCGTTTACCCTCGAACCGTCCGAGAATACAAGCCCTGAACCCGGATACCGTGTCACCACGGACTGGAACAGCCTCCGATGGACGGAGGAGTCCGTGTCCGACTTGGGGCCGGTGTGCAGATCCAGGATGATATCAGGGCGAGAGACCATCCACGGAGGGGCCTTGCTAGGTACTCGGACGATACAGGAGACATAAGGAAATCGGAACTGACGGTATAAGTCAGCCAAGCGAATCCCCGCCGGCCGAGTGGCTCGGGCGAGCGCATCATACAGCCGGCGATTCGGATTAGAAAACAAACATGGATAGCTTGGATGAAGTGGCATCTGTCAAATAGTTGCTGCATAGGTCAGCAGTACTTGTTGGCGCTTTAGGTGTAAAGGAGGTACGCTAGCCTCGGCAAGCAAGCTGACGACTGGGCTTGTCCGAAAGGCACCCGTCGCCAGCCTCACACCGCCGAGGTGGACACTGTCCAGTTTAACAAGCACTGACTTACGGGCCGAACCGTATGCTACACTGCCATAATCTAACCTAGATAAAATCAGTGCCTTATAAAACCGTAGGAGCAACGCGCGGTCCGCCCCCCCCCACCCCCCCCCCCCATGAGGTGCCGCTAAGAAACCACAACATGTTGAGTTTCTTAGCACAGGCAGTTTTCAAACACCGCACGTGTGGTTCCCACGTCAATTTCTGATCGAAAAGGAGCCCAAGGAACCGGTACGCAGCAACAACAGGCAAAGCTACATTGCCCAGATAAAGCACAGGATCTGGATGGAGGGTGTGCTTTCGGCAGAAATGGACAAGCGAGGACTTAGCAGTTGAGAATCGAAAGCCATGCTCTAGTGTCCAGCGTTCCACTCTCCGAATAGCTTGATGTAACAGTCGGTCAGCGACCGCCATATTTTGCGCACTATAATATAGAGCGAAGTAGTCTACATATAGCGACGGTACCACTGCTGGGCCAGCAGCAGCGACTATACCGTTTATGGCAATCGCACATAATGTTACGCTAAGCACCGATCCCTGTGGGACTCCGTTTTCCTGTATGTGATATTGCGAATATGTCCCCCGTATTCGGACACGGAACAGGCGAAGGGACAGAAAATTCGCAATAAAAACCGGCAAGTTACCTCGGAATTTCCATTGATGCAGGGTAGAGAGGATGCCATTACGCCAAGTGGTGTCATAGGCCTTCTCGAGGTCGAAGAAAACAGCGACTAGGTGCTGTCTCCGGAGAAAAGCGTCCTATATGGCGGTCTCCATGTGTACCAGATGGTCGTTGGTACACCGAGACGCCCTGAAACCACACTGGTATTCAGACAGGAGACCCCGTTTCTCCAGGACCCACACTAGGCGCCGATTGACCATCCTCTCAAAGAGCTTGCACAGACCGTTAGTGAGACAAATAGGTCTGTAACTCCCTGTCAATTTGGGATCCTTATCGGGCTTCAGGATAGGTATAATGATACCTTCCTGCCATTGCGCTGGAGACACACCTTCCAACCAGATACGATTAAACACCCTGAGCAAATAACGAATGCTCTCATCGTTAAGGTGCTTAAGCATCTGGTAGTGAATATTATCCGGGCCAGGAGACGTGTCCCTGCAGAGCGCCAGCGCTCCGCGGAGTTCCCACTCCGTAAAGGGCACGTTGTACTCCTCCGAAGCGCGGGAAGCAAAACTAAGCTGGAAACGTTCCGCTTCGCGCCTCAGGGCCACGAAGGCAGGGTCATAGTTATCGGAAACTGATATATTCGCAAAATAAGAGGCGAGATGGTTTGCAACGCGATAAGGATCTGTAACCAAGTCATTATCAATGGAAATTCCCGGTACAGTAGAAGATGTCTGAATTCCCGAAATGCCTCGTAGTTTAGTCCACACATGACACGGTATGTAATAGAAGACACATACCGTTCCCAGGATTGTTTCTTACTCTGGCGAATAAGAAAAAGAAAAATAAATTTCTTAAACGCCTCCAAATTGGCCATGGTTGGACGCCGACGGTAGTGCTTATGAGCTCGACGACGGTCTCTTATTGCCGCTGCAATATCCTCTGTCCACCAAGGGACGAGTTTGCGACGAGGAGTCCCAGAAAAGGATGGAATGGACTCTTCGGCGGCACCTCGTCATCGACGCTCCGGCAACCAAGATCAACGAACACAGCTCGTTCTTGAAACGAGGGCCAATTTGCCCGCTTAAGAACCCAACGACTGGGGAACTCCACGGGCGTCTGGTTCAGAAGGGTAAGAACGATCGGGAAATGGTCACTGCACAGAGGTCGTCGTGTACATACCAACCAAATAGGGGGACCAGCGCACGGCTACACACACTCAAGTCAATGTGTGAGTACGTGCCGTGCGCTAAGCTAAAATGTGTAGCTTCCCCTGTATTTAATAGAGATAAATCCAACCCTTGAATTAAGCCCTCCACGTCCCTTCCTCTGGGGCAGGAAGATGGTGATCCCCATGCGTGGTGATGAGAGTTGAAATCACCCACGAGTAGGAAAGGGACTGGAAGTTGATCAACAAGATCTAAGACGTCATTAATATCAAGGAGCTGGTTCGGTGGAAGGTACACGTTACAAACAGTTGTCATAGCAGGCAAGGACACGCGAACTGCAATAGCTTCCAGAGGAGTGGCGAGTGGAAACACCTCACTATAGCAGTCAGAGCGAACGAAGGTACAAACGCCCCCGGAAACCCGGGCGGCGTCTTGTCCCTCTTTAGAGTATAGGCGGAAACCTCTCAGAGCAGTCTCGTGATCAGGTCTGAGGTTTGTTTCCTGTAGGCAGACTATACTCGCTGCGTATTGGGCAATAAGCTGACGGGGTTCTGTCAAATGCCTGTCATAACTGTTGCAATTCCACTGTAACAGTGCCATTGTGTGAACGTAGGGAATAAGTTGGAGCAGCAATCTACAACTTATCCTCTGGAGGATCTACAGTCACTACGTCGACTATAATCTCCATGTCCTCAGGCGAGGTCATGGAGGGACTCGACTCGGAGGAGGATTTTCTAGACGCAGTTCGGCGGCGGGGGATCTCCGTGGGGAGCGCGCAGATCTGGGGATCGAAACGTCCCCAGGCGCAGAAGCATCCGCAGGTGGTGGCGCGGATGGCTTCCCCTTTTTTGGAGAAAGGGAATGCGTAGTGCGGGGTCCCTTCTTACCACCCGCCTCTTTAAGATATATAGACAGGTCAGGAGCCGAATTCCTGACCCTGGTCGACGATGCCGCCTCCGCCGGCTTCGGCGCGGCTTTCGCCGACCGTTTGGGTGGGGAGAAAGTCTTCGACTTCTTCCCCAGTGGGGAGTAAGTCTTCAGCTTCCTCCCCTGCTGTGCGGGCGGAGCAGTCTTCGCTCGCACAGCCATCGTGCTGGCCGAAGGTGGAGTTGAAGTCACCTTCGGGCTTTCCGTTATATTCATAGGTGCTGGTTTCGGAACAGATAACTCAGTTGCAGGTTTCACAGCTGGTACAAAAGATGAGGTAGAAAGAACCAAATTTGGTATTATAACTCGATAATCAATCGTAGGCGAAGGAGCAATCGCGGTATGGTACTTCTTGCGGGCTTCCTGGTAGGTGAGACCATCCAGGGTTTTGATCTCCTGGATTTTCTTCTCACTCAGGAAGACAGGGCAGTTCCTGTCCCAAGGAGAATGAAATCCAGGGAAATTAGTGCACTGATAAGGTGTTGTGCACTCCTCCGCTTCGTGTGGTACCTTACCGCATGTTCCACAGATTTCGGGGCTCGAGCATCGGGATATAATGTGCCCGAACTTCTGGCACTTATAACACCCCATTGGTGGAGGGATATAAGGCCGTACGTCACAACGGTAACTTGTAACCTTGACTTTCTCCGGGAGCACCGAAAGCTCAAAGGATATAATGAAAGCACCAGTATCCACGATTTGACCATTGACCTTGCGAGTAATGCGCCGGACATCAGTCACGTGACGGTGCTGCATATCCTCCTTGAGCTCCTCGTCAGTGTTCAGAATCAGGTCCCGGTGGAAAATAACTCCTCGGACCAGATTCAGGGAAGTGTGCTTTTCCACTTTGACGGGAATTTCGCCAAAGAGATCACATTGCAAAAGTTGTTCAACTTGCTCACCAGTCCTAGTCTTGAGTAACAAGCTACCGTTCCTCATCTTTTGTACATTCTCAAGCTCACCATAGACACCTTCTATGTGGCGAGAAAACAAGATACTCGTTACCAGCTTGAAATCACCCCCATCTGTTCTGGTAGCTACCAGAAACTTGGGGGTGTTAGCACCCGGATTTTCACGCACAGATTGTTCCCAGGGGGTTGATCCCCGTAGGGAATCAAATGTTAAATACTTGGGTGTAGGACCCCCTTGTTTGGGGATTTTTCTTTTTGAACCCATGGCCAGATCATCCTCTCCGAATGCCACCGACATCCGATCACGGGCCGTCACAGTAGGCGCTACCCAGCCAGGGCAAGGCCCGCCTAGCATGGAAGGCATTGCCCGGGGGTCCGATGTTTTACAATGCCGTATCGGCATGTACCCCTTGGCATATACTGGATTTTACAGCTCAGACATTCGGCTGTGCGGGGACCTGCGTAGTCAGGCGGATACTACTGCACGGGTACATGGCACACCCACCTGTAGGCTCGGCCAAGATCGGAACAGGCTTTCGAGCGTAGTCGCTAGCGTAAGTGGCCCATCCCCTAACAGCACGCACATATAGAAATTTTGGTTGCCAGACCCTGAAAGCAGTAACGGAAAGAAGTGCGATATAACCTAATGAGAGTTATACCGCTCGGGTGTATGTCTTTTAGAGATGACTGTCAAACCCTCGAAAGGGGACCGATCCGAGAAGCCCTTTAAGTCGCCTTTTACGACTGGCAGGGATTACCGTGGATGTATTCGCTTCCTCCCACCCACTGGGGGTCCAATTCACAAAACAACGCGGAGTCCTTAAAGTATAGCCAAGGTCGCCCCTCTTAGTCGCCTCTTACGACAGGCAGGGGATACCGTGTGTGTAATCTAAACCCCCCCCACACAGGGGGGGTGTAAAGGAGGTACGCCAGCTTCGGCGAGCAAGCTGACGTCTGGGCTCGCCCGAAAAGCTCCCGTCACCAGCCTCACACCACCGTGGTGGACACTGTCCAGTTTAACAAGCACTGACTTACGGGCCGAATCATATGCTACACTGCCATAATCTAATCGAGATAAAATCAGTGCCTTATAAAAACGTAGGAGCACCGTGCGGTCCGCCCCCCACGATGTGCCGCCAAGAAACCGCAACATGTTGAGCTTCTTAGCACATGCAGTTTTCAAACACCGCACGTGTGACTCCCATGTTAACTTATTATCGAAAAGCAGCCCAAGGAACCGGTACGTAGCAGCAACAGGCAAAGCTACATTGCCCAAATAGAGCTCAGGATCAGGATGGAGAGTGCGCTTTCGGCAGAAATGGACAACCGAGTTCTTAGCGGTTGAGAACCGAAAGCCATGCTCTAGTGTCCAGCGTTCCACTCTCTGAATAGCTTGTTGTAGCTGTCGTTCAGCGACCGCCGTATTGTGCGCACTATAATGTTGAGCGAAGTCGTCTACATATAGCGACTGTACCACTGCTGGACCAGCAGCAGCGACTATACCGTTTATGGCAATCGCAAATAAGGTTACGCTAAGCACCGATCCCTGTGGGACTCAGTTTTCCTGTATATGATATTGCGAATATGTCCCCCCTATTCGGACACGGAATAGGCGAAAGAAAAGAAAATTAGCAATAAAAACCGGAAAGTTACCTCGGAATTTCCATTGATGCAGGGTGGAGAGGATGCCGTAACGCCAAGTGGTGTCATAGGCCTTCTCGAGGTCAAAGAAAACAGCGACTAGGTACTGTCTCCGGAGAAAAGCGTCCTGTATGGCGGTCTTCAAGCGCACCAGATGGTCGTTGGTACACCGAGACGCTCTGAATCCACACTGGTATTCAGACAGCAGTCCTCGCTTCTCCAGGACCCACACCGGCGCCGATTGACCATCCTCTCAAAGAGCTTGCACAGACCGTTAGTGAGACAAATAGGTCTGTAACTCCCTGTCAAATTGGGATCCTTATCGGGCCTCAGGATATGTATAATGATACCTTCCTGCCATTGCGCTGGAAACACACCTTCCAACCAGATACGATTAAACACCCTGAGCAAATAACGAATGCTCTCATCGTTAAGGTGTTTAAGCATCTGGTTGTGAATATTATTAGGGCCGGGAGTCGTGACCCTGCAGAGCGCCAGCGCTCCGCGGGGTTCCCACTCCGTAAAGGGCACGTTATACTCCTCCGAAGGGCGTCAAGCAAAACTGAGCTAGAAACGTTCTGCCTCGCACCTCAGGGCCACAAAGGCAGGATCATAGTTATCGAAACCGGATATATCCGCAAAATAAGATGCGAGATGGTATGCAACGCGGTACGGATCTGTAACCAATTCATTATCAATGGAAATTCCCGGTACAGTAGAAGATGTCTGAATGCCCGAAATGCGTCGTAGTTTATTCCACACTTGAGAGGAGGGGGTATGTGCCGTGATAGACGACACATACCGTTCCCATGATTCCTTCTTACTCTGGCGGATAAGAAACCGTGCCTTGGCACGACATTTCTTAAACGCCACCAAATTGGCCATGTTTGGGCGTCGCCGATAATGCTTATGAGCGCGACGACGGTCTCTTATTGCCGCTGCAATATCCTCAGTCCACCAGGGGACGAGTTTGCGACGAGGATTCCCAGAAAAGGATGGAATGGACTCTTCGGCGGCAGCTAGAAGCACATCCGTGACGTGTTGTACCTGGTCATCGACGCTCCGGCAACTAAGATCAACGAACACAGCTCGTTCTTGAAACGAGGGCCAATTTGCCCGCTTAAGTACCCAACGACTGGGGAACGACACGGGCTTCTGGCTAAGAAGAGTGAGAACGATCGGGAAATGGTCACTGTCACAGAGGTCATCGTGTACGTACCAACCAAAATGGGGAGCTAACGCACGGCTCCACACACTCAAGTCAATGTGGGAGTACGTGCCGTGCGTTAAGCTAAAATGAGTGGCTTCCCCCGTATTTAACAATGATAAATCCAGTCCTTGAATTAAGCCCTCCAATTCCCTGCCTCTGGGGCACGAATATGGTGATCCCCATTGTGGGTGACGTGCATTGAAATCACCCACGAGTAGGAAAGGGGCGGGAAGCTGATCTACAAGATCAAAAACAGCGTTAATATCAAGGAGCTGGTTCGGTGGAAGGTACAATTTACAAACAGTCGTCATAACAGGTAATGACACGCGAACTGCAATAGCTTCCAAAGGAGTAGTTAATGGAAACTCTTCACTATAGCAGTCAGAGCGAACTAAAGTGCAGACGCCCCCGGAGGCCCGGGCGGCGTCTGTTCGCTCTTTCGAGTAAAGTCGGTAACCCCTCAGGACCGTCTGATGGTCAGGCCTGAGATTTGTCTCCTGTAAACAAACTATACTCGCTGCGTATTTGGCTATGAGCTGACGGAGCTCAGGCAAATGCCTGTCATAACTGTTACAATTCCACTGTAACAGTGCCATAGTGTGAACTTTGAAACTAAGGAAAAGAAGTAGCAAGCTACAACTTAACCATTAGCAGTTGACCACAAGCTCCATGTCCTCGTGTGGGGACCTGGAGCGGGCCGACCCAGCGGACGATATCGGGGACGCATGTTGGCGGCGGGGGGACCTCCGTGGGGAGCGCGCAGACCTGGGGACCGGAACGTCCCCAGACGCAGAAGTATCCGCAGCTGGTGGGGCGGATAGCTTCCCCTTGTTCGGAGGGGGAGGGGATCGCGTGGTACGTGATCCCGTCTTCCCCGCCTCTCTCCTAAGTTTAAACGGGCCAAGAGAATTACTCCTGGTCCTTATCGACGATGCCGCCTCCGCCGGCTTAGGCACGGCTTTCGCCGACCGTTGGGGTGGGGGAGATATCTGGGACTTCCCCCCCCCCCCCTGCTGTGCGAGCGGAGGATCCTGCGCCCGCACAGTCTGTTTGGTGGTCGGAGGTGGGACAGGACCCACCTTCGAGCTGATGTTCAAGTTCTCGGGTGCTGATCTCGGGATCGTAGGAGTCAATACTGCGGGTTTCACAACTGGTGCAAAAGATGAGGTTGATGGAACCAAACCAGGAATAATTTTACGATAATCAATCGTGGGAGCAGGAGCAATCGTAGTGTGGTACCTCTTGCGAGCCTCCTGGTAGGAGAGACCTTCCAGGGTTTTGATCTCCTGGATTTTCTTCTCACTCAGGAACACGGGACATTCCCTGTCCCGAGGAGAATGAAATCCAGAGCAGTTGGTGCACTGATAGGGCTTTGTGCACTGCTCGTCATCATGAGGCACCTTACCACACGTTCCACAGATTGCCAATTTCGAGCAACGAGATACCATGTGCCCGAACTTCTGGCACTTATAACATCGCATAGGTGGCGGAATGGCCTGACATCTCAACGATAGTTTGTGACCTTAACCTTCTCCGGGAGTACTGAACACTCAAAGGAAATGATGAAAGCACCCGTGTCAACGTCCTGACCGTTGACCTTGCGCGTAATGCGCCGGACATCGGTCACGTGACGGTGCCTCATATCCTCCTTGAGTTCCTCGTCAGTATTCAGAATCAGGTCCCTATGGAAGATAACTCCCCGGACCTGATTGAGAGACTTATGTTTTTCCACTTTGACGGGAATTTCGCCAAAGTGGTCACACGTCAAAAGTTTGTCTACCTGCTCAGCCGTTCTGGTCTTGAGCAACAAGCTACCGTTTCTCATCCTTTGTACTTTCTCAAGCTCACCATAGACACCTTCTATGTGGCGAGAAAACAAAATCGATTTGACCAGCTTGAAATCATCCCCATCGGTTCTGGTCGCGACCAGAAACTTGGGGGTATTAGCACCCATATTCGAACGTACAGACTGTTCCCAAGGAGTAGAACCCCTTAGGGAATCAAAATTTAAAGACTTGGGTGGGGGACCACCCTGTTGGGGGAAGATGCGCTTTTTTCCCATGGCCATTTCTTCCTCCCTGAATGCCACCGACTCCAATCACGGGCTGTCTCTGTAGGCGCTACCCAGCCAAGGCAAGGCCCGCCTAGCTTGGAAGGCATTGCCCGGGGGTCCGATGTTTGACATGCCATACAGGCATGTACCCCTTGGCAGGGGCGGCCGCTCCTTATGTGCTGAAGTGCTGCAGCACATTGCTTTATTTGAAAATAAATTATTTTAATATTAGGCCTATTATCTACAAATACAACGCTTTAAGAAATACGTCAAGCAAAGAGTAGGAAATATTTCTACTCCCCACACAGAACAGGCACGGTACGAGGTATCTAGGCGTACGCTCCACTCCGTGCACTACCTTAGCTGTGCAGATCACAGCCCAGCGAGGATTTCCAAGTTTATTAGCAGGAAGCGTGAATTTTGTCTTCTGCGCATGCGCGCCCAACTTTTCCCTTGTGTTCTGGATGTGCTGTTGGGACAACAGCAAAGACCAGTCATCACAGCGATTCTTTGTTCTACCATAGAGAAGCAGCACTGGTCACACGGAATGTGAACGTGGCCAGTGGCACTATCTGGACTCAGGAATAGGATTTAAGAGGGAATCGCTCAAAGAAAATGGGGTATTAAAAAGCAGAGGAACCCATCAGCTGTTCCCGCCAGAAGGTCTTTTTCAATACTCCTAACTTACTTATTCTATAGCCACATTTTGTAAATCGATGTACCATAAAAATTATAATGTTTCTGTCGTCAATTAAGGACATGATTATTGTGATGCCTAGTTCATAAATTTCACTAGAGCAAAATAACATGTGATTTTGCATTACGGCGTTGCTGGTTTCATTTTAATGCTTTGGAGTAGTACTGTTTTTGAGCAGTCACAGCAAGTGTTTCCGAGTTCGTGAATATTTTGTAATTGCAGGTGTTTTTGTGAGCAGTGCTTAATTAATTTTGTATGAGGAATGCGTTTATGTGTTGAGTTTGTTTGCGTGTTTGTGCAATATGGAAAACTCAGAGGAGAGCCTCTTGAAAACTCCATTTTCAACCAGAACTCTTGAAGAAAAAACTAAGGTAAAGAAGTTAGGTAGACCTACCCCGGACTGCATTACGTTTTGTGGTGCGTTTGAATTAGCTTTAAGAGGGCACGACGAAAGTGATAATTCAAACAATCCTGGCGTTTTCATGGGCCGTCTAGCAGATTTAATTTCTAGTATAGACAGTTCAGTAAAGGAGCACATTGAATCTAATAGAGTTTTTAAAGGGACCTCAAAAACCATCCAAAACGAGCTGTTGGACTGCATGCTTGAAACCTTCAGAGAAATGATAGCAGAAGAAATGCAGCAAGCATATGTTGTTAGTGTGATGGCCGATGAAACTACCGATGTTTCAAAGCAGACACAGTTAGTGTTGGTATTTCGGTATGAGGAAGATGGCATTCCATACGAACGATTTTGGGGCTTCTTTAAACCGGAAGGTCAGAATTCGGATTCCCTTGCATCTTGTATTTTAAGTGTAATGGACAACATGTTAAACGCTACACCACACAACGTTATTGCGCAGACCTACGGCGGGGCATCAGTAATGAGCGGTGGTAAAGGTGAAGTGCAAGCAAAGATAAAAGCCTGTTATCCCAACGCACATTACATCCACTGCTATGCACACCAACTGAATTTAACAATGGAACATGCAGCTTCGCAGAATCAGTCGGCTAGGATGTTCTTCGCTCACCTGTCAGCGTTCCCTGATTTCTTATCAAGGTCGCCGCAACGGACGTCTGCTTTAGAAGCAGTGGCAGCTCGAAGAATCCCAACAGGACCAGCGACTAGATGGAATTTCAGGTCGCGCACCGTAAATATGGTGTACGAGCAAAGGGTATCCATAAGAGAGAGTTTATTAATGCTAGAGCCTGAGAGGTGTTTCTCATCGCTGAAGAGGATCAAGAGCTTTCTGCGGAACACCATGGCACAAGAAAGACTAAGTGCCCTCGCTATGCTCTCCATTTAGAAGAAGATGGTCTCCAGTATTGGGGGGGGGGGGGGGGGGGTAAATGCCAGGTGGTGTATTTTTTGAATATACGGTAAGAGAGAATATAATTTTTAATGCTCTTTGCATGTTCATTTTTTCCTTTTTATCAAACACCAACAGCGATCTTCTAGTTTCTCTTTGGTGGTCATGTCTCTTATGTTCTTTGTGTGTCGGTTCTAGATATATATCTTCCATGACCCACCTAGCGTCATCTAGCAGCGAATCTCAGAAGTTCCTCAATTCTTCCCTGTACAAGAGGACTTACTTATCAATTTGGCCATCAGATCTCGTCGCCATCGCCAGCTATCATCTCTGTGATCAAGAGAACTTCGTCTACCTTTTCACCCACCATGCTGTGCTAGTATCGCCTGCTATCAACTCTTTGAAGACCATTCATCAAGAAGAACTTTTAGTTTTATAAAGTTGTCTATTCTGTTATGTTCTCCTTTTGTCTCCTACCCCCACTTTTTCCTTCCTTGGTCCCTCCGCGCTTCGCTGAGCATGTCTCACTTGTACGTCGGCAGTTGACTTAGTCAGTCAAGGCTCAACTAGAGCCAGTCTCCTCAAACCAAGAGGCACTCTCTACATTCTACGCCATGTTGGCACATTAAGTTTATACGTCAAAGGGAACTTCACCTTCGCCATGCAACAAAGATAAGCACATACTTCAGGTTTTAACCTCATCTTCATCGGTGTTACTGTCTTCATGCTTTTAACGATTATTTTATAGGCAGTGTGAGATATTTATTTGTGGCAATAATCATTCTTCGTGGGATTTTCCATGTTGAGCTTCTGTCCAATTAAGCCAACCTTCGTGAAAAGCAGCATTTCTTATGCTTATTAAATGAGAGATCTTCTCACAACGGGGGATATTATAGAATACCCACTGTCTATAAATATTAAGCTTGTTCCACCGCTGGAGTAACTTTGGCCCTATTCTTCCATTAGGATCGTTCTGGAACTTTCCAGAATCTGCACTTTATCTACAAGTCACGCCGTCATGTATCATTCACTTACGTGTGGGAATGCCATTTCAAACTAAGGAATCTACCTTATAAATTAATGCTCAATAGCTAAATTTTCTTCCACCGTTGGGATTTTTTCTGGCGCATTTAATTGTAATCCACAACTTTCTCAAGTAATAGACTTTCGCCTATCTAGTGCAACCAGTCATTTTCCACGATTGCAATAACTTTCTTTGCCATAAACTTTTGCGCTACTACAGAGAACTTTTCATCCATTTCAACGAACTATAGTGATAAACAGTGTTCTCTCAGTATTTCTTCCGCGTCGCGCTCGTCCTATTATTATAAACAAGGCCATGAACATTTACCTTTCATCCCAATTGCTCTTTCCTAAACCTCTTACTAACAACCCATAATAAATTGTTAATTTAGGACTGTTTCAACGAGGTGTCAATCTAAAGTTGTGCCCTCCCATTTTTTCTTATGTGTAATTAATTAACTTCTGCATAACTACGTGTCTTGTACACGGTTCAAATTATCTTGTTTCTCCCTTCTAATTTAGGGGATACAATTCTTTCAACTTATAAGTGAGTTATTTCTAGGTTTCACGAAAGGGAAACTTGCCCCATTTGTCTCGTGATTCCTATCTAAACATAGGAGGTCTAGAACCTTCCTTTTGACTTTCTCTTCAGGTTTCACAGTAAGTGACCTGTCCTATTTGTGTAACTACTAAAAGTAATGCTGCTTCAATACAAGAAGTTCTAGGAACGTCTATCTTATTCTTCCTGTTTTTGTTATTGTTATTTTCTAAGTTGTTACTCTCTCTAGAACATTCTCTCCGGAATTTCTCAAAGTGCACACCTTGTACTCCAGTTGTTGTTAAACTTTAATCATTTTGATAGTCTTTAAAATTTTGAATTTTTATCTTCGCTATTTTAAATCCTTGCGAAGATTTTATAAAGGTTTGAAACCTAATAAATTGTTAATTGCCTGGCGCATATGGTAAATGTTTTCTGAGGTCTGCGACCCCAAAATTGTTAACCAAATTGAAAATATATATTTGTTAAAGTTATCAACTTCTTTAGAATTGTTAAATAAATTAAGAGTTTCTTTTCGCTTTTTCATTTTTCTAGTACAACGGTTAGGCAAGATCCTGTCTTCCTTGGCTCTTCCTACTCAATGCCATTAAATCTATTGATAGGGCTTTCACCACTCGTTGCATTTGAGCAAGAACTCTTAGTGGTAATCTCGTTAAAGTTTCTCTTAGCTTTAATAGCTAATTCTAACTGGCCAGTAAGGCAAGTACAGCTCGCTACGCCAGCTACCTGCTTGTGGAGATCCTCTCCGAAAACTTATGGTTGGTTTTCCAAAAGATAAGTGTTTCTCTTTGCCTAAACTTTTAGTCGGCTCCTTGCTGAGTAAAAGCTTAGCCATTTCCAAATGCAACTATTGGTTCACTTACCAAAATTACTCCCCAAGGTATAATTTTTTTATCCCTATCCTTCTTGGAAGCACTTGGTCGCTTTTTCAGGAACTCTATAACTTCGAAAACTGGAAATACTAAACCTGATTCAAATTATTGGCATTCTTCGAATTACTTTGCAAAAACGATTTTCTTTGAACAAACATACAATAAATCTGTTCCTCTCTGTCTTGCCAGACCATCACCCTTCCACATAGTAGGCATATGCATGCTTGAGAGGGAATACACTAAAGCCACTATCTTGCAAACCGCCCAAGTCCTAGCTGCGTTTCCCGTCAGCTTCGACCAGGTCCTTACCTACGTTAGGTATCAGAGAGCGGATTTGCGGTGGCAACCGCCTCTGAGTGCATTTAAAGTTAAATTTATAACTTTTGTGGGACTCTCCTCCTATTTCTCCAACCTTTTTCTCCAGTCCGAAACCCACCTCCTTTTCTTTATCATCTTCCCTTGGTGGTTAGGTTATTCCTCAGCCAATAATCTACCCAAAATTTGGTCCCGGAAACCCGGGAGAGTCCATTTTCTATTCCTATTCTTTTTTAAAGATCATTTGGCAATACCTTGCAAATTATTAATATCTGCTTTGAATCTTTCAGCTATAACTACATCATGCAAAGCCTGTGAAGGGGAAAGAGGCCGCTCCTGTCTCGTGTGGTGTGTCCCTTTCTTTCAACTTATTTGCTGCTGCCAGCTTGACAGCATTTCCAAGGTTCCACAGTTTCGTGAGTTACATTTTAATCTATTTTCTTTGACATGGCTCCTACTGAAAAGGATAAGGATGAAAAACTTACTTCTAAACGAGCATCCTATAAAGGGCAAATTACCCGATTCAGAAAGTACATAAAAGAGTTAGATCCCTCAGAAGCTCAATTAGACTTGTTGAAACATCGTGTAAGGGATTTTGAACGTTCTTATGAAAATTATTGCAACATCCAAACTGAAATAGAAACTTGTATGCTCACCGAAGATCGAGTCGAAGTAGAAAACCAATATTACGAAGGCATAGGTTCTGCTTTCAAAATAATACGCCAACTCGAAGAGGAGCAGAAAAAGGACGCTTCTGTTCTTGGTTCCCTTCACGAACCACAAACTTCTTTCTGTGATGGTACTTACAAGCCCAAACCAATTTTACCTAAAATTAATTTACCCCATTTCTCTGGAGATGAATCTACTTGGGATTCTTTCTATGAATTATTTTGCTCTCTTGTTCATGACAATGAAGAAATTCAAGTCATATACAAGTTTCATTACTTGAGATCTATCCTCCGAGGTCAAGCTTTGCAGTTAGTTGAATCACTTCCTCTAAGTGCCGAAAATTACCCCATTGCCTTTAACTTATTAAAAGAAAGATATAGAAATTTACGGTTACGTATTCAACGCCATATGAAGGCTCTATTCAACCTACCTGCGTCACAGCACAATGACGTCACTAGTTTGCGTACTCTCATTGATACTACGCAGCTTCATGTTAAAGCTTTATCCCAACTAGATCAACCCACTGAACTCTGGGACACTTTCCTAATACATTTAGAGGTTTCTAAAGTTGATACTGCTACCCTCAAAGCTTGGGAAATCGAACATCCTAGAGAAGACGATTACTCTTACGAGCATTTAGTCACTTTCATAAACGCTAGATGCCAACTCTTAACCGCTCTAGCTAATCAAAGTGAACCCTCTTCCCCGAGTTCCAAATTTGAATTAATGTCTATCAAACCTAAAAGCGAACGCTTAGCGTCTAATACCCAAAAACCCGGGTCCAGCTCATCCAAATTTAAATCAAACACTACTGGTTACCCAACTAGGTCTAGTGAACGTCGTGTTGCTTGCTCTATTGTTTTAAACACTCAAAGCGAACCCCGCAAGAGTTTAAACGAACCTTTAAAGTGCATACTTTGTAAAGATCCCCATGCCCTATACCTCTGTAAACCCTTTAAAGAAATGTCAGTCGACGACAGAAGAAAATTAGTTTCCCAGAACAAACATTGCTTCAATTGCCTGGCGCCTACTCATTCTGCTTCAAATTGCAAGTCCACAAGACTTTGTTTACATTGTGAAAAGGCTCATCACACTTTGCTACATCGTCATGATCAGGCAAGGTCATCTACATCATCTACTTCTCAAAAAAGTGATAATGCTAACAGTTCCAATGCTTCATCATATAGTCAGAATGCCAAGTCCATTCGCAGTGCTCAAGTATTATTGTCTACTGTCCAAATCGAAGTTCAGGATAACTTTGGCAACTGGGTCCGTGCACGCGGTCTTCTTGATTCAGCGGCAACTCATGATTTTGATTAGAAAACTAGGCCTACCTGTAAACCCCACTTCTATTAACGTATCAGGCATTAACAGCTCAAAATCACAAGCTTTACAATTCTCGAAGTTAACCATAAGAGACATTTGTCACAGAAACAACCTTCTTAAACTGAATTGCCTAATTCTCAATAGCATTGGAGAAGACACTCCAAGTCACTCTGTGGATATTTCAGGGTTAAACATTCCCTCGCATTTAAGGCTAGCCGATCCTTTGTTCAACATGCAAAACCCTATTGACATACTCTTTAGTGCCAATGTTTTCTGGAATTGCCTTCGTAAACAGGTTCGCAAGTTATCCTCAAACGTGGTCGCCAGAGACACTAATTTTGGATGGATCGTCACAGGTCAACTTCCCCATTATTCTCCCCAACCTGCATCGCAATGCTACTTTGCCAATACTGACCTGGAACAGTTCTGGAGGCTTGAAAGCGTTGATCCTCCTAACGTAACCTCTTCAGAAAATGAATTCTGTGAGCAACTTTTTTTGAACACCACCACTCGTTCTTCTGATGGCCGGTTCATTGTTCAAATGCCAAGATTACATAATCCTCCTAAACTTATTAACTCTCAACCCAAAGCTCGAAAGGCTCTCTTTGCTATCGAGAGCAAATTCAAGAAAGAACCTCTTGTTTAACAGCAGTACACTGATTTCATGGATGAGTATGAAAGCTTAGATCATATGGAAGTTGTTAACAAATCTGATGATGAATCCCACCCCCCAATTGAAACTGTTTATTTAAATCATCATCCCGTATGGAAAAACCCTCTTGTAAAAGATAAAATCCGAGTTGTTTTCAATGGTTCATCACCCGACGTTAATGGCAACAGCCTTAACGACACTCTTTACTCTGGTCCTGCTATTCAGCCAGATCTATCTGCTATACTCTTAAACTTTCGATTATTTCCCATAGCTGTTATAGCTGATATAAAACAGATGTACCGCCAAGTTTTAATTCAACCGGAACAACGAGATCTCCAAAGAATTTTGTGGCGTGATGAAATCAGTAAGCCTATTAAGGTATTTCGTTTAAACACAGTTACTTATGGCTTAAAACCCTCTGCTTTCCTTGCTATCCGATCCCTACTCTTGTTAGCCTCTCAAGATGGTCATTTATTTGATTCGAAAGCTTCTGAAGCATTAACTACGTCCTTCTATGTTGACGATTATTTGCAGTCCTTTCCCACTCTGGAGGAAGCTTCTTTCGTGTCCTTAGAACTTCAAGCATTGATAAGGAATGGAGGTTTCCCACTTCATAAGTGGAATTCCAACCCCCCTGAGTTTCTCGCCCAGTTTCCTATTGAAGACGTTGATCCCTCCTCTGTCGAAATTTGTGGAAACTCCGAATCCATGAAAACTCTAGGAGTTCATTGGTGCAATAGCACTGACACTCTCGTCTATAAGGTTTCGCTCGCCGAAGAGCTCCCTAACACAAAAAGACAAATTCTCTGTGAAATTGCAAAAAAAATTGATCCGCTTCAATTCCTTGCCCCAGTTATCGTTATGGCCAAACTCTTCATGCAAGAGCTGTGGTCGCTCAAATGTGAATGGGATGACACTGTTCCCCTTTCTTTTCTTAATCGTTGGCTCTCGTTTTGCAGCAATTTGCTGGATCTTTCCCTTATTGAAATTCCTAGGAATTTAATTGATGATGATGATGATGATGATAATTGTTGTTTTAAGGGGCCTAACATCTAGGTTATCGGCCCCTGATGGTTTGGGTGATCGAGAAGATGAAAATGAAATGCAAACTTAAAAATAAAACTAACTACTAACCTACATACTAGAAGAAGAAATGGAAAACTAAAGGAGAATAAGGCAAATAAAGGACAGAAGGAAAAGAAATGCCCTCAAACCTCGAAGAATGCGGATTGAGGGACTTGGAAGGAGGGAGAGCCATGAAAGGCAGATAGGAAAGTGAAAGTGGAGAGGGTCCGCCCCAAAGGTAAGGGACAAAAGGGGAAAACGGACCCAGCTCAGGAATCCCTCGGGGTCGCCAACGCCCGAACTCACCAGCCGTGAGCCCCTGAGGGTGTAGCATTATCTACGGTGCACCAGAAGTGGTAGGGCTACATACACCCTGCCTCCTTAAGGGCCTAGAGCACAAGGCAGGAGGTAAAAGGAAGAGAAAAAGAAGGCTGACCCCTCGCAGAAGGAGGGTATCAGAAAAGATGAGACAAGGGCCAATTAAGGCGGGAAAGGAAGAGACTCCCTACGCCTCGGATACCCTAATACCGTCGGGGTCAGAAGAGAACAAGAGGTGACCAAGTGAGGTCGACAGGAAAGAAGACAGAGAGGAGCCCGGCACAAGTAAGTGGAAGCAATGCCGGACTCAGCTGGGGCCCCGTGGTCGCCAACCCACGCCCACAAGATGTGAGCCCCTGGGGGAGGAATTTAATTAGCTCTCATTCTAATGCATCTTTTTTCCTTCATGTGTTCGCGGACAGTTCCGAAAAAGCTTACGGTTGCTGCGCATATTTAGTTTATCGTGGTCCATTAAATGGATCTTCAGTCTCCAACCTTGTTTGTGCCAAATCGAAGGTAGCTCCTCTTAAAACGATCACTTTGCCTAGGCTTGAATTGTGTGCTGCACTCATGGCCGCAGAACTTGTCAAAAAATTACGGGAAGTGTTAAATGTCGAATTCTCGCAAATCTTTCTCTGGAGCGATTCCATGATCACACTTTCTTGGATCGCCAAGAACCCCGCTCACTGGCAAACTTTTGTTGCAAACAGGGTTTTCAAAATTCAAACCCTTTCTTTGGGATGTCAATGGAGGCATGTGCCCAGTGCTGATAACCCAGCCGATATTATCTCTCGTGGTTGTTTACCCTCTCAATTGGCAGCTTCCCAGTTGTACTGGCATGGGCCCTCGTGGTTAATCGAAGATTCTTCTTCATGGCCTTCTAAACCTCCAGCTACAAACTCCAACTTGCCTGACGCTAAAGTACCTCTATCTATTGCTTCGTGTCTTGTTTCCAACGCTTCTCATCCCTTGCTGTCCCGCTATTCTTCCTTTCATAAATTACTTCGAATCGTCGCCTATCTTCTTAGATGGAAATATCTTGTGGTTGACCAACCTCTTCTCCCCAAACCACACCTTACCAATCATGAATTGAATCTCGCTACCATTAAGGTTTTACAACTGACACAGCAAGAAGCCTTTTCTTCTGAATCGTCTTTACTTTCTTCTAAAAGGGATCTTCCCAAATCCAGTCATCTTCGTTCTTTAGCGCCGTTCCTTGATGACCATGGGTTACTCAGGGTAGGTGGAAGGCTCTCGCAATCTTTGCTCTCTGAGGACAAAAAGCATCCCGTTATTTTGCCTTCAAAACATCACGTAACTTCTTTAATTATACGTGACTTTCATTATCGTAATCTGCATATTGGCACACGCACTCTGCTTTGCTTCTTAAGGGAAAAGTACTGGATTATAAATGGTATTCATGAAGTTTCTTCTGTAATTCACAAGTGCATTCTTTGCTTCAAAGCGAAACCTAAAATCAATACCCAATTAATGAGCAATCTGCCCTCCTTTCGCTCCTCTCCTATACGCCCATTTGCTCTAACTGGTGTGGACTATATGTAGGCTTGCCAGATATCTAAAATGTTCAACCGGGACCCCCCCCCGCTTCTAGGTTATTTAAGGGTACACACCCTCCCTTGACTGGATTTTAGAGTTTTAGAGGGTAGTATATTCCTAATGCTATAGATAATAAATGGCAATTATAAATTGAAACATGTTAATATTTATTAGTTACAAGTAAGAAAAAACACTTTGAATAATGAATAAAACTTGGTACATGTACTTTTCATTGGCTAGGACTTATTTTAGAAAGTCTTTTTTTGGTTTTAATTTTGTTGTAAAAATCTTCACAATCTAATCCAATGTCAATTTTACAAATCATCAAGCCTTTAACTGTAGATTCCTTCATCAAACCTCTATCATCAGTCCATGCGTTGTTCATCAAAGAAAAAACTCTCTCAGCTGGTGCTGATGTCCCAGGTAAGCAGAAGGCATACTCAACAATCTTGATCAGATTGGGGGCTGGTATGCGATTCTCGTTGAAGTGACCAAACAGCCTTAGACATTTTTCTTCGCTTGAAATAATCACGTCTCTGGTAGTCTCTTCCTGCTTCCACTGTTCCTAATTTGACTGCAAATACTCCTTAGCAAGCACAACTTCGTCAAACAACTGATCATTGTTTATTTTCATATTTTCATCAAGAAGACTGCTATTGATGATTTCAGCAGAAGTTTCGGCTTTTTCCCAATCAACAGCATCTGTTTTCGTCAGGTTGACCCATGAAAACTGTTCAGCGTTTCCAAAGCTGTTCTCCCAGAGTTCTAAGTATGAAATGCATCTGTCATAAAAGCCATCAAATTCTTCTTTCACACTGTTACGTACTTTCTCATCTAGACTCCTGTAGATGTTCTTTGCACCCGTAGGGATCAAGTTTGAGGCCTTTCTTTCTGTCAGGTTTCTGTGAGCTTCAGCAACCTCAAAAGCTGTCGTGTATTTTTTTTTCCATTACCAGGATGGCCTTGTTAATTAGTGCAAGCTGCCCGTGGACAAACCACAAGTAGAGCTCGCCCTTTGAATCAGTAAATAAGTTTTTTTTATTATGGATGGGCATATTTCTTGGTCTAAAAAAACTCTTTCAGGCCTTCAAACATCTGTAGAATTATTTCCAGTGCCGGCATCATTGATAGAAACAGAGTGTTTCCGTGTTGAATTAGTTTACGGTACTCTATCTCTGCATAGCCACAAAATGATTTTAGTTTAGTTACACGGACTGTGTATATGTGGAAGTATTTATAAATCTTCACCACTAAGGCCTCAATATCGATTGGGAGACTATCTACTGCAGTTTGCACACAGTTGTGCACAATGTGTGCTCCACATCCGATTCCATTGATTTCCCGTCCTAGGCTATTCTTGAGCCGATGGAAAACATTCCCTGCTCTTTTCACACCACCGAAGTTAGGGTTGCAGTTATCGCCACAAAAGCCAACCACTTTGTTGTTCAAATCGTTTTGCAACAGGACAGAGCATAAGTGATTTGTAAGAATTTCAGATGTTTCACCCTACACAGATTTGAAATCTAACAGCATTACTTGCACACCTGAATTAGGATTAAAGTAGCGCACAACAATTGGCACAAGTTTTATATCTTTTCTGTTTGAGGCATCCATACTTACAGATACGTAGTTTGACTTGGTCAAGTCTTCATTAAGCTCTTCCTGAGCTAATGGAGCTATGACATTTAAAACTATTGCTTCACACTTAGTTTTTCCGAATGAGAATTTAGGTTCAAAAAACTTAGAATTTAGTTTTGATGAACAAGAATTGGAATTGAAACTTAAGCTATGGTTTGCTGTGTGGTAAGCAAAGGTCGCCTCTTTTGCTGCTAAATCTAAGTTTTTGTCATTAGAACTCGCAGTCTTAAAAAAACTGGTCAGTTTTGATGAGCTAGCAGCACATGCAACAGTAAACTCTTTTTGTGTTTACTCGATTGCAAATGATCTTTTATATCAGATCGACCACCATGATCAACCGAAAACTCAGAATTACAATGTGAACATTTAACTCTATCGTCTTGATCTTGATTACCAGTACATACCTTCTTCAAAAAAGGGAATTCATTCTGTAAATCATCGGTAAATTTACACGACCGTTTTGGCATTTTAACAGAGAAAGAATAAACTTTTAACTTAAAACATAAATAAAACAGCGCTAGCTCGCTAACACAACACGCACCGCTGACAAGGACTGACAACTGACTGAGTTTCATCTTCAACTCTATCACAAGCCTAGTGCCGACGTGGGCGAGTCCAATGGTATTGCACGACGGGGTGTACTGTGTAGCGAGTACCCAGTACTAGACTCGCCCGGAGAGACTATCCCATCACGTATAGTCACGGTTGGCTAAACAAGACGATACGACGACAATATTATTTACTAGGAAACCATCACTCTTCTATAGTTTTACTTTTCATACAGTGCAGAATTAAATGACAATATTATGATTATCCTTAATAATCCTACACAATTAATTACTTTAGACTTTTTTGGTCATCGAATTTAACTTTTTCCGGGACGTGAAGGAAACCGGCCGGGACACCGGGACGTTGTCTGAAAACCGGGACTGTCCCGGTCAAACCGGGACGTCTGGCAAGCCTAACTATATGGGTCCGTTCCAATATCAACGAAATTCCCCTGAAGCTAAACGCAAATTGTTTGGTAAGCTTTATGTTTCTCTCTTTGCTTGCATGGTTACTGGCGCAATCCATTTGGAACTAGTAACGAATGCCTCTACTTCTTACTTTTTATCAGCTGTCTCTCGCTTCACTGCTAAGCGTGGTGTTCCTTCAGAGATGTTCTCTGATAACGCTTCCACTTTTCAGGGCGCAGCTTCCCTGTGGAAGAAAGCTCTCACTTCTTCTCCTGCCATGGAACAAATTTCTAATTTTTCCTACTCTAAGGGTTTCAAATGGCGCTTTATACCTCCCTACGCTCCTCATCACGGTGGTAGGTGGGAATCTTGCGTAAAGCTCACTAAACGTCATTTAAGAAAGGTCTTAGGCAATCGCATTTTGACTTATGAAGAATTCAATTCACTGTCCGTTCTGATTGAAGGTGTTGTTAATTCTCGCCCTTTAACTCCTCTTTCCAATGACCCTGATGACCTGCTTCCACTCACACCTGTCCACTTCCTTATCGGCACTTCTCTTTCTGCCCCTCCTCCTCTTCCCAATTCTTACAGGGATTCTAATTTACCTATCGCTTGGCGTAAACTTGAAGCCCTTCGCAATTCTTTTTGGAAGAGGTGGACCTTGGAATATTTAACTTCCTTGCAACGGAGACAGAAGTGGTTTCTTTCCAGTCCCGACATCAAAGTGGGGGACTTGGTCTTGGTTAGGGATGTTTCTCCTCCACTGGTCTGGATTTCTGGTAGAGTGACCGAGTGTTATCCTGGAAGAGATGGGAGAGTCAGGGTGGCTAGAATCTTGACCACTAATGGTCAGATCACAAGACCACTGCCTTTAATTGCTCCATTACATTTAAATGTTTAACTGTTTATTTTGTTCTCTGTTGGTGTTTTACCCTCCCAGCTTGGTGTATTTTTGGAATACACGGTAAGAGAGAATATAATTTCTAATGCTCTTTGCATGTTCATTTTTTCCTTTTTATCAAACACCAACAGCGATCTTCTAGTTTCTCTTTGGTGGTCATGTCTCTTATGTTCTTTGTGAGTCTGTTCTAGATATATATATTCCATGACCCACCTAGCGTCATCTAGCAGCGAATCTCAGAAGTTCCTCAATTCTTCCCTGTACAAGAGGACTTACTTATCAATTTGGCCATCAGATCTCGTCGCCATCGCCAGCTATCATCTCTGTGGTCAAGAGAACTTCGTCTACCTTTTCACCCACCATGCTGTGCTAGTATCGCCTGCTATCAACTCTTTGAAGACCATTCATCAAGAAGAACTTTAGTTTTATAAAGTTGTCTGTTCTGTTATGTTCTCCTTTTGTCTCCTACCCCCACTTTTTTTCCTTCCTTGGTCCCTCCGCGCTTCGCTGAGCATGTCTTACTTGTACGTCGGCAGTTGACTTAGTCAAGGCTCAACTAGAGCCAGTCTCCTCAAACCAAGAGGCACTCTCTACATTCTACGCCATGTTGGCACATTAAGTTTATACGTCAAAGGGAACTTCACCTTCGCCATGCAACAAAGATAAGTACATACTTCAGGTTTTAACCTCATCTTCATCGGTTTTACTGTCTTCATGCTTTTAACGATTATTTTATAGGCAGTGTGAGATATTTATTTGTGGCAATAATCATTCTTCGTGGGATTTTCCATGTTGGGCTTCTGTCCAATTAAGCCAACCTTCGTGAAAAGCAGCATTTCTTATGCTTATTAAATGAGAGATCTTCTCACAACGGGGGATATTATAGAATACCCACTGTCTATAAATATTAAGCTTGTTCCACCGCTGGAGTAACTTTGGCCCTATTCTTCCATTAGGATCGTTCTGGAACTTTCCAGAATCCGCACTTTATCTACAAGTCACGCCGTCATGTATCATTCACTTACGTGTGGGAATGCCATTTCAAACTAAGGAATCTACCTTATAAATTAATGCTCAATAGCTAAATTTTCTTCCACCGTTGGGATTTTTTCTGGCGCATTTAATTGTAATCCACAACTTTCTCAAGTAATAGACTTTCGCCTATCTAGTGCAACCAGTCATTTTCCACGATTGCAATAACTTTCTTTGCCATAAACTTTTGCGCTACTACAGTGAACTTTTCATCCATTTCAACGAACTATAGTGATAAACAGTGTTCTCTCAGTATTTATTCCGCGTCGCGCTCGTCCGATTATTATAAACACGGCCATGAACATTTACCTTTCATTCCAATTGCTCTTTCCTAAACCTCTTACTAACAACCCATAATAAATTGTTAATTTAGGTCTGTTTCAACGAGGTGTCAATCTAAAGATGTGGCCTCCCATTTTTTCTTATGTGTAATTAATTAACTTCTGCATAACTAAGTGTCTTGTACACGGTTCAAATTATCTTGTGTCTCCCTTCTAATTTAGGGGATACAATTCTTTCAACTTATAAGTGAGTTATTTCTAGGTTTCACGAAAGGGAAACTTGCCCCATTTGTCTCGTGATTCCTATCTAAACATAGGAGGTCTAGAACCTTCCTTTTGACTTTCTCTTCAGGTTTCACAGTAAGTGACCTGTCCTATTTGGGTAACTACTAAAAGTAATGCTGCTTCAATACAAGAAGTTCTAGGAACGTCTATCTTATTCTTCCTGTTTTTGTTATTGTTATTTTCTAAGTTGTTACTCTCTCTAGAACATTCTCTCCGGAATTTCTCAAAGTACACACCTTGTACTCTAGTTGTTGTTAAACTTTAATCACTTTAATTGTCTTTAAAATTTTGATTTTTTATCTTCGCTATTTTAAATCCTTGCGAGGATTTGATAAAGGTTTGAAACCTAATAAATTGTTAATTGCCTGGCGCATATGGTAAATGTTTTCTGAGGTCTGCGACCCCAAAATTGTTAACCAAATTGAAAATATATATTTGTTAAAGTTATCAACTTCTTTAGAATTGTTAAATAAATTAAGAGTTTCTTTTCGCTTTTTCATTTTTCTAGTACAACGGTTAGGCAAGATCCTGTCTTCCTTGGCTCTTCCTACTCAATGCCATTAAATCTATTGATAGGGCTTTCACCACTCGTTGCATTTGAGCAAGAACTCTTAGTGGTAATCTCGTTAAAGTTTCTCTTAGCTTTAATAGCTAATTCTAACTGGCCAGTAAGGCAAGTACAGCTCGCTACGCCAGCTACCTGCGTGTGGAGATCCTCTCCGAAAACGTATGGTTGGTTTTCCAAAAGATAAGTGTTTCTCTTTGCCTAAACTTTTAGTCGGCTCCTTGCTGAGTAAAAGCTTAGCCATTTCCAAATGCAACTATTGGTTCACTTACCAAAATTACTCCCCAAGGTATAATTTTTTTTATCACTATCCTTCTTGGAAGCACTTGGTCGCTTTTTCAGGAACTCTATAACTTCGAAAACTGGAAATACTAAACCTGATTCAAATTATTGGCATTCTTCGAATTACTTTGCAAAAACGATTTTCTTTGAACAAACATACAATAAATCTGTTCCTCTCTGTCTTGCCAGACCATCACCCTTCCACATAGTAGGCATATGCATGCTTGAGAGGGAATACACTAAAGCCACTCTCTTGCAAACCGCCCAAGTCCTAGCTGCGTTTCCCGTCAGCTTCGACCAGGTCCTTACCTACGTTAGGTATCAGAGAGCGGATTTGTGGTGGCAACCGCCTCTGAGTGAATTTAAAGTTAAATTTATAACCTTTTGTGGGACTCTCCTCCTATTTCTCCAGTCCGATACCCACCTCCTTTTCTTTATCATCTTCCCTTGGTGGTTAGGTTATTCCTCAGCCAATAATCTACCCAAAATTTGGTCCCGGAAACCCGGGAGAGTCCATTTTCTATTCCTATTCTTTTTTAAAGATCATTTGGCAATACCTTGCAAATTATTAATATCTGCTTTGAATCTTTCAGCTATAACTACATCATGCAAAGCCTGTGAAGGGGAAAGAGGCCGCTCCTGTCTCGTGTGGTGTGTCCCTTTCTTTCAACTTATTTGCTGCTGCCAGCTTGACAGCATTTCCAAGGTTCCACAGTTTCGTGAGTTACATTTTAATCTATTTTCTTTGACATGGCTCCTACTGAAAAGGATAAGGATGAAAAACTTACTTCTAAACGAGCATCCTATAAAGGGCAAATTACCCGATTCAGAAAGTACATAAAAGAGTTAGATCCCTCAGAAGCTCAATTAGACTTGTTGAAACATCGTGTAAGGGATTTTGAACGTTCTTATGAAAATTATTGCAACATCCAAACTGAAATAGAAACTTGTATGCTCACCGAAGATCGAGTCGAAGTAGAAAACCAATATTACGAAGGCATAGGTTCTGCTTTCAAAATAATACGCCAACTCGAAGAGGAGCAGAAAAAGGACGCTTCTGTTCTTGGTTCCCTTCACGAACCACAAACTTCTTTCTGTGATGGTACGTACAAGCCCAAACCAATTTTACCTAAAATTAATTTACCCCATTTCTCTGGAGATGAATCTACTTGGGATTCTTTCTATGAATTATTTTGCTCTCTTGTTCATGACAATGAAGAAATTCAAGTCATATACAAGTTTCATTACTTGAGATCTATCCTCCGAGGTCAAGCTTTGCAGTTAGTTGAATCACTTCCTCTAAGTGCCGAAAATTACCCCATTGCCTTTAACTTATTAAAAGAAAGATATAGAAATTTACGGTTACGTATTCAACGCCATATGAAGGCTCTATTCAACCTACCTGCGTCACAGCACAATGACGTCACTAGTTTGCGTACTCTCATTGATACTACGCAGCTTCATGTTAAAGCTTTATCCCAACTAGATCAACCCACTGAACTCTGGGACACTTTCCTAATACATTTAGAGGTTTCTAAAGTTGATACTGCTACCCTCAAAGCTTGGGAAATCGAACATCCTAGAGAAGACGATTACTCTTACGAGCATTTAGTCACTTTCATAAACGCTAGATGCCAACTCTTAACCGCTCTAGCTAATCAAAGTGAACCCTCTTCCCCGAGTTCCAAATTTGAATTAATGTCTATCAAACCTAAAAGCGAACGCTTAGCGTCTAATACCCAAAAACCCGGGTCCAGCTCATCCAAATTTAAATCAAACACTACTGGTTACCCAACTAGGTCTAGTGAACGTCGTGTTGCTTGCTCTATTGTTTTAAACACTCAAAGCGAACCCCGCAAGAGTTTAAACGAACCTTTAAAGTGCATACTTTGTAAAGATCCCCATGCCCTATACCTCTGTAAATCCTTTAAAGAAATGTCAGTCGACGACAGAAGAAAATTAGTTTCCCAGAACAAACATTGCTTCAATTGCCTGGCGCCTACTCATTCTGCTTCAAATTGCAAGTCCACAAGACTTTGTTTCCATTGCGAAAAGGCTCATCCCACTTTGCTACATCGTCATGATCAGGCAAGGTCATCTACAGCATCTACTTCTCAAAAAAGTGATAATGCTAACAGTACCAATGCGTCATCATATATTCAGAATGCCGAGTCCATTCGCAGTGCTCAAGTATTATTGTCTACTGTCCAAATCGAAGTTCAGGATAACTTTGGCAACTGGGTCCGTGCAAGCGGTCTTCTTGATTCAGCGGCCACTCATGATTTTGTGTCTAATTCTTTGATTAGAAAACTAGACCTACCTGTAAACCCAACTTCTATTAACGTATCAGGCATTAACAGCTCAAAATCACAAGCTTTACAATTCTCGAAGTTAACCATAAGAGACATTTGGCACAGAAACAACCTTCTTAAACTGAATTGTCTAATTCTCAATAGCATTGGAGAAGACACTCCAAGTCACTCTGTGGATATTTCAGGGTTAAACATTCCCTCGCATTTAAGGCTAGCCGATCCTTGGTTCAACATGCAAAACCCTATTGACATACTCTTTAGTGCCAATGTTTTCTGGAATTGCCTTCGTAAACAGGTTCGCAAGTTATCCTCAAACGTGGTCGCCAGAGACACTAATTTTGGATGGATCGTCACAGGTCAACTTCCCCATTATTCTCCCCAACCTGCATCGCAATGCTACTTTGCCAATACTGACCTGGAACAGTTCTGGAGGCTTGAAAGCGTTGATCCTCCTAACGTAACCTCTTCAGAAAATGAATTCTGTGAGCAACTTTTTTTGAACACCACCACTCGTTCTTCTGATGGCCGGTTCATTGTTCAAATGCCAAGATTACATAATCCTCCTAAACTTATTAACTCTCAACCCAAAGCTCGAAAGGCTCTCTTTGCTATCGAGAGCAAATTCAAGAAAGAACCTCTTGTTAAACAGCAGTACACTGATTTCATGGATGAGTATGAAAGCTTAGATCATATGGAAGTTGTTAACAAATCTGATGAATCCCACCCCCCAATTGAAACTGTTTATTTAAATCATAATCCCGTATGGAAAAACCCTCTTGTAAAAGATAAAATCCGAGTTGTTTTCAATGGTTCATCACCCGACGTTAATGGCAACAGCCTTAACGACACTCTTTACTCTGGTCCTGCTATTCAATCAGATCTATCTGCTATACTCTTAAACTTTCGATTATTTCCCATAGCTGTCATAGCTGATATAAAACAGATGTACCGCCAAGTTTTAATTCAACCGGAACAACGAGATCTCCAAAGAATTTTGTGGCGTGATGAAATCAGTAAGCCTATTAAGGTATTTCGTTTAAACACAGTTACTTATGGCTTAAAACCCTCTGCTTTCCTTGCTATCCGATCCCTACACTTGTTAGCCTCTCAAGATGGTCATTTATTTGATTCGAAAGCTTCTGAAGCATTAACTACGTCCTTCTATGTTGACGATTATTTGCAGTCCTTTCCCACTCTGGAGAAAGCTTCTTTCGTGTCCTTAGAACTTCAAGCATTGATAAGGAATGGAGGTTTCCCACTTCATAAGTGGAATTCCAACTCCCCTGAGTTTCTCGCCCAGTTTCCTATTGAAGACGTTGATCCCTCCTCTGTCGAAATTTGTGGAAACTCCGAATCCATGAAAACTCTAGGAGTTCATTGGTGCAATAGCACTGACACTCTCGTCTATAAAGTTTCGCTCGCCGAAGAGCTCCCTAACACAAAAAGACAAATTCTCTGTGAAATTGCAAAAAAAAATTGATCTGCTTCAATTCCTTGCCCCAGTTATCGTTATGGCCAAACTCTTCATGCAAGAGCTGTGGTCGCTCAAATGTGAATGGGATGACACTGTTCCCCTTTCTTTTCTTAATCGTTGGCTCTCGTTTCGCAGCAATTTGCTGGATCTTTCCCTTATTGAAATTCCTAGGAATTTAATTAGCTCTCATTCTAATGCATCTTTTTTCCTTCATGTGTTCGCGGACAGTTCCGAAAAAGCTTACGGTTGCTGCGCATATTTAGTTTATCGTGGTCTATTCAATGGATCTTCAGTCTCCAACCTTGTTTGTGCCAAATCGAAGGTAGCTCCTCTTAAAACTATCACTTTGCCTAGGCTTGAATTGTGTGCTGCACTCATGGCCGCAGAACTTGTCAAAAAATTACGGGAATTGTTAAAAGTCGAATTCTCGCAAATCTTTCTCTGGAGCGATTCCATGATCACACTTTCTTGGATCGCCAAGAACCCCACTCACTGGCAAACTTTTGTTGCAAACAGGGTTTTCAAAATTCAAACCCTTTCTTTGGGATGTCATTGGAGGCATGTGCCCAGTGCTGATAACCCAGCCGATATTATCTCTCGTGGTTGTTTACCCTCTCAATTGGCAGCTTCCCAGTTGTACTGGCATGGGCCCTCGTGGTTAATCGAAGATTCTTCTTCATGGCCTTCTAAACCTCCAGCTACAAACTCCAACTTGCCTGACGCTAAAGTACCTCTATCTATTGCTTCGTGTCTTGTTTCCAACGCTTCTCATCCCTTGCTGTCCCGCTATTCTTCCTTTCATAAATTACTTCGAATCGTCGCCTATCTTCTTAGATGGAAATATCTTGTGGTTGACCAACCTCTTCTCCCCAAACCACACCTTACCAATCATGAATTGAATCTCGCTACCATTAAGGTTTTACAACTGACACAGCAAGAAGCCTTTTCTTCTGAATTGTCTTTACTTTCTTCTAAAAGGGATCTTCCCAAATCCAGTCGTCTTCGTTCTTTAGCCCCGTTCCTTGATGACCATGGGTTACTCAGGGTAGGTGGAAGGCTCTCGCAATCTTTGCTCTCTGAGGACAAAAAGCATCCCGTTATTTTGCCTTCTAAACATCACGTAACTTCTTTAATTATACGTGACTTTCATTATCGTAATCTGCATGTTGGCACACGCACTCTGCTTTGCTTCTTAAGGGAAAAGTACTGGATTATAAATGGTATTCATGAAGTTTCTTCTGTAATTCACAAGTGCATTCTTTGCTTCAAAGCGAAACCTAAAATCAATACTCAATTAATGAGCGATCTGCCCTTCTTTCGCTCCTCTCCTATACGCCCATTTGCTCTAACTGGTGTGGACTATATGGGTCCGTTCCAATATCAACGAAATTCCCCTGAAGCTAAACGCAAATTGTTTGGTAAGCTTTATGTTTCTCTCTTTGTTTGCACGGTTGCTGGCGCAATCCATTTGGAACTAGTAACGAATGCCTCTACTTCTTACTTTTTATCATCTGTCTCTCGCTTCACTGCTAGGCGTGGTGTTCCTTCAGAGATGTTCTCTGATAACGCTTCCACTTTTCAGGGCGCAGCTTCCCTGTGGAAGAAAGCTCTCACTTCTCCTGCCATGGAACAAATTTCTAATTTTTCCTACTCTAAGGGTTTCAAATGGCGCTTTATACCTCCCTACGCTCCTCATCACGGTGGTAGGTGGGAATCTTGCGTAAAGCTCACTAAACGTCATTTAAGAAAGGTCTTAGGCAATCGCATTTTGACTTATGAAGAATTCAATTCACTGTCCGTTCTGATTGAAGGTGTTGTTAATTCTCGCCCTTTAACTCCTCTTTCCAATGACCCTGATGACCTGCTTCCACTCACACCTGACCACTTCCTTATCGGCACTTCTCTTTCTGCCCCTCCTCCTCTTCCCAATTCTTACAGGGATTCTAATTTACCTATCGTTTGGCGTAAACTTGAGGCCCTTCGCAATTCTTTTTGGAAGAGGTGGACCTTGGAATATTTAACTTCCTTGCAACGGAGACAGAAGTGGTTTCTTTCCAGTCCCGACATCAAAGTGGGGGACTTGGTCTTGGTTAGGGATGTTTCTCCTCCCCTGGTCTGGATTTCTGGTAGAGTGACCGAGTGTTATCCTGGAAGAGATGGGAGAGTCAGGGTGGCTACAATCTTGACCACTAATGGTCAGATCACAAGACCACTGTCTTTAATTGCTCCACTACCTTTAAATGTTTAACTGTTTATTTTGTTCTCTGTTTGTGTTTTTCCCTCCCAGCTTGATGTATTTTTGGAATACACGGTAAGAGAGAATATAATATTTAATGCTCTTTGCATGTTCATTTTTTCCTTTTTATCAAACACCAACAGCGATCTTCTAGTTTCTCTTTGGTGGTCATGTCTCTTATGTTCTTTGTGAGTCTGTTCTAGATATATATATTCCATGACCCACCTAGCGTCATCTAGCAGCGAATCTCAGAAGTTCCTCAATTCTTCCCTGTACAAGAGGACTTGCTTATCAATTTGGCCATCAGATCTCGTCGCCATCGCCAGCTATTATCTCTGTGGTCAAGAGAACTTCGTCTATCTTTTCACCCACCATGCTGTGCTAGTATCGCCTGCTATCAACTCTTTGAAGACCATTCATCAAGAAGAACTTTTAGTTTTATAAAGTTATCTATTCTGTTATGTTCTCCTTTTGTCTCCTACCCCCACTTTTTTTTCCTTCCTTGGTCCCTCCGCGCTTCGCTGAGCATGTCTCACTTGTACGTCGGCAGTTGACTTAGTCAGTCAAGGCTCAACTAGAGCCAGTCTCCTCAAACCAAGAGGCACTCTCTACATTCTACGCCATGTTGGCACATTAAGTTTATACGTCAAAGGGAACTTCACCTTCGCCATGCAACAAAGATAAGCACATACTTCAGGTTTTAACCTCATCTTCATCGGTGTTACTGTCTTCATGCTTTTAACGATTATTTTATAGGCAGTGTGAGATATTTATTTGTGGCAATAATCATTCTTCGTGGGATTTTCCATGTTGGGCTTCTGTCCAATTAAGCCAACCTTCGTGAAAAGCAGCATTTCTATTGCTTATTAAATGAGAGATCTTCTCACAACGGGGGATATTATAGAATACCCACTGTCTATAAATATTAAGCTTGTTCCACCGCTGGAGTAACTTTGGCCCTATTCTTCCATTAGGATCGTTCTGGAACTTTCCAGAATCTGCACTTTATCTACAAGTCACGCCGTCATGTATCATTCACTTACGTGTGGGAATGCCATTTCAAACTAAGGAATCTACCTTATAAATTAATGCTCAATAGCTAAATTTTCTTCCACCGTTGGGATTTTTTCTGGCGCATTTAATTGTAATCCACAACTTTCTCAAGTAATAGACTTTCGCCTATCTAGTGCAACCAGTCATTTTCCACGATTGCAATAACTTTCTTTGCCATAAACTTTTGCGCTACTACAGTGAACTTTTCATCCATTTCAACGAACTATAGTGATAAACAGTGTTCTCTCAGTATTTATTCCGCGTCGCGCTCGTCCGATTATTATAAACAAGGCCATGAACATTTATCTTTCATCCCAATTGCTCTTTCCTAAACCTCTTACTAACAACCCATAATAAATTGTTAATTTAGGTCTGTTTCAACGAGGTGTCAATCTAAAGATGTGCCCTCCCATTTTTTTCTTATGTGTAATTAATTAACTTCTGCATAACTAAGTGTCTTGTACACGGTTCAAATTATCTTGTTTCTCCCTTCTAATTTAGGGGATACAATTCTTTCAACTTATAAGTGAGTTATTTCTAGGTTTCACGAAAGGGAAACTTGCCCCATTTGTCTCGTGATTCCTATCTAAACATAGGAGGTCTAGAACCTTCCTTTTGACTTTCTCTTCAGGTTTCACAGTAAGTGACCTGTCCTATTTGTGTAACTACTAAAAGTAATGCTGCTTCAATACAAGAAGTTCTAGGAACTTCTATCTTATTCTTCCTGTTTTTGTTATTGTTATTTTCTAAGTTGTTACTCTCTCTAGAACATTCTCTCCGGAATTTCTCAAAGTACACACCTTGTACTCTAGTTGTTGTTAAACTTTAATCACTTTAATTGTCTTTAAAATTTTGATTTTTTATCTTCGCTATTTTAAATCCTTGCGAGGATTTTATAAAGGTTTGAAACCTAATAAATTGTTAATTGCCTGGCGCATATGTTAAATGTTTTCTGAGGTCTGCGACCCCAAAATTGTTAACCAAATTGAAAATATATATTTGTTAAAGTTATCAACTTCTTTAGAATTGTTAAATAAATTAAGAGTTTCTTTTCGCTTTTTCATTTTTCTAGTACAACGGTTAGGCAAGATCCTGTCTTCCTTGGCTCTTCCTACTCAATGCCATTAAATCTATTGATAGGGCTTTCACCACTCGTTGCATTTGAGCAAGAACTCTTAGTGGTAATCTCGTTAAAGTTTCTCTTAGCTTTAATAGCTAATTCTAACTGGCCAGTAAGGCAAGTACAGCTCGCTACGCCAGCTACCTGCGTGTGGAGATCCTCTCCGAAAACTTATGGTTGGTTTTCCAAAAGATAAGTGTTTCTCTTTGCCTAAACTTTTAGTCGGCTCCTTGCTGAGTAAAAGCTTAGCCATTTCCAAATGCAACTATTGGTTCACTTACCAAAATTACTCCCCAAGGTATAATTTTTTTTATCACTATCCTTCTTGGAAGCACTTGGTCGCTTTTTCAGGAACTCTATAACTTCGAAAACTGGAAATACTAAACCTGATTCAAATTATTGGCATTCTTCGAATTACTTTGCAAAAACGATTTTCTTTGAACAAACATACAATAAATCTGTTCCTCTCTGTCTTGCCAGACCATCACCCTTCCACATAGTAGGCATATGCATGCTTGAGAGGGAATACACTAAAGCCACTCTCTTGCAAACCGCCCAAGTCCTAGCTGCGTTTCCTGTCAGCTTCGACCAGGTCCTTACCCACTTTAGGTATCAGAGAGCGGATTTGCGGTGGCAACCGCCTCTGAGTGCATTTAAAGTTAAATTTATAACTTTTGTGGGACTCTCCTCCTATTTCTCCATCCTTTTTCTCCAGTCCGAAACCCACCTCCTTTTCTTTATCATCTTCCCTCGGTGGTTAGGTTATTCCTCAGCCAATAATCTACCCACCAGGGTGATTGACAAGTTCTGCAACAAGAAGGAGCGGCGTATGGACATCATTTTATCGACACTGAGTGAGTGTTTCTATATGTTTATATATAAAATAATTGGAGGGAGGGTTAGGCCTACAGCACACAACTAATTTTCTACACCAGCCGCCACTGCCCCTTGGCATATACTAGAGAGTTTTCCAGCACAGGCATGCAGCTGTGCGGGGACCTGCGTTGTCAGGCGGATACTACTGCAGGGTACATGGCGCACCCACCTGTCGGTGTGGCACAAGGTGGGGCGTTTAGAGCTGGCTGTCAAACCCGTAAAGGGGACCTGGGCCAAGAAACCTTTTTAGTCGCCTTCTACGACCGGCAGGGTATACCTGTGAGTGTATTCCATCCCTCCCACCCACGGGAGGACCAATTCGCAAGACAAGCCGGAAACCTAAAAGAATAGCCAAGGTCGCCCCATTTAGTCGCCTCGTACGACAGGCAAGGGATACCGTGGGTGTATTCTAAACCCCCCACCCACAGGGGGTCTCCTTATTCGTCTCGTCTGTGGGTGGGGGCGGTAGAATAACACCCTCGGTAAACTCTGGCTGTCGTAAGAGGCAACTAAATGGGGACCGAGTGGCCACCGGTATAAGTGGCCCTACTCAATGTCGCCAGCAGCCTCTTCTGAGGGTGGATGAGCAAATTGAGGTCAGGGCACTCTCTTGACCTTGGGCTGAGAAATCGCCCCTAAAGGCCGATGAACCAATGCATCTTGGTCAACGGCATAGAATGGAGAAGGCAACGGGAAACCACGCCATTAAGGATCTTGAGAGATATCCCCGGGAAAAAACAACATGGCTGGTTTCAAAGTAAAATGTTCCGGAGTTTCATTTCCCTCATTCGGATATCCGGGAGGGAATACGACGAAAAGAGCCATGTGAAATCTGAATATAGGTACGTGGAATGTGAAATCATTATATCAGTCAGGAAAGTTGCAGAACGTGATCTAAGAAATGCAGCGACTCAAGATAAACATATTGTGACTAAGTGAAAGAAGATGGCCTAGCTCAGCTAAATGCATAGCAGATGCGGAATCAGACAACAATCCACTTGTGGCTAGATTCAAAATAAAGCTCAAGAAAATATTACCAAAACAAAATAAGGATATGCTATGCATCTCACAACTTCGAGATCCTATAGTGAGAGAACAAATAACAGAACGAATCAATGAAGAGCTCTGTAAAGAAGAGAAAAAATTCTTCATTGATGTTAATGCTAAATGGAAATCCTTCAAGGGACTACTCCAGTATACAAGTCAAGAGATGCTGAAATAAGGTAAAACAGTGCATAAAAAGATGATGATGATGATAATTGTTGTTTTAAGGGACCTAACATCGAGGTTATCGGCCCCTAATGATCTGGGTGATAGCGAATATGATAATGAAATGGAAACCAGAACAAAATTATCTGAGACGGAAAATACGTACAAAAAGGAACTCACAATATGGTCTTACAAAAGGGAATTTAGAAAGAAAAGAGTCACAAAAAGAATACATGAAAAAAAAAAACACAAAACGTAGGCTAGATTCAAAATACGTACAAAATGCAATGTAGCGTCGAAATACTTACAAAATGCAACTGAAATTCAAAATACTTACAAAATGCAAATGAGATCGAAAACACGTACAAAATGCAATTGAGGTCCAAATACTTACAAAATGCAATTGAAATTGAAAATACACAATGCAATTCAGATTGAAATAGGCCCTATCCCAGTTCCAATGCAAATTATTCACAAAGTGCAATTGAAATTCAAAATACTTACAAAATGCAATTGAAATTGAAAATGCTTACAAAATGTACGGTGATTCTAACGACTCATGTGGATTGACAATACTTACAAAATGCAATTTAGATTGAAAATACTTGACAAAATGTAATTTAGATTCAAAATATCCACAAAATGCAATTGAGAATCAAAATATGTGCAAAATGCCCACCAAACAAAATGCAATTTAGATTCAAAATTCGTGCGAAATGCGGCGTTGGTTGAAAATACTTACAAAATGCAATTGAAATTCAAAATACTCACTAAAAGGCCCGGGCACATGCATTGACAGACTTACTAAAAAGCAATTTAGATTGTCAATCTTTACAAAATGCAATTGAGGTTGAAAACAATCGCGAGATGTAATTTAGATCGAAAAAACGTACAAAAAGCAACGTAGATTAAAAATGCCTTAAAAATCGCTAGAAGGGAATTTAGACACACGGTGAACCAAGTAACAAAAACAGTGCGGGAATCTTAAAGATAAAAGTAAATTTAAGGAAAAGAGGAGTGGAGAGGAGAGGAGAGGAGAGGAGAGGGGAGAGAGGAAAAGGTCCGCCCCAAAGGGAAGGGACAAAAGGGGAAAACGGACCCAGCTCAGGAATCCCTCGGGGTCGCCAACTCCCGAACTCACCAGCCGTGATCCCCTGAGGGTGTAGCATTATCTAGGGTGCACCAGAAGTGGTGGGGCTACATACACACTGCCTCCTTAAGGGCCTTGAGCACAAAGCAGGAGGTAAAAGGAAAAGAAAAAGAAGGCTGACCCCTCACACAAGGAGGGTATCAGGAAAGATGAGACAAGGGCCAATTAAGGCGGGAAAGGAAGAGACTCCCTAGGCCTCGGATAACCTAATACCGTCGGGGTCGGAAGAGAACAAGAGTTGACCAAGTGAGGTCGACAGGAAAGAAGACAGAGAGGAGCCCAGCACAAGTAAGTGGAAGCAATGCCGGACTCAGCTGGGGCCCCGTGGTCGTCAACCCACGCCCACTAGAAGTGAGCCCCTGGGGGTTGCATAAAAAGACTTGGATGACTGATGAAATACTACAATTGATGGAAAAGAGGAGGCTCTGTAAAAAACGAGATGAAGATCTTTACAGGAGTACACGTGCAGAAATAAGAAGGAAGATACGGTTAGCAAAGGAGATATGGTACACAAAGAGATGCACAGAGATTGAAGACTTAATTTCAAAAAACGGCAATTTCAATATCCATAAGAAAGAAAAAGAACTAACTGGTATCAATAAGATACGGAAAGGGAGTATATTGCTTGACAAAAAATGGTGACATTATTGGTAATAAAGAAAAACTTGAGAGATGGAAGGAATATATAGAAGAATTGTTTGAAGATGAAGATATGCTAGTGAAGATATAGATGTCGAAAATGGACCAGATATAACAAAAGTTGTCAAAAAATAATAAAACCCCTGGTCCTGATCTCATAACAGCTGACATACTGAAACTCATTATTGAAGAACATTTAGATGTCTTAGTAGGCTTGTATAATTCAATCTACAACACAGGAGTCATTCCTCATGAATGGCCACAGTCTACAATTGTTACATTGCCGAAAAAGGCAAATGCCCGTCAATGCAGCGATCATAGAACAATCAGTCTCATTCTTAGACGATTATTCAATCAACACTTGACCAATCCAAAGAAATCACTTGCAGTTTATTTTAAAAAATTTGGATTGCTTTTCTTGATTTTGAAGGATGTCATCCCTACGTGCATTGAAGATAAAAATGAAAGCTATGGAAAGCAAGAGAGAAGAACCCAGAGAAAAACCCAAGTCTGGATTTGACCCTGAAATCCTCAAACATTTGTGTCCAGTTGCTGCTCCGGGTAGATACTTTGGGCATTTAATGATGATGATGATAATTGTTGTTTTAAGGGGCCTAACATCTAGGTTATCGGCTCTAATGATCTGGGTGATAGCAAAAATGATAATGAAATGGAAACCAGAACAGAATTATCTGAGACGGAAAATATGTACAAAAAGGAACTCAGATGGAAACAACTCACAATAAGGTCTTACAAAAGGGAATTTAGAACGAAAAGTTGCACAAAAAGAATAGATTGAAAAAAGACCCACAAGACGTAGGCGAGATTCAAAGTACGTACAAAATGCAATGTAGCGTCGAAATACTTACATAATGCAACTGAAATTCAAAATACTTACAAAATGCAAATGAGATCGAAAATACGTACAAAACGCAATTGAGGTTCAAAATACTTACAAAATGCAATTGAAATTGAAAATACACAATGCAAGTTAGATTGAAGAAAAAACCAGTTCAGATTCAAAATACTCACAAAGTGCAATTGGAATTCAAAATACTTACAAAATGCAATTGAAATTGAAAATGCTTACAAAATGTACGGTAGATTCAAACGACTCATGTGGATTGACAATACTTACAAAATGCAATTTAGATTGAAAATACTTGACAAAATGTAATTTAGATTCAAAATACCCACAAAATGCAATTGAGAATCAAAATATGTGCAAAATGCCCGCCAATCAAAATGCAATTTAGATTCAAAATTCGTGCGAAATGCGGTTTTGGTTGAAAATACTTACAAAATGCAATTGCAATTCAAAATACTCACTAAAAGGCCCGTCTACCTGCATTGAAAGACTTACTAAAAAGCAATTTAGATTTTCAATCTTTACAAAATGCAATTAATGTTGAAAATAATCGCGAGATGTAATTTAGATAGAAAAAACTTACAAAATGTAACGTAGATCAAAAATGCCTTAAAAAATCGCTAAATGGGAATTTAGATACACGGTGAACCAAGTAACAAAAACAGTGCGGGAATCTTAAAGAGAAAAGGAAATATAAGGAAAAGAGGAGAGGAGAGGAGAGGGAGGAGAGGAGAGGGGAGAGAGGAGAGAGGAGAGGGGAGAGAGGACAGGGTCCGCCCCAAAGGTAAGGGACAAAAGTGGAAAACGGACCCAGCTCAGGAATCCCTTGGGGTCGCCTACTCTTTAACTCACCAGCCTTAGCCTCTGAGTGTGTAGCATTATCTAGGGTGCACCAGAAGTGGTGGGGCTATATACACCCTGTCTCTTTAAGGGCATTGAGCACAAGGCAGGAGGTAAACGGAAAAGGAAAAGAAGGCTGACCCCTCACAGAAGGAGGGTATCGGGAAAGATGAGACAAGGTCCAAATTAAGTCGGGAAAGTGAAAGACTCCCTAGGCCTCGGATAACCTAATACCGTCGGGGTCGGAAGAGAACAAGAGTTGACCAAGGGAGGTGGACAGGAAAGAAGACGGAGAGGAGCCCGGATCAAGTAAGTGGAAGCAATGCCGGACTCAGCTTGGGTCCCGTGGTCGCCAACAAGGCAGGTCGATAGGAAATATAACAGAGAGGGATCCGGCACAAGTAAGTGAAAGCAATGCCAGCCTCAGCCGGGACACCGTGGTCGCCAAGCACTGGATGTGAGCCTCAAGGGGATTATCAGGACAAGTACCTTTGAAGAGCGGGCTGATGCGGAACACAGAGATGCAGCCCTGGCTGGAGAACTGACCCAGTGCGATCTCCATGAAATAGAGCGGGAATCCACACAGCACCATCATTATCAGGTACGGGATGAGGAAAGCGCCTGAAACACCAGTACAGTTGTCTATTACCACTTGTCTTCCATTGGCGTTTTTTAATTTGCCTGGTAATTCGTGAGATATTCTCTCACAAAAACGATTACATTCTTGATTCAGCAAAAAATATAATTGCATTAATGTGGCCAATCGCATTTATTTTCTTGATGATGATACTTTCTGTTTTAATGTACCTAATATCTAGGTTATGCGTCCCAATAAAAATAAATTAAATGATGAAGGCAACAACAGCCCACTGCCACGTGATCAAAACGAAAATGGTTTATATAAAACAGACAGTGAGTCCCTACAATTATGCCCTATTTGGATAAAAGGTGTATAAACGAGGATGATAAATGATGATGATGATGATGATGATGATGATGATGATGATGATAATTCCTGTTTTAAGGGGCCTAACATCTAAGTAATCGGCCCCTAATGGTTTGGGTGATAGTGAAAGATGAGAAAGTAATGTGAACTATAACTAAAACCACACTTACAACTAAAACTTACACATTAGAAGAAGAAATGGAAAACAAAAGGAGAATAACGCAAATCAAGGACAGTAGGAAAAAAAATGCCTTCAACCCTCGGAGAATGAGGATTGAGGAACTTGAACCCTTGAGGGTGTAGTACTATCCAGGGTGCACCAGAAGTGGTGGGACTGCATACACCCTGCCTCGTTGAGGGCCTTGAGCAGAAGGCATGAGATAACATGAAAAGGAAAAGAAGGCTGACCCCTCGCAGAAGGAGGGTATCAGAAAAGATGATGATGATGATGATAATTGTTGTTTTAAGGGGCTTAACATGTAGGTTATCGGCCCATAATGATCTGGATGATAGCGAAAATGAGAATGAATGGAAACCAGAACGAAAAATATGTGAGACGGAAAATACGTACAAAGAGAAACTAAGAATGGAAACAACTCACAATATGGTCTTACAAAAGGGAATTTAGAACGAAAAGATTCACAAAAAGAATAGATTGAAAAAAAAAACACACAAAACGTAGCCTAGATTCAAAATACGTACAAAATGCTATGTAGCGTCGAAATACTTACAAAATGCAACTGAAATTTAAAATACAAAATGAAAATGAGATCGAAAATACGTACAAAATGCAATTGAGGTTCAAAATACTTACAAAATGCAATTGAAATTGAAAATACACAATGCAATTCAGATTTAAATATCCCAGTTCCAATACAAATTATTCACAAAGTGCAATGGAAATTCAAAATACTTACAAAATGCAATTGAAATTGAAAACGCTTACAAAATTTACGGTAGATTCAAAGGACTCATGTGGATTGACAATACTTACAAAAAGCAATTTAGATTGAAAATACTTGACAAAATGTAATTTAGATTCAAAATACCCACAAAATGCAATTGAGATTCAAAATATGTGCAAAATGCCCGCCAAACAAAATGCAATTTAGATTCAAAATTCATGCGAAATGCGGTTTAGGTTGAAAAAAACTTACAAAATGCAATTGAAATTCAAAATACTCACAAAGGTCCCTCCGCCATATTTACAGACTTACTAAAAAGCAATTTAGATTGTCAATCTTTACAAAATGCAATTGAGGTTGAAAACAGTCGCGAGATGTCATTTAGATCGAAAAAAACATACAAAAAGCAACGTAGATTAATATGCCTTAAAAATCGATAGAAGGGGATTTAGAAACACGGTGAACCAAGTAACAAAAACAGTGCGGGAATCTTAAAGAGAAAAGTAAATATAATGATGATGATGATGATGATAATTGTTGTTTTAAGGGGCCTAACATCTAGGTTATCGGCCCCTGATGGCTTGGGTGATCGTGAAGATAAAAACAAAACAAAAAAAAAGCGAACTTAAAACTAAAACTAACTACTAACCTACATACTAGAAGAAGAAATGGAAAACTAAAGGAGAATAAGGCAAATAAAGGACAGGAGGAAAAGAAATGCCCTCAACCCTGGAAGAAGGCGGATTGAGGGACTTGGAAGGAAGGAGAGCCATGAAAGGCAGATAGGAAGTGAATGAGGAGAGGGTCCGCCCCAAAGTTAAGGGACAAAAGGGGAAAACGGACCCAGCTCAGGAATCCCTCGGGGTCGCCAACTCCCGAACTCACCAGCCGTGAGCCCCTGAGGGTGTAGCATTATCTAGGGCGCACCAGATGTGGTGGGGCTACATACACCCTGCCTCCTTAAGGGCCTAGAGCACAAGGCAGGAGGTAAAAGGAAGAGAAAAAGAAGGCTGACCCCTCGCAGTAGGAGGGTATCAGAAAAGATGAGACAAGGGCCAATTAAGGCGGGAAAGGAAGAGACTCCCTAGGCCTCGGATACCCTAATACCGTCGGGGTCGGAAGAGAACAAGAGTTGACCAAGTGAGGTCGACAGGAAAGAAGACAGAGAGGAGCCCGGCACAAGTAAGTGGAAGCAATGCCGGACTCAGCTGGGGTCCCGTGGTCACCAACCCAAGCCTCACTAAATGTGAGCCCCTGGGGGACCCAGCCGTGAGCCCCTGAGGGTGTAGCATGATTTAGGGTGCACCAGAAGTGGTGGGGCTACATACACGCTGCCTCCTTAAGGTGACTCAATGAATGCTTCTAGAACCGTCCAGGATTTACGGCTTCTCGAGTTTTCGATCACTAGCTGGGTCACGAATATTCGAGACGGTCTCTTTAGCACAAGGCAGGAGGTAAAAGAAAAGAAAAAGAAGGCTGACCCCTCACACAAGGAGGGTATCAGGAAAGATGAGCCTAGGGCCAGTTAAGGCGGGAAAATGAAAGACTCCCTAGGCCTTGGATAACCTAATACCGTCGGGGTCGGAAGAGAACAAGAGGTGACCAAGGGAGGTCGACAGGAAAGAAGACGGAGAGGTGCCCGGCACAAGTAAGTGGAAGCAATGCCAGACTCAGCTGGGGCCCCGTGGTCGCCAACCCACGCCACTAGATGTGAGCCCCTGGGGGAGAGAGCCTTAAGAGGCGTGCGATGTCCATCTCGCACTCCTGCAGGGTTTCTGCGTTCTTTTGTACCCGGGTCCGGAGCTGCATGTGGTAGGCCTGCTGAAGATGGCTATCTCCATATCGGGACTGCATATGGGCGACTGGTGAAGCCGTAGTCCTGAGATTCGGTCGGGATGGCCTGAATGACGTTAAGGGCGTCCCCTCTCAGCGCTACAATGAGAGCTGTAGCCCTTTCAGTGTTGTTCCAGTTGTTTATGGAACAGGCCGCCTCGAACTGACGTAAGTAAGTGCTCCACGGGACCTTTCCGTCGTAGGTTGGGGGCGTCACTCTGGCTTGTCCCGTTCCTGATATTCCCGGTGTACCTGTGGGCGGGCGTCGGAGCAGCTGCGCAACTTCCTCTTGAAGAGCGTTGAATCTCGCTTCCATCCCCGTCGGCGGGCGTTGGCTCATCTCAGAAATTTCCTTTTGTAAAGCGTTGAATTTCTCTTCCACCCCCGTCAGCGGGCGTTGGCGCAGTTCGGCAACTTCCTCTTGTAAGGCGTCGAACTTCTTTTCTACTGCTGAGACTTCCTCACGTAGGCCCTGGCAGACGGTGTTGACTTCCTGCAGCAGACCCTGTCCCAATTTCTCCAGGTCCTCTGCTAACTTATTCTGACTGCGCTCTAATTTGGAGGTTACGTCCTCGGCTAACTTCTTCTGGCCGTCCTCCATCTTCTTCAGGTCCTCCGCTAACTTATTTTGACCGTCTTACATCTTGGTTTCCATGCCACTTAACTTTTCTAGCAATGCTGCCAATTGCGCTTCCCTGTTAGTTGTTTGTCTTGTAAAGGGCATGCACTCACAGGCAAATTCGAGCTCTGTGGTAAAATGACCTGCTCAGATTTTGAAACCAGGACCTTCAGGTGTTGTGCTTGGGTTCGTAATCCCACTTCTGACACCAGTTATTACGTGCCACCCCTAGTGGCACTTTCGTTAACTGGATTACGGTGGGTAGAAGCACAACACAAGAGTTCCTTTAAAGAAATGTTAGGTTTATTGTAGGTCAGAATTATACAATTATATAGAAAACAATTAGCTGTCTTACAGAAGCTGCCTCTATGGAGCTCGACTCACCCTTTCACTCAGTTATGCAGTTAATCCTACCGTAATGAGGTCCGTGTCCTCGGCTAGAAGTAACGGCACTCTCCCTCAAGTAAACAAGCCACACTCACTTGTTCTGAATGTGCACTGTCTCGCCGTCTGCAGGCTAGGAAAACAGTCCACTGCGTTTCGCAATCCACACAGCACTTCACCGAATGCAATAGCCTCACTTCGGATTCGCACGTCACGTCACCAACTATTGACGCACTCGCTCAAAAACACACTGTTTTTCCCTTGCTGGTGAGGCCGCTTTATATAGCAGGCTGGTGACTCAATGAATGCTTCTGGAACCGTCCAGGATTTACGGCTTCTCGAGTTTTCCATCACTAGCTGGGTCACGAATATTCGAGACGATCTCTTTAGCAATGCCTGTCTTCAATGTTGCGCAAATCGCTGGTAACACACAGTCAGGATAGCCTGGGGCGGACTGAGTCACGCGCGGGGCGACGAAGCTATGTAGCATTCGTAACAGTATGAAATTTTTCTTTGAAACTGAACAGTTTATTGCATTTAATGCTAGGCTTAATTATTTATTTTATTATTTCAGGTTTGTTTTAGTGACGAATCAATATTTTCTGTCGAAGAAGAGAAAAGTCAACATGTCAGAAGAAAAGAAGGAGAAGCATTCCACCCAGATTGTGTAAAGCAGACAGTGAAGTATACAACTTCAGTGATGGTCTGGAGTGTGTTTTCTTGGTACGGTTGTGGACGATTATATATTGTAAAAGGAACTATGAGACATGAACAGTATGTTAATGTATTAAGAACCCGTTTGCTAACTCAGGTGCAAGTGATGATCATCATCATCTTGTACAGTTTCCAGCCCCAGGCTGGGTCTGTTTGGAACATAAGCCTCGCCACTTAGTTCTTTCTTCCCACCACCTCTCCGCTGTCACTCTGGTCCAGTCCTCGCCTCTCTTCTTGACACATTCCTCCACTCCTTTCAGCCATCTATCTCTTGGTCTTCCCCTTGGTCGTTTCTTCTGCATCTGCATCTCATGTATCCTCTTGGGAATCTTCTTCTCATCCATTCTCGTTAAGTGTCCATACCACCTCAGTCTTGATGTCTCAATCCTACCTTGCAAGGGCTCCTCTTTCACCATTTCCCTGACCTTTTCATTCCTCACCCTGTCTCTTCTTGTTACTCCGATCCTACTTCGCAGGAACTTCATTTCACCTGCCTGTATTCTGCTTATGTCTCTTTTCTTCATTGTCCATGCTTCTGAAGCATAGGTCAGTATCGGGATATAGTAGCTTCTGTATAACACTTCCTTGCTTTTTTGTGGGACATCTTTATTCCACACTAAGCTCCTAATGCTTCTCAGAAATGCCTCTGCCTGTCTGCCACGTTCCGTAATCTCTTTGTCATTTCTCCCATTTTCCTCCACTATACTTCCCAAGTACTTGAGACTATCCACCTTCTTCAGCTGTCCACCTCCAAGTGTTATCCCACTCATTGGTCTGTCCTTTTTCCTGGTCGATAACAGGATTTTACATTTACTAATGTTGAACTTCCATCCGTACTCTCCCACTGTTTCTTCCCAAGCCTTCAGTTGCTCCTGAATTTCCTCCTCCTTGTTTCCCCAGACCATGAGATCATCTGCAAACACCATTGCTTTCATCTTATCTTCTCCTATCTTTCCTGCTATCCGTGTCATTACCTCGTCCATAACCACAATAAAGAGATGGGGTGACAGCGCACTACCCTGTTTCAGGCCACTCATTTGTCTGAACCAGTCTGTTCTTTCCCCTCCAACTTCCACACAACTCACACTTCCACAATACATCTCCTTCACTCTGCCTACAGTCTCTTTTTCCACTCCCATGTTTTCCATTGCTTTCCAAACCTTCTCCCTACACACACTATCATAGGCCTTTTCGATGTCCAGGAAGGCCATCAACAGATCCTCTCCAAATTCGTAGTGGTGTTCCTGGAGCTGTCTCACTGAAAATATGAGATCCACTGTTGATCTCCCAGGTCTGAATCCATACTGCTCCTCTCTCAATTTTCTCTCCACTTTGGCTCGTATTCTACTTTCTAATATCTTTTCATATATCTTGGCACAGTGAGGTATGAGTGTGACTCCCCTGTAATTTCTGCACTCCTTTCTGCTTCCTTTCTTAAATATTGGGACTATTAATCCTTTCTTCCAATCTTCTGGGGTCTTTTTCTCCTTCCATATCACCCTCATCACACGGTACATCCACTGTTTCCCAACCTCCCCTGCTGCCTTCACCATTTCAACACTCACTTCATCCACACCTGGTGCCCTTCCTCCTTTCATCTTGTCTATAGCCATTTCCAATTCTCTCCAAGTCAGGTCCTTTTCCATTCCTGTGTTGTCTTCTCCATCTTCCAATACATTGTCTTCCTCCCTATGACCATTTGGATTCAGCAAATCCTCAAAGTACTCTTTCCACACTGTCTTGAGTGTCTCTTTGTTGTGTACCTCACTTCCGTTTTTGTCCATCATTACCACATCCTCTCGCAGACCTCTTCTCTTACTTTTGACCATCCCATAAAGTACTTTCTTATTTCCTCTGCTGTCTTCCTCCATCATCTCTGTCCACTTTACCATCCACTTCTTCCTCTCCTCTGCGACAATCTTGTTTGCTTCTTTCTTCTTTATCTTATAATCTTCCCTTGACAGATCAGTTCTTTCCTGGAACCACACTCTGAAAGCCTTGTTCTTCCTTCCCACAGCTTCTTTTACTCTCTCATTCCATCATGGTGTCTCTTTACACCGCTTTCTGTTGCTTGTTCTTCCACATACTGCCACTGCAGCTTCCACCATTGTGTTTTTGAATTGCTTCCATTCCTCTTCCCCTGTTTTAGGATTGTCTGTTGGCATCCTTTCCCTTATTATCTTTTGGAATTCTTCCTTGACTTCCTTTTCCTTGAGTTTCCATACTTTGATTCTCCTTTCCTGGTACTCTGTCCTCTTGCTATCCTTAACAACTCCCAGGTTCATTACAAGTATTCTGTGGTCGCTATGTAAGGCCTCTGATGGTATTACCTTTATATCTCTGACACTTCTCTTCATTTCCCAGTCGTACAGCATGTAATCTACCAAAGATTTCTTTGTTAAATCACTGCTGTACCACGTTACTTTGTGGCTTTCTTTCTTCCGGAACCAGGAGTTGCCTACCACTAAACCGTTTCTCTTGCAAAAATCCAGCAACTTTCTCCCTTCTTCATTCCTGCTACCCCATCCTTCTGCTCCCAATACATTTTCATATCCTTGCCTTTCACTTCCTACATGTGCATTCAAATCTCCCATGACAATGATGCTCTGACCATTCAACTGCTGTTGTAGCTCCTCCTCAAAATCTTCCTTCTCTTGAGCTGTACATCCAACTTGAGGGGCATATACCTGGACTATCTCCAGGCTTCTTCCCTTTACAGTTACTCTGATCTTCATGATCCTGTCACTTATTCCCTTTACCTCTTCCTTCATTCCATCTCTCACAACTACTCCTACTCCGCTGCTCCTTCCTTCACTGTTCCCACTCCAGTACAACCGGTACCCTTTCCTCAGTTCTCTGCGACCTTCTCCTTTCCATCTTGTTTCTGCCAAGCCCAGTACATCCAGTTTTCTTCTCTCCATCACATCTACAATCTCCTCCACTTTTCCTGTCAGTGTCTGTGTTTAATGTCCCAACTCGTAGTCCATTAGCATATCCGGGTCGTCGTCGTTTGCATCCGTCCTTTCCGAGGCCTGTTCCTGGTTTGAAAGCAAATATGATATCCACTACTGGCTTGCTAGGCCTATCGTAGCTTCACCAGAGCCCCGTCAGCCGTCACTTTTCAGGGTTCCCATAGAGACTTCACAGCTACCGTAGCGGTCCCGGGGCACACAAAGTCCCCACTGTACTTCACCCCTACAGGCAATCACCTACTTCATGCCGTTGCCCGTCTCCCACCACGTGGAGGAGGGGTTGGACTTGTGGGAGACGCAAGTGATGATGATGATGATGATGATAATTGTTGTTTTAAGGGGCCTAACATCTAGGTTATTGGCCCCTGATGGTTTGGGTTATCGTGACGATGAAAATGAAATGCGAACTTAAAACTAACTACTAACCTACATACTAGAAGAAGAAAGGGAAAACTAAAGGAGAATTATGCAAATAAAGGACAGGAGGAAAAGAATGCCCTCAAACCTCGAAGAATGCGGATTGAGGGATTTGGAAGGAAGGAGAGCCTTGAAAGGCAGATAGGAAAGTGAAAGAGGAGAGGGTCCTCCCCAAAGGTAAGGGACAAAAGGGAAAAACGGACCCAGCTCAGGAATCCCTCGGGGTCGCCAACTCCCGAACTCACCAGCCGTGAGCCCCTGAGGATGTAGCATTATCTAGGGTGCACCAAAAGTGGTGGGGCTACATGCAACCTGCCCCCTTGAGGGCCTTGAGCAGAAGGCAGGAGAAAACATGGAAAGAAAAAGAAGGCTGACTCCTCGCAGAAGGAGGGTATCTGAAAAGATGAGACAAGGGCCAATTAAGGCGGGAAAGGAAGACACTCCCTAGGCCTCGGATACCCTAATACCGTCGGGAACAAGAGTTGACCAAGTGAGGTCGATAGGAAAAAAGACGGATAGGAGCCCGGCACAAGTAAGTAGAAGCAATGCCGGACTCAGCTGGGGTCCCGTGGTCGCCAACCCACGTACCACTCGATGTGAGCCCTGGGGGGTTATTTGGGTAAAAGGAGTAAAAATAGGATGATAAAATAAAGCAAATAAGGCATTTTAAACAATTAAAATGGATATGATAACAGGCTTCGGCAGCCGGCACTTTTCGTATCCACGCCGCTAAGCGGAAGCAATGCCAGACTCAGCTGGGACCCCATGGTCGCCAACACACGTCCCACTAGATGTGAGCCCCTGGAGGGAATATTTGGATAGGATATATCAATCATTTAGTTGAATTCGTAAACGAATATGCTTACAATCAAACACATAAATAGTTCGTACGATGTTTTTTAAATATATCCGTACCATACAACGTGATTATCATATTTTTAGTATCCAAGATACAAATTTAGTGGAATTGATAGTAGTTCGAGTAATCATGTCCCTCATATACTAGTCTTAATAATAGAGCATATTATAATTCATATAAAATTGTTGTCCTTTTGAACATAGCCTACTGGTTTGTTTTCCTTCAATATATTTAATAATATATTATTTTATTCTTATTTGTATTATTGGTCTTGTACACATGTTTGCTAATTGGCTTGTTGTGTCATTTACATTTTGATTTATTAGTTGTTAAGCTAGGCTTAGTTTCTTATAAGAATACTTGAAGCCGGAACAATGTGTACACTACATAAAGGGACTTAAGCCCAGTGGCAATTCTCAATCAATATATTCAAGTTGAGGACCGTACTCACCGCCACCATTCCGGTAACAGAGATACGGGAACCGCCACACATTCCCGATACCGATGCAGTAGCCCAAACACGCGAGGATAAACTCAGTCTTGTTGGCCCATTGTGCCCGTTCCATCTTGTCCGGAGGCTGAGACTCGGCAACACTGGGCTGCAACACATCACTTGTTGGCACAAGATTCCAATCTTCAATTGAGAATGATGATGATATTAGTTAAGGGGCGGAACTACGAGGTCATCTGCCCATCGTAACACAGATTAAAGAATACAAATCTGGAATTGAATTTAAAATTTTGAGGTGAACACCCAAATTTAAAAAGACCAAAAATTAATAAAACAAAAACAACAAATTAAATAAAAATTATAAAAATAAACAAAAATTACGGGAAGATGATGATGATGAAAATTGTTGTTTTAAGGGGCCTAACATCGAGGTTATCGGCCCCTAATGAAATGAAATGGCGTGAAATGAAAGGATGTAGATAAAAACAAACTCACTGCCATGGATGAAACGAAAATGGTGTTTATAAAACAGACAGTGAGCCCCAAAAATTATGCATTATTTGAATAAAAAATAAATAAAAAGTGGATGGTAAAAAAGGATAAAACATAATAAGGCATAGTGAACAATAAAATAGATGAACAAAAAAAAAACAGATTTAACCTGAATTAACAGTCGTAACTACACATTAAAACTTAAAAAGTAACCACTCTCCCTCATGAACCGGATGACGAGGTCAGCTGACGGCCCGTCATTACGGAGAATAAGGGAGAGGGTATTAGGCAGTTTAAGAGTCCCTCGCAGATCGGCCAGATCCACACTCTCCAAGAGAAGGTGTGCCACGGTTAGGTGGGCGCCGCAAGGACACACAGGGGGATCTTCTCTCTTCAGCAAGTGGGAGTGCGAAGCAATCCCATGGCCGATCCGGCTTCGACAGAGTACCACAGCTTCCGTCCGGAGAGATCGGAAGGAAGATTTCCACACCTTCGTTGTCTCCTTGATGCCTCTCAGTTTGTTGGGTTGAGGCGTGGCACGCCATGCCTCCCCCCAATGCGACAGGATCGAATACCGCAACCGAGAGCGCACATCACTAGCAGGCACCTTATACGGTAGCGAGGGCAGTGCGACTGCCTCTCTCGCCGCCTGATCAGCAAGCTCGTTTCCCGCAATACCCATGTGGCTAGGAAGCCACACAAAGGTCACCCCGGTTCCAGCGTTACGCGAACTGACGAGCTGGTCGTGCACACGCTGGACCAACGGGTGCTTCGGGAAACACACATCGATCGCTTGCAGCACACTCAGAGAGTCAGTACACACAAGAAAGTGCTGGTGATCGTTTGATAACGTGTACCGCAGAGCCTCTAAGATGGCATAGAGCTCCGCACTGTACACGCCACAGGCCTCGGGAAGTGAAAAGAGAAACCGACGATCCTCAACCACAAATGCACAGCCTATTTTCTCGTTTACCCTCGAACCGTCCGTGAATAGAAGCCCTGATCCCGGATACCGACTCACCACGGACTGGAACAGCCACCGATGGACGGAGGAGTCCGTGTCCGACTTGGAGCCGGTGTGCAGATCCAGGATGATATCAGGGCGAGAGACCATCCACGGAGGGGCCTTGCTAGGTACTCGGACGATACAGGAGACAGAAGGAAATCGGAACTGACGGTATAAGTCATCCAAGCGAATCCCCGCCGGCCGAGTGGCTCGAGCGAGCGCATCATACAGCCGGCGATTCGGATTGGAAAACAAACATGGATAGCTTGGATGAAGTGGCATCTGTCGAATATGATGATGATGATGATGATAATTGTTGTTTTAAGGGGCTTAACATCTAGGTTATCGGCCCCTGATGGTTTGGGTGATCGTGAAGATGAAAATGAAAAGTGAACTTAAAACTAAAACTAACTACTAACCTACATACTAGAAGAAGAAATAGAAAACTAAATGAGAATAAGGCAAATAAAGGACAGTAACATCTGTCGAATAGTTGCAGCATAGGTCAGCAGTACTTGTTGGCGCCTCAGGTTTAAAGGAGGTACGCCAGCCTCGGCGAGCAAGCTGACGACTGGGCTTGTCCGAAAGGCACCCGTCGCCAGCCTCACACCGCCGTGGTGGACACTGTCCAGTTTAACAAGCACTGACTTACGGGCCGAACCATATGCTACACTGCCATAATCTAACCTAGATAAAATCAGTGCCTTATAAAAACGTAGGAGCACCGCGCGGTCCGCCCCACATGATGTGCCGCTAAGAAACCGCAACATCTTGAGTTTCTTAGCACAGGCAGTTTTCAAACACCGCACGTGTGGTTCCCACGTCAATTTCTGATCGAAAAGGAGCCCAAGGAACCGGTACGCAGCAACAACAGGCAAAGCTACATTGCCCAGATAAAGCTCAGGATCTGGATGGAGGGTGCGCTTTCGGCAGAAATGGACAACCGAGGACTTAGCGGTTGAGAATCGAAAGCCATGCTCCAGTGTCCAGCGTTCCACTCTCGGAATAGCTTGTTGTAGCTGTCGTTCAGCGACCGCCATATTTTGCGCACTATAATGTAGAGCGAAGTCGTCTACATATAGCGACGGTACCACTGCTGGACCAGCAGCAGCGACAATACCGTTTATGGCAATCGCAAATAATGTTACGCTAAGCACCGATCCCTGTGGGACTCCGTTTTCCTGTATATGATATTGCGAATATGTCCCCCCTATTCGGACACGGAACAGGCGAAGGGACAGAAAATTCGCAATAAAAACCGGCAAGTTACCTCGGAATTTCCATTGATGCAGGGTAGAGAGGATGCCGTAACGCCAAGTGGTGTCATAGGCCTTCTCGAGGTCAAAGAAAACAGCGACTAGGTGCTGTCACCGGAGAAAAGCGTCCTGTATGGCGGTCTCCAGGCGTACCAGATGGTCGTTGGTACACCGAGACGCCCTGAAACCACACTGGTATTCAGACAGGAGTCCCCGTTTCTCCAGGACCCACACTAGGCGCCGATTGTCCATCCTCTCAAAGAGCTTGCACAGACCGTTAGTGAGACAAATAGGTCTGTAACTCCCTGTCAATTTGGGATCCTTATCGGGCTTCAGGATAGGTATAATGATACCTTCCTGCCATTGCGCTGGAAACACACCTTCCAACCAGATACGATTAAACACCCTGAGCAAATAACAAATGCTCTCATCGTTACGGTGTTTAAGCATCTGGTTGTGAATATTATACGGGCCAGGATAGGTGTCCCTGTAGAGCGCCAGCGCTCCGCGGAGTTCCCACTCCGTAAAGGGCACGTTGTACTCCTCCGAAGCGCAGGAAGCAAAACTAAGCTGGAAACGTTCCGCTTCGCGCTTCAGGGCCACGAAGGCAGGGTCATAGTTATCAGAACCGGATATATCCGGAAAATACGAGGCGAGATGGTTTGCAACGCGATAAGGATCTGTAACCAAGTCATTATCAATGGAAATTCCCGGTACAGTAGAAGATGTCTGAATTCCCGAAATGCGTCGTAGTTTAGTCCACACTTGAGAGGGGTGTGTGCCGTAATAGAAGACACATACCGATCCCAGGATTGTTTCTTACTCTGGGGAATAAGAACCCGTGCCTTGGCACGAAATTTCTTAAACGCCACCAAATTGGCCATGGTTGGACGCCGACGGTAGTGCTTATGAGCTCGACGACGGTCTCTTATTGCCGCTGCAATATCCTCTGTCCACCAAGGGACGAGTTCGCGATGAGGAGTCCCAGAAAAGGATGGAATGGACTCTTCGGCGGTAGCAAGAAGCACATCGGAGATGTGCTGTACCTCGTCACCGACGCTCCGGCAACCAAGATCAACGAACACAGCTCGTTCTTGAAACGAGGGCCAATTTGCCCGCTTAAGAACCCAACGACTGGGGAACTCCACGGGCGTCTGGTTCAGAAGGGTAAGAACGATCGGGAAATGGACACTGTCACAGAGGTCGTCGTGTACATACCAACCAAATAGGGGGACCAGCGAACGGCTACACACACTCAAGTCAATGTGTGAGTACGTGCCGTGCGCTAAGCTAAAATGTGTAGCTTCCCCTGTATTTAACAGAGATAAATCCAACCCTTGAATTAAGCCCTCCAAGTCCCTTCCTCTGGGGCAGGAAGATGGTGATCCCCATTGGGGGTGATGAGAGTTGAAATCACCCACTTCTCTTCTCATTAGGTACGAGTGGGTGGATCTTGTATGACCTATCCTTAGCCTACACAATATGACGGACTCACTCCGGGCCCGGAAGGAGCTCCGCCACACGCGAGTAGTTCCCTTGACCGCTCTCAGTTTACTGGGCATCGGGTCACCTAGCCACTGACTCTCCCAAAAAGCCAGAACTTGTAGGCGTATCTGAGAGCGAATATCTCTAGCGGGTACCTCCATTGGTCGAGGTGGTAGTGATACCGCCTCTTTTGCAGCTTGATCAGCTAACTCATTTCCCGCAATTCCCATGTGGCTTGGAAGCCACAGAAAGGTGATTCGAGTGTCAGCGTGGCACAGCCCGGCTAGTAGGTCGTGGATTCGCTGAACTAGGGTGTGTTGCGGGAAACATGTAGCAATTGACTGCAACGAACTCAAAGAGTCGGTACACACGAGAAAGTGGATTCGTGCACCCTGTAGTGCAAACTGCAGAGCTTCATAGATGGCAACGAGCTCCGCAGTAAACACACTACAGGCCTCAGGCAAAGAGAACTTGGTATTTGCACCATCAATAACATAAGCACAACCCACCTTCTCGTCCACCTTCGAACCATCCGTGTAGAGAATGCCAGCGTCCGGAAATTGGTGAACTATGCTGTGGAACTGCCTCCGGTAAACGGAGGCATCCGTGTTCACCTTAGGACCTCGGTGCAGATCTAACCGAATTTCCGGACGCGGGACTTGCCACGGAAGCACCTCGCTAGGTGTCCGGATCATACAGGGACCTACAGCCACTCCTATTTCAGTACACGAGTGGCACGAGGCCGGTTGGCGTACCCCTGGTGGTTTTGGGTACCGAAGAGAACTTGATAGGTCGCGTGTTGCGGCATTTGACGCACATTGGCAGCATACGTTGATGATGATGATAATTGTTGTTTTAAGGGGCCTAACATCGAGGTTATCGGCCCCTAATGATCTGGGTGATAGCGAAAATGATAATGAAATGGAAACCAGAACAAAATTATCGAAGACTGAAAATACGTACAAAAAGGAACTCACATGGAAACAACTCACAATATGGTCCTACAAAAGGGAATTTAGAACGAAAAGTTGCACAAAAAGAGTAGATTGAAAAAGACCCACAAAACGTAGGCTAGATTCAAAATACGTACAAAATGCAAAGTAGCGCCGAAATACTTACAAAATGCAACTGAAATTCAAAATACTTACAAAATGCAAATGAGATCGAAAGTACGTACAAAATGCAATTGAGGTTCAAAATACTTACAAAATGCAATTGAAATTGAAAATACACAATGCAATTCAGATTGAAATATCCCAGTTCCAATCCAAATTATTCACAAAGTGCAATTGAAATTCAAAATACTTACAAAATGCAATTGAAATTGAAAATGCTTACAAAATGTACGGTAGATTCAAACGACTCATGTGGATTGACAATACTTACAAAAAGCAATTTAGATTGAAAATACTTGACAAATGTAATTTAGATTCAAAATACCCACAAAATGCAATTGAGAATCAAAATATGTGCAAAATGCCCACCAAACAAAATGCAATTTAGATTCAAAATTCGTGCGAAATGCGGTTTTGGTTGAAAATACTTACAAAATGCAATTGAAATTCAAAATACTCACTAAAATGCCCTGACGCCTGCATTGAAAGACTTACTAAAAAGCAATTTAGATTGTCAATCTTTACAAAATGCAATTGAGGTTGAAAACAATCGCGAGATGTAATTTAGATCGAAGAGACTTACAAAATGCAACATAGATCAAAAATGCCTTTAAAAAAATGGTAAAAGGGAATTTAGATACACGGTGATTCGAGTAACAAAAACAGTGCGGGAATCTTAAAGAGAAAAGGAAATAGAAGGAAAAGAGGAGAGGAGAGGGGAGAGAGGAAAAGGTCCGCCCCAAAGGGAAGGGACAAAAAGGGGAAAACGGACCCAGCTCAGGAATCCCTCGGGGTCGCTAACGCCCGAACTCACCAGCCGTGAGCCCCTGAGGGTGTAGCATTATCGACGGTGCACCAGAAGTGGTGGGGCTACATACACCCTGCCTCCTTAAGGGCCTTGAGCACAAGGCAGGAGGTAAAAGGAAAAGAAAAAGAAGGCTAACCCCTCGCAGAAGGAGGGAATCAGAAAAGATGAGACAAGGGCCAATGAAGGCGGGAAAGGAAGAGACTCCCTAGGCCTCGGATACCCTAATACCGTCGGGGTCGGAAGAGAACAAGAGTTGACCAAGGGAGGTCGACAGGAAAGAAGAAAGAGAGGAGCCGGCACAAGTAAGTGGAAGCAATGCCGGACTCAGCTGGGGCCCCGTGGTCGCCAACCCACAACCCACTAGATGTGAGCCCCTGGGGGGGCAGCATACGTTAAAAGCATATGTTGGCGTCTATAATTTAAAGGTGGAACACCCGATTCGGCGAGTAGGCTGGGTATCGGGCTGGTCCGGAAAGCACCGGTAGCCAGCCTAAGGCCACTATGGTGGATACTGTCCAGCATTTTCAAGGTTGCCGGCCTTGCTGAACCGTATGCCGCAGAACCATAGTTTAGCCGGGACAGGACGAGGGCTAGGTAGAACCGTAGCAGCACCGCACGGTCAGCCCCCCACGTAGTGCCACTAAGAAACTTGAGCATGTTCAGTTTCCTGAGACACGTCATTTCCAATAGCCGTATATGGTGCTGCCACGTTAATTTGCTATCAAAATGGAGCCCCAGGAAGCGGTAAGTGTCAACCAACGGCAACGCAGCATCCCTGAGATGTGATGATGATGATGATAATTGTTGTTTTAAGGGGCCAAACATCTAGGTTATCGGCCCCTAATGATCTGGCTGATAGCGAAAATGATAATGAAACGGAAACCAGAACGAAAATTAAGTGAGACGGAAAATACTTACAAAAAGGAACTCAGATTGAAACAACTCACAAAATGTTCTTACAGAAGGGAATTTAGAACGAAAAGATTCACAAAAGGATTAGATTGAAAAATACCCACAAAATGAAGGTTAGGTTCAAAATACGTACAAAATGCAATGTAGCGTCGAAATACCTACAAAATGCAATAGAAATACAAAATACTTACAAAATGCAAATGAGATCGAAATTACGTACAAAATGCAATTGAGGTTTAAAATACTTACAAAATGGAATTGAAATTGAAAATACACGATGCAATTCAGATTGAAATATCCCAGTTCCAATCCAAATTATTCACAAAGTGCAATTGAAATTCAAAATACTTACAAAATGCAATTGAAGTTGAAAATGCTTACAAAATGTTCGGTAGATTCAAACGACTCATGTGGATTGACAATACTTATAAAATGCAATTTAGATTGAAAATAGATTCAAAATACCCACAAAATGCAATTATGAATCAAAATATGTGCAAAATGCCCACCAAACAAAATGCAATTTAGATTCAAAATTCGTGCGAAATGCGGTTTTCGTTGAAAATATGATGATGATGATGATGATAATTGTTGTTTTAAGGGGCCTAACATCGAGGTTATCGGCCGCTAATGATCTGGGTGATAGCGAAAATGATAATGAAATGGAAACCAGAACAAAATTATCCGAGACGGAAAATGCGTACAAAAAGGAACTCAGATGGAAACAACTCACAATATGGTCTTACCAAAGGGAATTTAAAACGAAAAGTTGCACAAAAAGAATACATGGAAAAATATCCACAAAACGTAGGCTAGATTCAAAATACATTCAAAATGCAATGTAGCGTCGAAATACTTACAAAATGCAACTGAAATTCAAAATACTTACAAAATGCAAATGAGATCGAAAATACATACAAAATGCAATTGAGGTTCAAAATCCTTACAAAATGCAATTGAAATTGAAAATACACAATGCAATTCAGATTTAAATAGGCCCTATCCCAGTTCCAATCCAAATTATTCACAAAGTGCAATCGAAATTCAAAATACTTACAAAATGCAATTGAAATTGAAAATGCTTACAAAATGTACGGTGATTCTAACGACTCATGTGGATTGACAATACTTACAAAATGCAATTTAGATTGAAAATACATGACAAAATGTAATTTAGATCCAAAATACCCACTAAATGCAATTGAGAATCAAAATATCTGCAAAATGCCCACCAAACAAAATGCAATTTAGATTCAAAATTCGTGCGAAATGCGGCGTTGGTTGAAAATACTTACAAAATGCAATTGAAATTCAAAATACTCACTAAAAGGGCCGGCTACCTGCATTGAAAGACTTACCAAAAAGCATTTTAGATTGTCAATCTTTACAAAATGCAATTGAGGTTGAAAACAATCGCGAGGTGTAATTTAGGTCGAAAAAACATACCAAAAGCAACGTAGATAAAATGCCTTAAAAATCGCTAGAAAGGAATTTAGACACACGGTGAACCAAGTAACAAAAACAGTGCGGGAATCTTAAAGAGAAAAGTAAATATAAGAAAAAGAGGAGTGGAGAGGAGAGGAGAGTGGAGAGAGGAGAATGTCCGCCCCAAAGGGAAGGGTCAAAAGGGGAAAACGGACCCAGCTCAGGAATCCCTCGGGGTCGCCAACTCCCGAACTCACCAGCCGTGAGCACCTGAGGGTGTAGCATTATCTAGGGTGCACCAGAAGTGGTGGGGCTACATACACCCTGCCACCTTGTACCCGATACCTAGTTGAGGCTATCGGCTACGCCAGCTGACATTAAGCCGTAGTTGAGATTTATGGGAAAAGTTGTAAAGATAGCGCTCAAATCGAGTCGAGAGGAATGTTAGGAAATGACGTAGAAGGCCAAGGATAAAGATGGCACTGCTAGTCAAGCAGATGGAATTATGGGAGGAATATTGAAGTATTATTAAGATCTATATGGAAAATAGTATTATATCATCTCAGAAGAGAAGAAATGTCAAGCATTATATATGGTGATAACTTGAAGAAAGACAGATAATCCCTTAAGTTATTGTATAACTTAATAGCCGAGATGATGGTGGTCGAGATTATACTTGTGACGCATGACCGCAGAAGGTAGGGGAACATCACGTGACAGCGCGGGGTAGGAGCTCCTCAACGCAGTCCAGAGACAGCAGTCGAGTTCAGCCAGCAGGCTGAGTAGAACCCATGCGCAGAGAGAACGGCAAATTTCAGCGGTGTCCAGCACTTGTTACGTGAAGTGAAAGCGACAGTATTACTTCAACAATCGGAGAACGGAAAGTAGGTCAGTGAGTCAAGGCAAGCAACGCACGGTAGGCGATGCGAGGACCGGTTACGAGGCAATCTGTACAGGCCGTGTAAACGAGGGAAGAGCCGGTGTTAGAACAGCATTATAACGAGAATGAGAACTTTATTTTGAGCTGCATTTTGTAACGCAGAACAGTACAGCGAAGCGGTATGGCGAGGCCGGCTTTAAGCGTAGATCATTCTGGAACAGTGCAGTAAAACAGAGCGTGCTGGTTCCGACTTTTATACGCAGGCAACATTAAGGAAGCTGAACTTCATTTCGACATTCAGTTACAACGTTATGAGCTGGGACTTGTATTCAGTAGTCGATTTGTGAAGGCAGATAGTTATCATATACTGCAATTGTGAACTTCAAATGAACTTAGATATTCAAATGACATTACGACTTATCAAACTATGCATTTCATAACGGAATTGTTAAAGAGACCATGAGGTCCAGACAACATTAACGCTTTTAAGCAAACGAAATGTTACGAGTATATGCACTTATGAACATTGGCACGTGCATTAACATAATTCTTTTTCATGAATTATTATAAAATATCGAGTACGAACACAGCTACATGGTGTTTCAAAAACTTATACACTTTCATAAATACAATTTATTTTCTGCAAGTGAGACTTAGCCGCTGTGGAGATTGAACTTTTAACAAGCAACCGAACATTGTATGGGACAGTGGCGTAACTTAGAAGAAGAATATGGGGTACGCTACGTTCATGAACTTTTACGTAAGAATTTGGACAGTATCCGCTATGGATAACATGCAGTTCATCATGTCGGAGTAAACGGAGACAGAGACGTGATGGCACCACAGAGCGATGGATTCGGTTCCTGAAGAAGAGGAGGTCCAACAGCTGATTCACTTGGGATATGAAGGCGATCGTTATTCCAGTGGGTGATACGATATTCCCGTCGATCTTTCGAGAAATTTATTACACACGAGGATAATCGACGATCTTTGAAATATATTAACAGCTGATATGAGAAGGTACTGTAAGAGTTATGACTTTCTGATATGATTTTTTCATGAACACTGGGCATACTTGTATATATTTCTAGTAGGAGTTCTACGATTATTTAGACATGGCTTAGACATTATTTGCTCCAAATTTTGCTAGAATATGGCGTTACCATATGATATGGCAGGCACCATTATGCGAAATTCTCACCATTGGTTGGCTTTATTAAGCAGATGTTTGGTCTTTTAGACATTTTCCAGTAAGGATAGTTTTCTTGGATAGTTATTTTTTTGTGGCGAGTACTTCGAACTCGTGATCTGCAATTGGATTATTTAAATTACTTCGTCAGTTCATTGCATACTAGCGAGTGTGTATTATTCATCAGTAGGGATTTTTTCTATTGGATTGTTTGGAGATATTAAGATGTTGTTCACTCAAGTGAATGAATATCGCTTTTATGTGACAACTAGAGATGATGATGATGATGATAATTGTTGTTTTAAGGGGCCTAACATCTAGGTTATCGGCCCCTGATGGTGTGGGTGATCGTGAAGATTAAAATGAAAAGCGAACTTAAAACTAAAACTAACTACTAACCTACATACTAGAAGAAGAAATGGAAAAGTAAAGGAGAATAAGGCAAATAAAGGACAGGAGGAAAAGAAATGCCCTCAACCCTCGGAGAAGGCGGATTGAGGGACTTGGAAGGAAGGAGAGCCATGAAAGGCATATAGGAAAGTGAAAGAGGAGAGGGTCCGCCCCAAAGGTAAGGGACAAAGGGGGAAAACGGACCCAGCTCAGGAATCCCTCGGGGTCGCCAACTCCCGAACTCACCAGCCGTGAGCCCCTGAGGGTGTAGCATTATCTAGGGTGCACCAGAAGTGGTGGGGCTACATACACCCTGCCTCCTTAAGGGCCTAGAGCACAAGGCAGGAGGTAAAAGGAAGAGAAAAAGAAGGCTGACCCCTCGCACAAGGAGGGTATCAGAAAAGATGAGACAAGGGCCAATTAAGGCGGGAAAGGAAGAGACTCCCTAGGCCTCGGATACCCTAATACCGTCGGGGTCAGAAGAGAACAAGAGTTGACCAAGTGAGGTCGACAGGAAAGAAGACAGAGAGGAGCCCGGCACAAGTAAGTGGAAGCAATGTCGGACTCAGCTGGGGCCCCGTGGTCGCCAACCCACGCCCACAAGATGTGAGCCCCTGGGGGAGACAACTAGAGACTTGTTGATTCCAATCTGGTACATTCACTCATTAGACGACGAGATAGGGTCTTTCGTATTTATACGATTGCGTGGTGGTACACATCTTTACCCATCGTTCAGGGCATTATCATGATAGTCTGCGAGGCAAGGCCTTTCGTATTTATACGATTGCGTGGTGGTACTCACCTCACTTGCCATTGAGGAACTCATTTTTATCATCCGAGTGTACTTGAGATTGTAAGAGGATCAAACAAGAAACTACTAGTCACATATCAGTCGAATTGTGTTAAATAAATTAAAAATAAATGTCAGCAGGGTTACATTTTGTAATTCTTGTTTGCCAATCCAATATTTTGTTGCTATACTCTTTTGAGAGTACTTTCATTTAACAGCTGATACAGTTGATGCTTTTGATAATTTTTATGATTGAGTTTGATACCTTTGAGAAGGATTTAAAGTAATTGAATCTTGTAAGATGAATCATTAATGGTCAGATTTATTTGAGGCAGATCAGTATTGCATATTTTGATGTGAGAGATTATAGCACATTGGTGTTTTTCTGTGAAGTGAATTATGAGAATTTTATGAGAATTTATGCTATTTGAAAGCAGATCTTGAATTTGATTTCGATTACTAAGGTAATATTTTTCCTACTTGTTTAATAAGTTGTCTAGATGTGATCAGATTAATTACAGTTATCGGAGATTGTGTGCGTTGATAGTTTGAAGCCAGTTATATATTTTTGTAGATCATGCAACGTGATTAAGTAAAGTTTGTGATAGGCATTTTGTGGAAGTTGCCAAGTGGAAGTTGCAATATTGCTAATGTATTTTGAGGCAGACATGAGGTTGTCGAACCCAGTCTAGCATAATTTTGAGATTCATGCTGTGCGCTGAATATTTATGGAGTTTTGTGGAATAATTGTGGTAATCAAATATGGTATTTGATAAAGTGATAGTAGATGATGAAGTTTTGGATAGTGAGATCCAACGTGAATTTGTGAAGGCAATAATATTTTTTGGCATGATAATTGAATACGAGATATAACTTGGAAGTGATAAAACTGTAAGACAATGTTCAATAACCCATATTAAACAATTTGTTAGGAAATTAAACAAATAAATAATGTTGATAATACAAGATTTTCTGATAATAATAATTAATGAAATAATAATCTGAAGTTTAAGCATATTAATGATCTGACCTAATGTAATAAAAATCAGAATGACTAGATGAAATAATAAAAATCTAAATAACCAGAAGAATAAAATTTAAATAAATTGATAAATTAAATTTTGGAATAAATCAATGAATTAAATAAGTGGATGAATTAAAGATTGAATAGATAAGCTGATTTAAATAAATTAATAGATGATTAAATAGATGATGAATAACTGAATTAGAAGGTGATAATTAATTAAAGAAGCTGATGATTAATAAATTTAAATGGATTTAAATAAATTTAATTGAGAGATATGATTTGAATGATTTGAAGAATTGCAACTTGAGTTGAAGAATTAAACAATTTATATTGATGATTTAAGATGATTTAATCTGAATGAGATGATGAAATGAGAGTGTGTGAATAATTAGAGAGTATAAAGAATTGATGATTATAATATTCATTTAAATGATTTGCTGATAATGAATTAATTATTCTGACTTGAATATATTGAATTTTGAGATGAGAACTAATGTGAGAAATATTTAATTTTGATGATGATGAAGATTATAACCAATGAGTAGTGGATTTTCTGTGATTCACAAACAAGCAATTATTAATGACAGTGTAAATAGTGTAAATTAATTATTCGATGTTTAGGAGCAATTTACTAACATATTCAGCATTTGAATAATGCCATGCAAGCCACAAATTATGTGATATTTAAATATGTGATTAGAATATATGTGTTTAGACAGATTAATATTTTTTTACATCCACATTCATGATGTTAATTTAAAGAGAAGTTAGGTCTCAGGTATCACGAATGTCAATGACGCAAAGACATAGTGCTACGGTGATCCTGAGAACCCAAGTGAACTTTAAAAATTTTTCCTATTTTATGTGGATTAAATACACTTTGAGTAGAATAGTGATGGTTCGATTTTCTGGACAATGACAATTTAACGTTGGCATTCGACCATGCTCTCAGGTAGGATGAGTGTTTAATATGTCTGTCTATCAAAGTTGAATAAATTTGTTTTTATCTTAGTTGTGATCTGATGATGATGTGATTTTCCTATTTCTTTCCTTGTCTTAATTAAGGCTTAACCAGGAAGGATGTGGTTTGCTAGGGATTCAGTTGATGGCGCCCATTTTTATTTGTATTTTTTAAAATTAAATTTAAGCCCGTAACGACCCTGGAGATACTTTATCTCGTGTTACCCTCTGCTTTTGTGATATTTCAACTGAATTTCCGACACATTCCTTATTTGACTTCATGTTCATTTAACTCCGCTCTGTCCTGGAAATCCAGGAATGCGATGTAATAGCAGATGGGTCAACGCATCCCCAGGACGAACGGGTACAGAGTGAGAGGGAGAATTGGCTTTACCCATCCGTGGGGCTTCGATTTTGTTTATTCTATGGAATCACATCAGATTTAGATTACGAAGAGATTGATCTCAATTTCATTTAATGGTGTTATAAAATTTATTAAACTTAGTCAGACAATATACTTGTATGCCCATTCCAGTGATCATGTTAATCATATTAGTGTTATATCATGTTTAGTTATAAGTCATTTTTCTTATACCCAAGTGAAATCAGGAATTGATACATTGTGATGTGTTGTTATCTAACGTCTCTGAATAAAACGTTTATTGAAAGATATAATTATGTTACCGGAAGATTTAGCTAAGGTGTTAGGAGAGTTACAGAATGGCATGTCTAGTATTGCAGTAACTATTTCTAAAATGGAAACAGAAGTTAAAGAGCAGATAACTGATTCGGAAGCTAGATGTAGGGAAAACTTAAAGTTATTACAGACTAGTAATGAAGAGAATTTGAGATCATTACAGGCTAGTAATGAAGACAATCTGAAAGATAATTTAAAGTCATTAGAGACCAGATTACAGTCCAGTAGTAGGGATGAATTGAAATTATTACAGACTAGTAATGAAGAAAATTTAAAGTCATTAGAGACTAGGTTACAGTCAAATAGTAAAGATGAATTGAGATTATTGGAAGATAGATTACAGCCAAATAGTAAAGATGAATTGAAGTCATTAGAGACCAGGTTACAGACCAGTACTGAAAGCAATTTGAAAGCTAGTGAAGCTAACTTAAAGGATAGTTTTAAATTATTAGAAACTAGATTACAAGCTCGTAGTGAAGAGAATAACACAGAGATGAAAAACAATTTATCTAGTTTGGAGAATAGACTAACGTTAAAGAATGATGAAATATTCAAGGCTTTACAATTAGATATTAAAGCAGTAGAAATGAAAGGAGAGGAAAATGTGCAAATGTTAAGAAAGAATATTATTGATTTAGAAATTAGAGATGAAGAAAACATTCTTAATTTGAGAACAGATGTTATGTCTATACAGAAAGATATAAAATCCGATGTATCGAAGTTGAGATTCGACATTGATGGTTTAGTGGCAGATGTAGGCAAAATACAAGAGTGGTCTACCGAAGTATCTTTCGAATCTAGAATCAAAGGTCTAGAAATGAATCTAGGTAATGAAATCAAAGGTTTAAAGTCAGTAATTGGGACCGTTAAAGAGGAAGTCTTAGGAGAGGTTAATTCAAACTTGAAATCCTTAGAAAACCAATTGCAGATAGACATTAGGAAAATTGATGATGACATAGAGCAGAAGGTTAATGAAAACTTAGCTTTATTCAAAAATAGAGTCGGTGCAATAGTGGAAGAACGGTATAGTGAGGTCGATGCCGAAGCAAAAGAAAAACGTGCAGGGTTGGATGAGAAATTAATCGCAGGTATGGCGAACTTGGAAGCGAGATTTACTGAGAATAAGGAAGCGATGAAGATAGATTCAACTCAATTTAGGACAGATGTTGATCAGTTAAAGGAACAAGTCGCGTCAGTAAAGACTACGTGCGAAGATAAGATAGACAAATTAAAGAACGATTTAGAAGAGAGTAACAGAACGCAGAATGTTACGTCGTTAGATAATTTGGAAACTAAGGTCAAGACGGTAGAAAAACGAACAGAAGATATGATGACTAAAATAGAGTCTATAATAGACAGTTTCACAAGTCAAAATGTTACAACGGGGGAAGTATCGATAAATCAGACACCGATAGACCGCAGTATGAACAGTCAAGAGGTTAGCGTGGGAGAAGACCGTCAAACGCTACAGAATGTAACATTCGAAAGGGCTAGTTCAACCCCTCAAGATAATCCGAATCCGAATAGAAGTACGTTCAGTACGAGTGAACGATACTCAGGTCCAGTGACCATAATCAAAAATCTGGATGATAAGCCAAGGAAGTTTTCAGGGAACACAGGAGTCACACCAGTCGAATTTCTGAGAGATATTCGCGATTACATGGCGGAACATAGAGTAGCCAAGGAGAGAGAACTAAGGATAGTCGAACGCGCTTTAGACGGGCCAGTGTTAACTTGGTTTCGCGCATTCAGGAGCAATTTTGCGAACATGGAACAATTTGCCATAGCATTCTTAAGGAGATTTTGGAATGCAGAGGATCAGCTGAACGTAAGAGCAGAAATGTATTCGAAACGTTACTCTACGTCACATCCGACGCTGGGTAGATTATAGGCTAAGGAATAACCCACCCACCAAGGGAAGATGATTAAGAAAAGGAAATGGGTTTCGGACTGGAGAAAAAGGATAGAAAAATAGGATGAGAGTTCCACAAAAATTATAAATTTGACTTTCAATACATTTAAAGGTGGTTGCCACCGCAAATCCTTGTTCGGATACCTAAAGTGGGTACGAGCTTGGTCGAAGCTGACCGGAACCGCAGCTAAGACTTGGGCAGTTTGCCAGAGAGAGGCTTTAGTGTATTTCCTCCCAAGCACGAATAAAAGTACTATAGGGAAGGGTGATGGTCTGGCCAGACAGATAGTAAAAGCTTTATTAAGCATGAACGAGGGCATAAACCTAGGAAGGGCTAGGAAAGCCAGGATCCTGCCTAACTGTAGTATCAGAGAAATGATGAATCCAAAAACAAATATTTAATTTATTTAACAATTCAAAGAAGCGTAACTTTAACAAATAAATATGTTCTATGTAATTAACAATTTGGGGTCGCAGACCTCCAACAACGTTCAGAAATTGCTCCAGGCAAATGACAATTTTTAAGGTTTTTAAACCTTGTAGTAAAATCTTGGTAAGATTTAATAAATAGGCAAAATGGAATAATTAAAGTTTTAACATTTACAGGAGTACAAGCAGTGTACTATAAGAAACCTCTGAAAGATGATGATGATGATAATTGTTGTTTTAAGGGGCCTAACATCTAGGTTATCGGCCCCTGATGGTTTGGGTGATCGTGAAGATGAAAATGAAAAGCGAACTTAAAACTAAAATTAACTACTAACCTACATACTAGAAGAAGAAATGGAAAACTAAAGGAGAATAAGGCAAATAAAAGGACAGAAGGAAAAGAAATGCCCTCAACCCTCGGAGAAGGCGGATTGAGGGACTTGGAGGGAAGGAGAGCCATGAAAGGCACATAGGAAAGTGAAAGAGGAGAGGGTCCGCCCCAAAGGTAAGGGACAAAAGGGGAAAACGGACCCAGCTCAGGAATCCCTCGGGGTCGCTAACTCCCGAACTCACCAGCCGTGAGCCCCTGAGGGTGTAGCATTATCTAGGGTGCACCAGAAGTGGTGGGGCTACATACACCCTGCCTCCTTAAGGGCCTAGAGCACAAGGCAGGAGGTAAAAGGAAGACAAAAAGAAGGCTGACCCCTCGCAGAAGGAGGGTATCAGAAAAGATGAGACAAGGGCCAATTAAGGCGGGAAAGGAAGAGACTCCCTAGGCCTCGGATAACCTAATACCGTCGGGGTCAGAAGAGAACAAGAGTTGACCAAGTGAGGTCGACAGGAAAGAAGACAGAGAGGAGCCCGGCACAAGTAAGTGGAAGCAATGCCGGACTCAGCTGGGGCCCCGTGGTCGCCAACCCACGCCCACAAGATGTGAGCCCCTGGGGGTACCTCTGAAAGAACATTCTAACGAGAATAACAACTTCGAAGATAACAAAATAGAAAACTTAAAGAATAAAAAGGAAGTTCCTACAACTTCTTATATTTAAACAGAATTACTTTATGAGAATTATACAAAGAGAGCAGGTCACTTACTGTGAACCTGAAAAGTTAATCAAAAGGAAGGTTCTAGACCTCCTATACTTTAAATAAGACTCGCAAGTTAAATGAGGCAGTTTTCATTTAGCGAGACCAAAAAATAACTCACTCAAGAGTTGAGAGAATTGTTTTCCCTGCTTTTGAAGGGAGGAACAATGGAAGTTTGAAACGTGTGCTAGACACGTAATTATACAGAGATACTTAATGATAAACCAACAAAATGGAAGGGCACTTCTTGGAATGACACCTTATTGGAACAGACCTAGATTAAAAGTTTATTGCCGATTGTTAGTAAGAGGTTTAGGAAAGAGAAATGGGAATTAAGGAAAATGTTCATGGCCTTATTTGAATATAAGCGGACTATCGCGACGCGGTAGCAAAGTTGAGCAAGCACTGGTTTTCACTATAGTTCATTGAAATATATGAAAAGTTCACTGTGGAGACACAAAGTTTATGGAAAAGAAAGTTATTGCAATGATGAAAATAACTGGTTTCACTAGATAAGTGAGAGTCTATTTCTTGAGAAAGTTGTAAATTACAATTAAATACGCTATAGAAAATTCCCGCGGTGGCCGAAACTTCACTATGTAGTAATTTAGAAGTAAGATAATTCAATTTTAAATAGAATTCTCACAGGTACGTGAGAAATACATGACGGCAGGACTTGTAGATTGAGTACAGAATCTGGAAGGTTCCAGAACAATCTTAGCAGTAAAATGGGGCTAATGTAAATCCAGCGGAGGAACTAGCTTGTTGAATTATAGACAGCGGGTAATTAGATAATATCCCACGTAGTGAGAGGATTTCTCATTTGAATAGCTTAATAAAAGCTCTTTATGGTAAAGTCGGCTTATACAAGCGAAAGCTCAACATGGCAAATCCCACGAAGAATGATTATTGCCCCAAAATAAATACTTTCACACTGTCTATAAAAGCATCATTAAAAACACGTGGAAGTTAAAACCATGAAGATGAGGTTAAAACTTGAAGAAGGTACTTATCTTTGTTGCATGTCGAAGTGAAGTTCCTCACTGATGCCTAGAGTTCCAACATGGCGTGGAATTTAAAAAATGCCTCGTTAGGTCAGGAGGCTAGCTCTGGTTGAGCCTTAACTGATTGCTTCAACTGCCGACTGAGAAGTGAGACTTGCTCAACGAAGCACGGAAGGTCCTAGGAAGGGGAGAGAGTGGGGGTAGGAAACAAAAGGTATACATATCAGCATAACCAACTTATCAAAAATAAATTTTCTTCTTGATGGATGGTCTTCTAAGAATTGATAGTAGGCGATGTTAGCGCAGCATGGTGAGTGAAACAGTAGACGTAGTCCTCTTGCTCAAGGAGAAAATAGCTGGCGATAGTAACAAGATCTGGTGGCCAGATGGATATGTAAGTCCTCTTGCACGATGAGGAATTGAGTAGCTTCAGAGGTTCGCTACTAGATGACGCTAGGTGGGTCACAGAAGTTATATATCTGAAACATACTTATGAAGACGTAAGAGATTTGCCCATCAAGGAGAAAACAGAAGATCACTGTTGGTGTTTGGCAAAGAGGAAGGAAGAAATGAACATGCAAGGAGCAGTAGACATTATATCTCAGGTACCGTGTATTCAAAGAATACACCAGACGCATTATGCTAATTACTTTACTTCGCAATTGGCTAAATTACAGTTTTTGATTCCTCCATTGCCAGAAGAAAAGCTTTTGCAAGCTATAGCAAGACAGTTGCCAATTGAGGTACAACGATCACTCATAGCATCGGGAGCGAACACACTTGAGCACTATGACGATATCTTACGCCGATTAGATTATACAAGCGCTCAAATTACACCCAGAACTGCAAGGAACGATAATCGAAACACGCAAGAGGTGAATGCGGTAGTTGTCGATAATGCAGCACAGACGGATAGAAGAGATTCCTGGGGAAACAGAAGGATGATGATGATGATAATTGTTGTTTTAAGGGGCCTAACATCCAGGCTATCGGCCCCTGATGGTTTGGGTGATCGTTAAGATGAAAATGAAAAGCGAACTTAAAACTAAAACTAACTACTAACCCACATACTAGAAGAAGAAATGGAAAACTAACGGAGAATAAGGCAAATAAAAGGACAGAAGGAAAAGAAATGGCCTCAACCCTCGGAGAAGGCGGATTGAGGGACTTGGAAGGAAGGAGAGCCATGAAAGGCATATAGGAAAGTGAAAGAGGAGAGGGTCCGCCCCAAAGGTAAGGGACAAAAGGGGAAAACGGACCCAGCTCAGGAATCCCTCGGGGTCGCCAACTCCCGAACTCACCAGCCGTGAGCCCCTGAGGGTGTAGCATTATCTAGGGTGCACCAGAAGTGGTGGGGCTACATACACCCTGCCTCCTTAAGGGCCTAGAGCACAAGGCAGGAGGTAAAAGGAAGAGAAAAAGAAGGCTGACCCCTCGCAGAAGGAGGGTATCAGAAAAGATGAGACAAGGGCCAATTAAGGCGGGAAAGGAAGAGACTCCCTAGGCCTCGGATACCCTAATACCGTCGGGGTCAGAAGAGAACAAGAGTTGACCAAGTGAGGTCGACAGGAAAGAAGACAGAGAGGAGCCCGGCACAAGTAAGTGGAAGCAATGCCGGACTCAGCTGGGGCCCCGTGGTCGCCAACCCACGCCCACAAGATGTGAGCCCCTGGGGGAGGAAACAGAAGGAATGAAGGGAATAGAGGAAATATTCACAACGTTCGTGGGAATGATCGATATCGAGGACCATATGAGAGGCCATACGATCAAGATGCAAGAAACAGTAGATACAGGAACTATGATCAGAATTCCAGATACCAAAATAGGAATAGATACAATAATAGATATCGAGGTCGATACAACTGAAACCAAGGTCAGCAGTCTAATCAGAACAATAGGCAGGATAGCAGAAGAAATGATCCAAATGAAAGACAAGATAATCGAGAGTATGGGAGATCAAGGCAAGAAAGTAGACAGCCTAGTGCACCACCCGAATACATAACTAGAGATGTCAATCGAGCAAGCACGAGTGGTGAAGGGAAAAAAACGACAAATTAACTTCAAATCAGGATGCTAATCATTGGGAATCAATCATCATTGTTGAAACGTATCAGGTCAAAGACGAGGATTTACTTGAAGAGGAAGACGTAGTACATCGAGGGAATAGACATGAATTGCCAGTTATCAGTGTGGAAGTCATGGGAAAAGAAATAAAGACATTAGTGGACACGGGGGCTATGGTGAGCTTGATATCCATAGGCTGCCTGGATGAATTGAAATTGTCAGGAGAAATTACGATGTTGCCAACTGTTGTTAGCAAGATTCAAGGGGTGATCCCAGACAAAAGTATGAAATGTAAAAGTCAGGTACTTTTAGATGTTGGGATTGGAACCAGATATTTTGAACAGATGTTCCTAGTTGTGGGTCAACTACATTTCGATATGATCCTAGGAGTGGATTTCTTAAGTGAGAGTGGGCTGATCATAGATATGCAGAGTAGGCGCATGTACTTCCAAGAAGGGGTCATAGAAAATCAGGAATCCGAGATGACATTCTTTAGAGAGAATATATTGGATGAGATAGTATGCAGCATTGAAAGGTCTATAGAGGATAAAACTAACACGAAGAATAAAATAAATCCAGAAATTAAGGAGCAGTTTGATCAAGCAATTTCAGAATATGAGGACATATTCAATGATAAACCAGGACTCATAGAAGATTTTACCTACAGCATCAAGTTGATGGATAACAAACCATACCACAAGAATTTATATCCCATACCGGATAAATGGAAGGAGGAAGTCAGTACAATGATAAGCGATATGGAGAAAGATGGAATTATCAAGAAGATGCCGACTGCTTATTTGAATCCTTTAGCTGTTGTCAAGAAACCTAATGGTAAGCTGAGAATATGCCTAGATGCTAGAGCCCTTAATGAAAGAGTTCTTCCTGAACACGACAGGCCACCTGTTATTCGTGAATTGTTGCGCAGATTCAGAGGAAAGAGTTTCTTTTCTACGATTGATCTGACTAGTTCTAATTATCATATAGAACTAGCAGAAGACTGCAAACAATATACAGGGTTCTTATTTGATCATAAAACATATGTGTTCAATAGGTTACCTTTTGGAGTAAAGAATAGTAGTCCGGTGATGATCCGAGCACTAGATGAGAATTTATCAGATGCAGTTAAGGAGCATGTGGTGAGCTATATTGATGACCTGATTATAGCGTCTGAGACAGCTGAAGAGCATATCAGGCACCTTCGAATGCTTTTTGAAGATCTCCGGAAGACGAACTTCAAGGTGAATTTCAACAAATGTCAGTTCTTTCATGAAGAAATTGAATTTCTTGGACATAGAATCGATGGAGATGGTTTTAGGCCCAATCCAAAGAAGATCATGGCTATTTCAGAATTTCCAACCCCAAGAAAGCTTAAAGAAGTACGGCAGTTTTTAGGAACGTGTCAGTTCTTTTCAACACATTGTCCTGAATATACTGAAACGATGGCACCTCTGCAGGATTTGCTAAGAAAGGGAAATCGATGTAAATGGGACGATAGATGCAATCAAGCGTTTTTAGCAGCTAAGAACATGTTGATCCAGAATGTCAAACTTGAATACCCAGATTTTGCTAGAAGATTTTTTTGTGGAGACAGACGCATCCAAAATAGGCATCAGTGGTATCCTATATCAGTTGGACGATACCAACAAACACAGATATTTAGCTTTCACCAGTCGCAAGCTCAGGAATTGTGAAAAGAATTACTATGCAACCGAGTTAGAGGCATTAGCAGTGGTTCATGCTCTTAAGACGTGGAAGAAGGTGTTGTTTGGACATGACATAACGGTGATCACAGATCATAAAGCCCTCCAATTTATTATGAAGACAGACTTAGCAAGTGACCGCATCACCAGATGGGCTCTGTTCTTACAACAATTTAACCCAACTGTTGTGCATAGACCTGGGAAATTTAATCTGTTAGCGGATGTGTTGAGCAGAAACCCTTGTGAGGAAGTGATTGTCAACCATATCAATCTAGTTCAAGAGGACCAGGGAACTCTGGAAAAGTTGAAGATGTTAGCGCAAACTCAGAAGAGATATTCACCTTTGCGAAGAATTTACCGTTTTTTGACACGCAGGATGGACAACGCTGATCCAGATTTTAGAAGAACTGAGATAGAATCTAGAAAATATCACATTATGGGAGGTGTTATATGCCAATATATCGATCAGGATCATACTAAACTTAGAGTTGTGATCCCACCCAAGCTCGTCAAACCGGTTATTTGGATGATACACCGAACCGCAGCTCATGTAGGTGTAGACAAGACTTTGGCTCTTGCTCAAGAAACTTTCGTTTGGAGACAAATGGGACAAACGATCCGCGACGTCATAAAGACCTGCGACAGTTGTCAGCGAAGCAAATATTCATCTAAGCTAATGAAGGAAGTTCCTAGATCAATATTACCCAGTAAGCCGAGAGAACTTTTCGCTACGGACATTTTCGGTCCGATTCCTCGTTCGACGAAAGGAAACCAGTTAGTTTTGGTGACAGTAGACGTATTTTCTACATACGTATCTCTATGTCCAATCCAGAAAGCTACATCCAAGTACGTGATCAACAGATTAGAGAAAACAGTTACTCCAAGTATGGGGAAACCTGACATTTTGTTGAGTGACCATGGATCACAGTTCACTAGTATGGAATTTTCTGCTGCTATGGAACGTTTAGGAATAAGGCATGTATTTCATTCTGTGCGGTATCCAGAGGGAAATCCAGCCGAAAGAATTATGCCGGAAATTAGTAAAATGTGTCGCTTATATGTGTCAAGACAACACCACCGATGGATGGAAGTAATACCTGATGATGATGATGATGATAATTGCTGTTTTACGGGGCCTAACATCTAGGTTATCGGCCCCTGATGATTTGGGTGAACGTGAAGACGAAAATGAAATGCAAACCTAAAACTAAAACTAACCACTAACCTGCATACTAGAAGAAGAAATCGAAAAATAAAAGAGAATAAGGCAAATAAAGGACAGGAGGAAAAGAAATGCCCTCAACCCTCGAAGAAGGCGGATTGAGGGACTTGGAAGGAAGGAGAGCCATGAAAGGCTGATAGGAAAGTGAAAGAGGAGAGGGTCCGCCCCAAAGGTAAGGGACAAAAGGGGAAAACGGACCCAGCTCAGGAATCCCTCGGGGTCGCCAACTCCCGAACCCACCAGTCGTGAGCCCCTGAGGGTGTAGCATTATCTAGGGTACACCAGAAGTTGTGGGGCTACATACACCCTGCCTCCTTAAGGGCCTAGAGCACCAGGCAGGAGGTAAAAGGAAGAGAAAAAGAAGGCTGACCCCTCGCAGAAGGAGGGTATCAGAAAAGATGAGACAAGGGCCAATTAAGGCGGGAAAGGAAGAGACTCCCTAGGCCTCGGATACCCTAATACCGTCGGGGTCAGAAGAGAACAAGAGTTGACCAAGTGAGGTCGACAGGAAAGAAGACAGAGAGGAGCCCGGCACAAGTAAGTGGAAGCAATGCCGGATTCAGCTGGGGCCCCGTGGTCGCCAACCCACGCCCACTAGATGTGAGCCCCTGGGGGGGAAGTAATACCCATCATTAGCCTATGTTTGAATTCCACCATACATGAAAGCACAGGACAGATTCCGTCCATGCTTCATCATGGGTTGAAACCTGATAGACCATGGGACCAAATCGTGAAGGCACCAGTAGATCCTGAACCTACGCAAGAAAGAAGAGTCGAGATGGCAGGAGAGAGACTCAGAAGACAGGCGGAGAAGAGAGCCAGGAGACACGCAGGAAGGAGGTTTCACGAGCCATTTCAAGAGAATGACGAGGTGCTGATTAGGAAACCAGTCACATCGAATCTTCAACTGAAGATCTACCATAAATTTGCGCCATTGTACGCTGGTCCATTCCGAATTGATGAAACGTACCGAAATAACAGCTACAAGATTGTCAGAATGGATACTAATGAAGTTGTGGGGACTTTTAACGCAGCTAGCATTAGAAAGTATCATCATGCTGAATAAGAGGATTTTAGAGCTATCGTGTACATGTGTTGTGTATAGAATGCCTGAGAGTATTTTTTTTCTCAAGCCTGATAAAAAAGGAGATGTACGGGAGAGATGTACCCGAAACCTAGTTGAGGCTATCGGCTACGCCAGCTGACATTAAGCCGTAGTTGAGATTTATGGGAAAAGTTGTAAAGATAGCGCTCAAATCGAGTCGAGAGGAATGTTAGGAAATGACGTAGAAGGCCAAGGATAAAGATGGCACTGCCAGTCAAGCAGATGGAATTATGGGAGGAATACTGAAGTATTATTAAGATCTATATGGAAAATAGTATTATATCATCTCAGAAGAGAAGAAATGTCAAGCATTATATATGGTGATAACTTGAAGAAAGACAGATAATCCCTTAAGTTATTGTATAACTTAATAGCCGAGATGATGGTGGTCGAGATTATACTTGTGACGCATGACCGCAAAAGGTAGGGGAACATCACGTGACAGCGCGGGGTAGGAGCTCCTCAACGCAGTCCAGAGACAGCAGTCGAGTTCAGCCAGCAGGATGAGTAGAACACATGCGCAGAGAGAACGGCAAAGTTCAGCGGTGTCCAGCACTTGTTACGTGAAGTGAAAGCGACAGTATTACTTCAACAAGCGGAGAACGGAAAGTAGGTCAGTGAGTCAAGGCAAGCAACGCACAGTAGGCGATGCAAGGACCGGTTACGAGGCAAGCTGTACAGGCCGTGTAAACGAGGGAAGAGCCGGTGTTAGAACAGCATTATAACGAGAATGAGAACTTTATTTCGAGCTGCATTTTGTAACGCAGAACAGTACAGCGAAGCGGTATGGCGAGGCCGGCTTTAAGCGTAGATCATTCTGGAACAGTGCAGTAAAACAGAGCGTGCTGGTTCCGACTTTTATACGCAGGCAACATTAAGGAAGCTGAACTTCATTTCGACATTCAGTTACAACGTTATGAGCTGGGACTTGTATTCAGTAGTCGATTTGTGAAGGCAGATAGTTATCATATACTGCAATTGTGAACTTCAAATGAACTTAGATATTCAAATGACATTACGACTTATCAAACTATGCATTTCATAACGGAATTGTTAAAGCGACCATGGAGTCCAGACAACATTAACGCTTTTAAGCAAACGAAATGTTACGAGTATATGCACTTATGAACATTGTCACGTGCATTAACATAATTCTTTTTCATGAATTATTATAAAATATCGAGTACGAACACAGCTACAGGGTGTTTCAAAAACTTATACACTTTCATAAATAAAATTTATTTTCTGCAAGTGAGACTTAGCCGCTGTGGAGATTGAACTTTTAACAAGCAAACCGAACATTGTATGGGACAGTGGCGTAACTTAGAAGAAGAATATGGGGTACGCTACGTTCATGAACTTTTACGTAAGAATTTGGACAGTATACGCTATGGATAACATGCAGTTCATCATGTCGGAGTAAACGGAGACAGAGACGTGATGGCACCACAGAGCGATGGATTCGGTTCCTGAAGAAGAGGAGGTCCAACAGCTGATTCACTTGGGATATGAAGGCGATCGTTATTCCAGTGGGTGATACGATATTCCCGTCGATCTTTCGAGAAATTTATTACACACGAGGATAATCGACGATCTTTGAAATATATTAACAGCTGATATGAGAAGGTACTGTAAGAGTTATGACTTTCTGATATGATTTTTTCATGAACACTGGGCATACTTGTATATATTTCTAGTAGGAGTTCTACGATTATTTAGACATGGCTTAGACATTATTTGCTCCAAATTTTGCTAGAATATGGCGTTACCATATGATATGGCAGGCACCATTATGCGAAATTCTCACCATTGGTTGGCTTTATTAAGCAGATGTTTGGTCTTTTAGACATTTTCCAGTAAGAATAGTTTTCTTGGATAGTTATTTTTTTGTGGCGAGTATTTCGAACTCGTGATCTGCAATTGGATTATTTAAATTACTTCGTCAGTTCATTGCATACTAGCGAGTGTGTATTATTCATCAGTAGGGATATTTTCTATTGGATTGTTTGGAGATATTAAGATGTTGTTCACTCAAGTGAATGAATATAGCTTTTATGTGACAACTAGAGACTTGTTGATTCCAATCTGGTACATTCACTCATTAGACGACGAGATGGGGCCTTTCGTATTTAAACGATTGCGTGGTGGTACACATCTTTACCCATCGTTCAGGGCATTATCATGATAGTCTGCGAGGCAAGGCCTTTCGTATTTATACGATTGCGTGGTGGTACTCACCTCACTTGCCATTGAGGAACTCATTTTTATCATCCGAGTGTACTTGAGATTGTAAGAGGATCAAACAAGAAACTACTAGTCACATATCAGTCGAATTTTGTTAAATAAATTAAAAATAAATGTCAGCAGGGTTACATTTTGTAATTCTTGTTTGCCAATCCAATATTTTGTTGCTATACTCTTTTGAGAGTACTTTCATTTAACAGCTGATACAGTTGATGCTTTTGATAATTTTTATGATTGAGTTTGATACCTTTGAGAAGGATTTAAAGTAATTGCATCTTGTAAGATGAATCACTAATGGTCAGATTTATTTGAGGCAGATCAGTATTGCATATTTTGATGTGAGAGATTATAGAACATTGGTGTTTTTCTGTGAAGTGAATTATGAGAATTTTATGAGAATTTATGCTATTTGAAAGCAGATCTTGAATTTGATTTCGATCACTAAGGTAATATTTTTCCTAATTGTTTAAGAAGTTTTCTAGATGTTATCAGATTAATTACAGTTATCGGAGATTGTGTGCGTTGATAATTTGAAGCCAGTTATATATTTTTGTAGATCATGCAACGTGATTAAGTAAAGTTTGTGATAGGCATTTTGTGGAAGTTGCCAAGTGGAAGTTGCAATATTGCTAATGTATTTTGAGGCAGACATGAGGTTGTCGAACCCAGTCTAGCATAATTTTGAGATTCATGCTGTGCGCTGAATATTTATGGAGTTTTGTGGAATAATTGTGGTAATCAAATATGGTATTTGATAAAGTGATAGTAGATGATGAAGTTTTGGATAGTGAGATCCAACGTGAATTTGTGAAGGCAATAATATTTTTTGGCATGATAATTGAATACGAGATATAACTTGGAAGTGATAAAACTGTAAGACAAGGTTCTATAACCCACATTAAGCAATTTGTTAGGAAATTAAACAAATAAATAATGTTGATAATACAAGATTTTCTGATAATAATAATTAATGAAATAATAATCTGAAGTTTAAGCATATTAATGATCTGACCTAATGAAATAAAAATCAGAATGACTAGATGAAATAATAAAAATCTAAATAACCAGAAGAATAAAATTTAAATAAATTGATAAATTAAATTTTGGAATAAATCAATGAATTAAATAAATGGATGAATTAAAGATTGAATAGATAAGCTGATTTAAATAAATTAATAGATGATTAAATAGATGATGAATAACTGAATTAGAAGGTGATAATTAATTAAAGAAGCTGATGATTAATAAATTTAAATGGATTTAAATAAATTTAATTGAGAGATATGATTTGAATGATTTGAAGAATTGCAACTTGAGTTGAAGAATTAAACAATTTATATTGATGATTTAAGATGATTTAATCTGAATGAGATGATGAAATGAGAGTGTGTGAATAATTAGAGAGTATAAAGAATTGATGATTATAATATTCATTTAAATGATTTGCTGATAATGAATTAATTATTCTGACTTGAATATATTGAATTTTGAGATGAGAACTAATGTGAGAAATATTTAATTTTGATGATGATGATGATTATAACCAATGAGTAGTGGATTTTCTGTGATTCACAAACAAGCAATTATTAATGACAGTGTAAATAGTGTAAATTAATTATTCGATGTTTAGGAGCAATTTACTAACATATTCAGCATTTGAATAATGCCATGCAAGCCACAAATTATGTGATATTTAAATATGTGATTAGAATATATGTGTTTAGACAGATTAATATTTTTTTACATCCACTTTCATGACGTTAATTTAAAGAGAAGTTAGGTCTCAGGTATCACGAATGTCAATGACGCAAAGACATAGTGCTACGGTGATCCTGAGAACGCAAGTGAACTTTAAAAATTTTTCCTATTTTATGTGGATTAAATACACTTTGAGTAGAATAGAGATGGTTCGATTTTCTGGACAATGACAATTTAACGTTGGCATTCGACCATGCTCTCAGGTAGGATGAGTGTTTAATATGTCTGTCTGACTATCAAAGTTGAATAAATTTGTTTTTATCTTAGTTGTGATCTGATGATGATGTGATTTTCCTATTTCTTTCCTTGTCTTAATTAAGGCTTAACCAGGAAGGATGTGGTTTGCTAGGGATTCAGTTGATGGCGCCCATTCATATTTGTATTTTTTTATATTAAATTTAAGCCCGTAACGACCCTGGAGATACTTTATCTCGTGTTACCCTCTGCTTTTGTGATATTTCAACAGAATTTCCGACACATTCCTTATTTGACTTCATGTTCATTTAACTCCGCTCTGTCCTGGAAATCCAGGAATGCGATGTAATAGCAGATGGGTCATCGCATCCCCAGGACGAACGGGTACAGAGAGAGAGGGAGAACGGGTACAACCTTAAGGGCCTGGAGCGCAAGATGATGATGATGATAATTGTTGTTTTAAGGGGCCTAACATCTAGGTTATCGGCCCCTGATGGTTTGGGTGATCGTGAAGATGAAAATGAAAAGCGAACTTAAAACTAAAACTAACTAATAACCTACATCCTAGAAGAAGAAATGGAAAACTAAAGGAGAGTAAGGCAAAGAAAGGACAGGAGGAAAAGAAATGCCCTCAACCCTCGGAGAAGGCGGATTGAGGGACTTGGAAGGAAGGAGAGCCATGAAAGGCAGATAGGAAAGTGAAAGAGGAGAGGGTCCGCTCCAAAGGTAAGGGACAAAAGCGGAAAACGGACCCAGCTCAGGAATCCCTCGGGGTCGCCAACTCCCGAACTCACCAGCCGTGAACCCCTGAGGGTGTAGCATTATCTAGGGTGCACCAAAAGTGGTGGGGCTACAAACACCCGGCCTCCTTGAGGGCCTTAAGCAGAAGGCAGGAGATAACGTGAAAAGAAAAAGAAGGCTGACCCCTCGCAGAAGGAGGGAATCAGAAAAGATGAGACAAGGGCCAATTAAGGCGGGAAAGGAAGAGACTACCTAGGCCTCGGATACCCTAATACCGTCGGGGTCGGAAGAGAACAAGAGTTGACCAAGTGAGGTCGACAGGAAAGAAGACAGAGAGGAGCCCGGCACAAGTAAGTGGAAGCAATGCCGGACTCGGCTGGGGTCCCGTGGTCGCCAACCCACGCCCACTAGATGTGACCCCTGGGGGGCTGGAGCGCAAGGCAGGAGGTAAAAGGAAAAGAAAAAGAAGGCTGACCCCTCACAGAAGGGGGGTATCAGGAAAGATGAGACAAGGGCCAATTAAGGCGGGAAAGTGAAAGACTCCCTAGGCCTCGGATAACCTAATACCGCGGGGTCGGAAGAGAACAAGAGTTGACCAAGGGCGGTCGACAGGAAAGAAGAAAGAGAGGAGCCCGGCACAAGTAAGTGGAAGCAATGCCCGACTCAGCTGGGGCCCCGTGGTCGCCAAACCACAACTCACTAGATGTGAGCGCCTGGGGGGATAACTGAGATGTAGTTCAGGGAGTACATGTAGCCTCCGGAGCCGACAAAAATGGTCGACGGAGGTTTTCACAGCTGAAAAACTTAATCGCGGTCTTGAGCCCACTTGTCGACCCGGTTGATAGCTAGCTGCAATTGCCGTTCCACGACTGCCATACTTCCAGAGCTGTAATGCAGAGCTAAATCGTCTACATACAGCGATGGAACTACCGCGGACCCGGCGGCGGCAACAATGCCATTTATGGCCATCGCGAACAAGGTGACACTCAGCACTGAACCCTGAGGAACTCCATTTTCTTGAATATAGTATTGCGATAATGTCCTACCGACCCTTACACGGAAGAGTCGGACGGACATGAAATTCCCAATGAAAGTCGGTAGATGATGATGATGATGATGATAATTGTTGTTTTAAGGAGCCTAACATCTAGGTTATCGGCCCCTGATGGTTTAGGTGTTCGTGAAGATGAAAATGAAATGCAAACTTAACACTAAAACTAACTACTAACCTACATACTAGAAGAAGAAATGGAAAACTAAAGGAGAATGATGATGATGATGATGATGATGATAATTGTTGTTTTTAGGGGCCTAACATCGAGGTTATCGGCCCCTAATGATCTGGCTGATAGCGAAAATGATAATGAAATGGAAACCATAACAAAATTATCTGAGATTTTTATTTATTTATTTAATAATTATTAGATACAACCATGAAAAGGTCATTTTACACTAATATTTTAACAATTTTAAATAATATTAACAAAACAAAACAAAACAAAAATACGTACAAAAAAGAACTCACAACATGGTCTTACAAAAGGGAACTTAGAACGAAAAGAGTCACTAAAAGAATATATGCAAAAATACCCACAAAACGTAGGCTAGATTCAAAATACGTACAAAATGCAATGTAGCTTCGAAATACTTACAAATGATGATGATGATGATGATGATAATTGTTGTTTTAAGGGGCCTAACATCTAGGCTATCGGCCCCTGATGGTGTGGGTGATCGTGAAGATGAAAATGAAATGTAAACTTAAAACTAAAACAAACTAATAAGGAAAAGAGGAGAGGATTGGAGAGGAGAGGGGAGGGGAGAGAGGACAGGGTCCGCCCCAAAGGGAAGGGACAAAAGGGGAAAACGGACCCAGCTCAGGAATCCCTCGCGGTCGCCAACTCCCGAACTCACCAGCCGTGAGCCCCTGAGGGTGTAGCATCATCGACGGTGCACCAGAAGTGGTGGGGCTACATACACCCTGCCTCCTTAAGGGCCTTGAGCACAAGGCAGGAGGTAAAAGGAAAAGAAAAAGAAGGCTGACCCCTCACAGAAGGAGGGTGTCAGGAAAGATGAGACAAGGGCCAATTAAGGCGGGAAAGGAAGAGACTCCCTAGGCCTCGGATACCCTAATACCGTCGGGGTCGGAAGAGAACAAGAGTTGACCAAGTGAGGTCGACAGGAAAGAAGACGGAGAGGAGCCCGGCACAAGTAAGTGGAAGCAATGCCGGACTCAGCTGGGGCCCCGTGGTCGCCAACCCACTTCCCACTAGATGTGAGCCCCTGGGGGAGAAATACTTACAAAATGCAACTGAAATTCAAAATACTTACAAAATGCAAATGAGATCGAAAACACGTACAACATGCAATTGAGGTTCAAAATACTTACAAAATGCAATTGAAATTGAAAATGCACAATGCAATTCAGATTGAAATAGGCCCTATCCCAGTTCCAATCCAAATTATTCACAATGTGCAATCGAAATTCAAAATACTTACAAAATGCAATTGAAATTGAAAATGCTTACAAAATGTACGGTGATTCTCACGACTCATGTGGATTGACAATACTTACAAAATGCAATTTAGATTGAAAATACTTGACAAAATGTAATTTAGATTCAAAATACCCACAAAATGCAATTGAGAATCAAAATATGTGCAAAATGCCCACCAAACAAAATGCAATCGAGATTCAAAATTTCGTGCGAAATGCGGCGTTGGTTGAAAATTCTTACAAAATGCAATTGAAATTCAAAATACTCACCAAAAGGCCCGGGCACATGCATTGAAAGTCTTACTAAAAAGCAATTTAGATTGTCAATCTTTACAAAATGCAATTGAGGTTGAAAACAATCGCGAGATGTAATTTAGATAGAAAAAAACTTACAAAAAGCAACGTAGATTAAAAATGCCTTTATTATAATCGCCAGAAGGGTATTTAGATACACGGTGAACCAAGTAACAAAAAACAGTGCGGGAATCTTAAAGAGAAAATAAAATATAAGGAAAAGAGGAGAGAAGAGGAGAGGGGAGAGAGGAGATGGTCCGCCCCAAAGGTAAGGGACAAAAGTGGAAAACGGACCCAGCTCAGGAATCCCCTCGGGGTCGCCAACTCCCGAACTCACCAGCCGTGAGCCCCTGAGGGTGTAGCATTATCTACGGTGCACCAGAATTGGTGGGGCTACATACACCCTACCTCCTGAAGGGCCTTGAGCACAAGGCAGGAGGTAAAAGGAAAAGAAAAAGAAGTCTGAGCCCTCACAGAAGGAGGGTATCAGGAAAGATGAGACAAGGGCCAATTAAGGCGGGAAAGTCAAATACTCCCTAGGCCTCGGTTAACCTAATACCGTCGGGGTCAGAAGAGAACAAGAGTTGACCAAGTGTGGTCGAAAGGAAAGAAGACAGAGAGGAGGCCGGCACAAGTAAGTGGAAGCAATGCCAGACTCAGCTGGGGCCCCGTGGTCGCCAACCCACGCCCACTAGATGTGAGCCCCTGGGGGGAAAGTCGGTAGATTACCACGGAGTCCCCACTAGTGAAGGGTGGAAAGGATCCCGCAGCGGCATGTGGTGTCGTAGGCTTTCTCGAGGTCAAAGAAAACCGTGACTAGGTGCTGCTTTCGGAAAAATGCCCCCTGTATGGCGCTCTCAAGTCGCACCATATGGTCAGTGGTGGACCTATGAGAGCGAAATCCACACTGGTACTCAAGACAGGAGACCTTTCTCCTCCAAGAACCACACAAGTCGACGGTTCACCATCTTTTCGAGCAGCTTACAAACTTGGGATCCTTTCCAGCCTTGGGAATCGGTATCACGATTCCCTCTCGCCATTGAGATGGAAACTCCCCTTCAATCCATATACGATTGAAGAGGATCAACAGTTTTTTTTATACTGGCTTCGCACAGATGTTTTAACATTTGATTATGTATGTTATCCGGTCCAGGAGCCGTATCCCTGCACAGTGCAAGCACACTGCGCAGTTCCCATTCAGAGAATGGTACAATATAGGACTCCGAAGCAGCAGTGGCAAAGGACAAGGGGCGAGTCTCTGCATCCCGCTTCAGAGTCAGAAATGTAGGATTGTAACTCCCGGAGCAGGATACAACGGAGAAGTGCTAGCCAATACTGTTGGCAATGGCGAGATGGTCCGTGATGATATCTCCATTGATGGATACTTCGGGTATCGACAGTGAAATCGGGAGTCCGGAGATCCGACGAAGCTTAGTCCACACTTGAGATGAAGGAGTATGCGCCGTCATAGACGACACATACTTTTCCCACGTCGTTTTCTTACTCTCCCGAATCAGATATCGGGCTCTGGCACGCATCCTTTTGAAGCTGATAAGGTTGGCCATAGTGTTTTGCCTCCGATAGCATTTGAAAGCACGCTGACGATCTTTAATGGCTGCTGCAATATCGTCTGTCCACCAAGGGACAAGCTTCCGGCGTGAGTTGCCGGATGAGGAAGGTATTGTTTCCTCAGCAGCAGCCAAAATACCATTCGTTATGTGAATGGTATGATCGTCGACACTCTCAAAGGTATCTTCGGCAAACACCGCACGTGCCGTGAAAGTTGGCCAATCAGCCCGACGGAGAAGCCATCGACTTGGTAACTCGATGGCTTTCTGGTTTGGAAGAGAAACGATAATTGGAAAATGGTCACTATTACAAAGGTCGTCGTGTACATCCCACTATAGCAGGGGAACCAGCGCACGACTGGACAAGGTAATATCGATACTTGAATAAGTACCGTGTGCAATAGAGAAATGCGTAGGTTCCCCGTGTTCAACAAACACAGGTCCAGCCGCCTGATTAGCCTCTGAAAAATCTCTCCCTTTACCGCTAGTGGTAGCGGAGCCCCAGATGGTGTTGTGGGCATTAACATCTCCCAGAAGGAGAAAAAGAGGGGGGAGCTGAGAGACTAGATCCACCAGGTGGTTGTAATCCGGTTGAGAATCAGGCGGGATGAACACGTTACATTCCGTTGCCATTACTGGCAACGTAGTACGAACTGCAACTGCTTCTAGCTGAGTACGCAACGGCACCTCTTCACTAAAGAGACTAGAGTGGACGAGAGTGCAGACGCCACCAGCGGCCACAGCTCCGTCCACCCGGTCTTTAGAGAAGAGTTTGAAGTGACGCATTGTTGTCACGTGTCCAGGACGAAACCTGGATTCATGAAGACAGACAATGGTTGCCGTGAACTGAGAGATTAATTGGCGTACTTCAGCGAGATGTCGAAAATAGCTATTACAGTTCCATTGTAATAGTGCCATGGTGTGGATATAAGTAGAAGTGGGTCTTGTACTTTTGCTTGACCGTTTGCCATCCTTCCCCATCCCTCTTGTTGGAGACGATGGGGCAGGAGAGCACACCTCAATCAAGACGAAGAAAATGGAGCGGGCGCTCTTTTGGTTTGCAAGCGGTCGTCGTCGGACCTCACGAGTCTCGCTCTTGGGGAAGAGTGAGAGCGGTGTCGAGGGACTTTCTCCCGGTCAGAAGACTGGGTGTCTGACCCTTCGCGAAGAGATTTCTTCCTTAATGGGCGCTGACGTCTATTTGGGGAAGTAGTTGGTCCCTTCCCCACAGACGCCAGTTCCGTACAAAACAAGGCAGCTCCACTGGTGGCGGTGGGAGCGGGATGGCCAGCAGATACGTGAGCAGCCCTGTTTTTAGGAGAGGAAGAGAAACGACGCTGAACCGTTCCTCTCTCCTCCGCCGATCTTTTTTCCTTTCTATAGGGGAGTTCCTCCATACGGACGGGCTTGGCTTCAGCAGGCTTCGCTCCCTTGGTGGTCGTGGAAGCGGAAAGGCCAGCAGAGACAGTAGCCACCCCGTCAGTAGGAGGGCGAGAGAGACGGCGACGCACCGTCCACCTCTTTTCCCTGATATTTTTCGTATTAGGTGGGTTGGAAGAAGGACCAGCCCTGGTCGGCAAAGTCTTCTTTCCCCCTTTAGCTGGGGAAGACTTTTTCGCCGACCGTTTCGGAGAAGAAGAGGTCTTCTTCTCCGAATTCGCCGGTTTAGATGTTAAAACCGGCGCCTTCTTTACCGTGGCCGAAGAAGGCTGTGGGACCTCCTTCGGGCTGACAGTGCTCGCTGGTACAGCGAGGGGAGATTTTAAATTCGTACTAAAAGAGGACATCAAGAGTACTGCACTGGAAACTTTTACGGCAGGGGTGATTGAGGGCGTCGCTGCAGCTGCAAACGATACCCGAAATTCGGGGGCATACATATCACGGTACCTCTTGCGAGCGTCGTGATATGAAAGCCTGTCAAGAGTCCTGATTTCCTGGATCTTGGCTTCCATAATGAATTCAGGGCACTGTTTTGACCGTGGAGAGTGATTTCCTTGGCAGTTGGGACATATCGGGGGAGGCGTACACCTCTCATCACCCTCATGTGTCCCCTTGCCACACTCTCTACATGATGATGATAATTGTTGTTTTAAGGGGCCTAACATCGAGGTTATCGGACCCTGATGAAATGAAATGGCGTGAAATGAAAAAAAAAACCCAGCTCACTGCTATGGATGAAACGAAAATGGTTTAGATAAAATAGACAGTGAGCCCCAACAACTATGCCTTACGTAGCAGGGAAAATACTTACAAAAAGGAACTCAGATTGAAACTACTCACCAAATGGAGAGCGGTAATACGTACATAAGGGAATTTCGAACGAAAATACAAAAGGAATAGATTGAAAGAAAAAAAAAACACACAAAATGTAGGTTAAGTCCAAAATACGTACAAAATGCAACGTACAGTCGAAATACCTACAACATGCAAGTGAAATCAAAATACTTACAAAATGCAAAAGAGATTGAAAATACGCACAAAATGTAATGGAGATTGAAAATACGCACAAAATTTAATGGAGATTCAAAATACGCACAAAATGTAATGGGAGATTCAAAATACCCACAAAATTGCAATTGAGACTTAACTACTTGAACAAAGCGGGGTAGGTTGAAAATACAAAATGCAATTGAAATTCAAAAAACTCACAAAAGCCCCGGCCCGGATATTGAAAGACTTACTAAAAAGCAATTTAGATTGTCAATCCTTACAAAATGCAATTGAGATTGAAAAACACTCACAAAATGCAATCTAGATCGAAAAGATGATGATGATGATGATAATTGTTGTTTTAAGGGGCCTAACATCGAGGTTATCGGCCCCTAATGAAATGAAATGGCGTGAAATGAAAGGATGTAGATAAAAACAACTCACTGCCATGGATGAAGCGAAAATGGTGTTTATAAAACAGACAGTGAGCCCCAAAAATTATGCCTTATTTGAATAAAAAGAATAAAAGGCGGATGGTAAAAAGGATAAAACAAATAAGGCATAGTGAACAATACAATACATAACACAATAAAAAACATAAAACAGATTTAACCAGATTTAAAAGTCGTAACTACACATTAAAACTTAAAAAAGTAACCACTCTCCCTCATGAACCGGATGACGAGGTCAGCTGACGGCCCGTCATCACGGAGAATAAGGGAGAGGGTATTAGGCAGTTTAAGAGTCCCTCGCAGATCGGCCAGATCCACACACTCCAAGAGAAGGTGTGCCACGGTTAGGTGGGCGCCGCAAGTACACACAGGAGGATCCTCTCTTTTCAGCAAGTGGGAGTGCGTAGCAATCCCATGGCCGATCCGGAGTCGACAGAGTACCACAGCTTCCTTCCGGAGAGATCGGAAGGAAGATTTCCACACCTTCGTTGTCTCCTTGATGCCTCTCAGTTTGTTGGGTGGAGGCGTGGCACGCCATGCCTCCTCCCAATGCGACAGGATCGAATGCCGCAACTGAGAGCGCACATCACTAGCAGGCACCTTATATGGTAGCGAGGGCAGTGCGACTGCCTCTCTCGCCGCCTGATCAGCAAGCTCGTTTCCCGCAATACCCATGTGGCTAGGAAGCCACACAAAGGTCACCCCGGTTCCAGCGTTATGCGAACTTACGAGCTGGTCGTGCACACGCTGGACCAACGGGTGCTTCGGGAAACACACATCGATCGCTTGCAGCGCACTCAGAGAGTCAGTACACAAAAGAAAGTGCTGGTGATCGTCTGATAACGTGTACCGCAGAGCCTCTAAGATGGCATAGAGCTCCGCAGTGTACACGCTACAGGCCTCGGGAAGTGAAAAGAGAAACCGACGATCCTCAACCACAAATGCACAGCCTACTTTCTCGTTTACCCTCGAACCGTCCGTGAATACAAGCCCCGATCCCGGATACCGTGTCACCACGGACTGGAACAGCCTCCGATGGACGGAGGAATCCGTGTCCGACTTGGGGCCGGTGTGCAGATCCAGGATGATATCAGGGAGAGAGACCATCCACGGAGGGGCCTTGCTAGGTACTCGGACGATACAGGAGACAGAAGGAAATCGGAACTGACGGTATAAGTCATCCAAGCGAATCCCCGCCGGCCGAGTGGCTCGGGCGAGCACATCATACAGCCGGCGATTCGGATTGGAAAACAAACATGGATAGCTTGGATGAAGTGGCATCTGTCGAATAGTTGCAGCATAGGTCAGCAGTACTTGTTGGCGCCTCAGGTGTAAAGGAGGTACGCCAGCCTCGGCGAGCAAGCTGACGACTGGGCTTGTCCGAAAGGCACCCGTCGCCAGCCTCACACCGCGGTGGTGGACACTGTCCAGTTTAACAAGCACTGACTTACGGGCCGAACCATATGCTACACTGCCATAATCTAACCTAGATAAAATCAGTGATCTATAAAAACGCAGGAGCACCGCGCGGTCTGCCCCCCATGATGTGCCGCTAAGAAACCGCAACATGTTGAGTTTCTTAGCGCAGGCAGTTTTCAAACACCGCACGTGTGGTTCCCACGTCAATTTCTGATCGAAAAGGAGCCCAAGGAACCGGTACGCAGCAACAACAGGCAAAGCTACATTGCCCAGATAAAGCTCAGGATCTGGATGGAGGGTGCGCTTTCGGCAGAAATGGACAACCGAGGACTTAGCGGTTGAGAATCGAAAGCCATGCTCCAGTGTCCAGCGTTCCACTCTCCGAATAGCTTGTTGTAGCTGTCGTTCAGCGACCGCCATATTTTGCGCACTATAATGTAGAGCGAAGTCGTCTACATATAGCGACGGTACCACTGCTGAACCAGCAGCAGCGACTATACCGTTTATGGCAATCGCAAATAATGTGACGCTAAGCACCGATCCCTGTGGGACTCCGTTTTCCTGTATATGATATTGCGAATATGTCCCCCCTATTCGGACACGGAACAGGCGAAGGGACAGAAAATTCGCAATAAAAACCGGCAAGTTACCTCGGAATTTCCATTGATGCAGGGTAGAGAGGATGCCGTAACGCCAAGTGGTGTCATAGGCCTTCTCGAGGTCAAAGAAAACAGCGACTAGGTGCTGTCTCCGGAGAAAAGCGTCCTGTATGGCAGTCTCCAGGCGTACCAGATGGTCGTTGGTACACCGAGACGCCCTGAAACCACACTGGTATTCAGACAGGAGGCCCCGTTTCTCCAGGACCCACACCAGGCGCCGATTGACCATCCTCTCAAAGAGCTTGCACAAACCGTTTGTGAGACAAATAGGTCTGTAACTCCCTGACAATTTGGGATCCTTATCGGGCTTCAGGATAGGTATAATGATACCTTCCTGCCATTGCGCTGGAAACACACCTTCCAACCAGATACGATTAAACACCCTGAGCAAATAGCGAATGCTCTCATCGTTAAGGTGTTTAAGCATCTGGTTGTGAATATTATCCGGGCCAGGAGACGTGTCCCTGCAGAGCGCCAGCGCTCCGCGGAGTTCCCACTCCGTAAAGGGCACGTTGTACTCCTCCGAAGCGCGGGAAGCAAAACTAAGATGGAAACGTTCCGCTTCGCGCTTCAGGGCCACGAAGGCAGGGTCATAGTTATCGGAACCGGATATATCCGCAAAATACGAGGCGAGATGGTTTGCAACGCGATAAGGATCTGTAACCAGTTCATTAGCAATGGAAATTCCCGGTACAGTAGAAGATGTCTGAATTCCCGAAATGCGTCGTAGTTTAGTCCACACTTGAGAGGAGGGGGTATGTGCCGTAATAGAAGACACATACCGTTCCCAGGATTGTTTCTTACTCTGGCGAATATGAATCCGTGCCTTGGCACGAAATTTCTTAAACGCCACCAAATTGGCCATGGTTGGACGCCGACGGTAGTGCTTATGAGCTCGACGACGGTCTCTTATTGCCGCTGCAATATCCTCTGTCAACCAAGGGACGAGTTTGCGACGAGGAGTCCCAGAAAAGGAGGGAATGGACTCTTCGGCGGCAGCCAGAAGAACATCAGTGATGTGCTGTACCTAGTCATCGACGCTCCGGCAACCAAGATCAACGAACACAGCTCGTTCTTGAAACGAGGGCCAATTTGCCCGCTTAAGAACCCAACGACTGGGGAACTCCACGGGCGTCTGGTTCAGAAGGGTAAGAACGATCGGGAAATGGTCACTGTCACAGAGGTCGTCGTGTACATACCAACCAAATACCCCCTATTTGGTTGGTATGTACACGACGACCTCTGTGACAGTGACCATTTCCCGATCGTTCTTACCCTTACCAGCGCACGGCTACACACACTCAGGTCAATGTGTGAGAACGTGCCGTGCGCTAAGCTAAAATGTGTAGCTTCCCCTGTATTTAATAGAGATAAATCCAACCCTTGAATTAAGCCTTCCACGTCCCTTCCTCTGGGGCAGGAAGATGGTGATCCCCATTGGGGGTGATGAGAGTTGAAATCCCCCACGAGTAGGAAAGGGACTGGAAGTTGATCAACAAGATCTAAGACGTCATTAATATCAAGGGGTTGGTTCGGTGGAAGGTACACGTTACAAACAGTTGTCATAGCAGGCAAGGACACGCGAACTGCAATAGCTTCCAGAGGAGTGGCGAGTGGAAACTCCTCACTATAGCAGTCAGAGCGAACGAAGGTACAAACGCCCCCGGAAGCCCGGGCGGCGTCTTGTCGCTCTTTAGAGTATAGTCGGAAACCTCTCAGAACAGTCTCGTGATCAGGTCTGAGGTTTGTTTCCTGTAGGCAGACTATACTCGCTGCGTATTGGGCAATAAGCTGACGGATCTCTGTCAAATGCCTGTCATAACTATTACAATTCCACTGTAACAGTGCCATTGTGTGAACTTAGGGAATAAGTTGGAGCAGCAAGCTACTCCAACTTTGACTCTGGAGGATCTACAGTCACTACGTCGACTATAATCTCCATGTCCTCAGGCGAGTTCATGGAGTGAATCGACTCAGTGGAAGATTTCCTGGACGCAGTTCGGCGGCGGGGGGATCTCCGTGGGGAGCGCGCAGATCTGAGGACCGAAACGTCCCCAGGCGCAGAAGCATCCGCAGGTGTTGGCGCGGATGGCTTCCCCTTTTTTGGAGAAAGGGAATGCGTAGTGCGGGGTCCCTTCTTACCCGCCCCCGGCTCTTTAAGGTATATAGACGGGTCAGGAGCCGAAGTCCTGACCCTGGTCGACGATGCCGCCTCCGCCGGCTTCGGCGCGGCTTTCGCCGACCGTTTGGGTGGGGAGGAAGACTTCGACTTCCTCCCGAGTGGGGAGTAAGTCGTCAACTTCCTCCCCTGCTGTGCGGGCGGAGCAGCCTTCGCTCGCACAGCCTTCGTGCTGGCCGAAGGTGGAGTTGAAGTCACCTTCGGGCTTTCCATTATAATCATAGGTGCTGGCTTCGGAACAGGTAACTCAGTTGCAGATTTCACAGCTGGTACAAAAGATGAGGTCGCCGGGACCAAATTTGGTATTATGGCTCTATAATCGATCGTTGGAGGAGGCGAAATCGTGGTATGGTACTTCTTGCGGGCCTCCTGGTATGTGAGACCATCCAGGGTTTTGATCTCCTGGATTTTCTTCTCACTCAGGAAGGCAGGGCAGTTCCTGTCCCGAGGAGAATGAAATCCAGGGCAATTAGTGCACTGATAAGGTGTTGTGCACTCTTCCGCTTCGTGTGGTACCTTACCGCATGTTCCGCAGACGTCAGGGCTCGAGCATCGGGATAACATATGCCCGAACTTCTGGCACTTATAACACCTCATGGGTGGAGGGATATAAGGCCGGACGTCACAACGGTAACTGGTAACCTTGACTTTCTCCGGGCGCACCGAGAGCTCAAAGGAAATAATGAAAGCACCAGTATCCACGATTTGACCGTTGACCTTGCGCGTAATGCGCCGGACATCAGTCACGTGACGGTGCTGCATATCCTCCTTGAGCTCCTCGTCAGTGTTCAGAATCAGGTCCCGGTGGAAAATAACTCCTCGGACCAGATTCAGGGATGTGTGCTTTTCCACTTTGACGGGAATGTCGCCAAAGTGGTCACATTGCAAAAGTCGTTCAACTTGCTCACCAGTCCTAGTCTTGAGCAACAAGCTACCGTTCCTCATCTTTTGTACTTTCTCAAGCTCACCATAGACACCTTCTATGTGGCGAGGAAACAAAATACTCTTTACCAGCTTGAAATCACCCCCATCTGTTCTGGTAGCTACCAGAAACTTGGGGGTGTTAGCACCCAGATTTTCACGCACAGATTGTTCCCAGGGGGTTGATCCCCGTACGGAATCAAAAGTTAAAGACTTGGGTGTAGGACCACCCTGTTTGGGTGTACGACCACCCTGGTTGGGGATTTTTCTTTTAGAACCCATGGCCAGATCATCCTCCCCGAATGCCACCGACATCCGATCACGGGCCGTCACAGTAGGCGCTACCCAGCCAGGGCAAGGCCCGCCTAGCTTGGAAGGCATTGCCCGGGGGTCCGATGTTTTACAATGCCGTATCGGCATGTACCCCTTGGCATATACTGGATTTTACAGCTCAGACATTCGGCTGTGCGGGGACCTGCGTAGTCAGGCGGATACTACTGAACGGGTACATGGCACACCCACCTGTCGGCGCGGCCAAGACCGGAACAGGTTTTCGAGCGTAGTCGCTAGCGTAAGTGGCCCATCCCCTAACAGCACGCACATATAGAAATTTTGGTTGCCAGACCCTGAAAGCAGTGACGGAAAGAAGTGCGATATAACCTAATGAGAGTTATACCGCACGGGTGTATGTCTTTTAGAGCTGACTGTCAAACCCTCGAAAGGGGACCGTTCCGAGAAGCCCTTTTAGTCGCCTTTTACGACTGGCAGGGAGTACCGTGGATGTATTCGCTTCCTCCCACCCACTGGGGGTCCAATTCACAAAACAACGCGGAGTCCTTAAAGTATAGCCAAGGTCGCCCCTTTTAGTCGCCTCTTACGACAGGCAGGGGATACCGTGGGTGTATTCTAAACCCCCCACCCACAGGGGGGAGATCGAAAAGACTTACAAAGTGCAACGTAGATTAAAAATGCCTACAAAAAAATCGCTATAAGGGAATTTAGATACACGGGGAACTAAGTAACAAAAACAGTGCGGGAATCTGAAAGAGAAAAGGAAATATAAGGAAAAGAGGAGAGGATTGGAGAGGGGAGGGGAGAGAGGAGAGGGTCCGCCCCAAAGGGAAGGGACAAAAGGGGAAAACGGACCCAGCTCAGGAATCCCTCGGGGTCGCCAACTCCCGAACTCACCAGCCGTGAGCCCCTGAGGGTGTAGCATTATCTAGGGTGCACCAGAAGTGGTAGGGCTACATACACCCTGCCCCTTTAAGGGCCTTGAGTACAAGGCAGGAGGTAAAAGGAAAAGAGAAGACTGCTCACAGAAGGAGGGTATCAGGAAAGATGAGACAAAGGGCCAATTAAGGCGGGAAAGTGAAAGACTCCCTAGGCCTCGGATAACCTAATACCGTCGGGGTCGGAAGAGAACAACACTCTCTACATACGGCCTTCGCAGTACATCTGGCGGAAACATGCCCGAATCTCTGGCAATGGTAGCAGCTCATGGGTGGAGGAAGGTACGGTCGCACATCGCAGTGGTACGATGTGACCTTTACCTGCTTAGGTACAACATCACCCTCAAAATGGAGAATAAAAGCGCCGGTACCGACGCTCTTCTCTCCAATATTTCGGGTGATGCGCCCAATCTTTGTGACGCCTCTCTTCCCCAGATCCCGCAACAGTTCAGCGTAGCTATTCAAAATGAGGTCATGATGAAAAATAACTCCACGGACTTCATTCAGCGTTTCGTGCTTTGTGATCTAAACGGGGATTTCGCAGGAATCCCTCGGGGTCACCAACTCCCGAACTCACCAACCGTGAGCCCCTGAGGGTGTAGCAATATCTAGGGTGCACCAGAAGTGGTGGGACTACATACACCCTGTCTCCTTGAGGGCCTTGAGCAGAAGGCAGGAGATAACATGGAAAGAAAAAGAAGGCTGATACCTCGCAGACCGAGGGTATCAGAAAAGATGAGACAAGGGCCAATTAAGGCAGGAAAGGAAGAGACTCCCTAGGCCTCGGATACCCTTATACCCTCGGGGTCGGAAGAGAACAAGAGTTGACGAAGGGAGGTCGACAGGACAGAAGACAGAGAGGAGCCCGGTACAAGTAAGTGGAAGCAATGCCGGACTCAGCTGGGGCCCCGTGGTCGCCAACCCACGTCTCTCTATATGTGAGCCCCTGGAGGGGAAATGCAATCTTAATGAGAAACAAGATGTTCAGCAAAGAACATATAGCCTACTTTCTCCTAAATGTATGGGTATATTTATGACTCTTTGTCCTCATCCCTTACACAATCACCTCTACCACCATGTATTGTTTGTTTTCTTTTATATTGATAATTAGCCAGTAAGTGTCAAAATCAATATTGTATACTTTATGATGATTGAATAACAAAACTACTAACTTATTGTAATGCATTCACGTCCGTTAATCTCTATATTAAGCCAGCCTGCTAATTTAAGGATCTTCCGTTTTGGGTATCTTCCCCTTTAAAAATCCACGCCGATCACAGTAGGTTGGTGCTGCGACCTATCAGTGAATTAATCTTTATGTTGTACGCCTATGCACTGCCATCGTAATGTACTACGATGGCAGTGGCCTAAGGGTGTTGAATGAGTAGACAGTTTAAAGTAGCCAAGAGGGAGGCGATCCAGCTGGCAGTGTTTAAAGGTAATCGGAGCGCGATCGTGGCTAATAGTTGAACTACCAGTATTACAAAATTGCCATACTTCAGGAGGCCAGGTATTTACACAGCGGTAAGTTTGGAACAATATTACCCACATAACCCACAAGAGGACAGCACCGTACAGAGGCATTAAGAAGGCTGTGGTTAATGACAACGTGTATCTAGTTCTTCTATTCTCCTTTTCCTAATGTCTTCTGTTAATTTGCGATGCTGGGGCTGTGATTTTATTAATAAACGAGTGTATACATTAGCCTCTCCTTTGAGTTAAATGACATCTTATTCAGTATCTGTGGAAAGAGCTCGTGCACATCATTTGTAAAAGAATTCAAGAAAGAAAAAAGTTAACTGCAGCAGTACTCGATCCCCAGTCGACTGCGTGACAGACTAACACGCTAGCCCAGAGCTAATCCTATCCTTAACATCATGGTGTTCTTAACTGGCATTAGATACAACCTGTTGGCAAATAATGACTTTAAATAAACGATTTCTTCACAGCAGTACATCTTCATTAAAGATAATTTCATACAAAGTTTATATTATTGTATCAGTAGGGTATATCACATACAACATACTAAAACTATTGAAATCTAAGACAGGCACATGAGGACAGCTGCCATCTTGTCGTGTGACACAGACAGCTCAGCTCTTTTAAGCCACTCATACAGTATAATATTATAATATTAAATTATAATAAATAACGGATCACGACCTTCAGGATAGCTTAAACCACCCTAGGCTCGATAATCGGAATTGGTGGGTCTTAAGCCATTGATTAAAATGGTTGAATAATTCACACGGCCGCCATCCTGAAATGGTACGGCCGATGACCTTGAATGTTGGATGAAATACGCATCCTATATATAGGTATGTTGTCACCAAATTTGGTAGAGATCGGATGATTAGTTTAGCCGTAATTTGATTTTGCGTTTTGAACGTTTGAGTGGCCGCCATTCAGACAGACAGACATTCAGAGTACACACACACCCACACACACACACACACACACACACACACACACACACAGACTCACACACATACACACACACAGACAGACACACTTTTTTTTTCGCCCTGTAGTGATCTCATAAGTCTACTTTCATTTTTTGCAAAAATCGAAAGTAGGCTAAAAACGCTACCGTTATAGCGACAGAATCCGTGCATAATAAGCAACGAATTTCAATGATAGTGTGTAGGAATGCAACCTTTATATTATATTAGTGTAGGAATGCAACCCTTAGATTATATCACAATGACAATGCAGAACCACAAACTTTCAAGCTAGGTCAATGCCGATAAACATATGTTGTCGCCTAGCAACACGAATCGTCACTCGGCACCAAAGACTATAATATAGTCCACGGAAAGTTAGCAAACACAATACAAAATGGTGGTTCCAACATTAGATTGCAGCGGCATCTGCTAGTTAATCAAACATTTATTAAACCACGGCCGACTGGATGCGAACTGCGCTCTCAAGTCGGCAGTGATTAAAGTAATCTTAGTGAAAAGAATCGCGTATAGCGTAAAGCCAAGGCCCCCGTCCCAACTGTTCCGCTGGAACGAAACACTACTGCAGCGCTCCAGCCAAAGCTGCCTCATATAAGAAACAGCAGCCTGCGATGAATTAGTTCACTATACTTACGGACAGATGGCCCCGCTATTCCGCCCCTTGAAGCAACAATTAACTGAGACATCGCGTAGTGTTCAGTGAAATTGATAGTTTCCATAAAACGTCAGCTATGACTAGTTAAAATGTGCTCTCAAACGAAATTCACCTAACCGTGTACTTGCTGACGTAAAAATAAAATTGAAAACATCGTTGATGAAACGCAATACATATCACCGTTGTGATAAGTCCCCAACCACAGAAAGACCCCTTTATTAAGTTATTAAGGCTTGTGGTGCATGAAAATTCAGGGTTTTTAGCCTCCAATGGCCCAAATTCCTCAAAGCCGAAAAATTACTATTTCAATTCAAGAATTTGTGAAAATAATTTTGCTGTTTGGAGATATAGGCCCTAATCTACCTCCTGTATGATATATCGCACGTATAAGTCGTGTGAAAAACTTATAGGGTACCCCTTGAGCCCCTTGGCATTGATGAATTTTACGGTCTAAGTTGGTTCCGTGATAACCTTATAGCCGTTTGCAAACTTTCACAGTAATATAATCAATGGAATGGCATTGCGTCTTACAGAAATAGATGGACTCCCGAGATTGTGTTGCCATGGTTACCGGCTTGCATTCTTCATTAGTTTATTAAATAAAATTAGTTTTCTGGGAATATCTCAAAAACTGTTGGTTTTAGGACCTTAAAATGTGGTTTTCGGGGCCCACAGGGCCTCCGAGTTTTGTTTCTCACATTGAGACGCTAAAAATGAGCTGTGTCTCGTCTTTCTACGCCCATTTCAGCTAGCATTTTAAGGGGGGTGGGCTCCCTTTTATGAGAGATACGGAGAAGAGTTACATCAATGATTACTTTCGTGCCTCTGATGGGCATCTGTACCAAATTTTACGTTGATCCACTCAGCCGTTCTCGAGTGATGCGCGTGCAAAATTGTACACAGACAGACAGACAGACAGGCAGAGACAAAAAATTTGTTTTTGCGCGCAACCGTCATAAACCAGCCTGAAACGCGTTAATAATTCAAATTTCCGTGGAAATTCACAAAAAAAAAAACAGACAAACTTTCATTTATATACGTTATATAGAGAGATTTATAGAATAGACTAACCCCAAGCAAATAGGTAATGCTCATCCAACGGTTTTAGGCCGTCTGTTTTACCGACATAAGATCCCGGACATTGTCGCTATAAAACGAAAGGTCCGGAATCGCGTAGAAATCCAGTTTCGAACACGTAATGCAGCTAATTCCATGCTCAAACGCCAACCTGTCACGGAGCGTTCCCTCCGTGCATTTATACCATCCTCTAATGCTCATCGCGTGGCGTCAACACCACACTCAGCCAGGAAGACATACTACAATTCATTCAATCCCCAGTTCCTGTGGTTGCAGAGTGTGTTCGCTTTTGCGAATGTTTTTTTGTAGGCTATGTTTCCCGTACGGTTTGAAACACACATTCAATTATTCTACCCCATTATTTTCCCCCGTTATAATTGCAGTATGAACGCGGTGTTCTGATTATTTATTTATTTAACTTATGTTTCATTTGAATTGTTGTTCTTTATTATTCTTGTCAACTCACCTTTTTTCTGAAGGGTCTTTCTAGACGCACCATGCTGTCACACTTTTTCATGAGGTACTGTGCTCACCTCAGTGGCAACCTTCGCAATGTGAATGGGGCTGTGCGTTGATTGGCTGTTTGACACCCCTCCTTCATTCTGGAATGTTCGGCGCGCAGTCGTCATTTCCACTATATATTCTCCGCCTCGCCGTCCTGCGGCCTGTCTACATTTGCCTGCCTGAACCAGTCTGACCACGGCTGCCTGCCTGTCCTTGGGAAGGCCCTGTTAGTAAACATCGTGTGGCTGGAAACTTGCCAAGTGGCATGCTTCATCGCTCGGACTCTGTCATGCTAGGCGAGGCATGAGTCAACGACCTTATCTCAGCAACTCAGTCAGCCCGCTAGCTCACTACAACACGGCGATGAGAAACTATAACTGCTTGTAATCCGCCAGACAAATCATTACCAAGAGGTCTGTTCCTGCGGGGTACACTTCGCCAAAGGAGTCACCATCCATCTTTCTCGGAAGGCATGCCGAGACATCTTAGAGGAAGCCTTTATTTGGATTACGACCCGCTCCCTGCGGGCCAAATACTAAGTACAAAAGTATCAAATCATTGGTAACGCGAACTTCATTCACTTGGTTAACACATTCTTCAAGGCTAAGCCTTTTTCTTGCTTCTTGCTTGGTTTTTGGATATTTTTCTTGAAAATACTTTTTAATCGCCTTTTATAAGGCCTTTTTTTTTGCATTTTTATTGTAATTCCTATTTTATTCTGAGTTTCCTGGAGAAACATTGCATTTTTAATTACCTTCCTTTAATTATTATTCTAAATAAAAATATTTGTTATTATTCATAATGTTGAATTTTGGGCTTATGCCGTGTTTTATTATATTGCAATTCGACGCGTTTCGAAAGAAACCATGTCTTTCATCGTCAGGAATAATCTGGAATACGACAATGTTGCTAAGAGAAAGCAACGAAGAACATATAGAAGGTGCCCAAAGATGGACGCCATTATAGCCCCATGTTAGGGACAACGGAAAGCAGCAGTGAATTACTTTCTCAGGGTAATGATAATAGGTAGCCAGGATTCACTGAGATTGTAGCCGGTGTCGCGGTTGAAATTATCTGGGTGTTTACGTATTTCAACCGCCTCCCTGATGATTCTGGGACGATATTGCTTTATACGGGCAAGAACATCCACCCCTTGGAACATGACATCATGGCCAGGTGTTAAAGCATGATCGGCAACAGCTGATTTATCAGGTTGAATGAGCCTGATACATCTATTATGTTCCTTAATGCGAGTGCATATTGTTCTCGAAGTCTGCCCGATGTAAACCTTGCCACAAGTACAGGGAACTCTGTAGATACCCGGTTGTTGCAATTTAGGCAAACTGTCCTTAGTTGGTCGCAGGAGTTGCCTAATCTTAACAGAAGTTCCAAATACAGTCCGTATGTTGTATCGACGTAGGATTTTAGCAATACGATCCGTTGTGTTATGTATGTACGGAAGGTAAGCAGTTCCTCTTACATCTCTTTTCTCAACTGACGTCCTATTATTATTTGTTGGTTTCAGAACCGTAGAAATCAAAGCCTTGCTATAACCGTTGCTCTCAAAGGTGGTTCGCAGGGTGTTAATTTCTTCTTGTAAAGAAGACACTTCACAAATCCTCCTAGCCCTGGTAGTTAGAGTTGTAAGGATACCATGTTTCTGGGCAGGGTGATGGTGAGAACTTGCGTGGAGATATCTATTGGTGTGTGTAGGCTTACGAAAAACGCTGTGTCCTAAAGATCCATCCTCTTTCTTGGTGACGAGAACATCTAAAAAAGGTATTTTGCCGTCAGATTCCTTTTCCATGGTGAAACAAATAGAAGGGTGCTGGAGATTAAGGTGATCCATCACCCTGCCCAGAAACATGGTATCCTTACAACTCTAACTACCAGGGCTAGGAGGATTTGTGAAGTGTCTTCTTTACAAGAAGAAATTAACACCCTGCGAACCACCTTTGAGAGCAACGGTTATAGCAAGGCTTTGATTTCTACGGTTCTGAAACCAACAAATAATAATAGGACGTCAGTTGAGAAAAGAGATGTAAGAGGAACTGCTTACCTTCCGTACATACATAACACAACGGATCGTATTGCTAAAATCCTACGTCGATACAACATACGGACTGTATTTGGAACTTCTGTTAAGATTAGGCAACTCCTGCGACCAACTAAGGACAGTTTGCCTAAATTGCAACAACCGGGTATCTACAGAGTTCCCTGTACTTGTGGCAAGGTTTACATCGGGCAGACTTCGAGAACAATATGCACTCGCATTAAGGAACATAATAGATGTATCAGGCTCATTCAACCTGATAAATCAGCTGTTGCCGATCATGCTTTAACACCTGGCCATGATGTCATGTTCCAAGGGGTGGATGTTCTTGCCCGTATAAAGCAATATCGTCCCAGAATCATCAGGGAGGCGGTTGAAATACGTAAACACCCAGATAATTTCAACCGCGACACCGGCTACAATCTCAGTGAATCCTGGCTACCTATTATCAGAACCCTGAGAAAGTAATTCACTGCTGCTTTCCGTTGTCCCTAACATGGGGCTATAATGGCGTCCATCTTTGGGCACCTTCTATATGTTCTTCGTTGCTTTCTCTTAGCAACATTGTCGTATTCCAGATTATTCCTGACGATGAAAGACATGGTTTCTTTCGAAACGCGTCGAATTGCAATATAATAAAACACGGCATAAGCCCAAAATTCAACATTATGAATAATAACACGGGCCGTGAAAGTCTAAATGACAATATATTTGTTATTGATTCAAAAATCAAATAAATGTATTAAACCTTAGTCTCTTCCTCGTCGCTCTATTTAAATTCCACTGTGTGCCCGAAACCTAATCCTCTATTTCCCAGTTAGGGTGCTATCCAATCACCCCTTTCCACAGCGCAACGAATGAACAGAAAAAAATATGTTGGCCGAGTTCTGGAATATATACTTACCGGCGCAGAGAAGATTACTATTGATTCTCAAACTCTCCCTACTGTGTCCCGGTTCAGTGTCTATTTGGAGGTGCAAGCCTTCATACAGGGTGGGGCAGCATAACTTCGTTTTTTCAATTGCGCCCCATTTAGTAGTGTGATGTAGTACCGGAGCGCTAGTGGTCTCGTCCAATAGGCGGGTCTGTAAAGTTTTGTACTGACACAGTTTAGTCACCATCATGCGTTGGAACAGTGTGGAGCGTGCGTTTGCCCTTGAGGCCTACTTTTCGAGCGGTTGTTCTGTGATCGCAACCCAGCGTGCCTTTCGGAATCGCTTTAATTTAGCCCCATTGGCGCCTGTCCCAGACCGGAAATCAATTGTTACGTGGGTCACTACGTTCAGACAAACTGCAAGTGCAACAAGACGTAGAACTGGAGTCCCACGGCCCATTAGATCACCTGATAACATCGAGGCAGTGAGAGCTTCAATTTTGCGATCACCACGCCGTTCTGCGCGCAAACATTCGTCTGCCCTTGGACTTTCTAATCGTTCTGTGAGGAGAATTCTTCATGATGATCTACATTTTCATCCATTCAAGATGGCGATTGTGCAGGAACTTTCTGAACGCGACTTCAATTCTCGGAGGAATGCGTGTGAGGTGTTTCTGGAAGTCGTGCCTGAGGACGCTATTGTGTTTTTTAGTGATGAAGCCCATTTTCATTTGTGTGGATCCGTCAACAAACAAAACATGCGCTACTGGGCTGCTACCAATCCTCGAGAATTGCATCCAAGGCCTTTGCATTCACCAAAACTCACAGTGTGGTGTGCAATTTCCTCAGGTGGAATAATTGGTCCCTGGTTCTTTGAGGAAAATGAAGTCACAGTGACAGTGAATTCGGACCGGTATGTAAACATGTTACAGGATTTTTTTTTTCCACAACTGGATAAGTTGGACTTAGGGGACGTTTGGATTCAACAAGACGGTGCAACGGCACACACTTCAAGAGCATCGATGGCCGTTTTGAGGGAACACTTCCCAGGGCGCCTAATCTCAATTAGGGGCGACTTGGAATGGCCGCCTCGATCCCCCGATTTGACCCCTTGTGATTTTTTTATGTTTTTTTTTAAATCCCGTGTATATGTAAACCGACCAATGACCCTACAAGATTTGAAGAACAACATCCAGGAAGAACTTGCCAACATAACGCCTGCTATGCTGGTAAGAATTATGACAAACGCCAGAAATCGGTTCACCCAGTGTGTATAGAATGGGGGACGTCACCTACCTGATTTGATCTTCAAAACCAAGTAAAACAAAACTTTATATTTGTACCTACATTATATTTTTAAAAAATCTGATTCGTACAATGTGTTTTATTAAGGTTTGAAAAAAGGAAGTTATGTTGCCCCACCCTGTATTTTCCCCTATTCTGTGTCGTTTGTGTCAGGAAAATGGCCGCTGTGGCACCTGTTCCTTAAACCAAAACACGGTTGACTACGCAGATCCTTCGTGTGTTCATTGTGGTGAAAACCACGCTGCCGGTTCCCCTCGAAGCTCTGAACATCAACACCAACAAGATGATGATGATAATTGTTGTTTCAAGAGGCCTAACTTATAGGTTATCGGTCCCCGATGGTTTAGGTGATCGTGAAGATGAAAATGAAATGCAAAATTAAAACTAAAACTAAGTACTAACCTACATACTAGAAGAAGAAATGGAAAACTAAAGGACAATAAGGCAAATAAAGGACAGGAAGAAAAGAAATGCCCTCAACCCTCGAAGATAGCGGATTGATGGACTTGGAAGGAAGGAGAGCCATGAAAGGCAGATAGGAAAGTGAAAGAGGAGAGGGTCCTCCCGACAGGTAAGGGACAAAAGGGGAAAACGAACTCATCTCAGGAATCCCTCGGGTCGCCAACTCCCGAACTCACCAGACGTGAGCCCCTGAGGGTGTAGCATTATCTAGGGTGCACCAAAAGTGGTGGGGCTACATACACCCGGCCTCCTTGAGGGCCTTAGGCAGAAGGCAGGAGATAACATGAAAAGAAAAAGAAGGCTGACCCCTCGCAGAAGGAGGGAATTAGAAAAGATGAGACAAGGGCCAATTAAGGCGGGAAAGGAAGAGACTCCCTAGGCCTCGGATACCCTAATACCGTCGGGGTCGGAAGAGAACAAGTGTTGACCAAGTGAGGTCGACAGGAAAGAAGACGGAGAGGATCCCGGAACAAGTAAGTGGAAGCAATGCCGGACTCAGCTGAACTCAAATTGAAACAACTCACAAAATGTTCTTACAAAAGGGAATTTAGAACGAAAAGATTCACAAAAAGAATAGATTGAAAAATACCCACAAAATGTAGGCTAGGTTCAAAATACGGACAAAATGCAATGTAGCGCCGAATTACTTACAAAATGCAAGTGAAATTCAAAATACTTACAAAATGCAAATGAGGTTCAAAATACTTACAAAATGCAATTGAAATTGAAAATACACAATGCAATTCAGATTGAAATAGGCCCTATCCCAGTTCCAATCCAAATTATTCACAAAGTGCAATTGAAATTCAAAATACTTACAAAATGCAATTGAAATTGAAAATCCTTACAAAATGTACGGTAGATTCAAACGACTCATGTGGATTGACAATACTTACAAAATGCAATTTAGATTGAAAATACGTGACGAAATTTAATTTAGATTCAAAATATCCACAAAATGCAATTGTGAATCAAAATATTTGCAAAATGCCCGTCAAACAAAATGCAATTTAGATTCAAAATTCTTGCGAAATGGGGTTTAGGTTGAAAATACTTACAAAATGCACTTGACATTCAATAATCTCACTAAAATGTCCTGCGCCTACATTGAAAGACTTACTAAAAAGCAATTTAGATTGTCAATCTTTACAAAATGCAATTGAGGTTGAAAACAATCGCGTGATGTAATTTAGATCGAAAAAACTTACAAAATGCAACGTAGATGAAAAATGTCTTAAAAATCGCTAAAGGGGAATTTAGATACACGGTGAACCAACTAACAAAAACAGTGCGGGAATCTTAAAGAGAAAAGGAAATATAAGGAAAAGAGGAGAGGAGAGGAGAGGGCCCGCCTCAAAGGTAAGGGACAAAAGGGGAAAACGGACCCAGCTCAGGAATCCCTTGGGGTCGCCAACTCTGGAACTCACCAGCCGTGAGCCCCTGAGGGTGTAGCATTATCCAGGGTGCACCAGAAGTTGTGGGGATATATACACCCAGCCTCCTTGAGGGCCTTGAACAGAAGGCAGGGGAGAACGTGAAAAGAAAAAAAGGCTGACCCCTCGCAGAAGGAGGGTATCAGAAAAGATGAGACAAGGGGCAATTAAGGCGGGAAAGGAAGAGACTCCCTAGGCCTCGGATACTCTAATACCGTCGGGGTCGGAAGAGAACAAGAGTTGACCAAGTGAGGTCGACAGGAAAGAAGACGGAGAGGAGCCCGGCACAAGTAAGTGGAAGCAATGCCGGACTCAGCTAGGGCCCCATGGTCGCTAACCCACGTTCCACTAGATGTGAGCCCCTGGGGGGATACAATAGAACAGTACTGGTCTACAGATCATCTTATTCACACACCCATCCTTTCGCAGTTGATGTCTTGTAACCGCTACAAAGCAATCCTACAGTTTATTCACTTCAGTGATAATGCCTTACAAATTCAAGGTGATCGACTGTACCAACTTAGGCCTGTTATGGAACTTATAAAACAGACTTTCCCATCTCTTTTGCATCCATTTCAAGATGTCTGTATTGACGAAAGACTTGTTTTGTTCAACGGCCAGTTGTCTCTCAAACAATACATACCTTCGAAACGGAACAAATTTGGCGTGAAATTAATTGTGTTATGTGACTTTGCTACCAGGTATATCTTAGATATGATCTTGTACACTGAGGCTTCTACAGAACTTATTGATTGCTGCGTTGGGTTTTCATCGACAGTAGTTATGACAATGACGAATCCCTATTTGAATCTGGGCCATACCCTATATATTGACATTTATTACACAAGCTTGTGGAACAGTAAGGAAAAATGAAAAGGCCTGCCAACAGCTTCTAGAAAACTGAAACGAGGAGAAATTGAGGAAAAGCATACGTCCAACATTTTTTCTGTCAGATGGATGGAGAGGTGGGAAGTTGGCATGCTCACAACTACACATTAAAGTGGAATGGTTCATACGGGTAAAACGGTTAACAGCACTGGAAAACAACGAAAGATACCAAGTGTGTGTTGGTGCTTACAAGAAGGAATCCAACTACTGTCCAGTCCATTCGCAGGTCGATAAAAATATACAAGAAATTGTTTTCCCATTTCTTGGAAGTGATAACACTGAATTGCTTCTTTATTGAGAGGGTTCTGAAAGGAGAAAAGAGGTCACTGAAATCGTTTCGAATGAGAATGATCGTTCACTAACTGAAGCAGGGCTGCAAGGACTTCATCTATTTCTGGTGGTCGTCCGTCTAGCGGGGATAATCCGAGAAGGCTAACTCACCGACATTTTCTTCCCTCTATCCCCAACCGAACCAGGAAGAAGACCACCTTCAAGAGTGTGCCATGTGTGTGCTAACACATCAAGAAGGAAGAAAAGGAACACAAGAACTATCTACCATTGTAAGGAGTGCAACAAAACTGTTTGCCCTGTACCATGTTTTGAGGATTATCACACCAAAAAACATTACTAAAAATTATGGTTCACAATTTTTGTGCTTAAACTAGTTGTTTGATGCCATGTTAACATACTGTGATAAATTCATTCGTTTCATTAAAATATAATGCCTCTGGAGGGTTGTTTTACATACCTGTGCAAAAACCTAAATTTTGGGCTGTGCAGTGAATTAAGAAACCTGATGATGATGATAATTGTTGTTTTAAGGGGCCTAACATCGAGGTTATCGGCCCCGGACGAAATGAAATGACGTGGAATGGATGGATGAAGATAAAAAAAAACAGCTACTGCTATGGATAAAAAGAAAATGGTTTAGATAAATTATAGACAGTGAGCCCCAACAATTATGCCTTATGTAGCAGGAAAAATAAAAAGGAACTCAGATTGAAACTAATCACCAAATGGAGAGCGGTAATACGTACATAAGGGAATTTCGAACAAAAAATACTCACAAAAGGAATAGATTCAAAAATACGCACAAAATGTAGGTTAAGTCCAAAATACGTACAAAATGCAACGTACAGTCGAAACACTTACAAAATGCAAGTGAAATCAAAATACTTACAAAATGCAAATGAGATTGAAAATACGCACAAAATGTAATGTACAGTAGATTCAAAATACCCACAAAATGCAATTGAGAATTAACTACTTGAACAAAGCGAGGTAGGTTGAAAATACAAAAGGCAATTGAAATTGCTTACTAAAAGGTATTGTGAGATTCAAACTTCTCATTTGGATGGACAATACTTACAAAATGCAATTTAGATTGAAAATAATTACAAAATGTAATTTAGATTCAAAATACCCACAAAATAGCAATTGAGACTTAACTACTTGAACAAAGCGGGGTAGGTTGAAAATACAAAATGCAATCGAAATTCAAAATACTCACAAGAAGATCCCCCTATATTGAAAGCAATTTTGATTGGCAATCCTTACAAAATGCAAGTGAGGTTGGAAAACACTCACAAAATGCAATTTAGATCGAAAAAAAAATAACAAAATGATGATGATGATGATGATGATGATGATAATTGTTGTTTTGAGGGGCCTAACATCGAGGTTATCGGCCCCTAATGATCTGGGAGAGAGCGATGAAATGGAAACCAGAACAAAATTATCTGAGACGGAAAATACGTACAAAAAGGAACTCGCAATATGGTCTTACAAAAGGGAATTTAGAACGAAAAAGGTCAGAAAAAGAATACATGGAAAAATACCCACAAAACGTAGGCTAGATTCAAAATACGTACAAAATGCAATGTAGCGTCGAAATACAAAATGCAACTGAAATTCAAAATACTTACAAAATGCAAATGAGATCGAAAATACGTACAAAATGCAATTGAGGTTCAAAATACTTACAAAGTGCAATTGAAATTGAAAATACACAATGCAATTCAGATTGAAATAGGTCCTTTCCCAGTTTCAATCCAAATTATTCACAAAGTTCAATCGAAATTCAAAATACTTACAAAATGCAATTGAAATTGAAAATGCTTACAAAATGTACGGTGATTCTAACGACTCATGTGGATGGACAATACTTACAAAATGCAATTTAGATTGAAAATACTTGACAAAATGTAATTTAGATTCAAAATACCCACAAAATGCAATTGACAATAAAAAAAAAAGTCCTCTCGGCACTCCGGAAGGCGGAGGTAGATTTCACCGGACAAACTTGGGGATAGGCGAAAATAGGCAGAATATGCAGATTTTCGTAGAAGGATCAGACCTCATTTATTGGGAGAAGGTATTTTATAATTGGAGCTTAATTAACTTTGTTTTCGTCATTTTATGCTTATTTTAAACATTTTATTGTCTTATGGGAACGGTAACCTTCTTGTCATTTGGGGTCCATTTTTATACTTGTGGTCACACTATCCTTATGCAAGGTTTCGACACTGATGTGTAACTATGTAACGGTCTGTTACTTCTTCACGCAAAATTATATCTCCCGCAGAGATTTTGGTTGGTTCCTCAGTTTAGGGGCTGCAACAACGCGGTCATGTAACCCCGTGTACTTTGGGATGGCTGTATTAGTCTGTACTTCAGGTAAGGACTGCAGACGGTCAATTTCAAGCAGTAGTTCCTAATGTTGCTACCAGGTACTACCGTCAACGACACCTAGCTGTGAACTTGGCTACTAGATGCCACCGCAACCAGCAACTCGTTGCGAACGTTGGAACTTCCCCTCCAAAGGAAAGCATACTGAGGGATTTTTAGCGCTCTTAGAAAATCTGACGACTTCGGCCGGCTTTGAATTCGCGACCTTGGGCATAGACATTCAGCATGCTACCAGTTACGTCACCGAAACGGCTTCACACTTAGATGGAAATCTGAATCTGATCTCGTGCAAGTGCGTTATCTTGGCAACGTCTGATGGCTCATCCCTCATCAATTTAGTAGTGTTGCCATGGCAACCACTGATAGGTCTTGGCATTTTCTTATAATTCCGAAATTATTTTTCTCATCCCTTGGCATAATGGTGGGTTATATAAAAAAAAATCAGACAAAAGTTTTAGGTAATTATTAGGGGAATATTGTCCATTTTGTACGGTTTTGATATTGTGCCTATTAACAGAGATATGATTAATGTTTCCCGAAAAACCCACTTTTTCCCACCCCTTTGGTCAATGGTTGGTGTTATAAAAAAACTCTTCAAACATAAATTTTTGGGCTTTATCCGACACATAGTATGAACGTTGAACGGATTCGATATTTCACATATTACGAGAGTTATAGCAATATTTCACTTTTTCGAAAAAAAAAGCCCCCCATTTTCACCCCCTTCGACCGATTTAGCCCAGTAACGAACTCGACCAAGATTTTATAGGTATACATATTCGGTCAAAAATTCAAAGTGATTGGTGCAAAATTACGGCAGTTATCGTGTCCACAAGAAACTGATATACATATATACATATATAAACTTTTGAACTGACGGTGGTTTTGGGGTCTGGGGGATGTGAAACGCGAAGATATGTCGAAATTTTCCAGAAGTCGAAACATGGGACCCATTGCAATAGTTAGCTTTCTAATGAAATCTACCTAATATGTGCAAAATGCCCACCAAACAAAATGCAATTTAGATTCAAAATTCGTGCGAAATGCGGCGTTGGTTGAAAATTCTTACAAAATGCAATTAAAATTCAAAATACTCACTAAAAGGCCCGGGCACATGCATTGAAAGACTTACTAAAAAGCAATTTAGATTGTCAATCTTTACAAAATGCAATTGAGGTTGAAAACAATCGCGAGATGTAATTTAGATCGAAAAAATTACAAACAGCAACGTAGATTAAAAATGCCTTAAAAAACGCCCGAAGGGAATGTAGATACACGGTGAACCAAGTAACAAAAAAAAATGCGGGAATCTTAAAGAGAAAAGGAAATATAAGGTGATGATGATGATAATTGTTGTTTTAAGGGGCCTAACATCTAGGTTATCGGCCCCCGATGGTTTGGGTGATCGTGAAGATGAAAAGCGAACTTAAAACTAAAACTAACTACCAACCTACATACTAGAAGAAGAAATGGAAAACTAAAGGAGAATAAGGCAAATAAAGGACAGGAGGAAAAGAAATGCCCTCAACCCTCGGAGAAGGCAGATTGAGGGACTTGGAAGGAAGGAGAGCCATGAAGGGCAGATAGGAAAGTGAAAGAGGAGAGGGTCCGCCCCTAAGGTAAGGGACAAAAAGGGAAAACGGACCCAGCTCAGGAATCCCTCGGGGTCGCCAACTCCCGAACTCTCCAGCCGTGAGCCCCTGAGGGTGTAGCCTTATCTAGGGTGCACCAAAAGTGGTGGGGCTACATACACCCGGCCTCCTTGAGGGTCTTAAGCAAAAGGCAGGAGATAACATGAAAAGAAAAAGAAGGCTGACCCCTCGCAGAAGGAGGGAATCAGAAAAGATGAGACAAGGGCCAATTAAGGCGGGAAAGGAAGTGACTCCCTAGGCCTCGGATACCCTAATACCATCGGGGTCGGAAGAGAACAAGAGTTGACCGAGTGAGGTCGACAGGAAAGAAGACAGAGAGGAGCCCGGCACAAGTAAGTGGAAGCAATGCCGGACTCAGCTGGGGCCCCGTGGTCGCCAACCCACGCCCACTAGATGTGAGCCCCTGGGGGTGGAAATATAAGGAAAAGAGGAGAGGAGAGGGGAGAGAGGAGAGGGTCTGCCCCATAGGTAAGGGACAAAAGGGGAAAACGGACCCAGCTCAGGAATCCCTCGGGGTCGCCAACTCCCGAACTCACCAGCCGTGAGCCCCTGGGGGTTTAGCATTATCTAGGGTGCACCAAAAGTGGTGGGGCTACATACACCCGGCCTCCTTGAAGGCCTTGAGCAGAAGGCAGGAGATAACATGAAAAGAAAAAGAAGGCTGACCCCTCGCAGAAGGAGGGAAGCAGAAAGGATGAGACAAGGGCCAATTAAGGCGGGAAAGGAAGAGACTCCCTAGGCCTCGGATACCCTAATACCGTCGGGTTCGGAAGAGAACAAGAGTTGACCAAGTGAGGTTGACAGGAAAGAAGACAGAGAGGAGCCCGGCACAAGTAAGTGGAAGCAATGCCGGACTCAGCTGGGGCCCCGCGGTCGCCAAACCACGTCCCACTAGATGTGAGCCACTGGGGAAGAAGTGAAAAGAGAAACCGACGATCCTCAACCACAAATGCACAGCCTACTTTCTCGTTTACCCTCGAACCGTCCGCGAATAGAAGCCCTGATCCCGGATACTGGCTCACCACGGACTGGAACAGCCTCCGATGGACGGAGGAGTCCGTGTCCGACTTGGGGCCGGTGTGCAGATCCAGGATGATATCAGGGCGAGAGACCATCGACGGAGAGGCCTTGCTAGGTACTCGGACGATACAGGAGACAGAAGGAAATCGGAACTGACGGTATAAGTCATCCAAGCGAATCCCCGCCGGCCGAGTGGCTCGGGCGAGCGCATCATACAGCCGGCGATTCGGATTGGAAAACAAACATGGATAGCTTAGATGAAGGGGCATCTGGCGAATAGTTGCAGCATAGGTCAGCAGTACTTGTTGGGGCCTCAGGTGTAAAGGAGGTACGCCAGGCTCGGCGAGCAAGCTGACGACTGGGCTCGTCCGAAAGGCACCCGTCGCCAGCTTCACACCGCCGTGGTGGACACTGTCCAGTTTAACAAGCACTGACTTACGGGCCGAACCATATGCTACACTGCCATAATCTAATCTAGATAAAACCAGTGCCTTATAAAAACGTAGGAGAACCGCGCGGTCCGCACCACATGATGTGCCGCTAAGAAGACGCAACATGTGAAGTTTCTTAGCACAGGCAGTTTTCAACCACCGCACTTGTGGTTCCCACGTCAATTTCTGATCGAAAAGGAGCCCAAGGAACCGGTACGCAGCAACAACAGGCAAAGCCACATTGCCCAGATAAAGCTCAGGATCTGGATGGAGGGTGCGCTTTCGCCAGAAATGGACAACCGAGGATGATGATGATGATGATGATAATTGTTGGGTTAAGGGGCCTAACATCGAGGTTATCGGCCCCTAATGAAATGAAATGGCGTAAAATGAAAGGATGTAGATAAAAACATGATGATGATGTGATGATGATAATTGCTGTTTTAAGGGGCCTAACATCTAGGCTATCGGCCCCTGATGGTTTGGGTGATCGTGAAGATGAAAATGAAATGTAAACTTAAAACTAAAACTAACTACCAACCTACATACTAGAAGAAGAAATGGAACACTAAAGGAGAATAAGGCAAATGATGATGATGATGATGATAATTGTTGTTTTAAGGGGCCTAACATCTAGGTTATCGGCCCCTGATGGTTTGGGTGTTCGTGAAGATGAAAATGAAAAGCGAACTTATAACTAAAACTAACTAACAACCTACATACTAGAAGAAGAAATGGAAAACTAAAGGAGAATAAGGCAAATAAAGGACAGGAGGCAAATAAATGCCCTCAACCCTCGAAGAAGGCGGATTGAGGGACTTGGAAGGAAGGTGAGCCATGAAAGGCAGATAGGAAAGTGATAGATAAGAGGGTCCGCCCCAAAGGTAAGGGACTAATAGGGTAAACGGACCCAGCTCAGGAATCCCTCGGGGTCGTCAACTTCCGAACTCACCAGCCGTGAGCCCCTGAGGGTGTAGCATTATCTAGGGTGCACCAGAAGGGGTAGGGCTGCATACACCCTGCCTCCTTGAGGACCTTGAGCACAAGGCAGGAGGGAAAAGGAAAAGAAAAAGAAGGCTGACCCCTCACAGAAGGAGAGTATCAGGAAAGATGAGACAAGGGCCAATTAAGGCGGGAAAATGAAAGACTCCCTAGGCCTCGGATAACCTAATACCGTCGGGGTCGGAATAGAACAAGAGTTGACCAAGGGAGGTCGAAAGGAAAGAAGACGGAGAGGAGCCCGGCACAAGTAACTGGAAGCAATGCCAGACTCAGCTAAGAATAAAATGATGATGATGATGATAATTGTTGTTTTAAGGGGCCTAACATCTAGGTTATCGGCCCCTGATGGTTTGGGTGATCGTGAAGATGAAAATGAAAAGCGAACTTAAAACTAAAACTAACTAATAACCTACATACTAGAAGATGATGATGATGATGATAATTGTTGTTTTAAGGGGCCTAACATCTAGGTTATCGGCCCCTGATGGTTTGGGTGATCGTGAAGATGAAAATGAAAAGCGAACTTAAAACTAAAACTAACTACTAACCTACATACTAGAAGAAGAGATGGAAAACTAAAGGAGAATAAGGCAAATAAAAGGACAGAAGGAAAAGAAATGCCCTCAACCCTCGAAGAAGGCGGATTGAGGGACTTGGAAGGAAGGAGAGCCATGAAAGGCAGATAGGAAAGTGAAAGAGGAGAGGGTCCGCCCCAAAGGTAAGGGACAAAAAGGGAAAACGGACCCAGCTCAGGAATCCCTCGGGGTCGCCAACTCCCGAACTCACCAGCCGTGAGCCCATGAGGGTGTAGCATTATCTAGGGTGCACCAAAAGTGGTGGGGCTACATACACCCGGCCTCCTTGAGGATATGATGATGATGATAATTGTTGTTTTAAGGGGCCTAACATCTAGGTAATCGGCCCCTGATGGTTTGGGTGATCGTGAAGGATGAAAATGAGAAGCGAACTTAAAACTAAAACTAACTACTAACCTACATACTAGAAGAAGAAATGGAAAACTAAAGGAGAATAAGGCAAATAAAGGACAGGAGGAAAAGAAATGCCCTCAACCCTCGAAGAAGGCGGATTGAGGGACTTGGAAGGAAGGAGAGCCACGAAAGGCAGATAGGAAAGTGAAAGAGGAGAGGGTCCGCCCCAAAGGTAAGGGACAAAAGGGGGAAACGGACCCAGCTCAGGAATCCCTCGGGGTCGCCAACTCCCGAACTCACCAGCCGTGAGCCCCTGAGGGTGTAGCATTATCTAGGGTGCACCAGAAGTGGTGGGGCTACATACACCCGGCCTCCTTAAGGGCCTAGAGCACAAGGCAGGAGGTAAAAGGAAGAGAAAAAGAAGGCTGACCCCTCGCAGAAGGAGGGAATCAGAAAAGATGAGACAAGGGCCAATTAAGGCGGGAAAGGAAGAGACTCCCTAGGCCTCGGATACCCTAATACCGTCGGGGTCAGAAGAGAACAAGAGTTGACCAAGTGAGGTCGACAGGAAAGAAGACAGAGAGGAGCCCGGCACAAGTAAGTGGAAGCAATGCCGGACTCAGCTGGGGCCCCGTGGTCGCCAACCCACGCCCACTAGATGTGAGCCCCTGGGGGACATACTAGAAGAAGAAATGGAAAACTAAAGGAGAATAAGGCAAATAAAGGACAGGAGGAAAAGAAATGCCCTCAACCCTCGAAGAAGGCGGATTGAGGGACTTGGAAGCAAGGAGAGCCATGAAAGGCAGATAGGAAAGTGAAAGAGGAGAGGGTCCGCCCCAAAGGTAAGGGACAAAAAGGGAAAACGGACCCAGCTCAGGAATCCCTCGGGGTCGCCAACTCCCGAACTCACCAGCCGTGAGCCCCTGAGGGTGTAGCATTATCTAGGGTGCACCAGAAGTGGTGGGGCTACATACACCCTGCCTCCTTAAGGGCCTAGAGCACAAGGCAGGAGGTAAAAGGAAGAGAAAAAGAAGGCTGACCCCTCGCAGAAGGAGGGCATCAGAAAAGATGAGACAAGGGCCAATTAAGGCGGGAAAGGAAGAGACTCCCTAGGCCTCGGATACCCTAATACCGTCGGGGTCAGAAGAGAACAAGAGTTGACCAAGTGAGGTCGACAGGAAAGAAGACAGAGAGGAGCCCGGCACAAGTAAGTGGAAGCAATGCCGGACTCAGCTGGGGCCCCGTGGTCGCCAACCCACGCCCACAAGATGTGAGCCCCTGGGGGGCTAAGAATAAAAGGCGGATGGTAAAAAAAAAGGATAAAACAAATAAGGCATAGTGAACAATAAAATAGATTTCAACAGAATTAAAAGTCCTAACTACACATTAAAACTTAAAAAAGTAACCACTCTCCCTCATGAACCGGATGACGAGGTCAGCTGACAGCCCGTCATCACGGAGAATAAGGGAGAGGGTATTAGGCAGTTTAAGAGTCCTGCGCAGATCGGCCAGATCCACACACTCCAAGAGAAGGTGTGCCACGGTTAGGAAGGCGCCGCAAGGACACACAGGGGGATCTTCTCTCTTCAGCAAGTGGGAGTGCGTAGCGATCCCATGGCAGATCCGGAGTCGACAGAGTACCACAGCTTCCTTCCGGAGAGATCGGAAGGAAGATTTCCACACCTTCGTTGTCTCCTTGATGCCTCTCAGTTTGTTGGGTGGAGGCGTGGCACGCCATGCTTCCTCCCAATGCAACAGGATCGAATGCCGCAACTGAGAGCGCACATCACTAGCAGGCACCTTATAGGGTAGAGAGGGCAGTGCGACTGCCTCTCTCGCCGACTGATCAGCAAGCTCGTTTCCCGCAATACCCATGTGACTAGGAAGCCACACAAAGGACACCCCGGCCTCAACGGTACGCGAACTGACGAGCAGGTCGTGCACACGCTGGACCAACGGGTGCTTCGGTAAACACATCGATCACTTGCAGCGCACTCAGACAGTCAGTACACACAAGAAAGTGCTGGTGATCGTCTGTTAACGTGTACCGCAGAGCCTCTAAGATGGCATAGAGCTCCGCTGTGTACACGCCACTGACATCGGGAAGTGAAAAAAGAAACCGACGATCCTGAACCACAAATGCACAGCCTACTTTCTCATTTACCCTCGAACCGTCCGCGAATAGCTGCCCTGATCCCGGATACCGGCTCACCACGGACTGGAACAGCCTCCAATGGACGGAGGAGTCAGTGTCCGACTTGCGGCCGGTGTGCAGGTGCAGGATGATATCAGGGAGAGAGACCATCCACGGAGGGGCCTTGCTAGGTACTCGGGCGATACAGGAGACAGAAGGAAATCGTAACTGACGGTATAAGTCATCCAAGCGAATCCCCGCCGGCCGAGTGGCTCGGGCGAGCGCATCATACAGCCGGCGATTCGGTTTGGAAAACAAACATGGATAGCTTGGATGAAGGCGCGTCTGTCGAATAGTTGCAGCATAGGTCAGCAGTACTTGTTGGCGCCTCAGGTGTAAAGGAGGTACGCCAGCCTCGGCGAGCAAGCTGACGACTGGGCTCGTCCAAAAGGCACCCGTCGCCAGCCTCACCGCCGTGGTGGATACTGTCCAGTTTAACAAGCACTGACTTACGGACCGAACCATATGCTACACTGCCATAATCCAATCGAGATAAAATCAGAGCCTAATAAAAGCGTCGGAGCAACGCGCGGTCCGCCCCCCATGATGTGCTGCTAAGATACCGCAACATGTTGAGTTTCTTAGCAAAGGCAGTTTTCAAATACCGCACGAGTCGCTCCCACGTCAATTTCTGATCGAAAAGGAGCCCAAGGAACCGGTACGCAGCAACAACAGACAAAGCTACATTGCTCAGATAAAGCTCAGGATCAGAATGAAGAGTGCGCTTTCGGCAGAAATGGACAACCGAGGACTAAGCGGTTGAGAATCGAAAGCCATGCTCTAGTGTCCAGCGTTCCACTCTCCGAATAAATTGTTGTAGCTGTCGTTCAGCGACCGCCATATTTTGCGCACTATAATGCAGAGCAAAGTCGTCTACATATAGCGACGATACCACTGCTGGACCAGCACCAGCGACTATACCGTTTATGGCAATCGCAAATAATGTTACGCTAAGCACCGATCTCTGTGGGACTCCCGTTTTCCTGTATAGGATATTGCAAATATGTCCCCCCTATTCGGACACGGAACAGGAGAAGGGACAGTAAATTCGCAATAAAAACCGGCCAGTTACCTCTGAATTTCCATTGATGCAGGGTAGAGAAGATGTCGTAGCGCCAAGTGGTGTCATAGGCCTTCTCGAGGTCAGAGAAAACAGCGACTAGTTGCTGTCTCCGGTGAAAAGCGTCCTGTATGGCGGTCTCCAGGCGTACCAGATGGTCGTTGGTACTCCGAGACGCCCTGAAACCACACTGGTATTCAGACAGGAGTCCCCGTTTCTCCAAGACCCACACCAGGCGCCGATTGACCATCCTCTCAAAGAGCTTGCACAGACCGTTAGTGAGACAAATAGTTCTGTAACTCCCTGTCAATTTGGGATCCTTATCGGGCTTCAGGATAAGTATAATGATACCTTCCTGCCATTGCGCTGGAAACACACCTTCCAACCAGATACGATTAAACACCCTGAGCAAATAACGAATGCTCTCATCGTTAAGGTGTTTAACCATCTGGTTGTGAATATTATTAGGGCCGGAGACGTGTCCCTGCAGAGCGCCAGCGCTCCGCGGAGTTCCACTCCGTAAAGGGCACGTTGTACTCCTCCGAAGCGCGGGAAGCAATACTGAGCTGGAAACGTTCTGCCTCGCGCATCATGGCCACGAAGGCAGGATCATAGGTGTCAGAAGTGGATATATCCGCAAAATATGATGCGAGATGGTTTGCAACGCAGTACGGATCTGTAACCAATTCATTATCGATGAAAATTCCCGGTACAGTAGAAGATGTCAGAATACCCGAGATGCGTCGTAGTTTAGTCCACACTTGAGAGGAGGGAGTATGTGCCGTAATAGACGACACATACCGTTCCCATGATTCTTTCTTACTCTGGCGGATAAGAATCCGTGTCTTCGCACGAAATTTCTTAAAAGCTACCAAATTGGCCATGGTTGGACGCAGACGGTAGTGCTTGTGAGCTCGACGACGATCTCGTATTGCCGCCGCAATATCCTCTGTCCACCAAGGGACGAGTTAGCGACGATGAGTCCCAGAAAACAATGGAATGGACTCTTCGGCGGCAGCAAGAAGCACATCCGTGATGTACTGTACTGTGCCCAACTCTAGGAATGGGTATTCCAAGATTCAGACACCTAGATATCAAGGGAAAGGCTACAGCCGCTTTTGAAAGTTGAGATATTTGAATATCGCGCTACATTGCTTCGAGAAGGAATTGGAAAGAATATACCGCTAACAGCATGTCAAGTGACGTAGCGAGTAATAGCAGAGGTCGAGGCTATTTATTGATTAAATAGTTAACCATGGAGTAGAGACTTGAGACTTGGATCAGAATACTGGCACGGCCAAATGAAAGAGAATGCACTTAGTATCAAGTAAATCGGACCAGGGATACTAGAGATATGAGGATTTCTAGATTTCAGCGTGATGACGCGTGACCCTGACAGTTTTGAATAAAAGCCGGCCGGCCGAGGCATCGATAGCTCACTTCGACACAAGCACTTGCCTAGCAAGTTGCTGCTACGCTGAGCCAAGGCACATGGTTGCCGGATCTACGCAGAAGTAATTTTCAAAGTTGTGATAGTCACAAAAGTGCTGCGCTACGGGGTGGAACTTAGTACGTTTCCGGCGAGGAGAATCACTGAGGTGATTGAATTTTTTTTCTACAGACATTAGTGGAAATATTTTATTTTCACATGGACATATGCTAGACTTTGTCTAGAATTAGTACTTTGTCACAGTCCAGTAATAACCTAATACTTGGATGTTTAGTCCATTTTAGTCAGTTTTCATATTGGTAACTTGTTAACCACTTCGATCTATCAGTACACTGAAGACCAGTCGATCACGGTGGCGTTCGTTAGTCTACGCAAGGGAAACTACAGGTTGCTTAGCGCATGGTAGATGGTGTGAAGCCATGCCAAGGGAACGATCTTCAGAACAGCCGTTGATTGGTTAGACTGTCAGTGTCTTCTTGTATTGATAAGATTACCGTGAGTTATGTTACAACTGACATATCTAAGAATAGATCACTTCGATCTGACCCCATTTAAACAAACTGTTATGGCTTTGATAGAAGCCCATATTAAAATGGAACAACAGTTAATTCAAACGTCAAGAGATACTACCACTATGTCTGACTAGACGGATTGTGGGTATATAATGGCGGCCGATACAAGGATTATACATGCTTGTCCAATAGGGCATGTCTACGGATAAATCTGGTACAGACCAGGTTTACTACGCTTCAGGACCATCAAGAAATGTAAGCCACATTTGAATTATATTATGCCTAGCTAATTGGAACAAACTATTTTTCGGCAGATGACCAACACATTTATTTTTCTTCGTATTTAAATCTTGCAATGATTTACGCAAGACATATTAGAGTTATTCTGAGTATTTTCAGCACTCAGAACAGTTTAGGATCGATGACCGAGCATTTCGAGCATTTATTTGAATATTTCATATTTTAGGGATATCACGGAAAACCGTCTATGTAATGGTTGAGTTACATTATTTCTGTTGAGGAATGGATTTTTTTTTCCATATTCGAAGATTCGAACATGTGGATTCTCACATAATGAAATAATAATTAAATATATTTAAAATAATATAACTAATAATAATAATAATAATCCACTAATAATAATAATAATAATTTTTATAACTTTTCTAAATAATTCTTGGATATTATATTTTATAATAATCATATGTATTGAGAGAGAGCTTATGAAGTAGTTTAATCATTTCTAGTCTGGAACAGGAGATTTTCCGAAGGAGAGTGGTTAGCGCAAGCCCGCATTCAACCAACATTTCAGTTCTGGTTGAACAGTTAATATTTGCAATGAGTAAAGTATATTTTTCAGATAACACGGAGAGGCATGAAACGGGAAGCAATTGATATTTGTATCAAATAGGATATTTTTGTATTTATATAAAATCATGACGTAAATACACTCGAAAGTGAAATAAAGATTATCATAAGTATGGTAAATTCACGGGTTGAACTGAATGGTAAAATAAAATAAACTTGTAAGTTTATTAATCTTCCAGTGTTGATAACAAGCAGAGGCTTGATTTATTGTATAAATTTTGGGAAGAAAATTTATGTGTGTGGAGTAGTTGAAATGCCATTCCCAGGTGCGCATGTTTAAGTCGCAGGAATGAGGAGATTTTTTCGAGCATCAATCAAATAGCAGGTTCGATGTCTCAGGTTTATAGAAGGAGAATTGGAACTACACATTTCGTCGTATGAATGACCCGAAGGTTATTTCTTAGAAACCATCAGTTCTTATTTCAACCTTGTTTACGAATTCCATTTAGACTTTGATTTTGCTAGAACCCGGATTTGTCATGATAGTAGTTTATTCTTCTTCAGAGGAAGACCTTTGCCGTTGTTGTTGTAATATTGTGTTCGTACACAAATAATAGAATGGGCCACTGCCAATTAAAAATAATTCTTTAACCACGAATAATTTGAAGGATATTTTCAATCCTAGTGCCATGAACTAAATGAATTTAGTATGAAGCTACAATTCTTATTTCCGCATTCTGTTGAAGATGATGTTGATGATAATTGTTGTTTTAAGGGGCCTAACATCGAGGTTATCGGCCCCTAATGAAATGAAATGACGTGAAATGAAAGTATGTAGATAAAAACAACTCACTGCCATGGATGAAGCGAAAATGGTGTTTATAAAACAGACAGTGAGCCCCCAAAAAATATGCCTTATTTGAATAAAAAGAATAAAAGGCGGATGGTAAAAAAGGATAAAACAAACAAGGCATAGTGAACAATACAATACATAACTCAATAAGAAACGTAAAACAGATTTAACCACAATTAAAAGTCGTAACTACACATTAAAACTTAAAAAAGTAACCACTCTCCCTCATGAACCGGATGACGAGGTCAGCTGACGGCCCGTCATCACGGAGAATAAGGGAGAGGGTATTAGGCAGTTTAAGAGTCCCTCTCAGATCGGCCAGATCCACACACTCCAAGAGAAGGTGTGCCACGGTTAGGTGGGCGCCGCAAGTACACACAGGAGGATCTTCTCTCTTTAGCAAGTGGGAGTGCGTAGCAATCCCATGGCCGATCCGGAGTCGACAGAGTACCACAGCTTCCTTCCGGAGAGATCGGAAGGAAGATTTCCACACCTTCGTTGTCTCCTTGATGCCTCTCAGTTTGTTAGGTGGAGGCGTGGCACGCCATGCTTCCTCCCAATGCGACAGGATCGAATGCCGCAACTGAGAGCGCACATCACTAGCAGGCACCTTATATGGTAGCGAGGGCAGTGCGACTGCCTCTCTCGCCGCCTGATCAGCAAGCTCGTTTCCCGCAATACCCATGTGGCTAGGAAGCCACACAAAGGTCACCCCGGTTCCAGCGTTACGCGAACTGACGAGCTGGTCGTGCACACGCTGGACCAACGGGTGCTTCGGGAAACACACATCGATCGCTTGCAGCGCACTCAGAGAGTCAGTACACACAAGAAAGTGCTGGTGATCGTCTGATAACGTGTACCGCAGAGCCTCTAAGATGGCATAGAGCTCTGCAGTGTACACGCTACAGGCCTCGGGAAGTGAAAAGAGAAACCGACGATCCTCAACCACAAATGCACAGCCTACTTTCTCGTTTACCCTCGAACCGTCCGTGAATACAAGCCCTGATCCCGGATACCGTGTCACCACGGACTGGAACAGCCTCCGATGGACGGAGGAGTCCGTGTCCGACTTGGGGCCGGTGTGCAGATCCAGGATGATATCAGGGCGAGAGACCATCCACGGAGGGGCCTTGCTAGGTACTCGGACGATACAGGAGACAGAAGGAAATCGGAACTGACGGTATAAGTCATCCAAGCGAATCCCCGCCGGCCGAGTGGCTCGGGCGAGCGCATCATACAGCCGGCGATTCGGATTGGAAAACAAACATGGATAGCTTGGATGAAGGGGCATCTGTCGAATTGTTGCAGCATAGGTTAGCAGTACTTGTTGGCGCCTCAGGTGTAAAGGAGGTACGCCAGCCTCGGCGAGCAAGCTGACGACTGGGCTCGTCCGAAAGGCACCCGTCGCCAGCCTCACACCGCCGTGGTGGACACTGTCCAGTTTAACAAGCACTGACTTACGGGCCGAACCATATGCCACACTGCCATAATCTAACCTAGATAAAATCAGTGCTTTATAAAAACGTAGAAGCACCGCGCGGTCCGCCCCCCACGATGTGCCGCTAAGAAACCGCAACATGTTGAGCTTCTTAGCACAGGCAGTCTTCAAACACCGCACGTGTGGTTCCCACGTCAATTTCTGATCGAAAAGGAGCCCAAGGAACCGGTACGCAGCAACAACAGGCAAAGCTACATTGCCCAGATAAAGCTCGGGATCTGGATGGAGGGTGCGCTTTCGGCAGAAATGGACAACCGAGGACTTAGCGGTTGAGAATCGAAAGCCATGCTCCAGTGTCCAGCGTTCCACTCTCCGAATAGCTTGTTGTAACTGTCGTTCAGCGACCGCCATATTGTGCGCACTATAATGTAGAGCGAAGTCGTCTACATATAGCGACGGTACCACTGCTGGACCAGCAGCAGCGACTATACCGTTTATGGCAATCGCAAATAATGTTACGCTAAGCACCGATCCCTGTGGGACTCCGTTTTCCTGTATATGATATTGCGAATATGTCCCCCCTATTCGGACACGGAACAGGCGAAGGGACAGAAAATTCGCAATAAAAACCGGCAAGTTACCTCGGAATTTCCATTGATGCAGAGTAGAGAGGATGCCGTAACGCCAAGTGGTGTCATAGGCCTTCTCGAGGTCAAAGAAAACGGCGACCAGGTGCTGTCTCCGGAGAAAAGCGTCCTGTATGGCGGTCTCCAGGCGTACCAGATGGTCGTTGGTACACCGTGACGCCCTGAAACCACACTGGTATTCAGACAGGAGTCCCCGTTTCTCCAGGATCCACACTAGGCGCCGATTGACCATCCTCTCGAAGAGCTTGCACAGACCGTTAGTGAGACAAATAGGTCTGTAACTCCCTGTCAATTTGGGATCCTTATCTGGCTTCAGGATAGGTATAATGATACCTTCCTGCCATTGCGCTGGAAACACACCCTCCAACCAGATACGATTAAACACCCTGAGCAAATAACGAATGCTCTCATCGTTAAGGTGTTTAAGCATCTGGTTGTGAATATTATCCGGGCCAGGAGACGTGTCCCTGCAGAGCGCCAGCGCTCCGCGGAGTTCCCACTCCGTAAAGGGCACGTTGTACTCCTCCGAAGCGCGGGAAGCAAAACTAAGCTGGAAACGTTCCGCTTCGCGCTTCAGGGCCACGAAGGCAGGGTCATAGTTATCGCAACCGGATATATCCGCAAAATACGAGGCGAGATGGTTTGCAACGCGATAAGGATCTGTAACCAAGTCATTATCAATGGAAATTCCCGGTACAGTAGAAGATGTCTGAATGCCCGAAATGCGTCGTAGTTTAGTCCACACTTGAGAGGAGGGGGTATGTGCCGTAATAGAAGACACATACCGTTCCCAGGATCGTTTCTTACTCTGGCGAATAAGAATCCGTGCCTTGGCACGAAATTTCTTAAACGCCACCAAATTGGCCATGGTTGGACGCCGACGGTAGTGCTTATGAGCTCGACGACGGTCTCTTATTGCCGCTGCAATATCCTCAGTCCACCAAGGGACGAGTTTGCGACGAGGAGTCCCAGAAAAGGATGGAATGGACTCTTCGGCGGCAGCAAGAAGCACATCGGTGATGTGCTGTACCTCGTCATCGACGCTCCGGCAACCAAGATCAACGAAAACAGCTCGTTCTTGAAACGAGGGCCAATTTGCCCGCTTAAGAACCCAACGACTGGGGAACTCCACGGGCGTCTGGTTCAGAAGGGTAAGAACGATCGGGAAATGGTCACTGTCACAGAGGTCGTCGTGTACATACCAACCAAATAGGGGGACCAGCGCACGGCTACACACACTCAAGTCAATGTGTGAGTACGTGCCGTGCGCTAAGCTAAAATGTGTAGCTTCCCCTGTATTTAATAGACATAAATCCAACCCTTGAATTAAGCCTTCCACGTCCCTTCCTCTGGGGCAGGAAGATGGTGATCCCCATTGGGGGTGATGAGAGTTGAAATCACCCACGAGTAGGAAAGGGACTGGAAGTTGATCAACAAGATCTAAGACGTCATTAATATCAAGGGGTTGGTTCGGTGGAAGGTACACGTTACAAACAGTTGTCATAGCAGGCAAGGACACGCGAACTGCAATAGCTTCCAGAGGAGTGGCGAGTGGAAACTCCTCACTATAGCAGTCAGAGCGAACGAAGGTACAAACGCCCCCGGAAGCCCGGGCGGCGTCTTGTCGCTCTTTAGAGTATAGTCGGAAACCTCTCAGAACAGTCTCGTGATCAGGTCTGAGGTTTGTTTCCTGTAGGCAGACTATACTCGCCGCGTATTGGGCAATAAGCTGACGGAGCTCTGTCAAATGCCTGTCATAACTGTTACAATTCCACTGTAACAGTGCCATTGTGTGAACTTAGGGAATAAGTTGGAGCACCAAGCTACTCCAACTTTGACTCTGGAGAATCTACAGTCACTACGTCGACTATAATCTCCATGTCCTCAGGCGAGTTCATGGAGTGAATCGACTCAGTGGAAGATTTCCTGGACGCAGTTCGGCGGCGGGGGGATCTCCATGGGGAGCGCGAAGATCTGGGGGCCGAAACGTCCCCAGGCGCAGAAGCATCCGCAGGTGTTGGCGCGGATGGCTTCCCCTTTTTTGGAGAAAGGGAATGCGTAGTGCGGGGTCCCTTCTTACCCGCCTCCGGCTCTTTAAGGTATATAGACGGGTCAGGAGCCGAAGTCCTGACCCTGGTCGACGATGCCGCCTCCGCCGGCTTCGGCGCGGCTTTCGCCGACCGTTTGGATGGGGAGGAAGACTTCGACTTCCTCCCGAGTGGGGAGGAAGTCTTCAACTTCCTCCCTTGCTGTGCGGGCGGAGCAGCCTTCGCTCGCACAGCCTTCGTGTTGGCCGAAGGTGGAGTTGAAGTCACCTTCGGGCTCTCGTTCTGATTCTGGGGAGTAGCTAGAGATGTAGATGGCAGTGGTACATTAGAAGGTTTCACAGTGGAGACAAAAGATGATGTAGCCGGGACCAATGTTGGTATTATGGCTCTATAATCAATCGTTGGAGAAGGCGAAATTGTGGTATGGTACTTCTTGCGGGCCTCCTGGTAGGTGAGACCATTCAGGGTTTTAATCTCCTGGATTTTCTTCTCACGCAGGAAGACAGGACAGTTCCTGTCCCGAGGAGAGTGAAATCCAGGGCAATTAGTGCACTGATAAGGTGTTGTGCACTCTTCCGCTTCGTGGGGTACCTTACCGCATGTTCCACAGACGTCAGGGCTCGAGCATCGGGATAACATATGTCCGAATTTCTGGCACTTATAACACCTCATTGGTGGAGGGATATAAGGCCGAACGTCGCAACGGTAACTTGTTACCTTGACTTTCTCCGGGAGCACCGAAAGCTCAAAGGAAATAATGAAAGCACCAGTATCCACGATTTGACCATTGACCTTGCGCGTAATGCGCCGGACATCAGTCACGTGACGGTGCTGCATATCCTCCTTGAGCTCCTCGTCAGTGTTCAGAATCAGGTCCCGGTGGAAAATGACTCCCCGGACCAGATTCAGAGACGTGTGCTTTTCCACCTTGACAGGGATATCGCCAAAGTGGTCACATTTCAGAAGGTGTTCAACCTGCTCACCAGTCCTAGTCTTGAGCAACAAGCTACCGTTTCTCATCTTTTGTACCTTCTCAAGCTCGCCATAGACCCCTTCTATGTGCCGAGAAAACAAAATAGACTTTACCATCTTGAAATCACCCCCATCCGTTCTGGTTGCGACCAGAAACTTGGGGGTGTTAGCACCCAGATTTTCACGCACAGATTGTTCCCAGGGGGTTGATCCCCGTAGGGAATCAAATGTTAAAGACTTGGGTGTAGGACCACCCTGTTTGGGTGTAGGTCCACCCTGGTTGGGGATTTTTCTTTTAGAACCCATGGCCAGATCATCCTCCCCGAATGCCACCGACATCCGATCACGGGCCGTCACAGTAGGCGCTACCCAGCCAGGGCAAGGCCCGCCTAGCTTGGAAGGCATTGCCCGGGGGTCCGATGTTTTACAATGCCGTATCGGCATGTACCCCTTGGCATATACTGGATTTTACAGCTCAGTCATTCGGCTGTGCGGGGACCTGCGTAGTCAGGCGGATACTACTGAACGGGTACATGGCACACCCACCTGTCGGCGCGGCCAAGACCGGAACAGGCTTTCGAGCGTAGTCGCTAGCGTAAGTGGCCCATCCCCTAACAGCACGCACATATAGAAATTTTGGTTGCCAGACCCTGAAAGCAGTGACGGAAAGAAGTGCGATATAACCTAATGAGAGTTATACCGCACGGGTGTATGTCTTTTAGAGCTGACTGTCAAACCCTCGAAAGGGGACCGTTCCGAGAAGCCCTTTTAGTCGCCTTTTACGACTGGCAGGGAGTACCGTGGATGTATTCGCTTCCTCCCACCCACTGGGGGTCCAATTCACAAAACAACGCGGAGTCCTTAAAGTATAGCCAAGGTCGCCCCGTACGACAGGCAGGGGATACCGTGGGTGTATTCTAAAGCCCCCACCCACAGGGGGGATTCTGTTGAAGAATTGCAAGTTGTGAAAGTTACTAAAAGGGCCACAAATATAAATATTTTTCTTAATGATGATTCTAAGTGGAAAATTAAATAGTTGAATGGTTCAACAATTTATTGATCAAGTTGATGATTCAGAAATCATATATTTTGTGAGGAACTTCAAGTTCATAATCGAGTCACTTCTCGAATGTTTAATGTCGGAAGAACAATTAATTTTTGTTGTGCTTCGCACAGTTCTTCGATGCTATGCTCAAGGTCAAATACTTTTCAGATGTTATTGATATGTGTAAATAATTTGTGTTGATTCAATGATAATAATATTTTTCGACAATATTTTTTGAAACTGGAAAAATAAGTGAAAGTTAAAATTCTATGAACATTTATTCCACGAGTGTTAATATTATGTGAAAATTCAAACAGTGAACTACGATATTTCCAGTAGAGACAATTAAATTTGAACTGGATTTAATCATAAATAATTTTGGAACACAGTCTACAGGACTAACAATCAGACTTGTGTTTCCAAAGCTAATTGTCAAATGTGTTTGGAAAAATTCTGTATATTGTGTAAATAGGAGTGTGGGTCGCCACACGTGAGTGATGCTGCTTTGAGCATTTTTGCAGTTAATTTTAAATTCAAAATAAAATGAGATAATTTTACTTGATGTGTTACGCCCAATTGAATCTCCTTCTATCCTTATTGTTGCATTGAGCCAAAAATCAGTAAAGCTTTTTTTAATTTGATGTCGTTTTTGCGATTAGCTTTAACCCATCTGGCGCCCCGGGATATTTTGACTCTCGTGCTGACTGATTATTGGTAAAATGCATATGTGGTCGTGCGGACTCCGGTCTAAACGGGCACATAAAATAAGATAGAGAGAGAAATGGCTTCGAACGTGGGTCTCGATTTAGACATGGTCAATCGCATGCCGATTTGAATTGTGATAATTTTTTTTATATAAATATTTTGGGAGTTGAGAGATGTCTGGTTTGGATGAATAAATTAGTAGGAAACCCAATTAGTGGGGAAAATTAAAAATTTAACTGGATTAATAATTAGAATGGGTTTGAATATTTTTTATAATGGCTTAACCATTAGGGCGTCAAGTAAATTCAGTAGTAAACGTTCGATGACTGGACATACGCATTATTAGAATCCAGGTGGAGGATATTTGAGAACTTGCATATTTTTCTTGTGATATTGTGGTAAATGTAATTCGTAAAAGTAGAGAATTTTGTTTTTCCAGCACGTCGACATTAGGACAAATCTCATTTTATTAGAGTGTTCCAATTAGCTATTCATATTTCTTGTTCTAGTTATAAGCTTGTGTTTGCCAATATTGTATACCCCTAAGTTTTGAATAATAATTGAAAATTATGGAAGAAATGATGAGGATGATGAGGAGTTTGGAGGAGAGTTCAAAAGAAGTTGGACTGCGTGTAGCAGCCATTATGAAAGAAAATACTGAGGCTTTGGAAAGGAAACTTAAAAGAAAATTCTGATAAACTTAAAGAAAGTTTAAACGATAAACTTAAAGAAAATTCTGATTCTTTAGAAAATAAACTTAAAGAAAATTTGAATGATAAACTTAAAGAAAATTCTGATTCTTTAGAAAATAAACTTAAAGAAAATTCTGATTCTTTAGAAAATAAACTTAAAGAAAATTCTGATCTTTAGAAAGCAGGTTAAAAGGTAACTTGAAAGAAAATTTAAATAGTAAATTTAATTCTATGGAGAATAAATTTAAAGAGAATTCCGAAATTTTGAAATGGCACTTGAGAGTAAAATGACTAAATTATGCGAAAAAACACATGAGCTCGAAACTTCATTAGCCACTAACGCAAGTTTAATGGACGATAAATTTCGCGATGCCGATCTTCGATCTCAAAGCTTAGCTGATAGGATAGAACATGGTCTTAGGAAAGTTGGTGAAGACATGATCAACCTAGAAGTCAGAGTGAAGAAAGAGAGTAATGAGATGGGAATTCTAGTTGTTCAACGGTTGACAGAACAATTCAAAGAACTTGTAATGGGAGAAATAAGAGAAGGTGTGATTAATGAATTACAAACTGAAATTAAAACCACAGTTGTCAATGAAATTAAAGACACACTCAAGCTGGAGAACCAAGAGGGAATCAAGGAGATTAGGGAATCTTTGTCATCCCATATTCAAGTAATTTCCAAAGATATCCAAGCAACTCAGAAGGACATATCAGATATGACAGGGTCATTGAAAAGTCATGAGGCTGTTATGAACCAGATATCCACTGATGTCAAGGAGAATTGTAAAGAAACTGAAGCAATTAAAAAAATGGCAGAAGAAAACCAGAAGGAACTTGAGGCTATGAAAACTCAAATCAAGGACGAGAAACAGTCTGACCATCTGTTGAAAATGCCAAATGTAAGGGGAAAGGAACAGATACAGATAAATCTAGGAGCAGCTAGAGAAACTGATAGTCAAAGACAGGATGAGGTCAGGACAGTATTTCAATCCAACCCCATAACTGTATTTAAGAATGTAGAAGATAAGCCTTCTAAATTTTCAGGGCGAGATTCTGTAACACCCGTAGAATTTTTGAGAGAAGCAGGTGATTACCTGAAATATTCCAAGATCCCTAAGGAAAGACAGATCCGAGTGATAGGGAAGTTTTTGGAAGGTCCTGCACTTCTTTGGTTCAGAGCTTTTAGATCCACTCTAACTACTTTTGAGGAGTTTTCTCGTGGGTTATTGAAAAAGTTTTGGTCCCCGGAAACCCAACAGCAAGTCAGAGCAGAATTATATTCTAAGAGATTCTCGACGTCACAACCTACTCGATACTCTACGTACTTTTCTGGACAGCTTTATAAACTGCAACATCTAGATCCGCCGATGCCAGATAACGAATTAATTACTGCATTGATACGTCAGTTTCCAGCAGACGTCCAAAGGACTTTGATCGCTGCTGACATCTATAATATGGAGCAATTTGACGAGGTATTGCAGAAGCTGGATCATACGAACGCTCAATTCTTCCATCAGAAGGGAGGAAAGAATAACAACGCTGTGTACGCTGTTATGGCCGATAGTTATTCCCAAACACCTCGAGAGATTCGAGAGGGGCGAGAAGAGAAAACGCCGAGGGAAGATCCCAATAAAAGAGGATGGAATCAGTACAGTAACAGATACAGTTACAAGCCTTATGCGAGACCGGATGGTGGTAATCGATATAATACTCGATGGAGAAGGCCAAGGGATAATCAAGGAAGGTACCAGGAAAGAAGGTACTATGGTAGAAACAACTACAATAACAGAGGGAATGTGGATACTCGTCAGTCCAATGAAGAGTTCAACAAGGAGACGAGGAAAAACTTGGAAGCAAGACACCAAGATAACTTGCAGTTTTTGGAGCAGAGGCCCAATGAACCAGGTCCATCGGGAACACAACAATCCCGGGGGAATGGAAACGAAAAAAAAAAACTTCGAATTCACAGTAGAAGATAGAATTTTGAACACTTTCACTTCCAGGATTATTAAATGGCAAGCAGAGGATGATGACTTAATTCAACAGAATGACGAACGGAAAGAAATGAGTACAAGAATTAGAATGCCAATCATATCATGCGAAGTATTCGGTATACCTGTCGATACTTTGATTGATACTGGGGCTATGCTTTGTCTGGTGAGTGAGAGCGTTATATTCTGTGGAAGCTCAAAGAGAATTTAGAGGAGATTCCAGTATCAGGAATTAAGATCCAAGGAATAATACCCAATAAAATATCTCTGTGTAAAACACAATTATACTTATGTATTACGATTGGAGGAAATGATTTCCGACATGTGTTTGTTGTAATTAAGGACATGGCTTTTGACATGATATTGGGAGCGGATTTCATTCAGAAATATCAAGCAGTGATAGACATGAAGACAGAGACGATCAGATCCAAGAATACCGAAGAGATTAACTTCGAGGGAAAAGAAGAGGAAGACATCGAGGGAGATGCTCAATGGTCTCTGATTTTTCATGAAGCTGAAGGAAGAGAAGTCTACACTGAGGAGGAGTCCCCAGAGCTAGGGAAGATTTTGGAAGAATCACGATATTTTTGATATTAAACCTGGTGAAATTAAAGATTTTGAATATCGTATTGTGGAAGTAAACAACAATGGAAGCTATGAAGTCGCTAATACACGAACTGGTAACATCGTGGGAACTTATAATGCATCGAATTTGAAGATTTATTATTCAAGAACCAGATGATTTAATGTGTAAATAGGAAAAATAAAAATTTTTCAATTTTTATTTTTTTGCTAGGTGTGGGGTGGATGTGCCCAACTCTAGGAATGGGTATTCCAAGATTCAGACACCTAGATATCAAGGGAAAGGCTACAGCCGCTTTTGAAAGTTGAGATATTTGAATATCGCGCTACATTGCTTCGAGAAGGAATTGGAAAGAATATACCGCTAACAGCATGTCAAGTGACGTAGCGAGTAATAGCAGAGGTCGAGGCTATTTATTGATTAAATAGTTAACCATGGAGTAGAGACTTGAGACTTGGATCAGAATACTGGCAAGGCCAAATGAAAGAGAATGCACTTAGTATCAAGTAAATCGGACCAGGGATACTAGAGATATGAGGATTTCTAGATTTCAGCGTGATGACGCGTGACCCTGACAGTTTTGAATAAAAGCCGGCCGGCCGAGGCATCGATAGCTCACTTCGACACAAGCACTTGCCTAGCAAGTTGCTGCTACGCTGAGCCAAGGCACATGGTTGCCGGATCTACGCAGAAGTAATTTTCAAAGTTGTGATAGTCACAAAAGTGCTGCGCTACGAGGTGGAACTTAGTAAGTTTCCGGCGAGGAGAATCACTGAGGTGATTGAATTTTTTTTCTACAGACATTAGTGGAAATATTTTATTTTCACATGGACATATGCTAGACTTTGTCTAGAATTAGTACTTTGTCACAGTCCAGTAATAACCTAATACTTGGATGTTTAGTCCATTTTAGTCAGTTTTCATATTGGTAACTTGTTAACCACTTCGATCTATCAGTACACTGAAGACCAGTCGATCACGGTGGCGTTCGTTAGTCTACGCAAGGGAAACTACAGGTTGCTTAGCACATGGTAGATGGTGTGAAGCCATGCCCAGGGAACGATCTTCAGAACAGCCTTTGATTGGTTAGACTGTCAGTGTCTTCTTGTATTGATAAGATTACCGTGAGTTATGTTACAACTGACATATCAAAGAATAGATCACTTAGATCTGACCCCATTTAAACAAACTGTTATGGCTTTGATAGAAGCCCATATTAAAATGGAACAACAGTTAATTCAAACGTCAAGAGATACTACCACTATGTCTGACTAGACGGATTGTGGGTATATAATGGCGGCCGATACAAGGATTATACATGCTTGTCCGATAGGGCATGTCTACGGATAAATCTGGTACAGTCCAGGTTTACTACGCTTCAAGACCATCAAGAAATGATGATGATGATGATAATTGTTGTTTTAAGGGGCCTAACATCTAGGTTATCGGCCCCTGATGGTTTGGGTGATCGTGAAGATGAAAATGATAAGCGAACTTAAAATTAAAACTAACTACTAACCTACATACCAGAAGAAGAAATGGAAAACTAAAGGAGAATAAGGCAAATAAAAGGACAGAAGGAAAAGAAACGCCCTCAACCCTCGGAGAAGGCGGATTGAGGGACTTGGAAGGAAGGAGAGGAGAGCCATGAAAGGCACATAGGAAAGTGAAAGAGGAGAGGGTCCGCCTCAAAGGTAAGGGACAAAAGGGGAAAACGGACCCAGCTCAGGAATCCCTCGGGGTCGCCAACTCCCGAACTCACCAGCCGTGAGCCCCTGAGGGTGTAGCATTATCTAGGATGCACCAGAAGTGGTGGGGCTACATACACCCTGCCTCCTTAAGGGCCTAGAGCACAAGGCAGGAGGTAAAAGGAAGAGAAAAAGAAGGCTGACCCCTCGCAGAAGGAGGGTATCAGAAAAGATGAGACAAGGGCCAATTAAGGCGGGAAAGGAAGAGACTCCCTAGGCCTCGGATACCCTAATACCGTCGGGGTCAGAAGAGAACAAGAGTTGACCAAGTGAGGTCGACAGGAAAGAAGACAGAGAGGAGCCCGGCACAAGTAAGTGGAAGCAATGCCGGACTCAGCTGGGGCCCCGTGGTCGCCAACCCACGCCCACAAGATGTGAGCCCCTGGGGGTCATCAAGAAATGCAAGCCACATTTGAATTATATTATGCCTAGCTAATTGGAACAAACTATTTTTCGGCAGATGACCAACACATTTATTTTTCTTCGTATTTAAATCTTGCAATGATTTACGCAAGACATATTAGAGTTATTCTGAGTATTTTCAGCACTCAGAACAGTTTAGGATCGATGACCGAGCATTTCGAGCATTTATTTGAATATTTCATATTTTAGGGATATCACGGAAAACCGTCGATGTAATGGTTGAGTTACATTATTTCTGTTGAGGAATGGATATTTTTTTTCCATATTCGAAGATTCGAACATGTGGATTCTCACATAATGAAATAATAATTAAATATATTTAAAATAATATAACTAATAATAATAATAATAATCCACTAATAATAATAATAATAATAATTTTTATAACTTTTCTAAATAATTCTTGGATATTATATTTTATAATAATCATATGTATTGAGAGAGAGCTTATGAAGTAGTTTAATCATTTCTAGTCTGGAACAGGAGATTTTCCGAAGGAGAGTGGTTAGCGCAAGCCCGCATTCAACCAACATTTCAGTTCTGGTTGAACAGTTAATATTTGCAATGAGTAAAGTATATTTTTCAGATAACACGGAGAGGCATGAAACGGGAAGCAATTGATATTTGTATCAAATAGGATATTTTTGTATTTATATAAAATCATGACGTAAATACACTCGAAAGTGAAATAAAGATTACCATAAGTATGGTAAATTCACGGGTTGAACTGAATGGTAAAATAAAATAAACTTGTAAGTTTATTAATCTTCCAGTGTTGATAACAAGCAGAGGCTTGATTTATTGTATAAATTTTGGGAAGAAAATTTATGTGTGTGGAGTAGTTGAAATGCCATTCCCAGGTGCGCATGTTTAAGTCGCAGGAATGAGGAGATTTTTTCGAGCATCAATCAAATAGCAGGTTCGATGTCTCAGGTTTATAGAAGGAGTATTGGAACTACACATTTCGTCGTATGAATGACCCGAAGGTTATTTATTAGAAACCATCAGTTCTTATTTCAACCTTGTTTACGAATTCCATTTAGACTTTGATTTTGCTAGAACCCGGATTTGTTATGATAGTAGTTTATTCTTCTTCAGAGGAAGACCTTTGCCGTTGTTGTTGTAATATTGTGTTCGTATACAAATAATAGAATGGGCCACTGCCAATTAAAAATAATTCTTTAACCACGAATAATTTGAAGGATATTTTCAATCCTAGTGCCATGAACTAAATGAATTTAGTATGAAGCTACAATTCTTATTTCCGCATTCTGTTGAAGAATTGCAAGTTGTGAAAGTTACTAAAAGGGCCACAAATATAAATATTTTTCTTAATGATGATTCTAAGTGGAAAATTAAATAGTTGAATGGTTCAACAATTTATTGATCAAGTTGATGATTCAGAAATCATATATTTTGTGAGGAACTTCAAGTTCATAATCGAGTCACTTCTCGAATGTTTAATGTCGGAAGAACAATTAATTTTTGTTGTGCTTCGCACAGTTCTTCGATGCTATGCTCAAGGTCAAATACTTTTCAGATGTTATTGATATGTGTAAATAATTTGTGTTGATTCAATGATAATAATATTTTTCGACAATATTTTTTGAAACTGGAAAAATAAGTGAAAGTTAAAATTCTATCAACATTTATTCTACGAGTGTTAATATTATGTGAACATTCAAACAGTGAACTACGATATTTCCAGTAGAGACAATTAAATTTGAACTGGATTTAATCATAAATAATTTTGGAACACAGTCTACAGGACTAACAATCAGACTTGTGTTTCCAAAGCTAATTGTCAAATGTGTTTGGAAAAATTCTGTATATTGTGTAAATAGGAGTGTGGGTCGCCACACGTGAGTGATGCTGCTTTGAGCATTTTTGCAGTTAATTTTAAATTCAAAATAAAATTAGATAATCTTACTCGATGTGTTACGACCAATTGAATCTCCTTCTATCCTTATTGTTGCATTGAGCCAAAAATCAGTAAAGCTTTTTTTAATTTGATGTCGTTTTTGCGATTAGCTTTAACCCATCTGGCGCCCCGGGATATTTTGACTCTCGTGCTGACTGATTATTGGTAAAATGCATATGTGGTCGTGCGGACTCCGGTCTAAACGGGCACAGTACCTCGTCATCGACGCTCCGGCAACCAAGATCAACGAACACAGCTCGTTCTTGAAACGAGGGCCTATTAGCCCGCTTAAGCACCCGACGACTGGGGAACTCCACGGGCGTCTGGTTCAGAAGTGTAAGAACGATCGGGAAATGGCCACTGTCACAGAGGTCGTCGTGTACATACCAACCAAATAGCGGGACCAGCGCACGGCTACACACACTCAAGTCAATGTGTGAGTACGTGCCGTGCGCTAAGCTAAAATGTGTAGCTTCCCCTGTATTTAATAGAGATAAATCCATCTCTTAAATTAAGCCCTCCGCGTCCCTTCCTCTGGGGCACGAATATGGTGATCTCCATTGGGGGTGATGAGAGTTGAAATCACCCACGAGTAGGAAAGGGACTGGAAGTTGATCAACAAGATCAAAGACGTCATTAATATCAAGGGGCTGGTTCGGTGGAAGGTACACGTTACAAACAGTTGTCATAGCAGGCAAGGACACGCGAACTGCAATAGCTTCCAGAGGAGTGGCGAGTGGAAACCCCTCACTATAGCAGTCAGAGCGAACGAAGGTCCAAACGCCCCCCGGAAGCCCGGGCGGTGTCTTGTCGCTCTTTAGAGTATAGTCGGAAACCTCTCAGAACAGTCTCGTGATCAGGTCTGAGGTTTGTTTCCTGTAGGCAGACTATACTCGCCGCGTATTGTGCAATAAGTTGACGGAGCTCTCTGTCAAATGCCTGTCATGACTGTTACAATTCCACTGTAACAGTGCCATAGTGTGAACTTATAAACGAGGGATAAGTTGGAGCAGCAAGCTACAACTTAACCTCTGGAGGATCATCAGCCACTACGTCGACTATAATCTCCATGTCCTCAGGCGAGGTCGAGGAGTGAATCGACTTGGTGGAAGATTTCCTAGACGCAGTTCGGCGGCGGGGGGATCTCCGTGAGGACCGTGCAGATCTGAGGACCAAAACGTCCCCAGGCACAGAAGCATCCGCAGGTGGTGGGGCGGATGGCTTCCCCATTTTAGGAGAAAGGGAATGCGTAGTGCGGGGTCCATTCTTCCCCGCCTCTTTAAGATATATAGACGGGTCAGGAGCCGAATTCCTGACCCTGGTCGATGATGATGATGATGATAATTGTTGTTTTAAGGGGCCTAACATCTAGGTTATCGGCCCCTAATGATCTGGGTGATAGCGAAGATGATAATGAAACGGAAACCAGAACGAAAATTAAGTGAGACGGAAAATACTTACAAAAAGGAACTCGGATTGAAACGACTCACAAAATGTTCTTACAAAAGGGAATTTAGAACGAAAAGATTCACAAAAGGAATAGATTGAAAAATACCCACAAAATGTAGACTAGGTTCAAAATACGTACAAAATGCAATGTAGCGTCGAAATACTTACAAAATGCAACTGAAATTCAAAATACTTACAAAATGCAAATGAGATCGAAAATACGTACAAAATGCAATTGAGGTTCAAAATACTTACAAAAATGCAATTGAAATTGAAAATACACAATGCAATTCAGATTGAAATAGGCCTTATCCCAGTTCCAATCCAAATTATTCACAAAGTGCAATCGAAATTCAAAAGACTGACAAAATGCAATTGAAATTGAAAATGCTTACAAAATGTACGATGATTCCAACGACTCATGTGGATTGACAATACTTACAAAAAGCAATTTAGATTGAAAATACTTGACAAAATGTAATTTAGATTCAAAATGCCCACAAAATGCAATTGAGAATCAAAATATGTGCAAAATGCCCCCAAACAAAATGCAATTTAGATTCAAAATTCGTGCGAAATGCGGTTTTGGTTGAAAATACTTACAAAATGCAATTGAAATTCAAAATACTCACTAAAAGGCCCCGCAACCTGCATTGAAAGACGTACTAAAAAGCAATTTAGATTGTCAATCTTTACAAAATGCAATTGAGGTTGAAAACAATCGCGAGATGTAATTTAGATCGAAAAAACTTACAAAATGCAACATAGATCAAAAATGCCTTAAAAATCGATAAAAGGGAATTTAGATACACGGTGATTCGAGTAACAAAAACAGTGCGGGAATCTGAAAGAGAAAAGGAAATAGAAGGAAAAGAGGAGAGGGGAGGGGAGAGAGGAGAAGGTCCGCCCCAAAGGGAAGGGACAAAAGGGGAAAACGGACCCAGCTCAGGATCCCTCGGGGTCGCCAACGCCCGAACTCACCAGCCGTGAGCCCCTGAGGGTGTAGCATTATCGACGGTGCACCAGAAGTGGTGGGGCTACATACACCCTGCCTCCTTAAGGGCCTTGAGCACAAGGCAGGAGGTAAAAGGAAAAGAACAAGAAGGCTGACCCCTCACAGAAGGAGGGTATCAGGAAAGATGAGACAAGGGCCAATTAAGGCGGGAAAGGAAGAGACTCCCTAGGCCTCGGATACCCTAATACCGTCGGGGTCGGAAGAGAACAAGAGTTGACCAAGGAAGGTCGACAGGAAAGAAGAAAGAGAGGAGCCCGGCACAAGTAAGTGGAAGCAATGCCGGACTCAGCTGGGGCCCCGTGGTCGCCAACCCACAACCCACTAGATGTGAGCCCCTGGGGGTGACCCTGGTCGACGATGCCGCCTCCGCCGCCTTCGACGCGGCTTTCGCCGACCGTTTGTTTGGGGAGAAAGTCGAAGGAGAGTAAGTCTTCAACATCCTCCCCTGCTGTGCGGGCGGAGCAGCCTTTGCTCGCACAGCCTTCTTTGGCGCCGAAGGTGGGGTTGAAGTCACCTTCGGGCTCTCTTTCTGATTCTGGGGATTAGCTAGAGATGTAGATGGCAGCGGTACATAAGAAGGTTTCACAGTTGAGACAAAAGATGAGGTGGCCGGGACCAAATTTGGTATTGTTGTACCCCTAGGGTACGCTACCCCCATCCTCTAAGTAAAATCTACAAAACACCAAAATTACAAACTTCTAATCTAAAAACCCTATAAATTACCACCGATAAATTACATGAAGAACAATTAGCACATACATGAACTCAAGTAGCCTCGTAGCCCAGGCAATGACCCGGGAGAGGTGCACAACTCGGTAGGAATGTGAGGATTCCGCCGATCGAGCACACAAAAGGTATAAGTACCCCAGAGGTCAGGTACCTGGGATCATCAATCAATCAGTCCTCACTCAGTGCACCGACGTGTTGAACCTCTGCTGTCTGCCGGACGGGTAAGTGTCTTAGCGATCACTACACTCACCACTACACTACACACTCACCTACCCCTGTGCTTGGACTGTTATTATTTCTTATTAATTGTTATTAGAACTGCTAGCTCTATTAGTGTACCTCCAGATCGAGGTACACATTCAACTCATAAATACTAGAAGCCACTGGTCTTATTCTTTTATTTATTTATGTAGTAGGTTCCTACCCTATTAAATTCCACTTTAGGTAGGACTTAGAATTAGCCTTATTGTGTACTTGCTTAATTGCTGCTTGTAGTCAGCTGAGCGTCCTTGCTCCGCGCTGACACTAGCGAACTCTCCGCTTACTCGCGTGCGTACGACTCACTGTAGACCGCGTGGCGCAATTGTCGCGCTCTGAATTATAACCTAATAGCTCTTGTATTCTACCCCTTTACCTAAAACTACCCCGTCAAACAGTACATTGGGGATTTCTCCTGGCTGATCGCACTGTCGATCTCCACTCATAAAACACTCCCTACCTCTTACAGTATTTGCCAAGCTTGACCCCCATTTTAGACTAATTTCACCCCCTAGATTAATTATTTGTACAGGCATCCCTCACAGGAACCTTATAAAGGACGAGTTGTGCAACCAAGATGACTTCGCTCGCCCACAGGGAGCAAGCCATACAATAAAATATTTTATACACAAATACCATATCACCTGCAGGTAATAGGTAATAGGTAATAGGTACTAGGTAATAGATAATAGGTTATGATTAAATATTAAGTTAGAGTGCACTCGTAATAATATTGAAAGGTATAGAATAGTGTTAATAATGGTATAGTTGCGCAACGACGGTAATAACAGAAGGTTGATAAATAATTAAGAGAAGTTGGTTTTGCTATTAAAGAATGATAACAGAATTAAGAGAATTTGGTTTTGTTCTTATATAAGGTTAATATAAGTAAGAGAATTTGGTTTTGTTTTTGTGTAGAATATTGATATAAGTAACAGAGTTTTGTTTTAGGTTTTAATGGTTTTAATGCTTATAAATAGTATGTTGACTTGAAAAATTTTCTGGAAATGTTATTATTATTTAGACATGAAATGAGAACATATGGATGATTTTATGATACACGTTGTTTTTTCCTTTCTATTCTTCTAAATTCCACATTGTAAAAATGTCGCATTTCCCCCAAACAATAAAACACTTTTAAATTTAACCCTTTAATTACACCCTGCGACATTTATTTCATTCTGTCTCTATACTTTATCCCTTTTACACACATGCAGGGCACGCGAGAACAGTTTTTCATCCACACCGGAGGCAAGTAATTATATATGTATCAGTAACCTCCCCCTTCAACCCTCGGATGTTTTTTTCCTCTCGTGTGTTCCTGCACCTCTTAATTTACATTGTTGCAATTGAAATTTTTATACTATGTACTGTTTTATTTAGCAAGTTATTATGTTTGTTTACACATACAATAGGGATCCATGTTATATCCCATCAAGTAAATATATCCTATGAAAACAAGTAAGCTTCACACCCCATTGTTGAATTTTTAAAAAAGAAATGTAAAGAAATATTGTTCCCCTCATCACAAACACCTACACTTGATCGCTAAGCACACCCGGACACCCAATCATTAGAAGGCACACATATTCAGCCTCCAAATTTCGACATTTACCAGTATATCACTAAATTTATATCTACCCCCTGACTTACCCCTATCTTCCACGAGGCTACCAACCCACCCCCTACGACGCCAACCATACAACTATGACCTAAATTGAAAGAAGAAAAGAAGAGAAGAACAGAAGACACAAGACTATCAAGAAAGAAGAAGATGTCCTATTTTTTCAAAAACCACCCCCACGTCTTCGTCCAGTTATCGAGGACGATAACTAACCCTACAAAGGGGGTTGTTGTACCCCTAGGGTACGCTACCCCCATCCCCTAAGTAAAATCTACAAAACACCAAAATTACAAACTTCTAATCTAAAAACCCTATAAATTACCACCTATAAATTACATGAAGAACAATTAGCACATACATGAACTCAAGTAGCCTCGTAGCCCAGGCAATGACCCGGGAGAGGTGCACGACTCGGTAGGAATGTGAGGATTCCGCCGATCGAGCACACAAAAGGTATAAGAACCCAAAGGTCAGGTACCTGGGATCATCAATCAATCAGTCCTCACTCAGTGCACCGACGTGTTGAACCTCTGCTGTCTGCCGGACGGGTAAGTGTCTTAGCGATCACTACACTCACCACTACACTACACACTGAGATCTCCACTCATAAAACACCCCCTACCTCTTACAGTATTTGCCAAGCTTGACCCCCATTTAAGACTAATTTCACCCCCTGTACTTGGACTGTTATTATTTCTTATTAATTGTTATTAGAACTGCTAGCTCTATTAGTGTACCTCCAGATTGAGGTACACATTAAACTCATAAATACTAGAAGCCACTGGTCTTATTCTTTTATTTATTTAGCTAGTAAGTTCCTACCCCATTAAATTCCACTTTAGGTAGGACATAGAATTAGCCTTATTGTGTACTTGCTTAATTGCTGCTTGTAGTCAGCTGAGCGTCCTTGCTCCGCGCTGACACTAGCGAACTCTCCGCTTACTCGCGTGCGTACGACTCACTGTAGACCGCGTGGCGCAGTTGTCGCGCTCTGAATTATAACCTAATAGCTCTTGTAAACTACCCCTTTACCTAAAACTACCCCGTCAAACAGTACATTGGGGAGTTCTCCTGGCTGATCGCACTGAGATCTCCACTCATAAAACACCCCCTACCTCTTACTGTATTTGCCAAGCTTGACCCCCAATTTAGACTAATTTCACCCCCTAGATTAATTATTTGTACAGGCATCCCTCACAGGAACCTTACAGTATTATGGCTCTATAATCAATCGTTGGAGAAGGCGAAATCGTGGTATGGTACTTCTTGCGGTCCTCCTGGTAGGTGAGACCAACCAGGGCTTTGGTCTACTGGATTTTCTTCTCACGCAGGAAGACAGGGCAGTTCCTGTCCCGAGGAGAATGAAATCCAAGGCAATTAGTGCATTGATATGGTGTTGTGCACTCTTCTGCTTCGTGGGGTACCTTACCGCATGTTCCACAGACGTCAGGCTTCGAGCATCGGGATAACATGTGCCCGAACTTCTGGCACTTATAACACCTCATTGGTGGAGGGATATAAGGCCGAACGTCACAACGGTAACTTGTAACCTTGACTTTCTCCGGGAGCACCGAAAGCTCAAAGGAAATAATGAAAGCACCAGTATCCACGATTTGACCATTGACCTTGCGCGTAATGCGCCGGACATCAGTCACGTGACGGTGCTGCATATCCTCTTTGAGCTCCTCATCAGTGTTCAGAATCAGGTCCCGGTGGAAAATGACTCCCCGGGCCAGATTCAGAGACGTGTGCTTTTCCACTTTGACAGGGATATCGCCAAAGTGGTCACATTTCAGGAGTTGTTCAACCTGCTCACCAGTCCTAGTCTTGAGCAACAAGCTACCGTTTTTCATCTTTTGTACCTTCTCAAGCTCGCCATAGACCCCTTTTACGTGCCGAGAAAACAAAATAGACTTTACCATCTTGAAATCACCCCCATCCGTTCTGGTTGCGACCAGAAACTTGGGAGTGTTAGCACCCAGATTCTCACGACCAGACTGTTCCCAGGGGGTTGATCCCCGTAGGGAATCAAAAGTTAAAGACTTGGGTTGCGGACCACCCTGATGGGAGATATTCCCTTTCTATCCCATGGCCATTTCATCCTCCCTGAATGCCACCGACTCCAATCACCGGCTGTCTCTGTAGGCACTACCCAGCCAAGGCAAGGCCCGCCTAGTTTGGAAGGCATTGCCTGTCGGTGTGGCCAGATCGAACAGGCTCCCGAGCGTAGTCGCACACTTAGGTGGCCCTTCCCCTGACAGCACGCACATGTAATTTTGAGTGCCAGACCTCAAAAACATGAACGGAAAAAGGCGTGCGATATAACCTAATGAGAGTTATATCGCACAAAGTGGGGCGTTTAGAGCTGGCTGTCAAAGCCGTAAAGGGGACCTGGGCTACGACTGGCAGGGTATACCTGTGAGTGTATTCCATCCCTCCCACCCACGGGAGGTCCAATTCGCAAGACAAGCCGGAAACCTAAAAGAATAACCAAGGTCGCCCCTTTTAGTCGCCTCGTACGACAGGCAGGGGGCAGCTCTGACCCTGGATATCGGCTCACCATGGCCTGGAACAGCCTCGAATGGACGGAGGAGTCCGTGTCCGACTTGGGGCCGTTGTGCAGATCCAGGATGTTATCAGGGCGAGAGACCATCCACGGAGGGGCCTTGCTAGTTACTCGGACGATACAGGAAACATAAGGAAATCGGAACTGCCGGTAAGAGTCATCCAAGCGAATCCCCGCCGGCCGAGTGGCTCGGGCGAGCGCATCATACAGTTGGTAAACAAACATGGATAACTTGGATGAAGTGGCATCTGTCGAATAGTTGCAGCATAGGTCAGCAGTACGTGTTGGCGCCTCAGAAGTAAAGGAGGAACGCCAGCCTCGGCGAGCAAGCTGATGACTGGGCTGATCCGAAGGCTCCCGTCGCCAGCCTCCAACCGCCGTGGTGGACGCTGTTCAGTTTAACAAGCACTGACTTACGGGCCGAACCATATGCTACACTGCCATAAACGAGTCTAGATAAAATAAGTGCCTTATAGAAACGTAGGAGAACCGCGGTCCGCCCCCAACGATGTGCCACTAGGAAACTGCAACACGTCAAGTTTCTTAGCACAGGCAGTTTTCAAACACCACACGTGTGGCTCCACGTTAATTTATGATCGAAAAGAAGCCCAAGGAACCGGTACGTAGCAACAACAGGCAAATCTACATTGCCCAGATAAAACTCAGGATGAGGATGGAGAGTGCGCTTTCGGCAGAAATGGACAACCGAGGTCTTAGCAGTTGATAACCGAAAGCAATGCTCTAGTGTCCACGGTTCCACTCTCCGAATAGCTTGTTGTAGCTGTCGTTCATCGACCGCCATATTTTGCGCACTATAATGTAGAGCGAAGTCGTCTACATATATCGACGGTGCCACTGCTGGACCAGCAGCAGCGACTATACCGTTTATGGCAATCGCAAATAATATTACGCTAAGCACCGATCCCTGTGGGACTCCGTTTTGCTGTACATGATATTGCGAATATGTACCCCATATTCGGCCACGGAATAGGCGAATCAATCAATCAATGTCTAAAGGCAATGCCTTGTCGATTCAACCATTGTCTTCTGTCTTCAGCATGTCTTTTCATCTCACAATAGGAACCACATCCTATGTTTTGTATCAATGCTTGAAGGAATTGCTTCCTAGGTCGACTTCGTCCCTTCTTTCCTAAGACCATTCCTTCTAGTAGATTGGTTATAAAGGTATTATGACGCACGGTGTGTCCAATTAATTTAGCTGTTCTTCTATGTACTGTTACCATCAGCTGTTTCCTTCCCTGGAATTCTCGCAGTAAACTTTCGTTTGTTCTTTTTTCGGTCCAACTGACCTTTAGCATTCGCCTCCAGACCCACATCTCAAACGCTTCAAGCAGTTTCCTATCCTCTTCTCGAATTGTCCAAGATTCACTTCCATATAAGAGTACGCTCCACACGAATGACATCACAAAATTTTTCCTAATCTCAATATCTAGATGTATATTGGTCAGAAGAGTTCTTTTGTTGCTGAATGCTTGTTTGGCAAGCGCTATTCTTCTTCTTATCTCTTTGCTGCAGCGGTTATCATTTGTGATTTAACTTCCGAGGTATGGGAAACTGGTGACTTGTTCCACTACTTTGTTAGCAAGCCTGATGTTGGTGTGATTTCGCTCAGGATGTTCACTTACAACTAATAATTTTGTCTTCTTCACGTTAATGTTTAGGTATAAATCTACTAATTATGATGACAGTATATTCAGCATCTTGGATAATTCCTTTTCTGAGTCTGCAACCACTGCTATACCATCTGCAAAGCGAATACAAAGGATTTGTTGTCCATTTATTCTAATTCCTTTTGTGTTCGTTTTGAACTTATTTATAGCTTTTTCGATGAATACATTCAAGAGGTACGGTGAAAGGGGGCAACCCTGTCTTACTCTCTTCCTGATTTTTATTTCCTGGCTGCTTCCTTTAATGTCTACTATTGTGGTATGATTTTCATAAAATCTTAGTATCAGCCTCCTATCCTTCCAGTCTAATCCTGAAGATTTAATAATTTTGAAGAGATGGTCCCAACTTACATTATCAAAGGCCTTTTCAATATCTGCAAATGCTATATATGTGTTTCTATTCATCTCCATTCTTCTTTCTAATATTGTTCGTAGAGCCAAGAATGCTTCTCTTGTTCTCATTCCTTTCATGAAACCAAACTGAACTGGGTCAATTTGGAAATCAAGTTTGTTATTTATTCTGGCTTTTAGTATTGACAATAAAATTTTAGATGCATGAGAGAGCAGTGTTATGGTTCTGTGTTTAGAGCATTCTGTACTAATTCCTTTCTTTGGTATCATAACTGTTCTGCTTTTGGCGAAGTCTTCAGGAATTTTGCCACTATCATAGCATCTGCAGATTGCATCATAAAGTAGGTCTTTCATTTTCTCACCCATATTCTTTAGTAGTTCTCCCGGTATGTTATCTGGACCGCAAGCTTTATTGTCACTTATTCTTTCAAGCGCTGATTCAAATTCTCTTCTTGTGATAGCAGGGCCCTTATAATTTTCTTCTATATCATCTTCCGGTTCAATATACCATGTTTTATTAGATACATTCCCATCATATAATTCTTCAATATATTCTTTCCACCGCATACTGACTTCATCCGCATTTAATAAGATTTTCCCATTTTTATCCTTTATTATAGAACTTTTCACTTTCGGTTTCTGGTTTAAGGCTCTGATGTGTCTATAAGCCCTGACAGATTTTCCCTCAGGAATATAATTTCCTATGTTCTTAGCTATCTCAGCCATCCATTCCTCTTTGGCTCTCCTAAAAAGGGTTGTAATTTGATTTTTAACAAGTCTATGTTGTTCCTAACTTCTTATGGTATTCTCCCTCCTATGCTGGTTTCTCTTTACTATCAGATCCAATATTTCTCTTGTAATCCACGGTTTCCTTGGTTCCAAAATTCTTGTTCCCAGTGTTTTACGAGCTATACTTATCAAACCTTCTTTTATATCTTCCCATTTCGATTCTTCAAGTCTTCTAGCAAGTTCATTCGTTTTGTGGGCGAAAATCACTTTATTGTTATTGTCCTTTAGTTTAGTCACATCAAGAGGTTTCGTTTTTCTATGTCGGTTCTTTTTCAGTTGGATATTGCATTTGGCCATGACTAGGAGATGATCACTGTCAATCTCTGCTCCAGGGTAGCTATGGCTTGATTTAACTTCAGTGCGATATCTTCTCTTGACAAGTATATAATCATTCTGATAACAAGCAGTGTCACCCGGGGCTGTCCAGGTATATCTTCGCCGTAATGGTACTTCAAATAATGTGTTTGTCACGATCAAATTGTACTGATCACAGAAGTCAAGTAATCTCTCTCCTTGTTTGTTCCTGATACCTAGTCCAAACTTCTCAAATCCTTCCCGATCTGGATGACTTCCAACAATAGCGTTTAAATCTCCCATAGTTATTACATTATCTGATTCCTTTATCAGATTCCATATTTGGTCAATATGTTCGTACATAGGCGAATGGACAGAAAATTCGCAATAAAGACCGGCAAGTACCTTGGAATTTCCATTGATGTAGGGTAGATGCCGTAACGCCAAGTGGTGTCAAAGGCCTTCTCGAGGTCAAAGAAAACAGCGACTAGGTGTTGTCTCCGGAGAAAGGCATCCTGTATGGCGGTCTCCAGACGTACCAGATGGTCGTTGGTACAACGAAACTTCCTGAAACCTCACAAGTATTCAGACAGGAGTCCTCGTCTCTCCAGAACCCACACCGGTCGCCGATTGACCATCCTCTCAAAGTGCTTGCACAGACCATTTGTGAGACAAATAGGTCTGTAACTCCCTGTCAAATTGGGATCCTTATCGGGCTTCAGAATAGGTATACTTATATTTTCCTGCCATTGCGCTGGAAGCACACCTTCCAACCAGATACGATTAAACACCCTGAGCAAATATCGAATGCTCCTCTCGTTATGGTGTTTAAGCATCTGGTTGTGGATATTATCCGGGCCGGGAGACGTGTCCTTGCAGAGCGCCAACGCTCCGCGGAGTTCCCATTCCGTAAAGGGCACGTTGTACTCCTCTGAAGCGCGGGAAGTAAAACAGAGCTGGAAGCGTTCTGCCTCGCGTTTCAAAGCAACGAAATCTGGAGCATAATTATCCGAACCGGATATATCGGCAAAATACGAGGCGAGATGGTTTGCAACGGGATAAGGTGATGATGATAATTGTTGTTTTAAGGGGCCTAACATCTAGGTTATCGGCCCCTAATGATCTGGGTGATAGCGAAGATGATAATGAAACGGAAACCAGAACGAAAATTAAGTGAGACGGAAAATACTTACAAAAAGGAACTCGGATTGAAACGACTCACAAAATGTTCTTACAAAAGGGAATTTAGAACGAAAAGATTCACAAAAGGAATAGATTGAAAAATACCCACAAAATGAAGGCTAGGTTCAAAATACGTACAAAATGCAATGTAGCGTCGAAATACTTACAAAATGCAACTGAAATTCAAAATACTTACAAAATGCAAATGAGATCGAAAATACGTACAAAATGCAATTGAGGTTCAAAATACTTACAAAATGCAATTGAAATTGAAAATACACAATGCAATTCAGATTGAAATAGGCCTTATCCCAGTTCCAATCCAAATTATTCACAAAGTGCAATCGAAATTCAAAATACTTACAAAATGCAATTGAAATTGAAAATGCTTACAAAATGTACGATGATTCCAACGACTCATGTGGATTGACAATACTTACAAAAAGCAATTTAGATTGAAAATACTTGACAAAATGTAATTTAGATTCAAAATACCCACAAAATGCAATTGAGAATCAAAATATGTGCAAAATGCCCCCAAACAAAATGCAATTTAGATTCAAAATTCGTGCGAAATGCGGTTTTGGTTGAAAATACTTACAAAATGCAATTGAAATTCAAAATACTCACTAAAAGGCCCCGCAACCTGCATTGAAAGACTTACTAAAAAGCAATTTAGATTGTCAATCTTTACAAAATGCAATTGAGGTTGAAAACAATCGCGAGATGTAATTTAGATCGAAAAAACTTACAAAATGCAACATAGATCAAAAATGCCTTAAAAATCGATAAAAGGGAATTTAGATACACGGTGATTCGAGTAACAAAAACAGTGCGGGAATCTGAAAGAGAAAAGGAAATAGAAGGAAAAGAGGAGAGGGGAGGGGAGAGAGGAGAAGGTCCGCCCCAAAGGGAAGGGACAAAAGGGGAAAACGGACCCAGCTCAGGATCCCTCGGGGTCGCCAACGCCCGAACTCACCAGCCGTGAGCCCCTGAGGGTGTAGCATTATCGACGGTGCACCAGAAGTGGTGGGGCTACATACACCCTGCCTCCTTAAGGGCCTTGAGCACAAGGCAGGAGGTAAAAGGAAAAGAACAAGAAGGCTGACCCCTCACAGAAGGAGGGTATCAGGAAAGATGAGACAAGGGCCAATTAAGGCGGGAAAGGAAGAGACTCCCTAGGCCTCGGATACCCTAATACCGTCGGGGTCGGAAGAGAACAAGAGTTGACCAAGGAAGGTCGACAGGAAAGAAGAAAGAGAGGAGCCCGGCACAAGTAAGTGGAAGCAATGCCGGACTCAGCTGGGGCCCCGTGGTCGCCAACCCACAACCCACTAGATGTGAGCCCCTGGGGGGAACGGGATAAGGATCTGTAACCAATTCATTATCAATAGAAATTCCCGGAACAGTAGAAGATGTCTGAATTCCCGAAATGCATCGTAGTTTAGTCCAAACTTGAGAGGAGGGGATACATGCCGTAATAGACGACACACACCGTTCCCATGCTTATTTCTTACTCTGGCGGATAAGAATCCGTGCCTTGGCACAAACGTTCTTAATCGCCAACAAATTGGCCATGGTTGGCCACCGACGGTAGTGCTTACGAGCTCGACGACGGTCTCTAATGGCCGTTGCAATATCCTCTGTCAACCAGGGGACGAGTTTGCGACGAGTAGTTCCAGAAAAAGATGGAATGGACTCCTCGGCGGCAGCAAGAAGCACATCAGTGGTGTGCCGTACCTCGTCATCGATGCTGCGCATCCCAGATCATCAAATACAGCGTGTTCTGTAAATGATGGCCCATTTGCCCAAATAAGTACCCAACGACTGGGTAACGCCACGGGCTTCTGGCTGAGAAGAGTAAAACGATCGGGAAATGGTCACTGTCACATAGGTCATCGTGTACGTACCAACCAAAATGAGGAACTAACGCACGGCTAGACACACTCAAGTCAATGCGTGAGTACGTGCCGTGCGTTAAGCTAAAATGAGTGGCTTCCCCCGTATTTTACAATGATAAATCCAGTTCTTGAATTAAGCCCTCCACGTCCATGCCTCGGGGGCACGAAGATGGTGATCCCCATTGTGGATGATGTGCATTGAAATAACCCAGGAGTGCTCTACAAGATCAAAGACAGCGTTAACATCAAGGAGCTGGTTCGGTGGTGGAAGGTACAAATTACAAACAGTCGTCTTAACAGGCAATGACACGCAAACTGCAATAGCTTCCAGAGGAGTAGTTAACGGAAACTCTGAACTATAGCAGTAAGAGCGAACGAAAGTGCAGACGCCCCCGGAGGCCCGGGCGCTGTCTGTTCGCTCTTTCGAGTATAGTCGGAAACCCCTCAGGACCATCTGATGGAGAGGCCTGAGCTTTTTGTTTCCTGTAAACAGACTACAGTCGCTGCGTATTGGGCTATGAGCTGACGTATCTCAGTCAAATGCATTGTTATAACTGTTGCAATACCACTGTAACAGTGCCATAGTGTGAACTTTGAAACTAAGGAAAAGAAGCAGCAAGCTACAACTTAACCATTATCGGATCATCGCCCCCCTAGTCGACCACAAGCTCCATGTCCTCGTTCGAGGTCGTGGTGTGGGTCGACCCAGCGGACGATTTCCGTGACGCGTGTCGCCGGCCGTGGGACTCCGAGGGGAGCGCGCAGTCTTGGTGGGGGGAGGGGGGCGGAATGTCCCCAGGCACAGAAACATCCACAGCAGGCAGGGAAGATGGCTTCCCCCTTTTTTTTTTTTTTTTTTTTTAGAGTAACGGAACGCGCAGTGCGCGCTCTCTTCCTCCCCGCCTCCTTAGGTTAATTAGACGGGTGAGGAGACGAACTCCTGACCCTGGTCGACGATGCGCCTCCACCGCGTTCGCAGACTGTTTGGGCGGGGAGGGTTTTGTCCGACTCCCCCCGGTGGCCTTCGCTCGCATAGCCTGCTCAGTGGCCGATGGTGGAGATGGAGTCACCTTCGGGCTTTTGTTCTTATTCATAGGTGCTGGTTCCATGACAGACTTATTTGCAGGTTTCATAGCTGGTACAAAGGATGAGGTAGACTGAACAAAATTTGGTATTAAAACGAACAGGACAATCGTGGTATGGTACTTCTTGCGGGCTTCCTGGTAGGTGAGACCATCCAGGGGTGATCTCCTGGATGTTCTTCTCACTCTGGAAGACAGGGCAGTCCCTGTCCCGAGGAGAATGAAATCCAGGGCAGTTAGTGCACTGGTAGGGTGTTGTGCACTCTTCTGCTTCGTGTGGTACCCTACCGCATGTTCCGCAGATTTTTGGGCTCGAGCATCGGGATAACATGTGGCCGAACTTCTGGCAGTTATAACAGCTCATTTTTACGTCACAACGGTAACTTGTAACCTTGACTTTCTCCGGGAGCACCGAAAGCTCAAAGGAAATTATGAAAACACCAGTGTCCACGATTTGACCATTGACCTTGCACGTAATGAGCCCGACATCAGTCACGTGACTGCGCTGCATATCATCCTTGAGCTCCTCGTCAGTGTTCAGAATCAGGTCCCGGTGGAAAATAACTCCTCGGACCAGATTCAGGGACTTGTGCTCTTCCACTTTCACAGGAATCTCGCCAAAGTGGTCACATTGTAAAAGTTGTTCAACTTGCTCACCAGTCCTAGTCTTGAGCAACAAGCTACCGTTCCTCGTCTTTTGTACTTTCTCAAGCTCACCATAGACCCCTTCTATGTGGCGAGAAAACAAAATAGATATAACCAGCTTGAAATTACCCTCCCCCCCCCCCCATCTGTTATGGTCGCTACCAGAAACTTGGGGGGTGTTAGCACGTACAGATTGTTCCCAGGGGGTTGATCTCCGTAGGGAATAAAAAAATTCAATGTCTGCAGTCCTTACTTGAATTGAAACAGATACACTAATACGGCCACCACAATTAACACCGGTTATCAGACAGATTCTACACACCCAAAGTAGACGGGGCTACATGGCCGCGTTGTCGCAGCCCCTAAACTGATGTAACAACCGAACTTTGATGGATATGATATTTCACATACCGGTACTAAGAAAGCTTAGCGATATTTCCAGTTTTCAAAAAAAAAAGAAGGCCCCCATCAGTACCCTATTCGTCTGATTTTGCCCATTAACGATCTCGACCGAGATATTGGTTATATTGAACGTACAGATTTGAAAGTAATTGGTGAAAAATGACTGGTTATCGAGTAAACAAGAATGTGCAGCATTCTGGACAACTCTACCTTAAAATATGGTGATGATGATAATTGTTGTTTTAAGGGGCCTAACATCTAGGATATCGGCCCCTAATGGTTTAGGTTATCGTGAAGATGATAATGAAATGCTAACTATAACTAAAACTTACTACTAACTTATATAATAGAATAAGAAATGGAAAACAAAAGAAGAATAAGGCAAAAAAGAACAAGATGAAAAGAAATGTGCTAATCCCTCGAAGAATGAGGACTGAGGGACTAAGAATGAAGGAAAGCCATGAAAGGCAGATAGGAAAAGGAAAGAGACGAGGGTCCGCCCCAGAGGTAATGGATAAAAGAGGGAGAACCGGAGCCAGGTCAGGAACTCACCACCCGTGAGCCCCTGAGGGTGTAGCAATATCCAGGAGCACCAGAAGTGGTGGGGCTACAAACACCCTGCCTTCTTGAGGGCCTTGAGCAGAAGGCAGGAGATAACGTGAAAAGAAAAAGAAGGCTGACCCCTCGCGGAAGGAGGGCATCAGTAAAGATGAAATAAGGGGCAATTAATGCGGGAAAGGAAGAGACCTAGGCCTCGGATATCCTAATACTGTTAGTTAGTTAGTTAGATATTGTTGTTTTAAGGGGCGGAACTACGAGGTCATCTGCCCCTCTTAACACAGATTAAGGAATACAAATTTTGGATTGAATTTAAAATTTTGAGGTGGACATCTAAATTTAAAAAGACCAAAAATTAATAAAACAAAAGCAAACAATTCAATAAAAAATAAAAATTATAAAAATAAACAAAAATTACGGAAAAAACAAAACACTATCATTCAAAAACGAACAAGTCGTTGAGTCAATGTTCACTGGAAAATTTAGATTGCTGGCCCTAACCCACTCTCACTTATAAAGCGGATAACGCGATCAGCAGCCACCGCGTCATCGGCTAATATAAGTTTGAGTGTCGTCTGCAAACCAAGGTTTCTTCGCAAGTCAGCAAGATCCACACACTGGGTGAAAATGTGGGCCACGGTGAATACGGCTCCACAGGTACAAAGTGGGGGGTCTTCCCTTCTCATTAGGTACGAGTGGGTGGATCTTGTATGACCTATCCTAAGCCTACACAAAATGACGGACTCTCTCCGGGCCCGGAAGGAGCTCCGCCACACGCGAGTAGTTCCCTTGATCGCTCTCAGTTTACTGGGCAGTGGGTCAGCTAGCCACTGACTCTCCCAAAAAGCCAGAACTTGTAGGCGTAACTGAGAGCGAATATCTCTAGCGGGTACCTCCATTGGTCGAGGTGGTAGTGATACCGCCTCTTTTGCAGCTTGATCTGCTAACTCGTTTCCCGCAATTCCCATGTTGCTTGGAAGCCACAGAAAGGTGATTCGAGTGTCAGCGTGGCACAGCCCGGCTAGTAGGTCGTGGATTCGCTGCACTAGGGGGTGTTGCGGGAAACATGTAGCAATTGACTGCAACGAACTCAAAGAGTCGGTACACACGAGAAAGAGGATTCGTGCATCCTGTAGTGCAAACTGCAGAGCTTCATAAATGGCAACGAGCTCCGCAGTAAACACACTACAGGCCTCAGGCAAAGAGATCTTGGTACTTGCACCATCAATAACGTAAGCACAACCCACTTTCTCGTCCACCTTCGAACCATCCGTGTATAGAATGCCAGCGTCCGGAAATTGGTGAACTATGCTGTGGAACTGCCTCCGGTAAACGGTCGCATCCGTGTTCACTTTAGGACCTTGGTGAAGGTCTAACCGAATTTCCGGACGCGGGACTTGCCACGGAGGCACCTCGCTAGATGTCCGGATCATACAGGGACCTACAGCCACTCCTATTTCAGTACACGAGCTATCAAGTCTAATACCAACCGGCCGAGTGGCACGAGGCCGGTTGGCGTACCCCTGGTGGTTTTTGGGTACCGAAGAGAGCTTGATAGGTTGGGTGTTGCGGCATTTGACGCACATTGGCAGCATATGTTAAAAGCATATGTTGGCGTCTATAATTTAAAGGTGGAACACCCGATTCGGCGAGTAGGCTGGGTATCGGGCTGGTCCGGAAGGCACCGGTAGCCAGCCTAACGCCACTATGGTGGATACTGTCCAGCATTTTCAAGGTTGCCGGCCTTGCTGAACCGTATGCCGCCGAACCATAGTCCAGCCGGGACAGGACGAGGGCTTGGTAGAACCGTAGCAGCACGGCACGGTCAGCCCCCCACGTAGTGCCACTAAGAAACTTGAGCATGTTCAGTTTCCTGAGACATGTCATTTTCAATTGCCGTATATGGTGCTGCCACGTTAACTTGCTGTCAAAATGGAGCCCCAGGAAGCGATAAGTGTCAACCAACGACAACGCAGCATCCCTGAGATGTAGTTCAGGGTGTAAATGTAGCCTCCGTAGCCGACAAAAATGGACGACGGAGGTTTTCGCTGCTGAAAAACGAAAACCCCGGTCGTGAGCCCACCCGTCGACCCGGTTGATAGCTAGCTGCAATTGCCGTTCCACGACTGCCATACTTCCAGAGCTGTAATGCAGAGCTAAATCGTCTACATACAGCGATGGAACTACCGCGGACCCGGCGGCGGCAACAATGCCATTAATGGCAATCGCGAACAAGGTGACACTCAGCACCGAACCCTGAGGAACTCCATTTTCTTGGGTACAGTATTGCGATAATGTCCTACCGACCCTTACACGGAAGAGTCGGACGGACATGAAATTCGCAATGAAAGTCGGTAAGTTACCACGGAGTCCCCACTTGTGAAGGGTGGAAAGGATCCCGTAGCGCCATGTGGTGTCGTAGGCTTTCTCGAGGTCAAAGAAAACCGTGACTAGGTGCTGCTTTTGGAAAAAAAAGCCTCCTGTATGGCGCTCTCAAGTCGCACCAGATGGTCAGTGGTGGACCTATGACAGCGAAAACCACATTGGTACTCAGACAGGAGACCTTTATCCTCCAAGAACCACACCAGTCGACGGTTCACCATCTTTTCGAGCAGCTTACATAGGTCATTTGTCAAACAAATGGGCCTATAGCTGCTTACAAACTTGGGATCCTTTCCAGCCTTAGGAATCGGTATCACGATCCCCTCTCGCCATTGAGATGGAAACTCCCCTTCAATCCATATACGATTGAAGAGGATCAACAGTTGTTTTATACTGGCTTCGCACAGATGTTTTAACATTTGATTATGTATGTTATCCGGTCCAGGAGCCGTATCCCTGCACAGTGCAACCGCACTGCGCAGTTCCCATTCAGAGAATGGTACATTATAGGACTCCGAAGCAGCAGTTGCAAAGGACAAGGGGTGAGTCTCTGCCTCCCGCTTCAGAGTCAGAAATGTAGGATCGTAACTCCCGGAGCAGGATACATCGGAGAAGTGCGAGCCAATGCTGTTGGCAATGGCGAGATGGTCCGTGATGATTTCTCCATTGATGGACACTCCGGGTATCGACAGTGATGTCGGGAGTCCGGAGATCCGACGAAGCTTAGTCCACACTTGAGATGAAGGAGTATGTGCCGTCATAGACGACACATACTTTTCCCACGTCGTTTTCTTACTCTCCCGAATCAGATACCGGGCTCTGGCACGCATCCTTCTAAAGGTGATAAGGTTGGCCATAGTGTTTTGCCTCCGATAGCATTTGAAAGCACGTCGACGATCTTTAATGGCTGCTGCAATCTCGGCTGTCCACCAAAGGACAAGCTTCCGGCGTGAGTTTCCGGATGAGGAAGGTATTGTTTCCTCAGCAGCAGCCAAAATACCATTCGTTATGTGATTGGTATGATCGTCGACACTCTCAAAGGTATCTTCGGCAAACACCGCACGTGCCATGAAAGTTGGCCAATCAGCCCGACGGAGAAGCCATTGACTTGGTAACTCGATGGCTCTCTGGTTCGGAAGAGTAACGATAATTGGAAAATGGTCACTATTACAAAGGTCATCGTGTACACCCCACTGTAGCAGGGGAACCAGCGCACGACTGCACAAGGTAATATCGACACTTGAATAAGTGCCGTGTGCAATAGAGAAGTGCGTAGGTTCCCCTGTGTTCAACAAACACAGGTCCAGCCGCCTGATCATCCTCTCAAAATCTCTCCCTTTACCGCTAGTGGTAGCGGAGCCCCAGATGGTGTTGTGGGCATTAACATCTCCCAGAAAGAGAAAAGGAGGGGGGAGCTGAGAGACTAGATCCTCCAGCTGTCCGTAATCCGGTTTAGAATCAGGCGGGATGTACACGTTACATACTGTTGCCATTACTGGCAACGAAGTACGAACTGCAACTGCTTCTAGCTGAGTACGCAACGGCACCTCTTCACTAAAGAGACTAGAGTGGACGAGAGTGCAGACGCCACCGGCGGCCACAGCTCCGTCCACCCGGTCTTTAGAGAAGAGTTTGAAGTGTCGCATTGTTGTCTCATGTCCAGGACGAAACCTGGATTCCTGAAGACAGACAATGTTTGCCGTAAACTGAGAAATCAATTGGCGTACTTCAGCGAGATGTCGAAAATAGCTATTACAGTTCCATTGTAATAGTGCCATAGTGTGGACTTAAGTAGAAGATAGTCGTCGTCTACTTATGCTTAACCGTTTGCCAACCATCCCTATCCTTAGGAGTAGGTGATAGGGTAGGAGAGCATTCCTCAATCTCCACATCTCCTTCGGAGGACGAAGAAAACGGAGCGAATGCTCTCTTGGTTGGCGAACGGTTATCGCCGGACTTTCCGGGTCTCGTCCTTGGTGAAGAGCGAGAGCGGTGACGAGGGACCTTCTCCCGGTCCGATGACTGGGAGTCCGTCCCCGGCACGTCCCGACTATTTTTCTTTTTGAACCGGCGTTGACGTCTATTTGGGGAAGTAGTTGGTCCCTTCCCCCCTGACGTCTCCGTCCTGCCAAACAATGCAGCACTTGCTAGCACTGCTCCTCCGGTGGTCGTGGAAGCAGAATTGCCAGCAGGTATTGGAGCTGCCTTTTCAGCAGGAGGGCAAGAGAGACGGCGATGAACAGTCTCTTTCTTACCCGCCGTTCCTGTTCCCTGTTTTGTTTGGCTGGATATGGGTCCAGCCGTGGCCGGCGAAGACTTCCTCCTCGAACGAGTCGGAGATTGCTTCTTCACTGGCCTTATCGGAGGAGTTGCCTTCTCCGATGGCGCCGGTTTAGTTGGAGGCACCTGCGCCTTTTGTTGGATGCCAGAAGAAGATTCCGTAACCTTCTTCTGGCTAACAGGGGTGATAATAGGGCTATTTGTAGCCCCTTTAACAGTGGTAACTCTTTTAGAACTTGTTTCCGTTGCCAAATTTGCCGCTTGATTACTAGATTCTTTTGATACCTTTTGAGCATATGATACTGAGAAAATAGGAGAGGCCATGGAGCGATATTTTCTGCGTGCTTCAGCGTAGGAGAGCTCGTCTAAGGTCTTTATTTCTTGAATTTTCTTCTCCTCTAGGAAGGCAGGACATTCCTTCCAGCGAGGAGAGTGCTCTCCCTTGCAATTTGGACATGCGGGAGGTGGTGTACATTCCGCTCCCTCATGAGTGGCCTTGCCACAGGAAAGACAGATAGGCTTTCCCGAGCAACGAGATGAGGTATGTCCAAATCGCTGACACTGAAAAAACCGCAATGGAGATGGAATATACGGTCGCACATCGAGAGTGTACATTGACACTTTGATCCTCTTGGGCAGGCTATCCGACTCAAACGAAAAGATGAACGCCCCGGTGTCAACTAGTACACCATTCATCTTACGTTTGATTCGTCTCACCTCGACAACGCCATGCTTTCCAGTTCTTTCCAGGATACGCTCGTCGGTAGTGTTCACCAGGTCCCTATGAAATACTCACCCTTTCTTCAGGTTTAGGGACTGGTGCTTCACTACCTCGACTGGAATACCACCGAAACTTGTCGTCCCAAGAAGACCATCTGTCTGTCTCTTTCCTTGAGTTTTTATCAAGAGTGCGCCGTTTCGCAGCTTTTTTACTGTGTCTACATCGCCCCATTTCCCCTCAATTGCATCATGTAAATCAAACGGATCAACGTTTGTAAAATTTTGCCCATCGGTCCTTGTTACCTTAAGGTACCGAGGGAAAAACGTTGAATCCTTTTCATCAAGCGGCGAAACTAGAGGCATTAACTTCCTCTTCTTAAATTTTAAAGACGGCCTTGTAAGGGAGCCACCCTGTGAAATAATGGACGCTATGTTTGGTCCCACGAGTAGCTAGGGAACTAAAAGTCAACCCCCGGCAGAGCCCCGCTTGCCCGGGGTAAGGCTAAGGTTCTCCAGAGGTCGCCAGGTATCTGGAGGTGGGTCGCTTGTGACTACTCACCCAGTAGCCATTCATCACCTCGCCACGACCACTCAGCTTGTGATTAGGGGAGGATTCCACCTTCTGTCACGCACACACACATTTACACCAAAGAAAGAAAAGATGAGACAAGGGCCATCTAAGGCGGGAAAATGAAAGACTCCCTAGGCCTAGGATACCCTAATACCGTCGGGGTCGGAAAAGAACAAGAGTTGACCAAGAGAGGTCGACAGGAAAGAAGACGGAGAGGAGCCCGGCACAAGTAAGTGGAAGCAATGCCGGACTCAGCTGGGGTCCCGTGGTCACTAACCCACGTCCCACTAGTTGTGAGCCCCTGAGGGCTATCCTAATACTGTCGGGGTCGGAAGAGAACAAGAGTTGACCAAGTGAGGTCGACAGGAAAGACGGAGAGGAGCCCGGCACAAGTAAGTGGAAGCAATGGCGGCCTCAGCAGGGGCCCCGTGGTCGCCAACCCACATCCCATTAGATGTGAGCCTCTGGGGGATACCTTCAAGTAATACAAGGTGGTTAAAAACCAAAGCAAATAAGGCAAATCGGACATTCATATATTCACAAATTCGAATTCTTAAATTGACAATTATCACTCTCCAAAGGTTGATGATGATGATAATTGTTGTTTTAAGGGGCCTAACATCTAGGTTATCGGCCCCTGATGGTTTGGGTGATCGTGAAGATGAAAATGAAAAGCGAACTTAAAACTAAAACTAACTACCAACCTACATACTAGAAGAAGAAATGGAAAAACAAAAGGAGAATAAGGCAAATAAAGGACAGGAGGAAAAGAAATGCCCTCAACCCTCGAAGAAGGCGGATAGAGGGACTTGGAAGGAAGGAGAGCCATGAAAGGCAGATAGGAAAGTGAAAGAGGAGAGGGTCCGCCCCAAAGGTAAGGGACAAAAAGGGAAAACGGACCCAGCTCAGGAATCCCTCGGGGTCGCCAACTCCCGAACTCACCAGCCGTGAGCCCCTGAGGGTGTAGCATTATTTAGGGTGCACCAAAAGTGGTGGAGCTACATACACCCGGCCTCCTTGAGGGCCTTAAGCAGAAGGCAGGAGATAACATGAAAAGAAAAAGAATGCTGACCCCTCGCAGAAGGAGGGAATCAGGAAAGATGAGACAAGGGCCAATTAAGGCGGGAAAGGAAGTGACTCCCTAGGCCTCGGATACCCTAATACCGTCGGGGTCGGAAGAGAACAAGAGTTGACCAAGGGAGGTCGACAGGAAAGAAGACAGAGAGGAGCCCGGCACAAGTAAGTGGAAGCAATGCCGGACTCAGCTGGGGCCCCGTGGTCGCCAACCCACGCCCACTAGATGTGAGCCCCTGGGGGAACTCTCCAAAGGCAATGCATCGTCTCCGTCTGCCTTCAGCGCCAAATGACAATATGAACTTGAAATGCATAAAAAGTCTTAAAATGTAAAAGGTTGCTACTCCCTCTTACGACAAGGTCTGATGTAAAACGAGAGGGATCGTTCCCTGGTGATCACACACAATGTACGAATAATTTTAAAGCTTACCTGTACGTGCATCTCGTGGAGTGACATGGAACGTGGGCAGGAGCTGACTGGCAGTGTCTAGCACACTGGACCACCAATAACTCACGTGAGGCAGGCACCCTTCATTGGCCATAATGAGCTCGGCATTTGCCTATTTGCACATATAACCTACATATGTTTCATGCTTACTGATTCTATAGCGCCTATAATTGCCTATTTTCATAACGTGTGCCTGTGTTTATCTCAATGATGATGATAATTGTTGTTTGAAGGGGCCTAACATCTAGGTTGTCGGCCCCTAATTGTCTAATAATGTTATTGGCTTTACGTCCCTCTTAACTACTCTGGCATTGAGAGACGCCGGGGTGCGAGAACTTATGCCCCGAAGGGGATCTGAACATGCCAGCAAAACGCACATGGCTTCCTCGCATTTGCGCACCTTCAAATGCCAGCTGACTGCACCAGGACACAATTTGTCACAAACCTGCAATTTTGGGCCCAGCAAGCTAGAACATTACCGCTGAGCCACGCGGCCAGGCACCCCAATGGTCTAGGTCAGGGGTTCTCAAACTTTTTATGTCGCGCCCCCCTCCTGAAACACGACATATCCAGCCCCCACCCCCAATCGCCCCTATTCTCAATTCCTTTCTTAGCACTTCTCATAGGCTACTACCTCCCACCCAAAAAAACACACACACAAGATCTACTCTGTATGCTACTGCCTAATTAGGATTTCAACTACCAGTTACATTAATAATAATATCACAAAATTCATTATTCTTAGAGCACATCACAGTACAACAACGTTTTGTAAAAAAAATGTCATGCATATGTATTAATTTTGCTTATAAAACGAAAAACAACTGCTGTACGTACAGCTATTGGAATTGAGCAAATTTTGTTTGTTTCATTAATTAGCTTCACTAATTAGCTCTTTAGCTAATGCCAGCAGTATTCTGTCACTTGAGAGTTCTATTAGTTCCTCCTGTGTTCAGTAATGCTTTTCATATTTGAAAACTCGTGACTAATAAATGACAATAGAAATAATATATCCAATTTTCAACATTTCACTGTGAATTTGAAAAATGTTATGTTAAAATTCTTCACGCATGAAAAAGTAAAACGGGAGAATCAAAGTGCACATGGATCAGAATTCGGTAATTCTCAGGCACTTGCGGAGTTAGTGTGTTGTGTGAGCTTGAATTTGAGATTAGGTTGCATGTTTGAAACAGGAACCCGCAGATCTCCTTCCAGCTGCAGCCGAGACCGATGCTTCGTCTTGACGGATGCCATTGCGGAAAATGTTGACTCACACAAGCAAGTTGAAGCGAAGTGTAATAACAGGTCCACTGCTCTTCTTGATAAAATGGGATATTCATTTCGAATCTGCACCCAAAAATTTTCAAGAGGCTTCGACTTAAATTCATTTCGCAGTATTCTGTCACTTGACAGTTCTATTAGTTCCTCCTGTTCTGCCGTTGACAGGTGGGCTGTTACGTTCGTTTCAAACGGACTGCGAATCCAGTCAATCTCAGTTGAAGGTTGTGGAAATCTACCCTCGAATTTTTGACGAAGGTTTTGGAGGTGATCTACGACAAGTCCACTAATTTGACAAATATCTAACTCATTTTCTTCCAGGAATTCATTCAGGCAATGAAACATCTCACAGTTAAGTTTGTCCGTCTGGGCTTTCCAAAGTTCTCTCTTTTAAAATGATAATAATTCATGACAATTGCTGTTTTAAAGGGCTCAACATCTAGGTTATTGGCCCCTAATGTTTTAATGATGATGATAATGATAATTATTGTTGTTTTAAGGGGCCTAACATCTAGGTTATCGGCCCCTAATAGTGAGGGTGATCGTGAAGATGAAAATGAAATGCAAACTTAAAACTATGATGATGATGATAATTGTTGTTTTAAGGGGCCTAACATCGAGGTTAACGGTCCCCAATGTTCTGGGTGATAGCGAAAATAATAATGAAATGGAAACCAGAACGAAAATTAAGTGAGACGGAAAATACTTACAAAAAGGAACTCAGATGGAAACAACTCACAAAATGTTCTTAAAAAAGGGAATTTAGAACGAAAAGATTCACAAAAAGAATAGATTGAAAAATACCCACAAAATGTAGACTAGGTTCAAAATACGTACAAAATGCAATGTAGCGTCGAAATACCTACAAAATGCAATTGAAATTCAAAATACTTACAAAATGCAAATGAGATCGAAATTACGTACAAAATGCAATTGAAAATGCTTACAAAATGTACTGTAGATTCAAACGACTCATGTGGATTGACAATACTTACAAAATGCAATTTAGATTGAAAATACTTGACAAAATGTAATTTAGATTCAAAATACCCGCAGAATCAAAATTTTTGCAAAATGACCACCAAACAAAATGCAATTTAGATTTAAAATTCTTGCGAAATGCGGTTTTGGGTGACAATACTTACAAAATCCAACTGAAATTCAAAATACTCACAAAGGTCCCTCCACCATATTGAAAGACTTACTAAAAAGCAATTTAGATGCCAATCTTTACAAAATCCAATTGAGGTTGAAAACAATCCCGAGATGTAATTTAGATAGAAAAAACATACAAAATGCAACGTAGATTAAAAAAAACGACAAAAAAACAAAACACCAAGTAACAAGAACAGTGCGGGAACGTTAAAGAGAAAAGGAAATAAGGAAAAGAGGAGAGGGTCCGCCCCAAAGGTGAGGGACAAAAGGGGAAAACGGACCCAGCTGAGGAATTCCTCGGGGTCGCCAACTCCCGAACTCACCAACAGTGAGCCCCTGAGGGTGTAGCATTATCTAGGGTGCACCAAAAGTAGTGAGGCTACATACACCCGGCCTCCTTGAGGGCCTTGAGCAGAAGGCAGGAGATGACATGGAAATAAAAAGAAGGCTGACCCCTCTCAGAAGGAGGGAATCAGAAAAGATGATGAGGATGATAATTGTTGTTTTAAGGGGCCTAACATCGAGGTTATTGGCCCCTAATGAAATGAAATGAAATGAAATGGCGTGAAATGAAAGGATGTAGATAAAAACAACTCACTGCCATGGATGAAGCGAAAATGGTGTTTATAAAACAGAGAGTGAGCCCCAAAAATTATGCCTTATTTGAATAAAAAGAATAAAAGGCGGATGGTAAAAAAGGATAAAACAAATAAGGCATAGTGAACAATACATAACACAATAGAAAACATAAAACAGATTTAACCAGAATTAAAAGTCGTAATTACACATTAAAATTTAAAAAAGTAACCACTCTCCCTCATGAACCGGATGACGAGGTCAGCTGACGGCCCGTCATCACGGAGAATAAGGGAGAGGGTATTAGGCAGTTTAAGAGTCCCTCGCAGATCGGCCAGATCCACACACTCCAAGAGAAGGTGTGCCACGGTTAGGTGGGCGCCGCAAGTACACACAGGAGGATCTTCTCTCTTTAGCAAGTGGGAGTGCGTAGCAATCCCATGGCCGATCCGGAGTCGACAGAGTACCACAGCTTCCTTCCGGAGAGATCGGAAGGAAGATTTCCACACCTTCGTTGTCTCCTTGATGCCTCTCAGTTTGTTGGGTGGAGGCGTGGCACGCCATGCCTTCTCCCAATGCGACAGGATCGAATGCCGCAACTGAGAGCGCACATCACTAGCAGGCACTTTATACGGTAGCGAGGGCAGTGCGACTGCCTCTCTCGCCGCCTGATCAGCAAGCTCGTTTCCCGCAATACCCATGTGGCTAGGAAGCCACACAAAGGTCACCCCGGTTCCAGCGTTACGCGAACTGACGAGCTGGTCGTGCACACGCTGGACCAACGGGTGCTTCGGGAAACACACATCGATCGCCTGCAGCGCACTCAGAGAGTCAGTACACACAAGAAAGTGCTGGTGATCGTCTGATAACGTGTACCGCAGAGCCTCTAAGATGACATAGAGCTCCGCAGTGTACACGCTACAGGCCTCGGGAATTGAAAAGAGAAACCGACGATCCTCAACCACAAATGCACAGCCTACTTTCTCGTTTACCCTCGAACCGTCCGTGAATACAAGCCCTGATCCCGGATACCGTGTCACCACGGACTGGAACAGCCTCCGATGGACGGAGGAGTCCGTGTCCGACTTGGGGCCGGTGTGCAGATCCAGGATGATATCAGGGCGAGAGACCATCCACGGAGGGGCCTTGCTAGGAACTCGGACGATACAGGAGACAGAAGGAAATCGGAACTGACGGTATAAGTCATCCAAGCGAATCCCCGCCGGCCGAGTGGCAGTGGCGCAGGCAGTTTTCAAACACCGCACGTGTGGTTCCCACGTCAATTTCTGATCGAAAAGGAGCCCAAGGAACCGGTGCGCAGCAACAACAGGCAAAGCTACATTGCCTAGATAAAGCTCAGGATCTGGATGGAGGGTGCGCTTTCGTCAGAAATGGACAACCGAGGACTTAGCGGTTGAGAATCGAAAGCCATGCTCCAGTGTCCAGCGTTCCACCCTCCGAATAGCTTGTTGTAGCTGTCGTTCAGCGACCACCATATTTTGCGCACTATAATGTAGAGCGAAGTCGTCTACATATAGCGACGGTACCACTGCTGGACCAGCAGCAGCGACTATACCGTTTATGGCAATCGCAAATAATGTTACGCTAAGCACCGATCCCTGTGGGACTCCGTTTTCCTGTATATGATATTGCGAATATGTCCCCCCTATTCGGACACGGAACAGGCGAAGGGACAGAAAATTCGCAATAAAAACCGGCAAGTTACCTCGGAATTTCCATTGATGCAGGGTAGAGAGGATGCCGTAACGCCAAGTGGTGTCATAGGCCTTCTCGAGGTCAAAGAAAACAGCGACTAGGTGCTGTCTCCGGAGAAAAGCGTCCTGTATGGCAGTCTCCAGGCGTACCAGATGGTCGTTGGTACACAGAGACGCCCTGAAACCACACTGGTATTCAGACAGGAGTCCCCGTTTCTCCAGGACCAACACCAGGCGCCGATTGACCATCCTCTCAAAGAGCTTGCACAAACCGTTAGTGAGACAAATAGGTCTGTAACTCCCTGTCAATTTGGGATCCTTATCGGGCTTCAGGATAGGTATAATGATACCTTCCTGCCATTGCGCTGGAAACACACCTTCCAACCAGATACGATTAAACACCCTGAGCAAATAGGGAATGCTCTCATCGTTAAGGTGTTTAAGCATCTGGTTGTGAATATTATCCGGGCCAGGAAACGTGTCCCTGCAGAGCGCCAGCGCTCCGCGGAGTTCCCACTCCGTAAAGGGCACGTTGTACTCCTCCGAAGCGCGGGAAGTAAAACTAAGCTGGAAACGTTCCGCTTCGCGCTTCGGGGCCACGAAGGCAGGGTCATAGTTATCGGAACCGGATATATCCGCAAAATACGAGGCGAGATGGTTTGCAACGCGATAAGGATCTGTAACCAGTTCATTAGCAATGGAAATTCCCGGTACAGTAGAAGATGTCTGAATTCCCGAAATGCGTCGTAGTTTAGTCCACACTTGAGAGGAGGGGGAATGTGCCGTAATAGAAGACACGTGCCGTTCTCAGGATTGTTTATTACTCTGGCGAATAAGAATCCGTGCCTTGGCACGAAATTTCTTAAACGCCACCAAATTGGCCATGGTTGGACACCGACGGTAGTGCTTGTGAGCTCGACGCCGGTCTCTTATTGCCGCTGCAATATCCTCTGTCCACCAAGGGACGAGTTTGCGACGAGGAGTCCCAGAAAAGGATGGGATGGACTCTTCCGCGGCAGCAAGAAGCACATCGGTGATGTGCTGTACCTCGTCATCGACGCTCCGGCAACCAAGATCAACGAACACAACTCGTTCTTGAAACGAGGGCCAATTTGCCCGCTTAAGAACCCAACGACTGGGGAACTCCACGGGCGTCTGGGTCAGAAGGGTAAGAACGATCGGGAAATGGTCACTGTCACAGAGGTCGTCGTGTACATACCAACCAAATAGGGGGACCAGCGCACGGCTACACACACTCAAGTCAATGTGTGAGTACGTGCCGTGCGCTAAGCTAAAATGTGTAGCTTCCCCTGTATTTAATAGAGATAAATCCAGCCCTTGAATTAAGCCCTCCACGTCCCTTCCTCTGGGGCAGGAAGATGGTGATCCCCATTGGGGGTGATGAGGGTTGAAATCACCCACGAGTAGGAAAGGGACTGGAAGTTGATCAACAAGATCAAAGACGTCATTAATATCAAGGGGCTGGTTCTGTGGAAGGTACACGTTACAAACAGTTGTCATAGCAGGCAAGGACACGCGAACTGCAATAGCTTCCAGAGGAGTGTCGAGTGGAAACTCCTCACTATAGCAGTCAGAGCGAACGAAGGTACAAACGCCCCCGGAAGCCCGGGCGGCGTCTTGTCGCTCTTTAGAGTATAGTCGGAAACCTCTCAGAACAGTCTCGTGATCAGGTCTGAGGTTTCTTGCCTGTAGGCAGACTATACTCGCTGCGTATTGGGCAATAAGCTGACGGAGCTCTGTCAAATGCCTGTCATAACTGTTACAATTCCACTGTAACAGTGCCATTGTGTGAACGTATAGACTAGGGAATAAGTTGGAGCAGCAAGTTACAACTTAGCATCTGGAGGATCATCAGCCTCTACGTCGACTATAATCTCAATGTCCTCAGGCGAGGTCATGGAGTGAATCGACTCGGTGGAAGATTTCATAGACGCAGTTCGGCGGCGGGGGGATCTCCGTGGGGAGCGCGCAGATCTGGGGACCGAAACGTCCCCAGGCGCAGAAGCATCCGCAGGTGTTGGCGCGGATGGCTTCCCCTTAGAAAGGGAATGCGTAGTGCGGAGTCCCTTCTTACCCTTACCCGCCTCTTTAAGATATATGGACGGGTCAGGAGCCGAATTCCTGACCCTGGTCGACGATGCCGCCTCCGCCGTCTTCGGTGCGGCTTTCGCCCACCGTTTGGGTGGGGAGAAAGTCTTCGACTTCCTCCCGAGTGGGGAGTAAGTCTTCAACTTCCTCCCCTGCTGTGCGGGCGGAGCTGCCTTCGCTCGCACAGCCTTCGTGCTGGCCGAAGGTGGAGTTGAAGTCACCTTAGGGCTTTCCGTTATTATCATAGGTGCTGGCTTCGGAACAGGAAACTCAGTTGAAGGTTTCGCAGCTGGTACAAAAGATGAGGTCGCCGGACCAAATTTTGTATTATGGCTCTATAATCAATCGTTGGAGAAGGCGAAATCGTGGTATGGTACTTCTTGCGGGCTTCCTGGTAGGTGAGACCATCCAGGGTTTTGATCTCCTGGATTTTCTTCTCACTCAGGAAGACGGGGCAGTTCCTGTCCCGAGGAGAATGAAATACAGGGCAATTAGTGCACTGATAAGGTGTTGTGCACTCTTCCGCTTCGTGTGGTACCTTACCGCATGTTCCGCAGATTTCAGGGCTCGAGCATAGGGATAACATGTGCCCGAACTTCTGGCACTTATAACACCTCATTGGTGGAGGGATATAAGGCCGTACGTCACAACGGTAACTTGTAACCTTGATTTTCTCCGGGAGCACCGAAAGCTCAAAGGAAATAATGAAAGCACCAGTATCCACGATTTGACCATTGACCTTGCGCGTAATGCGCCGGACATCAGTCACGTGATGGTGCTGCATATCCTCCTTGAGCTCCTCGTCAGTGTTCAGAATCAGGTCCTGGTGGAAAATAACTCCTCGGACCAGATTCAGGGACGTGTGCTTTTCCACTTTGACGGGAATGTCGCCAAAGTGGTCACATTGCAAAAGTCGTTCAACTTGCTCACCAGTCCTAGTCTTGAGCAACAAGCTACCGTTCCTCATCTTTTGTACTTTCTCAAGCTCACCATAGACACCTTCTATGTGGCGAGAAAACAAAATACTCTTTACCAGCTTGAAATCACCCCCATCTGTTCTGGTAGCTACCAGAAACTTGGGGGTGTTAGCACCCAGATTTTCACGCAGAGATTGTTCCCAGGGGGTTGATCCCCGTAGGGAATCAAATGTTAAAGACTTGGGTGTAGGACCACCCTGTTTGGGTGCAGGACCACCCTGGTTGGGGATTTTTCTTTTGGAACCCATGGCCAGATCATCCTCCCCGAATGCCACCGACATCCGATCACGGGCTGTCACAGTAGGCGCTACCCAGCCAGAGCAAGGCCCGACTAGCTTGGAAGGCATTGCCCGGGGGTCCGATGTTTTACAATGCCGTATCGGCATGTACCCCTTGGCATATACTGGATTTTACAGCTCAGACATTCGGCTGTGCGGGGACCTGCGTAGTCAGGCGGATACTACTGCACGGGTACATGGCACACCCACCTGTCGGCGCGGCCAAGACCGGAACAGGCTTTCGAGCGTAGTCGCAAGCGTAAGTGGCCCATCCCCTAACAGCACGCACATATAGAAATTTTGGTTGCCAGACCCTGAAAGCAGTAACGGAAAGAAGTGCGATATAACCTAATGAGAGTTATACCGCACGGGTGTATGTCTTTTAGAGCTGACTGTCAAACCCTCGAAAGGGGACCGTTCCAAGAAGCCCTTTTAGTCGCCTTTTACGACTGGCAGGGATTACCGTGGATGTATTCGCTTCCTCCCACCCACTGGGGGTACAATTCACAAAACAACGCGGAGTCCTTAAAGTATAGCCAAGGTCGCCCCTTTTAGTCGCCTCTTACGACAGACAGGGGATACCGTGGGTGTATTCTAAACCCCCCACCCACAGGGCGGAATCAGAAAAGATGAGACAAGGGCCAATTAAGGCGGGAAAATGAAGAGACTCCCTAGGCCTCGGATACCCTAATACCGTCGGGCATGAAGAGAACAAGAGTTGACCAAGTGAGGCCGACAGGGAAGATGACGGAGAGGAGCCCGGCACAAGTAAGTGGAAACAATGCCGGACTCAGCTGGGGCCCCATGGTCGCCAACCTACGTCCCACTAGATGTGAATCCCTGGGGGGGGGTGTCTCTTTTAAAAGCAAGCACTTTGTCGCTTAGAATGAAAATAGTACCATTTCGTCCTTGAAGTGACACGTTAAGTTCATTAAGTTTTTCAAATGCGTCAGCCAAGTAGCACAGAATTAGAAGCCATTTCCCGTCCAGAAACAGGGTTGCGAGTGTATGACTGCTGTCCAATAGGAAAATACGAAGTTCATTCTTCAACTCCACAACGCGACGAAGGACTCGACCACGAGACAATCAACGTACCTCCGTGTGCAATAGAAGCGAATCATGTGTAGATCGCATCTCCTCGCAAAGAATGGAAAATAGCCGACTGCTTAAAGCTCTTGTTTTCACAAAATTTACAACACTAATTACATCGTTCAGCATTTTATTAACTTCCGGTTGTAGTACTTTTGAAGCCAATGCCTCCCTGTGTATCATGCAATGTGTGAATTTTACAGAATTAGTTCCAGAGCTGTACAAAATAGAAAATCCTCGTGCATTTCATTTTCATGACAGTAGCGTACAAAAACAAGAAGCTGGGCACTGTTTACGATATCAATACTGTCATCACTCTTGCTCTGAAACCCTTGTTAGTTCCATTAAATGCCGACGCCCCATCAGAACATATACCAACACAATTTGTCCATGAGAGATTGTTGTCAATAAAAAAGGAATTCACAAGAGAAAAAAATATATCTGCCTGTAGTCCGCCCTTCCAGAGCTGTACAAAATAGAAAATCCTCGTGCATTTCATTTTCATGACAGTAGCGTACAAAAACATGAAGCTGGGCACTGCTTACGATATCAGTACTGTCATCAAGTTGCAGGGCAAATTTTGGGCTATCATGAAGACGTGGTAGCAATTAATTTTTTATGTCAGAGGCTATTACATCAATAAGACGGGTTACTGTATCATTCGAAAGCGGTATCGACTTCCAACACTCGCCGAACTTTCTCCATGCAGGATCGCGCATAGTTTCACGGCTGCAGGAAGAAGTAATTTCTCACCAATAATGTGTGGTGATTTGGATTTTGCAATTAAATAGGATACCTCCAAGGATGCTCTTAGCGCTTTCTTAGGAACTGTTGCGTGCTTTTCTAGCATTCTAACATTTCCTTTTAGTAGGTATTCGTGGCGCTAAAAATGCTAAAGGTTTACTTACACAGTCTGGATGTTTAGTCTGTAAGTGTCTCTTTAAGTTTCACAGGCTTCAAACTGTCGTTTGCTAAAATCTCCAAACAAAGAACGCACTGAGGTTGTTACTGATTATTATTCGAAAGAATGCTGGAAAAGCCTAATGCCTGATAACCGTCTTGATATTTACGCACTTTCACTTTGTGTGTAGAATTAATAATCCTGATGGGAGCAGAAGTACACGCGGAAGAACAATGGACTTTGTTTAAATTCGAACCTTGTTCTCTTTCCGAAGGCGGGCTGACTGGAAAGGCCTGGCTGAATTCGAATCGGCCACGGCAGAAATAGAAGAATCCTTTCTTGGACTCCATTCTTGAAAGGAAGTGGCAGTCACGTTGTCAAGCGGCTTACTGTCTTAAGTGTTTGTAAGGAGATGTCACCGCGGGTGGCGAATGAAAGGGAGCTGTGTGGGAAATGTTACTCGCCACCTTTTCTCAGAATTCCTGCTGGCAGGATTTACTGGTCAGTTCTTGTGAAATAAGACAGCAAAGGTACGAGTTTATTATTCTTGAATGGTCTTGGGAGCTACCTGCCTATGATAGGTTCATGAATATGAGGATAGTAATATTTGTTACAGAATATGAAATATAAATATTTCAATCAAAGCCCCTCCCCCGTTTAGCACTCTCTGCAACCGCTTGGGAGGCGCGACCCCCACTTTGATGATGATAATGTTGTTTTAAGGGGCCTAACATCTAGGATATCGGCCCCTAATGGTTTGGGTGATCGTTAAGATGAAGGAAAGACAAACTTAAAACTAAAAATAACTACTTACCTACATACTAGAAGAAGAAATGGAAAACTAAAGGAGAATAAGACAAATAAAGGACAGGAGGAAAAGAAATGCCCTCAACCCTCGAAGAATTGCGGATTGAGGGACTTGGAAGGAAGGAGAGCCATGAAAGGCAGATAGGAAAGTGAAAGAGGAGAGGGTCCGCCCACAGGTAAGAGACAAAAGGGGAAACCAGACCCAGCTCAGGAATCCCTCGGGGTCGCCAACTCTCGAACTCACCAGCCGTGAGCCCCTGAGGGTGTAGCAATATCCATGGTGCACCAGAACAGGTGGGGCTACATACACCCGGCCTCCTTGAGGACCTTGAACAGATGATGATGATGATGATGATAATTGTTGCTTTAAGGGGCCTAACATCTAGGTTATCGGCCCCTGATGGTTTTGGTGATCGGGAAGATGAAAATGAAAAGCGAACTTAAAACTTAAACTAACTACTAACCTACATACTAGAAGAAGAAATGGAAAACTAAAGGAGAATAAGGCAAATAAAAGGACAGAAGGAAAAGAAATGCCCTCAACCCTCGGAGAAGGCGGATTGAGGGACTTGGAAGGAAGGAGAGCCATGAAAGGCATATAGGAAAGTGAAAGAGGAGAGGGTCCGCCCCAAAGGTAAGGGACAAAAGGGGAAAACGGACCCAGCTCAGGAATCCCTCGGGGTCGCCAACTCCCGAACTCACCAGCCGTGAGCCCCTGAGGGTGTAGCATTATCTAGGGCGCACCAGAAGTGGTGGGGCTACATACACCCTGCCTCCTTAAGGGCCTAGAGCACAAGGCAGGAGGTAAAAGGAAGAGAAAAAGAAGGCTGACCCCTCGCAGAAGGAGGGTATCAGAAAAGATGAGACAAGGGCCAATTAAGGCGTGAAAGGAAGAGACTCCCTAGGCCTCGGATACCCTAATACCGTCAGCGTCGGAAGAGAACAAGAGTTGACCAAGTGAGGTCGACAGGAAAGAAGAAGAAGAAGAAGAAGAAGAAGATGATGATGATGATGATGATGATGATGATGATGATGATGATGATGATGATGATGATGATGATGATGATGATAATTGCTGTTTTAAGGGGCCTAACATCTAGGTTATCGGCCCCTAATGATCTGGGTGATAGCGAAAATGATAATGAAACGGAAACCAGGACGAAAATTAAGTGAGATGAAAATACTTACAAAAAAGAACTCAGATTGAAACAACTCACAAAATGTTCTTACAGAAGGGAATTAAGAACGAAGAGATTCACAAAAGGAATAGATTGAAAAATACCTACAAAATTAAGGCCAGGTTCAAAATACGTACAAAATGCAAATCTAGCGTCGAAATACCTACAAAATGCAATTGGAATTCAAAATACTTACAAAATGCAAAAGAGATCGAAATAACGTACAAAATGCAATTGAGGCTCAAAATACTTACAAAATGCAATTGAAATTGAAAATACACGATGCAATTCAGATTGAAATATCCCAGTTCCAATCCAAATTATTCACAAAGTGCAATTGAAATTCAAAATACTTACAAAATGCAATTGAATTTGAAAATGCTTACAAAATGTACGGTAGATTCAAACAACTCATGTGGATTGACAATACTTACAAAATGCAATTTAGATTGACAATACTTGACAAAATGTAATTTAGATTCAAAATACCCACAAAATGCAATTAAGAATCAAAATATGTGCAAAATGCCCACCAAACAAAATGCAATTTAGATTCAAAATTCGTGCGAAATGCGGTTTTGGTTGAAAATACTTACAAAATGCAATTGAAATTCAAAATTCTCACTAAAAGGCCCGGCTACCTGCATTGAAAGACTTACCAAAAAGCAATTTAGATTGTCAATCTTTACAAAATGCAATTGAAGTTGAAAACAATCGCGAGATGTAATTTAGATCGAAAAAACTTACAAAATGCAACATAGATTAAAAATACGTTAAAAATCGCTAAAAGGGAATTTAGATACACGGTGAACCAAGTAAATGATGATGATAATTGTTGTTTTAAGGGGCCTAACATCGAGGTTATCGGCCCCTAATGATCTGGGTGATAGCGAAAATGATAATGAAATAGAAACCAGAACAAAATTATCTGAGACGGAAAATACGTACAAAAAGGAACTCACAATATGGTCCTACAAAAGGGAATTTAGAACGAAAAGAGTCACAAAAAGAAAACGTCATGGAAAAATACCCACAAAACGTAGGCTAGATTCAAAATACGTTCAAAATGCAATGTAGCGTCGAAATACTTACAAAATGCAACTGAAATTCAAAATACTTACAAAATGCAAATGAGATCGAAAATACGTACAAAATGCAATTGAGGTTCAAAATACTTACATAATGCAATTGAAATTGAAAATACACAATGCAATTCAGATTGAAATAGGCCCTATCCCAGTTTCAATCCATGATGATGATGATAATTGTTGTTTTAAGGGGCCTAACATCTAGGTTATCGGCCCCTGATGGTTTGGGTGATCGTGAAGATGAAAATGAAAAGCGAACTTAAAACTAAAACTAACTACTAACCTACATACTAGAAGAAGAAATGGAAAACTAAAGGAGAATAACGCAAGTAAAGGACAGGAGGAAAAGAAATGCCCTCAACCCTTGAAGAAGGTGGATTGAGGGACTTGGAAGGAAGGAGAGCCATGAAAGGCAGATAGGAAAGTGAAAGAGGAGAGGGTCCGCCCCAAAGGTAAGGGACAAAAGGGGGAAAACGGACCCAGCTCAGGAATCCCTCGGGGTCGCCAACTCCCGAACTCACCAGCCGTGAGCCTCTGAGGGTGTAGCATTATCGAGGGCGCACCAGATGTGGTGGGGCTACATACACCCTGCCTCCTGAAGGGCCTAGAGCACAAGGCAGGAGGTAAAAGGAAGAGAAAAAGAAGGCTGACCCCTCACAGAAGGAGGGAATCAGGAAAGATTAGGCAAGGACCAATTAAGGCGGGAAAGGAAGAGACTCCCTAGGCCTCGGATACCCTAATACCGTCGGGGTCGGAAGAGAACAAGAGTTGACCGAGTGAGGTCGACAGGAAAGAAGACAGAGAGGAGCCCGGCACAAGTAAGTGGAAGCAATGCCGGACTCAGCTGGGGCCCCGTGGTCGCCAACCCACGCCCACAAGATGTGAGCCCCTGGGGGGAGTTTCAATCCAAGTTATTCACAAAGTGCAATAGAAATTCAAAATACTTACAAAATGCAATTGAAATTGAAAATGCTTACAAAATGTACGGTGATTCTAACGACTCATGTGGATTGACAATACTTACAAAATGCAATTTAGATGGAAAATACTTGACAAAATGTAATTTAGATTCAAAATACCCACAAAATGCAATTGAGAATCAAAATATGTGCAAAATGCCCACCAAACAAAATGCAATTTAGATTCAAAATTCGTGCAAATGCGGCGTTGGTTGAAAATTCTTACAAAATGCAATTGAAATTCAAAATACTCACTAAAACGCCCGGGCACATGCATTGAAAGACTTACTAAAAAGCAATTTAGATTGTCAATCTTTACAAAATGCAATTGAGGTTGAAAACAATCGCGAGATGTAATTTAGATCGAAAAAACATACAAAATGCAACGAAGATTAAAAATGCCTTTAAAAAAATCGCCAGAAGGGAATTTAGATACACGGTGAACCAAGTAACAAAAAACAGTGCGGGAATCTTAAAGAGAAAGGAAATATAATGAAAAGAGGATAGGAGAGGAGAGGGGAGAGAGGAGAGGGTTCGCCCCAAAGGTAAGGGACAAAAGGGGAAAACGGACCCAGCTAAGGAATCCCTCGGGGTCGCCAACTCCCGAACTCACCAGCCGTGAGCCCCTGAGGGTGTAGCGTTATCTAGGGTGCACCAGAAGGGGTGGGGCTACATACACCCGGCCTCCTTAAGGGCCTTGAGCACAAGGCAGGAGGTAAAAGGAAAAGAAAAAGTAGACTGACCCCTCACAGAAGGAGGGTATCAGGAAAGATGAGAGAAGGGCCAAAGAAGGCGGGAAAGAGAAAGACTCCCTAGGCCTCGGATACCCTAATACCGTCGGGGTCGGAAGAGAACAAGAGTTGACCAAGTGAGGTCGACAGGAAAGAAGACGGAGAGGAGCCCGGCACAAGTAAGTGGAAGCAATGCCGGACTCAGCTTGGGCCCCTTGGTCGCCAATTCACGTCCCACAAGATGTGAGCCTCTGCGGGGGAGACAGAAAAACACGATAGTTGACCAAGAGAGGTCGACAGGAAAGAAGACGGAAAGGAGCCCGGCTCAAGTAAGTGGAGGCACTGCCAAAGTCAGCTGGTGTCCCGTAGTCGCCAGCCCACGTCCCACTAGATGTGAGCCCCTGGGGGTTGAGCAAATAACGAATGCTCTCACCGTGTTGGGAATATTATCCGGGCCAGGAGACGTGTCCTTACAGACCGCAACTAACCACATGACAAATTGGCCAAGAGCGGACAGGCTTTCGACCGTAGTAGCATACATGAGCTGCCCTTTCCCTAGCACCACGCACATAAGACATTATAAGAGAGACCTAAAGAAAATAAAAGATACAACGGAAGAATAGCGATATAACCTAATGCGAGTTATTCCGCACGGATGTGTATTTCTTGGAGCTGGTGGTCAAACCCCTAAAACGGGACCTAGCCGAGAAATCCTTCCAGTTGCTCCGTAAGATGAAGATGATAATTGTTGTTTTAAGGGGCCTAACATCTAGGTTATCTGCCCCTAATGGTCTGGGTGATAGGGACAATCACAATGAACTGGAAACCAAAACGAAATTAGGTCAGACTGAAAATACTTACAAACTGTAACTCGGATTGAAACGACTCACAAAATGGCGAGTGGTAATACTCACAAAAGGGAATTTAGAAGGAAAATACTCACAAAAGGTATAGACTGAAAAATATGCACAAAATCTTGTTTAGGTTCAAAAAGGAATTGAAATTGAAAATACATAATGCAATTTAGATTGAAAAACTCCCATTTCTGATCCAAAATTCTCACTAAGTTAATTGAAATTCAAAATGCTCAGAAAATGTAATTGAAATTGAAAATGCTTAAAAAATGTATAGTAGATTCAAACTACTCATTTGGATGGACAATACTTTAAAAAAAAATGCAATTTAGATTGAAAATACTGACAAAATTGCCCCCATACAAAAGGCAATTTAGATTGAAAATACTTGCAAAAAGTGGTTTAGGTTGAACATACTTACAAAATGCAAATGAAATTCAAAATACTAACAAGTCCCAGGCCCAATATTGAAAGACCTACTAAAAAGCTATTTAGATTGTCAAACCTTACAAAATGCAATTGAGGTTGAAAACACTCGCAAAATGCAATTTAGATAGAAAAGACTTACAAAATGCAACGTAGATTGAAAATACAGTACCTACAAAGTGGAGTGTAGATGCAAAAAAATCGCTAAAGGGAATTTAGATACACGGGGAGCCAACTAACAAAAACAGTGTGGGAATGTTGAAGAGAACAGGAATTATAATGAAAAGAAAACAAGAGCCCTGACACCTTGAAGAAGGAGGGATCAGGGAAGATGAGAAAAGGGCCAAGTAACGCAGGAAAGTCAAAGACTCTCTAGGCCTCGGATACCCTAATACCGTCGGGGTCAGAAAAGAACAAGAGTTGACCAAGGGAGGTCGACAGGAAAGAAGACTGAGAGGAATCCGGCACAAGTAAGTGGAAGCAATACCGGACTCAGGTGGGGTCCCGTGGTCGCCAACTCACGTCCCAGTAGATGTGAGCCCCTGAGGGGGCTCGTAAGACTGACAAGAATACCGTTGGGTGTAATCCTATCACTCCCAACCACGGAAGGTCCAATTCACAAGACAAGTCGAAAGCCTAACAGTTAGGTCATGGTCGCCCCCTTACGACAGACAGGTGATACCGAGGGTGTATTATAACCCCCCACCCAACACACAGGGGGAGGACTGTGTGACAATGAAAGAAGTAGAGCCTTAAAAGACAGTTAGGAAAAGAGAGGGCCCCCGAATACGGTAATTTAACACCAAAAAAAACCTACAGCAGGAATCCCTCGGGGGCCGACAACTCACAAACTCACCTGACGTGAGCCATTGGGAGTATGGCACTATCCAGAGTACATCCTACAGTACATGGAGGTACCTCACGATTCCCTAGGACTCTGATGGGTGGAGGGGGCGATTTGACCGGGGGAGGAGATAGATGACAGAGAGGATCCTGGCACAGGTAACTGGAAGAAATGCCGGACTCCCATGGTCGCCAACCCTAGAGGCACAAGTTGTGAGCCCCTGAGGGGTCCAAACAATAAAATGGGTTTTAGCTTACTTCTTAATTCTTGTGACGCCTACGCATGAGTCAGTGGAGTGTGGGAGTCCCTGCAGAACTCACCGCACCGCACCGCACCGGACGAGGGAATGAGCGTCAATCTCCATCAGCACTGACCCTCGCAGGAAGTCTCTCATCACGCGCCATCTTAAGAACATTTGTTGGTGGCAATGGTTGCTGTAAGGGCTGGAACAACTAGGTCAACTGGCCCCAGGCTATTGGTTTATATGATTAGGGAACGCTGGCTTCACGATGTTTATGATGAAGATTGTTGGGCCTAACATCTAGGTTATCGGCCCCAAATGGTTTGGGTCATCGTGAAGATGATAATGATGATGATAATTGTTGTTTCAAGGGGCCTAACATCTAGGTTATCGGGCCCTAATGGTTTGGGTAATCGTGAAGATGAAAATGAAATGTGAACTATAACTAAAACTAACTACTAACTTATATACTAGAAGAAGAAAGGGAAACTAAAGGAGAATAAGGCAAATGAAGGACAGGAGGAAGAATCCGGATTGAGAGACTTGGAAGGAAGGAGAGCCAGGAAAGGCAGATAGGAAAGTGAAAGAGGAGAGGGTTCGCCCCACAGGAAATGGATAAAAGATGGAAACCGGACCCAGCTCAGGAATCCCTCGGGGTCGCCAACTCCCGAACTCACCACCTAAGAGCCCCTGAGGGTGTAGCAATATCCAGGGTGCACCATAAGCGATGGGGCTGCCTCCTTGAGGGCCGGGAGCACAAGGCAGGAGATAACATGAAAAGAAAAAAGAAGGCTGACCCCCCGCAGAAGGAGGGTATCACAAAAGATGAGACAAGGGCCAATTAATGCGGTAAAGGAAGAGCCTCCTTAGGTCTCGGATACCCTAATACCGTCGGGGTCGGAAGAGAAGAGTTGACCAAGTGAGGTCGACAGGAAAGAAGACAGAGAGGAGCCCGGCACAAATAAGTGGAAGCAATGCCGGACTCAGCTGGGGCCCCATGGTCGCCAAACCACGTCCCACTAGATGTGAGCCCCTGGGATACATAACCTTAATGAAAGCTACTCGGCTGAATAGTATAGCAAACAAAATAAAATAAAGCAATGCGATACTGGAATATAGAGGTGGAAATCGCGTCAGCCACAAATCCGCAACTAAGAAGAAGAGTTTTAGACAATTTGCATTCCACTGAAAGTCATTATAATAGAACAAAATCACAACGGCTATACCTGCACAGTGAACTAAGTATAAAGAAGCTAAGTGTGCAGTACAACTATTCTGTGACTAACAACCTCGAACTGTCTGCATGTATGTTCCGAAGAATTTTCATGGAAGAATATAATATTGGGTTTAGAAGCCCAGCTTCTGATATTTGCGGTTTTCCGCAAGACTCTACGAGTAAATGAAGGTGGCTTCAACATAGGAAAAGATGCAACTTAAAAAGTAGTGGTTTTGTAACAGTTCTATATCCACCGCTCCACCGCTGGAATTAAAAGATTGCGATATCTTTTGAACGATTTATTGGGAAGTCGTGTCAGGTGTCAAATTACTCGGGATGATGTCCCCTTTCCAGTCCACAATTTATTTTTCCAAATTTTGCCAAAGGGCCAACTACACATTTTTGAAAATTTTGCTCTACGCACAACCACACACATGCATGGTGCGCTTTTCAAATACAGATAGTGAGCATAGCTTAACCTAGCCTAGTCTGGTCTATCTAACCGAAACCGAACCGAACTAAACCGAACCGGAACCGAACTAAACCGGTATTGAACCGAACCAGTGAGTGAATGTGTTCAAGAGCAGAAACTAATGCATACACCCAAGTACACTGGGTACATGCAACTCTCTCATGCTGTATTTTATAGCGGCTGAGACAAGTCTGCGATCCATGATTTAAAACAAGCTAATTCCTGCAGTGTATGACGTCAGGTGTTGCAGGTGTTACAACCGGATGCAAGGACAGCGCAAGGGTAAGGATGTGTGTGGAACATAAATTTTGCTGACTTACAATGTCAGCGAAAAAAAGAACTCGCCACCGGATGCAAGGTTTAGTCAGGGCGTGCAAAGTAATAAGTGGTGGAACTTCCGTATGAGTCAATGGTTAAGATGAAGTAGTTCTAAATTTCAACACCACGCGCCGCGCTCAGCGTATGGTCGTAGCGGATGCCGGCTACTAAGCAGTGATGCATTACCGTTCGCAAATTGTACTTACAATACAGTGAGTTTTAACTGCAAAATTAAATCAAGACCCTTCTGAGAGTTACTTTGGACTTGAATGAGGTTTAAGCAGTGACGATCATCCTACTTCTACTGACGTCTTTCGCCTCCATTTGCTTCAGTCTATATAATGTACATAGGCCTACCAGTGAAGGAGGTCCTTTCTTCACAAGTTAATTATGAGGACGTTATTGACAATTAGCTTTCTTCTCTTAATGAATACGGTCAATGCCGAGAAGTGGAATACATACGAGCAGAGAGGTGAAGGATAACAATTGTCAGCAAATTAAAGAAACTATTACACTGACACTCTAAGCCTCCGTGGCTTAGGCGGCAGCACGCCGGCCTCTCACCGCTGGGTCCGTGGTTCAAATCCCGGTCACTCCATGTGAGATCTGTGCTGGACAAAACGGAGGCAGACAGGTTTTTCTCCGGGTACTCCGGTTTTCCCTGTCAAAATGTCATTCCAGCAACACTCTCCACTATCATTTCATTTCATCTGTCATTCATTTAATCATTGCCCCAGAGGAGTGCGTCAGGCCTCGGCAGCCGGCACAGTTCATATCCTCGCCGCTAGATGAGGGCTTCATTCATTCCATTCCTGACCCGGTCGGAGACTGGAAGCAGGCTGTGGATTTTCATTTTTTTCATTACACTGACAGAAATTGAACCCTATAATCCTGTCAGTTAATGATGAGAGTTCTGAGAGAGCAGGCGATAACGTTGTTTATTATTTGAGTGGTTACCTGATTCACATAGCAGCAACGAAGATTAAGATATGTACTTCCTGTATTTGGTCATTGGAAAGTGATTCCGAAACATTTAATGCTGTTAGTGATATATGTATCCTCACCATGCTTAGAGACTTTGGCGAAAGTGAATCTAAATTTCTCAAATACCCGCCTTTATCTTTTATTTCACGTGATGAAAAAAATAAATGATCGTCTGACCTCCTGAGAGGCCGAGTGCAGGTCTTTCTAATTGACGCCCGTGGGCGACACGCACGTCGTAATGACAATGAGGTTATGATGAAGACGGCACATACACCCAGTCCCCGAGCCACGGGTATCACCCCCAAGAGATTAAAGTCCCTAATGGCCCGGCCAGGAATCGAACCCGGGACACGGCGGACCAAAGCCTAGCGCGCTAACCATTTAGCCACGGAGCTGGACTTTTCAAGTGATGAAACGTGTAATGAAACGTGTAGATGCAGTAGTGGAGACAAAGTTGGAGCAAGAAGGCGCGTTGTGGGGCGATATCTATTCAGATTGTGTGGATGTGATCTGTGAACTTCCTGTGTTCCGAAATGTGTGCTCCTCAGAGGATCAAAATAATAACCCCTGGCACTACAGCCCTTGAAGAGCCTAGGCCTAACAAGCGACCGCTGCCCAGCCATTTGGCCTGCAGATATTGGGGTGACGCGTGGTCAGCGCATCGGGTCCCCTCAGCCGTTAATCTTGGGTTTCGTGACGGGGCGTTGTCTCACTGTCAGACAGCTACTCAAGTGTCCTTACGAGGCTGAGAGCACCCCGTTCCAGCCCTCACGTAGTTTCTAAAATCCCTGACGGAGCCGGGAATCGAACCCGGGGCCTCCGGGTGAGAGGCAGGCGCGCTACCCCAACACCACAGGGCCGGCGCTCAGAGGATCATCTGTTACAGTATTTCCCTAGGATAGTGTTTCATTACATTAAATGCTGGTTCATTTTCCGGGCGAAAGAAATGTCAAGGGAACTGAGATCCAGATCGTCTTCAAAATCAGCGAAAAATAATAAGAAAGATCTCTTCTGTTTAGAGGTAAGCTCTATTCTTCCTAGAAATGTATTTTAGTGTGTTCTGGATAGTATTTTAATATGTTCGTATTCCCTTGAAGATTTGTTTCTGTTATTCACAACTTGCTTAGTATTTACTGCAATACTTCTTTTAATAAACAACTAGCAACCCGCCCCGACTTCGCCCGGGAAGAGTTATGAATGGGCAAGGAATTCCTGTCAGACGTAATTTAAGAATGGCGAGGTGCATGAGCAGGGCCGTGGAGAGCGGCGACGGTCCCCGGGGCTGGAATCTCCCGGGCCCCCCTCTATAACCAAACTCAGTGAAATTAATTTATAATCCTCGTAATTTTGCACAAACTGATTTTGCAGAATTTTGTTTTTGCACAAAATGTTCATCACGAAATCACTTACAAGAACATAAAAACAGCAATAATAACAATAATAATAATTGTAGCATGCTGAACTGCTATGCCCAAGATGGCGGGTATAATTCCGGTCGAAGTCGTCGGATTTTTAAGAGCATTAAAATCCTTCAATATGCCTTTATTCGGAGGTGAAGTAAAGCCGGCGGGACCATGTCTTAGATTTATGGCATGTAAAAGAACCTACAACTACAATTGGTAGTGTGTAGCCAAAATTTGTAGGTTATTTGGTTAGAAACGCTCTATCAAGTTCCAACGTTCACAGCTAGTGTTAGTGACAGTGGCGTCTGGTAACCAAAGTTGGAACTACTTGAAATTGAACGTGTTGAGGAGCCTACGGGTGGTCAATTGATATGTCCTGACAGGACCAATGGCTGCAATAAATACTGTATAATATGCTGTATTAATAACATTTCAATTATATATTCCACTAAATCCTGGCTATATTTATTATCATAAGCAGAGCGTGAATTACTATCAATATACAGTAAATAAGTTAATGCTGGTATGTAAAATTTACAACAGTGAAACTGGAGGAATGCATGCAAAATTATTTGCAAATTCGTTGTTTATACCTGACAAGCGCGTACCAATGCATTATTTTCAATTAGCAAATATAAATATCACGAGTAAAGCCATCGAAAACTAGATAATCTTTTTCATTAAATTCACTATACTGTTTAGTTTTGGCGTTTGACAGATTTAAATTTGTCCCGATGAGGTAACATAGTAAGCATGCCCAGTGTTCAGATTTAAGTTCAGCAGATCCTTTGTGTAATCAATAATTTTAGAATTCCAGTGATACTCGTAAAAACAATAAGCTTGTTTGTCGTACACAAATTTGAAAAAACTTGCATTTACCGGACCATAATTTCATCGCGTTTACAGTATTTAACTTGAAAAAAAAACAACACATTGATAAATGCTGTTGTCCATGAACTCGGAAACAGGTGGGTTCGAATTCCACCGTCGATGGTTCTAAGCTTATTTTCCAGGATTCATCGTTTTAACCCTATAGCCAAAGGCTGTAGTTGCACCATCGTACATTCACTTCCTCCTCAATTCTATCCCAAATTAATTAAAAATATTGTTTTCGCAAAAGAAGAAAATGTGAATTTTAACTATATTTTGTAATTTGCAGTCATTGAACTTCTTATAATTTAATATTGCTTTGCTGTAAGCAAATCTAGAGTAAGGTTCTCCTAGGATATGGAATATCACAAAGCTCAGAGTGGGGTCCGGGGGTCCTCCTCCGGAAAATCTTGCAAATATTAGGTCCAAATTATTGAGATATAGGCCATTTAGGTGATTATTTTTGTGATATTTTGGAGTAAAAATTTGGAGAACATTGACATTTAGTGGCTACAGAAAAGACTCTCCGATATTGAAGTTAAAGCTCTCGCACCAAGTAAGACCCCGTGGTGTAGCGCACCAATGACCGTGATGGGGGTCTACAGCAAGTCTGCAGATCGGAGGTTCGAATCCCGGCGCTGACAGCGGTCATCCTGAGTGGGGATTTTCACACTTCCTCCAGACAAATGCCGGGATTGTACCTTATTTCAAATCCAGGGACACCTACCCTACTCTTGACCCTAATAATTACAGTAATATGTGCGACGGGCAACGCTTTCCCAGTCGGCAACTAAGAATACGGCATGCGATTGACCATATCGCAGAGGCCATAGCACAGCCCAGTGTACACTCTGCTTTACGTCCAGCAGTGGGTGGTTTTAAGAGGGTCTAAGTTTCTACTCTCCAAGACAAATAGTTACAACAATGTTGCCAATACACCTCTCTTATTATACAATAACCACTTGCCTCCCCTTCAGTCTACACAATTCGCACGTTCCTTGGTTTTCTATTTTGTTCGCTGTTTGTGAATCTTATAATTTACTTTTTATTATTATTATTATTATTATTATTATTATTATTATTATTATTAAATCGTTACAAATACATACATTTTACAAAATTCATAATATCTGTACACATTTTATGAATTTTCTTGCACTTCCTACTCATTATTTAACTTGTAAATTTACAATTATTAAATTATATTGTTACAATATGATAAAGACAGGTCGAAATAGGATATGAAATTCATACAGAGCAGGAAGAGATATCACATATGCCACTAAAAGGTGCAACCTTGAGTGTGGCATGCATATCGTTGATTACTATTTCTAAAAATTGTATAATGGCTTAGCCGAATAACACGTTCTATGTAAATGGTGTATACACGAAAAAAAAAAAATGAATAAGAAGGAAAATTGAATTTGTGTTTTATAAACTTGTAAGCTCAACTAATTATATTTTCAATTTTAATTTTGTTTTCTCTGAGAAAATGTTTTATTTGCATCTTCAGGTTTGCATGATTTCCTTTAAATTCTTTTAATTTAATTGGGAGAATGTTATATAATTTTGGTGAGAAATACAGAAAGTTACGTTTGGCTATACCTAACTTAGGTTGATATAAAATACAGTGATTCTCTGTAATACTTCTGGTTTCATACTCGTGGCTAACAACTTGAATTCTATTTCTATCTTTAAAAATGTATTTATATATTTCAAAAGCATACAATTGTTTAATGTTGAAGACCCTTGTCTCAGCATACAGTCTCATAGTCGGATATAATCTATCTTTCTTCAACATTATTCGTAATATGAGATTCTGCATTATCTGAACACTTTTTAGTACATTTTCATAGGCGCCTCCCCAGGCAAGAATACCATATGTAAGAACTGACTGGACTAGAGCATGGTAGATGTCTCTTATTAATTTGTAATTGACAATATGTTTTAAATTGTGAAATATATAGATTGTTCTTCTTATTTTACTTGTAAGGTGTTTGCATTGGCTTTTCCATTTCATGTCACTATCTATAAATAATCCCAGATATTTAACTGTATCCACTTTAGCTATTTTAGGACAGTCACAGTTCTGATTACAGTTCAAAGTGTGTATTTTTAGTTCATTAAAATCATCTTCAACTGCTTTTAAACTGAATCTTACGAACTTTGATTTATTTACATTTAAAAATAGTTCGTTACCATCTAACCATACCTTTAACATTTTCAATGCCGCAGTTGCAATTTGTTTTACATTTCCCCATGTTCTACCTTCAACACAAACTACCGTATCATCTGCGTATGATATGACATCAACATTTTCGATTCCATGTATAGATGATTCAATATCGTTGATAAAAATCAAAAATAATAATGGACCCAACACTGTGCCTTGTGGTATTCCTCTTTTCACTCTTAAAGGTAGACTTGTAGTTCCATTTATTCTAACGTATTGAATCCTTTCAGTCAAATAGCTTTCTATCAATTTCAGTGCTATGCCTCTGATGCCATATCTTTCCATCTTCTGAAGGAGAATATGGTGAGGTATGGTGTCAAAAGCCTTTTCTAAGTCGAGAAATATGCCCAAGGTCGGTTTCATACTGTTCATATTTTCATAAATTCGCCTAGTTAATTCCCCAATAGCATCAGTGGTGCTGACATTTTTTATAAAGCCAAATTGTCTAGTTGATAGTAGATTGTGTTTCTTCAAAAACTGATAAATATGATTTTTTATACATTTTTCAAATAATTTTGATATGACTGTCGTTAACGATATCGGTCGATAGTTCTTTAGTTCTGAAGGACTGCCTGCTTTATGTAGCGGTTTTACAATTGTAATTTTTAATTGCTTTGGGAAGTATCCAACTGAAAGTGACTCGTTTATTATTGTTAGTAAAGGATTCTTTAAAGAATTAAAATTCTGCTTAATAATTCGAGCTGAGATGTTATCTATTCCCATTGCTTTAGTGTCGCTTATTTCGTGTTGGTACTTATGTAAATCCGCTTCGGTAATCGGAATAAAAAAACAGGAATATGTGTTTCTGTTGATTTTCAAGGAAAAATCTGGATTGTTCTTAATATTTTTAGACATGTCAGTAGTTTTGTTAATAAAATAATCATTGAATGTATTAGCTATAGTGAAATCATCATCGTAAACATGATTTTGAGATCTTATTTTTGTTATTTTTTCTTTATGACTTATTCTTTGTGTTATTTCATTGACAATGCCCCATACTTTTCTTGGATTATTAGAATTGGAATTTATTAATTGTTTATAGTGGTCAGTTTTAGCTTTATTAAGCAATTCGTTTAATTTATTTCTATACCGCTTATATTTCTCCTTCATGGCATTGTTCTCTTTATTTGCTATACATTCCTGATACAACCTATCTCTGGTGTGAATGGACTTAATTAGCGCGTGCGTGATCCACTCCTTTCTCTTTCGTTGCTTTGAATTTAATTGTATTGAATAATTTTTTATGCAATTTTGGATAGTTTGTATAAATTTATCTACTTTAGAATCCAAGTGGTTGTTCCCTAATACTGTATCCCAGTTAATATTGCTCAATTTATTTTTAAGCATCTCACTATCTAACTTAAATCTATGTTCACGTATGTTACACTGAGCTGCTTCTAAGTCACGGCCATTTTCAAGATTTACACTAACTAATATAGGATAGTGATCTGTAATTCTGCTCTGTGATATAATGGGTAAGATGTTATCATTAGAAATACCGCTTCGAATAAGTGCATGAGCAATACAGGTTTTGCTCGTTGAAGTTTCTCTAGTGGTGCCATATATCAACGATCTAAAATTATGCTCATGCAGTAAGTTTAAATATTCATTAGAGTCGTACTCATCAAATAGATCTATGTTAGTGTCGCCTAGAATCACCTCGGTTTCCAGTGTACATTTTTGCTGGACATAATCATGGAGATTATTAATAAATAGTTGTTTATTGTATTTTGACGAACGGTATATGCCTGTCAATGCAATTCTATTGTTCCCATATTTTATTTTGAGCCTAAGGAGTTTGAAATCATTGTAATTCACAGTTTCTACCTCGTGGTCAATAGAATTCTTCACCATAAAAACAACTCCATCACATTTATTAAAGCATCCTTCGTTATAGTATGTTTTATAGTTGGAATGCTTGCATATATTTAAGTTACCTAATTTCCAAGTTTCTGTGAGTATAACGACATCAAATATATGGTTATATGCTTCTAACTCGGCATCTAAATTTATTTTATTTTTAGATAGACTTCTAATATTTGTGTGAAATATGCTTAAGTTATTTACCTTCTTAAATGTAAGTATTTGAGACACACATTGATCAATACCTCTACCTACTTCTGTATGAATTTGATATCTTACAAAGTCATCATTAAATAAAGTCATACACAGAAATATTTGACAGAAACAGGATATTTACAATTAGTCAGCTGTTGAGATCTGTTAGTAAGGTATACTAATTACTGTATTGGATGTTTCCTCAGAAGTGTTCATACAATTGAATGAGGAAAAGTGTTAAGTGTTAGCGGTCAAGTTATTGTGAGATATCTTGGAGGGAGGGGTGGAGTGGAATTCGGCTGTTGAGGGGAGGAAAGTGAAAGGTCAGTTTGAAATAGCACCAGCAACACTGCAGGGGAGGTATGCAATGAACAGTTATGCGGGAGAGAGACAGACAGATTGTGGTGTGGGCTATCTTAGAGGGTGTACCAACTTTTGCTTACTAAAACAATCTATTGCTATATGTTAAGTGGCCTTACTTTAAGCTTTGGGTAACTCACACATCTTTGTAACACGGTGCTTGCTGCCATCTGTTTTCTTCACGTAAATTACGCCATCGTAAGTCCATACGTTGGATTGCTGAAATCTTGCAATTCCCGCCTTCAAAATCGCTAGTCTTGTGGCTGTGAGATCTTCCCTGATTGTCACCGGGGTACCTTTGAGCTGTTTCTTGTTTTTAAACAATTCATGCCTAGCACGATACGTCGCCAATTTTACTATGATTGGCCTGGGTTTGGTCCCAATCTTGGGGCCTAACCTATGGCTTCTGTCTATGTCCGCAAGAGCGACGTTTGCCTTAATGTCTCCGGCAACTTTCAGCACTAAATTATCTGTGTCCTCATTAGGATGCTCTGGCACACCGAAGATACGGAGATTTTGCCTCCTTTGGTATTGCTCCAGTTCATCGTGTTTGGAGTTGCTTTCCGATTTGAGATCTTCGATCTCTTTATCCCGTTTCTTTATCTGAACTTTGAGGTCCTCACAAAGATTCACGTTGAATTGGATCGTTTCCTCAAGTTTATTTAATACACATTCCGTGATCTTATCCACTACAGTACTTACAATTAGGTCCACAAATGATTTTGACTGCAAGGAATCCTCCATCACACGCCGTACTACTTCCTCTATGGAGTTGGTAGAACTGGAACTGTCGTTACCTGTCTGATGCTTCTGCTGCTGCTGTTGCTGCTGCTTGCTCTTCTTAGAAGACATTTCACTTTTTAGTTTTTACGATTTATGTAAATTAAAGGATGATGAGTGTGAAATAATCTCACCAGCTAAAACTTATATTCTGAATTGATTCACACTATACTTCTTTTTCCTCTCTACACTGCGTTTACACCTGCCAAGTACACAATTTCCACGAGCCGATCCTTAGTCGTGTTACTCACTCTGCGCCATGACACTGTAATATTAATATTTGTGAAAACTACTACTTTACAGTCAACTTCATTCCATAATGTGGAGGCCTTCAGAAACAAACCGGAAAATTAACGCGTCAGCAAATACTGAATTATATCTACAGTAGGCCTACTAGTTGATGCAAACGATTCCCAACCGAGCGCCAATGGTTCATTGTCCACCAGTGATACCAGACCTACTAGCTACCAAGTACACGGGTTAAATGTCACAAGCCCCTAAATGAAATAACAACTGTAACGACACATAGGCCTATTATTAACTGTTGAGTAAGACTACACAATGACACCGCAGTCGGGAAGCTGAATCCGGCATTCCTGCCGCGGCTTCGTCAGGACCCGTAGTCATTTCCAAGTCGTAGATAAAGATAGCAACTCATTTTATGTTTAACGGTACTGAGACTTAAAGCGTATCATGAAAGGGCTTGATTCGCAAGGGAAAATATCTCTTCGCGCCCTGAAAAATAAGTGCTTTGCAGATCGATGCCACTCTTAGGAATAATCGGCGTAGAAATTTCCAATAATAATAACAGCCACTGCAGCAGCTCAAAGCAAAATTGTATTTATATTAATATTCGACAATACTTCATCTTAATTTTCTTCTAAATTAAGCAGAGTTCAAATATTTGGTCTTAGGAAAATCTGCGCGGTTGCCTACATGCAATATATTACTTTCTCCATCGCCATGCGTACACCACTCACGTTATTTATTGTTGTTTTAAGGGGTGGAACAGCTAGGCCATCTGCCCCTACCACTGACGTAACTTATTGTTGTGTAAATGGGCGGAAGAGCTACGGTAGGTCATCTGTCCTTACCATTGACGTCCCATGAGAGGAATTGGAAAACAAACCTGAGTGGTTAAGTGCCCTAGCTTAATTGTCATTTTTCTCCTGGTTAATTAAGCACTCAGTCCAGAAAACTACTGGAATGTTACCTTAGTTTCAGTAGTATTTGGATAAATTTCCCAACTCTAGTAACTAGGATTGTTGATCGTATTGAATGAACCAGTTATAATAATAATAATTATACTGCACCTAAACATACAGATAATTGAAATGTTAGCGTTTCTTTTCTCAATTCAGTATACTAGAAGATGAACAATTTCGCGTACACTTCTTCCATCTATGTTTGACAACACAATCATCCCACCCTTTTGCAAGATATTTAGCCAGCAATTATAATTTTTCACATAGTGCGAAAGTGAATTACTAGGGGACGATGACATTGCTGTTCCGCCCCTTAAATCAACAATAACTACAAAGTGAATTACTGTGTGTACGCTACTTTAAAATGTATTTATCTTACCTGCCTGCACGGCATACGATACGTCTAGCTAGACAACATATTCTTTTCAGACACTATCACCTCTAAGCTCGATGTGACACACCAAATTTGAAACTCTTGAGCTAGCTGACCAAACACACCAGTTATTTGAAGGATTGGTGCTTAAGCCGAATAAGCTAAATTTAGAATAATGGAATGCTCTCTCTGTCTTCAGGTATATTCTGAGAACAATACATAGCGAAGCCCCATCGCCTAAGTTGACCACTTTAAGACAGTTGTTCTTCCTACAAGCGCTTTGTAAAGGAAAATATTGTCCATTTGACAGAATACGTTTTTCAATCCTTGTAACAATGTTCACAGATAGTTCATTGCATTCACTAAATGATTGCCAGTAACAAATTCAAGTCACATACAGGCAATAATAAATCAATACCCAATTGGGCCCATCCTCCTAGGATGCCGGGCCCCCCTAGGAGGGACGGGCCCCGGGGCACCAGCCCCGCCTGTCCCCCCCCCCCCCCTCTCGTCGGGCCTGTGCATGAGACATAAATCCCCGTTCCGTCCAAACTAAAAACACATATTGGGCAAAGTATAGAAGATAGAGATATGCTCTCGCGGACTTTTTGGAGAATTTTTCATGCTGAACAAATCTTACACTCATAGTATGTTGATATTTTTAACGGTTTGCCCAGCGTAAGCTTAAAAAGCGCACGGACGTCAAGTTCTTTTTTTCGACCTATTCACTGAAATCTGAAATCGTTACTGCTTGGCTCCCTTTGATCATAAATACATTATTTTCTACAGAAATCTTCCTCGAGATTGCCTTTACAGAATGGTGAAAGCCGCACCAAAATCCATCCAGTGGTTCACGAGCTTACCCGTGACATCCAAGAATCGGGGACTTTGTTTTATACGAAGTAGAGGCGAGCCAGACAGGCAAGCGGAGGCCAAGTTACGCTAGTACCACCTAGCGGCGGAAACGGTCAACTACCGGAGTTCCTTAACTTGTTACTTTACACGCCCTGGTTTAGTGTTACAAAATAGCAAGTTTGCGAAACATGATTCTTGCAGACGTAGGATGTTAGTGAAACATGATCTTGCCTCTGGAAGCAAGGTGCTGTGTTACAGGATGCAGGTGTGTGAAACATGAATCTTGCAGACGTACGATATCACTTGATGTAGGTGTTTATTATCGAGCATGAGAAACGTTACATTGACAGCTATTTGAGACGCCACAGGTGCACGCATGATATAGGTGTGTTTGCGGTATAAAAGAGCTAGGGAGGGGGAAGGCCTTCCTCACTTTGTACTTGAATCTCGTAAACAATAGTTGACAACGTGTTATCTCTACAGCTTACCTGTGTGTTGGAAGAGGGCTTGAAAATACCTTACTACTTTGGTAAGTACGTTTTCTTTAAAAATATATTTTAGTTGGTTATAAGCACTGTATTAAGTTCCAACGTTCACCCCTAGGTATTAGTGACAGTGGTATCTAGAAACCTAAGTTGGAATTACTCAACAATTGTGTGAAGTTCAATTTGTAGGTTAGATTTGATTAACGCTCTATTAAGTTCGAACGTTCACTGCTGAATGTGTCATGCCTGTTGCTCACGGTAAAATTTTCTGTAAAATGTTAGACAAAATGTTTCTATAAAACATTTTATAAAACATTTTACAGAAACGTTATGTTGCAAACGATAAAACTTTTGGTGAAATCTTTCTTAAAATTGCTTCTCCTCCCATCTGTAGGAGGAATTTTGATTTTAGCCTGCCACCTGTGTTTGTGAAAAGTACTTGATAAAATGTCATCTAATGAAGAAATTGCTGCTGCATTAGTATCCATTATAGCATGTACAATCATAAAAAGGACAAGGAGGAGAACTGCTAGAAAGTATTGGCTTCGACCTTGGATTCAAAGGAGAAATGATGGGAGAGGATTGTTGTTATTACTCCAAAATGAATTGATATTTGAGGATCTGCAATGTTATAGAAATGTTCTTCGCATGAATGAAGAAACGTTTGAAAAACTCCTGCAGCTTGTTGGACCCAACATCAGAAAACAGGACACAAACATGAGACAAGCTATAACTCCTAGAACAAGACTACAAATAACACTCAGGTTTCTTGCTACTGGGGAATCTTACACAAACCTGATGTATGCCACAAGAATACCATTTGGAACGCTCTCACGTATAATTCCTGAAACATGTAGGGAAATATACAATGCACTAAAGAATTAGTATATGCAGGTAAAGTTCACTTTATACTGTACATTATTTACATTTCATTCACACATATCTTTTATATCAACTTTTAAAATGTCATGTTTGGTTTGTACTTGTAAAGTTTTATTTTTTATTTTTCCTCACTGAGCTGGCAATAAACTTGGCAAAATCATCATCATCATCATAATCTTCGTCTTTTTGCTCCTAAATGACTGCAAAGCTGTAGCTGCAGAAGCAAAAACTGCATCCTCAGGGGATGTCTTCTTCCTCCTCTTTTTAGATGATTCACCTGTAAAATAAAGATTTTTCCCCATCAGTTTTTTATTGATAATTTCAGAATTTGATTATAAAAATTAAATTAAATATTGGTAGCTACTGCAGAAACAATACCTGATTCATTTGCAGTTTCAACACGTAGGCGTACATTCGATGCTGTACACGGCCCTCGTGTATTTTCCTCTTCTTCCCCCTCATAAGACACAAAACCCATCATCTGTAAAAAAGACCTGATGTACTTGCAGTCTCCTCTTTTGTTTCCTTTAAAAGAAAAGAAAATATCAATTGCAGGTCCCAAGAACATCAGATGGCTGGCTACAAATTGCAAGAGATTTCCATGAGAAGTGGAATTTTCCAAACTGTCTGGGTGCCTTGGATGGCAAACACATAACTTTTGCAGCTCCAAGGTCAACTGGCTCACAGTACTATAATTATAAGGGCGGTACAAGCATTGTTTTGCTTGCACTCGTAGATGCACACTACATGTTGACATTGGGACCCATGGACGAGTGAGTGATGGGGGTGTGTATAAATTCAGCTCGTTGCGTGCTGCAATGCAGAATACTACATTGAATATTACTCATTCAATTATGATGATGATAATTGTTCTTCTAAGGGGCCTAACATCTAGGTTATCGGCCCCTAATGATCTGGGTGATAGCGAAAATGATAATGAAACGGAAACCAGGACGAAAATTAAGTGAGACGGAAAATACTTACAAAAAGGAACTCAGATTGAAACAACTCACAAAATGTTCTTACAAACGGGAATTTAGAACGAAAAGATTCACAAAAGGAATAGATTGAAAAATACCCACAAAATGAAGGCTAGGTTCAAAATACGTACAAAATGCAATGTAGCGTCGAAATACCTACAAAATGCAATTGAAATTCAAAATACTTACAAAATGCAAATGAGATCGAAATTACGTACAAAATGCAATTGAGATTCAAAATACTTACAAAATGTGATTGAAAATGAAAATACACGATGCAATTCAGATTGAAATATCCCAGTTCCAATCCAAATTATTCACAAAGTGCAATTGAAATTCAAAATACTTACAAAATGCAATTGAAGTTGAAAATGCTTACAAAATGTACGGTAGATTCAAACGACTCATGTGGATTGACAACACTTACAAAATGCAATTTAGATTGAAAATACTTGACAAAATGTAATTCAGATTCAAAATACCCACAAAATGCAATTAAGAATCAAAATATGTGCAAAATGCCCACCAAAAAAATGCAATTTAGATTCAAAATTCTTGCGAAATGCGGTTTTGGTAGAAAATACTTACAAAATACAATTGAAATTCAAAATTCTCACTAAAAGGCCCGGCTACCTGCATTGAAAGACTTACCAAAAGGCAATTTAGATTGTCAATTTTTACAAAATGCAATTGAAGTTGAAAACAATCGCGAGATGTAATTTAGATCGAAAAAACTTACAAAATGCAACGTAGACTAAAAATGCCTTAAAATCGCTAGAAGGGAATATAGATACCCGGTGAACCAAGTAACAAAAACAGTGCGGGAATCTTAAAGAGAAAAGTAAATATAAGGAAAAGTGGAGAGGACAGGAGAGGGGAGAGAGGAGAAGGTCCGCCCCAAAGGGAAGGGAGAAAAGGGGATAACGGACCCAGCTCAGGAATCCCTCGGGGGCACCAACTCCCGAACTCACCAGTTGTGAGCCCCTGAGGGTGTAGCATTATCGACGGTGCAGCAGAAATGGTGGGGCTACATGCACCTTCTCCTTAAGGGCCTCAAGCACAAGGCAGGAGGTAAAAGGAGAAGAAAAAGAAGGCTGACCCCTCACAGAAGGAGGGTATCAGGAAAGATGAGACAAGGGCCAATTAAGGCGGGAAAGTGAAAGACTCCCTAGGCCTCGGATAACCTAATACCGTCGGGGTCGGAAGAGAACAAGAGTTGACCAAGGGAGGTCGACAGGAAAGAAGAAAGAGATGATGATGATGATAATTGTTGTTTGAAGGGGCCTAACATCGAGGTTATCGGCCCCTTATGAAATGAAATGGCGTGAAATGAAAGGATGGAGATAAAAACAACTCACTGCCATGGATGAAACGAATACGGTGTTTATAAAACAGACAGTGAGCCCCAAAAATTAAGCCTTATTTGAATAAAAATAAATAAAAGGTGGATGGTAAAAAAGGATAAAACAAATAAGGCATAGTGAACAATAAAATAGATGAACTCAATAAAAAACATTAAACAGATTTAACCTGAATTAACAGTCGTAACTACACATTAAAACTTAAAAAAGTAACCACTCTCCCTCATGAACCCGATGACTAGGTCAGCTGACGGCCCGTCATCACGGAGAATAAGGGAGAGTGTATAAGTCAGTATAAGATGCCTGCGCAGATCGGCCAGATCCACATACTCCAAGAGAAGGTGTGCCACGGTAAGGTGGGCGCCGCAAGGACACACAGGGGGATCTTCTCTCTTCAGCAAGTGGGAGTGCGTAGCAATCCCACAGCAGATCCGGAGTCGACAGAGTACCACAGCTTCCTTCCGGAGAGATCGGAAGGAAGATTTCCACACCTTCGTTGTCTCCTTGATGCCTCTCAGTTTGTTGGGTGGAGGCGTGGCTCGCCATGCCTCCTCCCAATGCGACAGGATCGAATACCGCAATTGAGAGTGCATATCACTAGCAGGCACCTAATACGGTAGCGAGGGCAGTGCGACTGCCTCTCTCGCCGCCTGATCAGCAAGCTCGCTTCCCGCAATACCCATGTGGCTAAGAAGCCTCACAAAGGACACCCCGGCCCCAGCGTTACGCGAACTGACGAGCAGGTCGCGCACACGCTGGACCAACGGGTGCTTCGGGAAACACACATCGATCGTCTGCAGCGCACTCAGAGTGTCAGTACACACAAGAAAGTGCTGGTGATCGTCTGATAACGTGTACCGCAGAGCCTCTAAGATGGCATAGAGCTCCGCTGTGTACACGCCACAGGCATCGGGAAGTGAAAATAGAAACCGACGATCCTCAACCACAAATGCACAGCCTACTTTCTCGTTTACCCTCGAACCGTCCGTGAATAGAAGCCCTGATCCCGGATACCGGCTCACCACGGACTGGAACAGCCTCCGATGGACGGAGGAGTCAGTGTCTGACTTGGGGCCGGTGTGCAGATCCAGGATGATATCAGGGCGAGAGACTATCCACAGAGGGGCCTTGCTAGGTACTCGGACGATACAGGAGACAGAAGGAAATCGGAACTGACTGTATAAGTCATCCAAGCGAATCCCCGCCGGCCGAGTGGTTCGGGCGAGCGCATCATACAGCCGGCGATTCGAATTGGAAAACAAACACGGATAGCTTGGATGAAGGGGCATCTGTCAAATAGTTGCAGCATAGGTCAGCAGTACTTGTTGGCGCCTCAGGTGTAAAGGAGGTACGCCAGCCTCGGCGAGCAAGCTGGCGACTGGGCTCGTCCGAAAGGCACCCATCGCCAGCCTCACACCGCCGTGGTGGACACTGTCCAGTTTAACAAGCACTGACTTACGGGCCGAACCATATGCTACACTGCCATAATCTAACCTAGATAAAATCAGTGATCTATAAAAACGCAGGAGCACCGCGCGGTCTGCCCCCCATGATGTGCCGCTAAGAAACCGCAACATGTTGAGTTTCTTAGCACAGGCAGTTTTCAAACACCGCACGTGTGGCTCCCACGTCAATTTCTGATCGAAAAGGAGTCCAAGGAAACGGTACGCAGCAACAACAGGCAAAGCTACATTGCCCAGATAAAGCTCGGGATCAGGATGGAGAGTGCGCTTTCGGCAGAAATGGACAACCGAGGACATAGCGGTTGAGAATCGAAAGCCATGCTCTAGGGTCCAGCGTTCCACTCTCCGAATAGCTTGTTCAGCGACCGCCATATTTTGCGCACTATAATGTAGATGATGATGATGATGATAATTGTTGTTTTAAGGGGCCTAACATCTAGGTTATCGGCCCCTAATGATCTGGGTCATAGCGAAAATGATGATGATGATGATGATAATTGTTGTTTTAAGGGGCCGAACATGTAGGTTATCGGCCCCTGATGGTTTGGGTGATCGCGAAGATGAAAATGAAAAGCGAACTTAAAACTAAAACTAACTACTAACCTATATACTAGAAGAAGAAATGGAAAATTAAATGAGAATAAGGCAAATAAAAGGACAGAAGGAAAAGAAATGCCCTCGACCCTCGGAGAAGGCGGATTGAGGGACTTGGAAGGAAGGGGAGCCATGAACGGCATATAGGAAAGTGAAAGAGGAGAGGGGCGGCCCCAAAGGTAAGGGACAAAAGGGGAAAACGGACCCAGCTCAGGAATCCCTCGGGGTCGCCAACTCCCGAACTCACCAGCCGTGAGCCCCTGAGGGTGTAGCATTATCTAGGGTGCACCAGAAGTGGTGGGGCTACATACACCCTGCCTCCTTAAGGGCCTAGAGCACAAAGCAGGAGGTAAAAGGAAGAAAAAAAAGAAGGCTGACCCCTTGCAGAAGGAGGGTATCAGAAAAGATGAGACAAGGGCCAACTAAGGCAGGAAAGGAAGAGACTCCCTAGGCCTCGGATAACCTAATACCGTCGGGGTCAAAAGAGAACAAGAGTTGACCAAGTGAGGTCGACAGGAAAGAAGACAGACAGGAGCCCGGCACAAGTAGGTGGAAGCAATGCCGGACTCAGCTGGGGCCCCGTGGTCGCCAACCCACGCCCACAAGATGTGAGCCCCTGGGGGACTATAATGTAGAGCGAAGTCGTCTACATATAGTGACGGTACCACTGCTGGACCAGCAGCAGCGACTATCCCGTTTATGGCAATCGCAAATAATGTTACGCTAAGCACCGATCCATGTGGGACTCCGTTTTCCTGTATATGGTATTGCGAATATGTCCCTCCTATTCGGACACGGAACAGGCGAAGGGACAGAAAATTCGCAATAAAAACCGGCAAGTTACCTCGGAATTTCCATTGATGCAGGGTAGAGAGGATGCCGTAACGCCAAGTGGCGTCATAGGCCCTCTCGAGGTCAAAGAAAACAGCGACTAGGTGCTGTCTCCGGAGAAAAACGTCCTGTATGGCGGTCTCCAGGCGTACCAGATGGTCGTTGGTACACCGAGACGCCCTGAAACCACACTGGTATTCAGACAGGAGTCCCCGTTTCTCCAGGACCCACACCAGGCGCCGATTGACCATCCTCTCAAAGAGCTTGCACAGACCGTTAGTAAGACAAATAGGTCTGTAATTCCCTGTCAATTTGGGATCCTTATCGGGCTTCAGGATAGGTATAATGATACCTTCCTGTAATTGCGCTGGAAACACACCTTCCAACCAGATACGATTAAACACCCTGAGCAAATAACGAATGTTCTCATCGTTAAGGTGTTTAAGCATCTGGTTGTGAATATTATCCGGGCCAGGAGACGTGTCCCTGCAGAGCGCCAGCGCTTCGCGGAGTTCCCACTCCTTAAAAGGCACGTTGTACTCCTCCGAAGCGCGGGAAGCAAAACTAAGCTGGAAACGTTCCGCTTCGCGCTTCAGGGCCACGAAGGCAGGGTCATAGTTATCGGAACCGGATATATCCCCAAAATACGAGGCGCGATGGTTTGCAACGCGATAAGGATCTGTAACCAGTTCATTAGCAATGGAAATTCCCGGTACAGTAGAAGATGTCTGTATTCCCGAAATGCGTCGTAGTTTAGTCCACACTTGAGAGGAGGGGGTATGTGCCGTAATAGAAGACACATACCGTTCCCAGGATTGTTTCTTACTCTGGCGAATAAGAATCCGTGCCTTGGCACGAAATTTCTTAAACGCCACCAAATTGGCCATGGTTGGACGCCGACGGTAGTGCTTGTGAGCTCGACGACGGTCTCTTATTGCCGCTGCAATATCCTCTGTCCATCAAGGGACGAGTTTGCGACGAGTAGTCCCAGAAAAGGATGGAATGGACTCTTCGGCGGCAGCAAGAAGCACATCGGTGATGTGCTGTACGTCGTCATCGACGCTCCGGCAACCAAAATCAACGAACACAGCTCGTTCTTGAAACGAGGGCCAATTTGCCCGCTTAAGAACCCAACGACTGGGGAACTCCATGGGCGTCTGGTTCAGAAGGGTAAGAACAATCGGGAAATGGTCACTGTCACAGGGGTCGTCGTGTACATACCAACCAAATTGGCGCACGGCTACACACACTCAAGTCAATGTGTGAGTACGAGCCGTGCGCTAAGCTAAAATATGTAGCTTCCCCTGTATTTAATAGAGATAAATCCAACCCTTGAATTAAGCCCTCCATGTCCCTTCCTCTGGGGCAGGAAGATGGTGATCCCCATTGGGGGTGATGAGAGTTGAAATCACCCACGAGAAGGAAAGGGACTGGAAGCTGATCAACAAGATCAAGGACGTCATAAATATCAAGGGGCTGATTCGGTGGAAGGTACACGTTACAAACAGTTGTCATAGCAGGCAAGGACACGCGAACTGCAATAGCTTCCAGAGGAGTGGCGAGTGGAAACTCCTCACTATAGCAGTCAGAGCGAACGAAGGTACAAACGCCCCCCGGAAGCCCGGGCGGCGTCTTGTAGCTCTTGAGAGTATAGTTGGAAACCTCTCAGAACAGTCTCGTGATCAGGTCTGAGGTTTGTTTCCTGTAGGCAGACTATACTCGCTGCGTATTGGGCAATAAGCTGACGGAGTTCTGTCAAATGCCTGTCATAACTGTTACAATTCCACTGTAACAGTGCCATTGTGTGAACTTAGGGAATAAGTTGGAGCAGCAAGCTACAACTTAGACTCTGGAGGATCTACAGTCACTACGTCGACTATAATCTCCATGTCCTCAGGCGAGGTCATGGATTGAATCGCCTCGGTGTTAGATTTCCTAGACGCAGTTCGGCGGCGGGGGGATCTCCGTGGGGAGCGCGCAAATCTGGGGACCGAAACGTCCACAGGCGCAGAAGCATCCGCAGTTGTTGGCACGGATGGCCTCCCCTTTTTTGGAGAAAGGGAATGCGTAGTGCGGGGTCCCTTCTTACCCGACTCTTTAAGATATTAGACGGGTCAGGAGCCGAATTCCTGACCCTGGTCGACGATGCCACCTCCGCCGGCTTCGGCGCGGCTTTCGCCGACCGTTTGGGTGGGGAGAAAGTCTTCGACTTCCTCCCGAGTGGGGAGTAAGTCTTCAACTTCCTCCCCTGCTGTGCGGGCGGAGCAGCCTTCGTGCTGGCCGAAGGTGGAGTTGAAGTCACCTTCGGGCTTTCCATTATAATCATAGGTGCTGGTTTCGGAACAGGTAACTCAGTTGCAGGTTTCACAGCTGGTACAAAAGATGAGGTCGCTGGGACCAAATTTGGTATTATGGCCCTATAATCAATCGTGGGAGAAGGCGAAATCGTGGTATGGTACTTCTGATGATGATGATGATGATGATAATTTTTGTTTTAAGGGGCCTAACATCTAGGTTATCGGCCCCTGATGGTTGGGGTGATCGTGAAGATGAAAATGAAAAGCGAACTTAAAACTAAAACTAACTAATAACCTACATACTAGAAGAAGAAATGGAAAACTAAAGGAGAATAAGGCAAATAAAAGGACAGAAGGAAAAGAAATGCCCTCAACCCTCGGAGAAGGCGGATTGAGGGACTGGGAAGGTAGGAGAGCCATGAAAGGCATATAGAAAAGTGAAAGAGGAGAGGGTCCGCCCCAAAGGTAAGGGACAAAAGGGGAAAACGGATCCAGCTCAGGAATCCCTCGGGGTCGCCAACTCCCGACCTCACCAGCCGTGAGCCCCTGAGGGTGTAGCATTATCTAGGGTGCACCAGAAGTGGTGGGGCTACATACACCCTGCCTCCTTAAGGGCCTAGAGCACAAGCCAGGAGGTAAAAGGAAGAGAAAAATAAGGCTGACCCCTCGCAGAAGGAGGGTATCAGAAGACAAGGGCCAATTAAGGCGGGAAAGGAAGAGACTCCCTAGGCCTCGGATACCCTAATACCGTCGGGGTCAGAAGAGAACAAGAGTTGACCAAGTGAGGTCAAGGCAGGAAAGGAAGAGACTCCCTAGGCCACGGATACCCTAATACCGTCGGGGTCAGAAGAGAACAAGAGTTGACCAAATGAGGTCGACAGGAAAGAAGACTGAGAGGAGCCCGGCACAAGTAAGTGGAGGCAATGCCGGACTCAGCTTGAGGCCCCGGGGTCGCCAACCCACGCCCACAAGATGTGAGCCCCTGGGGGACCACAGATTTCGGGGCTCGAGCATCGGGATAACATGTGCCCGAACTTCTGGCACTTATAACACCTCATTGGTTGAGGGATATAAGGCCGTACGTCACAACGGTAACTTGTAACCTTGACTTTCTCCGGGAGCACCGAAAGCTCAAAGGAAATAATGAAAGCACCAGTATCCACGATTTGACCATTGACCTTGCGCGTAATGCGCCGGACATCAGTCACGTGACGGTGCCGCATATCCTCCTTGAGCTCCTCGTCAGTGTTCAGAATCAGGTCCCGGTGGAAAATAACTCCTCGGACCAGATTCAGGGACGTGTGTTTTTCCACTTTGACGGGAATGTCGCCAAAGTGGTCACATTGCAAAAGTTGTTCAACTTGCTCACCAGTCCTAGTCTTGAGCAACAAGCTACCGTTCCTCATCTTTTGTACTTTCTCAAGCTCACCATAGACACCTTCTATGTGGCGAGAAAACAAAATACTCTTTACCAGCTTGAAATCACCCCCATCTGTTCTGGTAGCTACCAGAAACTTGGGGGTGTTAGCACCCAGATTTTCACGCACAGATTGTTCCCAGGGTGTTGATCCCAGTAGGGAATCAAATATTAAAGACTTGGGTGTAGGACCACCCTGTTTGGGGATTTTTCTTTTTGAACCCATGGCCAGATCATCCTCCCCGAATGCCACCGACATCCGATCTCGGGCCGTCACAGTAGGCGCTACCCAGCCAGGGCAAGGCCCGCCTAGCTTGGGAGGCATTGCCCGGGGGTCCGATGTTTTACAATGCCGTATCGGCATGTACCCCTTGGCATATACTGGATTTTACAGCTCAGACATTCGGCTGTGCGGGGACCTGCGTAGTCAGGCGGATACTACTGCACGGGTACATGGCACACCCACCTGTCGGCACGGCCAAGACCGGAACAGGCTTTCAAGCGTAATCGCAAGCGTAAGTGGCCCGTCCCCTAACAGCACGCACATATAGAAATTTTGGTTGCCAGACCCTGAAAGCAGTAACGGAAAGAAGTGCGATATAACCTAATGAGAGTTATACCGCACGGGTGTATGTCTTTTAGAGCTGACTGTCAAACCCTCGAAAGGGGACCGTTCCGAGAAGCCCTTTTAGTCGCCTTTTACGACTGGCAGGGATTACCGTGGATGTACTCGCTTCCTCCCACCCACTGGGGGTCCAATTCACAAAACAACGCGGAGTCCTTAAAGTATAGCCAAGGTCACCCCTTTTAGTCGCCTCTTACGACAGGCAGGGTAATACCGTGGGTTTATTCTAAAGCCCCCACCCACAGGGGGGAAGGAATAAAGAGAAGAGCCCGGCATAAGTAAGTGGAAGCAATGCCCGACCCAGCTGGGGCCCCGTGGTCGCCAACCCACAACCCACTAGATGTGAGCCCCTGGGGGGATTCCTCATTCAAGCAATTTACCTCCCACAGAAAATGAAGTGCCTTATGTTAAGGTGGCTGATGACGCTTTCCCACTGTCCTGTAATATAATGAAGCCTTTTGGATACAGAGGACTAACTAGGGAGCAGAAGATTTTCAATTACAGGTTAAGCCGGGCGAGATGTGTAGTTGAAAATGCATTTGGAATAATGGCAAATGTTTTCACAAATTTTACCATGAGCAATAGGCAGGCAGTTTTATAAAACGAGTTGTTCAATAAATTGGACCATAAATTTTACCGTAAGCAACAGGCATCAGGCATCAGTGACAATGATATCTGTTAACCAAAGTTGGAACTACTTGTAATTAGACTTGCTGAGAGTCCACAGACGTTGAATTAAAATACCCTGCTATGACCATTGGCTGTTATTTAATTTAAATATTTATATTTTACTTTGTTTTATCTTTTATTAATATTGTTTATAGGTAATTTGGAAACCGATTGATAATCATCATATTCTTGAGTGGTAAATTTAAAAAACATCTTTCAGGACCTGACAGCCTTCAACGTCATGCAAGTATTAGCAAAATCTTAAACTGTTTGTGTGCAGTCATTGTGCTATGACATTTAACAGACAGGATAGTCTTACACGACATGTAAATTTAAAGCATGTCAGTTCAGCACCTTTCTCGTGTTCAGTTCGTGAACTAGGTTTCTCTAGTGTAAAGCGATATCAATCCCACATGATTGAAGTGCATGGAGAAAAACAGGAATCAAGAACTGCAAAACCATGATGATGATGATGATAATTGTTGTTTTAAGGGGCCTAACATCTAGGTTATTGGCCCCTAATGATCTGGGTGATAGCGAAAATTATAATGAAACGGAAACCAGAACGAAAATTAAGTGAGACGGAAAATACTTACAAAAAGGAACTCAGATTGAAACAACTCACAAAATGTTCTTACAGAAGGGAATTTAGAACGAAAAGATTCACAAAAGGAATAGATTGAAAAATACCCACAAAATGAAGGCTAGGTTCAAAATACGTACAAAATTCAATGTAGCGTCGAAATACCTTCAAAATGCAATTGAAATTCAAAATACTTACAAAATGCAAATGAGATCGAAATTACGTACAAAATGCAATTGAGGTTCAAAATACTTACAAAATGCAATTGAAATTGAAAATACACGATACAATTCAGATTGAAATATCCCAGTTCCAATCCAAATTATTCACAAAGTGCAATTGAAATTCAAAATACTTACAAAATGCAATAGAAGTTGAAAATGCTTACAAAATGTACGGTAGATTCAAACAACTCATGTGGATTGACAATACTTACAAAATGCAATTTAGATTGAAAATACTTGACAAAATGTAATTTAGATTCAAAATACCCACAAAATGCAATTAAGAATCAAAATATGTGCAAAATGCCCACTAAACAAAATGCAATTTAGATTCAAAATTCGTGCGAAATGCGGTTTTGGTTGAAAATACTTACAAAATGCAATTGAAATTCAAAATTCTCACTAAAAGGCCCGGCTACCTGCATTGAAAGACTTACCAAAAAGCAATTTAGATTGTCAATCTTTACAAAATGCAATTGAAGTTGAAAACAATCGCGAGATGTAATTTAGATCGAAAAAACTTACAAAATGCAACGTAGATTAAAAATACCTTAAAAATCGCTAAAAGGGATTTTAGATACACGGTGAACCAAGTAACAAAAACAGTGTGGGAATCTTAAAGAGAAAAGGAAATATAAGGAAAAGAGGAGAGGAGAGGGGAGAGAGGTGAGGTTCCGCTCCAAAGGTAAGGGACAAAAGTGGAAAACGGACCCAGCTCAGAAATCCCTCGGGGTCGCCAACTCCCGAACTCACCAGCTGTGAGCCCCTGAGGGTGTAGCATTATCTAGGGTGCACCAGAAGTGGTGGGGCTACATACACCCTGCCTCCTTAAGGGCCTTGAGCACAAGACAGGAAGTAAAAGGAAAAGAAAAAGAAGGCTGGCCCCTCACAGAAGGAGGGTATCAGGAAAGATGAGACAAGGGCCAATTAAGGCGGGAAAGTGAAAGACTCCCTAGGCCTCGGATAACCTAATACCGTCGGGGTCGGAAGAGAACAAGGGTTGACCAAGGGAGGTCGACAGGAAAGACGACGGAGAGGAGCCCGGCACAAGTAAGTGGAAGCAATGCCGGACTCATCTGGGGTCCCGTGGTCGCCAACCCACGTCCCACTAGATGTGAGCCCCTGAGGGAAACTGCAAAACCATCAACTAGCACGGACCCTTGAATCGAATGTGATGCTCAAGAGTGTAAACTTCTCAAGATTGTAAAAATAATTGTACAACAAAAAGAATGAAGAATGGTGAACCTTCAATAACACATTGTAATGTATGCAATATTGATATACCTTCTTCAATGATGCAGGGACATTTGCGTAGTATTAATCATAAAAATAACGCTTGCCATGAAAAAAATTAGATGAGGTCGCTGGGACCAAATTTGGTATTATGGCCCTATAATCAATCGTGGGAGAAGGCGAAATCGTGGTATGGTACTTCTGATGATGATGATGATGATGATAATTTTTGTTTTAAGGGGCCTAACATCTAGGTTATCGGCCCCTGATGGTTGGGGTGATCGTGAAGATGAAAATGAAAAGCGAACTTAAAACTAAAACTAACTAATAACCTACATACTAGAAGAAGAAATGGAAAACTAAAGGAGAATAAGGCAAATAAAAGGACAGAAGGAAAAGAAATGCCCTCAACCCTCGGAGAAGGCGGATTGAGGGACTGGGAAGGTAGGAGAGCCATGAAAGGCATATAGAAAAGTGAAAGAGGAGAGGGTCCGCCCCAAAGGTAAGGGACAAAAGGGGAAAACGGATCCAGCTCAGGAATCCCTCGGGGTCGCCAACTCCCGACCTCACCAGCCGTGAGCCCCTGAGGGTGTAGCATTATCTAGGGTGCACCAGAAGTGGTGGGGCTACATACACCCTGCCTCCTTAAGGGCCTAGAGCACAAGCCAGGAGGTAAAAGGAAGAGAAAAATAAGGCTGACCCCTCGCAGAAGGAGGGTATCAGAAGACAAGGGCCAATTAAGGCGGGAAAGGAAGAGACTCCCTAGGCCTCGGATACCCTAATACCGTCGGGGTCAGAAGAGAACAAGAGTTGACCAAGTGAGGTCAAGGCAGGAAAGGAAGAGACTCCCTAGGCCACGGATACCCTAATACCGTCGGGGTCAGAAGAGAACAAGAGTTGACCAAATGAGGTCGACAGGAAAGAAGACTGAGAGGAGCCCGGCACAAGTAAGTGGAGGCAATGCCGGACTCAGCTTGAGGCCCCGGGGTCGCCAACCCACGCCCACAAGATGTGAGCCCCTGGGGGACCACAGATTTCGGGGCTCGAGCATCGGGATAACATGTGCCCGAACTTCTGGCACTTATAACACCTCATTGGTTGAGGGATATAAGGCCGTACGTCACAACGGTAACTTGTAACCTTGACTTTCTCCGGGAGCACCGAAAGCTCAAAGGAAATAATGAAAGCACCAGTATCCACGATTTGACCATTGACCTTGCGCGTAATGCGCCGGACATCAGTCACGTGACGGTGCCGCATATCCTCCTTGAGCTCCTCGTCAGTGTTCAGAATCAGGTCCCGGTGGAAAATAACTCCTCGGACCAGATTCAGGGACGTGTGTTTTTCCACTTTGACGGGAATGTCGCCAAAGTGGTCACATTGCAAAAGTTGTTCAACTTGCTCACCAGTCCTAGTCTTGAGCAACAAGCTACCGTTCCTCATCTTTTGTACTTTCTCAAGCTCACCATAGACACCTTCTATGTGGCGAGAAAACAAAATACTCTTTACCAGCTTGAAATCACCCCCATCTGTTCTGGTAGCTACCAGAAACTTGGGGGTGTTAGCACCCAGATTTTCACGCACAGATTGTTCCCAGGGTGTTGATCCCAGTAGGGAATCAAATATTAAAGACTTGGGTGTAGGACCACCCTGTTTGGGGATTTTTCTTTTTGAACCCATGGCCAGATCATCCTCCCCGAATGCCACCGACATCCGATCTCGGGCCGTCACAGTAGGCGCTACCCAGCCAGGGCAAGGCCCGCCTAGCTTGGGAGGCATTGCCCGGGGGTCCGATGTTTTACAATGCCGTATCGGCATGTACCCCTTGGCATATACTGGATTTTACAGCTCAGACATTCGGCTGTGCGGGGACCTGCGTAGTCAGGCGGATACTACTGCACGGGTACATGGCACACCCACCTGTCGGCACGGCCAAGACCGGAACAGGCTTTCAAGCGTAATCGCAAGCGTAAGTGGCCCGTCCCCTAACAGCACGCACATATAGAAATTTTGGTTGCCAGACCCTGAAAGCAGTAACGGAAAGAAGTGCGATATAACCTAATGAGAGTTATACCGCACGGGTGTATGTCTTTTAGAGCTGACTGTCAAACCCTCGAAAGGGGACCGTTCCGAGAAGCCCTTTTAGTCGCCTTTTACGACTGGCAGGGATTACCGTGGATGTACTCGCTTCCTCCCACCCACTGGGGGTCCAATTCACAAAACAACGCGGAGTCCTTAAAGTATAGCCAAGGTCACCCCTTTTAGTCGCCTCTTACGACAGGCAGGGTAATACCGTGGGTTTATTCTAAAGCCCCCACCCACAGGGGGGAAGGAATAAAGAGAAGAGCCCGGCATAAGTAAGTGGAAGCAATGCCCGACCCAGCTGGGGCCCCGTGGTCGCCAACCCACAACCCACTAGATGTGAGCCCCTGGGGGGATTCCTCATTCAAGCAATTTACCTCCCACAGAAAATGAAGTGCCTTATGTTAAGGTGGCTGATGACGCTTTCCCACTGTCCTGTAATATAATGAAGCCTTTTGGATACAGAGGACTAACTAGGGAGCAGAAGATTTTCAATTACAGGTTAAGCCGGGCGAGATGTGTAGTTGAAAATGCATTTGGAATAATGGCAAATGTTTTCACAAATTTTACCATGAGCAATAGGCAGGCAGTTTTATAAAACGAGTTGTTCAATAAATTGGACCATAAATTTTACCGTAAGCAACAGGCATCAGGCATCAGTGACAATGATATCTGTTAACCAAAGTTGGAACTACTTGTAATTAGACTTGCTGAGAGTCCACAGACGTTGAATTAAAATACCCTGCTATGACCATTGGCTGTTATTTAATTTAAATATTTATATTTTACTTTGTTTTATCTTTTATTAATATTGTTTATAGGTAATTTGGAAACCGATTGATAATCATCATATTCTTGAGTGGTAAATTTAAAAAACATCTTTCAGGACCTGACAGCCTTCAACGTCATGCAAGTATTAGCAAAATCTTAAACTGTTTGTGTGCAGTCATTGTGCTATGACATTTAACAGACAGGATAGTCTTACACGACATGTAAATTTAAAGCATGTCAGTTCAGCACCTTTCTCGTGTTCAGTTCGTGAACTAGGTTTCTCTAGTGTAAAGCGATATCAATCCCACATGATTGAAGTGCATGGAGAAAAACAGGAATCAAGAACTGCAAAACCATGATGATGATGATGATAATTGTTGTTTTAAGGGGCCTAACATCTAGGTTATTGGCCCCTAATGATCTGGGTGATAGCGAAAATTATAATGAAACGGAAACCAGAACGAAAATTAAGTGAGACGGAAAATACTTACAAAAAGGAACTCAGATTGAAACAACTCACAAAATGTTCTTACAGAAGGGAATTTAGAACGAAAAGATTCACAAAAGGAATAGATTGAAAAATACCCACAAAATGAAGGCTAGGTTCAAAATACGTACAAAATTCAATGTAGCGTCGAAATACCTTCAAAATGCAATTGAAATTCAAAATACTTACAAAATGCAAATGAGATCGAAATTACGTACAAAATGCAATTGAGGTTCAAAATACTTACAAAATGCAATTGAAATTGAAAATACACGATACAATTCAGATTGAAATATCCCAGTTCCAATCCAAATTATTCACAAAGTGCAATTGAAATTCAAAATACTTACAAAATGCAATAGAAGTTGAAAATGCTTACAAAATGTACGGTAGATTCAAACAACTCATGTGGATTGACAATACTTACAAAATGCAATTTAGATTGAAAATACTTGACAAAATGTAATTTAGATTCAAAATACCCACAAAATGCAATTAAGAATCAAAATATGTGCAAAATGCCCACTAAACAAAATGCAATTTAGATTCAAAATTCGTGCGAAATGCGGTTTTGGTTGAAAATACTTACAAAATGCAATTGAAATTCAAAATTCTCACTAAAAGGCCCGGCTACCTGCATTGAAAGACTTACCAAAAAGCAATTTAGATTGTCAATCTTTACAAAATGCAATTGAAGTTGAAAACAATCGCGAGATGTAATTTAGATCGAAAAAACTTACAAAATGCAACGTAGATTAAAAATACCTTAAAAATCGCTAAAAGGGATTTTAGATACACGGTGAACCAAGTAACAAAAACAGTGTGGGAATCTTAAAGAGAAAAGGAAATATAAGGAAAAGAGGAGAGGAGAGGGGAGAGAGGAGAGGTTCCGCTCCAAAGGTAAGGGACAAAAGTGGAAAACGGACCCAGCTCAGAAATCCCTCGGGGTCGCCAACTCCCGAACTCACCAGCTGTGAGCCCCTGAGGGTGTAGCATTATCTAGGGTGCACCAGAAGTGGTGGGGCTACATACACCCTGCCTCCTTAAGGGCCTTGAGCACAAGACAGGAAGTAAAAGGAAAAGAAAAAGAAGGCTGGCCCCTCACAGAAGGAGGGTATCAGGAAAGATGAGACAAGGGCCAATTAAGGCGGGAAAGTGAAAGACTCCCTAGGCCTCGGATAACCTAATACCGTCGGGGTCGGAAGAGAACAAGGGTTGACCAAGGGAGGTCGACAGGAAAGACGACGGAGAGGAGCCCGGCACAAGTAAGTGGAAGCAATGCCGGACTCATCTGGGGTCCCGTGGTCGCCAACCCACGTCCCACTAGATGTGAGCCCCTGAGGGAAACTGCAAAACCATCAACTAGCACGGACCCTTGAATCGAATGTGATGCTCAAGAGTGTAAACTTCTCAAGATTGTAAAAATAATTGTACAACAAAAAGAATGAAGAATGGTGAACCTTCAATAACACATTGTAATGTATGCAATATTGATATACCTTCTTCAATGATGCAGGGACATTTGCGTAGTATTAATCATAAAAATAACGCTTGCCATGAAAAAAATTATGTGAATATTCAACAAGCTGGTAGTGCGTTTAAAAGTCGAATTGCTAGTTACAGACTTCATAGTGAAGAAAAAAATGTTCAACCTATTGTGCTTGGCATGGTAAATAATGTTTTAGTAGAGCATAAATCATTTAAAATGAATTTTGAACTATTTGGGCTATATGTAATAACTGGGAGTGAGGGTGAAATTACGGATATCGAATCATTTAATACAAAAACATAATTATTACTGCCCCAACTAATATCAGTGAAATGTACCAAGATATTTCAAGTGCTATCATTGTGAAGAGTGAAGAGCTCCACGAAAGGGAGTCAGGCTAGGCGTTGGTTGAAGTACTTTACTTAGAAACCAACATGAATAAATATAATCCCCTTCGAGCATTCATACATTGATTTACCAGTTTGTATTAAACGGAAGAAAGCTTGTGTAAACGTTATGAATAGTGATGCAGCATGTATTGATGATGATAATTGTTGTTTTAAGGGGCCTAACATCTAGGTTATCGGCCCCTGATGGTTTGGGTGATCGTGAAGATGAAAATGAAAAGCGAACTTAAAACTAAAACTAACTACTAACCTACATACTAGAAGAAGAAATGGAAAACTAAAGGAGAATAAGGCAAATAAAGGACAGGAGGAAAAGAAATGCCCTCAACCCTCGAAGAAGACGGATTGAGGGACTTGGAAGGAAGGAGAGCCATGAAAGGCAGATAAGAAAGTAAAAGAGGAGAGGGTCCGCCCCAAAGGTAAGGGACAAAAAGGGAAAACGGACCCAGCTCAGGAATCCCTCGGGGTCGCCAACGCCCGAACTCACCAGCCGTGAGCCCCTGAGGGTGTAGCATTATCTAGTGTGCACCAGAAGTGGTGGGGCTACATACACCCTGCCTCCTTAAGGGCCTAGAGCACAAGGCAGGAGGTAAAAGGAAGAGAAAAAGAAGGCTGACCCCTCGCAGAAGGAGGGTATCAGAAAAGATGAGACAAGGGCCAATTAAGGCGGGAAAGGAAGAGACTCCCTAGGCCTCGGATACCCTAATACCGTCGGGGTCGGAAGAGAACAAGAGTTGACCAAGGGAGGTCGACAGGAAAGAAGAAAGAGAGGAGCCGGCATGTATTGCGTGGTCTGTAACCTCACCTATCCATCCAGCCGTGGAGAATATGGATATATCATCCTATCCTCACTATTCCTCAGTGTTGGATTTAAAAGAAATGGAATTTCCTATGGAGATAAACGACATAGTGCGTTTTGAAAACCGAACAATGTAAGTATTAATGTGTATGGAATTGAAAATAAGAGTATAGTAGGTCCTGTATATTATACTCAGGAAAAAGAGGATGCTCTTGTTAATGAACTACAGTATACATAACCAAGGGTGAAAATGCCCACTATTGTTGCATAAAACATTAAAGTAGACTTGCCAGAAGTCAGCTATCAAAATGCGATGGTAAAAAGTGGTTGTGTGATAGTTCTTTGTTATATTTTAGAAAAGAGGATCAACTAACTCAACATCAAAATATGGGGCTGTAATCATGATTGTACAGTATTATCTACTCTGGGAAATAACACTACATTTCTAAGGACTTTGAAAAGCAGCTTCGAGTGCCATTTGTTACATATGCTGACTTTGGGGCTTTGTTAAAACCATTTAATACATGTCCATCGAAACCAACCAAATCTTTTACCAACACTACTCAAATTCATTAACCTTTTAGTTTTGCATAATATATTAAATGTAGCTATGATGACTCGTTAAATAAATTTTAACTCTATAGACAATCTGATGCGCATTTTTTTTTTATGAAAGGACTTGAAAAAGATGCAATTCGTATATCCTCTATTTTAAATATTATCATTCCAATGGAGCCACTAACATCATCACAGCAAATGTGTTTTGAAACTAAAATTAATTGTTTTATATGTGGTGAAGGTTTATATACAGATAGGGTTCACGATCATGACCATTTAACAGGAAAATATCGTGGAGCTGCTCACCAAGAATGTAATATAAAGTATAGAGTATCTAAATTCATTCCAGTCATTCTATGATGATGATGATGATGTTGATCATGATAATTGTTGTTTTAATGGGCCTAACATCTAGGTTATCGGCCCCAGATGGTTTGGGGATCGTGAAGATGAAAAGGAAATGTAAACTTAAAACTAACTACTAACCTACATACTAGAAGAAGAAATGGAAAACTAAAGGAGAATAAGGTAAATAAAGGACAGGAAGAAAAAAATGCCCTCAACCCTCGAAGAATGCGGATTGAGGGACTTGCAAGGAACGAGAGCCATGAAAGGCAGATAGGAAAGTGAAAGAGGAGAGGGTCCTCCCCACAGGTAAGGGACAAAAGGAGAAAACGGACCCAGCTCAGGAATCAATCGAGGTCGCCAACTCCCGAACTCACCAGCCGTGAACCCCTGAGGGTGTAGCATTATCTAGGGTGCACCAGAAGTGGTAGGGCTACACACACCCGGCCTCCCTGAGGGCCTAGAGCAGAAGGCAGGAGATAACATGAAAAGAAAAAGAAGGCTGACCCCTCGCAGAAGGAGAGAATCAGAAAAGATGAGACAAGGGCCAATTAAGGCGGGAAATGAAGTCTCCATAGGCCTCGGATAACCTAATAACGTCGGGGTCGGAAGAGAATAAGAGTTGACCAAGTAAGGTCGATAGGAAAGAAGACAGACATGAGTCCGGCACAAGTAAGGGGAAGCAATGCCGGACTCAGCTGGGGCCCCGTGGTCGCCAACCCATTCCCACTAGATGTGAGCCCCTGGGGGACCAGTCATTCTACATAAAGGTAGCAAATATGATAACCACTTTATCGTTAAATAATTTGGAGCTTCAGATGTGAAAATTGAAGTGATTGCAAGTAATAAGGATCAATACATATCGTTCACAAAATACATCAAATCTGACAATAAAAAAACAATAAAAAAACAATAATACTACGAATTTTAGATTCATTCCGCTTTATGCCGAGGAGTCTTGATAAGCTTGCAGTAATTTAAAATCAGATCAGTTTCATGAAATTCAACGTGTCTTTCCTAAAGAAGATGATTTTAATCTGATTCGTCAAAAGGGTATATTCCCTTATGAATATATTAACTGTCTGTAACGTCTTGAGGTGTGTTCTTTGCCATCAAAAATGCATTTTACAGGTCCTTAAACACAAGTCATATCAATTATCAGGAATATTTACATGCACAACGTGTATTTTCAGACCTATATTTAAAGACAGATGTGTTGTTATTAGCAGATGTTTTTGGAAATTTCCGGAATATTTGTATGAAAATGATGATGATGATAATTGTTGTTTTAAGGGGTCTAACATCTAGGTTATCCGCCTCTAATGATCTGGGTGAGAGCGAAAATGATAATGAAATGGAAACCAGAACAAAAATTATGTGAGACGGAAAATACGTACAAAAAGGAACTCAGATGGAAACAACTCACAATATGGTCTTACAAACGGGAATTTAGAACGAAAAGATTCACAAAAAGAATAGATTGAAAAAGACCCACAAAACGTAGGCTAGAAATACGTACAAAATGCAAGGTAGCGTCGAAATACGTACAAAATGCAACTGAAATTCAAAATACGTACAAAATGCAACTGAAATTCAAAATACGTACAAAATGCAATTGAGATTCAAGATACTTACAAAATGGAATTGAAATTGATGATGATGATGATGATGATAATTGTTGTTTTAAGGGGCCTAACATCTAGGTTATCGGCCCCTGATGGTTTGGGTGATCGTGAAGATGAAAAAAAAGAAGCGAACTTAAAACTAAAACTAACTACTAACCTACATACTAGAAGAAGAAATGGAAAACCAAAGGAGAATAAGGCAAATAAAGGACAGGAGGAAAAGAAATGCCCTCAACCCTCGAAGAAGGCAGATTGAGGGACTTGGAAGGAAGGAGAGCCATGAAAGGCAGATAGGAAAGTGAACGAGGAGAGGGTCCGCCCCAAAGGTAAGGGACAAAAGGGGGAAACGGACCCAGCTCAGGAATCCCTCGGGGTCGCCAACTCCCGAACTCACCAGCCGTGAGCCCCTGAGGGTGTAGCATTATCTAGGGTGTACCAGAAGTGGTGGGGCTACATACACCCGGCCTCCATAAGGGCCTAGAGCACAAGGCAGGAGGTAAAAGGAAGAGAAAAAGAAGGCTGACCCCTCACAGAAGGAGGGTATCAGAAAAGATGAGACAAGGGCCAATTTAGGCGGGAAAGGAAGAGACTCCCTAGGCCTCGGATACCCTAATACCGTCGGGGTCGGAAGAGAACAAGAGTTGACCAAGTGAGGTCGACAGGAAAGAAGACGGAGAGGAGCCCGGCACAAGTAAGTGGAAGCAATGCCGGACTCAGCTGGGGCCCCGTGGTCGCCAACCCACGCCCACAAGATGTGAGCCCCTGGGGGCGGAATTGAAATTGAAAGTACACAATGCAATTCAGATTGAAATATCCCAGTTGCAATCCAAATTATTCACAAAATGCAATTGAAATTCAAAATACTTACAAAATGCAATTGAAATTGAAAATGCTTACAAAATGGACGGTAGATTCAAAGGACTCATATGGATTGACAATACCTAAAAAATGCAATTTATATTGAAAATACTTGACAAAATGTAATTTAGATTCAAAATACCCACAAAATGCAATTGATGATGATGATAATTGTTGTTTTAAGGGGCCTAACATCGAGTTTATCGGCCCCTGACGAAATGAAATGGCCTGAAATGAAAGGATGAAGATAAAAAACACCTCACTGCTATGGATGAAACGAAAATGGTTTAGATAAAAAAGACAGTGAGCCCCAACAATTATGTGTTATGTAGCAGGAAAAAAAACTTACAAAAAGGAACTCAGATTGAAACTACTCACCAAATGGAGAGCGGTAATACGTACATAAGGGAATTTCGAACGAAAAGACTCACAAAAGGAATAGATTGAAAAATACGCACAAAATGTAGGTTTAGTCCAAAATACGTACAAAATGCAACGTACAGTCGAAATACTTACAAAATGCAAGTGAAATCAAAATACTTACAAAATGCAAATGAGATTGAAAATACGCACAAAATGTAATGTAGATTCAAAATACCCTCAAAATGCAATTGAAACTTAACTACTTGAACAAAGCGGGGTAGGTTGAAAACACAAAATGCAATTGAAATTGCTTACAAAAGGTATGGTAGGTTCAAACTTCTCATTTGGATGGACAATACTTACAAAATGCAATTTAGATTGAAACTAATTACAAGATGTAATTTAGATTCAAATTACCCACAAAATTGCAATTGAGACTTAACTACTTGAACAAAGCGGGGTAGGTTGAAAATACAAAATGCAATTGAAATGCAAAATACTCACTAAAGTCCCAGCCCCTATATTGAAAGACTTACTAAAAAGCAATTTTGATTGGCAATCCTTACAAAATGCAAGTGAGGTTGAAAAACACTTACAAAATGCAATTTAGATCGAAAAAACGTACAAAATGCAACGTAGATCAAGAATACCTACAAAAAGGTGCGGGAAACTTAAAGAGAAAAGGAAATATAAGGAAAGGCGGAGAGGAGAGGAGAGGGGAGAGAGGAGAGGGTCCACCCCAAGGGTAAGGGACAAAAGGGGAAACGGACCCAGCTCAGGAAACCCTCGGGGTCGCCAACTCCCGAACTCACCAGCCGTGAGCCCCTGAGGGTGTAGCATTATCAAGGGTGCACCAGAAGTGGTGGGGCTACATACACCCTGCCTCCTTAAGGGCCTTGAGCACAAGGCAGGAGGTAAAAGGAAAAGAAAAAGAAGGCTGACCCCTCACAGCAGGAGGGTATCAGGAAAGATGAGACAAGGGCCAATTAAGGCGGGAAAGTGAAAGACTCCCTAGGCCTCGGATAACCTAATACCGTCGGGGTCGGAAGAGAACAAGAGCTGACCAAGGGAGGTCGACAGGAAAGAAGACGGAGAGGAGCCCGGCACAAGTAAGTGGAAGCAATGCCGGACTCAGCTGGGATCCCGTGGTCGCCAACACATGTCCCACTAGATGTGAGCCCATGGGGGCAATTAATCTTTAAATTTATGTATTTTGCAACGAGGCCTCGCCAAACCATAGGCGGCCTCCCAACTTTCTCCACTTACAACTTATTCACTCTGTATAAATATCAGCAGTTACAAACTCCTTATTAATCTATTTCTTTTCTTGCTAGCACAAGAATTGGTTATTGTCTACCAAACCTTTCATTAATCTCTTTTATCCAGGCTTCACGAAAGGGTAACTGGCCCCATCATTTCCTCGTGATCCTGTTTAAATACAGAGGTTCTAGAAACTTCCTTTTAATTTTTCTCTTCAGATTTCACAATAAGTGACCTGCCCTATTTGTATAAACTCTAAAAGTAATTCTGTATCAATATAAGAAGTTATAGAAACTTCTATTTCATGTCTCCCTATTTTTGTTGTTGTTACTTTCTAAGTTATTTGTTCATATTTCTAAGATGCCCATCTAGAAATCCTTAAAGTACACTTCTTGTACTTGATTCATTATTTAACTTTAATTACGTTAATTATCTCCAATTTATTAATCTTAGCACCATTTCAAAATCTTACGAAGATTTTAGTGCTCACAAAAGGTTCCAAACCAAAAAATTGTCAATTGCCTAGTGCAAGCTTTAAATGATTTTAGGAGGTCTGCGACTCCAATGGTTTATAAAATCAAATTACATATGTGTCAAATTGATAACACTTTTTGCATTGTTAAATAAATCCAAATTTATCTTTTTGCATTATAATTTTCTATAAAATAACGATTAGGCAAGATCCTGTCTTCCCCTACTCTTCCTATGGGCTTAACTTTAAAAACCTCACAAATAAAATTAATAACGGTTCCACTTTTTGTTGCATTTGAGCAAGAACTGATAGTCACAAACTTATTAAAGCCTCTCTTATCTTTGATAGCCAATTTTAACTAGCTAGTAAGGCAAGCATAGCTCGCTCCGCCAGCTTCCTGCTTGTTGAGATTTTCTCTACAACTTATGGTTGGTTTTCAAAATTTAAGTTTTTCTCATTGTCTAAACTTTTAGTCTGCGCTTTGCTGGGTAAAAGCTTAGCCATTCCTAAATGCAACTATTGGTGTTCTTACCAAAATTATTCCCAAGGGTATAATTGCTTTATCCCTATCCTTCTTGGAAACATTCGGTCGCTTTTTAGAAATTCTACAATTTCAAGAATTAAAACATCACGGCCAATTCAAACTATTTGTATTCTTCAAAATATTTGTTTAAAACAAACTCCTTTGAAAAGGTACTTAGGAAACTCATCATTTCTTTCTTTGCCAGACCAATACCCTTCCCTATAGTAGCCGAATCTTGGCTTGGAAGGGAAGATGATGATGATGATGATGATGATGATGATAATTGCTGTTTTAAGGGGCCTAACATCGAGGTTATCGGCCCCTAATGAAATGAAATGGCGTGAAATGAAAGGATGTAGATAAAAACAACTCACTGCCATGGATGAAGCGAAAATGGTGTTTATAAAACAGACAGTGAGCCCCAAAAATTATGCCTTATTTGAATCAAAAGAATAAAAGGCGGATGGGAAAAAAGGATAAAACAAATAAGGCATAGTGAACAATACAATACATAACACAATAAAAAACATAAAACAGATTTAACCAGAATTAAAAGTCGTAACTACACATTAAAACTTAAAAAAGTAACCACTCTCCCTCATGAACCGGATGACGAGGTCAGCTGACGCCCGTCATCACGGAGAATAAGGGAGAGGGTATTAGGCAGTTTAAGAGTCCCTCGCAGATCGGCCAGATCCACACACTCCAAGAGAGGTGTGCCACGGTTTGGTGGGCGCCGCAAGTACACACAGGAGGATCTTCTCTCTTCAGCAAGTGGGAGTGCGTAGCAATCCCATGGCCGATCCGGAGTCGACAGAGTACCACAGCTTCCTTCCGGAGAGATCGGAAGGAAGATTTCCACACCTTCGTTGTCTCCTTGATGCCTCTCAGTTTGTTGGGTGGAGGCGTGGCACGCAATGCCTCCTCCCAGTGCGACAGGATCGAATGCCGCAACTGAGAGCGCACATCACTAACAGGCACCTTATAAGGTAGCGAGGGCAGTGCGACTGCCTCTCTCGCCGGATGATCAGCAAGCTCGTTTCCCGCAATACCCATGTGGCTAGGAAGCCACACAAAGGTCACCCCGGTTCCAGCGTTACGCGAACTAACGAGCTGGTCGTGCACACGCTGGACCAACGGGTGCTTCGGGAAACACACATCGATCGCCTGCAGCGCACTCAGAGAGTCAGTACACACAAGAAAGTGATGGTGATCGTCTGATAACGTGTACCGCAGAGCCTCTACTTTCTCGTTTACCCTCGAACCGTCCGTGAATAGAAGCCCTGATCCCGAATACCGGCTCACCACGGACTGGAACAGCTTCCGATGGACGGAGGAGTCCGTGTCCGACTTGGGGCCGGTGTGCAGATCCAGGATGATATCAGGGCGAGAGACCATCCACGGAGGGGCCTTGCTAGGTACTCGGACGATACAGGAGACAGAAGGAAATCGGAACTGACAGTATAAGTCATCCAAGTGAATCCCCGCCGGCCGAGTGGTTCGGGCGAGCGCATCATACAGCCGGCGATTCGAATTGGAAAACAAACATTGTTAGCTTGGATGAAGTGGCATCTGTCGAATAGTTGCAGCATAAGTCAGCAGTACTTGTTGGCGCCTCAGGTGTAAAGGAGGTACGCCAGCCTCGGCGAGCAAGCTGACGACTGGGCTTTTCCGAAAGGCACCCGTCGCCAGCCTCACACCGCCGTGGTGGACACTGTCCAGTTTAACAAGCACCGACTTACGGGCCGAACCATATCCTGCACTGCCATAATCTAATCTAGATAAAATCAGAGCCTTATAAAAACGTAGGAGCACCGCGCGGTCCGCCCCCCCATGATGTGCCGCTAAGAAACCGCAACATGTTGAGTTTCTTAGCACAGGCAGTTTTCAAACACCGCACGTGTGGTTCCCACGTCAATTTCTGATCGAAAAGGAGCCCAAGGAACCGGTACGCAGCAACAACAGGCAAAGCTACATTGCCCAGATAAAGCTCAGGATCTGGATGGAGGGTGCGCTTTCGGCAGAAATGGACAACCGAGGACTTAGCGGTTGAGAATCGAAAGCCATGCTCCAGTGTCCAGCGTTCCACTCTCCGAATAGCTTGTTGTAGCTGTCGTTCAGCGACCGCCATATTTTGCGCACTATAATGTAGAGCGAAGTCGTCTACATATAGCGACGGTACCACTGCTGGACCAGCAGCAGCGACTATATCGTTTATGGCAATCGCAAATAATGTTACGCTAAGCACCGATCCCTGTGGGACTCCGTTTTCCTGTATATGATATTGCGAATATTTCCCCCCTATTCGGACACAGAACAGGCGAAGGGACAGAAAATTCGCAATAAAAACCGGCAAGTTACCTCGGAATTTCCATTGATGCAGGGTAGAGAGGATGCCGTAACGCCAAGTGGCGTCATAGGCCTTCTCGAGGTCAAAGAAAACAGCGACTAGGTGCTGTCTCCGGAGAAAAGCGTCCTGTATGGCGGTCTCCAGGCGTACCAGATGGTCGTTGGTACACCGAAACGCCCTGAAACCACACTGGTATTCAGACAGGAGTCCCCGTTTCTCCAGGACCCACACTAGGCGCCGATTGACCATCCTCTCAAAGAGCTTGCACAGACCGTTAGTGAGACAAAAAGGTCTGTAACTCCCTGTCAATTTGGGATCCTTATCGGGCTTCAGGATAGGTCCTGCAATTGCGCTGGAAACACACCTTCCAACCAGATACGATTAAACACCCTGAGCAAATAACGAATGCTCTCATCGTTAAGGTGTTTAAGCATCTGGTTGTGAATATTATTCGGGCCAGGAGACGTGTACCTGCAGAGCGCCAGCGCTCCGCGGAGTTCCCACTCCGTAAAGGGCACGTTGTACTCCTCCGAAGCGCGGGAAGCAAAACTAAGCTGGATACGTTCCGCTTCGCGCTTCAGGGCCACGAAGGCAGGGTCATAGTTATCGGAACCTGATATATCCGCAAAATACGAGGCGAGATGGTTTGCAACGCGATAAGGATCTGTAACCAAGTCATTATCAATGTAAATTCCCGGTACAGTAGAAGATGTCTGAATTCCCGAAATGCATCGTAGTTTAGTCCACACTTGAGAGGAGGGGGTATGTGCCGTAATAGAAGACACATACCGTTCCCAGGATTGTTTCTTACTCTGGCGAATAAGAATCCAGTTTCAACCAAGCAAGCAAGGTGAATAGACGTGCAGTGAAGTCTAAGGAAGAATGGGAATCGCTATTCAGCAGTACCGGGCGGTCATCGGCCGCTGGCAGGCTAGAGTGAAGTGCGATTTCAGTGTCGGGAAGGTGATAGCGGGCAACGTCACTGAACAGAAGGGGGTTTTGGCGATGGGGATGGTAGCGCTGGTTGTGGCGACGCTACTATTAATTGGAGGAGTGGAGTCAAACCCAGGGCCTGGTCAGCTGGGATGGCAAGAAATGGAAAAATAAGGGAAATTGTAAAGGAAGTGTCACAAAATGACCAGATCCGGGACATTCTTCGTGAGCAATGTAAGGAATTCAAGGAGATGAAGTCATGTATAAGAGAAGAGATGGGAATAGTGACAGAAAGGCTGACCGAGAATAGTAGTGAGATAAAAGACCTAAGAGAAAAGGTGAAGATATTAGAGGTGGAGGTAAATGAATTAAGGAAGGCCAAGCTGGATGAGAGTAAGAAAAACGTCTTCATTTACGGAATAAAGGAAGATGCCAAGGAAAGCACCGAGGATCTAACATCCAAGGTGCTCCGAGTGATTAGTGAAGTCATGCGGATAAACATTGGAGTCTCAGAGATTGACAATGTGACCAGGATAGGCCGGGGAAGGGGCACGAGGCCCGTGAAAGTGTCATTAGTTTCTTCGCTGATGGCTCACAGAATTCTGGCGAACACAAAGAACCTGAAAGGGGAGAGGATATGGGTAAGGAGAGAAATGAATAAAGAGATGATGATGATAATTGTTGTTTTAAGGGGCCTAACATCTAGGTTATCGGCCCCTGATGGTTTGGATGATCGTGAAGATGAAAATGAAAAGCGAACTTAGAACTAAAACTAACTACTAACCTACATACTAGAAGAAGAAATGGAAAACTGAAGGAGAATAAGGCAAATAAAGGACAGGAGGAAAAGAAATGCCCTCAACCCTCGAAGAAGGCGGATTGAGGGACTTGAAGGAAGGAGAGCCATGAAAGGCAGATAGGAAAGTGAAAGAGGAGAGGGTCCGCCACAAAGGTAAGGGACAAAAAGGGAAAACGGACCCAGCTCAGGAATCCCTCGGGGTCGCCAACTCCCGAACTCACCAGCCGTGAGCCCCTGAGGGTGTAGCATTATCTAGGGTGCACCAGAAGTGGTGGGGCTACATACACCCTGCCTCCTTAAGGGCCTAGAGCACAAGGCAGGAGGTAAAAGGAAGTGAAAAAGAAGGCTGACCCCTCGCAGAAGGAGGGCATCAGAAAAGATGAGACAAGGGCCAATTAAGGCGGGAAAGGAAGAGACTCCCTAGGCCTCGGTTACCCTAATACCGTCGGGGTCAGAAGAGAACAAGAGTTGACCAAGTGAGGTCGACAGGAAAGAAGACAGAGAGGAGCCCGGCACAAGTAAGTGGAAGCAATGCCGGACTCAGCTGTGGCCCCGTGGTCGCCAACCCACGCCCACAAGATGTGAGCCCCTAGGGGGAAATGAATAAAGAAGAGGCAAGCGAGCAACGGACCTTGCAGTTTCATTTAAGGAAGGCAAGGAGCTCTGGTCTCAAGGCTTATGTAAAAGGCAATAGACTGGCGGTTAGCGGCAACAACTGGGATCGGATTTGGACAGTGGCACAACTCCAGGATATGGATAAGCAACAACAACAGGAGACAGTCAGACCTAGCAACCAGGTGGAAGCAGCTGTCGGTTCAGAGGGAAGTGCGGTGATGATTCAACAGAGAGCATCGACCTCCAAGTCCAACACGGAAGTGGTGCGAGCAGGAACGACTAACGTCAGCGCCAGGAACACCGGACAAGTGCGTGGTTTGCAGAAAGGTGAGACTGTCAAACAACGAGTTACTAGTCTAAAAGAACAATGGGGCAAGAAAACCTTGACAGAGCAGTTTAATGTGGAGAAGGAGGTCATTTCTTCTCCAGGTGGCAGCATACTAGAGCTAGAGAAAGCTAGAGTTACTAGAAGTAAAGCTACCGCCAGCGAAGAGGATAGGGGTAAAAAATAACTAAACTGGAATATTGCTAGCGTAAATATAGAGGGTTTTTTAAATAAGAGAGGGAACGATGTAGTTTTGACCCTAATAGAAGATATGCAGATTGTAGGATTTGTTGAGAGTTGGCTCCCTGTAGGTTGCGAGGTTAAAATAGATGGCTTCAATATATATACAAAACCTAAGATTAGGAAAGCTCGTACAGGTAGGTTCCCGGGGGGAATTGTTGTTTTAATTAAAGAAGAGGTGAGGGAATTATCAGAATTTATAGGTTCAGAACTGGAAGAAGTAGTGTGGGTAAAAGCAGATATTAGGGGGAGGGGGAAAGGAACGGTATATTTCGACTTTGTCTACAACCCTCCGGAGAATTCCCCGTATGCAAGAGAAAGCTTTTTCGATGAGTTAGCTATTGAAATAAACAGAATTCAAAATATATATGAAGAGGCAGAGATTGTGCTTTTAGGGGACTTCAATGCGAGGGTTGCAGACAGAAAGCCCCTTTACAGCAAGGGGGTTGCCGAGGCCGTATGTGGGGATAGGCACAGCAAAGACAAGGAATGTAATAAGAACGGAGGAAAGATTTTGGAACTATGTGGTGCAGAAGAGCTATATATATTAAATGGTGCCTGTGTGGGGAATGAAGAAGGTAACCTGACGTATATAACAGAGATTGGAGGAAGTGTAATAGATTTAGCAATATGTTCCAGAGGAGCACTAGCCCTAATTAAGAGGTTCACTGTTGAAGAATGGGGGGAATCACACCACCTACCAATTGTCGTCAACATGCAGGGAGCGGTGACAAAATCAAAATCAAAAGGGAACCCACAAGTTAAAGCTATAGAGAGAAAAGTAAATAGATTCAGATGGAGGGAGGAAAACTGCAGAGAGTTCCAGAACTACTTTCAGGGAGAAAATTTTGAGCTGATAAAGGTAGGGATAAGTTTAATGATCAGTAATGATGAAATTGAAGGGGTAATACGTATGATTGAGAATGCAATTATGATGGCCGGGCGGAAAATGCGCGTGAAGGCTAGAGGAAAATTAGGGAGAATTAAAGGATGGTACGATGAATCTTGTAGAAGGAAGAAAACCGAAGTTATTAGGACACTGAAGTTATACAAGAGAGGAGGGGATGATACGATGAGAGTAGAATTTTGTCGTCTAAGGAAAGAATATAGGGAACTGCTCAGCATAATGAAAGATGAATGGCAGGGTAAGGAATCTACAGCACTAAATAAGGATTCTAAAGCTAACGACTGTAGCAAAGTGTGGAGCAGGATAAATTCTTACTGTAGGGGGAGCAGAAGTGGTGAGGGGAGCTCTATTAGTGATGAAGTATGGATTGCATATTATGAGAATCTGTTAAATGCTGAAGATAATTGGAGGAAGAGGGATGAGTTTGGCGTCCCGAGGGGGCTGGAGGCCGCTCTGCCTATGCTGGACCAAGTCATATCGATAGAGGAAATTAAGGGAGTAATAGCAAAGAGTAAAGGAGGGAAGTCAGGTGCTATTTCGGGGATAACAAATGAATTTTGGCAAGAGTTGAGTAACAATAGGTTCATGATGGACAGCTTGGTAAAAATCTTTAACAAAATCTTTGAAGGAGGTAGATTTCCGAGGGTGTGGCAGGAGGGGATAATTTGTCCAATATATAAGAAGTGTGGGGACAAACTATACCCAGGCAACTATAGAGGCATAACTTTGCTTGATAATTTGAGCAAAATGTACACCGGGGTCTTATCCAAGCGTTTAATAGCATGGGCAGAGGGCTGTTCGGTGTTCTCGAGACTCCAGGCAGGGTTCAGAAAAGGGATGAGAACCAGTGACAATATAATGGTGGTTAAAACGGTGATGGACAAGTACATAAGAAGGAAAAGAGGTAAGCTGTATATTACAGCTATTGATTTGGAGAAGGCGTTTGATTCAGTGAGCAGAGGAGCTGTCATGGCTAAGCTGGGGAAAATCGGGGTGTCACATAAAATGATACGAGCAATTGAGAATGTGTATTCCGAAGTGAAATGTGCAATTAAAACTAAAGATGATGTAATTGTAGGAGAGATAACGTCTAATATAGGATTAAAACAGGGATGCAAATTATCCCCGGTGCTTTTTTTTTTGTGCTATTTATCAACGATATTTTCGATTCAAAGGGCTTTGAGCAACGGTCCAACCCTTGCTTGGACAATTATGATATCCCGGGCCTAGCTTTTGCTGATGACATTCTTCTGCTTGCTCTAAAACCCTATATTATGCAATATAGTATTGACGATATTGTGAGATACTGTGAGGACTGGAACTTAAAAATTAACCCGAGTAAGACCAAAGTTATGGTCTGCAAAAAGGGAGTTAAACTGGCTAAGAACGAAAAGTGGGTCATGTATGGGTCGCAGTTAGAGACGGTGAAAAAACTTGAGTATCTAGGGACGATAATGGCGAGTAATGGTAAATGGACTGAACAAATTAAAAGGGCAAAATCGAAAGGGCTAGCGGCATTGGCGAATGTTAAAGTGTTAGAGCGTAGGTTACCGAATCTTGACTACAAAGTGTATAAGAATGTGTTCAACGCACTCATCGTTTCAAGAGCACTCTATGGAGTGGATGTATGGGGTTTAGAGGAAGGAACGAAAACCCTGGACAGTATTGTAAGTAGGTTTGCCAAGATAATTTTGGGGCTACCTAGTTGCACGGCGAATTGTGGAGCGAGAATGTTGTGTGAGGATGTAAGCATTAGACAACATATCATAAAAAAGGTCATAAAGTCTTGGATTCGATTAAAAGCAGGTGGAGGGGGGGGGGATGCTTAAGGTAGCCTACCTGCACCAAATGAAGCATCAGCAAGAGGGCTACTGGGTGGACGGGGTAAGAAGTGTACTGGAAAGATTAGGAATGGGTTTTCTATGGGATAGGGACTTACAAAGAGAGGAAGGTAGGGTGTGCAAAAAAGTGTGTAGAAGGGTTAATGACGTAGAGTTGCAGGTGCTAAGAGAAGAGTGCACCAGTAGGAGAACCTTAACGGAGTTCTGCGAAATAAGGAACTTTATGAGCATAAAGCCTCAATGCCTAATGAAAAGAGAAATGAGAGGGATAATTTGGTGGTTAATGGGGGTGTATAAGAACAAAGCGTTGAGAGAAGTAGGAAAAGAGGACATTTGTCTGTTTTGTGGGAATGCAAGGAATGCAAGGAAATTAAAATGATAAGAGCAAAGTTTGTAGACAAAGCAGATCTAAACAGAATAGAAAATGAAAATGAGTATCACACTTTAATTAAATTACTAAAAAGGGAATGGGGGAAAGCAGGTCAATTAGCAAAATATTTTAATACCATCAGGGCAATGTGGAATAAGAAAGCGTCGGACGAGATTCAGAACAAAGATGCATGTAAATTAAGCATTCAAGTACAGGAGACGGCTTCCTAAGCTATAAATCTTGTTAAAGCCTAGGAGAGCCTATCTGTATTAACTAGGTAGCCTATACGATTACTACAGTACAGCCACATATTGCTGTCTGTAGATTTTTCCTGTGAGTTTGATGTTTTTTTTTCCTTACTACAAAACTTATCAGACTCTTACAGTCAGTAAGGGCTCGATAGGGAAATAAAAGTAATTCTTTCTGTGATGTGTCTCCCATGGAGAACTGTCTAAAAATGAAGAACACTGTGTCCACATTTATGATTAAGAAAGAACTTTGTGCAGTCTCCATCAGAAAAGTTGCCCAGTGATATTGTGAATGAAGATAACTACTGCAAAGTATTATTAAGTTTTGAAATAACGAGGAAGCTATGAAATGCCGAATGAACATTTGGTTTAATTATCTAACACCATACTGTAAATTTATGTTATCTATGAGTTTATTGTCTGTATGTCACGATATGACTCTCTGAGTTAAAGTGACAATTAACAAGTAGATTTGGTTCAAATAAATAATCTGCTTTGTTGAAAAAAAAAAGAACAAGAACCCATGCCTTGGCATGAAATTTCTTAAACGCCACCAAATTGGCAACGGTTGGACGCCGACGGTAGTGCTTATGAGCTCGACGACGGCCTCTTATTGCCGCTGCAATATCCTCTGTCCACCAAGGGACGAGTTTGCGACGAGGAGTCCCAGAAAAGGTTGGAATGGACTCTTCGGCGGCAGCAAGAAGCACATCGGTGATGTGCTGTACCTCGTCATCGACGCTCCAGCAACCAAGATCAACGAACAGAGCTCGTTCTTGAAACGAGGGCCAATTTTCCCGCTTAAGAACCCAACGACTGGGGAACTCCACGGGCGTCTGATTCAGAAGGGTAAGAACGATCGGGAAATGGTCACTGTCACAGAGGTCGTCGTGTACATACCAACCAAATAGGGGGACCAGCGCACGGCAACACACTAAAGTCAATGTGTGAGTACGTGCCGTGCGCTAAGCTAAAATGCGTAGCTTCCCCTGTATTTAACAGAGATAAATCCAACCCTTGAATTAAGCCCTCCACGTCCCTTCCTCTGGTGCAGGAAGATGGTGATCCCCATTGGGGGTGATGAGAGTTGAAATCACCCACGAGTAGGAAAGGGACTGGAAGTTGATCAACAAGATCTAAGACGTCATTAATATCAAGGGGCTGGTTCGGTGGAAGGTACACGTTACAAACAGTTGTCATAGCAGGCAAGGACACGCGAACTGCAATAGCTTCCAGAGGAGTGGCGAGTGGAAACTTATCACTATAGCAGTCAGAGCGAACGAAGGTACAAACGCCCCCGGAAGCCCGGGCGGCGTCTTGTCGCTCTTTAGAGTATAGTCGGAAACCTCTCAGAACAGTCTCGTGTTCAGGTATGAGGTTTGTTTCCTGTAGGCAGACTATACTCGCTGCGTATTGGGCAATAAGCTGACGGAGTTCAGTCAAATGCCTGTCATGACTGTTACAATTCCACTGTAACAGTGCCATTGTGTGAACTTAGGGAATAAGTTGGAGCAGCAAGCTACAACTTAGACTCTGGAGGATCTACAGTCACTACGTCGACTAAAATCTCCTTGTCCTCAGGCGAGGTCATGGAGTGAATCGACTCGGTGGAAGATTTCATAGACGCAGTTCGGCGGCGGGGGGATCTCCGTGGGGAGCGCGCAGATCTGGGGACCGAAACGTCCCCAGGCGCAGAAGCATCCGCAGGTGTTGGCGCGAATGGCTTCCTCTTTTTTGGAGAAAGGGAATGCGTAGTGCGGGGTCCCTTCTTACCCGCCCCCGCCTCTTTAAGATATATAGACGGGTCAGAAGCCGAATTCCTGACCCTGGTCGACGATGCCGCCTCCGCCGGCTTCGGCGCGGCTTTCGCCGACCGTTTGGGTGGGGAGAAAGTCTTCGACTTCCTCCCGAGTGGGGAGTAAGTCTTCAACTTCCTCCCCTGCTGTGCGGGCGGAGCAGCCTTCGTCCTAACCGAAGGTGGAGTTGAAGTCACCTTCGGGCTTTCCGTTATAATCATAGGTGCTGGCTTCGGAACAGGTAACTCAGTTGCAGGTTTCACAGCTGGTACAAAAGATGAGGTCGCCGGGACCAAATTTGGTATTATGGCTCTATAATCAATCGTTGGAAAAGGCGAAATCGTGGTATGGTACTTCTTGCGGGCTTCCTGGTAGGTGAGACCATCCAGGGTTTTGATCTCCTGGATTTTCTTCTCACTCAGGAAGACAGTCCCGAGGAGAATGAAATCCAGGGCAATTAGTGCACTGATAAGGTGTTGTGCACTCTTCCGCTTCGTGTGGTACCTTACCGCATGTTCCACAGATTTCGGGGCTCGAGCATCGGGATAACATGTGCCCGAACTTCTGGCACTTATAACACCTTATTGTGGGAGGGATATAAGGCCGTACGTCACAACGGTAACTTGTAACCTTGACTTTCTCCGGGAGCACCGAAAGCTCAAAGGAAATAATGAAAGCACCAGTGTCCACGATTTGACCATTGACCTTGCGCGTAATGCGCCGGACATCAGTCACGTGACGGTGCTGCATATCCTCCTTAAGCTCCTCGTCAGTGTTCAGAATCAGGTCCCGGTGGAAAATAACTCATCGGACCAGATTCAGGGACGTGTGCTTTTCCACTTTGACGGGAATGTCGCCAAAGTGGTCACATTGCGAAAGTTGTTCACCTTGCTCACCAGTCCTAGTCTTGAGCAACAAGCTACCATTCCTCATCTTTTGTACTTTCTCAAGCTCACCATAGACACCTTCTATGTGGCGAGAAAACAAAACACTCTTTACCAGCTTGAAATCACCCCCATCTGTTCTGGTAGCTACCAGAAACTTGGGGGTGTTAGCACCCAGATTTTCACGCACATATTGTTCCCAGGGGGTTGATCGACGTAGGGAATCAAATGTTAAAGACTTGGGTGCAGGACCACCCTGTTTGGGGATTTTTCTTTTCGAACCCATGGCCAGATCATCCTCCCCGAATGCCACCGACATCCGATCACGGGCCGTCACAGTAGGTGCTACCCAGCCAGGGCAAGGCCCGCCTAGCTTGGAAGGCATTGCCCGGGGGTCCGATGTTTTAAAATGCCGTATCGGCATGTACCCCTTGGCATATACTGGATTTTACAGCTCAGACATTTAGCTGTGCGGGGACCTGCGTAGTCAGGCGGATACTACTGCACGGGTACATGGCACACCCACCTGTCGGCGCGGCCAAGACCGGAACAGGCTTTCGAGCATAGTCGCTAGCGTAAGTGGCCCATCCCCTAACAGCACGCACATATACCCTGAAAGCAGTAACGGAAAGAAGTGCGATATAACCTAATGAGAGTTATACCGCACGGGTGTATGTCTTTTAGAGCTGACTGTCAAACCCTCGAAAGGGGACCGTTCCGAGAAGCCCTTTTAGTCGCCTTTTACGACTGGCAGGGATTCCCGTGGATGTATTCGCTTCCTCCCACCCACTGGGGGTCCAATTCACAAAACAACGCGGAGTCCTTAAAGTATAGCCAAGGTCGCCCCTTTTAGTCGCCTCTTACGACAGGCAGGGGATACCGTGGGTGTATTCTAAACCCCCCACCCACAGGTGGAGGACTATGGGAAGTTGGCAAGGAGACAATTGTTGAGGTACTGTTTAGGCGGGAAATTTATCACGGATGTATTCAAAGTGTATATTTAGTACTTGTGGCATTGATTGCATGATAAAGTGTTAGATATGAATGCCCAAAAGGTTTTAACATTAGAAGATATAAATAATGTTCTTCTAGAGGAAATATCCTACCTGATGTATACATTGCGGATCGATTGCGAGCTCTGTACAATGTTGATCGCAAGTCCAAAAGGCGAAAGCTGAGACTTTTCTGGGGAATGTTAGATATTCTCTTCGTAAATTCTTACAATATTTATTGTGAACTCTTTGGTACAATTTCAGTGTTAGAATACAGAAGGTCAGTAGCTCAAGGACCTGTGGCCATGGAGAACCCTAAATCCAACAAGGGGTCATAAATGCTCAGCATGCTACCAACTACGCCACCGAAGACGCCTGTCAACGAGAGTAAAAACTGCTTTGTTGAATAACATGAGATAAACGTGTAGCAATGACTTCTTGGGCTCAAACACTTCTGAATCTAACTGCCCTTCTGGTTTCCGAGTATAGAAATTTTCTACTTTTCATATTTATGCAACGTGTATATTTCTTGGTAGGCCTATTTATTTCTGACAAAAATAAATTTATTGTATATAACATTTTCGTTTTCGTAGTCAGTTAACCCTGCAGGAAGGCTTTTCCCACGGACGCATCGAGGGATCCCACCTTTACCGCGTCTACCGGCAGTGTCCTGAAGCTTGACATTGGTTCGGGTGATACAAGTGGGGAGGCAGGACTAACACATCGTCCAGGTGGTCGGCCGCACCTGTAATGCGAACAATGGGCCTCGTGAGGGATGGGACGGGATGGGAAGAATGGCAGGGATAGACAAGGAAGAGGAAAGGAGGCGGCTATTGCCTGACGGCAGTAACCTTCCCGGCATTTGCCCGAAGACGAAGGGGGAAACAACGGATAACCACTTCGAGGATGGCTGAGGTGGGAATCGAACCCCCTCTACTCACCTGGACCACCGGAGGCTGAGTAGACCCTGTTCCAGTCCTCATACCACTTTTCAAATTTCGTGGCAGGGCCAGGAATCGAACCTCGGACCTCCGGTGGGGGAGGGCTAAGCACGCAGACCAATACACCACGGAGGCGGCTATCACCCACAGAACCAATTATTACTTAACATTGGTAAATAACTGAAGATGATGATAATTGTTGTTTTAAGGGGTCTAACATCTAGGTTATCGGCCCCTAATGATCTGGGTGATAGCGAAAATGATAATGAAACGGAAACCAAAGCGAAAATTAAGTGAGTCGGAAAAAACGTACAAAAAGTAACTCAGATTGTAACAACTCACAAAATGTTCTCACAAAAGGGAATTTAGAACGAAAAGATTCACAAAAGGTATAGATTGAAAAATACCCACATAATGCAATGTAGCGTCGAAATACCTACAAAATGCAATTGAAATTCAAAATACTTACGAAATGCAATTGAAATTGAAAATACACGATGCAATTCAGATTGAAATATCCCAGTTCCAATCCAAATTATTCAATAAGTGCAATTGAAATTCAAAATACTTACAAAATGCAATTAAGAATCAAAATATGTGCAAAATGCCCACCAAACAATATGCAATTTAGATTCAAAATTCGTGCAAAATGCTGTTTTGGTTGAAAATACTTACAAAATGAAATTGAAATTCAAAAAATTCTCACTAAAAGGCCCGGCTACCTGCATTGAAAGACTTATCAATAAGCAATTTAGATTGTCAATCTTTACAAAATGCAATTGAAGTTGAAAACAATCGCGAGATGTAATTTAGATCGAAAAAACTTACAAAATGCAACGTAGATTAAAAATACCTTAAAAAAACGCTAAAAGGGAATTTAGATACACGGTGAACCAAGTAACAAAAACAGTGCGGGAATCTTAAAGAGAAAGGAAATAGAATGAAAAGAGGACAGGAGAGGAGAGGGGAGAGAGGAGAAGGTCCGCACCAAAGGGAAGGGACAAAATGGGAAAACGGACCCAGCTCAGGAATCCCTCAGGGTCGCCAAATCCCCGAACTCACCAGCCGTGAGCCCCTGAGGGTGTAGCATTATCGACGGTGCACCAGAAGTGGTGGGGCTACATACACCCTGCCTCCTTTAAGGGCCTTGAGCACAAGGCAGGAGGTAAAAGGAAAAGAAAAAGAAGGCTGACCCCTCACAGAAAGAGGGTATCAGGAATGATGAGACAAGGGCCAATTAAGGCGGGAAAGTGAACGACTCCCTAGGCCTCGGCTAAACTAATACCGTCGGGGTCGGAAGAGAACAAGAGTTGACCAAGGGAGGTCGACAGGAAAGAAGACGGAGAGGAGCCCGGCACAAGTAAGTGGAAGCAATGCCGACAGCTGGGGTCCCATGGTCGCCAACCCACGTCCCACTAGATGTGAGCACCTGGGGGTGGTAAATAACTACAAAAGAATGATTTGTGTCCTATTCTAAACACGAAGTCAGTAAATTCCCTGTTGCCTGTAGAGGACTGACGATACTTGTAAGTACCACCTTAAAAACTTATACTTAGGTATAAGTAAGAATTTTGAAAAAAATAGGTGTTCAAACTGAAGCATATAAAGGCTTATGAAATTTTAAAATTACATTAATTACCAATTTTTAAAGGTTTAAGGCTCAAAGGGTTAAACGGAAGAAAGCTTGTGTAAACGTTATGAATAGTGATGAAGCATGTTTTGCGTGGGCTGTAACCTCAGCTCTCCATCCAGCATTGGAGAATAAGGATAGATCATCATCCTATCCTCACTATTGGATTTAAAAGAAATGGAATTTCCTATGGAGATAAACGACATTCAACGTTATGAAAAGCTGAACAATGTAAGTATTAATGTGTATGGAATTGAAAATAAAAAAGGAGAGGAGAGGGGACTGAGGAGAGGGTCCGCCCCGAAGGTAAGGGACAATAGGGGAAAACGGACCCAGCTCAGGAATCCCTCGGGGTCGCCAACTCACGAAATCACCAGCCGTGAGTCCCTGAAGGTGTAGCATTATCTAGGGTGCACCAAAAGTGGTGGGGCTACATACACCCGGCCTCCTTGAGGGCCTTGAGCAGAAGGCAGGAGATAACATGAAAAGAAAAAGGAGGCTGACCCCTCGCAGAAGGAGGGAATCAGAAAATATGAGACAAGGGCCAATTAAGGCGGGAAATGATGAGTCTCCCTAGGCCTCGGATATCCTAATACCGTCGGGGTCGGAAGAGAACAAGAGTTGACCAAGTGAGGTCGAGAGGAAAGAAGACAGAGAGGAGCCCGGCACAAGTAAGTGGAAGCAATGCCGGACTCAGCTGGGGTCCCGTGGTCGCCATCCCAGGTTCCACTAGATGTGAGCCGCTGGGGGACCAGTCATTCTACATAACGGTAGCAAATATGATAACCACTTTATCGTAAAAAGAATTTGGAGCTTCAGATGTGAAAATTGATGTGATCTGGAACAATACATATCGTTCACAAAATACATCAAAACTGACAATAAAACTAGGAATTTTAGATTCATTCCGCTTTATGCCGAGTAGCCTTGATAAGCTTGCTAGTAATTTAAAATGAGATCAGTATAATGAAATTCAACATGTCTTTCCTAAAGAAGATTATTTTAATTTGATTCGTCAAAAGGGTATATTCCCTTATGAATATATTAACTGTCTGGAACGTCTTGAGGTGTGCTCTTTGCCATCAAAAGATGCATTTTACAGTTCCTTAAACACAAGTCATATCAATGATCAGGAATATTTACATGCACAACCTGTATGCACACAGTTTGACATTCAAACTGTAGGTGAATTTTCAGACATATATTTAAAGACAGATGTGTTGTTATTAGCAGATGTTTTTGGAAATTTCCGGAATGTTTCTATGAAAACTCACGAACTTGATCCTTGTCAGTATTTTACTGCTCCTGGGTTATGTTTCAGTTTAATGTTGAAAAAGAAAGTAAATTTAGAATTGATGACTGATATAGACATGATTAATTTTATAAAATCATCAATTCGAAGCGGATTAAGCCAATGTAGTGGACGGTATTATAAAGCAAATAATAAATACATGCCTAGCTACAACCCTTGTGAAAAGTCAAGTATATTGTCTAACTCGATGCAAATAACCAATATGGTTGGGCTAGGAGTCAATATCTACCACTGAATGATTTTCGCTGGCTGACACAATCTGAAATTGATGTCTTACATGTCAACACTCTAAATGATAACGATGATAAAGGATATATTTTAGAGGTAAATCTCGAGTACCCTAAAGAGATACATGATGATCCTAATGATTTACCATTTTGTCCTGAGACTATGAAATCTCATGCATCACATTACCAAAACCACGAACGAAAATGTTAATTGCTAATGTGAATTATAAATTTAAATATGTAATACATTATCAAAACGTGAAACAGTGTCTACAGCATGGTGATGAGACAATAGGCTGACGTGTTTGGTGGAATGTTACCATGTGTTTCAAAATATATCCGAATATCAATATTGGTCACTTTTATAGCCTCCTCTATATAGGAACAATCAAACACCACTAGTGGAGCCATTGCTTTAAACTCTTGAGACGTTACGATTGGACATTCCTCTTTCTGATAATAGGATGGTTGGAATTTTAAAAAAAATATATCGTCGAGTCCACCAAACTTATTTTTTGAAAAGTTTAAATCCAATCCTTCATAGGGAAAAGTAGCACTATTCAGGAAGAGACGTATATTTCTCAATTGTATATGATCAGATTGAGATGCATCATTGGTTTGTTGATACTGTGCCCATTTCCACAATGAAATATGCAAATCACAGTTGGCCAGCAATGCTCAATCGGGAGTATCGGGGTTCATGGTATGTTCTCCCACTCCGTGACTTACACACTCTGGACTAAGCATAGGATACACTTCCAAAATAAACAAAATCAAAATCCTACTATCAAAGCATTTAATTATTCAAAATCTAGCGCTACAAAAATAAACATAAAAACACTGACATTACACTTCACACTTGTTCCCAAGACGAACAAGGAATTCAAAATATGATTCACAAATTAAAATTTAATGGTTATCCAAAAACCAAACAAAGACTTCATCTGAGTTTCACTCCCATATAGCACAAATCCTCCTAACTTCTTAAAAACGAGCTCAAAATGGCTCGGTGAATCTTACATGCATCGTGTTATCAAATAAACACACACCATTTAGTCTTTAAATGAGTCTATCTAGATTTTGCTACATTATTATAGTATGGCCACTTATTAATTATTTTTGGGCTCCCACAATGTTCAGTTTGTTACCATCTCTCTTCTCAAGCTACCAACTCACTACCGTGCTTGGAAAAATCTGTGTATCCCCGAGTTATAGAAAACTACTGATAAAGTCAACTTAATATAACTCCCAAATATCTCAAAATTATCATCATAACTCGTGAATCAATTAAATCATTTAATAATAAAGTGGGGGATTTTATTATATTGTCTTCAAAAACAATTATATCTTACGGAAGCAACGATCTGAACTCTGCAAGCGATAATAATAAACGTAAAAGGGCCTCAGTTCAAATACTGGGTCGTTAAAACAAATCTTAAACACCTCCGTGTAACATGAACCAGACAGCTCGTTCCTGATTTTTTCTCTATAAGAGAGTTTCGAAGAGTGTGTTACAGCACTCTGCTAATTTATGGCTTTGAAAGGAGGGGACCACGGTCTCACCCTCTTGAGACGAACTACAAAGCGCGCGCTACCGGCCACTCCAATACGTTTCTTTTGAAAGACAAGGCATGTTAATACAAATCAACAACAATACATTATTAGGTTCTACAGACCTATAAAAAAGAAGGAAGCTTGTAGTTTAACGTGACCGTTAATCTAGAGATCATGAGCCACGGGACCTCCATTTTACGTGGAAACCGAACCACAGGACATGGCATTTCACTTCGAAAATCTCAAATGCAACAGACCTATTCTCTTAGCTTCGGTTAAGTTTGATGACGATGATAATTGTTGTTTTAAGGGGCCTAACATCTAGGCTATCGGCCCCTGATAGTTTGGGTGATCGTGAAGATGAAAATGATATGCAAACTTAAAACTAAAACTAACTACCAACCTACATACTAGAAGAAGAAATGGAAAACTAAAGGAGAATAAGGCAAATAAAGGACAATAGGAAAATAATTGCCCTCAACCCTCGAAGAATGCGGATTGAGGGACTTGGAAGGAAGGAGAGCCATGAAAGGCAGATAGGAAAGTGAAAGAGGAGAGGGCCCGCCCCAAAGGTAAGGACAAAAGGGGAAAACGGACCCAGCTCAGGAATCCCTCGGGGTCGCCAACTCCCGAACTCACCAGCCGTGAGCCCCTGAGGGTGTAGCATTATCTATGGTGCACCAGAAGTGGTGGGGCTACATACACCCGGCCTCCTTAAGGGCCTAGAGCACAAGGCAGGAGGTAAAAGGAAGAGAAAAAGAAGGCTGACCCCTCGCAGAAGGAGGGTATCAGAAAAGATGATGATGATGATGATGATAATTGTTGTTTTAAGGGGCCTAACATCTAGGTTATCGGCCCCTGATGGTTTGGGTGATCGTGAAGATGAAAATGAAAAGCGAACTTAAAACTAAACTAACTACTAACCTACATACTAGAAGAAGAAATGGAAAATTAAAGGAGAATAAGGCAAATAAAAGGACAGAAGGAAAAGAAATGCCCTCAACCCTCGGAGAAGGCGGATTGAGGGACTTGGAAGGAAGGAGAGCCATGAAAGGCATATAGGAAAGTGAAAGAGGAGATGATGATGATGATAATTGTTGTTTTAAGGGGCATAACATCTAGGTTATCGGCCCCTGATGGTGTGGGTGATCGTGAAGATGAAAATGAAATGCGAACTTAAAACTAAAACTAACTACTAACCTACATACTAGAAGAAGAAATGGAAAACTAAAGGAGAGATAAGGCAAATAAAGGACAGGAGAAAAAGAAATGCCCTCAACCCTCGAAGAAGGCGGATTGAGGGACTTGGAAGGAAGGAGAGCCATGAAAGGCAGATAGGAAAGTGAAAGAGGAGAGGGTCCGCCCCAAAGGTAAGGGAAAAAAAGGGAAAACGGACCCAGCTCAGGAATCCCTCGGGGTCGCCAACTCCCGAACTCACCAGCCGTGAGCCCCTGAGGGTGTAGCATTATCTAGGGTGCACCAGAAGTGGTGGGGCTACATACACCCTGCCTCCTTAAGGGCCTAGAGCACAAGGCAGGAGGTAAAAGGAAGAGAAAAAGAAGGCTGACCCCTCGCAGAAGGAGGGAATCAGAAAAGATGAGACAAGGGCCAATTAAGGCGGGAAAGGAAGAGACTCCCTAGGCCTCGGATACCCTAATACCGTCGGGGTCAGAAGAGAACAAGAGTTGACCAAGTGAGGTCGACAGGAAAGAAGACAGAGAGGAGCCCGGCACAAGTAAGTGGAAGCAATGCCGGACTCAGCTGGGGCCCCGTGGTCGCCAACCCACGCCCACAAGATGTGAGCCCCTGGGGGTCAGAAAAGATGAGACAAGGGCCAATTAAGGCGGGAAAGGAAGAGACTCCCTAGGCCTCGGATACCCTAATACCGTCGGGGTCAGAAGAGAACAAGAGTTGACCAAGTGAGGTCGACAGGAAAGAAGACAGAGAGGAGCCCGGCACAAGTAAGTGGAAGCAATGCCGGACTCAGCTGGGGCCCCGTGGTCGCCAACCCACGCCCACAAGATGTGAGCCCCTGGGGGTGGTTTCGGTAAAGTATAATTATGAAGTGTCATCATTAGTGGGTAAGATGATCAATGAAACAACAAATATATAAGGGTTTCCGACGTAAAGGATTCTGAGTTCGTACCTTTTAAAATGCCTCGGGGACCACATCCAACTTTGAGGACTTACAACCAAGAATTACAAGACCAGTGGTATCAGACCCACTGTCCATCATATTAGCGACTTAGGGAAGGTATTTGATCTCAACCAGCGCTCACAATCAACATAACTTGCACCCTTTTCCTGTATTGCATACAACCACATCATATTAGCGACTTAGGGAAGGTATTCGCACTCATCCAGCGCTCACAATTCAACATAACTCATTACCGCGACTAATTGTCCCTCACAATTATCTTACCGAGCATTTCAACGCGTTCCTAGCGTGACAAATTACAGCAAATGCGCGACATGGCGCTCATTACATCAAATAGCCAAGTTGCCTTTCAAAACAAGAAATAACAAACTACAAATCAAAATTTGATCTTCGTCTCGAAAAGAATATAATCATGATGATGATGATAATTGTTGTTTTAAGGGGCCTAACATCTAGGCTATCGGCCCCTGATGGTTTGGGTGATCGTGAAGATGAAAATGAAATGCAAACTTAAAACTAAAACTAACTACCAACCTACATACTAGAAGAAATGGAAAAGTAAAGGAGAATGAGGCAAATAAAGGACAGGAGGAAAATAAATGCCCTCAACCCTCGAAGAATGCGGATTGAGGGACTTGGCAGGAAGGAGAGTCATGAAAGGCAGATAGGAAAGTGAAAGAGGAGAGGGTCCGCCTCGAAGGTAGGGGAAAAAGGGAAAGGAAGAGACTCCCTAGGCCTCGGATACCCTAATACCGTCGGGGTCAGAAGAGAACAAGAGTTGACCAAGTGAGGTCGACAGGAAAGAAGACAGAGAGGAGCCCGGCACAAGTAAGTGGAAGCAATGCCGGACTCAGCTGGGGCCCCATGGTCGCCAACCCACAAGATGTGAGCCCCTGGGGGGGGGGGGGATGGAAAGATAGTGAAAATTGAATATTTTGGAGACAACGACTGTAACGGAGACTAGTGTCAAGAGTGAGAGATGTAACTCACCAGTGTCGTCGGCCTGCATGTATTGTTGGCAGAAATGATACTCATCTTGGAAATGTTTCAGCAGGCCATATGGAAGTATTATTTTCTACGTATATGGAACTTTGATTTGGGGCCCCAGGTCGAAAGTTTCGTACCTTCTGGAGGGTGTTTAACAACGAGAGGTGATATCTTGCTTGGGGGGGGGGGGGGGGAAGGGGGGGGGGGGTGGCTGTGCCAGTTGCACTGACACAGATCATACACACTCCGGTTATACTTCGTGGACAACACCATATTTGACATCAATCGTCTCTGCATCTACAGAATGAGTAATTAACGAAATTGTGGAAGAGAACTGTATCTGTAATGAGAAATGATCTGTAACGGTACAATGTAATATTATAATTAATCGTATTCTTTTCCCTTGGTTTGTGTCCCGATATTAACTGAGCCGATGATGACGGCCGTATTTGGATAGGTCAAACATTTAGGCGGTGCGGTTACATATCTTTATCTTTGGGGGTCTTTTTGATTGTCAACTGTTTTTATATTATTATCATTATTATTATCTGTGTGATGTAAAATCATGTTCTTCGATTGTAGTAGATTGTGAATGGGAAGTCTAGAAGAAGTAATATGATTAAAATATATGTCCCGAAATGTTATCTTTCCTCGTCCATCCTTAAACATATTGAGAGTTGTTTTAAGATGTTTCACTACGTAGATGGAAATTATATTACGAGTTCGATCATGTAACCGCACAATGTAACTGCACATCGTCCGAGAGAAAAAAAAACACGGATTTTATGATGCACCGGTATGTTCATATTGTTATATAGATTTTCAATATTAAATTTCCTGTGGTTCTAAGAATTATTACCATCGTTGAATTGAGTTTTTATTTGGTTAATGGTAAGTTTTTTAAGGTCACCCGTACGGGCGGTGGGGAAGTGACCCGGTTCTGGGCGCGCGGTTTTCTTCTACTTGTGGAGCTAGTCTCCATGTCCTTTGCCCTAAAGAAACTATTGTGTTGAATAACGATTGGTATTTTTAGGGGAAGGGGCGCTGGTCCATTTGAGATTACCTGGGTTTATCTAGGGGTTTCGGCCGGGACAGTCGCCAACCGAAGTCCCACTAGATGTTAGACCCTGGGGGACGTCTCTGGATGCAAACACTGCATCATGTAACCGTATATCTGATTTAGTGAAGACGTTCCTTTATTATCTACATTCATTGATTGATCAGAACACGAATATACAATTTCAACTTCATCTAAGAGTAGTATATACAAGACATTAATCTGGCTAACGGCGGAAGCCTTGATACCAGCATAGAGTGCTGGGTCATGATAATGAACGTAGTGGGCAGGTAGCATGCTCAGGTGGTTGGTCAGGCTAGCAAGAGAAGCAGCGTTCATGTAGTCGGGGCTGAGCCACTGCCTCCCGCAGGTACATCTACATTTGACGCACGGGCGGTTGGCCTTATACGTAGCAATCCTTAGGCAGAGAGGTAGAATGAGTCAGGCAGGATCGATGATGTAGCCCTTCTATTTAACAGGAACCCGGCATTTTGCACCTGTGTGTCTACTCAGTTAGCCAGAGCGTTAAACACTCCATAATCAATGTTCGGGCTGAGTAAGCAGGGCGCCCAAATGACATCCTCAGTGTAACTGAAACTCATGAGCGTGCATGGCTCCAGTACGTATAGATCAGCGTTCCAGCCGGGATTATCTCTGGGGCATACCAAACTGGACGGCAGCCTGGTGAACATTCCTGTCTCGATAAGATGGGTTGCGCAATGGGCTCTATCTCGCCAAAGATGACGTTAAGTGCCAGTGCTGCATAGGGCACCAACTTGAATGGGCAATTACCCTCCACTCTGTGGGTGTAGCCCTTAGTGCCTAGACTGGCATACCAACCTCGACGCGATATCTCTGCCCGAAGTGATGCCTTCGGTCCAGGGCCCGGGATACCCCACTCTAGAGGTCGAACTTCCAACTAGTTGTCAATGGCGAGCAAGGAATACAGGCGCGGGGGGTGGTTCCTTACCATACCTGAATAGTGGTGTTCCGCGGCTGGGATGCTACCACGGGAACCGAGCCAGTACTCGCCACAGTAGAGACCATTAATTACGGAAACGCCCAGCCACAAGGGAAAAGCCTTCCTGGCTACGGTGAAGAGGGTGGCTTCCGCAGGTCCGGGCGATGAATAAGGGGAATTGAGCGGGGAGTGTAACATGGCACCAGCCAAGTTAGAGAGGTTGGCATTGGATAGCCAATTGACAAGGCAGCCTACAGTCAGGTTAGTATCATACAGCGCAGAGGTGCAAGCTGAATTCAACACAGCTGAGTACAACACTGCCATCTTAACGCGTTCTTTACCACGTGTGGCGGTCCACGCAACGGCTTCTACCTTAAGGTTCTGATCATCGGGTGGGTATTGATTCATTATTCTCATCATGAAATTATAGTCGGCAGGCCGGGACAGGTGGAGAGTGTTCGGCGATAGATCAGAGCGTAGTGGGTAGAAGTGGCCATTGTGTTCGGAATATGATGATGATGATAATTGTTGTTTTAAGGGGCCTAACATCTAGGTTATCGGCCCCTAATGATCTGGGTGATAGCGAAGATGATAATGAAACGGAAACCAGAACGAAAATTAAGTGAGACGGAAAATACTTACAAAAAGGAACTCGGATTGAAACGACTCACAAAATGTTCTTACAAAAGGGAATTTAGAACGAAAAGATTCACAAAAGGAATAGATTGAAAAATACCCACAAAATGAAGGCTAGGTTCAAAATACGTACAAAATGCAATGTAGCGTCGAAATACTTACAAAATGCAACTGAAATTCAAAATACTTACAAAATGCAAATGAGATCGAAAATACGTACAAAATGCAATTGAGGTTCAAAATACTTACAAAATGCAATTGAAATTGAAAATACACAATGCAATTCAGATTGAAATAGGCCTTATCCCAGTTCCAATCCAAATTATTCACAAAGTGCAATCGAAATTCAAAATACTTACAAAATGCAATTGAAATTGAAAATGCTTACAAAATGTACGATGATTCCAACGACTCATGTGGATTGACAATACTTACAAAAAGCAATTTAGATTGAAAATACTTGACAAAATGTAATTTAGATTCAAAATACCCACAAAATGCAATTGAGAATCAAAATATGTGCAAAATGCCCCCAAACAAAATGCAATTTAGATTCAAAATTCGTGCGAAATGCGGTTTTGGTTGAAAATACTTACAAAATGCAATTGAAATTCAAAATACTCACTAAAAGGCCCCGCAACCTGCATTGAAAGACTTACTAAAAAGCAATTTAGATTGTCAATCTTTACAAAATGCAATTGAGGTTGAAAACAATCGCGAGATGTAATTTAGATCGAAAAAACTTACAAAATGCAACATAGATCAAAAATGCCTTAAAAATCGATAAAAGGGAATTTAGATACACGGTGATTCGAGTAACAAAAACAGTGCGGGAATCTTAAAGAGAAAAGGAAATAGAAGGAAAAGAGGAGAGGGGAGGGGAGAGAGGAGAAGGTCCGCCCCAAAGGGAAGGGACAAAAGGGGGAAAACGGACCCAGCTCAGGAATCCCTCGGGGTCGCTAACTCCCGAACTCACCAGCCGTGAGCCCCTGAGGGTGTAGCATTATCTAGGGTGCACCAGAAGTGGTGGGGCTACATACACCCTGCCTCCTTAAGGGCCTAGAGCACAAGGCAGGAGGTAAAAGGAAGAGAAAAAGAAGGCTGACCCCTCGCAGAAGGAGGGTATCAGAAAAGATGAGACAAGGGCCAATTAAGGCGGGAAAGGAAGAGACTCCCTAGGCCTCGGATACCCTAATACCGTCGGGGTCGGAAGAGAACAAGAGTTGACCAAGTGCGGTCGACAGGAAAGAAGACAGAGAGGAGCCCGGCACAAGTAAGTGGAAGCAATGCCGGACTCAGCTGGGGTCCCGTGGTCGCTAACCCACGTCCCACTAGATGTGAGCCCCTGGGGGCTCGCCCCTTTTAGTCGCCTCTTACGACAGGCAGGGGATACCGTGGGTGTATTCTAAACCCCCCACCCACAGGGGGAGTGTTCGGAATACTTGATACCGATGAGATCGAGAGCGATGTACAGACCCCGAGTGGCTGAACTCCACTCAGACCGCCTCGCTGCCAACTTTGTGGCGAAACCTATGATTTGATGAACAGTTGGAACCAGAGCCATGGGTGCGGTCGGGGCGGCACCGTGAGCGAGGATGGTGACATCAATACCTGGCCAATCAACATATCCACAGTGTAGATTCTTGCCGTCATGGCCGTCTGGACCCACCAACCTGTGGCCACTCTTCGCCAACCAGTATATCATTTGCAGATCAGCTGGACAGTAGTCCAAACCTTCCATAAGGCATATAGATTTGTTTCCCATCATATCCTGGAAAGCATGGACTTGTAACACGTCTGCGCTCAAGTCAATCCACTTAGGTGTAAATTCGTCTGGAAAGACGACTGCAACGGGGACGGTTCGGATGTAGTTGTATGCATCAAGCACTATTGCAGAGTAGTACAATTTCGCATACATGGCACTATTGTCATAGCACTCCCAGCCCTGGTAAATGAGGTCAGCGATACCCAGCCTTGTCTGAAAGTTGGCTATTGGCAGGTGACCGACAATGGCTGAGGTTACTAATATTTTATTAGGTACTCCATTAGTGTAAAATCTCTCAATCGGCGTTCTATCGAACCTGGATGTCTGGCGGGATGATATCCATTGCACTTTTTGAGTTGTTCGTGCGGCTTCTGCAATTCTACCTAACTTGTAGCTGAGTACAGGGGCAACCACATCAACGGATCGTCTGAAACCCCCCACCTGGTGCCGATTTACATATTGAACTACAGATGCAAATAGCTCCGTCTCGGTAGGGAAATTGATCATTAGTTAGTTAGTTAGTTATTGTTGTTTTAAGGGGCGGAACTACGAGGTCATCTGCCCCTCTTAACACAGATTAAAGAATACAAATTTTGAATTGAATTTAAAATTTTGAGGTGGACATCTAAATTTAAAAAGACCAAAAATTAATAAAACAAAAACAAACAATTAAATAAAAAATAAAAATTATAAAAATAAACAAAAATTACAGAAAAAAAAACATTATCATTCAAAAACGAACAAGTCGTTGAGTCAATGTTCACTGGAAAATTTAGATTGCTGGCCCTAACCCACTCTCACTTATAAAGCGGATAACGCGATCAGCAGCCACCGCGTCATCGGCTAATATAAGTTTGAGTGTCGTCTGCAAACCAAGGTTTCTTCGTAAGTCAGCAAGATCCACACACTCGGTAAAAATGTGGGCCACTGTGAATACGGCTCCACAGGTACAAAGTGGGGGGTCTTCCCTTCTCATTAGGTACGAGTGGGTGGATCTTGTATGACCTATCCTTAGCCTACACAAAATGACGGACTCTCTCCGGGCCCGGAAGGAGCTCCGCCACACGCGAGTAGTTCCCTTGATCGCTCTCAGTTTACTGGGCAGTGGGTCAGCTAGCCACTGACTCTCCCAAAAAACCAGAACTTGTAGGCGTAACTGAGAGCGAATATCTCTAGCGGGTACCTCCATTGGTCGAGGTGGTAGTGATACCGCCTCTTTTGCAGCTTGATCTGCTAACTCATTTCCCACAATTCCCATGTGGCTTGGAAGCCACAGAAAGGTGATTCGAGTGTCAGCGTGGCACAGCCCGGCTAGTAGGTCGTGGATTCGCTGCACTAGGGGGTGTTGCGGGAAACATGTAGCAATTGACTGCAACGAACTCAAAGAGTCGGTACACACGAGAAAGTGGATTCGAGCATCCTGCAGTGCAAACTGCAGAGCTTCATAGATGGCAACGAGCTCCGCAGTAAACACACTACAGGCCTCAGGCAAAGAGATCTTGGTATTTGCACCATCAATAACGTAAGCACAACCCACTTTCTCGTCCACCTTCGAACCATCCGTGTATAGAATGCCAGCGTCCGGAAATTGGTGAACTATGCTGTGGAACTGCCTCCGGTAAACGGAGGCATCCGTGTTCACCTTAGGAACTCGGTGCAGATCTAACCGAATTTCCGGACGCGGGACTTGCCACGGAGGCACCTCGCTAGGTGTCCGGATCATACAGGGACCTACAGCCACTCCTATTTCAGTACACGAGCTATCAAGTCTAATACCAACCGGCCGAGTGGCACGAGGCCGGTTGGCGTAACCCTGGTGGTTTTGGGTACCGAAGAGAGCTTGATAGGTCGGGTATTGCGGCATTTGACGCACATTGGCAGCATATGCTAAAAGCATATGTTGGCGTCTATAATTTAAAGGTGGAACACCCGATTCGGCGAGTAGGCTGGGTATCGGGCTGAAATTGATCATCAAATACAGAGGAATTATAAGTGCGGATGAAATTGGGTGTAGCTTGTGTTGTACACATGTCATCCATAAGGGTGGTCGCCGTTAGGAAATCAGACACGATCGAGTGGTCGCCTATATGCTGTTCATCGGTTGGGTTACGTTGATCATCAGCGGCTACTGCGCTTGTTGAATCCGTGTCTTTATTCTCGCAAGAGTGCTCATAGATCAATGTGCGATCAACGATACCTGCGACAGGTATGGCCGATGAAGCTACACCTGCACATGGGGTACCTGCTGCCCTCGTATTTGCAGCAGACGTGAGGGTAGTTGATGACAGTTTGGTGTTCGTTGCCTGGTGGGGCTGGGTGTGGGATATCCCCGCCTGGGGGAGTCCCTGGTGGGTTGAGGTTGACGATGGGTGTTAAGAATCCGGCTCGATCGCTTTATCCAGCTGCGCCAGCAGCCCTGCGGTCAGGGACTTTGGTGAGGACGGCGAGTGCGGCAGCTCCCGGGAAGCCTCAGACTGTTGGTGTGCTTCCATCGTCAGGGGGGCTGTCGTATGCAGAGGTTGCTGGGTAGGTGATTCCTTCGAAGTGGCCAGTTCGGGAAGCAGCCTTGTTGACTGAGGCAGTTGTAAGATATCTTTCGGTAGCTGAACTGCGGGTGTTGCGTCCGCCAGTTGCTGTGCCATTTTTGATTTCGTTGTCGGTCCTTCCGCGGCCTGGTGGTCTGGCGTTACCGCGGGAACTTCCCCCGCCGCCTGCTGGGGTTGTGTTGCAGCGGGGGGTCTTGAGGTTTCCTGGCGTTTATCCTCCCCAGGAGGAGTTGCGTCTGAGCGCTTAGGTTTATTAGAAGAAAAAGTCGAATCAGTCGTGTCCATGCTAAATAGTCACTCTAAATATATCCCACTCTCCAATCAGTGGGGACTAGTGATGGGTGGGCAGCCACACTGGCCACAAGCCCTGCCCATGGACTTGGGGTTTTCAGTCTTGTGATGGACCTTATGTTGGGGAGCGACCCCTGAAGGCTATTCAACATCACACCTGTACGTGTTCATCACATCCGCCCCTAAGATATATTCTCCCCCGGCGAACCAGCGTTGACTGACAGAGCTATACTCAATGCGGTGCGAAGCTCGCCACCACGGGCTGTGCATACCGTGCATGGCTTGGGTCGAACCTCTACAGAACGTCCTACATTGAGCACCGGGGGGACGATTCCGAGACGGAGACAAGAGAAAGCCGTTGGCGCGGATCTGCTACCAACAGCGTCCACAAACTCATCGGTTGTCTTGTGCCCCCTGTGTTCCAACTACTAAGACCCGTTTCGGGTCCTAGTGCAGGGTGACTCCACGCACGCCGAGTTTGGCCTCGCGATCCTCGATCGTCCAGAAGATGAAGATGATAATAATTGTTTTAAGGGGCCTAACGTCAAGGTTATCGGCCCCGAATTGATTAGGTGATAGTGGAAGAAGACATGAGAATGAATGATGATAATAATTCCTGTTTTAAGGGGCCTAACATCTAGGTTATCGGCCCCTGATGGTTTGGGTGATCGTGAAGATGAAATGCAAACTTAAAACGAAAACTAACTACTAACCTAAATACTAGAAGAAGAAATGGAAACCTAAAGGAGAATAATGCAAATAAAGGACAGGAGGAAAAGAAATGCCCTCAACCCTCGAAGAACGCGGATTGAGGGACATGGAAGAAAGGAGAGCCATGAAAGGCAGATAGGAAAGTGAAAGAGGAGAGGGTCCGCCCCAAAGGTAAGGGACAAAAGGGGAAAACCGACCCAACTCAGGAATCCCTCGGGGTCGCGAACTCCCGAACTCACCAGCCGTGAGCCCCTGAGGGTGTAGCCTTATCTAGGGTGCACAAAAGTGGTGGGGCTACATACACCCTGCCTCCTTGAGGGCCTTGAGCAGTAGGCAGGAGATAACATGAAAAGAAAAAGATGATGATGATGATGATGATGATAATGGTTGTTTTAAGGGGCCTAATATCTAGGCTATCGGCCCCTGATGGTTTGGGTGATCGTGAAGATGAAAATGAAATGTAAACTTAAAACTAAAACTAACTACCAACCTACATACTAGAAGAAGAAATGGAAAACTAAAGGAGAATAAGGCAAATAAAGGACAGGAGGAAAAGAAATGCCCTCAACCCTCGAAGAATGCGGATTGATGGACTTGGAAGGAAGGAGAGCCATGAAAGGCAGATAGGAAAGTGAAAGAGGAGAGGATGATGATGATGATGATAATTGTTGTTTTAAGGGGCCTAACATCTAGGTTATCGGCCCCTGATGGTTTGGGTGATCGTGAAGATGAAAATGAAAAGCGAACTTAAAACTAAAACTAACTACTAACCTACATACTAGAAGAAGAAATGGAAAAATAAAGGAGAATAAGGCAAATAAAGGACAGGAGGAAAAGAAATGCCCTCAACCCTCGAAGAAGGCGGATTGAGGGACTTGGAAGGAAGGAGAGCCATGAAAGGCAGATAGGAAAGTGAAAGAGGAGAGGGTCCGCCCCAAAGGTAAGGGACAAAACGGGAAAACGGACCCAGCTCAGGAATCCCTCGGGGTCGCCAACTCCCGAACTCACCAGCCGTGAGCCCCTGAGGGTGTAGCATTATCTAGGGTGCACCAGAAGGGGTGGGGCTACATACACCCTGCCTCCTTAAGGGCCTTGAGCACAAGGCAGGAGGTAAAAGGAAGAGAAAAAGAAGGCTGACCCCTCACAGAAGGAGGGTGTCAGGAAAGATGAGACAAGGGCCAATTAAGGCGGGAAAGGAAGAGACTCCCTAGGCCTCGGATACCCTAATACCGTCGGGGTCGGAAGAGAACAAGAGCTGACCAAGTGAGGTCGACAGGAAAGAAGACGGAGAGGAGCCCGGCACAAGTAAGTGGAAGCAATACCGGACTCAGCTGGGGCCCCGTGGTCGCTAACCCACGTCCCACTAGACGTGAGCCCCTGGGGGTAGTGCTGAAATTGTGTAATCTTTCAATCCATCAACAAACATTAGTGCAAAACAGACCATCCAGGGTTTGTCTCATGGATTTTCTTCTCACTCAGGAACACGGGATTGGTCCCTGTCCCGAGGAGAATGAAATCCAGGGCAGTTGGTGCACTGCTCGGCATCATGAGGTACCTTACCAAACGATCCACTGTAACCCAATGTGGTTACAATGTTCTTATGATGATGATGATGATAATTGTTGCTTTAAGGGGCCTAATATGAGGTTATTGGCCACTAATGAAATGAAATGGCGTGAAATGAAAGGATGAAGGTAATAACAGCTCACTGCCATGGATGAAACGAAAATGATTTATATAAAACGGACAGTGATGATGATGATGATAATTGTTGTTTTAAGGGGCCTAACATCGAGGTTATCGGCCCCTGACGAAATTAAATGGCTTGAAATGAAAGGATGAAGATAAACAGCTCACTGCTGTGGATGATACTAAAATGGTTTAGATAAAATAGACAATGATGATGATGATGATAATTGTTTTAAGGGGCCTAACATCTAGGTTATCGGCCCCTAATGATCTGGGTGATAGCGAAAATGATAATGAAACGGAAACCAGAACGAAAATTAAGTGAGACGGAAAATACTTACAAAAAGGAACTCAGATTGAAACAACTCACAAAATGTTCTTACAAAAGGGAATTTAGAACGAAAAGATTCACAAAAGGAATAGATTGAAAAATACCCACAACATGAAGGCTAGGTTCAAAATACGTACAAAATGCAATGTAGCGTCGAAATACCTACAAAATGCAATTGAAATTCAAAATACCTACAAAATGCAAATGAGATCGAAATTACGTACAAAATGCAATTGAGGTTCAAAATACTTACAAAATGCAATTGAAATTGAAAATACACGATGCAATTCAGATTGAAATATCCCAGTTCCAATCCAAATTATTCACTAAGTGCAATTGATATGCAAAATACTTTCAAAATGCAATTGAAGTTGAAAATGCTTACAAAATGTACGGTAGATTCAAACGACTCATGTGGATTGACAATACTTACAAAATGCAATTTAGATTGAAAATACTTGACAATATGTAATTTAGATTCAAAATACCCACAAAATGCAATTAAGAATCAAAATATGTGCAAAATGCCCACCAAACAAAATGCAATTTAGATTCAAAATTCGTGCGAAATGCGGTTTTGGTTGAAAATAGATGATGATGATAATTGTTGTTTTAAGGGGCCTAACATCTAGGTTATCGGCCCCTGATGGTTTGGGTGATCATGAAGATGAAAATGAAAAGCGAACTTAAAACTAAAACTAACTACTAACCTACATACTAGAAGAAGAAATGGAAAACTAAAGGAGAATAAGGCAAATAAAGGACAGGAGGAAAAGAAATGCCCTCAACCCTCGAAGAAGGCGGATTGAGGGACTTGGAAGGAAGGAGAGCCATGCAAGGCAGATAGGAAAGTGAAAGAGGAAAGGGTCCGCCCCGAAGGTAAGGGACAAAAGGGGAAAACGGACCCAGCTCAGGAATCCCTCGGGGTCGCCAACTCCCGAACTCACTAGCCGTGAGCCCCTGAGGGTGTAGCATTATCGACGGTGCACCAGAAGTGGTGGGGCTACATACACCCTGCCTCCTTAAGGGCCTTGAGCACAAGGCAGGAGGTAAAAGGAAAAGAAAAAGAAGGCTGACCCCACGCAGAAGGAGGGTATCAGAAAAGATGAGACAAGGGCCAATTAAGGCGGGAAAGGAAGTGACTCCCTAGGCCTCGGATACCCTAATACCGTCGGGGTCGGAAGAGAACAAGAGTTGACCAAGTGAGGTCGACAGGAAAGAAGACGGAGAGGAGCCCGACACAAGTAAGTGGAAGCAATGCCGGACTCAGCTGGGGCCCCGTGGTCGCCAACCCACGCCCACTAGAAGTGAGCCCCTGGGGGAGGTTGAAAATACTTACAAAATGCATTGAAAGACTTACCAAAAAGCAATTTAGATTGTCAATCTTTACAAAATTCAATTGAAGTTGAAAACAATCGCGAGATATAATTTAGATAGAAAAAACTTACAAAATGCAACGTAGATTAAAAATACCTTAAAAATCGCTAAAAGGAAAGATGAGACAAGGGCCAATTAAGGCGGGAAAGGAAGAGACTCCCTAGGTCTCGGATACCCTAATACCGTCGGGGTCGGAAGAGAACAAGAGTTGACCAAGTGAGGTCGACAGGAAAGAAGACAGAGAGGAGCCCGGCACAAGTAAGTGGAAGCAATTCCGGACTCAGCTGGGGCCCCGTGGTCGCCAACCCACTTCCCACTAGATGTGAGACCCTGGGGGAGCCTCCTTAAGGGCCTTGAGCACAAGGCAAGAGGTAAAAGGAAAAGAAAAAGAAGGCTGACCCCTCACAGAAGGAGGGTATCAGGAAAGATGAGACAAGGGCCAATTAAGGAGGGAAAGTGAATGACTCCCTAGGCCTCGGATAACCTAATACCGTCGGTGTCGGAAGAGAACAAGAGTTGACCAAGGGAGGTCGACAGGAAAGAAGACGGAGAGGAGCCCGGCACAAGTAAGTGGAAGCAATGCCGGAGTTAGCTGGGGTCCCGTGGTCGCCAACCCACGCCCCACTAGATGTGAGCCCCTGGGGGGGACACTTTTCTCAAACACCGCGTTTTCCGACAAGGTAACGCGTGATTCCTGATCGTCTTTTCACGGAGGTTTCAGATCTACTTGCGTGCAGGTAATTCTTTCGCTCAATTAATTTATATTAATTGTTTTATCATTTCAAATGATCTTGTCGACTTCGTCGTTATGGTTGGGGTCCATCGTTATGCATTACGGACACGGTGACGGACTTGACGTCATGCAGCCGCGAGGGAAGTGACGTCATGCTCACGCGGGGAGCGAGAACCAGACGCTAATGATTATTGGAGTCTGTTGAAAGAGGCCTGGCGTCGAGCGAACTTTTAAAAATCAGAAACCCACTCCACAAATCTGTAAATCAGTATTCTTCCCTTATTTCAGATACACTATTCATTAAACAAACATATTTGGCATAGTCATGACCCCTTCATGGAGTAGGCTATTGTCTAAATTAGGACACTCATACTACATCCTTACACTAATTCAAATCTACGGCCAAATGATCCTTCTGACAGGGAGTCAAAGGTTTCCGCCGGCTTGCCTGGGATGATGGGCCACAAAACCGCTATCAAAAAGTACACAATTTACGCTTTTTTCAACCAAACACATCTCTAATACAAGTACAAGAAACACATTACTTCCCGTGACCCTTAAAGAGGTGCCCGCGCGGGAAGCCTAAGTTAATGGGTAATGCAGTCTGTTGAAAGAGTCCTGGGGCTTCGAGCAAAGCGAGAAGCCCTCCTGAGCCTTTCTAAGATGTGTAGCTTTTGTATCATGCGTCATTTGAAATGATACAACGTCTAGTCTTTCAGACTGACTGTGATTTTTTTTCTCCATGGCTTCCCCACGCTATCCTCAGTGAATCCCCTCCTGCTACTTGGTCAACCACTGCTCATCCGCGTTCGGCGTTGTGAATTTCCCTTTAATCTAATATAAGCTTTAATTTAGGTGTTTTGACATCCCCAAATTAGCTCTCTTTGAATATAAGCATCTGGGTGTAAGCCTCATCCCATTAGAATGCTTCGTTTGCCCGCAATTAATTCATTTCTCTCAATGACCATCCCCTCCTCTCTCGTCTGCCTTGTCCGTCGGGAGATTTTACCGTCATTATTCACTGTCTTGCCTCCCCAGTGACGCCTGTAAGTAGTCCATCGGAGACAGCCTACTTTCAAAAACGATATGTCACCTGTCAAGTTGCCTTGACTTTCTGGATCTTTGCTGGATTCTTGTATACTGGCTTGCAGTTCATACCATATTCTGTCTTATAATTCCTGTTCCAGATGTGGAACTATGCTTTTATTATCACATTATATTACCATATCATTGTCCCTCGGGTTCACTGTGGTTGTTCCCCCTCAGAGAACAATGGTTCGGTTCTCGGGAAAATCATAGACATGATTCTTCCTCCTCAGAGACCCAGGGTTCAATGCCATTCATGATGATGATGATGATAATTGTTGTTTTAAGGGGCCTAACATCTAGGTTATCGGCCCCTAATGATCTGGGTGATAGCGAAAATGATAATGAAACGGAAACCAGAACGAAAATTAAGTGAGACGGAAAATACTTACAAAAAGGACTCGGATTGAAACGACTCACAAAATGTTCTTACAAAAGGGAATTTAGAACGAAAAGATTCACAAAAGGAATAGATTGAAAAAAACCCACAAAATGAAGGCTAGGTTCAAAATACGTACAAAATGCAATGTAGCGTCGAAATACTTACAAAATGCAACTGAAATTCAAAATACTTACAAAATGCAAATGAGATCGAAAATACGTACAAAATGCAATTGAGGTTCAAAATACTTACAAAATGCAATTGAAATTGAAAATACACAATGCAATTCAGATTGAAATAGGCCTTATCCCAGTTCCAATCCAAATTATTCACAAAGTGCAATTGAAATTCAAAATACTTACAAAATGCAATTGAAATTGAAAATGCTTACAAAATGTACGATGATTCTAACGACTCATGTGGATTGACAATACTTACAAAAAGCAATTTAGATTGAAAATACTTGACAAAATGTAATTTAGATTCAGAATACCCACAAAATGCAATTGAGAATCAAAATATGTGCAAAATGCCCACCAAACAAAATGCAATTTAGATTCGAAATTCGGTTTTGGTTGAAAATACTTACAAAATGCAATTGAAATTCAAAATTCTCACTAAAAGGCCCGGCTACCTGCATTGAAAGACTTACCAAAAAGCAATTTAGATTACCAAAAAGCAATTTAGATGGTCAATCCTTACAAAATGCTATTGAAGTTGAAAACAATCGCGAGATGTAATTTAGATCGAAAAAACTTACAAAATGCAACGTACATTAAAAATACCTTAAAAATCGCTAGAAGGGAATTTAGATGCACGGTGAACCAAGTAACAAAAACAGTGCGGGAATCTTAAAGAGAAAGGAAATATAATGAAAAGAGGAGAGGAGAGAGGAGAGGGTCCGCCCAAAACGGAAGGGGCAAAAGGGGAAAACGGACCCAGCTCAGGAATCCCTCGGGGTCGCCAACTCCCGAACTCACCAGCCGTGAGCCCTTGATGGTGTAGCATTATCTACGGTGCACCAGAAGTGGTGGGCCTACATACACACTGCCTTCTTAAGGATGATGATGATGATGATGATGATGATGATGATGATGATAATTGTTGTTTTAAGGGGCCTAACATCCAGGTTATCGGCCCCTGATGGTTTGGGTGATCGTGAAGATGAAAATGAAAAGCGAACTTAAAACTAAAACTAACTAATAATCTATATACTAGAAGAAGAAATGGAAAACTAAAGGAGAATAAGGCAAATAAAAGGACAGAAGGAAAAGAAATGCCCTCGACCCTCGGAGAAGGCGGATTGAGGGACTTGGAAGGAAGGAGAGCCATGAAAGGCATATAGGAAAGTGAAAGAGGAGAGGGTCCGCCCCAAAGGTAAGGGACAAAAGGGGAAAACGGACCCAGCTCAGGAATCCCTCGGGGTCGCCAACTCCCGAACTCACCAGCCGTGAGCCCCTGAGGGTGTAGCATTATCTAGGGTGCACCAGAAGTGGTGGGGCTACATACACCCTCCCTCCTTAAGGGCCTAGAGCACAAGGCAGGAGGTAAAAGGAAAAGATGATGATGATGATGATAATTGTTGTTTTAAGGGGCCTAACATCTAGGTTATCGGCCCCTGATGGTTTGGGTGATCGTGAAGATGAAAATGAAAAAGCGAACTTAAAACTAAAACTAACTACTAACCTACAGACTAGAAGAAGAAATGGAAAATTAAAGGAGAATAAGGAAAATGAAGGACAGAAGGAAAAGAAATGCCCTCAACCCTCGGAGAAGGCGGATTGAGGGACTTGGAAGGAAGGAGAGCCATGAAAGGCATATAGGAAAGTGAAAGAGGAGAGGGTCCGCCCCAAAGGTAAGGGACAAAAGGGGAAAACGGACCCAGCTCAGGAATCCCTCGGGGTCGCCAACTCCCGAACTCACCAGCCGTGAGCCCCTGAGGGTGTAGCATTATCTAGGGTGCACCAGAAGTGGTGGGGCTACATACACCCTCCCTCCTTAAGGGCCTAGAGCACAAGGCAGGAGGTAAAAGGAAAAGATGATGATGATGATGATAATTGTTGTTTTAAGGGGCCTAACATCTAGGTTATCGGCCCCTGATGGTTTGGGTGATCGTGAAGATGAAAATGAAAAAGCGAACTTAAAACTAAAACTAACTACTAACCTACAGACTAGAAGAAGAAATGGAAAATTAAAGGAGAATAAGGAAAATGAAGGACAGAAGGAAAAGAAATGCCCTCAACCCTCGGAGAAGGCGGATTGAGGGACTTGGAAGGAAGGAGAGCCATGAAAGGCATATAGGAAAGTGAAAGAGGAGAGGGTCCGCCCCAAAGGTAAGGGACAAAAGGGGAAAACGGACCCAGCTCAGGAATCCCTCGGGGTCGCCAACTCCCGAACTCACCAGCCGTGAGCCCCTGAGGGTGTAGCATTATCGACGGTGCACCAGAAGTGGTGGGGCTACATACACCCTGCCTCCTTAAGGGCCTTGAGCACAAGGCAGGAGGTAAAAGGAAAAGAAAAAGAAGGCTGACCCCACGCAGAAGGAGGGTATCAGAAAAGATGAGACAAGGGCCAATTAAGGCGGGAAAGGAAGTGACTCCCTAGGCCTCGGATACCCTAATACCGTCGGGGTCGGAAGAGAACAAGAGTTGACCAAGTGAGGTCGACAGGAAAGAAGACGGAGAGGAGCCCGACACAAGTAAGTGGAAGCAATGCCGGACTCAGCTGGGGCCCCGTGGTCGCCAACCCACGCCCACTAGAAGTGAGCCCCTGGGGGAGGTTGAAAATACTTACAAAATGCATTGAAAGACTTACCAAAAAGCAATTTAGATTGTCAATCTTTACAAAATTCAATTGAAGTTGAAAACAATCGCGAGATATAATTTAGATAGAAAAAACTTACAAAATGCAACGTAGATTAAAAATACCTTAAAAATCGCTAAAAGGAAAGATGAGACAAGGGCCAATTAAGGCGGGAAAGGAAGAGACTCCCTAGGTCTCGGATACCCTAATACCGTCGGGGTCGGAAGAGAACAAGAGTTGACCAAGTGAGGTCGACAGGAAAGAAGACAGAGAGGAGCCCGGCACAAGTAAGTGGAAGCAATTCCGGACTCAGCTGGGGCCCCGTGGTCGCCAACCCACTTCCCACTAGATGTGAGACCCTGGGGGAGCCTCCTTAAGGGCCTTGAGCACAAGGCAAGAGGTAAAAGGAAAAGAAAAAGAAGGCTGACCCCTCACAGAAGGAGGGTATCAGGAAAGATGAGACAAGGGCCAATTAAGGAGGGAAAGTGAATGACTCCCTAGGCCTCGGATAACCTAATACCGTCGGTGTCGGAAGAGAACAAGAGTTGACCAAGGGAGGTCGACAGGAAAGAAGACGGAGAGGAGCCCGGCACAAGTAAGTGGAAGCAATGCCGGAGTTAGCTGGGGTCCCGTGGTCGCCAACCCACGCCCCACTAGATGTGAGCCCCTGGGGGGGACACTTTTCTCAAACACCGCGTTTTCCGACAAGGTAACGCGTGATTCCTGATCGTCTTTTCACGGAGGTTTCAGATCTACTTGCGTGCAGGTAATTCTTTCGCTCAATTAATTTATATTAATTGTTTTATCATTTCAAATGATCTTGTCGACTTCGTCGTTATGGTTGGGGTCCATCGTTATGCATTACGGACACGGTGACGGACTTGACGTCATGCAGCCGCGAGGGAAGTGACGTCATGCTCACGCGGGGAGCGAGAACCAGACGCTAATGATTATTGGAGTCTGTTGAAAGAGGCCTGGCGTCGAGCGAACTTTTAAAAATCAGAAACCCACTCCACAAATCTGTAAATCAGTATTCTTCCCTTATTTCAGATACACTATTCATTAAACAAACATATTTGGCATAGTCATGACCCCTTCATGGAGTAGGCTATTGTCTAAATTAGGACACTCATACTACATCCTTACACTAATTCAAATCTACGGCCAAATGATCCTTCTGACAGGGAGTCAAAGGTTTCCGCCGGCTTGCCTGGGATGATGGGCCACAAAACCGCTATCAAAAAGTACACAATTTACGCTTTTTTCAACCAAACACATCTCTAATACAAGTACAAGAAACACATTACTTCCCGTGACCCTTAAAGAGGTGCCCGCGCGGGAAGCCTAAGTTAATGGGTAATGCAGTCTGTTGAAAGAGTCCTGGGGCTTCGAGCAAAGCGAGAAGCCCTCCTGAGCCTTTCTAAGATGTGTAGCTTTTGTATCATGCGTCATTTGAAATGATACAACGTCTAGTCTTTCAGACTGACTGTGATTTTTTTTCTCCATGGCTTCCCCACGCTATCCTCAGTGAATCCCCTCCTGCTACTTGGTCAACCACTGCTCATCCGCGTTCGGCGTTGTGAATTTCCCTTTAATCTAATATAAGCTTTAATTTAGGTGTTTTGACATCCCCAAATTAGCTCTCTTTGAATATAAGCATCTGGGTGTAAGCCTCATCCCATTAGAATGCTTCGTTTGCCCGCAATTAATTCATTTCTCTCAATGACCATCCCCTCCTCTCTCGTCTGCCTTGTCCGTCGGGAGATTTTACCGTCATTATTCACTGTCTTGCCTCCCCAGTGACGCCTGTAAGTAGTCCATCGGAGACAGCCTACTTTCAAAAACGATATGTCACCTGTCAAGTTGCCTTGACTTTCTGGATCTTTGCTGGATTCTTGTATACTGGCTTGCAGTTCATACCATATTCTGTCTTATAATTCCTGTTCCAGATGTGGAACTATGCTTTTATTATCACATTATATTACCATATCATTGTCCCTCGGGTTCACTGTGGTTGTTCCCCCTCAGAGAACAATGGTTCGGTTCTCGGGAAAATCATAGACATGATTCTTCCTCCTCAGAGACCCAGGGTTCAATGCCATTCATGATGATGATGATGATAATTGTTGTTTTAAGGGGCCTAACATCTAGGTTATCGGCCCCTAATGATCTGGGTGATAGCGAAAATGATAATGAAACGGAAACCAGAACGAAAATTAAGTGAGACGGAAAATACTTACAAAAAGGACTCGGATTGAAACGACTCACAAAATGTTCTTACAAAAGGGAATTTAGAACGAAAAGATTCACAAAAGGAATAGATTGAAAAAAACCCACAAAATGAAGGCTAGGTTCAAAATACGTACAAAATGCAATGTAGCGTCGAAATACTTACAAAATGCAACTGAAATTCAAAATACTTACAAAATGCAAATGAGATCGAAAATACGTACAAAATGCAATTGAGGTTCAAAATACTTACAAAATGCAATTGAAATTGAAAATACACAATGCAATTCAGATTGAAATAGGCCTTATCCCAGTTCCAATCCAAATTATTCACAAAGTGCAATTGAAATTCAAAATACTTACAAAATGCAATTGAAATTGAAAATGCTTACAAAATGTACGATGATTCTAACGACTCATGTGGATTGACAATACTTACAAAAAGCAATTTAGATTGAAAATACTTGACAAAATGTAATTTAGATTCAGAATACCCACAAAATGCAATTGAGAATCAAAATATGTGCAAAATGCCCACCAAACAAAATGCAATTTAGATTCGAAATTCGGTTTTGGTTGAAAATACTTACAAAATGCAATTGAAATTCAAAATTCTCACTAAAAGGCCCGGCTACCTGCATTGAAAGACTTACCAAAAAGCAATTTAGATTACCAAAAAGCAATTTAGATGGTCAATCCTTACAAAATGCTATTGAAGTTGAAAACAATCGCGAGATGTAATTTAGATCGAAAAAACTTACAAAATGCAACGTACATTAAAAATACCTTAAAAATCGCTAGAAGGGAATTTAGATGCACGGTGAACCAAGTAACAAAAACAGTGCGGGAATCTTAAAGAGAAAGGAAATATAATGAAAAGAGGAGAGGAGAGAGGAGAGGGTCCGCCCAAAACGGAAGGGGCAAAAGGGGAAAACGGACCCAGCTCAGGAATCCCTCGGGGTCGCCAACTCCCGAACTCACCAGCCGTGAGCCCTTGATGGTGTAGCATTATCTACGGTGCACCAGAAGTGGTGGGCCTACATACACACTGCCTTCTTAAGGATGATGATGATGATGATGATGATGATGATGATGATGATAATTGTTGTTTTAAGGGGCCTAACATCCAGGTTATCGGCCCCTGATGGTTTGGGTGATCGTGAAGATGAAAATGAAAAGCGAACTTAAAACTAAAACTAACTAATAATCTATATACTAGAAGAAGAAATGGAAAACTAAAGGAGAATAAGGCAAATAAAAGGACAGAAGGAAAAGAAATGCCCTCGACCCTCGGAGAAGGCGGATTGAGGGACTTGGAAGGAAGGAGAGCCATGAAAGGCATATAGGAAAGTGAAAGAGGAGAGGGTCCGCCCCAAAGGTAAGGGACAAAAGGGGAAAACGGACCCAGCTCAGGAATCCCTCGGGGTCGCCAACTCCCGAACTCACCAGCCGTGAGCCCCTGAGGGTGTAGCATTATCTAGGGTGCACCAGAAGTGGTGGGGCTACATACACCCTCCCTCCTTAAGGGCCTAGAGCACAAGGCAGGAGGTAAAAGGAAAAGATGATGATGATGATGATAATTGTTGTTTTAAGGGGCCTAACATCTAGGTTATCGGCCCCTGATGGTTTGGGTGATCGTGAAGATGAAAATGAAAAAGCGAACTTAAAACTAAAACTAACTACTAACCTACAGACTAGAAGAAGAAATGGAAAATTAAAGGAGAATAAGGAAAATGAAGGACAGAAGGAAAAGAAATGCCCTCAACCCTCGGAGAAGGCGGATTGAGGGACTTGGAAGGAAGGAGAGCCATGAAAGGCATATAGGAAAGTGAAAGAGGAGAGGGTCCGCCCCAAAGGTAAGGGACAAAAGGGGAAAACGGACCCAGCTCAGGAATCCCTCGGGGTCGCCAACTCCCGAACTCACCAGCCGTGAGCCCCTGAGGGTGTAGCATTATCTAGGGTGCACCAGAAGTGGTGGGGCTACATACACCCTCCCTCCTTAAGGGCCTAGAGCACAAGGCAGGAGGTAAAAGGAAAAGATGATGATGATGATGATAATTGTTGTTTTAAGGGGCCTAACATCTAGGTTATCGGCCCCTGATGGTTTGGGTGATCGTGAAGATGAAAATGAAAAAGCGAACTTAAAACTAAAACTAACTACTAACCTACAGACTAGAAGAAGAAATGGAAAATTAAAGGAGAATAAGGAAAATGAAGGACAGAAGGAAAAGAAATGCCCTCAACCCTCGGAGAAGGCGGATTGAGGGACTTGGAAGGAAGGAGAGCCATGAAAGGCATATAGGAAAGTGAAAGAGGAGAGGGTCCGCCCCAAAGGTAAGGGACAAAAGGGGAAAACGGACCCAGCTCAGGAATCCCTCGGGGTCGCCAACTCCCGAACTCACCAGCCGTGAGCCCCTGAGGGTGTAGCATTATCTAGGGTGCACCAGAAGTGGTGGGGCTACATACACCCTGCCTCCTTAAGGGTCTTGAGCAGAAGGCAGGAGATAACATGAAAAGAAAAAGAAGGCTGACCCCTCGCAGAAGGAGGGAATCAGAAAAGGTGAGACAAGGACCAATTAAGGCGGGAAAGGAAGTGACTCCCTAGGCCTCGGATACCCTAATACCGTCGGGGTCGGAAGAGAACAAGAGTTGACCATGTGAGGTCGACAGGAAAGAAGACAGAGAGGAGCCCGGCACAAGTAAGTGGAAGCAATGCCGGACTCAGCTGGGGTCCCGTGGTCGCCTACCCACGCCCCACTAGATGTGAGCCCCTGGGGGGGGGGGACACTTTTCTCACACACCGCGTTTTACGACAAGGTAAAGCGTGATTCCTGATCGTCTTTTCACGGAGGTTTCAGATCTACTTGCGTGCAGGTAATTCCTTCGCTCAATTAATTTATATTAATTGTTTTTCTCCATGGCTTCCCCACGCTATCCTCAGTGAATCCCCTCCTGCTACTTGGTCAACCACTGCTCATCCGCGTTCGGCGTTGTGAATTTCCCTTTAATCTAATATAAGCTTTAATTTAGGTGTTTTGACATCCCCAAATTAGCTCTCTTTGAATATAAGCATCTGGGTGTAAGCCTCATCCCATTAGAATGCTTCGTTTGCCCGCAATTAATTCATTTCTCTCAATGACCATCCCCTCCTCTCTCGTCTGCCTTGTCCGTCGGGAGTTTTTACCGTCATTATTCACTGTCTTGCCTCCCCAGTGACGCCTGTAAGTAGTCCATCGGAGACAGTCTGCGCCGCCTACTTTCAAAAACGATATGTCACCTGTCAAGTTGCCTTGACTTTCTGGATCTTTGCTGGATTCTTGTATACTGGCTTGTACATCTTTCACATTATGATGTTTCATGTACACAACTAATACATCTTTCTGTACGTAATTTATATCGTTATCGTTTACGTAAACATCTTATGTAAATGTATCTTATGTATACTGTGCCCAATGGGACGAGGCTGACTGGCATTGAACCCTGGGTCTCTGAGGAGGAAGAATCATGTTGACTATTTCTTTCGCCGTTTAATAGATAACGGTGGCTTTTCGCCAATCACGTCATCTAGCTCCCTATCCTCGGAATCTTGAGAAAGAAGATTCATTTCTTGCTCTTCTTCGATGATATCAATCTCCTCGTCACACTGAGTGGGATCCAGTATAACATCCTTGTCTTCAGAGATGGAATTGAGGCATGTGTGCCCTTGGCAGGTCATGCAGATGGTGGCGTATTTTACCCCAGCTTTCCTACAGGAACAAGTTGCTTTGCACCCTTTTTTACATGTGCACGATATGGAGTTGAGAAGTTCTTGTGGAGCCGGTGGATCAGTCGTTGTGATGGGAATTAAGCCATTGGTGGTTATTTTCCATCCCCATCTCTCTGGATCTAGTATATTACTCCTCCATACCGGCACCTGTAAATAAGCTCTGAAGGAGTGCTGGCGATCAGCCGCTTCTGTAGGAGGCAAGGACGCCAGGTTGAAATTCTGTTTTGAAAGCGACCTCTCGAAGAGGTCAAACCTCACTTGATTGAGGGACTTACTGCCGCCACCCGTGTACAGGTTTTTTATGTGAACACCTGCATTTGCAACTTGGTCAGGGGTTGAGATCGGGTCAAGAAAAATAGAGGCCTGATGAAAGAGGTTTTGGTCTGTCATGAATTTCTTGTAACATTTTATTTCCTCCCGGCGGAAAAATGATGATGTCGTGTCGCACCCCGTAAAGGCATGGAGAAACAGGGTATGCTTCCTCATGTCTTCAGGCAGCTGCCAATTGCTCGGACTAAACGACAGTTTCCTGGTTCTGTTTACCGGGTTTGATGAGGAACACGTTGGAGATGGGCTCTTCAAAGACAGCAACATCAAAAGTGAGCATGACCAATAGATCGGTATCCTCTCCCACTATGAATACATTGCCTCCTTCCATAGACCTCTCCATGGCTGTGCTCACAATCAGAAAATCTGCATCTTCAACGGCTTGTTTCACGTAAATGCCCTCGTCCATCAGTTTGCTTGTCAGCATCGATACGAGACGTTTCTTGTTGTGATCATTCAACAAGAAACTATCTTTGGGCATTGTGGCCTTGTTTTTTCCTGGAATATAACCGACGAAGATGACATAACACGGGCTCTTCGCACTCTTTCAGCTGACTGTATACTCTTCTCGGCCACATCCTCTGGTTTCCCATCGAAAACTGGTGATACTGTCAGACTTGTAGTTGGATTTCACGTAATTTACGTACTTCTGAATGATATTGGAAAACTGTTCTCCGCTGTTCCACACAACTCTGTGCAGGAGAAAACCACCATCCACTACGTAGTCTGCATTCACAGTGACATCTACTTTGACTGGAGTTAATAGCTTGTACAGTTCTGATTTTCTACTCTTCCACATCATGCCATCATCATCAAACAGTGAGAGTGGGTACGGGGCCAATTCGAATTCAAAGTACGATTCAAGCTGAAGCTGGGATTTCATGCGAAATCATGTCCGGACAGATGGGGACTGATTCTCCGTTGATCTTTGCTGTAGCATTCACGGCTCGTAGAGCCACCACTCGGTTTTTCTGCCAAGTTTTAAGTTCTTTGAAGTTTTCCCCTTCAATGGTTTTCATACTGGCTGTGCCCTTTTCTATAGTTGTTTCACCCCCCCCCCCCCTCTGCCGAACACTGATTGCACTGGTATAGATTGAAGAAGGGAGAGGTTGTCAAGGCCAAGTGGGGGAACCGGGCCAACCCGGATTTGCTCCTTTGCCACTTCGAAAACTCCATCCACAATTGGAAAAGATAATTACATGAGACATAAGAAATGGTATAAATGGCCCAACTCAAAAAAATCGATTGCGGCTAAATAGCTGGGCCGGTTTTGACAAACTAGAAACCATTCGACGCACAGAATTTAATGCACTTTAAAAACTCTTCGAATACAATTTCCTATATGATGCATTGTTTAGCAGTTTAAAGCGAAAAACTAAACAAAGAATCAACTTTTTAACCAATTTGGTAAAATTGGCCCAAATTCAGAAAACGACTGCGGCTAAACAACTGGGCGGATTTAGACGGAATGAAAACCATTCAACGCGGAATTTAATGTCCTTTAAAACCGTTACGAGGAAACGTTTCTGTAGAATGCGTCGTTTAGAAGTTATGAGCAAAAAACTGAAACAAGTGCGAAAATTTTGCAGTTTTATGACTCCCAAACATTAAGCAGAAGTCAGAATCCGTCGAAAACTCACAGGACTCTTATTTAGGACTCCCAAACGGTATTAAAACACATTCCAGCTTTGGACGATTTTTCGGGAAGCTTATGTCTAATTTGCCTGGGCTATAAGGCAAGAAAGTTCATTTATGCTGACGATATTGCGCTTGTAACGCAGAGCAGAAATTTTGAAGATGCAGAAAACACCCTTACTGAAGACCTTAAGAGAATGTCAGCTTTCCTTCAGTCCTGGAGATTGATTCCGAGCCTGAATAAAACAGAAGTATCTTGCTTCCACCTTGCACATCGGTTTTCTAATTACAAACCAAATATTTTGCTTGACGGACAACAACTTAGATACAATCCATTTCCTACTTACCTTGGAGTGACTTTGGATAGAACCCTGACCTACAGAGAGCATCTCACCAAGCTCTCCCATAAAATTGCTGCAAGAAACAACATCCTGCATACTTCCTGGGGAGCCTCTGCCGACTGCTTACGCCTAACTGGCATTAGCCTTGTCTATTCAACAGCAGAATACTGTGCACCCGTGTGGTTGGAAAGTGCACATGTGCATAAAGTAGACTCAAGATTCAATGATACAATGCGATGCATCACTGCAACTATTAAGTCAACGCCTTCCCATTGGCTGCCTGTGCTGAGCCACATTCCTCCACCACATCTAAGAAGGAAACGAGCATTGTTGAGAGAGGCTAAGAAGATCAAGGCTTCACCTACTTTGCCACTATACCACGAATTTTGCCATCCCTCACAACAGCGACTACGGTCTAGGAGGCCAACATGTGTTACTGCAGAAATATTATATGTGGATGGGTTTAATTTAAACCAAAGTTGGAGAAACGAGTGGTCAACTAAAACAGCAGGGACAAGTGCCCATTCTCTTGATCATACAAACGAACTGAAAGGTTCTGACCTCCCAAGGAAACTGTGGTGCCGTCTTAACAGATTCAGAACCGGCCATGGCGGCTGTAAATTCTTTCAACACAGATGGGGCTGGACCAATTCAGCAATGTGCGACTGTGATCAAGAGGAGTAGGCAATGGATCGATGAAGATGATAATTGTTGTTTTAAGGGGCCTAACATCTAGGTTATCGGCCCCTAATGATCTGGGTGATAGCGAAAATGATAATGAAATGGAAACCAGAACAAAATTATCTGAGACGGAAAATACGTACAAAAAGGAACTCAGATGGAAACAACCCACAATATGGTCTTACAAAAGGAAATTAAGAACGAAAAGATGCACAAAAAGAATAGATTGAAAGAGATCCACAAAACGTAGGCGAGATTCAAAATACGTACAAAATGCAATGTAACGTCGAAATACATACAAAATGCAACTGAAATTCAAAATACTTACAAAATGCAAATGAGAACGAAAATACGTACAAAATGCAATTGAGGTTCAAAATACTTACAAAATGCAATTGAAATTGAAAATGCAATTCAGATTGAAATATTCTAGTTCCAATCCAAATTATACACAAAGTGCAATTGAAATTCAAAATACTTACAAAATGCAATTGAAATTGAAAATGCTTACAAAATGTACGGTAGATTCAAAGGACTCGTGTGGATTGACAATACTTACAAAAAGCAATTTAGATTGAAAATACTTGACAAAATGTAATTTAGATTCAAAATACCCACAAAATGCAATTGAGAATCAAAATATGTGCAAAATGCCCGCCAAACAAAATGCAATTTAGATTCAAAATTCGTGCAAAATGCGGTTTTGGTTGAAAATACTTACAAAATGCAATTGAAATTCAAAGTACTCACTAAAAGGCCCGGCTACCTGCATTGAAAGACTGTATAAAGCAATGTAGTGTACCCGATAGGGCAATCCTTTAGGCCTGGATAAATAAATTGATCTCGGGGGTGGTGCGTTCGTTATAGTAACTGACTTAAAGGCCTAAAGTGTAGGAAACAGGTGACTAACAATTACAGAAATGGCGTACACTCACATCTTACTGAGTCCGTAATTTATTTCCAACAAAAAAAACTTGCAAAAAGAAATTACAGAACAAAAACAACAAATAAAAACCCAACTGACATCTACAAAGAAAAACCAACACCTTCAAAATTAAATATAAAAAAACAAAGAATATGTGATATCCCAGTGCGCCCCTCTCATATAAAAAAGACTAGAACAAACCTCATCCCACAGGATGAAACCATACTAACAGCTGAGATCAACCATTGAATTTACATTAAATCATTACATCACGTTACTCAGCTGTGCGAGGTGGTCAAAACTACTTTAAATGGACTGTCAACTGCCTCTAACACGAATTTGGGTCAAAAACAAACTGCAGTTGCGCTTACTGATTTTATTATAAACAAATAGTGTTATTCTGATTTTTATGTCACACAAATATACACTCTAGCAGGGAACAAGGACAATTTTTACACAGATAATGACGAGTACCTTTCATAGACGGGCTTCGAACCACATGGGCCCAACCTACGTCGGGCTAATATAACTACGACACTTAGGGCGGGCGGATCATATCCAAATATACGGGGCTAGGCACAAGACAAAATTACTACAAAATAAACACGGGCCGAACCCGGATGAACAAAAGTTACTACTATTCACGAACAGTAGTACAAGCAAAGAAATACGAATCAGCATGGCAAAACGACATGCACCCCTTAAATTAATTAGCTAACGGTATGAGGTAATTACAGATTTGACCAAGACGAGACAGAAAGGCTCCCCCTGCATACACAATGGCTCGCGCGGGCCGGCCGTAACTATAAATAGCTCCCTACCTGACCAGCTGACGAAACAAACCAAACCTCTACTGTGCTTACATTATGCGAAATACAAATGGTAAATTTATAATATGCCGGTGTACGTCGGCGAGGGGATTGAACCAGTGTTTCTTCATGGTGTTCCTGAAAAACACATATATATTTTCCCATGCGTGTGTGACTGAACTTTCTCTGGTATGAGGCATAGACCCTCTCATACAAAACAACAACAACAAATGTACCATCACGTGCATCACGACGCCTTTCGTATCAACATACGTCTACCGCACGTGGTACGAACCTCGGCTAACTTCGCGGCAACCTATATCCCCATCACACATAAATATCACACACGCTCCTGTGGGAATAACTCACCATAACTCACTCGTAACCTCTCGCCGGACACTGGTTCGACCTCGCCGGTCTCACGGAAAATAAAAGTGGCAAAGGGTCACTCAATATACCTCAATATGTGGCGAAAAACTATCCTCACTGGAATTTATTAATCTCACGATAAGCAAATATAAACCAACTATGGTCAAAGTCATTAACATCATTACATTAAATGCCACACGAACAAAACATCAAAACTTCACGTGAATTTATCTTACGTGCCCTGGCTCACAAATCAATCTTACCTACATGGACATACTCGTACCATTTGAGCCCAAAGACATGCATTAAACTAATAATGGCGAGTACACACACTACTCCTAACTAGAACATGCTGACCGTTAAATAACTTGCCTCCCGCATCTATAATGACTGTGACTAACATCGTCACGCAAGCTACTGAATCTACTTTACGGTCCGCCCCCCTTTCGTAAGTTATATACCCATAATTTGAAAGTCAATACTCATCATTTCTGCTGTCCAGGTGAGGTGGTCTGCATGGTGTCCTGGGTTCGCTCAGATCCACAAAGGCCGCCTTAGCCCATGGTGCAGAGTCGCCAATGGGACTTAATAATCCTGCCCATGGTTACGCTCTGGGATTCACACACACGGATATCTGCCTCAACCATAGGCAGCACTGGTATTTTCCACATACACTGGAATTTCACTGAAATGTACTGAAATTACACTGGTTTTATAACACCTATTTTACACCTCGGAAGTCACTAGTAAAATATTCTCCCCTATCACTTCTTGCTGGTGGAACTTGTCCTATCGGGCTCCGAACCTCGTTCACTTGGTCTCGCGTTGGTGGACCCGTACTGTTTTGTTCGGCATTCCCTCAGGATTTGAAACAAGATTAACCTGGACCGAACCACAGTTTCGTAGGTGTTAACTTAGAGAGTCCGTCCCATGAAGTCTGTACAAGAAAAACTGAACCCCCGCTCCTCGTGCTTGGGGCTTATCATGACAGGCCGTTGGTACACAATGGACATATTACCGCCAAAGAATCCGCTCCTCAGGAAATGGTCGTAGATTCACGAGCGATAGCTCATATTGTCACGTTAAATGGGCAGGCACCGAATATCCAGTTCTGATTAGGATTCGATCGTGGGGAGACTCTACATATGTCATTGCATCATGACGCTAGCAAATAGTCCCAAGTAGCGTCATGTACACCCCCACCAGGCTGAGTTTCGCGCCGATTCGGAGATCACTCCGCCTGCGAACTTAAAAATCCACCAATACCAAAAGTTAAAGGTATTTCTTGCACCAAAGAAAACAGTTTCTCTTCCAGCACACAGCTCTTCTTTCCTTATAAATTTCCAGTGACTAGCATACAATAAGTCTCCAGCACAAACAATGACATGGGGCTGGCCAAGTCTTCTCGGAAAGGGGCTAGTCCGTACCTGGGCTCTATTGTCCTGGGGTGGGTGTGCCTTCATTCTCTACACTGTGCTCTGAGCTGGCAACCTACCAGTAGCGAAATAATATATTCATAACTTTCTGTCTTAAATGCTTCAAAATTACATTCAAATTTTGCCCTTCGGTTACATTTTCCCCTCAGTCACTTTTGAAAAATTGCGCGAGTGTAATAAGTGCGATTTTTCAAAGCCAATAAAATTTGGATGTCAAAAGGAAAATGTGTGCTCCCTTGCTTGGTTGCTTCACAGGTCGCTACGGATTTTGTTTCTCATCCCAATAGTCTCAGCTGTTATCGTGAAGTTTACGATATTCCTGCAGTACTGTCAACTCTCAGTCATGTTGCTGCTCTCCGTCCCTGATGTCTTCCCTTCGTCGCTGCTGCTCGTCCGTCCAGGGTTCGGATCGGACCTCTTCATTGAAGTTCACAAGGTGTAGTGGTGGATCGTCTATCTCGTTCGCTGGATAGTATAATTTTAAGTTGGCAGCATTGTGGATCGCTTGCGTATCTCCTCCGACTTCTCGTACCCTGTACGAATTATTTCCAAGGCTGTGTACAATTTCGTACGGGCCACTGTAGATAGGGGCGAACTTGGCGTAGAAACGCGCAGGTGGATTCGAGATAGCGGGTCGTTTTATCAGTACCAACTCCCCGACTCTCAGTGCTCGGTGGAACCTTTTATTTCTCACTCGCTTCATCCTCTTCTCGGCTTGCTCTCGTAGATGTTCAGCAGGGTCCGCCCCCAAAGGTAAGGGACAAAAGGGGAAAACGGACCCAGCTCAGGAATCCCTCGGGGTCGCCAACTCCCGAACTCACCAGCCGTGAGCCCCTGAGGGTGTAGCATTATCTAGGGTGCACCAGAAGTGGTGGGGCTACATACACCCGGCCTCCTTGAGGGCCTTAAGCAGAAGGCAGGAGATAACATGAAAAGAAAAAGAAGGCTGACTCCTCGCAGAAGGAGGGAATCAGAAAAGATGAGACAAGGGCCAATTAAGGCGGGAAAGGAAGAGACTCCCTAGGCCTCGGATACCCTAATACCGTCGGGGTCGGAAGAGAACAAGAGTTGACCAAGTGAGGTCGACAGGAAAGAAGACGGAGAGGAGCCCGGCACAAGTAAGTGGAAGCAATGCCGGACTCAGCTGGGGCCCCGTGGTCGCCAACCCACGCCCACTAGATGTGAGCCCCTGGGGGGACCACCGGATTCATCCTTACGTCAGTTCGGCCGGTACCTTCCGCTTGGAACCTTATCTCGTTCTCACGGAGGTCGATGACTGCCCCCTTTGCCCGCATGAAGTCAGCTCCAAGAATGAGGTTGTAGCTGATTCTGCTCATTATCAGGAATGTATGTGCCATGCTTAATTTATTTATCTCCAGGTCCAAATATGCCTGATATTTGCAGTCCGTGGTGCGGTCTGGAATAATGCCCTTTATTTTTACATTTGCTATGGGGATTATGGGGATTCTATTCCCACGCTCCAGCTCCTTAATCAGCGCTTGGCTGGCCACTGAAATGCTTGCGTCCGTGTCTACGAGGCTTCGAACCCACAACCCCCCGACTCGCACGTAAATCACCGGTAATTTTTTGTGATTATTTTCATTTCCTTATTGGCATCCTCAATAAGGTCATCGGACTGTGCTATCCAGGATTCTATCTTCGCTACTATCCATTCCTGATGGCAGTCATCCTGGCCATATGTGAGGCTGTCTCCCTCATTTAAATTTGGTCTTTTTTTGTTGCTCCTGGTACCCATGTCCTGGTTACCGGCTCCTTCCCTTGCTCGCTGCAGTTCAAGACTCTGCGCCCCTTCATATTCTCGGTCCGGATTTTCCCTGAACCTCATGGCTGCCCCCCATTTGTCAGCCTCAGTACGCCCCTGCTCGTCGCTATTCTTCTCGTGGAGCTCACGTAAGTATTGCTGCGACTCGATGTAGCGATCGTCCAAATCTCGCCTTGCCTGTCCCCCTGGCTCAACACTTCCTTGTTGGGCCGGCCGTGGCCTGAACTGCCCTCGCCTTGCTTGTCTCGGCTGGTACGGTCTCCCTGCTCGCCTGTCTTGCTCCCAGCGTCCGTGTCGGCCGCGCTGCTGCATTGGGTAACCTCGGTCTTCCTCTCGCCTGCCGTAGTACCTGGGTTCGAATTCACGCGGCGGTTGGTACTCTTGCCTCCTCCAAGCTTCTCTTGGCGCAATTCCCGTGCTCGTCCCTTGCTCGCGTGTTCGTGGCGCCCGTTCTATCTCAGTGGAATGAACCTGTTCTACTGGCCTCATCCGCTGGATATGCGTAGTGGTGTGGTCTAACTGCCTCAAGATTCCTTCGGTCTGCACGGCAGTTCTTGCATTCGCCGCAATCAGTGTCTCCTGCACCTTAATTGGCAATTGTTTTCCAATTGCAGACACTAAAGCTAGCTCCGAAGGTGCCTGGTCCAGTTCACGCATTTTCGCGAACTGCGAAATGAAATATTCTGCATACTTCGTTGGGCCTTGGGTTTGGAACTTCCTGGAATACAGTTCCAACCTCAGGTTCTGCTGCTGTTCCAAACTCCAGTACGTCTTCAGGAAGGCTTCCCTGAATTCTTCCATGTTTTGGAAGGTGTACCGGAAACTCTGGAACCATTCCAGTGGTGCCTCGTCAAGTAGCTTCTCTACTGCTCTGAGCTGGCGATCTGGGGCCACGCGGTGCTCGATAAAGAATTCTCCCACCTCACGGAGAAATTGTTTAGGGGTCATATTTCCCCGGCCATTGTACTTTCGAGGGCGGTCATCCCCTGTCCGTATCACGTGGATTATGGGTGGTGGCGTCGCGGCGCCTTGCGGCGTAGAGGCTCTCCGCGTAAGGGGTTCAAATGTGCGGCTAATCGGCTCATCCTTATATTCCCCGAATGTTTGCTCTGGAGCGGCCTGCATCTGGTACGCCACCTTTGAACACCCCTTCGGCTCGTCCAGTGTTCGGACAGCTTCCCGTTGCAATTCCAATATTGCCTCGTCTTGGATCTGTCCTCTGAGGTCCATTTTAATGAGTTTGGCTTCCTGTCTCTCCATGCGTCCCGCCATTTCTTGCTCCATCCTTCTGAGCCTGTTAAGGTTTTCTGCCATCTCGACCTTACTTTCTTCTTTATTGTTAAGTATTTCCTCCCTCATCTTCGCGTGGGCGGTCTCGATTACGCTCTTTACCTCCTTGTGCTCCGCCATTCTTTGGTCCCGCATGCTACTCCGGTGTGTGGCAACCTCGCTCTTGACCTCTGCTATGCTAGCCCCTATATGCTCGTGAACCATGGTTGCATTCTCCTTCACCTCCTGGATCTGTTGTGCCAACCTATCGCTTCGTTCTTCTAGAGCGGTGACTTGGCTAGCTGCGGCGCTGACCTTTCCTCTCACGTCATCTATACGCGTGGTGAGCGTAATGTCCATAGCTCCCATTCTGTTAGTCATTTCCTCTAAGCTCTCATTCATGCCCTTGACAGTATCCTTAACCGTGCCTATTTCCTGCATTAACATCTGCATTTTCGTCTCGCATTTCGTTTCTACCTCTTCAAAACCCTTGCTAGTTTTCTGTGCGAGTTCTTCTATTTTTCCGTTTATCTCCCTAGCGTGCTGTTCGCGCGCGACTCTCATAGCTTCCCCTTGCGAATTACAAGTTTGACCTAACTGTTCGGTCCTGGCATTTGTTTCCCCAAGTTTTTTATTTAGGGTCTCTGAACTCTCCTCCAATTTCCTACTCAAAGTATCAAACATCGCCTGCATTTCCTCGGCGCTCGCCATCACGACAAATACAAAGATATAAAAAACACAAATGAGCAAACGGGGTCTGAGCTCCCCACAGTCATGCCATGCAGTGTCCCCTACTGACGATAAAAATCAGAATAAATTAAATTAATCAGACACCATAATTACGCTACCAAAACACAAAGAAAATGGCCTCAGAAACACAGCCTCAAATTATGCAGATTTTCTAAATTGCAAATCTCTACCAACTGGGATACCATTCCTACTATAGGGTGCTTAACCAGTTCAGGTACGTTAAAATCCGCATGCCACTAGCAGAGGACCAATGACTGCTAAGCTAGCTCTCACAAGCGTGGGCTACCTATACACTTCTTTCCCTTTGACTCTTTTCTAACGACACAATAAGGAAATGTTTGCCTGGGCTTCCCGATATTAATTTTAATATTGCCTACACGTGATTTTACGTTATTAAGCCCAGGGTCAAGTAAATTTTGAGTCCTTGGTTGGCATTCTCGTCTAATATATAACTCCACAATTTTCAAATATCACACATCTCTCACACTCCTAGATCATAGATCTATCGCCCCCTACGTTGTGCGCCATGGTGGGTGTTTGCGTCTATCTTAGGATAGCTACGTGTATTTGTTACTATTTTATATACATCGGGCACCCTTCCCGGTGCGAGGATGTGTGTATTGCGCAAAGTGTGCGTGCCTCACCACCGGGTATACGAGAGGTCTTCCTTGTAATCGACTCTCCCGGCATGCGTTCACTAGGCACATAGAAAAATTAATGGAGGGGAATGGGGGGGGGGGCTTTAGCTTACGATTACGTTACTGAGCCAATGCCAGACTCTCGTCCCACAATAACAACAACGAGTGTACGCCAGAATAACTACTGTTTCCTTAGATAAAATAAAGTGGTACAAGCATCCTTTATGTACCCGATAGGGCAATCCTTTAGGCCTGGATAAATAAATTGATCTCGGGGGTGGTGCGTTCGTTATAGTAACTGACTTAAAGGCCTAAAGTGTAGGAAACAGGTGACTAACAATTACAGAAATGGCGTACACTCACATCTTACTGAGTCCGTAATTTATTTCCAACAAAAAAACTTGCAGAAAGAAATTACAGAACAAAAACAACAAATAAAAACCCAACTGACATCTACAAAGAAAAACCAACACCTTCAAAATTAAATATAAAAAAACAAAGAATATGTGATATCCCAGTGCGCCCCTCTCATATAAAAAAGACTAGAACAAACCTCATCCCACAGGATGAAACCATACTAACAGCTGAGATCAACCATTGAATTTACATTAAATCATTACATCACGTTACTCAGCTGTGCGAGGTGGTCAAAACTACTTTAAATGGACTGTCAACTGCCTCTAACACGAATTTGGGTCAAAAACAAACTGCAGTTGCGCTTACTGATTTTATTATAAACAAATAGTGTTATTCTGATTTTTATGTCACACAAATATACACTCTAGCAGGGAACAAGGACAATTTTTACACAGATAATGACGAGTACCTTTCATAGACGGGCTTCGAACCACATGGGCCCAACCTACGTCGGGCTAATATAACTACGACACTTAGGGCGGGCGGATCATATCCAAATATACGGGGCTAGGCACAAGACAAAATTACTACAAAATAAACACGGGCCGAACCCGGATGAACAAAAGTTACTACTATTCACGAACAGTAGTACAAGCAAAGAAATACGAATCAGCATGGCAAAACGACATGTACCCCTTAAATTAATTAGCTAACGGTATGAGGTAATTACAGCTTTGACCAAGACGAGACAGAAAGGCTCCCCCTGCATACACAATGGCTCGCGCGGGCCGGCCGTAACTATAAATAGCTCCCTACCTGACCAGCTGACGAAACAAACCAAACCTCTACTGTGCTTACATTATGCGAAATACAAATGGTAAATTTATAATATGCCGGTGTACGTCGGCGAGGGGATTGAACCAGTGTTTCTTCATGGTGTTCCTGAAAAACACATATATATTTTCCCATGCGTGTGTGACTGAACTTTCTCTGGTATGAGGCATAGACCCTCTCATACAAAACAACAACAACAAATGTACCATCACGTGCATCACGACGCCTTTCGTATCAACATACGTCTACCGCACGTGGTACGAACCTCGGCTAACTTCGCGGCAACCTATATCCCCATCACACATAAATATCACACACGCTCCTGTGGGAATAACTCACCATAACTCACTCGTAACCTCTCGCCGGACACTGGTTCGACCTCGCCGGTCTCACGGAAAATAAAAGTGGCAAAGGGTCACTCAATATACCTCAATATGTGGCGAAAAACTATCCTCACTGGAATTTATTAATCTCACGATAAGCAAATATAAACCAACTATGGTCAAAGTCATTAACATCATTACATTAAATGCCACACGAACAAAACATCAAAACTTCACGTGAATTTATCTTACGTGCCCTGGCTCACAAATCAATCTTACCTACATGGACATACTCGTACCATTTGAGCCCAAAGACATGCATTAAACTAATAATGGCGAGTACACACACAACTCCTAACTAGAACATGCTGACCGTTAAATAACTTGCCTCCCGCATCTATAATGACTGTGACTAACATCGTCACGCAAGCTACTGAATCTACTTTACGGTCCGCCCCCCTTTCGTAAGTTATATACCCATAATTTGAAAGGCAATACTCATCATTTCTGCTGTCCAGGTGAGGTGGTCTGCATGGTGTCCTGGGTTCGCTCAGATCCACAAAGGCCGCCTTAGCCCATGGTGCAGAGTCGCCAATGGGACTTAATAATCCTGCCCATGGTTACGCTCTGGGATTCACACACACGGATATCTGCCTCAACCATAGGCAGCACTGGTATTTTCCACATACACTGGAATTTCACTGAAATGTACTGAAATTACACTGGTTTTATAACACCTATTTTACACCTCGGAAGTCACTAGTAAAATATTCTCCCCTATCACTTCTTGCTGGTGGAACTTGTCCTATCGGGCTCCGAACCTCGTTCACTTGGTCTCGCGTTGGTGGACCCGTACTGTTTTGTTCGGCATTCCCTCAGGATTTGAAACAAGATTAACCTGGACCGAACCACAGTTTCGTAGGTGTTAACTTAGAGAGTCCGTCCCATGAAGTCTGTACAAGAAAAACTGAACCCCCGCTCCTCGTGCTTGGGGCTTATCATGACAGGCCGTTGGTACACAATGGACATATTACCGCCAAAGAATCCGCTCCTCAGGAAATGGTCGTAGATTCACGAGCGATAGCTCATATTGTCACGTTAAATGGGCAGGCACCGAATATCCAGTTCTGATTAGGATTCGATCGTGGGGAGACTCTACATATGTCATTGCATCATGACGCTAGCAAATAGTCCCAAGTAGCGTCATGTACACCCCCACCAGGCTGAGTTTCGCGCCGATTCGGAGATCACTCCGCCTGCGAACTTAAAAATCCACCAATACCAAAAGTTAAAGGTATTTCTTGCACCAAAGAAAACAGTTTCTCTTCCAGCACACAGCTCTTCTTTCCTTATAAATTTCCAGTGACTAGCATACAATAAGTCTCCAGCACAAACAATGACATGGGGCTGGCCAAGTCTTCTCGGAAAGGGGCTAGTCCGTACCTGGGCTCTATTGTCCTGGGGTGGGTGTGCCTTCATTCTCTACACTGTGCTCTGAGCTGGCAACCTACCAGTAGCGAAATAATATATTCATAACTTTCTGTCTTAAATGCTTCAAAATTACATTCAAATTTTGCCCTTCGGTTACAGTAGATTGTCAATCTTTACAAAATGCAATTGAGGTTTAAAACAATCGCGAGATGTAATTTATATCGATGATGATGATGATGATAATTGTTGTTTTAAGGGGCCTAACATCTAGGTTATCGGCCCCTAATGAAATGAAATGAAATGGCGTGAAATGAAAGGATGTAGATAAAAACAACTCACTGCCATGGATGAAACGAAAATGGTGTTTATAAAAAAGACAGTGAGCCCCAATACAATAGATGAACACAATAAAAAACATAAAACAGATTTAACCAGGATTAAAAGTCGTAACTGCACATTAAAACTTAAAAAAGTAACCACTCTCCCTCATGAACCGGATGACGAGGTCAGCTGACGGCCCGTCATCACGAAGAATAAGGGAGAGGGTATTAGGCAGTTTAAGAGTCCCTCGCAGATCGGCCAGATCCACACACTCCAAGAGAAGGTGTGCCACGGTTAGGAGGGCGCCGCAAGGACACACAGGGGGATCTTCTCTCTTCAGCAAGTGGGAGTGCGTAGCAATCCCATGGCCGATCCGGAGTCGACAGAGTACCACAGCTTCCTTCCGGAGAGATCGGAAGTAAGATTTCCACACCTGCGTTGTCTCCTTGATGCCTCTCAGTTTGTTGGGTTGAGGCGTGGCACGCCATGCCTCCTCCCAATGCGACAGGATCGATTGCCGCAACCGAGAGCGCACATCACTAGCAGGCACCTTATACGGTAGCGAGGGCAGTGCGACTGCCTCTCTCGCCGCCTGATCAGCAAGCTCGTTTCCCGCAATACCCATGTGGCTAGGAAGCCACACAAAGGTCACCCCGGTTCCAGCGTTACGCGAACTGACGAGCTGGTCGTGCACACGCTGGACCAACGGGTGCTTCGGGAAACACACATCGATCGCTTGCAGCGCACTCAGAGAGTCAGTACACACAAGAAAGTGCTGGTGATCGTCTGATAACGTGTACCGCAGAGCCTCTAAGATGGCATAGAGCTCCGCAGTGTACACACTACAGGCCTCGGGAAGTGAAAAGAGAAACCGACGATCCTCAACCACAAATGCACAGCCTACTTTCTCGTTTACCCTCGAACCGTCCGTGAATACAAGCCCTGATCCCGGATACCGTGTCACCACGGACTGCAACAGCCTCCGATGGACGGAGGAGTCCGTGTCCGACTTGAGGCAGGTGTGCAGATCCAGGATGATATCAGGGCGAGAGACCATCCACGGAGGGGCCTTGCTAGGTACTTGGACGATACAGGAGACAGAAGGAAATCGGAACTGACGGTATAAGTAATCCAAGCGAATCCCCGCCGGCCGAGTGGCTAGGGCGAGCACATCATACAGCCGGCGATTCGGATTGTAAAACAAACATGGATAGCTTGGATGAAGTGGCATCTGTCGAATAGTTGCAGCATAGGTCAGCAGTACTTGTTGGCGCATCAGGTGTAAAGGAGGTACGCCAGGTCGGCGAGCAAGCTGCCGACTGGGCTTGTCCGAAAGGCTCCCGTCGCCAGCCTCACACCGCCGTGGTGGACACTGTCCAGTTTAACAAGCACTGACCTACGGGCCGAACCATATGCTACATTGCCATAATCTAACTTAGATAAAATCAGTGACATAAAAACGCAGGAGCAACGCGCGGTCCGCCCCCCATGATGTGCCGCTAAGAAACCGCAACATGTTGAGTTTCGTAGCGCAGGCAGTTTTCAAACACCGCACGTGTGGTTCCCACGTCAATTTCTGATCGAAAAGGAGCCAAGGAACTGGTACGCAGCAACAACAGGCAAAGCTACATTGCCCAGATAAAGCTCAGGATCTGGATGGAGAGTGCGCTTTCGGCAGAAATGGACAACCGAGGACTAGCGGTTGAGAATCGAAAGCCATGCTCCAGTGTCCAGCGTTCCACTCTCCGAATAGCTTGTTGTAGCTGTCGTTCAGCGACCGCCATATTTTGCTCACTATAATGTAGAGCGAAGTCGTCTACATATAGCGACGGTACCACTGCTGGACCAGCAGCAGCGACTATACCGTTTATGGCAATCGCAAATAATGTTACGCTAAGTACCGATCCCTGTGGGACTCCGTTTTCCTGTATATGATATTGCGAATATGTCCCCCCTATTCGGACACGGAACAGGCGAAAGGACAGAAAATTCGCAATAAAAACCGGCAAGTTACCTCGGAATTTCCATTGATGCAGGGCAGAGAGGATGCCGTAACGCTAAGTGGTGTCATAGGCCTTCTCGAGGTCAAAGAAAACAGCGACTAAGTGCTGTCTCCGGAGAAAAGCGTCCGGTATGGCGGTCTCCAGGCGTACCAGATGGTCGTTGGTACACCGAGACGCCCTGAAACCACACTGGTATTCAGACAGGATTCCCCGTTTCTCCAGGACCCACACTAGGCGCCGATTGAACATACTCTCAAAGAGCTTGCACAACCGTTAGTGAGACAAATAGGTCTGTACCTCCCTGTCAATTTGGGATCCTTATCGGGCTTCAGGATAGGTATAATGATACCTTCCTGCCATTGCGCTGGAAACACACCTTCCAACCAGATACGATTAAACACCCTGAGCAAATAACGAATGCTCTCATCGTTAAGGTGTTTAAGCTTCTGGTTGTGAATATTATCCGGGCCAGGAGACGTGTCCCTGCAGAGCGCCAGCGCTCCGCGGAGTTCCCACTCCGTAAAGGGCACGTTGTACTCCTCCGAAGCGCGGGAAGCAAAACTAAGCTGGAAACGTTCCGTTTCGCGCTTCAGGGCCACGAAGGCAGGTTCATACTTATCGGAACCGGATATATCCACAAAATACGAGGCGAGATGGTTCGCAACGCGATAAGGATCTGTAAACAATTCATTATCAATGGAAATTCCCGGTACAGTAGAAGATGTCTGAATTCCCGAAATGCGTCGTAGTTTAGTCCACACTTGAGAGGAGGGGGTATGTGCCGTAATAGAAGACACATACCGTTCCCAGGATTGTTTCTTACTCTGGCGAATAAGAATATGTGCCTTGGCACGAAATTTCTTAAACGCCACCAAATTGGCCATGTTTGGACGCCGACGGTAGTGCTTATGAGCTCGACGACGGTCTCTTATTGCCGCTGCAATATCCTCGGTCCACCAAGGGATGAGTTTGCGACGAGGAGTCCCAGAAAAGGATGGAATGGACTCTTCGGCGGCAGCAAGAAGCACATCGGTGAAGTACTGTACCTCGTCATCGACGCCTCGGCAACCAAGATCAACGAACACAGCTCGTTCTTGAAACGAGGGCCAATTTGCCCGCTTAAGAACCCAACGACTGGGGAACTCCACGGGCGTCTGGTTCAGAAGGGTAAGAACGATCGGGAAATTGTCACTGTCACAGAGGTCGTCGTGTACATACCAACCAAATAGGGGGACCAGCGCACGGCTACACACACTCAAGTCAATGTGTGAGTACGTGCCGTGCGCTAAGCTAAAATGTGTAGCTTCCCCTGTATTTAACAGAGATAAATCCAACCCTTGAATTAAGCCATCCGCGTCCCTTCCTCTGGGGCAGGAATAAGGTGATCTCCATTAGGGGTGATGAGAGTTGAAATCACCAACGAGTAGGAAAGGGACTGGAAGTTGATCAACAAGATCAAAGACGTCATTAATATGAAGGGGCTGGCTCGGTGGAAGGTACACGTTACAAGCAGTTGTCATAGCAGGCAAGGACACGCGAACTGCAATAGCTTCCAGAGGAGTGGCGAGTGGAAACTCCTCACTATAGCAGTCAGAGCGAACGAAGGTACAAACGCCCCCAGAAGCCCGGGCGGCGTCTTGTCGCTCTTTAGAGTATAGTCGGAAACCTCACAGAACAGTCTCGTGATCAGGTCTGAGGTTTGTTTCCTGTAAGCAGACTATACTCGCTGCGTATTGGGCAATAAGCTGACGGAGTTCTGTCAAATGCCTGTCATAACTGTTACAATTCCACTGTAACAGTGCCATTGTGTGAACTTAGGGAATAAGTTGGAGCAGCAAGCTACAACTTATCCTCTGGAGGATCTACAGTCACTACGTCGACTATAATCTCCATGTCCTCAGGCGAGGTCATGGAGTGAATCGACTCGGTGGAAGATTTCCTAGACGCAGTTCGGCGGCGGGGGGATCTCCGTGGGGAGCGCGAAGATCTGTGGACCGAACCGGCCCCAGGCGCAGAAGCATCCGCAGGTGGTGGCACGGATGGCTTCCCCTTTTTTGGAGAAAGGGAATGCGTAGTGCGGGGTCCCTTCTTACCCGCCTCTTTAAGATATATAGACGTGTCAGGAGCCGAATTCCTGACCCTGGTCGACTATGCCGCCTCCGCCGACTTCGGCGCGGCTTTCGCCGACCGTTTGGGTGGGGACAAAGTCTTCGACTTCCTCCCGAGTGGGGAGTAAGTCTTCAACTTCCTCCCCTGCTGTGCGGGCGGAGCAGCCTTCGTGCTGGCCGAAGGTGGAGTTGAAATCACCTTCGGGCTTTCCGTTATAATCATAGGTGCTGGCTTCGGAACAGGTAACTCAGTTGCAGGTTTCACAGCTGGTACAAAAGATGAAGTCGCCGGGACCAAATTTGGTATTACGGCTCTATAATCAATCGTTGGAGAAGGCGAAATCGTGGTATGGTACTTCTTGCGGGCTTCCTGGTAGGTGAGACCATCCAGGGTTTTGATCTCCTGGATTTTCTTCTCACTCAGGAAGACAGGGCAGTTCCTGTCCCGAGGAGAATGAAATCCAGGGCAATTAGTGCCCTGATAAGGTGTTGTGCACTCTTCCGCTTCGTGTGGTACCTTACCGCATGTTCCACAGATTTCGGGGCTCGAGCATCGGGATAACATGTGCCCGAACTTCTGGCACTTATAACACCTCATTGGTGGAGGGATATAATGCCGTGCGTCACAACGGTAACTTGTAACCTTGACTTTCTCCGGGAGCACCGAAAGCTCAAAGGAAATAATGAAAGCACCAGTATCCACGATTTGACCATTGACCTTGCGCGTAATGCGCCGGACATCAGTCACGTGACGGTGCTGCATATCCTCCTTGAGCTCCTCGTCAGTGTTCAGAATCAGGTCCCGGTGGAAATTAACTCCACGGACCAGATTCAGGGACGTGTGCTTTTCCACTTTGACGGGAATTTCGCCAAAGTGGTCACATTGCAAAAGTTGTTCAACTTGCTCACCAGTCCTAGTCTTGAGCAACAAGCTACCGTTCCTCATCTTTTGTACTTTCTCAAGCTCACCATAGACACCTTCTATGTGGCGAGAAAACAAAATACTCTTTACCAGCTTGAAATCACCCCCATCTGTTCTGGTAGCTACCAGAAACTTGGGGGTGTTAGCACCCAGATTTTCACGCACAGATTGTTCCCAGGGGGTTGATCCCCGTTGGGAATCAAATGTTAAAGACTTGGGTGTAGGACCACCCTGTTTGGGGATTTTTCTTTTGAACCCATGGCCAGATCATCCTCCCCGAATGCCACCGACATCCGATCACGGGCCGTCACAGTAGACGCTACCCAGCCAGGGCAAGGCCCACCTAGCTTGGAAGGCATTGCCCGGGGGTCCGATGGTTTACAATGCCGTATCGGCATGTACCCCTTGGCATATACTGGATTTTACAGCTCAGACATTCGGCTGTGCGGGGACCTGCGTAGTCAGGAGGATACTACTGCACGGGTACATCGCACACCTACCTGTCGGCGCGGCCAAGACCGGAACAGGCTTTCGAGCGTAGTCGCTAGCGTAAGTGGCCCATCCCCTAACAGCACGCACATATAGAAATTTTGGTTGCCAGACCCTGAAATCAGTAACGGAAAGAAGTGCGATATAACCTAATGAGAGTTATACCGCACGGGTGTATGTCTTTTAGAGCTGACTGTTAAACCCTCGAAAGGGGGCCGTTCCGAGTAGCCCTTTTAGTCGCCTTTTACGACTGGCATGGATTACCGTGGATGTATTCGCTTCCTCCCACCCACTGGGGGTCCAATTCACAAAACAACGCGGAGTCCTTAAAGTATAGCCAAGGTCGCCCCTTTTAGTCGCCTCTTACGACAGGCAGGGGGTACCGTGGGTGTATTCTAAACCCCCCACCCACAGGGGGGCCAATGGAAGATAACTCCCCGGACTTGATTGAGAGACTTATGTTTTTCCACTTTGACGGGAAGATCGACAAAGTGGTAACACGTCAACAGTGTGTGAACCTGCTCAGCCGTTCTGGTCTTGAGCAACAAGCTACCATTCCTCATATTTTGTACTTTCTCAAGCTGACCATAGACACTTTCTAAGTGGCGGGAAAAGAAAATCGATTTGACCAGTTTGAAATCACCCCCATCGGTTCTGGTCCCGACCAGAAACTTGGGGGTTTTAGCACCCGTATTTGAACGTACAGACAGTTCCAAAGGAGTAGAAACCCTTAGGGAATCAAAATTTAAAGACTTGGGTGGGGGACCATCCTGTTGGGGGGAAGTTTAGCTTGTTTCCCATAGCCATTTCATCCTCCCCGAATGCCACCGACTCCAATCACGGGCTGTCTCTGTATGCGCTACCCAGCCAAGCCAAGGCCCGCCTAGCTTAGAAGTCATCGCCCGGGGATACGATGTTTAACATGCCTTACAGGCATGTACCCCTTGGCGTATACGAGCGTTTTCCAACACAGGCATTCGGCTGTGCGGGGACCTGCGTTGGCAGGCGGATACTACTGCAGGGTACATGGCGCATCCACCTGTCGGTGTTGCCAGACCGAACAGGCTCTCAAACGTAGCCGCACACTTAGATGGTCCTTCCCCTGACAGCACGCACATATTAATTTTGAGTGCCAGACCTCAAAAACATGTACGAAAAGGGTGCGATATAACCTAATGGGAGTTATACCGCACAAATGTAACGTTTATAGCTTGCTGTCAAACCCGTAAAGGGGACCTGGGCCACGAAACCCTTACCTGAGAGTGTATTCACTCCCACCCACCCTCGAGAGATCCAATTCGCAAGACAAGCCGGAAACCTTATAGAATAGCCAAGGTGGTCCCGTTTAGTCGACTCGTACGACAGGTAGGGGATACTGTGGGTGTATTCTAAACCCCCCAACCCACAAGGGGGGGAGGGCAAAGACAAGGGCGGTCAGACCCGAGGTCAGTGGAGAAATCGGGCCAAGCTCAGGAAGCTTTCGGGGTAGCCAAGTCACGAACCGTGAGCCCTTGAGGGAGCACCAGTGGTGGGGCTACAACACCCTGCCTTCTTTAGGGCCTAGATGATAAATGTTTTAAGGGGGCTAACATCAATGTTATCGGCCCCTAAAGGTTTGGGTGATAGTGAAAGATAAGACGAGAATGAAAAACGTTAACACTAACTACAGGCTTACATACTAGAAAAAGCAGAAATGGTAAACTTATAAAGGATAAGGCAAATTACGGACAGGAAGAGAAATGCCCTCAAGCCTCGCAGAATAAGAATTGAGGGACTTTAGTTAGTTAGTTAGTTAGTTAGTTATTGTTGTTTTAAGGGGCGGAACTACGAGGTCATCTGCCCCTCTTAACACAGATTAAAGAATACAAATTTTGAATTGAATTTAAAATTTTGAGGTGGACATCTAAATTTAAAAAGACCAAAAATTAATAAAACAAAAACAAACAATTAAATAAAAAATAAAAATTATAAAAATAAACAAAATTTACGGAAAAAACGAAACATTATCATTCAAAAACGAACAAGTCGTTGAGTCAAAGTTCACTGGAAAATTTAGATTGCTGGCTCTAACCCACTCTCACTTATAAAGCGGATAACGCGATCAGCAGCCACCGCGTCATCGGCTAATATAAGTTTGAGTGTCGTCTGCAAACCAAGGTTTCTTCGTAAGTCAGCAAGATCCACACACTCGGTAAAAATGTGGGCCACGGTGAATACGGCTCCACAGGTACAAAGTGGGGGGTCTTCCCTTCTCATTAGGTACGAGTGGGTGGATCTTGTATGACCTATCCTTAGCCTACACAAAATGACGGACTCTCTCCGGGCCCGGAAGGAGCTCCGCCACACGCGAGTTGTTCCCTTGATCGCTCTCAGTTTACTGGGCAGTGGGTCAGCTAGCCACTGACTCTCCCAAAAAGCCAGAACTTGTAGGCGTAACTGAGAGCGAATATCTCTAGTGGGTACCTCCATTGGTCGAGGTGGTAGTGATACCGCCTCTTTTGCAGCTTGATCTGCTAACTCATTTCCCGCAATTCCCATGTGGCTTGGAAGCCTCAAAAAGGTGATTCGAGTGTCAGCGTGGCACAGCCCGGCTAGTAGGTCGTGGATTCGCTGCACTAGGGAGTGTTGCGGGAAACATGTAGCAATTGACTGCAACGAACTCAAAGAGTCGGTACACACGAGAAAGTGGATTCGTGCATCATGTAGTGCAAACTGCAGAGCTTCATAGATGGCAACGAGCTCCGCAGTAAACACACTACAGGCCTCAGGCAAAGAGATCTTGGTATTTGCACCATCAATAACGTAAGCACAACCCACTTTCTCGTCCACCTTCGAACCATCCGTGTATAGAATGCCAGCGTCCGGAAATTGGTGAACTATGCTGTGGAACTGCCTCCGGTAAACGGAGGAATCCGTGTTCACCTTAGGACCTCGGTGCAGATCTAACCGAATTTCCGGACGCGGGACTTGCCACGGAGGCACCTCGCTAGATGTCCGGAACATACAGGGACCTACAGCCACTCCTATTTCAGTACACGAGCTATCAAGTCTAATACCAACCGGCCGAGTGGCACGAGGCCGGTTGGCGTAACCCTGGTGGTTTTGGGTACCGAAGAGAGCTTGATAGGTCGGGTGATGCGGCATTTGACGCACATTGGCAGCATATGCTAAAAGCATATGTTGGCGTCTATAATTTAAAGGTGGAACACCCGATTCGGCGAGTAGGCTGGGTATCGGGCTGGTCCGGAAAGCACCGGTAGCCAGCCTAACGCCACTATGGTGGATACTGTCCAGCATTTTCAAGGTTGCCGGCCTTGCTGAACCGTATGCCGCAGAACCATAGTCTAGCCGGGACAGGACGAGGGCTTGGTAGAACCGTAGCAGCACCGCACGGTCAGCCCCCCACGTAGTGCCACTAAGAAACCTGAGCATGTTCAGTTTCCTGAGACATGTCATTTTCAATTGCCGGATATGGTGCTGCCACGTTAACTTGCTGTCAAAATGGAGCCCCAGGAAGCGATAAGTGTCAACCAACGGCAACGCAGCATCCCTGAGATGTAATTCAGGGTGTAAATGTAGCCTCCGGAGCCGACAAAAATGGACGACGGAGGTTTTCGCTGCTGAAAAACGAAAACCCCGGTCGTGAGCTCACCTGTCGACCCGGTTGATAGCTAGCTGCAATTGCCGTTCCACGACTGCCATACTTCCAGAGCTGTAATGCAGAGCTAAATCGTCTACATACAGCGATGGAACTACCGCGGACCCGGCGGCGGCAACAATTTCATTAATGGCAATCGCGAACAAGGTGACACTCAGCACTGAACCCTGAGGAACTCCATTTTCTTGGGTCTAGTATTGCGATAATGTCCTACCGACCCTTACACGGAAGAGTCGGACGGACATGAAATTCGCAATGAAAGTCGGTAAGTTACCACGGAGTCCCCACTTGTGAAGGGTGGAAAGGATCCCGTAGCGCCATGCGGTGTCTTAGGCTTTCTCGAGGTCAAAGAAAACCGTGACTAGGTGCTGCTTTCGGAAAAAAAAAGCCTCCTGTATGGCGCTCTCAAGTCGCACCAGATGGTCAGTGGTTGACCTATGAGAGCGAAATCCACATTGGTACTCAGACAGGAGACCTTTATCCTCCAAGAACCACACCAGTCGACGGTTCACCATCTTTTCGAGCAGCTTACATAGGCCATTTGTCAAACAAATGGGCCTATAGCTGCTTACAAGCTTGGGATACTTTCCAGCCTTAGGAATCGGTATCACGATCCCCTCTCGCCATTGAGATGGAAACTCCCCTTCAATCCATATACGATTAAAGAGGATCAACAGTTGTTTTATACTGGATTCGCACAGATGCTTTAACATTTGATTATGTATGTTATCCGGTCCAGGAGCCGTATCCCTGCACAGTGCAAGTGCACTGCGCAGTTCCCATTCAGAGAATGGTACATTATAGGACTCCGAAGCAGCAGTGGTAAAGGACAAGGGGTGAGTCTCTGCCTCCCGCTTCAGAGTCAGAAATGTAGGATCGTAACTCCCGGAGCAGGATACATCGGAGAAGTGCGAGCCAATGCTGTTGGCAATGGCGAGATGGTCCGTGATGATGTCTCCATTCATGGACACTCCGGGTATCGACAGTGATGTCGGGAGTCCGGAGATCCGGCGAAGCTTAGTCCACACTTGAGATGATGGAGTATGCGCCGTCATGGACGACACATACTTTTCCCACGTCGTTTTCTTACTCTCCCGAATCAGATATCGGGCTCTGGCACGCATCCTTCTGAAGGTGATAAGGTTGGCCATGGTGTTTTGCCTCCGATAGCATTTGAAAGCACGTCGACGATCTTTAATGGCTGCTGCAATCTCGGCTGTCCACCAAGGGACAAGCTTCCGGCGTGAGTTTCCGGATGAGGAAGGTATTGTTTCCTCAGCAGCAGCCAAAATACCATTCGTTATGTGAATGGTATGATCGTCGACACTCTCAAAGGTATCTTCGGCAAACACCGCACGTGCCGTGAAAGTTGGCCAATCAGCCCGACGGAGAAGCCATCGACTTGGTAACTCGATGGCTCTCTGGTTCGGAAGAGTAACGATAATTGGAAAATGGTCACTATTACAAAGGTCGTCGTGTACACCCCACTGTAGCAGGGGAACCAGCGCACGACTGCACAAGGTAATATCGACACTTGAATAAGTGCCGTGTGCAATAGAGAAGTTCGTAGGTTCCCCTGTGTTCAACAAACACAGGTCCAGCCGCCTGATCAGCCTCTCAAAATCTCTCCCTTTACCACTAGTGGTAGCGGAGCCCCAGATGGTGTTGTGGGCATTAACATCTCCCAGAAGGAGAAAAGGTGGGGGGAGCTGAGAGACTAGATCCCCCAGCTGTCCGTAATCCGGTTGAGAATCAGGCGGGATGTACACGTTACATACTGTTGCCATTACTGGCAACGAAGTACGAACTGCAACTGCTTCTAGCTGAGTACGCAACGGCACCTCTTCACTAAAGAGACTAGAGTGGACGAGAGTGCAGACGCCACCGGCGGCCACAGCTCCGTCCACCCGGTCTTTAGAGAAGAGTTTGAAGTGTCGCATTGTTGTCTCATGTCCAGGACGAAACCTGGATTCCTGAAGACAGACAATGTTTGCCGTAAACTGAGAAATCAATTGGCGTACTTCAGCGAGATGTCGAAAATAGCTATTACAGTTCCATTGTAATAGTGCCATAGTGTGGACTTAAGTAGAAGATAGTCGTCTACTTATGCTTAACCGTTTGCCAACCATCCCTATCCTTAGGAGTGGGTGATAGGGTAGGAGAGCATTCCTCAATCTCCACATCTCCTTCGGAAGACGAAGAAAACGGAGTGAATGCTCTCTTGGTTGGCGAACGGTTATCGCCGGACTTTCCGGGTCTCGTCCTTGGTGAAGAGCGAGAGCGGTGACGAGGGACCTTCTCCCGGTCCGATGACTGGGAGTCCGTCCCCGGCAGGTCCCGACTATTTTTCATTTTGAATCGGCGTTGACGTCTATTTGGGGAAGTAGTTGGTCCCTTCCCCCCTGACGTCTCCGTCCTGCCAAACAATGCAGCACTTGCTAGGACTGCTCCTCCGGTGGTCGTGGAAGAAGAATTGCCAGCAGGTATTGGAGCTGCCTTTTCAGCAGGAGGGCAAGAGAGACGGCGATGAACAGTCTCTTTCTTACCCGCCGTTCCTGTTAACTGTTTTGTTTGGCTGGATGTGGGTCCAGCCGTGGCCGGCGAAGACTTCCTCCTCGAACGAGTCGGAGATTGCTTCTTCACTGGCCTTATCGGAGGAGTTGCCTTCTCCGATGGCGCCGGTTTAGTTGGAGGTACCTGCGCCTTTTGTTGGATGCCAGAAGAAGATTCCGTAACCTTCTTCTGGCTAACAGGGGTGATAATAGGGCTATTTGTAGCCCCTTTAACAGTGGTAACTCTTTTAGAACTTGTTTCCGTTGCCAAATTTGCCGCTTGATTACTAGATTCTTTTGATACCTTTTGAGCATATGATACTGAGAAAATAGGAGAGGCCATGGAGCGATTTTTTCTGCGTGCTTCAGTGTAGGAGAGCTCGTCTAAGGTCTTTATTTCTTGAATTTTCTTCTCCTCTAGGAAGGCAGGACATTCCTTCCAGCGAGGAGAGTGCTCTCCCTTGCAATTTGGACATGCGGGAGGTGGTGTACATTCCGCTCCCTCATGAGTGGCCTTGCCACAGGAAAGACAGATAGGCTTTCCCGAGCAACGAGATGAGGTATGTCCAAATCGCTGACACTGAAAACACCGCAATGGAGATGGAATATACGGTCGCACATCGAGAGTGTACATTGACACTTTGATCCTCTTGGGCAGGCTATCCGACTCAAACGATAAGATGAACGCCCCGGTGTCAACTAGTACACCATTCATCTTACGTTTGATTCGTCTCACCTCGACAACGCCATGCTTTCCAGTTCTTTCCAGGATACGCTCGTCGGTAGTGTTCACCAGGTCCCTATGAAATACTAAACCTTTCTTCAGGTTTAGGGACTGGTGCTTCACTACCTCGACTGGAATACCACCGAAACTTGTCGTCCCAAGAAGACCATCTGTCTGTCTCTTTCCTTGAGTTTTTATCAAGAGTGCGCCGTTTCGCAGCTTTTTTACTGTGTCTACATCGCCCCATTTCCCCTCAATTGCATCATGTAAATCAAAAGGATCAACGTTTGTAAAATTTTGCCCATCGGTCCTTGTTACCATAAGGTACCGAGGGAAAAACGTTGAATCCTTTTCATCAAGCGGCGAAACTAGAGGCATAAATTCCTCTTCTTAAATTTTAAAGACGGCTTTGTAAGGGAGCCACCCTGTGAAATAATGGACGCTATGTTTGGTCCCACGAGTAGCTAGGGAACTAAAAGTCAACCCCCGGCAGAGCCCCGCTTGCCCGGGGTAAGGCTAAGGTTCTCCAGAGGTCGCCAGGTATCTGGAGGTGGGTCGCTTGTGACTACTCACCCAGTAGCCATTCATCACTTTGCCACGACCACTCAGCTTGTGATTAGGGGAGGATTCCACCTCCTGTCACGCACACACACATTTACACCAAAGAAAGAAAAGATGAGACAAGGGCCAACTAAGGCGGGAAAGTGAAAGACTCCCTAGGCGTAGGATACCCTAATACCGTCGGGCTCGGAGAAGAACAAGAGTTGACCAAGAGAGGTCGACAGGAAAGAAGATGATGATGATGATAATTGTTGTTTTAAGGGGCCTAACATCTAGGTTATCGGCCCCTGATGGTTTGGGTGATCGTGAAGATGAAAATGATAAGCGAACTTAAAACTAAAACTAACTACTAACCTACATACTAGAAGAAGAAAAGGTAAACTAAAGGAGAATAAGGCAAATAAAAGGACAGAAGGAAAAGAAATGCCCTCAACCCTCGGAGAAGGCGGATTGAGGGACTTGGAAGGAAGGAGAGCCATGAAAAGCAGATAGGAAAGTGAAAGAGGAGAGGGTCCGCCCCAAAGGTAAGGGACAAAAGGGGAAAACGGACCCAGCTCAGGAATCCCTCGGGGTCGCCAATTCCCGAACTCACCAGCCGTGAGCCCCTGAGGGTGTAGCATTATCTAGGGTGCACCAGAAGTGGTGGGGCTACATACACCCTGCCTCCTTAAGGGCCTAGAGCACAAGGCAGGAGGTAAAAGGAAGAGAAAAAGAAGGCTGACCCCTCGCAGAAGGAGGGAATCAGAAAAGATGAGACAAGGGCCAATTAAGGCGGGAAAGGAAGAGACTCCCTAGGCCTCGGATACCCTAATACCGTCGGGGTCAGAAGAGAACAAGAGTTGACCAAGTGAGGTCGACAGAAAAGAAGACAGAGAGGAGCCCGGCACAAGTAAGTGGAAGCAATGCCGGACTCAGCTGGGGCCCCGTGGTCGCCAACCCACGCCCACAAGATGTGAGCCCCTGGGGGGAGGAAAGAAGACGGAGAGGAGCCCGGCACAAGTAAGTGGAAGCAATTGAGGGACTTTGAAGGAAGGAGAGCCATGAAAGGCAGATAGGAAAAGGAAAGTGGAGATAGCCCGCTCCAAAGTCAGTGCAAAAAGGGAAAAAACTCACCAGCCCTGAGCCCTTAAGGGTATAGAACTATCCAGGGTGCACCATAAGTTGTGGGGCTACAAACACCCTTCCTCCATAAGGGCCATGAGCAGAAGGCAGGAGATAACATGAAAAGAAACAGAAAGCTGGCGCTTCGAAGATTATGATTATGATAATTGTTGTTTTAAGGGGCCTAACATCTAGGTTATCGGCCCCTAAAAGCGCACCTCGAAGAAGGAGGGTATCAGGAAATATGAGACAAAGGCCAATTAAGGCTGGAAAGTGAAAGACACAGTCTCCGATACCCTAATACCATCGGGGTCGGAAGAAAACAAGATTTGACTAAGGGAGGTCGACGGGAAAGATGTCAGAGAGGAGACCGGCACAAGTTGAAGCAATACCGGCCTCAGTTGAGGTCCCGTGGCCGGCAACCCACGGCCCACTAGATGTCATTCCTTGTGGATTCCTGATATGGTTGATGATGATAATTGTTGTTTTAAGGGGCCTAACATCGAGGTTATCGGCCCCTAATGATCTGGGTGATAGCGAAAATGATAATGAAATGGAAACCAGAACAAAATTATCGAAGACTGAAAATACGTACAAAAAGGAACTCACATGGAAACAACTCACAATATGGTCCTACAAAAGGGAATTTAGAACGAAAAGTTGCACAAAAAGAATAGATTGAAAAAGACCCACAAAACGTAGGCTAGATTCAAAATACGTACAAAATGCAAAGTAGCGCCGAAATACTTACAAAATGCAACTGAAATTCAAAATACTTACAAAATGCAAATGAGATCGAAATTACGTACAAAATGCAATTGAGGTTCAAAATACTTACAAAATGCAATTGAAATTGAAAATACACAATGCAATTCAGATTGAAATATCCCAGTTCCAATCCAAATTATTCACAAAGTGCAATTGAAATTCAAAATACTTACAAAATGCAATTGAAATTGAAAATGCTTACAAAATGTACGGTAGATTCAAACGACTCATGTGGATTGACAATACTTACAAAAAGCAATTTAGATTGAAAATACTTGACAAATGTAATTTAGATTCAAAATACCCACAAAATGCAATTGAGAATCAAAATATGTGCAAAATGCCCACCAAACAAAATGCAATTTAGATTCAAAATTCGTGCGAAATGCGGTTTTGGTTGAAAATACTTACAAAATGCAATTGAAATTCAAAATACTCACTAAAATGCCCTGACGCCTGCATTGAAAGACTTACTAAAAAGCAATTTAGATTGTCAATCTTTACAAAATGCAATTGAGGTTGAAAACAATCGCGAGATGTAATTTAGATCGAAGAGACGTACAAAATGCAACATAGATCAAAAATGCCTTAAAAAAAATGGTAAAAGGGAATTTAGATACACGGTGATTCGAGTAACAAAAACAGTGCGGGAATCTTAAAGAGAAAAGGAAATAGAAGGAAAAGAGGAGAGGAGAGGGGAGAGAGGAGGAGGTCCGCCCCAATGGGAAGGGACAAAAAGGGGAAAACGGACCCAGCTCAGGAATCCCTCGGGGTCGCCAACGCCCGAACTCACCAGCCGTGAGCCCCTGAGGGTGTAGCATTATCGACGGTGCACCAGAAGTGGTGGGGCTACATACACCCTGCCTCCTTAAGGGCCTTGAGCACAAGGCAGGAGGTAAAAGGAAAAGAAAAAGAAGGCTGACCCCTCGCAGAAGGAGGGAATCAGAAAAGATGAGACAAGGGCCAATTAAGGCGGGAAAGGAAGAGACTCCCTAGGCCTCGGATACCCTAATACCGTCGGGGTCGGAAGAGAACGAGAGTTGACCAAGGGAGGTCGACAGGAAAGAAGACAGAGAGGAGCCCGGCACAAGTAAGTGGAAGCAATGCCGGACTCAGCTGGGGCCCCGTGGTCGCCAACCCACGCCCACTAGAAGTGAGCCCCTGGGGGAGGATTCCTGATATGGATGATGATGATGATAATTGTTGTTTAAAGGGGCCTAACATCTAGGTTATCGGCCCCTGATGGTTTGGGTGATCGTGAAGATGAAAATGAAAAGCGAACTTAAAACTAAAACTAACTACTAACCTACATACTAGAAGAAGAAATGGAAAACTAAAGGAGAATAAGGCAAATAAAAGGACAGAAGGAAAAGAAATGCCCTCAACCCTCGGTGAAGGCGGATTGAGGGACTTGGAAGGAAGGAGAGCCATGAAAGGCAGATAGGAAAGTGAAAGAGGAGATGATGATGATGATGATGATAATTGTTGTTTTAAGGGGCCTAACATCTAGGTTATCGGCCCCTGATGGTTTGGGTGATCGTGAAGATGAAAATGAAAAGCGAACTTAAAACTAAAACTAACTACTAACCTACATACTAGAAGAAGAAATTGAAAATTAAAGGAGAATAACGCAAATAAAAGGACAGAAGGAAAAGAAATGCCCTCAACCCTCGGAGAAGGCGGATTGAGGGACTTGGAAGGAAGGAGAGCCATGAAAGGCAGATAGGAAAGTGAAAGAGGAGAGGGTCCGCTCCAAAGGCAAGGGACAAAAGCGGAAAACGGACCCAGCTCAGGAATCCCTCGGGGTCGCCAACTCCCGAACTCACCAGCCGTGAGCCCCTGAGGGTGTAGCATTATCTAGGGTGCACCAGAAGTGGTGGGGCTACATACACCCTGCCTCCTGAAGGGCCTAGAGCACAAGGCAGGAGGTAAAAGGAAGAGAAAAAGAAGGCTGACCCCTCGCAGAAGGAGGGTATCAGAAAAGATGAGACAAGGGCCAATTAAGGCGGGAAAGGAAGAGACTCCCTAGGCCTCGGATACCCTAATACCGTCGGGGTCAGAAGATAACAAGAGTTGACCAAGTGAGGTCGATAGGAAAGAAGACGGAGAGGAGCCAAGCACAAGTAAGTGGAAGCAATGCCGGACTCAGCTGGGGCCCCGTGGTCGCCAACCCACGCCCACAAGATGTGAGCCCCTGGGGGATGAAAGAGGAGAGGGTCCGCCCCAAAGGTAAGGGACAAAAGGGGAAAACGGACCCAGCTCAGGAATCCCTCGGGGTCGCCAACTCCCGAACTCACCAGCCGTGAGCCCCTGAGGGTGTAGCATTATCTAGGGTGCACCAGAAGGGGTGGGGCTACATACACCCTGCCTCCTTAAGGGCCTAGAACACAAGGCAGGAGGTAAAAGGAAGAGAAAAAGAAGGCTGACCCCTCACAGAAGGAGGGTATCAGAAAAGATGAGACAAGGGCCAATTAAGGCGGGAAAGGAAGAGACTCCCTAGGCCTCGGATACCCTAATACCGTCGGGGTCGGAAGAGAACAAGAGTTGATCAAGTGAGGTCGACAGGAAAGAAGACGGAGAGGAGCCCGGCACAAGTAAGTGGAAGCAATGCCGGACTCAGCTGGGGCCCCGTGGTCGCCAACCCACGCCCACAAGATGTGAGCCCCTGGGGGGGGGCACTATAATGAGGCATACTAGGCAAGTTGAGGTAGTTTTCCAAAGCTTTCCTCACTGAGTCAGAACAGCACTGACCCAATGAGTAGAACCTTTCACAGCATTCATAGACGCTAGCTATGCCCTGAATGCCATTACTCAGCACCACTCATACCTCAGCTTCCAAATAATCACAGCCATGAATGAGGTCGAGTCAACGGTGAAAAGCCACATTTTACTCTAGCCTGTGCCAACAAATACTGCATCCATCAAGAGGTGGTAAACAGGCCCTTCGCTACTCTTAATCCTGACATCAACAGTGTCAAGTTGTTCTTCAGATGGTGCTGGAAGCCAGTTCAAGCAATAGTACTTGTTCCAAAAAATGACCATTTATGAGACTCATTTTCTCCACCAAAGCTGGAGTGGAATTTCTTTGCTAGCAGCCCTGAAAAGGTGCAGTAGATGGAATTGGATGAGAAATCAAGAGTCAAGCACGTCTAGCACTCTTATCGGCAGCTGCTCCAATTTCCTCTTGTTTGATCGAGGATGATAATTGACTTTCATAGTGATTCAAGGAACAACCCTCTGGGTGACAAATTACAAAGCTTGCACCCGGCACCCGAGGCCGTACGATATTATTATTATTATTATTATAGGCCAAACATCTAGGTTATCGGCCCTTAATGGTTTGGGTGATAGTGAAACATGACAATGAAATCCAAACTATAATTAAAACTAACTACACACTTACATACTGGAAGAAGAAATGGAAAACAAAACTAGAATCAGACAAAATAAAAGACTGGCGGAAAAGAAATGCCCTCAATCCTCTATGAATGAGGATTGGGGACTAGAAGCGTGGAGAGCCAGGAAATGCAGATAGGAAAGGGAAAGAGGTGGGGCTCTGTCCTAGAGGCAATGGGAAAAAGAGGAGGGGGGGGGGGGGGTAACCGGACCAAGCTCAGGAATCCCTCGGGGTCGCCAACTCCCCACCCGTGAGCCCTTGAGGGTGTAGCACTATCGAGGGTGCACCAGAAGTGGTGGGGCTACACACACCCTGCCTCCTTAATGGCCTTGAGCAGAAGGATGATGATAATTGTTGTTTTAAGGGGCCTAACATCGAGGTTATCGGCCCCTAATGAAATGAAATGGCGTGAAATGAAAGGATGTAGATAAAAAACATAGTTATTGTTAGTTATTGTTGTTTTAAGGGGCGGAACTACGAGGTCATCTGCCCCTCTTAACACAGATTAAAGAATACAAATTTTGAATTGAATTTAAAATTTTGAGGTGGACATCTAAATTTAAAAAGACCAAAAATTAATAAAACAAAAACAAACAATTAAATAAAAAATAAAAATTATAAAAATAAACAAAAATTACGGAAAAAACAAAACATTATCATTCAAAAACGAACAAGTCGTTGAGTCAATGTTCACTGGAAAATTTAGATCGCTGGCCCTAACCCACTCTCACTTATAAAGCGGATAACGCGATCAGCAGCCACCGCGTCATCGGCTAATATAAGTTTGAGTGTCGTCTGCAAACCAAGGTTTCTTCGTAAGTCAGCAAGATCCACACACTCGGTAAAAATGTGGGCCACGGTGAATACGGCTCCACAGGTACAAAGTGGGGGGTCTTCCCTTCTCATTAGGTACGAGTGGGTGGATCTTGTATGACCTATCCTTAGCCTACACAAAATGACGGACTCTCTCCGGGCCCGGAAGGAGCTCCGCCACACGCGAGTTGTTCCCTTGATCGCTCTCAGTTTACTGGGCAGTGGGTCAGCTAGCCACTGACTCTCCCAAAAAGCCAGAACTTGTAGGCGTAACTGAGAGCGAATATCTCTAGCGGGTACCTCCATTGGTCGAGGTGGTAGTGATACCGCCTCTTTTGCAGCTCGATCTGCTAACTCATTTCCCACAATTCCCATGTGGCTTGGAAGCCACAGAAAGGTGATTCGAGTGTCAGCGTGGCACAGCCCGGCTAGTAGGTCGTGGATTCGCTGCACTAGGGGGTGTTGCGGGAAACATGTAGCAATTGACTGCAACGAACTCAAAGAGTCGGTACACACGAGAAAGTGGATTCGTGCATCCTGTAGTGCAAACTGCAGAGCTTCATAGATGGCAACGAGCTCCGCAGTAAACACACTACAGGCCTCAGGCAAAGAGATCTTGGTATTTGCACCATCAATAACGTAAGCACAACCCACTTTCTCGTCCACCTTCGAACCATCCGTGTATAGAATACCAGCGTCCGGAAATTGGTGAACTATGCTGTGGAACTGCCTCCGGTAAACGGAGGCATCCGTGTTCACCTTAGGACCTCGGTGCAGATCTAACCGAATTTCCGGACGCGGGACTTGCCACGGAGGCACCTCGCTAGATGTCCGGATCATACAGGGACCTACAGCCACTCCTATTTCAGTGCACGAGCGAACAAGTCTAATACCAACCGGCCGAGTGGCACGAGGCCGGTTGGCGTAACCCTGGTGGTTTTGGGTACCGAAGAGAGCTTGATAGGTCGGGTGATGCGGCATTTGACGCACATTGGCAGCATATGCTAAAAGCATATGTTGGCGTCTATAATTTAAAGGTGGAACACCCGATTCGGCGAGTAGGCTGGGTATCGGGCTGGTCCGGAAGGCACCGGTAGCCAGCCTAACGCCACTATGGTGGATACTGTCCAGCACTTTCAAGGTTGCCGGCCTTGCTGAACCGTATGCCGCAGAACCATAGTCTAGCCGGGACAGGACGAGGGCTTGGTAGAACCGTAGCAGCACCGCACGGTCAGCCCCCCACGTAGTGCCACTAAGAAACCTGAGCATGTTCAGTTTCCTGAGACATGTCATTTTCAATTGCCGTATATGGTGCTGCCACGTTAACTTGCTGTCAAAATGGAGCCCCAGGAAGCGATAAGTGTCAACCAACGGCAACGCAGCATCCCTGAGATGTAGTTCAGGGTGTAAATGTAGCCTCCGGAGCCGACAAAAATGGACGACGGAGGTTTTCGCTGCTGAAAAACGAAAACCCCGGTCGTGAGCCCACCTGTCGACCCGGTTGATAGCTAGCTGCAATTGCCGTTCCACGACTGCCATACTTCCAGAGCTGTAATGCAGAGCTAAATCGTCTACATACAGCGATGGAACTACCGCGGACCCGGCGGCGGCAACAATGCCATTAATGGCAATCGCGAACAAGGTGACACTCAGCACTGAACCCTGAGGAACTCCATTTTCTTGGGTATAGTATTGCGATAATGTCCTACCGACCCTTACACGGAAGAGTCGGACGGACATGAAATTCGCAATGAAAGTCGGTAAGTTACCACGGAGTCCCCACTTGTGAAGGGTGGAAAGGATCCCGTAGCGCCATGTGGTGTCGTAGGCTTTCTCGAGGTCAAAGAAAACCGTGACTAGGTGCTGCTTTCGGAAAAAAGCCTCCTGTATGGCGCTCTCAAGTCGCACCAGATGGTCAGTGGTGGACCTATGAGAGCGAAATCCACATTGGTACTCAGACAGGAGACCTTTATCCTCCAAGAACCACACCAGTCGACGGTTCACCATCTTTTCGAGCAGCTTACATAGGCCATTTGTCAAACAAATGGGCCTATAGCTGCTTACAAACTTGGGATCCTTTCCAGCCTTTGGAATCGGTATCACGATCCCCTCTCGCCATTGAGATGGAAACTCCCCTTCAATCCATATACGATTAAAGAGAATCAACAGTTGTTTTATACTGGATTCGCACAGATGCTTTAACATTTGATTATGTATGTTATCCGGTCCAGGAGCCGTATCCCTGCACAGTGCAAGTGCACTGCGCAGTTCCCATTCAGAGAATGGTACATTATAGGACTCCGAAGCAGCAGTGGTAAAGGACAAGGGGTGAGTCTCTGCCTCCCGCTTCAGAGTCAGAAATGTAGGATCGTAACTCCCGGAGCAGGATACATCGGAGAAGTGCGAGCCAATGCTGTTGGCAATGGCGAGATGGTCCGTGATGATGTCTCCATTCATGGACACTCCGGGTATCGACAGTGATGTCGGGAGTCCGGAGATCCGGCGAAGCTTAGTCCACACTTGAGATGATGGAGTATGCGCCGTCATGGACGACACATACTTTTCCCACGTCGTTTTCTTACTCTCCCGAATCAGATATCGGGCTCTGGCACGCATCCTTCTGAAGGTGATAAGGTTGGCCATGGTGTTTTGCCTCCGATAGCATTTGAAAGCACGTCGACGATCTTTAATGGCTGCTGCAATCTCGGCTGTCCACCAAGGGACAAGCTTCCGGCGTGAGTTTCCGGATGAGGAAGGTATTGTTTCCTCAGCAGCAGCCAAAATACCATTCGTTATGTGAATGGTATGATCGTCGACACTCTCAAAGGTATCTTCGGCAAACACCGCACGTGCCGTGAAAGTTGGCCAATCAGCCCGACGGAGAAGCCATCGACTTGGTAACTCGATGGCTCTCTGGTTCGGAAGAGTAACGATAATTGGAAAATGGTCACTATTACAAAGGTCGTCGTGTACACCCCACTGTAGCAGGGGAACCAGCGCACGACTGCACAAGGTAATATCGACACTTGAATAAGTGCCGTGTGCAATAGAGAAGAGCGTAGGTTCCCCTGTGTTCAACAAACACAGTTCCAGCCACCTGATCAGCCTCTCAAAATCTCTCCCTTTACCGCTAGTGGTAGCGGAGCCCCAGATGGTGTTGTGGGCATTAACATCTCCCAGAAGGAGAAAAGGAGGGGGGAGCTGAGAGACTAGATCCTCCAGCTGTCCGTAATCCGGTTGAGAATCAGGCGGGATGTACACGTTACATACTGTTGCCATTACTGGCAACGAAGTACGAACTGCAACTGCTTCTAGCTGAGTACGCAACGGCACCTCTTCACTAAAGAGACTAGAGTGGACGAGAGTGCAGACGCCACCGGCGGCCACAGCTCCGTCCACCCGGTCTTTAGAGAAGAGTTTGAAGTGTCGCATTGTTGTCTCATGTCCAGGACGAAACCTGGATTCCTGAAGACAGACAATGTTTGCCGTAAACTGAGAAATCAATTGGCGTACTTCAGCGAGATGTCGAAAATAGCTATTACAGTTCCATTGTAATAGTGCCATAGTGTGGACTTAAGTAGAAGATAGTCGTCTACTTATGCTTAACCGTTTGCCAACCATCCCTATCCTTAGGAGTGGGTGATAGGGTAGGAGAGCATTCCTCAATCTCCACATCTCCTTCGGAGGACGAAGAAAACGGAGCGAATGCTCTCTTGGTTGGCGAACGGTTATCGCCGGACTTTCCAGGTCTCGTCCTTGGTGAAGAGCGAGAGCGGTGACGAGGGACCTTCTCCCGGTCCGATGACTGGGAGTCCGTCCCCGGCACGTCCCGACTATTTTTCTTCTTGAACCGGCGTTGACGTCTATTTGGGGAAGTAGTTGGTCCCTTCCCCCCTGACGTCTCCGTCCTGCCAAACAATGCAGCACTTGCTAGGACTGCTCCTCCGGTGGTCGTGGAAGCAGAATTGCCAGCAGGTATTGGAGCTGCCTTTTCAGCAGGAGGGCAAGAGAGACAGCGATGAACAGCCTCTTTCTTACCCGCCGTTCCTGTTCCCTGTTTTGTTTGGCTGGATGTGGGTCCAGCCGTGGCCGGCGAAGACTTCCTCCTCGAACGAGTCGGAGATTGCTTCTTCACTGGCCTTATCGGAGGAGTTGCCTTCTCCGATGGCGCCGGTTTAGTTGGAGGCACCTGCGCCTTTTGTTCGATGCCAGAAGAAGATTCCGTAACCTTCTTCTGGCTAACAGGGGTGATAATAGGGCTATTTGTAGCCCCTTTAACAGTGGTAACTCTTTTAGAACTTGCCGATGTCAAGTTTGCCGCTTGATTACTAGATTCGTTTGATACCTTTTGAGCATATGATACTGAGAAAATAGGAGAGGCCATGGAGCGATTTTTTCTGCGTGCTTCAGTGTAGGAGAGCTCGTCTAAGGTCTTTATTTCTTGAATTTTCTTCTCCTCTAGGAAGGCAGGACATTCCTTCCAGCGAGGAGAGTGCTCTCCCTTGCAATTTGGACATGCGGGAGGTGGTGTACATTCCGCTCCCTCATGAGTGGCCTTGCCACAGGAAAGACAGATAGGCTTTCCCGAGCAACGAGATGAGGTATGTCCAAATCGCTGACACTGAAAACACCGCAATGGAGATGGAATATACGGTCGCACATCGAGAGTGTACATTGACACTTTGATCCTCTTGGGCAGGCTATCCGACTCAAACGATAAGATGAACGCCCCGGTGTCAACTAGTACACCATTCATCGTACGTTTGATTCGTCTCACCTCGACAACGCCATGCTTTCCAGTTCTTTCCAGGATACGCTCGTCGGTAGTGTTTACCAGGTCCCTATGAAATACTAAACCTTTCTTCAGGTTTAGGGACTGGTGCTTCACTACCTCGACTGGAATACCACCGAAACTTGTCGTCCCAAGAAGACCATCTGTCTGTCTCTTTCCTTGAGTTTTTATCAAGAGTGCGCCGTTTCGCAGCTTTTTTACTGTGTCTACATCGCCCCATTTCCCCTCAATTGCATCATGTAAATCAAAAGGATCAACGTTTGTAAAATTTTGCCCATCGGTCCTTGTTACCATAAGGTACCGAGGGAAAAACGTTGAATCCTTTTCATCAAGCGGCGAAACTAGAGGCATAAACTTCCTCTTCTTAAATTTTAAAGACGGCTTTGTAAGGGAGCCACCCTGTGAAATAATGGACGCTGTGTTTGGTCCCACGAGTAGCTAGGGAACTAAAAGTCAACCCCCGGCAGAGCCCCGCTTGCCCGGGGTAAGGCTAAGGTTCTCCAGAGGTCGCCAGGTATCTGGAGGTGGGTCGCTTGTGACTACTCACCCAGTAGCCATTCATCACCTCGCCACGACCACTCAGCTTGTGATTAGGGTGATTAGGGTGAGGATGATGATTATGATAATTGTTGTTTTAAGGGGCCTAACATCGAGGTTATCTGGGTGATTGCGAAAATAATAATGAAATGGAAACGAGAACAAAATTATCTGAGACGGAAAATACGTACAAAAAGGAACTCAAAAAGGAACTTACAACTCACAATATAGTCTTACAAAAGGGAATTTAGAACGAAAAGTTGCACAAAAAGAATAGATTGAAAAAAGACCCACAAGACGTAGGCGAGGTTCAAAATACGTACAAAATGCAATGTAGCATCGAAATACATACAAAATGCAACTGAAATTAAAATACTTACAAAATGCAAATGAGATCGAAAACACGTACAAAATGCAATTGAGGTTCAAAATACTTACAAAATGCAATTGAAATTGAAAATACACAATGCAAGTTAGATTGAAAAAAAAAAGCCGGTTCAGATTCAAAATACTCACGAAGTGCAATTGGAATTCAAAATACTTACAAAATGCAATTGAAAATGAAAATGCTTACAAAATGTACGGTAGATTCAAACGACTCATGTGGATTGACAATACTTACAAAATGCAATTTAGATTGAAAATACTTGACAAAATGTAATTTAGATTCAAAATACCCAAAAAATGCAATTAAGAATCAAAATATGTGCAAAATGCCCGGCAATCAAAATGCAATTTAGATTCAAAATTCGTGCGAAATGCGGTTTAGGTTGAAAATACTTACAAAATGCAATTGAAATTCAAAATACTCACAAAGGTCGCTCCGCCATATTGAAAGACTTACTAAAAAGCAATTTAGATTGTCAATCTTTACAAAATGCAATTGAAGTTGAAAACAATCGCGAGATGTAATTTAGCTCGAAAAAACATACAAAAAGCAAAGTAGATTAAAAATGCCTTAAAAATTGCTAGAAGGGAATTTAGATACACGGTGAACCAAGTAACAAAAACAGTGCGGGAATCTTAAAGAGAAAAGTAAATATAATGAAAAGAGGAGAGGAAAGGAGAGGAGAGGAGAGGGGAGAGGAGAAGGTCCGCCCCAAAGGTAAGGGACAAAAGGGGAAAACGGACCCAGCTCAGGAATCCCTCGGGGTCGCAAACTCCCGAACTCACCAGCCGTGAGCCCCTGAGGGCGTAGCATTATCTACGTTGCACCAGAAGGGGTGGGGCGCGTAGCATTATCTACGGTGCACCTGAAGGGGTGGGGCTACATACACCCTGCCTCCTTAAGGATGATGATGATGATAATTGTTGTTTTAAGGGGCCTAACATCAAGGTTATCGGCCCCTAATGGTTTGGGTGATCGTGAAGATGAAAATGAAAACAGAACTTAAAACTAAAACTAACTACTAACCTACATACTAGAAGAAGATGATGATGATGATGATAATTGTTGTTTTAAGGGGCCTAACATCTAGGTTATCGGCCCCTGATGGTGTGGGTGATCGTGAAGATGAAAAATGAAATGTAAACTTAAAACTAAAACTAACTAATAAGGAAAAGAGGAGAGGATTGGAGAGGAGAGGAGAGGAGAGGGGAGAGAGGAGAGGGTCCGCCCCAAAGGGAAGGGACAAAAGGGGAAAACGGACCCAGCTCAGGAATCCCTCGGGGTCGCCGATTCCCGAACTCACCAGCCGTGAGCCCCTGAGGGTGTAGCATGATCTAGGGTGCACCAGAAGTGGTGGGGCTACACACACCCTGCCTCCTTAAGGGCCTAGAGCACAAGGCAGGAGGTAAAAGGAAGAGAAAAAGAAGGCTGACCCCTCGCAGAAGGAGGGTATCAGAAAAGATGAGACAAGGGCCAATTAAGGCGGGAAAGGAAGAGACTCCCTAGGCCTCGGATACCCTAATACCGTCGGGGTCAGAAGAGAACAAGAGTTGACCAAGTGAGGTCGACAGGAAAGAAGACAGAGAGGAGCCCGGCACAAGTAAGTGGAAGCAATGCCGGACTCAGCTGGGGCCCCGTGGTCGCCAACCCACGCCCACAAGATGTGAGCCCCTGGGGGAACTAGAAGAAGAAATGGAAAATTAAAGGAGAATAAGGCAAATAAAAAACAGAAGGAAAAGAAATGCCCTCAACCCTCGGAGAAGGCGGATTGAGGGACTTGGAAGGAAGGAGAACCATGAAAGGCAGATAGGAAAGTGAAAGAGGAGAGGGTCCGCCCTAAAGGTAAGGGACAAAAAGGGGAAAACGGACCCAGCTCAGGAATACCTCGGGGTCGCCAAGTCCCGAACTCACCAGCCGTGAGCCCCTGAGGGTGTAGCATTATCTAGGGAGCACCAAAAATGGTGGGGTTACATACACCCGGCCTCCTTGAGGGCCTTAAGCAGAAGGCAGGAGATAACATGAAATAAAAAAGAAGGCTGACCTCTCACAGAAGGAGGGTATCAGAAAAGATGAGACTAGGGCCAATTAAGGCGGGAAAGGAAGAGACTCCCTATGCCTCGGATACCCTAATACCGTCGGGGTCGGAAGAGAACACGTGTTGACCAAGTGAGGTCGACAGGAAAGAAGACGGAGAGGAGGCGGCACAAGTACGTGGAAGCAATGCCGGACTCAGAAGGGACCCCGTGGTCGCCAACCCACGTCCCACTAGATCTGAGCCCCTGGGGGAGAAGAAGAAATGGAAAACATGAGGAACATAAGGCTAATCAATGACAGAGGAAAAGATGATGATGATGATAATTGTTGTTTTAAGGGGCCTAACATCGAGGTTATCGGCCCCTGACGAAATGAAATGGCGTGAAATGAAAGGATGAAGATAAAAAAAAAACTCACTGCTATGGATGAAACGAAAATGATTTAGATAAAAAAGACAGTGAGCCCAAACAATTATGCCTTATGTAGCAGGAAAAATGATGATGATGATAATTGTTGTTTTAAGGGGCCTAACATCGAGGTTATCGGCCCCTAATGATCTGGGTGATAGCGAAAATGATAATGAAATGGAAACCAGAACAAAATTACCTGAGAAGGAAAATACGTATATAAAAGAACTCAGATGGAAACAACTCACAATATGGTCTGAATAAAGGGAATTTAGGACGAAAAGTAAAACACACACAAAACGTAGGCTAGATTCAAAATACGTACAAAGTGCAATGTAGCGTCGAAATACTTACAAAATGCAAATGAGATCGAAATGACGTACAAAATGCAATTGAGGTTCAAAATACTTACAAAATGCAATTGAAATTGAAAATGCTTACAAAATGTACGGTAGATTCAAACGACTCATGTGGATTGACAATACTTACAAAATGCAATTTAGATTGAAAATACTTGACAAAATGTAATTTAGATTCAAAATACCCACAAAATGCAATTAAGAATCAAAATATGTGCAAAATGCCCACCAAACAAAATGCAATTTAGATTCAAAATTCGTGCGAAATGCGGTTTTGGTTGAAAATACTTACAAAATGCAATTGAAATTCAAAATTCTCACTAAAAGGCCCCGCAACCTGCATTGAAAGACTTACCAAAAAGCAATTTAGATTGTCAATCTTTACAAAATGCAATTGAAGTTGAAAACAATCGCGAGATGTAATTTAGATCGAAAAAACTTACAAAATGCAACGTAGATTAAAAATGCCTTAAAAAAAATGGTAGAAGGGAATTTAGACACACGGTGAACCAAGTAACCAAAAACAGTGCTGGAATCTTAAAGAGAAAAGTAAATATGAGGAAAAGAGGAGTGGAGAGGAGAGGAGAGGAGAGGGGAGGGGAGAGAGGAGATGATGATGATGATGATAATTGTTGTTTTAAGGGGCCTAACATCTAGGTTATCGGCCCCTGATGGTTTGGGTGATCGTGAAGATGAAAATGAAAAGCGAACTTAAAACTAAAACTAACTACTAACCTACATACTAGAAGAAGAAATGGAAAACTAAAGGAGAATAAGGCAAATAAAGTACAGGAGGAAAGTAAATGCCCTCAACCCTCGAAGAAGGTGGATTGAGGGACTTGGAAGGAAGGAGAGCCATGAAAGGCAGATAGGAAAGTGAAAGAGGAGAGGGTCCGCCCCAAAGGTAAGGGACAAAAGGGGAAAACGGACCCAGCTCAGGAATCCCTCGGGGTCGCCAATTCCCGAACTCACCAACCGTGAGCCCCTGAGGGTGTAGCATTGTCGACGGTGCACCAGAAGTGGTGGGGCTACATGCACCTTGCCTCCTTAAGGGCCTTGAGCACAAGGCAGGAGGTAAAAGGAAAAGAAAAAAAAGGCTGACCCCTCACAGAAGGAGGGTGTCAGGAAAGATGAGACAAGGGCCAATTAAGGCAGGAAATGAAAGACTCCCTAGGCCTCGGATAACCTAATACCGTCGGGGTCGGAAGAGAACAGCAGGAAAAAAACTTACAAAAAGGAACTCAGATTGAAACTACTCACCAAATGGAGAGCGGTAGTACGTACATAAGGGAATTTCGAACGAAAATACTCACAAAAGGAATAGATTGAAAAATACGCACAAAATGTAGGTTAAGTCCAAAATACGTACAAAATGCAACGTGCAGTCGAAATACTTAAAAATGCAAGTGAAATCGAAACACTTACAAAATGCAAATGAGATTGAAAATACGCACAAAATGTAATGTAGATTCAAAATACCCACAAAATGCAATTGAGAATTAACTACTTGAACAAAGCGGGGTAGGTTGAAAACACAAAATGCAATTGAAATTGATTACAAAAGGTATGGTAGATTCAAACTTCTCATTTGGAAGGACAATACTTACAAAATGCAATTTAGATTGAAAATAATTACAAAATGCAATTTAGATTGAAAATAATTCCAAATGTAATTTAGATTCAAAATACTCACAAAATTGCAATTGAGACTTAACTACTTGAACAAAGCGGGGTAGGTTGACAATACAAAATGCAATTGAAATTCATAATACTCACAAGAAGACCCCCTATATTGAAAGACTTACTAAAAAGCAATTTTGATTGGCAATCCTTACAAAATGCAATTTAGATCGAAAAAACTTATAAAATGCAACGTAGATCAAGAATAACTACAAGAAGGTGCGGGAAACTTAAAGAGAAAAGGAAATATTATGAAAGGCGGAGAGGAGAGGAGAGGGTCCGCCACAAAGGTAAGGATAAAAGGGGGAAAACCGGACCCAGCTCAGGAATCCCTCGGGGTCGCTAACTCCCGAACTCACCAGCCGTGAGCCCCTGAGGGTGTTACAATATCTAAGGGCTACATACACCCTGCCTCCTAGAGGAGAAGGCAGGAGATAACATGAAAAGAAAAAGAAGACTGACCACTCGCAGAAGGTGGGAAGGGAAGTGACTCCCTAGGCCTCGGATACCCAATATCGTCGGAAGAGAACAAGTGTTGACCAAGTGAGGTCGACAGGAAAGAAGACAGGAGCCCGGCACAAATAAGTGGAAACAATGCCGGCCTCAGCTGGGGCCCCGTGGTCGCCAACCCCACGTCCCACCAGATGTGATCCCTTGGGGGACTCGAAATTATAAATTTTATTCCAAATTAGTATACTTAAATTTGTGGTAAGAAGGGCAGATGATCTCGTAGTTCCGCCACATAAAAACTAACTTTTTTTGCTGAAGCATTATACAGAAGCTAGCAATGGTAGGAAATAAGACTTCAGATTACAGAAATTCATTGTTGACAATCCGAAAGAAAATGATAGTTCAAAAAAGTGGTCTCTAGGGACCTTCGTACATGATGATAATTGTTGTTTTAAGGGGCCTAACATCTAGGTTATCGGCCCCTGATGGTTTGGGTGATCGTGAAGATGAAAATGAAAAGCAAACTTAAAACTAAAACTAACTACTAACCTACATACTAGAAGAAGAAGAAATAGAAAACTAAAGGAGAATAAGGCAAATAAAGGACAGGAGGAAAAGAAATGCCCTCAACCCTCGAAGAAGGCGGATTGAGGGACTTGGAAGGAAGGAGAGCCACGAAAGGCAGATAGGAAAGTGAAAGAGGAGAGGGTCCTCCCCAAAGGTAAGGAACAAAAAGGGAAAACTGTCCCAGCTCAGGAATCCCTCGGGGTCGCCAACTCTCACCAGCCGTGAGGCCCTGAGGGTGTAGCATTCATTATCCAGGGTGCACCAGAAGTGGTGGGGCTACATACACCCTGCCTCCTTAAGGGTGATGATGATGATAATTGTTGTTTTAAGGGGCCTAACATCTAGGTTATCGGCCCCTGATGGTTTGGGTGATCGTGAAGATGAAAATGAGAAGCGAACTTAAATTTAAAACTAACTACTAACCTACATACTAGAAGAAGAAATGGAAAACTAAAGGAGAATAAGGCAAATAAAGGACAGGAGGAAAAGAAATGCCCTCAACTCTCGAAGAAGGCGGATTGAGGGACTTGGAAGGAAGGAGAGCCAGGAAAGTGAAAGAGGAGAGGGTCCGCCCCAAAGGTAAGGGACAAAAGGGGAAACGGACCCAGCTCAGGAATCCCTCGGGGTCGCCAACCCCCGAACTCACCAGCCGTGAGCCCCTGAGGGTGTAGCATTATCTAGGGTGCACCAGAAGTGGTGGGGCTACATACACCCGGCCTCCTTAAGGGCCTTGAGCACAAGGCAGGAGGTAAAAGGAAGAGAAAAAGAAGGCTGACCCCTCGCAGAAGGAGGGTATCAGAAAAGATGAGACAAGGGCCAATTAAGGCGGGAAAGGAAGAGACTCCCTAGGCCTCGGATACCCTAATACCGTCGGGGTCGGAAGAGAGGATTGACACAAAACTGCAATGATGATTATGATGATGATAATTGATGTTTTAAGGGGCCTAACATCTAGGTTATCGGCCCCTAATGATCTGGGTGATAGCGAAAATGAGAATGAAATGGAAACCAGAACGAAAATTATGTGAGATGGAAAGTACGTACAAAGAGAAACTCAGATGGAAACAACTCACAATATGGTCTTACAAAAGGGAATTTAGAAAGAAAAGATTCACAAAAAGAATAGATTGAAAAAGACCCACAAAACGTAGGCTAGATTCAAAATACGTACGAAATGCAATGTAGCGTCGAAATACTTACAAAATGCAACTGAAATTCAAAATACTTACAAAATGCAAATGAGATCGAAAATACGTACAAAAGCAATTAAGGTTCAAAATACTTACAAAATGCAATTAAAATTTAAAATGAAAAATCCACAGCCTGCTTCCAGTCTCCGGCCGGGTCAGGAATGGAATGAATGAAGCCCCCATCTAGCGGCGAGGATATGAACTGTGCCGGCTGCCGAAGCCTGACGCACTCCTCAGGAGCAATGATTAAATGAATGACAGATGAAATGAAATGCTAGTGGAAAGTGTTGCTGGAATGAAATTTTGACAGGGAAAACCGGAGTACCCGGAGAAAAACCAGTCTGCCTCAGTTTTGTCCAGCACAGATCTCGCATGGAGTGACCGGGATTTGAACCACGGACCCAGCGGTGAGAGGCCGGCGGCAGCCGCCTAAGCCACGGAGGCTATTGAAATTGAAAATACACAATGCAATTTAGATTGAAATATCCCAGTTTCGATCCAAATTATTAACAAAGTGCAATTGCAATACAAAATACTTACAAAATGCAATTGAAATTGAAGATGCTTACAAACTGTACGGTAGATTCAAACGACTCATGTGGATTGACAATACTTACAAAATGCAATTTAGATTGAAAATACTTGAGAAAATGTAATTTAGATTCAAAATATCCACAAAATGCAATTGAGAATCAAAATATGTGCAAAATGCCCACCAAACAAAATGCAATTTAGATTCAAAATTCGTGCGAAATGCGGTTTTGGTTGAAAATATGTACAAAATGCAATTGAAATTCAAAATACTCACTAAAAGGCCTGTCTACCTGCATTGAAAGACTTACTAAAAAGCAATTTAGATTGTCAGTCTTTACAAAATGCAATTGAGGTTGAAAACAATCGCGAGATGTAATTTAGATCTAAAAAACATTCAAAAAGCAACGTAGATTAAAAATGCCTTAAAAATCGCTAGAAGGGAATTTAGATACACGGTGAACCAAGTAACAAAAACAGTGCGGGAATCTTAAAGAGGAAAGTAAATATAATGAAAAGAGGAGAGGAGAGTGGTGGGGAGGGCAGAGAGGAGAAGATCCGCCCCAAAGGTAAGGGACAAAAAGGGAAAACTGACCCAGCTCAGGAATCCCCCGGGGTCGCCGACTCCCGAACTCACCAGCCGTGAGCCCGAGGGTGTAGCACAAGGCTGGAGGTATAAGGAAAAGAAAAAGAAAGCTGACCCCTCCCAGAAGGAGGGTATCAGGAAAGATGAGAGAAGGGCCAATTACTGCGGGAAAGTGAAAGACTCCCTAGGCCTCGGATAACCTAATTCCGTCGGGGTCGGAAGAGAACAAGAGTTGGCCAAGTGAGGTCGACAGGAAAGAAGGCGGAGAGGAGCCTGGCACATGTAAGTGGAAGCAATGCCGGACTCAGCTGGGGCCCCGTGGTCGCCAATCCATGTCCCACAAGATGTGAGCCTCTAGGGGGGGGGGGCAATTGCTATGAGGTGTTAAATTTACGACGAAATGATAATGGGATGTTCTAAGTGTTTTCAAACAAAGAGGACCCATGCTGGTTCATGAACTGGGTTTTTGAACTGGACTTTGTGAACATTGAACAGCCAGCTTTTGATATTGATGGAAATCTCATTCACTATATCTTCAAGAATGCAGTAAATGCTCAGTGAAATAAATGGACTTTGGTTTAAATAATTTTGTGAAACTGTTCCAAATATTGAAGGTTGTTTCTTGGTCTGAAGAAGTTTAAATTTTCCGTTTAACTTTAATTTTGTTTACTGAATGCTATGAATCATAGCGTATAACGATTTCATTATTCCACATTACTTGTGACATTTTATTGTGTAAACTACAACCTGTAAAATTTGGAGCATGAAACTGTTTTTAAAAGGTATTACCACTCAGACAATTGAATGAAGTTATGCATCGGTAGACTTAGTGCCATTTGACGAAAATTGAGATGTTAATTCTATCTTGTAGAGGAAAGCTTGACCTACCTATAATAAATTCCCCCGCTGCGTTACAAGAGGGCATTAGTTGTCAGTTAACAGAAACCCTAAGCGACATAGCGGGAATCATTTAACTATAATACCTTTAATTGCATCAGTAGACTGAGCGCCATTTAAAAAAAAAAATCTATATACTGTGAGTATAAAAATGTTGAAATTTGGCGAGAAGGTACAATCTATTATCCTACAACACCACGAATACCAAGTTTAGAAGAATTATGTTTGCTCGAATTTACACATAAACCTGAACTTAAACGCGAATATCTCGAAATATGATAATTGTTGTTTTAAGGGGCCTAACATCTAGGTTATCGGCCCCTGAGTTTCCGGTGATTGAGAAGATGAAAATGAAATGCAAACATAAAACTACAACTAACTACTGACCTACATACTAGAAGAAAAAAAAAATGGAAAACTAAAGGAGAATAAGGCAAATAAAGGACAGGAGGAAAAGAAATGCCCTCAACCCTCGAAGAATGCGGATCGAGGGACTTGGAAGGAAGGAGAGCCATGAAAGGCAGATAGGAAAGTGAAAGAGGAGAGGGACCGCCCCTAGTGGTAATAGATAAAAGGGGGAACACCGGACCCAGCTCAGGAATCCCTCGGGGTCACCAACTTCCGAACTCACCAGCCGTGAGCCCCTGAGGGTGTAGCAATATCCAGTTTTAACTTGATCAGAGATACTATTGCATCTACTTCCTTCTTAATTTCTTTACTACTGATCTCTATTTTGTTTTCTAAATTACCTATTTTAGCAATATTATTATCGCACTTTACATTCATAGTGTTAACTTCACTCTGAATTTGACCAACTCTTTCAACGGAATCCCCTCTAATTTTATTACATTCATCTTTAACTTTCTCGTCAATCTTGCCAACTTGCTCCGATACTAGTTGTATTTTGACATTAGCCTTTTGTGCCCATGGTTTATCCAAATCATCAATTTTTCTCTCCAATTTCCTTTGAAAATCCTTACCTATTTCCTGAATTTGTCTATTAAAACCCTCCATAGTGTCACTAAACATCTTGAAGTGTTCATCTAATTTCTTATTTTGTTCGGCCAATTTCGCGTTTTGTTCTGTTATGAGCATCGTCAGGTTTCGAAGCCGAGAAGGACTCGCCTCCTCATTACTCTGACTGTTGATAGCACCGCTTTGTTTAGTTTCTGAACTCAACTGAATTCCGCTCACTAACTCCATCTTATCACTACTGGTACTCTGCTCGTCTACAATAATATCCTTAGAAACAATGTTATCCTCCTCCTCACTCAAAATTTTGTTTTTTTCTCTCCATTTTCGCAAATCTAATAACACTACGGTTTCTCAAAACAATAGACCCCACTTTCCTTCCTTTATTCATTACCCGCAAAAACAACCAATAAACAACAAACCTAATTTACAACCGTAGTTCCCTAACTTGAATAGCGCATCTTCGTTAAAAGCTTGGAAAAAATGCAAAGAGTTGACATTTATCGTACTATCACACCAATTACTATAGTACGATAATGCGTGACCCATGTTGGTGAAGCTATTTGTAACGGCTACTAATTAATAAACGGACGACATACACTTTGTATTGCCATGGGCGCCATCCATTATTTAGGTGGGAAAATGAATAATTTAACCTCGGCTTGCTCCTTCCTATTTAACAAAACTCTTCTCTCAGGTGTGGGGTAATGAAACTTACTCATGCCAACTCTTTGCAATAATTGTCGTGGAAAATACAACACTGGACCATATTGGCTTGATACATGCAGAAATAAAAGATGATCGGTAATTAATTCGTATAATATCCACAATTGAGACTTTGAACATTTACACTAGTACTGACGGCTAATCTTGCTAATGACGAGGACTTGTAGACAGTTGTAATACATGTTTCGATGATCAGCGTTGGTGTATGCATAACTCCTGTTATGTCTTGGAGTCTGGATAGTTGGCTGACTTCGTGGCTGTTGGACTCCGGTCTTCTTCCATTTTCCGACAAAACACTGATTATATTGTACTGTATGTACAGCTTATATCAAGTACTTAAATAATCGAACCACATGTTTTCTAATATAACATATGACTGATAATGCCACTGAGAGTATCTGTAACTTCGACAGAAGTGTTGAGAATGAGTGAATCAATACTGACGACTCACTTCTGCCCACCGAAGGACAATAATGGATACCATTGCTTTCAATTTACAGATTATATAGGTGTCTCTTGTTGTTTACCAAATCTCCCCTTTTTCAGCACAATACACATTCATCAGGCCTTAATTGCTTCAACCAGTTGACCTGTGACGGACTTGCGACATGATGAGTGATTTATATCTCCATTAAGATACAATGAGCCTCGTAAGCTCTATTCAATATAGTGGCGGGTGACATAAACTCCCTTGTAGGCCTTCTTAGATTTCCAGTCCTCAGGATTTATGGTATGAACCAACCACTCGTGGTATTGTCAGATCCAACTCGAGAAACAGTTTTGTTGAGACAGGTGGCGACAGCCCGTGCCTTCAAATAAACTTGAAAAGAGAGGGTTTGCTCATTGTAATGGCCTAGTCCAGTGTCCGTCATTCTAACTATACATTCTAACTAAACAATACGCCCAAAGTCCCATAAATTACATTTCCTTAAGATATAGATACAATCTGAGAATAATGAAATGGTCACCATCCCTTCTCCGGACACGAATAAGTAAACATACATCAAACTTGACATAAACGTCACAATAAAGGAACCCTTGTAATAAACATGCAATGCTTGATCCTCGTATTATTGTAATGGATCACATACCCATTATAGTAATTAAGGCCCTTGTAATAAGACTATAGAATGTTGATTTTTTATGAGATCCTGGGTGTACAGAATCATTTCGTATGATATAAGTCATCGTATGTTTAGGGAATATGAAAATGAAAATCCACAGCCTGCTTCCAGTCTCCGACTGGGTCAGGAATGGAATGAATGAAGCCCCCATCTAGCGGCGAGGATATGAATTGTGCCGGCTGCCGAGGCCTGACGAACTCCTCTGGGGCAATGATGATGATGATGATAATTGTTGTTTTAAGGGGCCTAACATCTAGGTTATCGGCCCCTAATGATCTGGGTGATAGCGAAGATGATAATGAAACGGAAACCAGAACGAAAATTAAGTGAGACGGAAAATACTTACAAAAAGGAACTCGGATTGACACGACTCACAAAATGTTCTTACAAAAGGGAATTTAGAACGAAAAGATTCACAAAAGGAATAGATGGAAAAATACCCACAAAAGGAAGGCTATTTTCAAAATACGTACAAAATGCAATGTAGCGTCGAAATACTTACAAAATGCAACTGAAATTCAAAATACTTACAAAATGCAAATGAGATCGAAAATACGTACAAAATGCAATTGAGGTTCAAAATACTTACAAAATGCAATTGAAATTGAAAATACACAATGCAATTCAGATTGAAATAGGCCTTATCCCAGTTCCAATCCAAATTATTCACAAAGTGCAATCGAAATTCAAAATACTTACAAAATGCAATTGAAATTGAAAATGCTTACAAAATGTACGATGATTCCAACGACTCATGTGGATTGACAATACTTACAAAAAGCAATTTAGATTGAAAATACTTGACAAAATGTAATTTAGATTCAAAATACCCACAAAATGCAATTGAGAATCAAAATATGTGCAAAATGCCCCCAAACAAAATGCAATTTAGATTCAAAATTCGTGCGAAATGCGGTTTTGGTTGAAAATACTTACAAAATGCAATTGAAATTCAAAATACTCACTAAAAGGCCCCGCAACCTGCATTGAAAGACTTACTAAAAAGCAATTTAGATTGTCAATCTTTACAAAATGCAATTGAGGTTGAAAACAATCGCGAGATGTAATTTAGATCGAAAAAACTTACAAAATGCAACATAGATCAAAAATGCCTTAAAAATCGATAAAAGGGAATTTAGATACACGGTGATTCGAGTAACAAAAACAGTGCGGGAATCTGAAAGAGAAAAGGAAATAGAAGGAAAAGAGGAGAGGGGAGGGGAGAGAGGAGAAGGTCCGCCCCAAAGGGAAGGGACAAAAGGGGAAAACGGACCCAGCTCAGGATCCCTCGGGGTCGCCAACGCCCGAACTCACCAGCCGTGAGCCCCTGAGGGTGTAGCATTATCGACGGTGCACCAGAAGTGGTGGGGCTACATACACCCTGCCTCCTTAAGGGCCTTGAGCACAAGGCAGGAGGTAAAAGGAAAAGAACAAGAAGGCTGACCCCTCACAGAAGGAGGGTATCAGGAAAGATGAGACAAGGGCCAATTAAGGCGGGAAAGGAAGAGACTCCCTAGGCCTCGGATACCCTAATACCGTCGGGGTCGGAAGAGAACAAGAGTTGACCAAGGAAGGTCGACAGGAAAGAAGAAAGAGAGGAGCCCGGCACAAGTAAGTGGAAGCAATGCCGGACTCAGCTGGGGCCCCGTGGTCGCCAACCCACGCCCACAAGATGTGAGCCCCTGGGGGTCTGGGGCAATGATTTAATGAAGGACAGATGAAATGAAATGATTGTGGAGAGTGTTGCTGGAATGAAATGTTGACAGGGAAAACCGGAGTACCCGGAGAAAAACCTGTCGGCCTCCGTTTTTTCCAGCACAGATCTCACATGGAATGACCGGGATTTGAACCACGGACCCAGCGGTGAGAGGCCGGCGTGCTGCCGCCTAAGCCACGGAGGCTTATGTTTAGGGAATATACCGTATGTAAAACGGTTATTTTCCCGTGTAAGTGAAATGTCCAGTTAGTTCAAGGTTTTATTATTTTCAGATTCTGAAGTGAACTTAATGTTTGGGTCCAAAGAATTCATATTAGTTAGAAAAGTATCGATACTAATAATATATTTATTAATAACGATAAATATATCATTAAATATCATCCCCATATTTCAAGACCAGGAAATGTATTGAAAATGAACTGTTGTTCTAAATAGTCGATTTAAATATTGTGATGCGACTAACCTCTACTACACTGCCCTGAAGCCTCTCGCAGACGACCACTGTGACACCGTTCTGTGTAGATTTCCTGCCATAGTAGAACACTTGTACCCCTCACCGATATCCTTGGCCTTGGCTCCTGCCCATTTCGTCTCCTGTTCACATGTTATGTCTGTCGATCGACTCTTCAGGCCAGCTGCTAGGTCACGGCTTCGACCTGTGAGCGTCCCGATGTTGATGGTCGCCAGAAGTAGGTGTTGGACTCGCTTCTTTAGCCTGCTCCGTCCATAAGCAGGAAGCCCTCGCTCATTTCCCACGTCGTCCGGGCGATGACGACGCGCGGCGCCTGTGGGGGACGCCCTAGCATTTATCCGCATATTCAAAGTTCGTACTGGCATGATCATTTGATGCGACGAAAAAAAAAAAAGATCCAACCGGTGTGTCGCTCCACCTGTCGATGGTAATTGAAAGCCGCTCCTGACATGGAGAACAGACGCCGTTGACAGCCGCTCCTAACCTGGATTACAGACGCTGCCTGACGGATTTTAGTGGCATTTCCTCCACAAAGGGACCATCACCCCACCTAAAGAAGTTCCTCCGCCCGAAGCCGTTGGCCACTTTAGGTAGTCAGGTTATTTACCGCCGCCCAACACTCGGCTTTAGCGATTTTCCAGCTGGGTGCCAAGCCAGCCAACCGTCTTCCTTTCTCATTTCGGACGTGGGACCGGACAATGGCGGATAATAATAAAGGATTAAATTAAATTAATTGGTATTCTGCCCGAAGGCAGGTCCGAGCCTCCGAAGAGGCTACCCCCAGCCGGAGTTTACTTGCGGTAGGGTGGCCAGGGCCCTTCCGATCCTCCTTTTGTTGGCCAACAGCGCGCAGTACCTAGAACCGGCACACCATCCAAGTTCCGACTGCGCCCAATGTTGCGTAACTGCGGAGTTCTCGTGGTATCCGGTGTTTCTACACGGCTAGGCCGTTCTATTAAAAAAGCTTCATATAAAATTTGCTATCAATATAAAAGATAATATAAAAGGTAGAAATCACCAGCTACTTCAAGGAGAAATGTAATTGAAATTCAGAAACCTCACAAAAAAGGTACCCCTGCATTCAAACACTTTATAAAAAGCAATTTAGATTGTCAGTCCTACAAAATGCAATTGAGGTTGAAATTACTTTGCAAAATGTGGTGTCTGTCTGTTAGGTAGTCAGCCCGAAGGCTGGTTGGATCCTCAAAAAGTACCGCCGTTACGTTATGTGAGTAGATACCCACAAAAACCCAAGGCAGCACTATTTTGAGGCGTTCTAGGCAAGAAGAGGAGTGAGGTAGTTTGCCATTGCTTTCCTCACTGAGTCAGAACAGTAGTCCTAACCCTATGAGTTGAACCTTTCACATGTACAGTCAAAATATTCACAAAATGAAATTTAGATATAGTCAAACCCAGGTTAAATAAGTTACTAAAAACCAACATGGCCGCCACATTTAGAGTTGCCAACCTACATGATTTAACACCAAAAAGTCACCACTCACACCCATGTAACAGGTACGGTATCGCAAATGATCCACACTTAATAAATACCTTCTTACGAAAATACACTGCGCATAAAGTTGTGAGGCAGTCCTCGCTCAAGTTGGGACATCTTGGTCATCAGTCCTCAACAGTCACTTAAGCAGTATTATGGTAGTGAAGTTAATGTTAACTTAAGTTAGCTCTTCTACATTGCCTTTCATGATGATGATGATGATGATGATAATTGTTGTTTTAAGGGGCCTAACATCGAGGTTATCGGCCCCTGACGAAATGAAATGACGTGAAATGGAAGGATGAAGATAAAAAACAGCTCACTGCTATGGATAAAACGAAAATGGTTTAGATAACATATAGACAGTGAGCCCCAACAATTATGCCTTATGTAGCAGGAAAAATACTTAAAAAAAGGAACTCAGATTGAAACTACTCACCAAATGGAGAGCGGTAATACGTACATAAGTGAATTTCGATCGAAAATACTCACAAAAGGAATAGATTGAAAAATACGCACAAAATGTAGGATAAGTCCAAAATACGTACAAAATGCAACGTACAGTCGAAATACTTACAAAATGCAAGTGAAATCAAAATATTTACAAAATGCAAATGAGATTGAAAATAGGCACAAAATGTAATGTAGATTCAAAATACCCACAAAATTGCAATTGAGACTTAACTACTTGAACAAAGCGGGGTAGATTGAAAATACAAAATGCAATTGAAATTCAAAATACTCACAAGAAGACCCCCCTATATTGAAAGACTTACTAAAAAGCAATTTTGATTGGCAATCCTTACAAAATGCAAGTGAGGTTGAAAAACACTCACAAAATGCAATTTAGATCCAAAAACTTACAAAATGCAACGTAGATTAAGAATACCTACAAAAAGGTGTGGGAATCTTAAAGACAAAAGGAAATATAATGAAAGGCGGAGAGGAGAGGAGAGGAGAGGGGAGAGAGGAGAGGGTCCGCCCCAAAGGTAAGGGACAAAAGGGGAAAAACGAACCCAGCTCAGGAATCCCTCGGGGTCGCCAACTCCCGAACTCACCAGCCGTGAGCCCCTGAGGGTGTAGCAATATCCTGGGTGCACCAGAAGTGGTGGAGCTACATACACCCTGCCTCCTTGAGGGCCTTGAGCACAAGGCAGGAGGTAAAAGGAAAAGAAAAAGAAGGCTGACCCCTCACAGAAGGAGGGAATTAGAAAAGATGAGACAAGAGCCAATTAAAGCGGGAAGGGACTCCCTAGGCCTCGGATACCCTAATACCGTCGGGGTCGGAAGAGAACAAGAGTTGACCAAGTGAGGTCGACAGGAAAGAAGACGGAGAGGAGCCCGGCACAAGTAAGTGGAAGCAATGCCGGACTCAGCTGGGGTCCCGTGGTCGCAAACCCACGTCCCACTAGATGTGAGCCCCTGGGGGTGGGGATTTCCTTTCAAACCATCATATAAAATACATAAGTACAGAAACAGAAACATTAATACCTACTCGTTGTTGTTGTTTTTTTAGTTTTGCTGGGGAGCTATAGATGAACATGTGCTTTTCTTCTTATAGGCTATAATTTAAAATTGGTCCAAAAATGCAGACCTTTCTGTTTGTTAGATGAATGTTCAGGGAAGAATTCAGGAGTAGGAAAAAACATAGTGGGGTAGTTATTTGTTTATTATTTCATTATTTTTGTAAAGTGCTAATTTGCTGCATGTATAGGCCTACATACATGGAGGCAGAATTGAGACAAACTGCTGAAAACCTCATGGCAATGCCCCATTGAGATGCACAAAGATGATATAGTGGATAATACTGCAATGGAATGGTATAATGTAGTTGTTGATTGATTGATTGATTTTGAGGCTTTGCGACATCATGGTCATGTAGAGCCGTGTACTTGGGTGTGAGTGGAATTTGTCTGATAACCTGTGTTATTTGTGATGGCTGTATTAGTGTGTGCATTTGTAATTCAGATGAGGATTGGGAAGGAGGCGGCCATGCCTTAAGTTAGGAACCATATCGGCATTTGGCTGGAGTAGAAGTGGGAACCACGGAAAACCACTTCCAAGATGGCTTAGATGAGAATCGCACCCTCCTCTTCCCAGTTTTGCCTCACGAGGCTCATTGTATCCTGTTCCAGCCCTCAGGCCAAAATTAAAATTTCTTGGCAGAGCCGGGAATCAATCCTGGACCGACTGCCAAGAATGCTAGCCGCACAGACCGAGATGGTCGGTAGGACTCTCTCCTGACCTCTCATCACATTAAAAGCCACTTGCAGATAACAAAAGGCATTTCCCAAGGTTAGTCCCCCCCAAAAAAATACAGTCAGTCTGAAAGACTAGACGTTATATCATTTCAAATGACGCATGCTACAAATGCTACACATGTTAGAAAAGCTCAGGAGGGCTTCTCGCTTCGCTCGAAGTCCCAGGACTCATTCAACAGACTCCATTATCCATTAACTTAGGCTTCCCGCGCGGGCACCTCTTTAAGGGTCACCCTGTATTTGAGTCTGACATCTTTTACAACTCATTAATGATGATGATGATGATAATTGTTGTTTTAAGGGGCCTAACATCTAGGTTATCGGCCCCTGATGGTTTGGGTGATCGTGAAGATGAAAAAGAAAAGCGAACTTAAAACTAAAACTAACTACTAACCTACATACTAGAAGAAATGGAAAATTAAAGGAGAATAAGGCAAATAAAAGGACAGAAGGAAAAGAAATGCCCTCAACCCTCGGAGAAGGCGGATTGAGGGACTTGGAAGGAAGGAGAGCCATGAAAGGCATATAGGAAAGTGAAAGAGGAGAGGGTCCGCCCCAAAGGTAAGGGACAAAAGGAGAAAACGGACCCAGCTCAGGAATCCCTCGGGGTCGCCAACTCCCGAACTCACCAGCCGTGAGCCCCTGAGAGTGTAGCATTATCTAGGGTGCACCAGAAGTGGTGGGGCTACATACACCCTGCCTCCTTAAGGGCCTAGAGCACAAGGCAGGAGGTAAAAGGAAGAGAAAAAGAAGGCTGACCCCTCGCAGAAGGAGGGTATCAGAAAAGATGAGACAAGGGCCAATTAAGGCGGGAAAGGAAGAGACTCCCTAGGCCTCGGATACCCTAATACCGTCGGGGTCAGAAGAGAACAAGAGTTGACCAAGTGAGGTCGACAGGAAAGAAGACAGAGAGGAGCCCGGTACAAGTAAGTGGAAGCAATGCCGGACTCAGCTGGGGCCCCGTGGTCGCCAACCCACGCCCACAAGATGTGAGCCCCTGGGGGAACAACTCATTAAGAGTCACCCATTATTTGAATCTGATATCTCGCAAACTTATTTAAGGGTCACCCTGTATTTGAATTGAATCAAACATACTGTACACCTCGTTAAGTGTCACCCTGTAATTTGCTCTGACATCCTGCACACCTCTTTAGGAGGCACCCTGTATTCTTATCTGGCATCTTGTATATCTCTTTAGAAGTCACCCTGTATTCTTGTGTGACATCTTGTACACCTCTTTAGGAGTCACCCTGTATTCTTGTCTGACATCTTGTGCACCTCTTTAGGAGTCACCCTGTATTCTTCTCTGCCATCTTGTACACCTCTTTAAGAGTCACCTTGTATTCTTATCTGGCATCTTGTATATCCCTTCAGGCGTCACCCGGTATTCTTGTGTGACATCTTGTACACCTCTTTAGGAGTCACCCTGTAATCTTGCCTGACATCTTGTGCACCTCTTTAGGGGTCACCCTGTATTCTTCTCTGCCATCGTGTACATCTCTTTAAGAGTCACCTTGTATTCTTAATTGGCATCAGGTATATCTCTTTATGAGTCACCCTGTATTCTTATCTGGCATCTAGTACTGTATTTTGCTCTGACATCCTGCACACCTCTTTAGGAGGCACCCTGTATTCTTATATGGCATCTTGTTTATCTCTTTAGAAGTCACCCTGTATTCTTGTGTTCGCTTCGCTCAAAGCCCCAGGTTGCTCGACGCCCCAGGACACTTTCAACAGACTCCAATAACAATTATGCCCGTTGCTCACGGTAAAATGTTTCATAAAATTTATTTTACAACTAATTTTATAAAAATTTGACGAAAGCAAGCTGTGTTGTTCACGGTAAAATTATTTTATAAAATCCGTGGATGTATCAGGATCGCCATCTACCGATAAACTTCTGAACCAAGAATCAGCTGTTCAACACACATTGGTTTGAGAGTATGGCTCCAACAAACAAAGCAAAAATTGCAAAAATTGCTGCTTTAGCTACACTTATATGTCGTACAGTGGTAAAAAGGAAGAAAAGATATGCTAGGAAGTCCTGGACTCGGGAATGGATAAAAGGAAGAGAAGAGTAGAGGAATGTTGTCCTTGATCGAAAATGAGTTGAGGTTAGAAGATTATAATTCATATAGGAATTTTCTAAGAATGGAGGAAAGCAGTTTAAAAAAACTCCTAGATCTTGTTGGTCCCAAAATTATTCGACAGGACACTAACATGATGCAAGCCATTTCTCTTGAAATGAGACTGCAAGTGAGTTCGAAGCCCGTTTATCTTCGCCTTAACATCAGCCTGGATTGTGTTCGGTTGAATTTGTGAAACATATTCGGCGATTGAGATTTCTGTCTCCCTTCTTGCATTTCTATTGTGGTATATGGGCGTTTTAACCTCATACAAACACTGATATTTCTGGTACTCGTCCAGTAAAACACTAACAGCTTCCTTAGCCCAGCCGGAGCTTGCCATTTTCGAAGTGTTAGTTTACAAGCGAGCTTCACAATCTTCTCACCACGTGGCGCCAGCATCATCTTCATGTCAGCTTCCCTGATTGGTTCGTTTCGTAAAATTAATTTTACGGAATAGAACATGTCCTATTTTATGGAAAGTTTTATCAAAGGTTTTATAAAACTTGAATTTGACCGTGAGCAACGGGCATTAGCTTTTGCTTCCCGCGTGGCTGCATGACGTCACGCACTCGCTTCCCGCGCGGCTGCATGACGTCACTTCCGTCTCCATAACGCATAACGTTGGACCCAAGCATAACGACGAAGTCGACAAGATCATTTGAAATGATAAAAGTAAGAATTCACTGACAATTTGATGAGTTGATTACAGGCGTCGGAAGGCAATTTTTAAATTACAATCTTCTAGGTTTATTATTGGTGTCCAGGCATTATTATTCAAACTATAATATGATGATTGATGATGATGATGATAATTGTTGTTTTAAGGAGCCTAACATCGAGGTTACCGGCCCCTGATGAAATGAAATGGCGTGAAATGAAAGGATGAAGTTAAAAAACAGCTCACTGCTATGGATGAAATGAAAATGGTTTAGATAAAATAGACAATGAGCCCCAACAACTGTGCCTTATGTAGCAGGGAAAATACTTACAAAAAGGAACTCAGATTGAAACTACTCACCAAATGGAGAGAGGTAATACGTACATAAGGGAATTTCGAACGCAAATACCCACAAAAGGAATAGATTGAAAAATACGCACAAAATGTTGGTTAAGTCCAAAATACGTACAAAATGCAACGTACAGTCGAAATACCTACAAAATGCAAGTGGAATCAAAATACTTACAAAATGCAAATGAGATTGAAAATACGCACAAAATGTAATGGAGATTCAAAATACCCACAACATTGCAATTGAGACTTAACTACTTGAACAAAGCGGGGTAGGTTGAAAATACAAAATGCAATTGAATCGGTGATTGGTAAAAGGAAAAATGTCCAATTTTTGCAAAATTGACCTGAGATATACAATTTGCTCGCGATTCATCGACGCGTCGATTGGTAGAAGAAGGAAGAATGTCCATGTAAACCCCAGGGAACAGCAGGCCATCGTATTTTCGGGTGAGTGGAAAAGGGAAGATTGTCCGGACTTTCGTCTTTGTTCCACTAACTGCCGTGAACAGTGCCACCATTCGGGAGGTGCACGCAGCGCCGTCGTTCGAGGAGCTAGTGTTCTTCTGTTGGATCAGTTATTCACTGCCATTTGCGATTGCTGGTAATAAACAGCGAGTTTGAAAGGATTATAGTGACCAATAGCATTAAAATGAGCGGAAGTGACGATGAAATGCGACCAAGAAGAAAAGGCATTAGAAATGCTGCTGATTATAGCAATGAGAAACGCAAGAGAGCCAAATCATTGGGCCAGCAAAACATTACTTCGCAAGGTGTTGTTGTACCGCCAAAAACTACTGGACCTCAATGTCGGTAAGTACAGTGTAGTTTCGTTACTTCAACAGCATCTATGACTCAGTGGTGTTAAAAACTCAGTTATTTTGGAAGAGTTGGTTACCGTTATGTGTGATAATGTTGTTTAGTCATATGTATGTGACTAGGCCTATATTTCATAGAGTGTTATCAATGAGGACCGTCCCGGGGTAGCATTCTAGCTCCTTGTTCTGGCGATCTGGATTCGATTCCCGGTACTGCCAGTAACATACAAAGCCAGTAGGTCCGAAACGGCATTGACCCGACACAAAAGCATCCCCGCATAACATAATGTTACAACAATCACTTGGATATAGTTTATACGTGCATAACCTTTACTTAGGCCTATATTTCCCTAATATGTTTCTCTTGTATGATTCTTGCAGTTGCCGAAAGAAGTGTTTTGACAAAATTACGGGGGAGGAGCAAATGATTACTATCTCTACAGTGTATGATGGAGAAAGAGACAGACTAGTATCTTACGGGACTGATAGAGTGTACGCCAGTAGCAAGAAGAAGAAGTAGAAAAGAGGAACCAAGATTTGTGAAAAAGGGTACATTTAAATTTTATGTTATGAAAGGGTCTGTGAAGTTGCCCGTTTGCCGTAATGCTTATTCAAGTTTACATGCTATAAGTGATGAGGCCATTGTTCGCTTAACAACACTACTCGTTAATGGTCATTCTCCAAATGATAATAGGGGACGACACCTCAATAGAGGAAATATTCTAAAACCAGACGTTATTGCCAAGATAGATGTCCCTTTGCCTTGTTTGCCTGTCCAAGAAATGTTTTTTTTTTAAGAAAACTCTTACTTTTTGTATTTGGAATTCATAACCTGAAGAATAACACAGGTCAGTTTTATTGCTACCATGAAGGTCAAGCTAATCGTGGTCCAAACGAGGTGTGGTTCATGTATGATTATTTACGTCGACTTCCTGACACGGTCCAAGAACTTCACATCTTTAGTGATTCCTTCCCTGGACAAAACAGGAACTACACTGTTGTTCGTCTTTTGATGTATCTCAGCATGATTGGAAAGTTTCAAACAATTCACCAATATTTTCCCATACGAGGCCAATCTTTCTTATCTTGTGACAGGGATATTTCTGTTATCAAAAGAGTGTTACGGAGTCGAGACAGGGTGTATTCAGTTGAACAGTATGTTGAAATTATAGTGAATTGTAGAAAGAAGCCTCATGCATTTCAAGCCAAAATCGTGGAATATGAAGATATACTTGATTTTAAGCAGTGGTGGCCGTCAAATTTCAAGAAAAGTTGTACTGCCTTGGACAGCCAAATGAAAGTAAAGTTCTCACTTGCAAGGTATAGACATTTAATCTATAAAGCACAGCTACCAGGTTACATATGTGCATCGGAGTTTATTGATGGACTAAACTTCAGATCCTTCAGGCTTCTTAAGAGACTAGAGACACCGACAGGTCCTGCAGACAAAGCATACAAAGAAGAAGTTCCTCTCAGCCGTATGAAAATCGAAGATGCTCAGAAAATCATCAAGTACATTCCTTCAGAGTATCAGGGATTTTATAATAATATTATTCATTGGTCGACAAGAAGTGATGAAAGTGATGATCAGTCTGATGTAAAAAATGATTAGGACAATGAAAGCAAAATAAATGATTTGATGTAAGGAATTGCTGTATTGTGTGGTATGTAAGCTAAGAAATATTATTTTATATCTGTTGTGAATGTATATGCAATAAACTAATTGGTTACTGTGACATAAACGAGGGTTTCTCTTAAAATAATTTTTAGTACCTTCAAAAAATTGAATTGTTGGGGAAAAGGAAGAATGTCCAAGCCTTTCTACCTCAAATTATTTTTTATCAGTGGTGAAAATAACCTCTATCTGACTGCCATAATCTTCATCCTGTGTAGCTTTACAACTATGCAATGTATCACAAAACTGCAGACGCAATATTTTGAATGTTGTTCAGTTTTTTCTAGTTTTCTCAAAACAGGGTAGCTTGGTCATTCTTCCTTTTTCCAATAACCGATTCAATTGAAATTGCTTACAAAATGTATGGTAGATTCAAACTTCTCATTAGGATGGACAATACTTACAAAATGCAATTTAGATCGAAAATAATTACAAAATGTAATTTAGATTCAAAATACCCACAAGATTGCAATTGAGACTTAACTACTTGAACAAAGCGGGGTTGGTTGAAAATACAAAATGCAATTGAAATTCAAAAATTCACAAAAGTCCCGGCCCGGATATTGAAAGACTTACTAAAAAGCAATTTAGATTGTCAATCCTTACAAAATGCAATTGAGATTGAAAAACACTCACAAAATGCAATCTAGATCGAAAATATGTACAAAATGCAACGTAGATTAAAAATACCTACCAAAAAATCGCTAGAAGGGGATTTAGATACACGGGGAACCAAGTAACAAAAACTGTGCGGGAATCTGAAAGAGAAAAGGAAATATAAGGAAAAGAGGAGAGTATTGGAGAGGAGAGGGGAGGGGAGAGAGGAGATGATGATGATGATAATTGTTGCTTTAAGGGGCCTAACATCGAGGTTATCGGCCCCTAATGATCTGGGTGAGAGCGAAAATGATAATGAAATGGAAACCAGAACAAAATTATCGAAGACGGAAAATACGTACAAAAAGGAACTCACATGGAGACAACTCACAATATGGTCCTACAAAAGGGAATTTAGAACGAAAAGTTGCACAAAAAGAATAGATTGAAAAAGACCCACAAAACGTAGGCTAGATTCAAAATACGTACAAAATGCAAAGTAGCGCCGAAATACTTACAAAATGCAACTGAAATTCAAAATACTTACAAAATGCAAATGAGATCGAAATTACGTACAAAATGCAATTGAGGTTCAAAATACTTACAAAATGCAATTGAAATTGAAAATACACAATGCAATTCAGATTGAAATATCCCAGTTCCAATCCAAATTATAAACAAAGTGCAATTGAAATTCAAAATACTCACAAAATGCAATTGAAATTGAAAATGCTTACAAAATGTACGGTAGATTCAAACGACTCATGTGGATTGACAATACTTACAAAAAGCAATTTAGATTGAAAATACTTGACAAATGTAATTTAGATTCAAAATACCCACAAAATGCAATTGAGAATCAAAATATGTGCAAAATGCCCACCAAACAAAATGCAATTTAGATTCAAAATTCGTGCGAAATGCGGTTTTGGTTGAAAATACTTACAAAATGCAATTGAAATTCAAAATACTCACTAAAAGGCCCGGCAACCTGCATTGAAAGACTTACTAAAAAGCAATTTAGATTGTCAATCTTTACAAAATGCAATTGAGGTTGAAAACAATCGCGAGATGTAATTTAGATCGAAAAAACTTACAAAATGCAACAGAGATCAAAAATGCCTTTAAAAATCACTAAAAGGGAATTTAGATACACGGTGATTCGAGTAACAAAAACAGTGCGGGAATCTTAAAGAGAAAAGGAAATAGAAGGAAAAGAGGAGAGGAGAGGGGAGAGAGGAGAAGGTCCGCCCCAAAGGGAAGGGACAAAAAGGGGAAAACGGACCCAGCTCAGGAATCCCTCGGGGTCGCCAACGCCCGAACTCACCAGCCGTGAGCCCCTGAGGGTGTAGCATTATTGACGGTGCACCAGAAGTGATGGGGCTACATACACCCTGCCTCCTTAAGGGCCTTGAGCACAAGGCAGGAGGTAAAAGGAAAAGAACAAGAAGGCTGACCCCTCACAGAAGGAGGGTATCAGGAAAGATGAGACAAGGGCCAATTAAGGCGGGAAAGTGAAAGACTCCCTAGGCCTCGGATAACCTAATACCGTCGGTGTCGGAAGAGAACAAGAGTTGACCAAGGAAGGTCGACAGGAAAGAAGAAAGAGAGGAGCCCGGCACAAGTAAGTGGAAGCAATGTCGGACTCAGCTGGGGCCCCGTGGTCGCCAACCCACAACCCACTAGATGTGAGCCCCTGGGGGGGGGGGGGAGAGAGGAGAGGGTCCGCCCCAAAGGTAAGGGACAAAAGGGGAAAACGGACCCAGCTCTGGAATCCCTCGGGGTCGCCAACTCCCGACCTCACCAGCCGTGAGCCCCTGAGGGTATAGCATTATCTAGGGTGCACCAGAAGTGGTGGGGCTACATACACCCTGCCTCCTTAAGGGTCTTGAGCACAAGGCAGGAGGTAAAAGGAAAAGAAAAAGAAGGCTGACCCCTCACAGAAGGAGGGTGTCAGGAAAGATGAGACAAGGGCCAATTACGGCGGGAAAGGAAGAGACTCCCTAGGCCTCGGATACCCTAATACCGTCGGGGTCGGAAGAGAACAAGAGTTGACCAAGTGAGGTCGACAGGAAAGAAGACGGAGAGGAGCCCGGCACAAGTAAGTGGAAGCAATGCCGGACTCAGCTGGGGCCCTGTGGACGCCAACCCACGCCCACTAGAAGTGAGCCCCTGGGGGTTATGATGATTGACACCATCCCCCACACGATAGAGGTAACTTAATTGGAAGGACTGACCCATAAATAAAAACGCCAGAGGATACTACCATTGGAACTAATAAGGAAGCCAAAGTTTAGAAAGGAAAACACAGGTATACCTTTTAACGACAACATCTATTAAAACACTTTCAATACATTTCACAACATATATATAAATATCAAACATGCAAATAAATATAAGGTGTAGATTACTTCGAAGCAGTAGTTTCAATCGTATGACCATTTGGAATGATATCAGATTCATTAAAAGACAGTATTCCCGTTATAGATACGTAGCCTATCTTTTACTTGCTTCTTGATAATTGTCAACTTGAAGATACGTCGGCTAAGGCAACCCCTCAAAATCCTGAATAGTCAATCTGGTCTGCAGATTCAATAATTATAACAAATACTCTTCCAGGATGTCATTAAATATCCCACTGAAGTTGGATAATGTCATACTAGACAAATAATTCACCGTATCTTGAATATTATATTTAAAATCAGAATTCACTTCTTGACCAGCATAAAAATCAACTCTCCTTTTATCATGGCTGCTACGATCTTCTTCTCTTTACCCAACAGCTGACTGTTGGTGGCCAAGCAACAACAACAAGATCCCATCCCGATGACAATTGCCGAGCGCGCCTAGCAAATAACTACATCACATTACTTTACTTATTTAAAAGAAATATTACAGCACACAGGTATACTACTAGTGCAAGGGATAAATACATTTACAAATAAAAATCAAAGTTAAAAACCCTGTTCACTGAGCCTAAATGAGTTGCCAACATCGAAAATAACCTAACAGATCTTATGACAACATATGCACCAAAATAAAAGATCACTTTCACTTTACCTTCTCGTAGAACCGGATTGATACTTACAAGTACGTCAGTTACAAATATATGAGGCGTGACCAACATAAAACGATGACCTTTCGAAGATTCCATTAATTAGCATAGCCAACAAATAAATAATATTATTAGGAACTTCAAAACCTCTATAATCACTTCACATCAACCTGCCACATAATTATCCGGTCACTAGTAATCCTTCAGTTGGTACACACGACATACAAGATATATAAGCTTTGCCTTTCAAAATTAAATATTAAAATTCAAAAAACTATTCCAATGTGTTTTAACGTTAGTAGGCTATAATTCTTCAAGTTTCGAGTAAGGAGTAACCACCAAATAGCCTAAGGCTATTGGTTTATAGCCTCAATGATTAGCTGCTACATTTAGCATGTGTCTTGCCCTCGTGAAAATCTTACACTCTCTCTATTATCGATAATAATCAACGTTGTTCTACTTTTGCGTTTTACAATTACCGAAGGCAAGGTTAAACAGTCACAAGTGTCAGACATGAAAGCTACAAGTTCGCAAGTCCACACCAGGGAGAGCATATATCGGCGAACAAACCGAGAATCCAAGTCGCTCCTGGCCTCTAGCGTCTCAGTTAGGTACTATCATACAGTGCAAATACTTGCAACTCAAATGTTCCTTCCTCTAGCTAGACCACTCTAGACATAAGCACAAGCGAGACGCGTCTAGCGAGCGGAAGGTCCTGCTTCAGTGCGCATGCGTCAGTGTTGAACAACCAAAGCTTTTTTCTCCGTGGCCAAAGTAACCGGAAGCTGCTTTATCAACTCAAATATGGCGCGGTAAATAAATATACAGGCGATGGTTGGCGATATGAAGCAATAAAGCATTCGCAAATATTTCCAGGATGGAAACTGTGATAACGACTGGCATTTATAGCAATCTATAAACTACATTAAGTCACGGAATGAAACTTCTTTAATGTGACGGTTCATTGTTTTCCACAATGATGAAGGCTACTGTGTAATAAAATTGTGGCGAGGAAGCCTTCTGTGATATTTTACTACGGTAAAATAATTATACTTTCGATGGAAAAGCAATTTTGGTCAGACAATTTATGATTAGACTGCACTTGTACATACTGTATCGAATAAATCGGTAGCGATATTTTTTCTGACAGAAATTCTATCATGGAGGTTATATATGGTATTGTTCAATTACGGTTTCAATAAAACTGTCCACTTTAAAGTATTTGCTGCTATATATACTGTAGATATTATGTATGACAATTATTTAGTGGTTTAGTTTTGTAATCTTCGACGCCACTGTTTAGAACCATTTTATACTGTGATACTGTACCTGATTGAGAAGGTTAGGTTTTGTTTAAGATGTTTTAAGGAACGTAACAAGTAGCTCATCTGTCCTTAAATGTCGGAGATGACAAATGCTAGATACACGTGTAACCGGTACTTAAAACTTTTGAGATAGGCCTAAGTATTAAGCATACAAAATGGTAGGCTCACTGGCATCACAGATCAAATCCTAGATTTAGGGCTGGAGCAGGGCCAGTAGAGTACGGTAGTTCCTGTAATAAGAAAGTTATGAAAAGAATGATATGTTGTATAGGCCTACAATGTAGATGCAATGGAGTCGAGTTGTAAATTCTGACCAGTTTTGCTCGTGCATTGAAAGTATTAAAAGAAGGTACTCTCTAGCCATTAATTTCAACAGTACAGTGCAGCATTCATTGTGTGTGGAAGTGGACAAACATGCAAGAACGAATATAATGCCCCAATAAAGAAACCCTTATTCCCTTCTTCATTTCACACCATGTCCTCTACAGTACCGTTCCAATAGTTCTGTCTTGCAGAAAGTCACCAAATACCAGTGGGTAGTTTATTAGCTGAGGAATAACCCACCCACCAAGGGAAGATGATTAAGAGAAGGAAGTAGATTTGGGATTGGAAAAGAAGGATAGAAAAATAGGAGGAGAGTCCCACAAAGTTAATAAGTTTAGCTTTAAACACACTTAAAGGTGGTTGCCACAGAAAATCCGCTTTCGGATACCTAAAATGAATAAGGACTTGGTCTAAGCTGACGAGAAACACCGATAGAACTTGGGCGGATTGCAACAGTGTGGCTTTCGTATGATCCCTCCCAAGCATATATAAAACTACTATGGGGAAGAGTGATGGTCTGGCAAGACTGAAAGGAACAAATTTATTATATGTCTTTTCAAAGAAATTGGGGTTTTCAAAATAATTCGAAGAATGCCAATGATTTAACTCAGGTTTGGTATTTTCAATTTCCAAAATTATGGAGTTCCGGTAAGGGCGACCAAGTGTCTCTAAGAAGGAAAATGATAAAGGATTATGCCTTATGGAGTAATCTTGGTAAGTGAACCAATGGTTGCATTGGAAAATGGCTAAGCTTTTACTCAGCGAGGAGCCGGCTAAAAGTTTAGACAAAAAGAAACACTTATCTTTTAGAAAACTGACCATAAGTTTTCGGAGAGAGTCTCCACAAGCAGGTAGCTGGCTTAGCGAGCTTTACTTGCCTTACTGGCCAATTAGAATTAGCTATTAAAGCTAAAAAGAACTTTAGTGAGGTGAAAATTAAGAGTTCTTGCTCAAATGCAACAAATGGTGAAAGCCCTATTAATGATTGAAATGTCATTGAGTGAGGAGAGTCAAGGAAGACAGGATTTTGCCTAAACTTTGTATTCGTAAATGAAAAAGCGAAAGAATACGCTTCATTTATTTACAATTCCAAGAAGTTTGAAGAAATTAACAATTATGTAATATAATTTTGACAAACATAGTTCATTTGAACTTTTTAACAAATGGGGTCGCAGACCTCTCAACATTAAAAGTTTGCTCAAGGCAATAGACAATTTACAAGGTTTCTAACCTTACATGTTTCTAAAATCTTTATAAGATTTAAACAAATAAACACTGAAACAATTAAAGTTTGAACGTGAATTGGAGTACAAAGAGTGTACCTTAAGAAATTCTTGAGAGAATGTTCTAGAGAAAGTGACAACTTCGAAAATGACAATAATAAAAACATGAAAAATAAGATAGAAGTTCCTACAACTTCTTATATTTAAACAGAATTACTATATGAGAATTATACAAAAGAGGGCAGGTCACTTACTGTGAAACCTGAAGAAAGTGAAAAGGAAAGTTCTAGACTTCCCAAGTTTGAGCAGGAGTCACTAGCCAAATGGGACAGTTTCCATTTCGTGAAACCTGAACATAACTCGCTCAAGAGTTTAAAGAATTGTTTTCCCTGATTATAGGAAAGGAACAATGTGATTTGAAACTTGTATCACACAAGCAATTATGCAGAATTTAATTAATGTTAAACTAGCAAAGTTGGAAGGGCACTTCGTGAGTGACGCCTTATAGAAAGTTACAATTTTATTAATAATGGTTGTTAGTAGAAGGTTGAGGAAAGATCATTGGGATATAGGATCAATGTTCATGGCCGTATTTAATGTAAACGGACGAGCGCGACGCGGTAGAAACGTGGAGCAAGCACTGGTTATCACTGTAGTCTATAAAGATGGATGCAAAGTTCACTATAGAAACACTGAAGTTTATGAGAAAGAAAGTTATTGCAATTATGGAAATAACTGATTGCACTATATAGGTGAGAGTCTATTTCTTGAAAAAGTTGTGATTTACAATTAAATGCGCCATAGAAAGTTCCAACGGGGGAAGAAAGTTCGCTATTGCAGTAATTTAAGGAAGATTCCTCATTTTAACTAGCATTTTCACAAGTGCGTGAACAATACTTGACGGCAAGACTCGCAGATAGAGTACAAGATCTCGAAGGTTCCAGAACGACCTTAGCAGAAAATGGGGTTGAGAAAATCCAACGGAGGAACTAGCTTTATAATTATAGACAGCGGGTATTAGATAATATCCCACGTAGCGAGAGGATTTCTCATTTGAATAGCTTAAGAAAAGCTCTTTTTTAGTAAGGTTGGCTTATACAAGCAAAAGCTCAACATGGCAAATCCCACGAAGAATGATTTTTGCCCCAAAGTAAATAATTTCTCACTGTCTATAAGTTATAATTAAAAGCACGTGGAAGTTAAAACCATGAAGATGAGGTTAAAACTTTTAAAATGGTACTTATCTTGATTTCATGTTGAAGCCGAAGTTTCCGTTGATGACTACCTAGCCAACATGGCGTAGAAGAGTGTGTGCCTCTTGGTTTGAGGAGGCTAGCTCGAGCGGAGCTTTGACTGACCGAGTCAACTGCAGACTGAGAAGTGAGAGCAGCTCAACGGAGCACGGAGGGGCCGAGGAAGGGGAAAAGAGTGGGGGGTAGGAGACAAAAGGAGAACATATAAACATTACCAACTTTAAAACAAAAAATTAATCTCTTGCTGAGCTGATCTTCTAAGAGTTGATAACAGATGATACTAGCGCAGCATGGTGAGTAAAGAAGTAGACGTAGTCCTCTTGCTCCAAGAGAAAATAGCTGGCGAAGGTAACAGGATCTGGTGGCCAAATGGATAAGTAAGTCCTCTAGCACCAGGAAGAGTTGAGGAGCTTCAGAGATTCGCTGCGAGGTGACGCTAGGTGGGTCACAGAAGTTATATATCTAGAACAGACTTATGAAGACATAAGAGATATGCCCAACAAGGAGAAAACAGATGATCACTGTTGGTGTTTGACAAAGAGGAAGGAAGAAATGAACATGCAAAGAGCAATAAAAATTATATCTCAGGTACCGTGTATTCAAAGAATACACCATACTGGGGGGGGGGGGGAGAAACACCAACAGAGAGCAAATAAACAGTTACACATTTAATGGAAGAGGAGCGATCAAAGACAGGGGTCTTGTAATCGAACCGTTAATGGTCAAGACTCTGACCACCCTGACTCTCCCATCTCTTCCAGGGTAACACTTAGTCACTCTACCGGAAGTCCAGACTAGAGGGGGAGAAACATCCCTAACCAAGACCAAGTCCCCCACTTTAATGTCGGGACTGGAAAGAAACCACTTCTGCCTCCGTTGCAAGGAAGTTAAATATTCCAAGTTCCATCTCTTCCAAAAAGAATTACGGAGGGCTTCAAGTTTACGCCAAACAATAGGTAAATTAAAATCCCTGTAAGAATTGGGAAGAGGAGGAGGGGCAGAAAGAGAAGTGCCGATAAGGAAGTGACCAGGGGTGAGTGGAAGTAGGTCATCAGGGTCATTGGAAAGTGGAGTTAAAGGGCGAGAGTTAACAACACCTTCAATCAGAACAGACAGTGAATTGAATTCTTCGTAAGTCAGAATTCGATTACCTAAGACTTTTCTTAAATGACGTTTAGTGAGCTTTACGCAAGATTCCCACCTACCACCATGATGCGGAGCGTAAGGAGGTATGAAGCGCCATTTGAAACCTTTTGAATAAGAAAAATTAGAGATTTGTTCCATGGCAGGAGAGGAAGTGAGAGCTTTCTTCCATAGGGAAGCTGCGCCCTGAAAGGTGGAAGCGTTATCAGAGAACATCTCAGAAGGAACACCACGCCTAGCAGTGAAACGAGAGACAGCTGATAAAAAATAAGAAGTAGAAGCATTCGTTACTAGTTCCAAGTGGATTGCGCCGGTAACCATGCAAACAAAGAGAGAAACATAAAGCTTACCAAACAATTTGCGTTTAGCTTCAGGAGAGTTTCGTTGATATTGGAACGGACCCATATAGTCCACGCCAGTTAAAGCAAATGGGCGTATAGGAGAAGAACGAAAAGAGGGCAGATCGCTCATTAATTGAGTATTGATTTTAGGTTTCGCTTTGAAACAAGGAATGCACTTATGAATTACAGAAGAAACTTCATGAATTCCATTTATAATCCAGTACTTTTCCCTTAAGAGGCAAAGCAGAGTACGTGTACCAACATGAAGATTACGGTAATGAAAGTCACGTATAATTAAGGAAGTTACGTGATGTTTGGAAGGCAAAATAACGGGATGCTTTTTGTCCTCAGAGAGTAAAGATTGCGAGAGCCTTCCACCTACCCTGAGTAACCCATGGTCATCAAGAAACGGGGCTAAAGCACGGAGACGGCTGGATTTGGGAAGATCTCTTTTAGAAGAAAGCAATGACAATTCAGAAGAAAAGGCTTCTTGCTGTGTCAGTTGTAAAACCTTAATGGTAGCGAGATTCAATTCATGATTGGTAAGGTGTGGTTTAGGGAGAAGAGGTTGGTCAACCACAAGATATTTCCATCTAAGGAGATAGGCGACAATTCGTAGTAATTTATGAAAAGAAGAATAGCGGGACAACAAAGGATGAGAAGCGTTGGAAACAAGACACGAAGCAATGGATAGAGGTACTTTAGCGTCAGGCAAGTTGGAGTTTGTAGCTGGGGGTTTAGAAGGCCATGAAGAAGATTCTTCGATTAGCCACGAGGGCCCGTGCCAGTACAATTGGGAAGCTGCCAATTGAGAGGGTAAACAACCACGAGAGATAATATCGGCTGGATTATCCGCACTGGGAACATGCCTCCATTGACATCCAGAAGAAAGAGTTTGAATTTTGGAAACCCTGTTTGCAACGAAAGTTTGCCAGTGAGAGGGGTTCTTGGCGATCCAAGAAAGGGCGATCATGGAATCGCTCCAAAGATAGATTTGCGAGAATTCGACTTTTAATACTTCCCGTAATTTCTTGACAAGTTCTGCAGCCATTAGTGCAGCGCACAGTTCGAGCCTAGGCAAAGTGATAGTTTTAAGAGGAGCGACCTTCGATTTGGCACAAACAAGGTTGGAAACTGGAGATCCATAGAGTGAATCGTGATAAACTAAATATGCACAGCAACCATAAGCTTTTTCGGAACTGTCCGCGAACACATGAAGGAAAAAAGATGCATTAGAATGAGAGCTGATTAAATTCCTGGGAATTTCAATAAGGGAAAGATCCAACAAATTGCTGCGAAACGAGAGCCAACGATTAAGAAAAGAAAGAGGGACAGTGTCATCCCATTCACATTTAAGCGACCACAGCTCTTGCATGAAGAGTTTGGCTATAACGATAACTGGGGCAAGGAATTGAAGTGGATCAAAAATTTTTGCAATTTCAGAGAGAATTTGTCTTTTTGTATTAGGAAGCTCTTCTGCAAGCGAAACTTTATAGATAAGAGTGTCAGTGCTAGTGCACCAGTGAACTCCTAGAGTTTTTATAGATTCGGAGTTTCCACAAATTTCGACAGAAGAAGGATCTACGTCTTCGATGGAAAACTGAGCGAGAAACTCAGGGGAGTTGGAGTTCCACTTATGGAGTGGGAAACCTCCATTCCTTAGTAATGCCTGAAGTTCTAAAGATACAAAAGAAGCTTCCTCCAAAGAGGGGAAGGATTGCAAATAATCGTCAACATAGAATGACGTAGTTAGTGCTTCAGAGGCTTTGGGGTTAAATAAATGACCATCTTGAGAGGCTAGCAAGTGTAGGGATCGGATAGCAAGGAAAGCAGAGGGTTTTAAGCCATAAGTAACCGTTTTCAAGCGAAATACCTTAATGGGCTTACTGGTTTCATCACGCCACAAGATTCTTTGAAGATCTCGTTGTTCTGGTTGAATTAACACTTGACGATACATCTGTTTTATGTCGGCTATGACAGCTATGGGAAATAATCGAATGTTTAAGAGTATAGCAGATAAATCTGATTGAATAGCAGGCCCAGAATAAAGAGTGTCGTTAAGGCTGTTGCCATTAACGTCGGGTGATGAACCATTGAAAACAACTCGAATTTTATCTTTTACAAGAGGGTTTTTCCACACGGGATGATGATTTAAATAAACCGTTTCAATTGGGGGGTGCAATTCATCATCAGATTTGTTAACAACTTCCATATGATCTAATCTTTCATACTCATCCATGAAATCAGTGTACTCTTGTTTAACAAGAGGTTCCTTCTTGAATTTGCTCTCGATAGCAAAGAGAGCTTTTCGAGCTTTAGGCTGAGAATTGATAAGTTTAGGAGGATTATTTAATCTTGGCATTTGAACGACGAACCGGCCATCAGAAGAACGAGTGGTGGTGTTCAAAAAAAGTTGCTCACAGAATTCATTTTCTGAAGAGGTTACATTAGGAGAATCAATAGTTTCAAGTCTCCAGAACTGTTCCAGGTCAGTATTGGAGAAGTAACATTGCGATGCGGGTTGAGGAGAATAATGGGGAAGTTGTCCCGTGACGATCCATCCAAAATTAGTGTCTCTGGCGACCACGTTTGAGGATAACTTACGAACCTGTTTACGTAGGCAATTCCAGAAAACATTGGCACTAAAGTGTATGTCAATAGGGTTCTGCATATTAAAACAAGGATCGGCTAGCCTTTAATGCGAGGGAATGTTTAACCCTGAAATATCCACAGAGTGACTTGGAGTGTCTTCTCCAATGCTATTAAGAATTAGACAATTAAGTTTAAGAAAGTTGTTTCTATGACAAGTATCTCTTATAGTTAGCTTTGAGAATTGCAAAGCTTGCGATTTTGAGCTGTTGATGCCCGACACGTTGATAGAAGTGGGGTTTACAGGTAGGCCTAGTTTTCTAATCAAGGAATTGGACACAAAATCATGAGTTGCCGCTGAGTCTAGAAGACCGCGTGCACGGACCCAGTTGCCAAAGTTATCCTGAACTTCGATTTGGACAGTGGACAACAATACTTGGGCACTGCGTATGGACTTGGCATTTTGAATATACGATGAAGCATTAGAGCTGTTAGCACTGTCATTTTTCGGAGAAATAGATGCTGTCGATGACCTTGCCTGATCATGACGATGTAGCAAAGTATGATGAGCCTTTTCACAATGGTAGCAAAGTCTTGTGGACTTACAGTTAGAAGCAGAATGCGTGGGCGCTAGGCAGTTGAAACAATGTTTGTTTTGAGCGACTAATTTTCGTCTGTCGTCGACTGACATTTCTTTAAAAGATTTGCAGAGGTATAGGGCATGGGGATCTTTACAAAGTATGCACTTTACCGGTTCGTTTAAACTTTTGCGAGGTTCGCTTTGCGTGTTTAGAACAATAGAGCTAGCAACACGACGTTCACTAGACCTGGTTGGGTAACCAGTAGTGTTTGATTTAAATTTGGATGAGCTGGACCCGGGTTTTTGGGTATTGGACGCTGAGCGTTCACTTTTGGATTTGATGGACATTAATTCGAATTTGGAACTAGGAGATGAAGGTTCACTTTGATTAGCTAGAGCGGTTAAAAGTTGGCATCTAGCGTTTATGAAAGTGACTAAATGCTCGTAAGAGTAGTCGTCTTCTTTAGAAAGTTCAATTTCCCAAGCTTTGAGGGTAGCAGCATCAACTTTAGAGACTACTAAATGTATTAGGAAAGTATCCCAATGTTCAGTAGGTTGATCTAATTGGGACAAAGCTTTAACGTGGAGTTGGGTAGTGTCAATTAAAGTACGCAAACTAGTGACGTCATTGTGCTGTGACGCAGGTAGGTTAAATAGAGCCTTAATATGGCGTTGAATACGTAAACGTAAATTTCCATATCTTTCTTTTAATAAATTAAAGGCAATGGGGTAATTTTCGGCACGCAGAGGAAGTGCTTCGACCAACTGCAAAGCTTGACCTCGGAGGATAGATCTCAAGTAATGAAACTTGTAAATGACTTGAATGTCTTCATTGTCATGAACAAGGGAGCAAAATAATTCATAGATAGAATCCCAAGCAGATTCATCTCCAGAAAAATGGGGTAAATCAATTTTCGGTAAAGTTGGTTTGGGCTTGTGAGTGCCCTCACGGAACGAAGTTTGTGGTTCGTGAAGGGAACCAAGAACAGAAGCGTCCTTTTTCTGCTCCTCTTCGAGTTGGCGTATTATTTTGAAAGCAGAACCTATGCCTTCGTAATATAGGTTTTCTACTTCGACACGATCTTCTGTTTGATTAAGCATGCAAGTTTCTATTTCAGTTTGAATGTTACAGTAGTTTTCATATGAACGTTCAAAATCCTTTACACGATGTTTCAACAAGTCTAATTGCGCGTCTGAGGGATCTAATTCTTTTATGTACCTTCTGAATCGGGTAATTTGCCCTTTATAGGATGCTCGTTTAGAAGTAAGTTTTTCATCCTTATCCTTATCAGTGGGAGCCATATTAAAGAAGGTAGATGAAAATGTAACTCACGAAACTGTGGAACCTTGGAAATGCTGTCAAGCTGGCGGCAGCGAATGAGTAGAAAGAATGGGACACACCATAGGAGACAGGAGCGGCCTCTTTCCCGTTCACAGGCTTTGCACGATGTGGTTATAGCTGAAATATTCAACACAGATATTAGAAATATGCAAAGTATTGTCAAATGACACTTTTTTAAAAAGAGAAAAGAAAAAATGGGCTCTCCCGGGTTTCTGGTACCAATTTTTGGGTAGTTTATTAGCTGAGGAATAACCCACCCACCAAGGGAAGATGATTAAGAGAAGGAAGTAGATTTGGGATTGGAAAAGAAGGATATAAAATAGGAGGAGAGTCCCACAAAGTTAATAAGTTTAGCTTTAAACACACTTAAAGGTGGTTGCCACAGAAAATCCGCTTTCGGATACCTAAAATGAATAAGGACTTGGTCTAAGCTGACGAGAAACACCGATAGAACTTGGGCGGATTGCAACAGAGTGGCTTTCGTATGATCCCTCCCAAGCATATATAAAACTACTATGGGGAAGAGTGATGGTCTGGCAAGACTGAAAGGAACAAATTTATTATATGTCTTTTCAAAGAAATTGGGGTTTTCAAAATAATTCGAAGAATGCCAATGATTTAACTCAGGTTTGGTATTTTCAATTTCCAAAATTATGGAGTTCCGGTAAGGGCGACCAAGTGTCTCTAAGAATGAAAATGATAAAGGATTATGCCTTATGGAGTAATCTTGGTAAGTGAACCAATGGTTGCATTGGAAAATGGCTAAGCTTTTACTCAGCGAGGAGCCGGCTAAAAGTTTAGACAAAAAGAAACACTTATCTTTTAGAAAACTGACCATAAGTTTTCGGAGAGAGTCTCCACAAGCAGGTAGCTGGCTTAGCGAGCTTTACTTGCCTTACTGGCCAATTAGAATTAGCTATTAAAGCTAAAAAGAACTTTAGTGAGGTGAAAATTAAGAGTTCTTGCTCAAATGCAACAAATGGTGAAAGCCCTATTAATGATTGAAATGTCATTGAGTGAGGAGAGTCAAGGAAGACAGGATTTTGCCTAAACTTTGTATTCGTAAATGAAAAAGCGAAAGAATACGCTTCATTTATTTACAATTCCAAGAAGTTTGAAGAAATTAACAATTATGTAATATAATTTTGACAAACATAGTTCATTTGAACTTTTTAACAAATGGGGTCGCAGACCTCTCAATATTAAAAGTTTGCTCAAGGCAATTGACAATTTACAAGGTTTCTAACCTTACATGTTTCTAAAATCTTTATAAGATTTAAACAAATAAACACTGAAACAATTAAAGTTTGAACGTGAATTGGAGTACAAAGAGTGTACCTTAAGAAATTCTTGAGAGAATGTTCTAGAGAAAGTGACAACTTCGAAAATGACAATAATAAAAACATGAAAAATAAGATAGAAGTTCCTACAACTTCTTATATTTAAACAGAATTACTATATGAGAATTATACAAAAGAGGGCAGATCACTTACTGTGAAACCTGAAGAAAGTGAAAAGGAAAGTTCTAGACTTCCCAAGTTTGAGCAGGAGTCACTAGCCAAATGGGACAGTTTCCATTTCGTGAAACCTGAACATAACTCGCTCAAGAGTTTAAAGAATTGTTTTCCCTGATTATAGGAAAGGAACAATGTGATTTGAAACTTGTATCACACAAGCAATTATGCAGAATTTAATTAATGTTAAACTAGCAAAGTTGGAAGGGCACTTCGTGAGTGACGCCTTATAGAAAGTTACAATTTTATTAATAATGGTTGTTAGTAGAAGGTTGAGGAAAGATCATTGGGATATAGGATCAATGTTCATGGCCGTATTTAATGTAAACGGACGAGCGCGACGCGGTAGAAACGTGGAGCAAGCACTGGTTATCACTGTAGTCTATAAAGATGGATGCAAAGTTCACTATAGAAACACTGAAGTTTATGAGAAAGAAAGTTATTGCAATTATGGAAATAACTGATTGCACTATATAGGTGAGAGTCTATTTCTTGAAAAAGTTGTGATTTACAATTAAATGCGCCATAGAAAGTTCCAACGGGGGAAGAAAGTTCGCTATTGCAGTAATTTAAGGAAGATTCCTCATTTTAACTAGCATTTTCACAAGTGCGTGAACAATACTTGACGGCAAGACTCGCAGATAGAGTACAAGATCTCGAAGGTTCCAGAACGACCTTAGCAGAAAATGGGGTTGAGAAAATCCAACGGAGGAACTAGCTTTATAATTATAGACAGCGGGTATTAGATAATATCCCACGTAGCGAGAGGATTTCTCATTTGAATAGCTTAAGAAAAGCTCTTTTTTAGTAAGGTTGGCTTATACAAGCAAAAGCTCAACATGGCAAATCCCACGAAGAATGATTTTTGCCCCAAAGTAAATAATTTCACACTGTATATAAGTTATAATTAAAAGCACGTGGAAGTTAAAACCATGAAGATGAGGTTAAAACTTTTAAAATGGTACTTATCTTGATTTCATGTTGAAGTCGAAGTTTCCGTTGATTACTACCTAGCCAACATGGCGTAGAAGAGTGTGTGCCTCTTGGTTTGAGGAGGCTAGCTCGAGCGGAGCTTTGACTGACCGAGTCAACTGCAGACTGAGAAGTGAGAGCAGCTCAACGGAGCACGGAGGGGCCGAGGAAGGGGAAAAGAGTGGGGGGTAGGAGACAAAAGGAGAACATATAAACATTACCAACTTTAAAACAAAAAATTAATCTCTTGCTGAGCTGATCTTCTAAGAGTTGATAACAGATGATACTAGCGCAGCATGGTGAGTAAAGAAGTAGACGTAGTCCTCTTGCTCCAAGAGAAAATAGCTGGCGATGGTAACAGGATCTGGTGGCCAAATGGATAAGTAAGTCCTCTAGCACCAGGAAGAGTTGAGGAGCTTCAGAGATTCGCTGCGAGGTGACGCTAGGTGGGTCACAGAAGTTATATATCTAGAACAGACTTATGAAGACATAAGAGATATGCCCAACAAGGAGAAAACAGATGATCACTGTTGGTGTTTGACAAAGAGGAAGGAAGAAATGAACATGCAAAGAGCAATAAAAATTATATCTCAGGTACCGTGTATTCAAAGAATACACCAACCAGGTTTATTAAAAATTGCTGCATTTGTATATTTTGCAAAAGTTAAAATAGTAATTGTGTACACCATGACATTCTTTATCTGAAGAATTGTGGTAATTAACATAGGCTTATCGGAATCAGTGAAGTACAGCTAAGTTATTTCATTTTGTTGCATAGTGACTAGAATTTTTGGCTGTCACCTTGAAGATCTAGAATTGATTCTTGGCTTTGTGGTTAAAGGAGGAGAAAAAGGCACTGCTGTACTCCTGGGAGAGAGATTAACGTGGAGTACAGTTTCAGTGTGAACATTTGTGTAACAAGCAAAGTGAATGTTCCTCCACCTCACAATTGTGCTGCATCACATGGACTCTCCTGCATACGAAGCTCATTGTGTGCCAATGTGCCATCAAGTAATAATTGCAGTGTTCGTTCCTTCGCATATACCTCTATGTTGTCAAGTCGAAATACTCTTAAATGGTTGTCAATTAAGTAAATGGTCACATGCTTGTCATGATCTCTAGTAGTTTCGTTCAGTTACACTGTACGGATTCATCAGCAAGTAATTGAAGAGATGAAATCTACTTTAAATAATGTGTTTCAATTGGCCAGTGTCTTTCCTTTATTGGCAATTACGGCATAAAACTCGAGTAGCATGAACTACAATTATGTGTTTCTTGTTCTAGAGGATGCATATCAACTCACCAAAAAAAGAAATACACCAGTTCTTATAAAAATTTGCTAATAATGAGCTCGAATGGCAAATTTAGTGGTGGTTTCACAAATAACAATACTTTGGAACTGTTTTCATTTTAAAGATTAATGAACTGAGTACTAAAAGTTCACATGGCATGTACAAAAATCAACAGTCTCAAAATAAAATAAAAAATGCATACTTTGTATTGTTGTTTTATAAATTTTGTTGCTTATTTTTCACTCACTTCTAAATATCACCAATGTGAAAAAATATCATGATTATGCTGACACTTTCGTCCAATGGAACAAACTAAACACTCAATATCTTGTGTCCACCTCTGATCATAATCACAGCTGATGATGATGATGATGATAATTGTTGTTTTAAGGGGCCTAACATCTAGGTTATCGGCCCCTAATGATCTGGGTGATAGCGAAAATGATAATGAAACGGAAACCAGAACGAAAATTAAGTGAGACGGAAAATACTTACAAAAAGAAACTCAGATTGAAACAACTCACAAAATGTTCTTACAGAAGGGAATTTAGAACGAAAAGATTCACAAAAGGAATAGATTGAAAAATACCCACAAAATGAAGGCTAGGTTTAAAATACGTACAAAATGCAATGTAGCGTCGAAATACCTACAAAATGCAATTGGAATTCAAAATACTTACAAAATGCAAATGAGATCGAAATTACGTACAAAATGCAATTGAGGTTCAAAATACTTGCAAAATGCAATTGAAATTGAAAATACACGATGCAATTCAGATTGAAATATCCCAGTTCCAATCCAAATTATTCACAAAGTGCAATTGAAATTCAAAATACTTACAAAATGCAATTGAAGTTGAAAATGCTTACAAAATGTACGGTAGATTCAAACGATGATGATGATGATGATAATTGTTGTTTTAAGGGGCCTAACATCTAGGTTATCGGCCCCTGATGGTTTGATGATGATGATGATGATAATTGTTGTTTTAAGGGGCCTAACATCTAGGTTATCGGCCCCTGATGGTTTGGGTGATCGTGAAGATGAAAATGAAAAGCGAACTTAAATCTAAAACTAACTACTAACCTACATACTAGAAGAAGAAATGGAAAACTAAAGGAGAATAAGGCAAATAAAAGGACAGAAGGAAAAGAAATGCCCTCAACCCTCGGAGAAAGCGGATTGAGGGTCTTGGAAGGAAGGAGAGCCATGAAAGGCAGATAGGAAAGTGAAAGAGGAGAGGGATCCCCAAAGGTAAGAGACAAAAGGGGAAAACGGACCCAGCTCAGGAATCCCTCGGGGTCGCCAACTCCCGAACTCACCAGCCGTGAGCCCCTGAGGGTGTAGCATTATCTAGGGTGCACCAGAAGTGGTGGGGCTACATACACCCTGCCTCCTTAAGGGCCTAGAGCACAAGGCAGGAGGTAAAAGGAAGAAAAAAAGAAGGCTGACCCCTCGCAGAAGGAGGGTATCAGAAAAGATGAGACAAGGGCCAATTAAGGCGGGAAAGGAAGAGACTCCCTAGGCCTCGGATACCCTAATACCGTCGGGGTCAGAAGAGAACAAGAGTTGACCAAGTGAGGTCGACAGGAAAGAAGACGGAGAGGAGCCCGGCACAAGTAAGTGGAAGCAATGCCGGACTCAGCTGGGGCCCCGTGGTCGCCAACCCACGCCCACAAGATGTGAGCCCCTGGGGGGCCCTGATGGTTTGGGTGATCGTGAAGAAGAAAATGAAAAGCGAACTTAAAACTAAAACTAACTACTAACCTACATACTAGAAGAAGAAATGGAAAACTAAAGGAGAATAAGGCAAATAAAGGACAGGAGGAAAAGAAATGCCCTCAACCCTCGAAGAAGGCGGATTGAGGGACTTGGAAGGAAGGAGAGCCATGAAAGGCAGATAGGAAAGTGGAAGAGGAGAGGGTCCGCCCCAAAGGCAAGGGACAAAAAAGGAAAACGGACCCAGCTCAGGAATCCCTCGGGGTCGCCAACTCCCGAACTCACCAGCTGTGAGCCCCTGAGGGTGTAGCATTATCTAGGGTGCACCAAAAGTGGTGGGGCTACATACACCCTGCCTCCTTGAGGGCCTTAAGCAGAAGGCAGGAGATAACATGAAAAGAAAAAGAAGGCTGACCCCTCGCAGAAGGAGGGAATCAGAAAAGATGAGACAAGGGCCAATTAAGGCGGGAAAGGAAGTGACTCCCTAGGCCTCGGATACCCTAATACCGTCGGGGTCGGAAGAGAACAAGAGTTGACCAAGTGTGGTCGACAGGAAAGAAGACAGAGAGGAGCCCGGCACAAGTAAGTGGAAGCAATGCCGGACTCAGCTGGGGCCCCGTGGTCGCCAACCCACGCCCACAAGATGTGAGCCCCTGGGGGAAGATTCAAACGACTCATGTGGATTGACAATACTTACAAAATGCAATTTAGATTGAAAATACTTGACAAAATGTAATTTAGATTCAAAATACCCACAAAATGCAATTAAGAATCAAAATATGTGCAAAATGCCCACCAAACAAAATGCAATTTAGATTCAAAATTCGTGCGAAATGCGGTTTTGGTTGAAAATACTTACAAAATGCAATTGAAATTCAAAATTCTCACTAAAAGGCCCGGCTACCTGCATTGAAAGACTTACCAAAAAGCAATTTAGATTGTCAATCTTTACAAAAAGCAATTGAAGTTGAAAACAATCACAAGATGTAATTTAGATCGAAACAACTTACAAAATGCAACGTAGTTTAAAAATACCTCAAAAAATCGCTAAAAGGGAATTTAGATACACGGTGAACCAAGTAACAAAAACAGTGCGGGAATCTTAAAGAGAAAGGAAATATAATGAAAAAAGGAGAGGAGAGGGGAGAGAGGAGAGGGTCCGCCTCAAAGGTAAGGGACAAAAGGGGAGAACGAACCCAGCTCAGGAATCCCTCGGGGTCGCCAACTCCCGAACTCACCAGCCGTGAGCCCCTGAGGGTGTAGCATTATCTAGGGTGCACCAGAAGGGGTGGGGCTACATACACCCGGCCTCCTTAAGGGCCTTGAGCACAAGGCAGGAGGTAAAAGGAAAGGGAAAAGAAGGCTGACCCCTCACAGAAGGAGGGTATCTGAAAAGATGAGAGAAGGGCCAAAGAAGGCGGGAAAGTGAAAGACTCCCTAGGCCTCGGATACCCTAATACCGTCGGGGTCGGAAGAGAACAAGAGTTGACCAAGTGAGGTCGACAGGAAAGAAGACAGAGAGGAGCCCGGCACAAGTAAGTGGAAGCAATGCCGGACTCAGCTGGGGCCCCGTGGTCGCCAACCCACATCCCACTAGATGTGAGCCCCTGGGGGGCATAATCACAGCCACCATTCTGGTTGGTTCCTCAGTTTAGGGGTTGCGACAATGCGGCTATGTAGCCCCGTGAACTTTGGGTGTTTGTAAAATCTGTCTGATAACCAGTTTTTATTGTGTTGGCTGTATTAGTGTGTGTTAACTGTAATTCAGGTAAGGACTGCAGACATTCAATTTTCAAGTAATTCCTACTTTTGCTACCAAATGCTACAGTCAATGGCAACTAGTTGTGAACTTGGTTACTAGATGCCACTGCAGTCGGCTCCTGGTGACGAACGTTGAAACTTAAGAGCGTTAAACAAATCGAACCTATAATTTAGCTTCACACAAGTGTAATTAGTGGAAGGTTCCTTTACATGCCATAAATCTTTGACATGGGACCTCCAGCTTTACTTCCCCTCCAAAGGAAGGATTTTTAACACTCTTAAAAAATCTGACGACTTCGGCCGGATTTGAACCCGCAACCTTGGGTATAGAAGCTCAGCATGCTACCAACTCAGCCACCATTCTCTGGGCCATCATTTCAGTTAGGGCTTCGATATTTCTCTGCTCAAGTTAGTCCCAATCCTCTTGAAATGTTGCCTGCAGATCACATAATGCCTCTGGAGCACATTTTGAACTCTGTTGCATATTCCCAAACTTATCCCAAGATCCTCTATGAGGGTTTTAGTTGGAACTGTGAGCTGGCTAACACTGTAATACATATTGTGCTGCAGTGGACAAGTATTGTCATGCATGGACATAATTCCATCTCCAATAAATGGAGTTATCGATGAGAATCTCACTGAGCCTGCCATTTTCAATGAAAACCAGTCTATCCGAGCCTACATGGCAATGCCACCCCACAAAATAAAGGAGCCTTTATGGATACTGTGCACTCTGTATATCACTCTCCAGACTCTCTCCCTATCATCTGGAGATTTCAGGAAGAACCTGAGCTCTTCAAAAACAGTACACAGTTCCATTGGGCGTGCTGTTAAGCAAACTGAAGTTGGGTGACTCTGTATTCTCCGTCAGATCAGGTCCCATACCAGTTCACCTTGGTTGAATACTTTGTTCTCTGAGGTGTTGTTGAACTGTCCTCTTATTTACATTTACATGCCACACCTGCTGCATTCGACTCCAAGCCTCATCCGCGATAGTAATGATCTCTGATGGCTCTGGCAATGCCTGAACTTTACTACTGAAATGAAGGGTGTCAGCTATTCATTTCCAAAAGGTTGCTATTGCTCTCTTAACCCGGGAGAGGTCACGTTGACTCGTCGTAAATGAGAGGTCGCGCTGAGTCATTTAGACCAGGTTGTTTCAAATGACACATTACTTTATTGTGATGATTATTTCCTAGTTTTGTATTTATTTTTTATGATTTTTGTTTGTTAGATTCATTTTATAGTTTTAAATTTATTTTACAGGGAATCTTCTGGATTTTTGCTAATTAAAAAACACGTAACAAAATTGCTGAAAATCATAATACAGTCATATTCATTAAAACTGTAAACTAAACAACTATTTCTAATAATAATGAAAAAGCAATATCTGCAATAACAATACAACAACAAAAAACTTTGTAATAGGCTACAGTATGGGCACTTCAGTTCCTCATTCGTCGTCACCGCCTTCTGTTGTGCATGCGACACATGTTGAAACTGTGTGCTCCATGACAGACATGTGCTGCACTGGGTTTGCACCAATCACAGTAGGCACAACAACCAGGTCCGGTTTCCCGCCTTGATACTGCAGACTGTTCACATTCCACTTCAGTTGGTTCACTAAGCTCTTTTAGAATGCTGCCTATTCCCATCTTCATCTCCCCGGATAGGCAATAAATTGTTTCTTGATATTGTAAATATTCTAGACACAGTTCCCAGGAGAGCTACTTGAGAAATTGTCGTCGAATCATGATTTACTGTGTATTTTCCTTAGGACAATGAATGTGTTGCTCCCAGCAACATTCAATGACCCATACAACACAGTGAGTGGCCATCGACAGCTAGCCCTTGAAACTGAATAGGTCCCTTTCAGTTCATCGACAGTATCCCGCCTCCCTTTGTCATGTTGTAGATGGTAGAACTCTCATCGATTGTGTCAGGATCATGGAAAGTGGAAATCAATAGGATGGCCTTATTTTTCTTGGAAGCATAAGAGAGCAACCCTAAATCCAAAACTACTGCTGTTGACTGGCATTTTTGGTGCAATAATAGTGGAGGAATCTCTTACTTACATTTTCGGAGTGTCCCTACAATATTTTTAGATGGTGGTTTTCAAGAAGAGAGATGGCCATGGGGAAGGACATATCAATTGTCACATTCCTCCCACTGCCTGATATTGGCTGTACTATTCTCTCAACAATGGCTTGTGGTGAATTTTCACTTCTAAAGGGTCCTTCTGGTTGTTGACCAGGATAAATTTCCATATGAACTGTGTAATATGTTCTGGCACAAACTAAGGCAAAACTTGTTTATGCCATACTGGCTGGTTTGCTTGGTTTAAAAAAATCGAATTTTCCTTGAAACGACTCGACCATTTCGTCCACTATACAATATTTACCTGGTGAATATGCCTGCGAGCATCGAACATCAAAAGCCTGAAATATCTCACGGATTTTAGCAAGTTCTCTTATCTCTGTCATGAACGTTATCGAATATCATAGCTCTAGGCAAAAATTTGAAGTGACGCAGATTCATTGTCGTTCCGAATATTTCTACCCATGTCCCATCTGTTGCCGACATGTCTTCAAGATTTTGATGCGATGAACGAAACGCCAGCAAGGTAAAGCAGCCCAAACACAGCTTTCAATTTTCGAACATCTGTAGGAAGAACATCGCATTCTCGTGTGAAGTTCGCTCGTCTTTGTTCAATCCACATATTTGTAAATCCCACAATCTTTTCGATTTCGGAGTCTGGAAAATAAATACTCCAAACTTCTATCGAAGAGCGAGCATTGCGAGCATCACCCTTGGGTCCAGGTAGGTGAGAAATTAGATTGTGTCTGCGTGTCCTTCCCCTTTGTTAAGAGGAATGTACTTGGTAACACCTTCATTAGCCATGTACGCTGGTCAAGCATTAGTAGTACTTCTTCCGGTTGAGGCAAAAAATGATGCGTTTTCTGTGTGTTGTATCGTATTTTAATTATGCAACAGGTTACCACAATATTGTTCATCCATAGATTCCTCTGACTCAGTGTTGTGTTCACTACAAGCCAAGTTGTCCTCTGCACTTCCATCATCATCTTCTTCAAACTTCCCTGCTCTCTGTTGTTCTACGCCAAACAGTTCCCTTCGTACTCTGTCTTGTTGCACCCTGAGTGCTTCTTTCTGTTCCGTTCTTCTTTCTCCACACTCTCTAAGAGCGTCCTAATTCCATCTTAATCTTCGGAGTCCACCATAAAATGCAAAACTCAACAGGTCGCGTGTGGTGGACAAGACCAGGTCTGGTATAATTGGTGAATAGTTCAACTTACCACGCAAAATTGGATTAGCGGACAGGAGGAAACTGTTGCTCTCCGTGACAATTACATGAAGTATCGTGGTGGGCGCGTGCAGCAAACAACAATGGTGACGTGAACAATACGAACCTGGTCTAAAAGACCGCAATGCAACCTCTCCCGGGTTAATGGAAAGGAGGCTATGTTTATCGGGGTTGGGGAGTATGTAACCATCCCTATATGCAGAAACTACGTAATTAATTAACTGTAAAACCACTGCTTTTAACAGTAATGCAAATGCTTGTTAGTTTTTCATGATGGAACAATTTGGGAATTATCCCAGATGCATGAAACAGGCATAGAGTGAACATATACCGGTACTGTATTTCTTTTAGAACAGTAATGAGTAACCTTTAAACAACGCCAGCCCAAGTGATTTTTCTTTGCTTCATTTAGAAACCCCTGGATTCTTGAATGTGTGTGGAATCTATCTGATAACCTGGGTTCTTGTACTGATGATACTAGAGCTCAGAAGAATGCTAGACAGGGGAATGTAGCCAGCAATAACATTGTGATATGTCTTCCCAAAAACATTGGGCCATAACTTCCAAATAGTGTCCACTCATCCTTCTGAGTGCACAACGGGCCGATATATATTCTGCCGAGAAGGAAGCTGGTTGCCATAGCAATGAATGACTGTATGTCATTGTCCTTCACCTCACCACACGCTCGCATTCTTCTGAGCTCTGTACAGTACTTGTAACTAGGAGTTAAGTTGGGAAGGAATCAGCTGCGATCTGAATTTACTTTGGAAAACTACGGATAACCTCTTGTACAATGACCGAGAATAGGATATTAATCCACTACTCATCTCTCCTGTTAACTGTCCTCTAGATGCTTGCAAACCTCATACTAGAATTAAAATTCATGACAGAGCTGGGAATTAAACCTAGGCCACCATCATAGAAAAAAATTAGCCATGGCCAATTGCCAGATTACAATGTCATATGAATCAAAATTAGTTTTTTTTAAGGAATGTGTGATGAAAATTGATGCTAATGCTGTAGTACTGTAGTTGTGTGATAATATTGTAATAGGCTGAAGAAGGCACGGCATATGTGCTGAAACATGTACCGATAGGGACAAACTGATAATTGTATTGAAAAGTGGACAACTAAATTTATAATATTGATATCAATACGAAAAAAACTGAAACCCAAATGATGAATGACAAGGACAAGCCCCCTAAGCTGAACAAACCGTGCACAGCCTTGCACTGCGGTAATTCTATCTCCATGATGAGGGTTGTTGAGGAAGGACAGCAAGGTCATATGCCCCTCATAACAGAGTTTTAAAATATACATTTTGTTTAGTTAACATTTAGAGATGGATTCCTAAAAATGAAAACAGTCCATTATTAATAAAACAAACAAAAAACTATAATATCAAACAAAAATATAGTTGAACAAAAAAGATACTAGGGCCTGAGAAATGAAACGATGGCACGTGGAGAAATGAGGATCTATATAGACAGGCAGAGAAGATCATGGACACCATACGTAACAGGAGACTGAAGTTTTATGGGCACCTCATGAGAATGGATGAGAATCGAATAACGAAAAGAATCTTTAATTACATCAGCAAGCAAAAGGTGACTACAAAGTGGGTAGAAGAAACGAGAAAAGACATGGAGTAAGTTGGTGTACATACTAAAGACATCTGGAATAGGCCTGTGTTTCGAGAAAAAATCGATAACTTGAAGGGGTTCAAGGAAAGACCCAGTAGAACGACCAAGAACACCTAGTCAGAGGAAAGGAGGAGGAACCACAGCGAAAGGATGAAGAAATTCTGGTTAAGAAAAAGGAACTAACCAGCAAATCTATTGTTTCCCGTGACCATAGTAGGCCAAATTCAAAGAATGAAAAAAAGAAAGAAGAAGAAACAAAAATATAGGGAATACCAAACAGCAGTGTCAAGCTGGCTAGAAGGTCATGGGTTTGTTGCACTAATGGGAGTTGTGAGAAACATGAAGCAATTGACTGCAACACATTCAAAGAGTCAGTACACACAAGAAAGTGGAATCGTGCAGTCTGTAGGGCAAACTGCAGAGCTTCATAGATAGCAACGAGCTCCGAAGTCAAGAGGATATAAGTTTGTCCCAAAGAGATCTTCATATTTGCACCATCAATGATTTAAGCTCAACCCACTTTCTTGTCCACCTTCGAACCATCCGCAAGCATCCAGAAATTGGTGAGCTGTGTTGTTCACCTTAAGACCTCGATGTAGACCTAACCAAACTTCCAGACATACGATACCTCGTTAGGTGTCTGGGTCATAAAGGGACCTGCAGCCACTCCTATTTCATTACACGAGCTATAAAGCCTAATACCAACCGCCTGGTTGGTGTACCTTTGTTGGGATCAGGTATTGAATAGAGATTGATAGCTAGGATAATGCATCATTTGATGGAGATCGGCAGCATATGATGAAAGCATATCTTGGAGTCTGACACAAAGAGGTGGAACACCTCTTTTGGTGAGTAGGCTGGAAATCGGGTTGGTCCGGAAAGCATTGGTTGTCAGCCTAATTCTGCTATACTGTCTAGCATTTTCAAAGTTACTGACTTTGCTGAACTGTACGCTGCAAAATCATAGTCTAGTCGGGCTTGGTAAAACAGTAACAGGACCAAAGCTATCTCAAATTCAGTAATTTGCTGCCTTTGGTTGATTTCAGGGCCTCTTTTTGTTGTTGTTATGTGGCCTCCTGAGAGGCAGAGTGCAGGTCTCTCTAGTCGACCCCCGTGGGCGACCTGCGCAACGGGATGAGAGATGGAATGATGAAGATAATGAAACTGGACAAGGATGTGGAGGGAAGCAGCCGTGGTCTGTCAGAAGGTACCGTCCCAGCATTTGCCTGGTATTGAAATTGGGAAACCACGGAAAACCATTTCAAGGACGGTTGACAGTGGGGCTCGAACCCACGCATCTACCGAGTCAGCAGAGAGCTTGGCCCCAGGGCCTAACGCTGCACTTTAGCTAGTGTAGCCACTGCAGTTGGCATGTTTTAGGAGGTAGAAAATTGTGATTGTGTACTTTTGTATGACAGCAGAATAAAAACATATTATTGTGATGTCTGTATTAAGGTAAGATTTCAGATGAAATGAGAAAATTGTGATTGGGCCGAATGAAGAGTTGCTGGGTGCATCGCAAGAAGCAAACAGTACAACTTTCTAAGAAAAGTGCGTAAAACAGTTCAAGTGGTCCAATGTGATCAATAAAGTTAAAAAAATAAAAGTACATACATTCATTTTCATTTGAGACTGGTTTGCCCATCAGTATCCAGTCTAGTCTGCAAGCCTCTGTTTGCGAACAAGTTAGATCCATGATCCCGTATTAGCAGTCAGCACTGCGGCTTCCTCTTCTTCTACACCTCTCACTTTGAAATTGCCTCCTAGGTCTACCTTGTGCTTCTCTTTCACTCTACAGCTGAAATTATTAACTTCTTTGGTAATATCTCTTCCTGCATTCTTTTCACATGACCCCACCATCTGAGTTGGCTCATACAAACAGCTTCATCTAGCGTGTTAATTTTTAACGTAGCCCTTATCTCTTAATTATGAGTAGGTACCTTCCTGCCAATGCTCCAACCTGTTTGTCCCAACAATCATTCAAGCTACCCTCATGTCAGTTACCTCTAGCTTATGTAACAGATATCCTGAATCTACCCAGCTCTCACTTCCATACAGCAAGGTCGAACTAAATACTGAGCGATATAGGGAGCATTTCATTGCTACACCAACTTCCTTCTTGCAGAATACTGTAGATCACAACTAAGTACTCACTGCATTGGCTTTTCTGCATCTTGACTCTATTTCCTTTCTCATACTACTATCCTGAGAGAATACACAGACTAAGTACCGGTACTTAATATGTTCCACCTGTTCCAATTTAGTTCCTCCTATTTGACATGCTATTTTCTTGTGCTTCTTCCTTGCCGGCATAACCATCATTTTTGAAATGCTGATTTTCATACCTACCTTATTTCCTACATTTATGTTCAAGTTCTAACATTTTGACTTGTAAGCTTTTGACGGAGTCTGTCATCACAACCAAGTTATCGGCATAGGCCAGAATGCTGGTTTCCATTTAATTGAATCTCAACCAACCAGTTTATGCCCTTCAGCAAATAGTCCATGTAAAAAATAAACAGTAGTAGTAGTGGTGAGAGATTACAGCCCTGCCTCACTCCTGTAACAACCTTGAACCAAGAACTAATCCTACCATCAACTCTCACTGCAGCCAGATTATCAACATAAATTATGTTGATTGTCTGTAGCAGCCTTCCCTCGATACCATATTCCCTCTGGATGCTCAGCATCTTCGCCCTGGGTACTCTATCGTATGCCTTCTCTTACTAGATCTACAAAACACAAATGTCTATTCCTCTTGTAACATTCCTCAATAACTTGGTGCATACTAAATATTTGATCTTGTTGCGATCTAAATAATTATAATTTTATTAATGCATCCAACGGCCATGTATTTTTCTTTTCAGGACGGGTCAGGGAAGGGATTATCAAAGGAAATCGGCTGTGGACCTATTGAAAGGAACCGTCCCGGCATTTGCCTCGTAGTGAAAATGGGAAACCACGAATGGGATTCGAACCCACGCTCTCCCGATGCCAGCGAGACACGACGTAGCGCTCTCGTAAACCGCAGCCGGTGCGATCTAAAGCCACGCTGGTTTTCATCCATCTATTACTCTCGGCCAATGATCGAACTCCCCTTTCTACAATGCCTGGGACACTTATCAAAGAAATGCCACAATAATTATTGCAATCTTTTCTGTTACTTTGTTTATAAGTTTATATTACTGCTTTTGTCCAGTCAGAGGGTACATTTCCTAAAACCCATGCCACTTCGATTATCCTATGCAACCATTTCAGCCGTGCTTTCCCACTATACTTCACCATTTCTGACCGAATTGCATCTACCCCTGCTGCTTTGTCACATTGTAGTTTATTTACCACCCTCTCTACTTCTCAACGGTATCTGTAATTATTTGGGTAACTGTCCTGGATTGTGAATATATTACATAGGTATGTATATTGATACAATTTACAAAGAAACTATAATCCAGGTTTCTCATTTTCCAATGTTTCACCCCAGTGCACCATTGAGCTTATTAGTTGGTATAGTACACGTATTCTTCTTCTTCTTGTGCCATACCCTCATTGGATGTTAGTTATTGATGTTTTAAGGGGTGAAACTACGAGGTCATCTGCCAATCTCATTGGATGTTGGTTGTCATCAGGGTGATTTCTTTTACCAGCTTGAAATAGTGCAGGAGTGTTGATTCCATACCATTCACGTAGGTTCTTTAGCCAAAATATTCTACTCCTTCCTCGACCTCTCCTACCTTCAATTATGATCTGTAGGAGTTTATATTTATCATTGCAAATTATATGGTCAAAGTATTCAAGTTTTTTTCTGTTTGGTGTTATGCAAATCCTTCAGTTCTTTATGCAGGCGTTCCAGCACTTCCATGTTACGTCTCTATCGATCCATGACATTCTGAACAGGCGCCAATAGCGCCACATCTCGAAGGCTTGAAGGTTTTTAATGGTGTTCTCCGTGAGGGTCCAGGGTTCAGCGCCATAAGCAGGATAGAGAAAATGTAACACCATAGTAAATGGAAACGAAGAGCAATATTAAAGTCTCTGTTGCACAGTAATTCTTTCATTTTCATGAATGCAGCTCTAACCAATTCAATGCGGGATAGCACTATTCCAATAATGATCAAGTATGCATCCAAGGTATTTCACGTGTTGAGCTTGTTCCAGTGTTGTCCCAGCTACAGTAAGATTAACAGGTGGAATTACATGTTTGCTCAAAACCATTATCTTTGTCCTTTTTGTATTCAAATTCAGACCTGATCATGCACTGTGTTGTACTACAGAGTTTATTAAGGTTTGTAGATCTTCAGCACTTGTTGCAAGCAGAGCTGTATCATCGGCATACTGCAAATCATTTATGGTTTATCCATTAACAATACCTTCCTGTTTTTCTTCCAGTGCTTCAGAAAATATTTCCTCAGAGTAGATATAGAAAAGATGTGGAGATAGAGAATAAGACTTGTCTCACTCCTTGTTTTACTGTATATTTTCTACACTACCGGTGTTGGTGCAATCTACTTTTACTGAAGCCGTCTGATTCCAGTACTTACTTAGACTTAGTTCCTCCAATGCTAGGTAGCATATCGGGCAACAAGTTTCCTCCAGCGAACTCGATCAGCTGCCAGGTTTTCAGCTTCCTCCCAGTTCATATCCATGCATTCAAGATCCTTTGCAAAAGTTTGTTTCCAGGTGTTACGAGGTCTTCCTCTACTTTGGTATCCTTCCGTTAGTTTCCACAACAGTGTTGATTTGGGTATCCTTCTATCATTCATACATAGAACATGTCCTGCGAACTTCATTCTTCTTTGAGCAACGATTTTGTGCAAGCTGCGTAGACCAGTTCTTCTCAGTACTTCATTATTTGTTATGTGGTCACGATAACTGATTTTCAAAATTCGCCTCAAGCATCGTTGGTGAAAAACGTTGAGCTTGTGTGCTGATTTAACTGATATGTTCAGGTCTCACATGCATATATGGTGATCGGTAAGATGATAGAAGAATATAGCCAAATCTTTGTGGACATACTTATAGAGTCTAATTGCCATATGGACCGCATTCGTTGAAAGACTGCCGAAGCTTTCCCAATTCTGCAGCTGATGTCTGTATCTGCGTCCCCATTACTACAGATAAGGCTGCCAAGATATGAAAATCGGTCAACATCTTGTAGAATCTTCTGTTGCACTATAATTTGTGTAGATACATTCCCATTTTTATGCACATTATATTTGTCTTTTCACCATTTATCTGTAGTCCAGTAGAACTGGCCATTCCATCCAGCTTGGTTGTCATTAATTGTAAACTTTGTGGTGTTTCTGTCAGAAGGACGATGTCATCAGCAAAATCCCGATCCGTTAGCCTAGATTGCTCATTCCAACGTATCCCCATATTGGGATTGTCCATAGCTTTTCTCATTACAAAATCTATGACCAATATGAATAGGAATAGTGACAAAATGCATCCTTGTCTGACGCCTGTGAGAATGCTAAAGAAAGGGGTGTTCCCATCTTCTCTTCTTATACAACAGCTGGAGTCTAGATAGAGGTTTTGAAAACATCGTTTAGATGGTAGGGAATTCCATATAGGCTCACAATATTCCACAATGATTCTCGGTGTAGACTGTCAAAAGCTTATCTTAAATCAAAGAAGTTTAAGGGCAACGGACAGTTAAATTCTATGCATTGTTCTATTACATTTTGTAGAATAAATATTTGTTCAGAGCAGGATCTTCCTCTTCGAAAGCCAGCCTGTTCTTCTCGCAGTCGACAATCTGCTGCTTCTTGTATCCGTTTTAGAAGAATGAGGCAGAAGACTTTGCCTGGCATCGAGAGAAGCGTGATACCTCTCCAATTTGTACATTCAGTTTGATTTCCTTTCTTTGGTAGTTTCACGATGATGCCACGTCTCCAGTCTTCTGGAACTTGTCTTGTTTGCCAACAGTTATTGCAGAGTTTAGTAAGGTGATGAATTAATGCTGGACCTCCATATTTTAGAATCTCTGCTGAGATTCCATCCAAACCAGCTGCTTTGTTGTTTTTAAGTATTTTGATTGCTGCGCACTCCTCTGCTTCTGTAATATCACCCGTTTTTACCATTAGCTCTTGCATTTTTGGCTCATTTTTGAAGTTGTAAGCATTAAGTAGGTTGGGCTGGTTTAAGGTTTCTTTGAATTACTCAACCCATCGGGCAGATTTTTTTCATCTCTTGTGTGCAGAAGTTGGCCATTTTTATCCTTCTGTTTGAACAAATATGGGCTCCAGTAAGTTCTCGGACAATACGGTACAATGTTCTGGTGTCTTTCCGAGAGGCAGCATTTTGAGCCTCTTTACCTTTCCGTTCAAACCACTCTTTTTTTTGTCAGTTCTACAACTGCTTTTTACTCGGCGGTCTAACTCAGCATATTTTCGTCTAGTTACTTGAAGCTCTTCTTGATCTTTAGCTTGTTCACGCTGTTGCTTTGCCATCTTTCTTTCATCTATCAGATGCCAAGTTCGATCTTCAATCCATCGCTCTTTCTGTGTTCCTCTCCGTCCTCCAACAGTCTCTTCAGCACCAGCACTCACAGAATCCTTGAATTTAAACCATTGTGATTTAACATCATCAGGTAGATTTTTAAGTGCCTGTAATCTATATTTAAGACTGATTACGAATGAATTTTCTACTTCCTTGTCTTTTAGCTTTGCCACATCGAACGGTCGCTTAGGTTGCTGGCGTTGCTGCGATTTAAACTTAACTTTCAAGTCCGCTCGGACCAAGAAATGATCCGACCCAACATCCGCAGCACGATAGCTTCTTGTATCTCGCAAAGATGACTTCCATCGACTATTCATACAAACGTAATCAATTTCATTTAAAGTATTCCCGACAGGCGAATGCCAGGTCTTCTTATGTATCCAGTACAAGTAGACAAAAATTTGTATGCCTTGCTCATCTAGACTAATATCATGTTTCACACAATCAAATCATAGTTGATAAAACAAGCATAAACATCTACAGAAAAAATCCACAGCCTGCTTCCAGTCTCCGACCGGGTCAGGAATGGAATGAATGAAGCCCCCATCCAGCGGCGAGGATATGAACTGTGCCGGCTGCCGAGGCCTGACGCACTCCTCTGGGGCAATGATTAAATGAATGACAGATGAAATGAAATGATAGTGGAGAGTGTTGCTGGAATGAAATTTTGACAGGGAAAACCGGAGTACCCGGAGAAAAACCTGTCTGCCTCCGTTTTGTCCAGCACAGATCTCACATGGAATGACCGGGATTTGAACCACGGACCCAGCGGTGAGAGGCCGGCGTGCTGCCGCCTAAGCCACGGAGGCTCGGAAAACATCTACAGATATATCTATATTACACCAAAACCTGCATCACAGTAATACCTCTCTGTGCCAAATCCACTGCAGAATCCTAACTGGGTATTTCCTGTGTATGCTTCATATTTGCTGTATATGCTGGTAATCTTGAGGACGATCTTGAGGACATGACTCATTAAGCTTATGATTCTGTAATCCCCACGAGGTTTTGCAGCTGCTTTCTTTTGAATGGGATTGAAAGTTGACTTCAACCAGTCAGAAGAGACATTTCCACTTGTATACAGTTGGCTGAATAGCCTTTTTTAAGATATCTAGTGACTGGTATTCTTTATGTATTTATAATATTTTCTGAAGTGCAGGAAGGAAAAGCAATGTTGTCACATAGGTGTTCACACTTGACTAACTTGCACGTCATAGAATAAACTAACTTTTTCAGATAATGTGAAACTCTGCAAATCATAAATAATAACATTAAACGAAAGATTCGGGAAGAGTATAAAGGAAGGACTAATGAAACACCCTAAACAAACTTCAATTGCAGGCGAATGGGCACTTTTGAAGAATGAAATTACAAAATCCGCAGAGGAAAACATTGGTAGGAAATAAAGAATAGGTAGAAAACCGTGGATCACTCAGGATAATAATAGAATTAATGGATGAAAAACGGAAACACAAGAATGTAAGAGATGAAAAGGGGAAAACAGACGTCTGAGAAATGAGGTTAACAAGAATTGCAAGGAAGCGAAAGAAGAATGGTTGAAAGAGGAATGTGCAGGTATAGAAAATTGTCTGAAATTAGGAAAAGTAGATACAGCAAATCGAAGGATTAGGAATACTTTTGGGGAAAAGAAGACTAAGTGCTGTAATGTTAAAGACACAGATGGAAGTTCTCTAACAGATAGGGAAGAAAAGGTTCGGTGATGGAAAGCTTACATAGAGTGCTTGTATAAAGGAAAGGAGATTGAGAATCATGTAATGGAAAGGGAAGAGGAAATTGATGAGGATGCGAAAGGAGATTTGATGATGATGATGATAATTGTTGTTTTAAGGGACCTAACATCTAGGTTATCGGCCCCTGATTGTTTGGGTGATCGTGAAGATGAAAATGAAAAAGCGAACTTAAAACTAAAACTAACTACTAACCTACATACTAGAAGAAGAAATAGAAAACTAAAGGAGAATAAGGTAAATAAAGGACAGTAGGAAAAGAAATGCCCTCAACCCTCGAAGAAGGCGGATTGAGGGACTTGGAAGGAAGGAGAGCCATGAAAGGCAGATAGGAAAGTGAAAGAGGAGAGGGCCCGCTCCAAAGGTAAGGGACAAAAGCGGAAAACGGACCCAGCTCAGGAATCCCTCGGGGTCGCCAACTCCCGAACTCACCAGCCGTGAGCCCCTGAGGGTGTAGCATTATCTAGGGTGCACCAGAAGTGGTGGGTCTACATACACCCTGCCTCCTCAAGGGCCTAGAGCACAAGGCAGGAGGTAAAAGGAAGAGAAAAAGAAGGCTGACCCCTCGCAGAAGGAGGGTATCAGAAAAGATGAGACAAGGGCCAATTAAGGCGGGAAAGGAAGAGACTCCCTAGGCCTCGGATACCCTAATACCGTCGGGGTCAGAAGAGAACAAGAGTTGACCAAGTGAGGTCGACAGGAAAGAAGACAGAGAGGAGCCCGTCACAAGTAAGTGGAAGCAATGCCGGACTCAGCTGGGGCCCCGTGGTCGCCAACCCACGCCCGCAAGATGTGAGCCCCTGGGGGAGAAAGGAGATTTAATATTGAGATCAGAATTTGACAGAGCATTGGAAGACTTAAGCAGGAACAAGGCACAATAGATGATACAATACCGATTGAGTTGTTATGCTGCATATGTGATGATGGTCTGGTCAGGTTATTTCACTTGGTGTGTAGGATTTATGAGACAGGTGAGGTACCCTCTGATTTCAAGAAAAATGTTATCATCCCTAAACCGAAGAAAGTAGGAGCTGACAAATGTGAAGATTACCATACAATCAGCTTGATTACTCATGTTTCAAAGACCCTGTCTAGAATAATTTACAAGAGGATGGAAAGCCACATAGAAACGGAGTTGGGTGAAGACCAGTTTGGTTTCAGGAGAAATGTAGGAACAAGGGAAGCTATACTGAGTCTTAGGCTGATTTTTTAAGGTAGAATAAGGAAAGATAAGAGAACGTTCATGGTATTTGTAGACTTAGAAAAGGCTTTTGATAACGTTGACTGGTGTAAGTTGTTTGAAATATTAAAAACGATTGGAATCAAGTACAGGGAAAGGAGGGTGCTCTTACAATCTATACAGAAACCAGACAGCAGTCATTTGAGCTGCAGGACATGAGAGAGAAGCTGGTATTCAGAAAGGTGTAAGGCAAGGCTGCAACTTATCACCCATACTTTTCAATCTATATATTGAACAAGCGATGAAGGAAATTTGAGAAAAATTTAAAGTGGGAGTGAAGATTCTAGGAGAAATAATTTCAACTCTGAGATTTGCTGACGACATCATTATTTTGGCCGACACGCCAGAGGATTTGAATGAGTTTTTGAATGGTATGGAATCCGTCTTGAGGAAATAATTCATGATGAAAATCAATAAATGTAAAACAAAAATATTGGAATGCAGCCGAAATAAATCAGAAACCTCTATGTACATCAAATTGGCAGATAAAAAGCTAAAGGAAGTAGGAGACTTCTGTTACTTAGGAAGCAAAATAACCAGTGATGGATGAAGCAAAGAGGATATAAAAGGTAGGTTGGCTCAGGCAAGGAAAGCATTTCCACAGAAAAGGAATCTGTTGACATCGAATGTAGATTTAGGTATATGGAAGTCATTTTTGAAAGCCTTTGTCTGGAGCGTGGCGCTCTATGGAAGTGAAACTTGGACTATTGGTGCAGCAAAGAAAAGGAGAATTGAAGCATTTGAAATGTGCTGTTACAGGAGAATGATGAAGAACAGATGGGTAGATAGGGAAAAAAATGAAGAGGTATTAAGACGAGTGGGGGAGGAGAGATGTTTCTGGCGACTGCTAATGAAGAGAAGGGATAGGTTGGTAGGACACATACTAAGACACCCAGGAATAGCAAGCTTAGTTATAGAACGAAGGGTCGAGGACAAGAACTGTAGGGGTAGACCAAGGTTGGAATATGTTAAACAGATTACTTCGGATGTAGGGTATGATAGCTATATAGAGATGAAACGATTAGCTAAGGACAGGGAGACATGGAGTGCTGCATCAATCCAGTCAAAAGACTGAAGACTCAAACAACAACAACATTAACTAGAAAAGCTATACAAAGTATGGCAAAACATATTTCTAAATATTTGTATAGGCTAATCTTAAACTTCAACCCTAGTGATCATATGACCACATGACGGTCGAAACGGGTAATCATAAAATTACACTTTATCAGTGATTAATATTAATACGGTATAAGTAACTTTTCCATGAAGGCGTGTTTTATATATGTAGTTATCCTGCCTAATCTAATTGGGCAAACCCATATTGGCCGACTGAAAAGCATAAATTGATAATGGGAGACTACGAAAAACCATTTCAAGGACGGTCAACAGTGAACTTCAGGCTCGCTCATCTGAGTCTGGAGGTTGCCTTACACTGCATAGCTACCACATTTGGTAAACTACTCCTTTGTATAATATATAAATAAAAATAAAATCATGGTTGATGAAACGTACACTAGATTACAGGCCAGTGTTCCTGCAGGTGTTCCATTGACTCCACAAAATCGACGTGGAAGACTCGTGTGCTGTTGAGAAAACCAGTGTGGGTTGCCAAAAGGCATAGTGTCATCTTTAGTAATGAATTGTTCCTCGGTCTTTCTCGCACTGATTGCCATATTTTGTGCGACAACATACGAAGAGAGAGGTGCCTAGACATTATTGTCGAGAGGCACAGGACCAACTCTGGGCATTGTGGTCTGGGGAGCTATCGGCTATAATGTAAAATCTCAATTAGGGATTGTTGAGGGCAATATGACTATAGTTTGCTTAATTTGAATGGAATAGTGGATTCCAGTAATCTGGCAAAACAGAATGAATTGGCAATGACTAATAGATTTCTACGACGGTGGCATAGGCTTTATTCCAAGCTCTGTCATTAATTTTAAATCTATTATGAGGTTTGCAAGCATCCAGAGGACAGTTCAGAGGTGAGTAGTGGATTCATATCCTAATCTCGGCCATTGTAGAAGTGGTTTTCCTCTGATTCCCAAAGTAAATACAGATCGCAGCTGATTCCTTCCCAACGTAGCTTCTAGTTACAAGTACTGTACGGAGCTCAGAAGAATGCGAGCGTGGGGTGAGGTGGAGGACAAGGGGAGGGGTTTTCCCTAAATAGCCAACAGTCATTCGTTGCTATGGCAACCTGCTTCCTTCTCAGCAGAAGGCTTGGCAAGGCGACCGTCGCCGGCTGTTACAGGTTGGCGCGCGCGGTGTCCGGCCGTATTCCCACGCTCTTGCTGCGGTAGATGTGTGAGCTCCAAGCTAATTGGGTGTTTTATAAAGCTACTGTGTACTGTATAAAGCATTGTATAGTGTCTTATTGTGATTGTGTATAGTGCTGTAATGCCCTATGAGAAATATTCGTTACGTGAACATGTATATCTGCACAATACGTATACAAAGTGCAGGAAAGGGTGCACTAGAACAAGGCAAAAGTTTCGAGTGAAATTTCCAGGGAGACCCATTCCTATAAATCGGACAATAAATCAACTGGCTAAGAGATTCAAACGTACAGGTTCAGTAAACAATAAAAATAGACATCGTTATTTCCTTACTGAAGCTACTGTAAATTAACCGGAGTAACCGGGAACTTCATAAGGAGATGCCAATTATGTTTGGCAGCGGGTGGGAAACATTTTCAGCATATACTGTAAACATGGTGTGTAAAAATGCATGGTACTGATTTTTAGCAACGTATTCTGCCGTACATATGCGCACGCGGTCGCTGGCAACTGAGCTGTCACTGGCGGAGCGCGTGAGCGAGAATGTCCTTGCCAAGCAAATATAAAAACCCTGTATATCTGTCCGTTGTACACTCAGGACGAATGGACACTGTTCGGAAGTTATGGCACAATGTTTTTGAGAAGACATATCACAATGTTATCTCTGGCTACATTTCCCTGCCTAGCATTCTTCTGAGCTCAGGTATCGTCAGTACAATAACCCAGGTTATCAGATAGATTCCACATATATTCAAGAATCCAGGGGTTTATAAATGAAGCAAAGAAAAATCACTTGGGCTAACTTTGCTTACGGGTTACGCATTACTGTTCTGTCAAGAAAATACAGTATTATGTTCACTCTCTGCCTGTTTCATGCTTCTGGGATAATTCCCAATTTGTTCCATCATGAAAAATTAACAAGCATTTGCATTTCTGTTAATAGCAGTGGTTTTACAGTTAATTATTGTTGGTTCATTTAGAGGTTTTTGACTTTGTGGTCATGTGGCCTTGTGTACGTGTGGTGTTGGCTCAGTTCTGCCGCGCAAGGCAGAATTAAATTCCTTGCAAGAGACAGGAAACAAACCTAGACCTTCAAGGTGACAGCCAAAAATTCTAGTCACTATGCCACAAGGTGGATTACACCAACAAAATTAAATAGCTGTACTTCACTGATTCCGATAAGCCAATGCTAATTACCATAATTCTTCAGATAAAGTATGTCATGGTGTACCCAATTACTATTTTAACTTTTGCGAAATATACAAATGCAGCATTTTTTAAATAAACATGGTATTTGGTGACTTTCTGTAAGACAGAACTATCGGAACGGTACTGTTGGGGACATGGTGTGAAATGAAGAAGGGAATAAGGGTTTCTTTATTGGGGCATTATATTCTTTCTTGCATGTTTGTCCATTTCCACACACAATGCTGCACTTTACTGATGAAATTGATGGCTCGAGAGTAACCTTGAGATACCTTTTTTTAAATACTTTCAATGCACAAGCAAAACTGGTCAGAATTTACAACAGGACTCCACTTGCAACTACATTGTAGGCCTATACAACATATCACTCTTTTCATAACTTTCTTATTACAGGAACTACAGTACTCTACTGGCCCGGCTCCTTTGCAAATGTCGCCATAGCAAACCATTTTCCAGCCCAATATCTAGGATTTGCTTTCTGATGCCAGTGAGTTTCTTCAAATAAAATATCAAGAAAGATAGGTCATATAATAATCACCGACCATTTTATAGGCCTATCTCAAAACTTTTAAGTAAGTTACGGGTTACACGTGTATCTAGCATTTCAGTCATTTCCGACATTTAAGGAAATATGAGCTACTTGTAACGTTCTTTAAAACCACATCTTAAACAAAACCTAACCCATCTCAATCAGGTACGGTATTACAGTATAAAATGATTCTAAACAGTGGCATTGAAGATTAGTAAACTAAACCACTAAAAATTGTCATACATAATATCAATAGTATATATAGCAGCAAATACTTTAAAGTGATCAGTTTTATTGAATCCGTAACTGAGCAATACCATACCATACATTTGCCCCTTTGATGAGGATGATAATGAAGACGACTACTACTGAACGGGTATATCAAACTTACAAACTAATGGAAATACATATTTTTAAAATCACAGGCTAGGTAGACTCTGGTGTTGCTTAGTAGTATAATGGACGTAACATCTAGGCCATTTGGCCCTTTGATGAGGATGATAATGAAGACGATTACTACTGAACGGGTATATCAAACTTACAAACTAAAGGAAATACACATTTTTAAAATCACAGGCTAGGTAGACTCTGGTGTTGCTTAGTAGTATAATGGACGTAACATCTAGGTCATTTGCCCCTTTGATGAGGATGATAATGAAGACGACTACTACTGAACGGATATATCAAACTTACAAACTAATGGAAATACACATTTTAAAAATCACAGGCGATGAAGACTGTGGTGTTACTTAGTAGTATAATGGACTTAACATCTAGGTCATTTGCCCTTTTGATGAGGATGGTAATGAAAACTACTGTTGAATTGACACGACAATCTTACAAACTACCGTGATAGAAAGAAATATTTCAAAATTCACAGGCGATGAAGAATTATTGTGTGTGGTGATTAGTGGTATAAAGGGTGTAACATCTAGGTCATTTGCCCTTATGATAATAATAAGGTAATGAAAAATGACTACTAAACGAACATGGTGCAATTTTAAATCTGATATAGGTAATTCAGATTACTACCTTCGATGTCTTCCAAAGTCTGAACGTTATATTCTGGCTTAGGCCTATACTCGATGCGTGTAGTGAAAGAGCTTATCGAGTACTGCTCGGGTACATGCTGCACGTAGCTGAGAATATCGCAGATGATGACGATATATGATGACAGACGTTCGGGGGGGTTCCCGGTCCTATTCACATTGACCGGTGAATCACTCATTCTTTCGTAACACTACAGCGGTTTGAGCAAAGACCCTGTATGAACATCAGCATAGTCAGCAATAACAGGTAACACGGCGGGGTCTGAACATTTTTCTCATGTCACCTCGCGATGAATTAGCAAGCTATTCTCACCCCTGCCCCCTCTTCCCCCCTCCATCCACCAGGGTCACAACTTGTGGGACGTGGGTTTGCGACCACGGGACCCCAGCTGAGTCCGGCATTGCTTCTACTTACTGGTGCCGGGCACCTTTCAGTTCTCTTTCCTGTCAGCCTCCCTTGGTCAAACTCTTGTTCTCTTCCGACCCCGATGGTATCAGGTTATCCGAGGCCTAGCGACCCCTTCACTTTCCCGCCTTAATTGGCCCTTGTCTAATCATTCCTGATAGCCTCATTCTTTTCTTAATATCTCATATCATCTGCTCAAGACCCTCAAGGAGGCAGGGTGTGTGTAGCCCTGGTGCACCCTGGATAGTGCTACATCCTCAAGGGCTCATGGCTGGTGAGTTCAGGAGCTGGCAACCCTGAAGGTTTCCTGAGCGGGTCCGGTTTTACCCCTTTTTTCCATTGCCTTTGGGACGGACCCTGTCCACTTTCCGGGAATGGAGTGGTCTGTCCGCAATTTCAAGCAGACAGTGTTACTCGCAGGGTACCAAAGGGTAAGTATACAAATTTTGGTTCTGATCGGTGAAACGGTGTAGATTTGGACCAAAGGGCCTAAATGCAGAGATTGGGTTGGACTGTCCGAAATTTCAAGTGGACAGGGTTACCCGCAGGGTTGCAAAGGGTAAGTATACACATTTTGGTTCTGATCGGTAAAACGGTGTAGATTTGGACCAAAGGGCCTAAATGCAGAGATTGGGTTGGTCTGTCCGAAATTTCAAGTGGACAGGGTTACCCGCAGGGTTGCAAAGGGTAAGTATACAAATTTTGGTTCGGATCGGTGAAATGGTGTAGAAGTTTGCCAAAGGGCCTAAATGCAGGAAATGGGGTGGTCTGTCCGAAATTTTAAGTGGACAGTGTTATTCACAGGGTTACATAGGGTAAGTATACAAATTTTGGTTGAGATCGATGAAACGGTGTAGATTTGGGACAAAGGGCCTAAATGCAGGGAATGGGGTGGTCTGTCGGAAATTTCAAGTGGACAGGGTTACCCGCAGGGATCCGAAGGGTAAGTATACAAATTTTGGTTCAGATCGGTGAAACGGTGTGGATTTGTATACATAACAGACAGACAGACAGACAGACAAACATTGAGCTTTATATATATAGATGGTAAGTCAATTCATCACCAAAACAGTTGTAACCTTTGTAGTGTGAACATCATACTAACAGGTCAGTTACTACTATTGAACTTACTACAACCAACAAAGGTAGGCAACGTGCACTCTATCAAGGCTACTCTTATGACTATAAACGACAAAATGTAAAAGGAATAATATTCTGGCAAAGCTTAAAACAGAGGTCAAAAAATGTCGAGCCAATCTAATAAGTAGAAATGGTGAGGTTTTAAGTGTGAGTGATCATCAATGTATGCTCCAATTAAAACACTGTTAGTGTCAACAAAAAATCATAACAATGTTAAAACGCTAGTACGAGAAAAAAAATTGCTACTCAAAATAGTGCAGTGTTTGCTTGACAACGTTTAACCCCTAGCAACTAACCTATTAGTATGATTTGCTCACTACAAAGGTTATAACTGTTCTGGTAATAGAATGATTTAGCGTTGACTTTTATATTTAATTTGTGCAATTTAAAGTGGTAGAAAAGTGGTAGCAAAGTGGTAGAAAAGTTGTAGAAAATTGGTAGAAAAGTGGTAGAAAAATGGTAGCAAAGTGGTAGCAAAGTGGTAGAAAAGTAGTAGCAAAGTAGAAAAGTGGTGGAAAAGTTGTAGCAAAGTGGTAGAAAAGTGGTAGTAAAGTGGTAAAACATATTACATGTATTGTTAAGAAATAGTTTAAGCGGTTATGTGGATCCATTACATAATAATTTTGGCATGACAAAGCTCATTTTCTTTATCCAATAGTTCTTCTTCATATTCATATAGGAATGAAACGGGTCACGCTATGTTTTCGGCTACCGAGTTTCAGCTACAATTCAAGGTCACTCTCCCGAACATTGCCGAAGACTGCCGATAAAAAAACCTTTGTTCCCACGGCCCCGGGCCGCGCACAACATAGATGGGCATCATTTGAAAGACGTTATCTTCAAATCTTAAAAGTTAAAATCTATTGTTCTTTCATGTTTTTTTATTAATTGACATGTACACCTTGCCGTTATAAGTAATAAAAGAGTTTGTATCATTTAAAATGTCTGTGTTGTTGTGATTTAAAAACCGTCAGATCTTTTTGCCACTCCCTGTATATATTGGCAAGTTGCTGGTTTCGAAGAAATATATGTGGTTTGTTTATGAAGATGGCTCTGAAGGTACGATTTAAAGTTTTGATGAATGTTCCGTGAATATGGGAGTCCAGTGTCCGTGTGTTCATATTTTTTTAAAAGTCGCCCTCGAAATGTCTTGCGAAGTGGTAGGCCTGAAACTTGGAATGTGGATTTAGGTTTTTTAATAATTTGTTTTATTTAAATGTTAATGTCGCTTTCCTAATCCAGATGTAGAATGTCCGTCGGGACCTGTAATATTTATTTTAAGCTTTCAGTTCGTTTTGAGCACACAAGCAATACGGTTTGCAGTTTGTTTCGGTTTTGTTTTCCTTTTAATCTTACTGAAGTAGATTGTCAGCTGAGAGTGAACAAGAGAGAATCGCGGTAGCCATTGGCAGAAATGATATGACTTGGAAGTTGCTCACCAAATCTTCATGATTTATAAATGTATTGTATTATCTTATTTGGTTAAATACGGGTTATGAAAGATAACGGCATCGAGCTAAAGCAGTCTGAAGTCATAATATTATATGTGGTATCATTATAGATGATTGTAAGACCGATGGAAGGATTTCTAATGATAGTAGGCTATTGCTATATGTTTGATAGGCCTACGTATCAAATGTGAAAACTCTTGGTACGTACGGTACCTCCCAAACTATCGTCCACGTCTCTTGTAAGTACATGGTAGTACATCTTTTCGCACCTTGTTTAATCTTGTGTTGTTATTGTTTATATTTATGTACACACATCAAAAAAAGTTTTGCATCACCTCGGTTCCAAGAGTTCCGGAACCGTTAAATACAAAGGGAATAGAGATCAACACAAACAACATTTCAGCTCGTTTTATTGCTCATGATGATGATGATGATGATAATTGTTGTTTTAAGGGGCCTAACATCTAGGTTATCGGCCCCTAATGATCTGGGTGACAGCGACAATGATAACGAAAGAGGAGAGGAGATAGGAGGAGAGGAGAGGGGAGAGAGGAGTGGGTCCGCCCCAAAGAGAAGGGACAAAAGGGGAACACAGACCCAGCTCAGGAATCCCTCGGGGTCGCCAACTCCCGAACTCACCAGCCGTGAGCCCCTGAGGGTGTAGCATTATCTAGGGTGCACCAAAAGTGGTGGGGCTACATACACCCGGCCTCCTTGAGGGCCTTAAGCAGAAGGCAGGAGGTAAAAGGAAGAGAAAAAGAAGGCTGACCCCTCGCAAAAGGAGGGAATCAGAAGAGATGAGACAAGGGCCAATTAAGGCGGGAAAGGAAGAGACTCCCCAGGCCTCGGATACCCTAATACCGTCGGGGTCGGAAGAGAACAAGAGTTGACCAAGTGTATTGCTCATGAGACCCACACATTGCATGTTGTACCATCATACAGCTAGACTTTCAGCATTTGTGGTCCAGATTGCAGTACACACCACTACCTCTAATACCCAGTAGCACGTCCTCTTGCATTGATGCATGCCTGTATTCGCCGTGGCATACTATCCACAAGTTCATCAAGACACTGTTGGTCCAAATTGTCCCACTCCTCAACGACAATTCGGCGTAAATCTCTCAGAGTGGTTGGTGGGTCAAGACGTCCATAAACAGCCCTTTTCAACATATCCCAGGCATGTTCGATAGGGTTCATGTCTGGCGAACATGCTGGCCACTGTAGTCGAGCGATGTCGTTATCTTGAAGGAACGCTTTCACAAGATGTGCACGATGAGGTCGAGAATTGTCGTCCATGAAGACAAATGCCTCTCCAATATTCTGCCGATATGGTTGCACTATGGGTCGGAGGATGTCATTCAGGTATCGTAAAGCCGTTTCGGAGCCTTCCATGACCACCAGTGGCGTACGTCGGCCCCACATAATGCCACCCCAAAACATCAGGGAACCACCACCTTGCTGCACTCGCTGGACAGTGTGTCTAAGACGTTCAGCCTGACCAGGGTGCCTCCAAACACGTCTCCGACGATTGTCTGGTTGAAGGCATATGCGACACTCATCGGTGAAGAGAACGTGATGCCAATTCCGTGGGGTCCATTCAGCATGTTGTTGGGCCCATCTGTACCGCGCTGCATGGTGTCGGGGTTGCAAAGCTGGACCTCGCCATGGACGTCGGGAGTGAAGTTGCGCATCATGCAGCCTATTGCGCACAGTTTGAGTTGAAACACGACGTCCTGTGGCTGAACGAAACGCATTATTCAACATGGTGGCATTGCTGTCAGGGTTCCTCCGAGCGGCAATCCGTAAGTAGCGGTCATCCACTACAGTAGTAGCCCTTGGGCGGCCTGAGCGAGGCCTGTCATCGACAGTTCCTGTATCTCTGTACCTCCTCCATGTCCGAACAACATCGCTTTAGTTCACTCTGAGACGCCTGGAAACTTCCCTTGTTGAGAGCCCTTCTTGACACAAAGTAACAATGCGGACGCGATCGAACTGCGGTATTGACCTTCTAGGCATGGTAGAACTACAGACAACATGAGCAGCGTACCTTCGTCCTGGTGGAATGACTGGAACTGATCGGCTGTCGTACCCCCTCCGTCTAATAGGCCCTGCTCATGCATGGTTGTTTACATCTTTGAGCAGTTTTAGTGACACCTATGAACAGTCAAAGGGACTGTATCTTGGATACAATATACACAGTCAACGTCTATATGCCGGAGATCTGGGAACCGAGGTGATGCAAAACTTTTTTTGATGTGTGTATATTTTGTGTTAATTGTACTCAGATTTGGTTTGTGAATAGATGTTGGAATTCTCTGAGTACCGTATGTCATTTCCAAACATAAGCTCGTCAACATAGCATTATGTATTAATGGTAGGCCTCTGCGGTAAAGATGTGGGTTCAGTCGCTTCCTTCCCTAGTCTTTTCCAAGTAATTATCGTAGTCGAGTTGAGTGTAGTCATGTTTCGTGGGTCCGCTTGCATTTTGGGTGTTGTAGGTTACAAATGTAAAATATTATTTTTTACCGTGCATAAAATTGTCATTTGTAAATTCATAACTAAAAGTTTATTTGGGGATGCAAGCATGTAAATATATGTTCTTCAGCAATGAATGGACTGGTTTGATGCAGCTGCCCATGCCTCCCAGTGCTGAGCTAATCATTTCATCTCTACATAGCTACCACAACCTACATTCAAGGCAATCTTCTAACCTTGGTCTACCACTACAGTTCTTGTCCTCGACCCATCCTTCCATAACTAAGCTTGCTAGTCATGGGTGTCATAGTATGTATGTGTGTGTGAGTGTGTTACTGTACACGTCCTACCAACCTATGTTTTGTTTTGTTAGAATATAATAAAACACCTTGATAACCTGTCAGAGTGTGTGTACTTTTAATTCAGATAACGATTGAAAGAATGCGGCCAAGGCCTTCAGTTAAGATATATCCCAGCATTTGCCTGGAGTAGAAGTGGAAAACCACAGAAAACTACTTCCAGGTTGGTTGATGTAGGAATCAAACCCAGCTCCTCTCAGTTTTTGTCTCACGAGGCTGAGTGTACCCCGTTCCAGTCCTGAGACCAAAAGTTAAATTTCTTAGCAGAGCCGGGAATCGAACCCAGGACCCCGGGGCGGCAGCTAACCACGCTGACCACTATACAACGAGGTGGACATGACTATTACAGTAGTTGTTTTAATTAAGGGACTTTGACATCATGATCATTTAGTCCCCGTGTACTAAGGTGTGTGTTGAATTTGTCTGATAACCTGTATGATTGTAATGCCTGTATTAGTGTGTGTATTTATAATTCTGATGAGGATTGGAAGAAGGCAGCCAAGGCCTTAAGTTAAGATATATCCCAGCATTTGCCTGGAGTAGAAGTGGAAAACCACAGAAAACTACCATCAGGATGTCTGAGGTAGGAATCAAACCCAGCTCCTCTCAGTTTTTGCCTCACAAGGCTGAGTGTACCCCGGGCCTTCGTGATGAGAGAGAAACATCTTGAACACTGAGCTATTACGCCCCCATTTTCTCTCTCTCTCTCTCTCTCTGCAGTGTTGCCTGCTCTAGTCATAAGTCTGGATTCAAGTTAAGACTTCAAGTGCAAAAGTACTCACCACTGGACCATTAAAATGATCGATCTTGGTTACATAATAATGTTTTCCATCTGTATAATAAAGCTATGATTGTGATGATTGCTACTTTAGAGCACATCACGACCGGAAACAGATTATATTTCTGTCAACGCATCAATAGTGTCTGTCGGGGCAAATGTAGTAGCAGTCTTGTCTCTGGACTTGCTAAAGGAACATTTGGTCATTAGTCGAGCATGTTTAAGTGTATATAAAATTGGAATAATGTGGTCATCAGGCTCATGTGTTTACATGTATGTAAGGACATTTATGTCATCAGCCCCGTGTGTTGTGTTTTTTTAAGTTTTCCGCCACTAGTCACATTTAGCTTGAAAAAAAAAATGTATAGGCTGACAGCCTAGTAAACTTAAATGTGTAAAAAACTATGGGACACCTTGGTCATCAGTCCCGTGTAGTTAAAAAGAAATGCTTTACTGAGGTAAGTGTTAACAATTCGGTAATGTTGATTTGAATCTTCAGTCTTTTGACCGATTGAATGCAGTTTTCCATGCCTCCCTGTCCTGAGCTAATCATTTCACCTCTACATAGCTACCATACCCTACATCCAAGGCAATCTGTTTAACCTATTCCAAACTTAGTCAACCCCTACAGTTCTTGTCATCAACTCTTTCTTCCATAACTAAGCTTGCTATTCTTGGGTGTCTTAGTATGTTCCCTACGAACCTATTTCTTGTCTTTATTAGCACTTGTCAGAAACATCTCTCTTTTCCCACTAGTCTCAATAGTCTGGCTGCGGCTCAGGGGTAACGTTCTCGCTTGCTGAGCCCGAGGTTGCAGGTTCGAAACCTGGCGCAGTCAGCTGGCATTTGAGGGTGCGCAAATGCGAGGGAGCCGTGTCAGTACATTTACTGGCACGTTAAAGATCCCCTTCGGGGCAAAATTCTGGCACTCCGGCGTCTCTAAAAGCCAGGGTAGTTAAAAGGGACGTAAAACCAATAACATTATTATTATTTTTAGTCTCAATACCTCTTTGTTTGTAACCCTATTTGCCCATCTAATCTTCATAATTCTCCTGTAACACCACATTTCTAAACACTTCAATTCTCCACTTAATGTGATATGATATTAAAAAAAACAGTGTTTTTTCATTAGTTCTGTATAGCTAAAACATAGGTATATACACGTTATCAGCTTTGTGTAGTTGGGTGTGTGGAATTTGTCTAATAATCTGTGTTATTGTAATGGCTGTATTAGTGTGTGTATTTGTAATTGCAGTAGGATTTTGGTAGAAAGCATCCATGGCCTGTCAAAAGGTACCATCCTGGAAGTGGTTTATTTTGTTGTTGCTTCTTTTAGAGGCTTCGTAACATCATTGTCAATTAGCCTCCGCGTAATTGGTTGAGTGTGGAATTTGTCTAATAACCTGTGTTATTGTTATGGCTGTGATGATGATGATGATGATGATAATTGTTGTTTTAAGGGGCCTAACATCTAGGTTATCGGCCCCCGATGGTTTGGGTGATCGTGAAGATGAAAATGAAAAGCGAACTTAAAACTAAAATTAACTACTAACCTACATACTAGAAGAAGAAATGGAAAACTGAAGGAGAATAAGGCAAATAAAAGGACAGAAGGAAAAGAAATGCCCTCAACCCTCGGAGAAGGCGGATTGAGGGACTTGGAAGGAAGGAGAGCCATGAAAGGCATATAGGAAAGTGAAAGAGGAGAGGGTCCGCCCCAAAGGTAAGGGACAAAAGGGGAAAACGGACCCAGCTCAGGAATCCCTCGGGGTCGCCAACTCCCGAACTCACCAGCCGTGAACCCCTGAGGGTGTAGCATTATCTAAGGTGCACCAGAAGTGGTGGGGCTACATAAACCCGGCCTCCTTAAGGGCCTTGAGCACAAGGCAGGAGGTAAAAGGAAAAGAAAAAGAAGGCTGACCCCTCACAGAAGGAGGGTATCAGGAAAGATGAGACAAGGGCCAATTAAGGCGGGAAAGGAAAAGACTCCCTAGGCCTCGGATACCCTAATACCGTCGGGGTCAGAAGAGAACAAGAGTTGACCAAGTGAGGTCGACAGGAAAGAAGACAGAGAGGAGCCCGGCACAAGTAAGTGGAAGCAATGCCGGACTCAGCTGGGGCCCCGTGGTCGCCAACCCACGCCCACAAGATGTGAGCCCCTGTGGGTTGTTATGGCTGTATTAGTGCGTGTATTTATAATTCCAATAAGGATTGGAAAAGAGGCGGCCGTGGCCTTAAGTTAAGATACCTGGATTTGCCTAGAGTATAAGTGGGAAACCACAAAAAACTACTTCCAAATGGCTGAGGTATGAATGAAACCCACATTTTCTCACTTTCACCTCATGAGGCTGAGTGTACTCCATTCCAGCTCTCGGCACAGAATTAAATTTCTTGGTTGAGGCGTGGATCAAACCCAGACCTCTGAGGAAACAGCTAAAATGCTAGCCACTTCACCACAAAGTGGACAATATAAGACTGGTCTTGATTGTACATGATCAATCAATAATTACCTAATAATAATAATAATAATAATTTATAATAATAATAATAAATATTCCATTTAGCAACTACACGGCCGACCTCTCCCTGTGACGTTATCCACAGTCTCAGGGTGTGGCGGCCATCTTGCCCATTAGCCCCTGTGCCAGCTATGACAGTATCCTCTATAAGAATAACATAGGGCTGGTTGCGCGTTGCGGCCATCTTGCCCATTGGCCCCTATGCCAGAACCGGCCTATTATACCTACTCACTTGTCAGTGTAAGTTTTCTTCATTGTTACCCCGTTGATGGTATATTGTACTGTTTCAGGAGATGCTTAACCAGAGCCTCGCCAAGGCCATATTCATTAGTGGATCTCCATTGTCCATGGTTGACCACTCACTTTGGATGTTTTTTTTTTTCAAAAAATCAGGCCTTCCTTCGAGTTACCGTCAAGATATCGTCTATCCTCTACTTATTTGGATGCGCAGTAATCAGAAATGCAAGGTAACATAAATAAGGAACTAGAGCACCTCCATCTGCAGTGTGACGGCAGGAGCAACATTAGAAATGAATCTATTATCAACTTCATAATTTCAAAGCCACATGACTAAAAGCAGCAGTCACACTTCTTAGCTTATCATAAATATAATGGAGAAGCATCGACCAGAAAAAATTCTGGTGGTGGTTGGTGATAATGCTGCAACTATGAAAGCTGCACTGAACTTGGTGAAAGATTTATTTCCCCATGTTGTTCCTCTTGGATGTCTAGTACACGTGCTACACTTATTGAGCTCCGACATTTTAAGCTGCCAAAGAATGAAAACTTTCATAGCAATCGCAGTTGATGTTGTCAAAACAGTAAAACACAGTCATGTTTTATTAGCATTGTTCAATATCAGCTGAAAAAAAAGGCATTCAAAGATAGGGTTTCAATGAAGTTGCCAGGAAAGACTAGGTGGGGGAGCCATCTTTTCTGTCAAACAAAGTTGTCCTACAAACATTAGTTGTCAATGAAAAGGCACAACACTATCTAAAGCCAGAAATAAAGAAGAGAGTCCTTGACGATGATGTTTTCTGGGTCAGGATTGACAAAGTTGTAGAGTTGATGAACCCAATCATTCACTTGATCACAGCTTTCGAGTCCAATGAACCTCAAGTTCATAGAATAGCTAAAAATGCCAAGGACTTAGAGGCAGTTCTTATCGAGAAGTTACCGTTATCTCCACTGCAATCTGCAGAAGAAAAGGCAATCTTGACCAAATTCAAAGAGAGAAAGAAATTCGGTGTAACATCTTTACACCTTGCGGCGAACCTGCTTGATCCAGCTGTGCAAGGTAGTAATCTAGAGCCTATCGACATGCTGGAAGCAATAAGCTTTATTTGCGACACGGAAAAAGCACGAAATTGAATGCTATACAAGTTAGAAAAAACTTAGACGACTACAGGGACAAACAGGGAATTTGGTCCAGACAATTTGTGTGGAAAGGAGTTTGGGGTTAAAGAAAACAATGTTTACCTTGTACTCTTTTATTGTGGTGGCGAGGTTTGAGGGGTACTTGAGCACTGGCAGAAGATGCAGTAAAAATTCTTAGGGCATCTGTTACATCTGCTGCCACAGAGCGGACCTTTAGCACTTTTGGTTAGATTCATAGTAAAAAATAAATAAACAGACTTACATCTGAGAGGGCTGCCAAGTTGACTTATCTAGCCTACAATTAGAAGCTGATGAATGGGGAGAATGGAACATCTAAGCGTAAGCCCGACAAAATAACTGAAGAGACTCGTCAGAGTAATCCAGAACAAGGAAAAGAGACCCCAACACCCAGTCAAGAACGAATTATAGGCCTAGAGGAAGATTCAGAACCCGAACTGTCAGAGGAATCTGAGCCAGAACTACTTGAAAGTTCAATAGAAAAAAGTGATGAAGAGGATGCAGAAACAGAAGTGATTGAGATACCCGAGACACAAATCATCCATTTATTATTAATTCCATATTTAAATATATGTTCCCCATGTCCTCATTTGTTTCATTCTTAACTTAACAGTATTAGTAATTTGTAATTTGTTAGTAAAATATCAAACTCATTTAAGAATTATGATGATGTGTTGATGTGTTAAGTGATTTTTACCCCTAATACACAATCAACATTCATAGGCATACGCATAATTATTATATATAAAAATCCACTTGAGTTGAGAGGCTGTAGAAAAATACTATTTGTGTATTAAATATGTATATTGTATACATATATACTGTATATATACCGGCACCTGTTTGTATGGATAAATATATAGAATTCATACATGTGGTAGATACATATATGGCTAAAACAATATTTATATAAGCGTTGCATTATGAATATGTTTTTAAAAGAGGTAAATGCCCAAAATGCCTGGGCATGGGCATTTATCCTGACTTATAAATGCCCAGACATTTTACATCACTAGCCCTTATAGCACATGTCTACGGAGCTGGCGTGAGCATTGTGGTGTTTGAAACCTGCGCCCGCTTGGATTTGTGCAGGCCGGCGCATATATAGCGCGAGTGAGCGACTGGTGGCACTCGCGGCACGGAAGTGGAACCTTACTCTTGACAGAAGTTTGTCAGTTTCGAAGAATATTTAATCGTGGGATTATTGGTTTATTTTATTATGAATTTATGGAAAAGGTTTCAAGAAATTTCACCTACAGATGACTGAGATATCTGCATTTAAAGTTTCAGTTGCACAGAAGAGCGGCGCGGTTGTGAGCCCGAGCATGGCGAGTTCCCTTTATAAGGCGCAGCGCAGTGCTAGCGAACACAGCACAGCATTCGTCGTAGAACATCGAGAGGAGGTCTACAATAGAATCAACAACAACAACAACCACGGTCTTCTCCGTACTTCGGAATATACTAGCGAACTGCCACTAATCCAAGCGCATACTCCATAATAGGAGCTAGGCAAACTTGGCCAGCAGTGGCTGCTGGACTCTGATAAACTGACCGATTCACTGCGCGGTCGACCACTTTCAATATAAGAAGGCTTCATCTCAGCGAACCCTACCTAGCTGCTGTACAGGAAGCACGCCGCTACATCGAGCTCCGAGCATACCGCCGTCAATAGATGCAAGCGATGGTCCACCTGCCTCCGACACGTCATATCATCGCTGCCAACATCGTTACAATCAAGCCTACCCATTATCGATAATCCTTCCCTTCCTAAATTCAAATCAGCAATCCCCCAGTCCAACCGCTATCCAGCCGAGCCATAACCGACCTGCCAAGCCTTCCTCATCAAGAAAATCCTATCACCCCGAGTTGTAACCAAGTTCTACTCATCCCTCCATCCCCCAGCAGCCAATTAATAGCTTATTAATTAATTATTAAATTAAATTCAACCAGCTCGTCCATTATCGCAGCCCCTCTGCATAAAAACTGGAAACCTTGGACGACTTGGTACTTTCTCTTGGGCGAAGCCAATCATCGATTTATCAGGTCTGTCTAAGACATTTGATGATGATGATGATAATTGTTGTTTTAAGGGGCCTAACAGCTAGGTTATCGGCCCCTGATGGTTTGGGTGATCGTTAAGATGAAAATGAAAAGCGAACTTAAAACTAAAACTAACTACTAACCTACATACTAGAAAAATAAATGGAAAACTAAAGGAGAATAAGGCAAATAAAAGGACAGAAGGAAAAGAAATGCCCTCAACCCTCGGAGAAGGCGGATTGAGGGACTTGGAAGGAAGGAGAGCCATGTAAGGCATATAGGAAAGTGATGATGATGATGATGATAATTGTTGTTTTAAGGGGCCTAACATCTAGGCTATCGGCCCCTGATGGATTGGGTGATCGTGAAGATGATAATGAAATGGAAACCAGAACAAAATTATCTGAGACGGAAAATACGTATATAAAAGAACTCAGATGGAAACAACTCACAATATGGTCTGAAAAAAAGGAATTTAGGACGAAAAGTAAAACACACACAAAACGTAGGCTAGATTCAAAATACGTACAAAGTGCAATGTAGCGTCGAAATACTTACAAAATGCAACTGAAAGTCAAAATACTCACAAAATGCAAATGAGATCGAAATGACGTACAAAATGCAATTGAGGTTCAAAATACTTACAAAATGCAATTGAAATTGAAAATACACAATGCAATTCAGATTGAAATATCCCAGTTCCAATCCAAATTAATCACAAAGTGCAATTGAAATTCAAAATACTTACAAAATGCAATTGAAATTGAAAATGCTTACAAAATGTACGGTAGATTCAAACGACTCATGTGGATGGACAATACTTACAAAATGCATTTTAGATTGAAAATACTTGACAAAATGTAATTTAGATTCAAAATACCCACAAAATGCAATTAAGAATCAAAATATGTGCAAAATGCCCACCAAACAAAATGCAATTTAGATTCAAAATTCGTGCGAAATGCGGTTTTGATTGAAAATACTTACAAAATGCAATTGAAATTCAAAATTCTCACTAAAAGGCCCCGCAACCTGCATTGAAAGACTTACCAAAAGGCAATTTAGATTGTCAATCTTTACAAAATGCAATTGAGGTTGAAAACAATCGCGAGATGTAATTTAGATCGAAGAGACTTACAAAATGCAACATAGATCAAAAATGCCTTAAAAAATAAAAGTGGTAAAAGGGAATTTAGATACACGGTGATTCGAGTAACAAAAACAGTGCGGGAATCTTAAAGAGAAAAGGAAATAGAAGGAAAAGAGGAGAGGAGAGGGGAGAGAGGAGAAGGTCCGCCCCAAAGGGAAGGGACAAAAAGGGGAAAACGGACCCAGCTCAGGAATCCCTCGGGGTCGCCAACGCCCGAACTTCCCAGCCGTGAGCCCCTGAGGGTGTAGCATTATCTAGGGTGCACCAGATGTGGTGGGGCTACATACACCCTGCCTCCTTAAGGGCCTAGAGCACAAGGCAGGAGGTAAAAGGAAGAGAAAAAGAAGGCTGACCCCTCGCAGAAGGAGGGTATCAGAAAAGATGAGACAAGGGCCAATTAAGGCGGGAAAGGAAGAGACTCCCTAGGCCTCGGATACCCTAATACCGTCGGGGTCAGAAGAGAACAAGAGTTGACCAAGTGAGGTCGACAGGAAAGAAGACAGAGAGGAGCCCGGCACAAGTAAGTGGAAGCAATGCCGGACTCAGCTGGGGCCCCGTGGTCGCCAACCCACGCCCACAAGATGTGAGCCCCTGGGGGGGGACAAAAGGGGAAAACGGACCCAGCTCAGGAATCCCTCGGGGTCGCCAACGCCCGAACTCACCAGCCGTGAGCCCCTGAGGGTGTAGCATTATCGACGGTGCACCAGAAGTGGTGGGGCTACATACACCCTGCCTCCTTAAGGGCCTTGAGCACAAGGCAGGAGGTAAAAGGAAAACAACAAGAAGGCTGACCCCTCACAGAAGGAGGGTATCAGGAAAGATGAGAAAAGGGCCAATTAAGGCGGGAAAGTGAAAGACTCCCTAGGCCTCGGATACCCTAATACCGTCGGGGTCGGAAGAGAACAAGAGTTGACCAAGGAAGGTCGACAGGAAAGAAGATGGAGAGGAGCCCGACACAAGTAAGTGGAAGCAATGCCGGACTCAGCTGGGGCCCCATGGTCGCCAACCCACGCCCACAAGATGTGAGCCCCTGGGGGATTTGTGTTAATTGTACTCAGATTTGGTTTGTGAATAGATGTTGGAATTCTCTGAGTACCGTATGTCATTTCCAAACATAAGCTCGTCAACATAGCATTATGTATTAATGGTAGGCCTCTGCGGTAAAGATGTGGGTTCAGTCGCTTCCTTCCCTAGTCTTTTCCAAGTAATTATCGTAGTCGAGTTGAGTGTAGTCATGTTTCGTGGGTCCGCTTGCATTTTGGGTGTTGTAGGTTACAAATGTAAAATATTATTTTTTACCGTGCATAAAATTGTCATTTGTAAATTCATAACTAAAAGTTTATTTGGGGATGCAAGCATGTAAATATATGTTCTTCAGCAATGAATGGACTGGTTTGATGCAGCTGCCCATGCCTCCCAGTGCTGAGCTAATCATTTCATCTCTACATAGCTACCACAACCTACATTCAAGGCAATCTTCTAACCTTGGTCTACCACTACAGTTCTTGTCCTCGACCCATCCTTCCATAACTAAGCTTGCTAGTCATGGGTGTCATAGTATGTATGTGTGTGTGAGTGTGTTACTGTACACGTCCTACCAACCTATGTTTTGTTTTGTTAGAATATAATAAAACACCTTGATAACCTGTCAGAGTGTGTGTACTTTTAATTCAGATAACGATTGAAAGAATGCGGCCAAGGCCTTCAGTTAAGATATATCCCAGCATTTGCCTGGAGTAGAAGTGGAAAACCACAGAAAACTACTTCCAGGTTGGTTGATGTAGGAATCAAACCCAGCTCCTCTCAGTTTTTGTCTCACGAGGCTGAGTGTACCCCGTTCCAGTCCTGAGACCAAAAGTTAAATTTCTTAGCAGAGCCGGGAATCGAACCCAGGACCCCCGGGGCGGCAGCTAACCACGCTGACCACTATACAACGAGGTGGACATGACTATTACAGTAGTTGTTTTAATTAAGGGACTTTGACATCATGATCATTTAGTCCCCGTGTACTAAGGTGTGTGTTGAATTTGTCTGATAACCTGTATGATTGTAATGCCTGTATTAGTGTGTGTATTTATAATTCTGATGAGGATTGGAAGAAGGCAGCCAAGGCCTTAAGTTAAGATATATCCCAGCATTTGCCTGGAGTAGAAGTGGAAAACCACAGAAAACTACCATCAGGATGTCTGAGGTAGGAATCAAACCCAGCTCCTCTCAGTTTTTGCCTCACAAGGCTGAGTGTACCCCGGGCCTTCGTGATGAGAGAGAAACATCTTGAACACTGAGCTATTACGCCCCCATTTTCTCTCTCTCTCTCTCTCTCTCTCTCTCTGCAGTGTTGCCTGCTCTAGTCATAAGTCTGGATTCAAGTTAAGACTTCAAGTGCAAAAGTACTCACCACTGGACCATTAAAATGATCGATCTTGGTTACATAATAATGTTTTCCATCTGTATAATAAAGCTATGATTGTGATGATTGCTACTTTAGAGCACATCACGACCGGAAACAGATTATATTTCTGTCAACGCATCAATAGTGTCTGTCGGGGCAAATGTAGTAGCAGTCTTGTCTCTGGACTTGCTAAAGGAACATTTGGTCATTAGTCGAGCATGTTTAAGTGTATATAAAATTGGAATAATGTGGTCATCAGGCTCATGTGTTTACATGTATGTAAGGACATTTATGTCATCAGCCCCGTGTGTTGTGTTTTTTTAAGTTTTCCGCCACTAGTCACATTTAGCTTGAAAAAAAAAATGTATAGGCTGACAGCCTAGTAAACTTAAATGTGTAAAAAACTATGGGACACCTTGGTCATCAGTCCCGTGTAGTTAAAAAGAAATGCTTTACTGAGGTAAGTGTTAACAATTCGGTAATGTTGATTTGAATCTTCAGTCTTTTGACCGATTGAATGCAGTTTTCCATGCCTCCCTGTCCTGAGCTAATCATTTCACCTCTACATAGCTACCATACCCTACATCCAAGGCAATCTGTTTAACCTATTCCAAACTTAGTCAACCCCTACAGTTCTTGTCATCAACTCTTTCTTCCATAACTAAGCTTGCTATTCTTGGGTGTCTTAGTATGTTCCCTACGAACCTATTTCTTGTCTTTATTAGCACTTGTCAGAAACATCTCTCTTTTCCCACTAGTCTCAATAGTCTGGCTGCGGCTCAGGGGTAACGTTCTCGCTTGCTGAGCCCGAGGTTGCAGGTTCGAAACCTGGCGCAGTCAGCTGGCATTTGAGGGTGCGCAAATGCGAGGGAGCCGTGTCAGTACATTTACTGGCACGTTAAAGATCCCCTTCGGGGCAAAATTCTGGCACTCCGGCGTCTCTAAAAGCCAGGGTAGTTAAAAGGGACGTAAAACCAATAACATTATTATTATTTTTAGTCTCAATACCTCTTTGTTTGTAACCCTATTTGCCCATCTAATCTTCATAATTCTCCTGTAACACCACATTTCTAAACACTTCAATTCTCCACTTAATGTGATATGATATAAAAAAAAAACAGTGTTTTTTCATTAGTTCTGTATAGCTAAAACATAGGTATATACACGTTATCAGCTTTGTGTAGTTGGGTGTGTGGAATTTGTCTAATAATCTGTGTTATTGTAATGGCTGTATTAGTGTGTGTATTTGTAATTGCAGTAGGATTTTGGTAGAAAGCATCCATGGCCTGTCAAAAGGTACCATCCTGGAAGTGGTTTATTTTGTTGTTGCTTCTTTTAGAGGCTTCGTAACATCATTGTCAATTAGCCTCCGCGTAATTGGTTGAGTGTGGAATTTGTCTAATAACCTGTGTTATTGTTATGGCTGTGATGATGATGATGATGATAATTGTTGTTTTAAGGGGCCTAACATCTAGGTTATCGGCCCCCGATGGTTTGGGTGATCGTGAAGATGAAAATGAAAAGCGAACTTAAAACTAAAATTAACTACTAACCTACATACTAGAAGAAGAAATGGAAAACTGAAGGAGAATAAGGCAAATAAAAGGACAGAAGGAAAAGAAATGCCCTCAACCCTCGGAGAAGGCGGATTGAGGGACTTGGAAGGAAGGAGAGCCATGAAAGGCATATAGGAAAGTGAAAGAGGAGAGGGTCCGCCCCAAAGGTAAGGGACAAAAGGGGAAAACGGACCCAGCTCAGGAATCCCTCGGGGTCGCCAACTCCCGAACTCACCAGCCGTGAACCCCTGAGGGTGTAGCATTATCTAAGGTGCACCAGAAGTGGTGGGGCTACATAAACCCGGCCTCCTTAAGGGCCTTGAGCACAAGGCAGGAGGTAAAAGGAAAAGAAAAAGAAGGCTGACCCCTCACAGAAGGAGGGTATCAGGAAAGATGAGACAAGGGCCAATTAAGGCGGGAAAGGAAAAGACTCCCTAGGCCTCGGATACCCTAATACCGTCGGGGTCAGAAGAGAACAAGAGTTGACCAAGTGAGGTCGACAGGAAAGAAGACAGAGAGGAGCCCGGCACAAGTAAGTGGAAGCAATGCCGGACTCAGCTGGGGCCCCGTGGTCGCCAACCCACGCCCACAAGATGTGAGCCCCTGTGGGTTGTTATGGCTGTATTAGTGCGTGTATTTATAATTCCAATAAGGATTGGAAAAGAGGCGGCCGTGGCCTTAAGTTAAGATACCTGGATTTGCCTAGAGTATACGTGGGAAACCACGAAAAACTACTTCCAAATGGCTGAGGTATGAATGAAACCCACATTTTCTCACTTTCACCTCATGAGGCTGAGTGTACTCCATTCCAGCTCTCGGCACAGAATTAAATTTCTTGGTTGAGGCGTGGATCAAACCCAGACCTCTGAGGAAACAGCTAAAATGCTAGCCACTTCACCACAAAGTGGACAATATAAGACTGGTCTTGATTGTACATGATCAATCAATAATTACCTAATAATAATAATAATAATAATTTATAATAATAATAATAAATATTCCATTTAGCAACTACACGGCCGACCTCTCCCTGTGACGTTATCCACAGTCTCAGGGTGTGGCGGCCATCTTGCCCATTAGCCCCTGTGCCAGCTATGACAGTATCCTCTATAAGAATAACATAGGGCTGGTTGCGCGTTGCGGCCATCTTGCCCATTGGCCCCTATGCCAGAACCGGCCTATTATACCTACTCACTTGTCAGTGTAAGTTTTCTTCATTGTTACCCCGTTGATGGTATATTGTACTGTTTCAGGAGATGCTTAACCAGAGCCTCGCCAAGGCCATATTCATTAGTGGATCTCCATTGTCCATGGTTGACCACTCACTTTGGATGTTTTTTTTTTTCAAAAAATCAGGCCTTCCTTCGAGTTACCGTCAAGATATCGTCTATCCTCTACTTATTTGGATGCGCAGTAATCAGAAATGCAAGGTAACATAAATAAGGAACTAGAGCACCTCCATCTGCAGTGTGACGGCAGGAGCAACATTAGAAATGAATCTATTATCAACTTCATAATTTCAAAGCCACATGACTAAAAGCAGCAGTCACACTTCTTAGCTTATCATAAATATAATGGAGAAGCATCGACCAGAAAAAATTCTGGTGGTGGTTGGTGATAATGCTGCAACTATGAAAGCTGCACTGAACTTGGTGAAAGATTTATTTCCCCATGTTGTTCCTCTTGGATGTCTAGTACACGTGCTACACTTATTGAGCTCCGACATTTTAAGCTGCCAAAGAATGAAAACTTTCATAGCAATCGCAGTTGATGTTGTCAAAACAGTAAAACACAGTCATGTTTTATTAGCATTGTTCAATATCAGCTGAAAAAAAAGGCATTCAAAGATAGGGTTTCAATGAAGTTGCCAGGAAAGACTAGGTGGGGGAGCCATCTTTTCTGTCAAACAAAGTTGTCCTACAAACATTAGTTGTCAATGAAAAGGCACAACACTATCTAAAGCCAGAAATAAAGAAGAGAGTCCTTGACGATGATGTTTTCTGGGTCAGGATTGACAAAGTTGTAGAGTTGATGAACCCAATCATTCACTTGATCACAGCTTTCGAGTCCAATGAACCTCAAGTTCATAGAATAGCTAAAAATGCCAAGGACTTAGAGGCAGTTCTTATCGAGAAGTTACCGTTATCTCCACTGCAATCTGCAGAAGAAAAGGCAATCTTGACCAAATTCAAAGAGAGAAAGAAATTCGGTGTAACATCTTTACACCTTGCGGCGAACCTGCTTGATCCAGCTGTGCAAGGTAGTAATCTAGAGCCTATCGACATGCTGGAAGCAATAAGCTTTATTTGCGACACGGAAAAAGCACGAAATTGAATGCTATACAAGTTAGAAAAAACTTAGACGACTACAGGGACAAACAGGGAATTTGGTCCAGACAATTTGTGTGGAAAGGAGTTTGGGGTTAAAGAAAACAATGTTTACCTTGTACTCTTTTATTGTGGTGGCGAGGTTTGAGGGGTACTTGAGCACTGGCAGAAGATGCAGTAAAAATTCTTAGGGCATCTGTTACATCTGCTGCCACAGAGCGGACCTTTAGCACTTTTGGTTAGATTCATAGTAAAAAATAAATAAACAGACTTACATCTGAGAGGGCTGCCAAGTTGACTTATCTAGCCTACAATTAGAAGCTGATGAATGGGGAGAATGGAACATCTAAGCGTAAGCCCGACAAAATAACTGAAGAGACTCGTCAGAGTAATCCAGAACAAGGAAAAGAGACCCCAACACCCAGTCAAGAACGAATTATAGGCCTAGAGGAAGATTCAGAACCCGAACTGTCAGAGGAATCTGAGCCAGAACTACTTGAAAGTTCAATAGAAAAAAGTGATGAAGAGGATGCAGAAACAGAAGTGATTGAGATACCCGAGACACAAATCATCCATTTATTATTAATTCCATATTTAAATATATGTTCCCCATGTCCTCATTTGTTTCATTCTTAACTTAACAGTATTAGTAATTTGTAATTTGTTAGTAAAATATCAAACTCATTTAAGAATTATGATGATGTGTTGATGTGTTAAGTGATTTTTACCCCTAATACACAATCAACATTCATAGGCATACGCATAATTATTATATATAAAAATCCACTTGAGTTGAGAGGCTGTAGAAAAATACTATTTGTGTATTAAATATGTATATTGTATACATATATACTGTATATATACCGGCACCTGTTTGTATGGATAAATATATAGAATTCATACATGTGGTAGATACATATATGGCTAAAACAATATTTATATAAGCGTTGCATTATGAATATGTTTTTAAAAGAGGTAAATGCCCAAAATGCCTGGGCATGGGCATTTATCCTGACTTATAAATGCCCAGACATTTTACATCACTAGCCCTTATAGCACATGTCTACGGAGCTGGCGTGAGCATTGTGGTGTTTGAAACCTGCGCCCGCTTGGATTTGTGCAGGCCGGCGCATATATAGCGCGAGTGAGCGACTGGTGGCACTCGCGGCACGGAAGTGGAACCTTACTCTTGACAGAAGTTTGTCAGTTTTGAAGAATATTTAATCGTGGGATTATTGGTTTATTTTATTATGAATTTATGGAAAAGGTTTCAAGAAATTTCACCTACAGATGACTGAGATATCTGCATTTAAAGTTTCAGTTGCACAGAAGAGCGGCGCGGTTGTGAGCCCGAGCATGGCGAGTTCCCTTTATAAGGCGCAGCGCAGTGCTAGCGAACACAGCACAGCATTCGTCGTAGAACATCGAGAGGAGGTCTACAATAGAATCAACAACAACAACAACCACGGTCTTCTCCGTACTTCGGAATATACTAGCGAACTGCCACTAATCCAAGCGCATACTCCATAATAGGAGCTAGGCAAACTTGGCCAGCAGTGGCTGCTGGACTCTGATAAACTGACCGATTCACTGCGCGGTCGACCACTTTCAATATAAGAAGGCTTCATCTCAGCGAACCCTACCTAGCTGCTGTACAGGAAGCACGCCGCTACATCGAGCTCCGAGCATACCGCCGTCAATAGATGCAAGCGATGGTCCACCTGCCTCCGACACGTCATATCATCGCTGCCAACATCGTTACAATCAAGCCTACCCATTATCGATAATCCTTCCCTTCCTAAATTCAAATCAGCAATCCCCCAGTCCAACCGCTATCCAGCCGAGCCATAACCGACCTGCCAAGCCTTCCTCATCAAGAAAATCCTATCACCCCGAGTTGTAACCAAGTTCTACTCATCCCTCCATCCCCCAGCAGCCAAATAATAGCTTATTAATTAATTATTAAATTAAATTCAACCAGCTCGTCCATTATCGCAGCCCCTCTGCATAAAAACTGGAAACCTTGGACGACTTGGTACTTTCTCTTGGGCGAAGCCAATCATCGATTTATCAGGTCTGTCTAAGACATTTGATGATGATGATGATAATTGTTGTTTTAAGGGGCCTAACAGCTAGGTTATCGGCCCCTGATGGTTTGGGTGATCGTTAAGATGAAAATGAAAAGCGAACTTAAAACTAAAACTAACTACTAACCTACATACTAGAAAAATAAATGGAAAACTAAAGGAGAATAAGGCAAATAAAAGGACAGAAGGAAAAGAAATGCCCTCAACCCTCGGAGAAGGCGGATTGAGGGACTTGGAAGGAAGGAGAGCCATGTAAGGCATATAGGAAAGTGATGATGATGATGATGATAATTGTTGTTTTAAGGGGCCTAACATCTAGGCTATCGGCCCCTGATGGATTGGGTGATCGTGAAGATGATAATGAAATGGAAACCAGAACAAAATTATCTGAGACGGAAAATACGTATATAAAAGAACTCAGATGGAAACAACTCACAATATGGTCTGAAAAAAAGGAATTTAGGACGAAAAGTAAAACACACACAAAACGTAGGCTAGATTCAAAATACGTACAAAGTGCAATGTAGCGTCGAAATACTTACAAAATGCAACTGAAAGTCAAAATACTCACAAAATGCAAATGAGATCGAAATGACGTACAAAATGCAATTGAGGTTCAAAATACTTACAAAATGCAATTGAAATTGAAAATACACAATGCAATTCAGATTGAAATATCCCAGTTCCAATCCAAATTAATCACAAAGTGCAATTGAAATTCAAAATACTTACAAAATGCAATTGAAATTGAAAATGCTTACAAAATGTACGGTAGATTCAAACGACTCATGTGGATGGACAATACTTACAAAATGCATTTTAGATTGAAAATACTTGACAAAATGTAATTTAGATTCAAAATACCCACAAAATGCAATTAAGAATCAAAATATGTGCAAAATGCCCACCAAACAAAATGCAATTTAGATTCAAAATTCGTGCGAAATGCGGTTTTGATTGAAAATACTTACAAAATGCAATTGAAATTCAAAATTCTCACTAAAAGGCCCCGCAACCTGCATTGAAAGACTTACCAAAAGGCAATTTAGATTGTCAATCTTTACAAAATGCAATTGAAGTTGAAAACAATCGCGAGATGTAATTTAGATCGAAAAAACTTACAAAATGCAACGTAGATTAAAAATGCCTTAAAAAAATGGTAGAAGGGAATTTAGACACACGGTGAACCAAGTAACAAAAACAGTGCTGGAATCTTAAAGAGAAAAGTAAATATGAGGAAAAGAGGAGTGGAGAGGAGAGGTGAGGAGAGGGGAGGGGAGAGAGGAGAAGGTCCGCCCCAAAGGGAAGGGATAAAAGGGGAAAACGGACCCAGCTCAGGAATCCCTCGGGGGCGCCAACTCCCGAACTCACCAACCGTGAGCCCCTGAGGGTGTAGCATTGTCGACGTCGCACCAGAAGGGATGGGGCTACATGCACCTTGCCTCCTTAAGGGCCTTGAGCACAAGGCAGGAGGTAAAAGGAAAAGAAAAAGAAGGCTGACCCCTCACAGAAGGAGGGTGTCAGGAAAGATGAGACAAGGGCCAATTAAGGCAGGAAATGAAAGACTCCCTAGGCCTCGGATAACCTAATACCGTCGGGGTCGGAAGAGAACAAGAGTTGACCAAGGGAGGTCGACAGGAAAGAAGAAAGAGAGGAGCCCGGCACAAGTAAGTGGAAGCAATGCCGGACTCAGCTGGGGCCCCGTGGTCGCCAACCCACGGCCACAAGATGTGAGCCCCTGGGGGAATAGGAAAGTGAAAGAGGAGAGGGTCCGCCCCAAAGGTAAGGGACAAAAGGGGAAAACGGACCCAGCTCAGGAATCCCTCGGGGTCGCCAACTCCCGAACTCACCAGCCGTGAGCCCCTGAGGGTGTAGCATTATCTAGGGTGCACCAGAAGTGGTGGGGCTACATACACCCTGCCTCCTTAAGGGCCTAGAGCACAAGGCAGGAGGTAAAAGGAAGAGAAAAAGAAGGCTGACCCCTCGCAGAAGGAGGGTATCAGAAAAGATGAGACAAGGGCCAATTAAGGCGGGAAAGAAAGAGACTCCCTAGGCCTCGGATACCCTAATACCGTCGGGGTCAGAAGAGAACAAGAGTTGACCAAGTGAGGTCGACAGGAAAGAAGACAGAGAGGAGCCCGGCACAAGTAAGTGGAAGCAATGCCGGACTCAGCTGGGGCCCCGTGGTCGCCAACCCACGCCCACAAGATGTGAGCCCCTGGGGGACCAAGACATTTGACCTATACTCATACATCACATACATTCACCTACACTCACTAGACCTACATAAACATGAATTCCACCTCATCAACACGCTCAAACTGGATCCTAGCAATAGATACATCAGAACAACTTTATGCTATTGCTCCCAAGAAACCAGTTCCTCAATGGAACATGATGGTTATGATCCACCCTCCCCGCAAACTACATCCCACTACTCTAAGACAGGCCATCTGCCAAACACTAGCTCCACATTCCAAAATCATAGCATGCATTGAGGAGACTGCTCAACATTATGTTACAGTCAACCCAATGCATGAAAGACACCTTAACACCCTGTGCGCAGCACTCATGGAACATTCAGCCATTCCTCCAATAGCCCTTATCAGCCCACACGCTCCAGATTACATTGAAAAACAAACACAAACAGATCCTAGCCACTGAAACCTCCCCTTTCCCTCCCATAAACACGGTGGCATCACCACCACAGCCAAGAACACGGGTGAAAAAGCGCCCCCCTGCCAAACCTCACGCTACACTAATCATTCAATGTTACAACTGACAAAAACTGAATCATAACTTCCTAGCTGCCCTCATGCCACCCGCTGCAATAGGTGCGGTGATTTTCATCACCACTCTATGTGCAAGGTACCTCGCGACCAGCCTAAGTGCGTCAATTGCAGAGGAGCACATGCAGCCTCTTATAATGGTTGCAGTTACATTAAAACTGCCATACGGCAAAGACAGTTGCAACTCAGACAACGCTCCAACACAAGTCCCCCTGCCCTCATGTCTCTTTCACTATCCCCCCCCCCTCCTACACAGCCCGCCACTGCCCTTACACAGTTGCTGAGCCTGCTTCAGCAACTTACAGCCATCACCATGTGAATTATGGCTTAATCGAACCCAGAGCCGACTCCCAAGTACATCCAAACAAACAATCCCCTGGCCCCGTGGTTCTACTGCCTGGGGGCTAAAGGCCACGGCCGACCCCGCCCGGGATGTCGAGCCGCGGACCAGGGAACTCCAAACACATCAAATTGTACTGGAGCGCATTTCAAGACTTGAACCAAATACACACTAGGAAGACCAGGCTGGCGGGACCAGCTCCAAGGACTGACTTCCGCTGACTGGTTTCCGCACATTTTTAAATCCATAGACCAACAAATTACACTCAAATCAAACCCAAACAACAGTAATTATTCATAATACAGCAATATTTTCAACCACAAGTACATATAAACTCCATATGGGCAACAGCCACTCACAACACATCTCCAGCCAATCAGCGCACAGCACACTTAAATTCAAACTCCCCGCTCCAGTGACATACATTACACGACAACTACAGTACATTAAACATGAATACTATACATAAATTTAACCAATAAGAGGCGGAAGCTGAGGCCTTTTAAAAGCAATATATTGTTACCAAACAATGCCAAACATACTACAGGTCTATATTCATCATCTCTCCTAAAGCATTACTAAATTTCTACCCACTAGTGGTCAGTTATATTTCACATTAATTTCGAAGCTGCTGCATAACTTAAAACCATTACATGCACTGAAAAATCTCACACACAGCTAAACCATGGTGAGCGAGTGATAATAATACCTACAGCATCGACAGGAGAGCGCTTGGTCCATTATTACAGGACCTATAAGGCACTTCCTGCTCGAACATAAGCTGAAATAGATCTGCTCTCATTTTATTTTAGCAATGCAACTAGCACAAAATATAAATCCAAGCATTAAATATTATTTGGGAAATCGATGACTAATACATTATTTCCCAAATAAATAAAACCTTTTAAAATAAACGTATTAAATACAAGTAATCATTCAAAGCAGAGTACAAGGAGCCTAGTTTATAGGCACCAGACTCTATTTTCTTCCAACTCCTCCATATTACCATAAAAATACGGAGGAAGCACAGCATGAGAGTAGCGAACTCTACCAACAAGGACTTTAACATACCAATTCTCAATACTCACAATGGCCAGGCAATCACAGCCAACCAAAAGGCAGAAGCGCTTGCAGATACCTTGGAATCAAGGTTCAAACCACATCTAGAACCTATCAACCAAGAGTTCGTAGAAAAGGTGTCTAAGGAAGTAGACAGTTTTCTGTCAAACTCAAAAATGTGTGCAAGTGAGTGTAGGTAATTCCAGTGATGGCCCTTTAATCGATAACAATGTTAGTGATGATGATGATGATGATAATTGTTGTTTTAAGGGGCCTAACATCTAGGTTATCGGCCCCTGATGGTTTGGGTGATCGTGAAGATGAAAATGAAAAAGCGAACTTAAAACTAAAACTAACTACTAACCTACATACTAGAAGAAGAAATGGAAAACTAAAGGAGAATAAGGCAAATAAAGGACAGGAGAAAAGAAATGCCCTCAACCCTCGAAGAAGGCGGATTGAGGGACTTGGAAGGAAGGAGAGCCATGAAAGGCAGATAGGAAAGTGAAAGAGGAGAGGGTCCGCCCCAAAGGTAAGGGACAAAAAGGGAAAACGGACCCAGCTCAGGAATCCCTCGGGGTCGCCAACTCCCGAACTCACCAGCCGTGAGCCCCTGAGGGTGTAGCATTATCTAGGGTGCACCAGAAGTAGTGGGGCTACATACACCCTGCCTCCTTAAGGGCCTTGAGCACAAGGCAGGAGGTAAAAGGAAAAGAAAAAGAAGGCTGACCCCTCACAGAAGGAGGGTGTCAGGAAAGATGAGACAAGGGCCAATTAAGGCGGGAAAGGAAGAGACTCCCTAAACAATGTTAGTGAAATTCCTGTGAGCAGTGAAGCGGATGGAAATAGACTGGCAGATTCGCAAAGGAATCAACCCAGGGCTGACACATCTGAAGGACTGGCTGACATCGAGATTGTCACCCTGAAGTAACTAAGAAGCACAATTAACCAACTACCAGGGAAGAAGGCTCCAGGTCCTGATGGTATCAAAAATATAGCGTTGAAGAAATTGCTTAATGAAGCTCTCAAGCATTTATTAAATCTTTTTAATGCTATGTTTAAGCTACAATATATTCCTGAGAGGTGGAAAACAGCAAATGTGACCATGCTCCCCATAGAGGGAAAGGACTTAAAAATCCTTCTAGCTATAGATCAATAAGCTTATTAAACACCTTAGCTAAATTGTTTGAGAGGCTGGTCCTACGCAGGCTTCTAGCTCAAGACTGTATTGCCAAGGCAATACCTGACGAGCAGTTTGGATTCCGTAAGGAGCATTCTGCGGTACACCAGCTAACAAGACTTTCAAATAAAATTATTAATGGTTTTAGTTTCCGCAAAGGAACGGGTGCCATATTCCGTGACATAGCCGAAGCATTCGATAGGGTATGGCATACCGGACTTTTGCATAAACTTTTAACTCTAGGACTTCACCCGGCGCTTTGAGGAATAATTCAAAATTACTTGATGAAAGAACGTTTTATGTAACTCATGAAAATTCAAATCTAAAATCAAAAGAATTGAAGCTGGTGTGCCGCAGGGCACAATACTTGGACCTATTTTATATAGCATCTATACAGCAGATTTTCCCAGGGAAATAAATACAGAGCTAGCATTCTATGCCCATGACACAGTAATGGTCGTCAGTAGATTGCAGGCAGCTCCTAAAAAAACTGAAGTATGGTGCATAAAATGGCGTGTAAAAATTAACGCAAACAAAACGAAAGCCACTTTCTTTACAAGAAGAACTAGTCGTCTAGCGGGGATCAATCTCATGCTCTTTGGGCAAATGATTCCGTGGACAGATGAAACAAAGTATCTTGGAGGTAATTCTAGACAGTAAACTGAGCTTTAAACAGCATATTTTATCAACCTTAGACAAGGCAACGAAAGTTGCGAGCAACTTTAACCATTTACTAAATGCAAAATCGTTTTTAAGTATAACAAATAAAATTTTAATTTTTAAATCTATGGTTTCGTCTGTGATGCTGTATGCTGCCCCGGTATGGGGAGCTACATTTAAGAAGCATATAGCAGTTCTCCAAGCTTTTCAAACCAAAAAACTAAGGATGATCACAGGGTCCAATAAATTCATCCCGAATAAAGTAATCCACGAAGAATGTACCGTTAAAACAATCAAACAAGCTATTGTATTGATGATTGAGACATGAAATCCTGTCTCAAAACTTTGTCCTGCATCGACTTCAATATACAGACCCTAACCTGCCTTTAAAATGCGCGCTGAGGCACGGCCGACTGAATACGAGCTGTGCTCTATACCGGCCTTGACATTCCCAGTCAGAACCCATGTATAACATGTAATTGGAAAGTTTCTACTCGTTGCCGGTAGAGCGCACTCCCCTCCCATTATAGGCGCGATAAGGAATCAGCTGTACAGTACGTATATTAAATGTGTAATCTCAAGAACCACTGAATGGATTTTGATGCTGCTTTCACCATTCTGTAAAGGTGATCTCGAGGAAGATTTGTGTAGAAAATAATTTATTTATGGCCAAAGGGAGCCAAGCAGTAACGATTTCAGTGAAAAGGTCGAAAAAATAGCCTGGCGTCCGTGCGCTTTTTAAGCTTACGCTGGGCGAACCGTTAAAAATACATTATATTATGAGTGTAAGAATTGTTCAGCGTGAGAAATTCTACAAAAAAGTCCGCGAGAGCATATCTCTATCTTCGATACATCGCCCACTATAAGTGTTTTTAGTTTGGACGGGAGGGGCATTTGGCTTGCACCTCGCCATTCTTAAATTACGTCTGACAGGAATTCCTTGCACATTCATAACTGTTCCCGGGCGAAGCCCGGGCGGGTTGCTAGTGTCACTATATAATTATTATCATTATAATTTCCGCATTATCAAAATTTAAATTATATCACAAAATAAAATAGCGTGCTAATAAATCTAAGAGAAATTAGACATACCTTGCACCTTCTTCGGGTACAAGGACACTACTCCAGCACCGTCTCATTAAAAGGGAAGAGAGGATCAAAATTACAGCCGGGAACAAGTAGCAGCTAATCGTGTGTTGTGTTTTGTTGATGATGATAATTGTTGTTTTAAGGGGCCTAACATCGAGGTTATCGGCCCCTAATGATCTGGGTGATAGCGAAAATGATAATGAAATGGAAACCAGAACAAAATTATCGAAGACTGAAAATACGTACAAAAGGAACTCACATGGAAACAACTCACAATATGGTCCTACAAAAGGGAATTTAGAACGAAAAGTTGCACAAAAAGAATAGATTGAAAAAGACCCACAAAACGTAGGCTAGATTCAAAATACGTACAAAATGCAAAGTAGCGCCGAAATACTTACAAAATGCAACTGAAATTCAAAATACTTACAAAATGCAAATGAGATCGAAATTACGTACAAAATGCAATTGAGGTTCAAAATACTTACAAAATGCAATTGAAATTGAAAATACACAATGCAATTCAGATTGAAATATCCCAGTTCCAATCCAAATTATTCACAAAGTGCAATTGAAATTCAAAATACTTACAAAATGCAATTGAAATTGAAAATGCTTACAAAATGTACGGTAGATTCAAACGACTCATGTGGATTGACAATACTTACAAAAAGCAATTTAGATTGAAAATACTTGACAAATGTAATTTAGATTCAAAATACCCACAAAATGCAATTGAGAATCAAAATATGTGCAAAATGCCCACCAAACAAAATGCAATTTAGATTCAAAATTCGTGCGAAATGCGGTTTTGGTTGAAAATACTTACAAAATGCAATTGAAATTCAAAATACTCACTAAAATGCCCTGACGCCTGCATTGAAAGACTTACTAAAAAGCAATTTAGATTGTCAATCTTTACAAAATGCAATTGAGGTTGAAAACAATCGCGAGATGTAATTTAGATCGAAGAGACTTACAAAATGCAACATAGATCAAAAATGCCTTAAAAAAAATGGTAAAAGGGAATTTAGATACACGGTGATTCGAGTAACAAAAACAGTGCGGGAATCTTAAAGAGAAAAGGAAATAGAAGGAAAAGAGGAGAGGAGAGGGGAGAGAGGAGGAGGTCCGCCCCAATGGGAAGGGACAAAAAGGGGAAAACGGACCCAGCTCAGGAATCCCTCGGGGTCGCCAACGCCCGAACTCACCAGCCGTGAGCCCCTGAGGGTGTAGCATTATCGACGGTGCACCAGAAGTGGTGGGGCTACATACACCCTGCCTCCTTAAGGGCCTTGAGCACAAGGCAGGAGGTAAAAGGAAAAGAAAAAGAAGGCTGACCCCTCGCAGAAGGAGGGAATCAGAAAAGATGAGACAAGGGCCAATTAAGGCGGGAAAGGAAAATACTCCCTAGGCCTCGGATACCCTAATACCGTCGGGGTCAGAAGAGAACAAGAGTTGACCAAGTGAGGTCGACAGGAAAGAAGACAGAGAGGAGCCCGGCACAAGTAAGTGGAAGCAATGCCGGACTCAGCTGGGGCCCCGTGGTCGCCAACCCACGCCCACAAGATGTGAGCCCCTGGGGGTGTTGTGTTTTGTGCTAAGAGATCTTTCGACTAATTATCAGATACCGTGTGCCTTCTTTTTCAGGAAGCAGCTGTCTGGACGGGACATACATAAACTCCTGCTGGACGTTATTCTCGAGGTTGAACAATGCGGTTTCATAATTATAATAACTGTCTCGGGTAATCACAAAACTAACACTACAATGATGAGGCATTTAGGGGGAGGGAATTTGCAACCAATGGTCAATCACCCATACGACGAGTCTAGGAATGTATTCCCTAGTTTTGATCATTGTCACATTCTAAAAAAAACAACATTAGAACGCAGTTTCTGTAACGAGAGATGACTGATGGTACTGGAATAATTTCAGGGAAATACTTGTCATTACTACACACAATGCAAAAGGGTGAGATCGTCAAACCGGTCAGACACCTCACTAAAAACACATCGAACCCACTAAATTTGAAAAAATGAATGTTCGGCGTGCCAAGGAAGTGTTCTCGTCAGAAGTTATTGGTGCCATTAGTACACTGAAAGAAAATATAGGCATGCACCCGGAAGCGTACACATTCATAGACGCAGAAGCAACCATTTTTTTGTTTGAAAAACATTAATAAATGGTTCGCTATGCATGATGTAAGCATCACATATCATCATATTCAGTCTATAAATCCAGATAAAGGACATTTTTTCTCATTAAATGTCAGTCGCCTAAACTGGCTAGAGGAATATTTTCTTTCTTACCTTGAAACTTTGAAAGCTGCTAGTAACGCTGCTAGAAAGGACTTCCCGAGTTCTGAGACTTACGAAGCTACCTATACAATTAATCACGGATTCAGCTGTCCAGTGCATAAGGTATCTTCTAAAAATGGGTAGAGGAAAGTCGCCAAATATGGGGAGGTTTTCTTATAGGGCTCACATTAGACATAGGAAGGAACGGAATAATTTTGGTTTTCTCACCAATGTAAACCTCAGACGATATACTATGTATATTACAAATATGGGCACGTTTGATGTTGTAATACCCTCTGATATTATTGTTAACTTTAAAAGTGCACTTTCCCCGTATTAGGCAACCGGATTTCGTAATATGGGGAGGTGAGAAACCTCACGGTTTTTATTTATAATAGGTACACTGAATAGTATACCCTACTAATTAACCCGTGGCTCATGATCTCAAGATTAACGGTCACGTTAAACTACAAGCTTCCTTCCTACTAATTAAAGCATTAATTCTGACATATTTTTTTTCGTGTGGCCTCCTGAGAGGCCGAGTGCATGTCTTTCTAGTCGACGCCCGTGGGCGACCTGCGCGTCAGGATGAGAGATGGAATGGATGAAGATGAATGAAACTGGGCAAGGATGTGGAAGGAAGCAGCCGTGGCCTGTTAGAAGGTACCGTCCCAGCATTTGCCTGGTGTTGAAAAATGGGAAACCACGGAAAATCATTTCAAGGACGGCCGACGGTGGGGCTCGAACACACGCGTCTACCGAGTCAGCAGAGAGCTTGGCCCCATGGCTTTACGCTGCGCTTTAGCCAGCGTAGCCACTACTGTCGGTAATTCTGACAATGTAATGAAATCATGAACACAAATAGTACAAAAATACAAAAATGAATATTTTAAGTAAATAACAGTCCTAGTTTCCTGTTGCCGAACTTCCAAACCGTTCAGCAGAAAAATGCATAAACTTTAATGAAAACCGAGTGATTCTGATCGAATTCAACTGTAACGAGGTGCAAGGTATGTCTAATTTCTCTTAGATTTCTTTGCACGCTATTTTATTTTGTGATATAATTTGCATTTTGATATTGTGGGAATTATAATGATAATATAATAGTGTCACTAGCAACCCGCCCCGGCTTCGCCCGGGAACAGTTATGAATGTGCAAGGAATTCCTGTCAGATGTAATTTAAGAATGGCGAGGTGCAAGCCAAATCCCCCTCCCGTCCAAACTAAAAACACTTATAGTGGGCGATGTATCGAAGATAGAGATATGCTCACGCGGACTTTTTTGTACAATTTTTCATGCTGAACAATTCTTACACATAGTATATTGATATTTTTAACGGTTTGTCCAGCGTAAGCTTAAAAAGCGTATGGACGTCAAGTTCTTTCTTCGACCTATTCACTGAAATCTAAAATCGTTACTGCTTGGCTCCCTTTGATCATAAATAAATTATTTTCTACAGAAATCTTCCTCGATATTACTTGTACAGACTGGTGAAAGCCGCATCAAAATCCATCCAGTGGTTCTCGAGATTACCCGTGATATCCAAGAATCGGGGACTTTGTTTTACACTAAGTAGAGATAAGGCTTAGTCGTGCAATGCTTGGTGAACAGCGCTGTGTGAGCAGTTGAGTAACTAACAAGATATCATGAAAAAGGTCTCATTGTCTAGGCCGGTATGAGCGCATTCAGTCGGCCGTGGCTGAGGTCACTTAGTTTAACTTTTGACCTCGAGATGGCACCACCTGTCGGCAAACTGCTGATTATGGTGGAAGCTCTACCCAACAGAGCGCGGCATAGTGTTTTCTTGAGCGCCTCTGGCACAGATTACCTGCTACTACAGATGGCCAACAGCCATGCTAATTCTTGGTACCTAATACTTCAGCGCTGTCTGGTGGTTGGCTGATGTACTAGCAACACGTCGACCGGTAGCGCCACCTATGAGCAGATCTCGTAAACACTAGCCCTCCCGCCCCCTCCACCCTGCCCCATCCACTCGTTCCGCTAAATATTCTCGTCCTAAATGCTCTGCCCACTTCAATGTTCCGAAAATCACAATCTCCCAATACATATGGGACGTTTTTAAGTGTGGAGACAATAATATGATCTACAAGAAATAAATCACATTCAAAATACCGGTACCAATAACAGAAAAAATTAATAAAAATAATAACAAAGTGGGAAATTGTGAATTCCAGAACTTTGAAATGAACAATCACAGCATTTAGGACATAACCTCATCACTAATATACATGTTTAAATTTCTTTCAGTTGCAATTGGAGCATATTGCATTGGTGGCAAAAATTAGGCTACTACAAGGCCTGCAGCATATTATTACTCAGCTTGAAAATGGCCCAAGTAGGCCTATAACCAATTAGTTATTAGAAAAAACTACAAAGGAAAAGTACTGGGAAGGGAGAAAATTCATATTTTAAAATGCTTGATGCTGTTAGCAATAACAGTAAAATTTTAAGAGAGAATGCTAAGGATCAGGTGGTGAAACCAGATCCTCATCACACTAAAATTGTTAGTGTAATTAGTGCCAAATACATTAGGGGACAGAAAAAGAATTGGATATCACAAAATATCTATACAGTAGTTCATTTCATATGCCCTTTAAAATATATCCAGTTAAAAATTTTGAAGGGTGAAATGCAGTAAGTAGGCTACACTAAAAATTATCATCACACACTAATACAGTACATTCCATGACGGGCTGTTAAGGGGAAGGGAGAAATAGGACTTTCAATGAAACAAAAGAAAAACACTCAATACTGCTAGAATTCATCATGTTTTATTTAAAAAGTTGTCAATGAAGAGAAGATAACAGCAAGAGCCAAGATCAAACTTAGCAAAAATACAGTAATCAAATCTGGTCCTCCTAAAAGTATGTGTTGAGGCATGTTCCTTTCTTCTTTCTTGCCAAAGTATAACAGTAGGGTCCAGCACATAATAATGGACCTAGTTCCTCCTTGATGTAATGGCTGACACCGATGAACCGCAAATTCCTACAACACATACCAGTGTGTATGTTGAAACAGTAAACTTAATAAATGTGTAACTTAATGCTTGAAACGGGGAACTTGAATTTGCTGACATGTGTATGTTTGCACCTACTATAAGTTAACTACATTTTAAAAGAATCATTGTGTTTTGATATTAATTCATTTAGGGCTTTCGATAACATATTCATTTAGCCCCATGTATTTGGAAGTGTGTATGATTTGTTGATATTTGTTGTTTTAACGGGCCTAACATCTTGGTTATCGGCCCCTAATGGTTTGGGTGATCGTGAAGATGAAAATCAAATGTAAACTATAAATGAAACTAACTACAAACTTATATAGGCTACTAGAAGAAGAAATGGAAAACAAAAGGAGAATAAGGCAAACAAAGGACAGGAGGAAAAGAAATGCCCTCAAACCCTCGAAGAATGAGGATCGAGACACTTGGAAGGAAGGAGAGCCACGAAAGGCCCCAGAGGCAATGGAAAAAAGGGGGAAAACCGACCCAGCTCAGGAATCCCTCGGGGTCGCCATCTCCCAAACTCACCAGCCGTGAGCCCCTGAGGGTGTAGCAATATCCAGGGTGCACCAAAGGTGGTGGGGCTACATACACCCTGCCCCTTGAGGGCCTTGAGCAGAAGGCAGGAGATAACAAGAAAAGAAAAAGAAGGCTGACCCCTCGCAGGAGGAGGGCATCAGAAAAGATGAGACAAGGGCCAATTAAGGCGGGAAAGGAATAGACTCCCTAGGCCTCGGATACCCTAATACCGTCGGGGTCGGAAGAGAACAAGAGTTGACCAAGTGAGGTCGACAGGCAAGAAGACAGAGAGGAGCCCGGCACAAGTGGAAGCAATGCGGGACTCAGCTGGGGCCCCGTGGTCGCCAACCCACGTCCCACTAGATGTGAGCCTCTGGGGGAGTGTATGATTTGTAAGATAATCTGTGTTATTGTGGTATCTGTAGTAGTGTGTATACTTCCTGTAATTCAGGTGAGGACTGGAAAGGAGGCAGCCGTAGCCTTAAGTTGGGAACCATCCCAGCGTTAGCCTGGAGAGGAAGTGGGGAAACCTTGGAAAACCACTTCTTGGATGGCCGAGGTGAGAATCGAACCTACCTCTTCTCAGTTCCGCCTCACAAAGATGAGTGTGCACCGTTCCAACAGTCAGACCAGAATTAAATTGCTTAATCAAGCTTGAAAACTAGCCCAGGACCTCAGGAGTGGCAGCAACCACACCACAAGGTGGTCTTACTACAGAATCAATTGATGAAAAAATCCCTCCATGTAAGCTTAGACATTGGCATCCTACGTGTTGAAAAATATTGTAAATAACGTGTGGGAATAAAATACTACCTATAGGTATATCAACCATTACATTGGCATACAATAAATCAATTATATTTGTCTTGTATCTATCTCGCGGTTACAGAATATCATCGACAGAACCTAACACTTATTAACTTACCAAGAGTATAAAATAAAAATTGGCAGATAAGGGTGGGGTTATCGGGCCAATGGTTCCATGGTTTTATTGGATTTTCACGTTGGACTTAGTTCCACAGGACATGACGTCCGAAACGGGGGAGGAGCTTACGGTCAGCTGTTTGCAATATGGCGGCGAGATAGTGACGAGACGTAAGCAAGACAGTGATAGGGTGTGCGTTTGTTAGGGATTCTAATTTATGATGGCAAAATACTACATATTTTCTTTTATTGATAGAAATATTTTTATAATCAATTTAAATGCAGTGCTTAATTACTACCAGTTAAAAATATTACCCACCTGTAGATAGTTAATTTACTGTCTGCCGTTACATTTATGAAGCCTGTACTTGGGAGCTTAGCGGTGTCGATGTTTTTATTAATTTCACAATATATGTATCCAGGGGCGGATCTAGGGGAGGGCGACCGCCCAGGGCTCCGCGGTCTGGGGGCCCCGCGCCGAGGATTTTAAAAATTTAATTAATTAATAAATTATACGTTTCAATCTTTTCAAACTAAGTTATAATTCATAGTCTTCTTTTCAGTGCAGCTATGCCCTCCTGTGACCGTTTAGCAAGTTTAGATTTCAGTGAAATAATATAAGACTTCAGCCGGGAAAAGAAGTCGCAAAGTGATATTTTAATATTTCATAGTTTACATAATCTTCATCAAGGGGACATAAAGGTTTCTTTCATTTTCTTAAAATAATGTACTGTAGTGTATTCAAAGTATGGTAACTATTCTTTATTTTATTATTATTGCAAAACTATTTTCCATTTGATTTGATTTTTTTATTATTACCTATTGTTGTGGGCCCCACCTTATCATATCGCCCAGGGCCCCGCAAGGCCTGGATCCGCCACTGTATATATCTCACATAACACAAAGGACGACTCCCTGATAATAAATTGAATCCAGCAATCCTGAATTTGCATGAATGTTTTGGGTTCAAAGAAGCGTTACTTGGGATGCTCAAATCATACTTCAATATTGCTAATATTGACCTACATACTTGCTGTTCAAAGGCAAGAATATAAATTTATTAATCTTTTGCCACAGACAAGTTAAAATGGAGGCATCCTCTTTATCAATATATTTAATTAAACATTTAAAATACAGATATTTAACAAAGCTGGAGTCTCCATTTGAACTTGTCATAAGCAAGCGGAACAGATCTAAAACTACACTTTAAGCTAAATCAAATTCACTCCCCAGCTCGACATAAACCATAATACCAATTAAAACCTATACAAAACATACTCTCCTTACTGTTGTACAACTTTCAAACCAACTATTCGCACTCAAAACTGAAAAACCTTGAAATGGAAACTAATTAAAGTTAGAATAGCCTAGGCCGATCAGGTCTCCTGCTACATTACCGCATATGTATACTTAAAATCACTACAACTTCTAAATTACGGCTAAGTGACCTATATGCCTGAGTAGTATAGGTGTTACCGGCCTGCCTGGGATGATGGGTTTCCAAACCGGTACTTAAAACTAAGATTTTACACATTAATTAACTAAATTCAACAGTAAGGAGATCATAGACAAAAACACAATTTAAGCCAAATAATACTTCAATATTGCAAATATTGAGCTACATAGGCCTACTTGCTGTTTAAAGGCAAGAATATAAATTCTCTGGCAAATTAAGGCTAGGGACAGCATTTTTCTTAAGTTTTCTAACCATTCGACTATTGTCAATCGGAAGAACCCCTAAAATAAGTTTGCGAAGAATGGATTACATTCTATGTACGACACAGAAGTATTAGGCTACAAGTTTATCAGTATTTTTGATGTAGCTAAATCCTTGTGAGTACAATTAGAGACAATAACTATCAATAATCAACAGTATCGGTGCTTAAGCTGTGGAAAGAAGTCGTCTTCACAAAAATTCAGACTGCACACTGTCATGTAACGTGTAACACGTTTTCCAATTGACAGCGCCGTATCCCATCTTTCTCTCTGAACTTTTTGTACAGGAAAGTAGTGAAGAGATTTCGTACCCATTTTATACGATTTGCAACCGTATACAGAGCAGTACCTCCTCGAATTTGACAAATTCCTTTCTGTTTCCATCAGGACATCAATGTTTCACCATGAAAATAAACCTCACCAGTCACAATGTTAAAGCTTCAACATTCTACCGCGTGGCTGCGCCATCCAACTTTTCTGACGTCAATAGTTACACATTGGTAAGGCTATAATATGATCCTAGGCCATTAAAACTATTAGACCATGGGGGTGTATGTTAAGTTTTAATAACCTGTAATTACAGTCCTACATCAGTATTGCCATTACTACCAATTCGACCAACTGAACACCCAGCCCAAACACTGCATTCCTACCATAACATAAACGTACAGCTTATTTTCCTGTGTATCTACAAAAATAAATACCAAGTGCCCATAGCATGAATATGCAAGGAAACACATCTACACATTTGTTTGTTCTTGGCTTATTAGAGGAGGACAGGTGCATTTGAATGGTATTTGGGTCGCAGAACATTACACGAGTCGACTACTTTAGCACCATGACTTAGCATAAGTATATTCACGTTGGACTTCGTTCCACAGGACAAGAACACATTAATGTATATAGTTACACATTGGTAAGACTATATGATATAGGCCATTAGACCTATTAGACCATGGGGTGTGTGTGTTAAGTTTTAATAGCCTGTAATTACAGTCCTACATGGCATTACCACCTATTCTAACTGAACTGATCTGTTTTGAATACTGTAATAATTTGAAAATCAAGGAAGGGGAAAAATTAAAGCTTAGACACGTTGTCATGAATCATGAGATTTATATTCTATTGCAATGTGAAATTAATTAATTGATTATTCACACTCCTCAAGATCTTCAGTACACACATGCAATAGGCTCATTTAAATATTTCTGCGAGTTGTAATCAAGTTGTTGCAATGGTTTATGGAACCCAACCTTATTCATCTTGTACTCTACCGTAGGTCTACATTATAGGCCTATTAAAAATCCATTACGAGAACCCACCGTACCTAGTTCCACTACCCACTGCCAAAACATTACGGTAACACAGACTTCTTACCTGGTCATAGACTGGATCATTTCTTAGGAGAGTATTGCCATATATTCCTCTGCTATTTCGAGAACAGCGATTTACGATTTGTTTTTTTCCTTCTTCCGGTGATAGGCACAGTTCACAGAATTTGGTAGGTCTACCTATGGGATAAATAATAGTGAAAGTTAATTGATATGTCAAGTAGAATGTCACCTGCGTCTAATATCAATTCAAAACTAGGCCTATATTTTTCACAGCCACTACAGAAACACAAAACTTAAAATAAGCGTACTTACTCGCCGTAGCAGAAGAAGAACTGTTCACTTCTCATTACCACGAAGACAATTTGATATAAGAAAGATGAGATAGAACACAACATTAGCTTATTTAGCTTATTTGTATACGGCCAATATTATTACATACAACTCATAAACAGAGCCGCCATGGCATGGTCAGTGCCGCCAACCCAGTAGAAATAATGTTTATTTAATGATAAGTGCCGTAATTATAGTCTGTGAGCAAGATAATTGCAAGGAAATGTCAATTAGGAATTATGTGTATATTTATTGACTAAATATAGTGATATGTTTGCAATTTAATTACAACGTTGTATCATGCATATGTTGGCAACACGATATACACGATATACAGCGCTCCATACGACTGGCACGTGCTACTACACCGATGGTGCCAAATGATCCCTATCTGGTTGACACCCCCTGGCCTCTGGTCTGTTCTTCTTTGAAAAAGAATAAAGAAAAACTACGTCATTAAACAAAATACTGCATGTGGATTATACCACCAAATTAACATTATAATAGTGCATTGTTGCATTTTTTTTATTTTTTAGCGTAAGGCTCTCAGTGCCGGGAGTGTCCGAGGACATGATCGGCTCACCAGTTTTGTAGCTGCTTCGAGAGGGACACCCAATGGGTGAGCTACATTACCGTTGGGGAGGAAAGTTGGGACGTAATGATGATGATGATGATAATTGTTGTTTTAAGGGGCCTAACATCGAGGTTATCGGCCCCTAATGATCTGGGTGATAGCGAAAATGATAATGAAATGGAAACCAGAACAAAATTATCTGAGACGGAAAATACACAAAAAGGAACTCAGATGGAAACAACTCACAATATGGTCTTACAAAAGGGAATTTAGAACGAACGAAAAGTTGCACAAAAAGAATAGATTGAAAAAGACCCACAAGACGTAGGCGAGATTCAAAATACGTACAAAATGCAATGTAGCGTCGAAATACTTACAAAATGATGATGATGATGATGATAATTGTTGTTTTAAGGGGCCTAACATCTAGGTTATCGGCCCCTGATGGTTTGGGTGATCGTGAAGATGAAAATGAAAAGCGAACTTAAAACTAAAACTAACTACTAACCTACATACTAGAAGAAGAAATGGAAAATTAAAGGAGAATAAGGCAAATAAAGGACAGAAGGAAAAGAAATGCCCTCAACCCTCGGAGAAGGCGGATTGAGGGACTTGGAAGGAAGGAGAGCCATGAAAGGCATATAGGAAAGTGAAATAGGAGAGGGTCCGCCCCAAAGGTAAGGGACAAAAGGGGAAAACGGACCCAGCTCAGGAATCCCTCGGGGGCGCCAACTCCCGAACTCACCAGCCGTGAGCCCCTGAGGGTGTAGCATTATCTAGGGTGCACCAAAATTGGTGGGGCTACATACACCCGGCCTCCTTGAGGGCCTTAAGCAGAAGGCAGGAGATAACATGAAAAGAAAAAGAAGGCTGACCCCTCGCAGAAGGAGGGAATCAGAAAAGATGAGACAAGGGCCAATTAAGGCGGGAAAGGAAGAGACTCCCTAGGCCTCGGATACCCTAATACCGTCGGGGTCGGAAGAGAACAAGAGTTGACCAAGTGAGGTCGACAGGAAAGAAGACAGAGAGGAGCCCGGCACAAGTAAGTGGAAGCAATGCCGGACTCAGCTGGGGCCCCGTGGTCGCCAACCCACGCCCACAAGATGTGAGCCCCTGGGGGTACTTACAAAATGCAACTGAAATTCAAAATACTTACAAAATGCAAATGAGATCGAAAATACGTACAAAATGCAATTGAGGTTCAAAATACTTACAAAATGCAATTGAAATTGAAAATACACAATGCAAGTTAGATTGAAAAAAGCCGGTTCAGATTCAAAATACTCACGAAGTGCAATTGGAATTCAAAATACTTACAAAATGCAATTGAATTTGAAAATGCTTACAAAATGTACGGTAGATTCAAACGACTCATGTGGATTGACTATACTTACAAAATGCAATTTAGATTGAAAATATTTGACAAAATGTAATTTAGATTCAAAATACCCACAAAATGCAATTGAGAATCAAAATATGTGCAAAATGCCCACCAAACAAAATGCAACATAGATTCAAAATTCGTGCGAAATGTGGTTTTGGTTGAAAATACTTACAAAATGCAATTGAAATTCAAAATACTCACTAAAAGGCCCGTCTACCTGCATTGAAAGACTTACTAAAAAGCAATTTAGATTGTCAATCTTTTACAAAATGCAATTGAGGTTGAAAACAATCGCGAGATGTAATTGAGATCGAAAAAACTTACAAAATGCAACGTAGATCAAAAATGCCTTAAAAAATCGCTAGAAGGGAATTTAGACACACGGTGAACCAAGTAACAAAAACAGTGCGGGAATCTTAAAGAGAAAAGTAAATATAAGGAAAAGAGGAGTGGAGAGGAGTGGACAGGAGAGGAGAGGAGAGGGGAGGGGAGAGAGGAGAAGGTCCGCCCCAAAGGGAAGAGACAAAAGGGGAAAACGGACCCAGCTCAGGAATCCCTCGGGGTCGCCAACTCTCGAACTCACCAGCCGTGAGCCCCTGAGGGTGTAGCATTATCGACGGTGCACCAGAAGTTGGGACGTAAGGACGAGGAGTTGGAAGGTAGCGGCTGTGGCCTATAGTTAGGGACCAACCCCGGCATTTGCCTGGAAGGATGATGATGATGATGATAATTGTTGTTTTAAGGGGCCTAACATCTAGGTTATCGGCCCCTGATGGTTTGGGTGATCGTGAAGATGAAAATGAAATGCAAACTTAAAACTAAAAGTAACTAACCTACATACTAGAAGAAGAAATGGAAAACTAAAGGAGAATAAGGCAAATAAAAGGACAGAAGGGAAAGAAATGCCCTCAACCCTCGGAGAAGGCGGATTGAGGGACTTGGAAGGAAGGAGAGCCATGAAAGGCATATAGGAAAGTGAAAGAGGAGAGGGTCCGCCCCAAAGGTAAGGGACAAAAGGGGAAAACGGACCCAGCTCAGGAATCCCTCGGGGTCGCTAACTCCCGAACTCACCAGCCGTGAGCCCCTGAGGGTGTAGCATTATCTAGGGTGCACCAGAAGTGGTGGGGCTACATACACCCTGCCTCCTTAAGGGCCTAGAGCACAAGGCAGGAGGTAAAAGGAAGACAAAAAGAAGGTTGACCCCTCACAGAAGGAGGGTATCAGAAAAGATGAGACAAGGGCCAATTATGGCGGGAAAGGAAGAGACTCCCTAGGCCTCGGAGACCCTAATACCGTCGGGGTCAGAAGAGAACAAGAGTTGACCAAGTGAGGTCGATAGGAAAGAAGACAGAGAGGAGCCCGGCACAAGTAAGTGGAAGCAATGCCGGACTCAGCTGGGGCCCCGTGGTCGCCAACCCACGCCCACAAGATGTGAGCCCCTGGGGGATGCCTGGAAGGAAGATGGGAAACCACAGAAGACCATCTTCCTGGTTACCGGCGGGGGGATTCGAACCTCGTCGCCTACCACCTGTGAGCGACTGCCAGCAGTCATGCCGTAACGACCACGGCTAACTCAACCGGTATGGCCAAGATGACAGTTCTAAATACAATTTAACTTCTCCTTCGCCTGCTTCAGGAACGTCCTCTTGTTTGTGGATATGTCCAACTCGCGTTTACTTGCAATGCTATTGTACAGGGATGATATGCGGTTTTAAGGATCTGTGGATTATGGAATGTTTTGTGTGTGGAATGTGGAGAATATCTTTGAGCCTGGTACAACGAGAAGGGGCTATTAGTTTAAAAAGTGACAGCAGGTGGTCCGAACGGTAATGGACATTTAAAATAGAAAGTCCGAAAGTGATGAACCTTTGGTGAATTGTTGTGTACACTCAAGGAAAGGAATGGAATTATACTTCCTCTTTAATGTGAAACGAAGTGGGTTGGAGGTGAAATTATCACCCAAGAAGCAAGGTGTGCGATTTATTTTCGCCTGAAAGCAAAAACAAGAAGATGTTTTGGTGTCCGTTGCCGCGTGTGCCAGCGGTAGCCATATTGGGCAGTTTTAATTATTTAAATTATTTATTAGTGTTTGAGTTTTTATTATTATTATTTAAGTGTCTCTGGAAAAAAGTATTATTTAAGGTATGTTATAATATAATTTATATTTTATTTGTGGGCGTCCACAACTGGCATAATTGTTTTATTTTTTATTCATGAGGCGCCTTGGCCTAATTGTATTCCCTGATTAGGTGAAAATTTTATTTGTAATTCCGGATGATGATGATGATAATTGTTGTTTTAAGGGGCCTAACATCTAGGTTATCGGCCCCTGATGGTTTGGGTGATCGTGAAGATGAAAAATGAAAAGCGAACTTAAAACTAAAACTAACTACTAACCTACATACTAGAAGAAGAAATGGAAAACTAAAGGAGAATAAGGCAAATAAAGGACAGGAGGAAAAGAAATGCCCTCAACCCTCGAAGAAGGCGGATTGAGGGACTTGGAAGGAAGGAGAGCCATGAAAAGCAGATAGGAAAGAGTGAAAGAGGAGAGGGTCCGCCCCCAAAGGAAAGGGACAAAAGGGGAAAACGGACCCAGCTCAGGAATCCCTCGGGGTCGCCAACTCCCGAACTCACCAGCCGTGAGCCCCTGAGGGTGTAGCATTATCTAGGGTGCACCAAAATTGGTGGGGCTACATACACCCGGCCTCCTTGAGGGCCTTAAGCAGAAGGCAGGAGATAACATGAAAAGAAAAAGAAGGCTGACCCCTCGCAGAAGGAGGGAATCAGAAAAGATGAGACAAGGGCCAATTAAGGCGGGAAAGGAAGAGACTCCCTAGGCCTCGGATACCCTAATACCGTCGGGGTCGGAAGAGAACAAGAGTTGACCAAGTGAGGTCGACAGGAAAGAAGACAGAGAGGAGCCCGGCACAAGTAAGTGGAAGCAATGCCGAACTCAGCTGGGGCCCCGTGGTCGCCAACCCACAACCCACTAGATGTGAGCCCCTGGGGGTAATATAAATTTAGTTTTGTAATTCTAGACTCTTTTGTTAATTGTGCATCCTTGTATTTTGAGTGGGTAGGTGACTGTATGTCGAGTCTATTTTAAGGGTTTTGTGGTTCATTAAGTCGCCTCATTTTGTATCGGTTTACTTTAATTCATTTTGGCTCCGATTTCTCTTAAATATGTTTGATGATGATGATGATAATTGTTGTTTTAAGGGGCCTAACATCTAGGTTATCGGCCCCTGATGGTTTGGGTGATCGTGAAGATGAAAATGAAAAGTGAACTTATAACTAAAACCAACTACTAACCTACATACTTGAAGAAGAAATGGAAAACTAAAGGAGAATAAGGCAAATAAAGGACAGGAGGAAAAGAATGCCCTCAACCCTCGGAGAAGGCGGATTGAGGGACTTGGAAGGAAGGAGAGCCATGAAAGGCATATAGGAAAGTGAAAGAGGAGAGGGTCCGCCCCAAAGGTAAGGGACAAAAGGGGAAAACGGACCCAGCTCAGGAATCCCTCGGGGTCGCCAACTCCCGAACTCACCAGCCGTGAGCCCCTGAGGGTGTAGCATTATCTAGGGTGCACCAGAAGTGGTGGGGCTACATAGACCCTGCCTCCTTAAGGGCCTAGAGCACAAGGCAGGAGGTAAAAGGAAGAGAAAAAGAAGGCTGACCCCTCGCAGAAGGAGGGTATCAGAAAAGAGGAGACAAGGGCCAATTAAGGCGGGAAAGGAAGAGACTCCCTAGGCCTCGGATACCCTAATACCGTCGGGGTCAGAAGAGAACAAGAGTTGACCAAGTGAGGTCGACAGGAAAGAAGACAGAGAGGAGCCCGGCACAAGTAAGTGGAAGCAATGCCGGACTCAGCTGGGGCCCCGTGGTCGCCAACCCACGCCCACAAGATGTGAGCCCCTGGGGGATTAAATATGTTTATTTTTGCTCCTCAAGCTACATTTAATTTTCTTTAATGTCCACCAGTTGGTGATTGTTCGTTTTGCTCCGGCCATAAGATTGTAAGACCCCTAGTAAAACTTAGGTAGGTGTAAGAGTATTTAGTTTTATTTAATTCTGACTGAAATCCCTGGTTATTTATGTTTATTTGTTTCCTTTTTGAATTAAATATTTTTGTTATTTTAAGCTAACTAATTGTGACATTATTTCGCCGGTGATGATTCTGTGGGTTATCGGGGGGTACCTGTAGACAAGTCTGTGAGATTTCCTCCTCTCCGCCTCCCTTCCTCGTTAGGTTTTGGTGTGCGCTGATTGGGGCGAGCTGCAGTTTCGAGCGGACTTCGGAATAAAAGGTAAGTAGGCCCTTCCACCCTTCCCATCTACCTATCTGTAGTAGCAGAGCTTGCTTGACTATCGCTTCTACAGCTATCGCTACCCCCTCCTCGCAGTCTTGTCTGTTGGTCCTTCTGGTGCTTATAGGGCGGTCACTGGTGGGATATGTCATGTGGATGTGCTTGATATTATCTGTGGCTAATCCTTGTCGTTTTGTTTGTTACATGTATGCCTCTAAATATCCATGTGGTGCTTTATGGAAGTGACCAGTTCCAAGCAAAGTTTCTATGGTGAATTATGTCCTTACTTATTATGCAACATTCCTAAAGAAGAAGAAGTTTGGTAAATGTTGACATTGATTCTTTGCATGGGAAATGTGGGTTATTGATATGCTCATAGCCTACCTACATGCTGCAAGTGAAGCCATCGAGGAGACCAGTCTGAAGCTGTTTGCCCTGTGATTCGTAGCGTTCTGTATTGTAGAAATTTGTTGTATTTTAGCTTCCTGTTCTGAAGCCTAGTAAAGGATGAGATCTGCAGTCCTGAGCAACGTTCTGCTTCGTTTTGTATAGTGAAATTTCAGGTATCGTGGCATTGTTCGAGTGTCGACCTAATCTATTGTGTTGTTAATCTAGTTTATTGTATTGTTTTGGAATTGTAGTCTGTCCTCGTAATTCCTATATTTTGTTGTCTTCTATATTGTCTGTCTGTATTCTGTGTTTTTCAAGATGGCCGACAATAATAATGACTTTGATTTTATTGACTTTAGCGATAACCTTGTGAATTTTGAGGGTTCTGCCGGGGTTGAACGTGAGTCAGATCTGTTTACTAGGTCTTAGATTTTGATGATGATGATGATAATTGTTGTTTTAAGGGGCCTAACATCTAGGTTATCAGCCCCTGATGGTTTGCGTGATCGTGAAGATGAAAATGAAAAGCGAACTTAATACTAAAACTAACTACTAACCTACATACTAGAAGAAGAAATGGAAAACTAAAGGAGAATAAGGCAAATAAAGGACAGGAGAAAAGAAATGCCCTCAACCCTCGAAGAATGCGGATTGAGGGACTTGGAAGGAAGGAGAGCCATGAAAGGCAGATAGGAAAGTGAAAGAGGAGAGGGTCCGCCCCGGAGGTAAGGGACAAAGGGGAAAAACGGACCCAGCTCAGGAATCCCTCGGGGTCGCCAACTCCCGAACTCACCAGCCGTGAGCCCCTGAGGGTGTAGCATTATCTAGGGTGCACCAAATGTGGTGGGGCTACATACACCCGGCCTCCTTGAGGGCCTTAAGCAGAAAGCAGGAGAAAACATGAAAAGAAAAAGATGGCTGACCCCTCCCAGAAGGAGGGAATCAGAAAAGATGAGACAAGGGCCAATTAAGGCGGGAAAGGAAGAGACTCCCTAGGCCTCGGATACCCTAATACCGTCGGGGTCGGAAGAGAACAAGAGTTGACCAAGTGAGGTCGACGGGAAAGAAGACAGAGAGGAGCCCGGCACAAGTAAGTGGAAGCAATGCCGGACTCAGCTGGGGCCCCGTGGTCGTCAACCCACGCCCACTAGAAGTGAGCCCCTGGGGGAGTCTTAGATTTTGGGATCGAGGACAAATAGTGGTTTGTCTGCCCCTCTGTTAACTGGCCCTAGCACTTCCAGACCAGTTACCCCTGGGTATGGTTATTCTGCTCATGTTAGGTCACCAAATGACTTCATGGGTGCGGCAGACCCATTGCATCCCAGATTTTCCTCTGGCTACTTAAATGTTTTGTCTCCTGTAGAGGGTGTGCGAGGAAGCTACCCTGGTTCTAATGTCTCATTTCAGAATGCTACGTGTTCTCCTAACGATTCCTCACCCCATTTCGAGTTTTATAACTAAGTTGAGGAATTACAATTTAGATTATGTTACCCAGGTGGTCTTATTTTTAAAGCAAGTGGTCGAATTGGGCAACCATGCCTCGATTTTTGGGGTGTCGGAAACTCAGATTTTCCAACTATTGTATCCTGTTGCCTCCGGTATGCTGCGCGACAAGCTGATTGAAACTATCCAAGTCCGTATGTTTTTAGCCATGTTCATTAGGGAAGTGTTGTGGGTTCTTATTCCTGCGGGTGCCATTAGTGCTCTCGAGCAAATGTTCTTATATCGTGTCCAAAGGTTGGACGAGTCACTTAGCGACTATGTCAGTGACATTAAGGTGTATTCTCAGGTGTTTGCATCCCCTTTGACTGAACGACAATTGGTGTCGTCAATTGTAAATGGGTTTTCGCCAGAGTATAGGTCGTACATGACTATGTGTACCAGGCCTTCTTCATTTGCCGAGCTAAAACAAGTGGTTATAGAGGCTATGGCTGTGAAACATGCCGATTCCCTTAGTGTAGCTAATAAATAAAAATAAAATATTTATTGCAGCTAATAGCCAAAGGAATGACACAGACAAAATGAAACATACATAGGAATAAACTATTCATTACAACAGAAGGACGTCAGAGATTCAAGTCTATATGTACAGTACATCGCATGATATCTTTCGCAACATTTGCCGCAACGTTCACATACACAGTCTGCGTCTGGCTGGTGAAACTTCTTTAACTTGCACAGCTTATGGTGAAAGCCATGTATGGCAAAGCGTGTAACAGTATGTCTTAGTTCGTAGCCTCCCCGTGTCCAATCATTGCAGGTCATTGCGTCAGTGATGTAGAAATCCCACCATATGTCTCTCTTCTTCGATTTCAGGTTCTCCATGAGTTGCACGTATGCTGGTGTAGACGGTAGCGACAGTTGGAGGCGGAGCTCTTCCACATAATATAATTCACGTGTTAATTCATAGACTAGTCTTGAAGGCGTGTATTTTGAAACACACAGAACCTTCTTTAAGAAAGTCGCTTTTAGTTTCTCCAACTTTTCCAGGTGTTTCAATTTGAGATGTGTCCAGATATTCTCTAATCCATATGTTACAACGGGTGTAACCTTGAGCTGGAAGAGTTTCAAGGCTGTTTTGACGGAGAGTTTTCTGAACTGTCTGATATCATTTTTGGCCCTCGTAGCCGCACAGATCCTATCGTTAACGTGAAGCGTAAAGACGTTGCCCGTTGTCTGAAGTGTCACGCCTAGATATTTAAAGTTAGAAACGCTCTCCAGGGGTTTTCTATGTGTGTGAAAAACTGCTGGTTTTCCCCCTTTGCGGAAAGTCATTGATACAGTCTTGTTTTCGTTTAGGCTGAGTTCATTCTCTTCCGCCCATTCCAACAGCAGATCAAATGCAGATTGTAGATCCTCTTGCGATCTCGAGGCCAGCACAATATCGTCAGCGTACATATAGAGATGTGATGATGATGATAATTGTTGTTTTAAGGGGCCTAACATCTAGGCTATCGGCCCCTGATGGTTTGGGTGATCGTGAAGATGAAAATGAAATGTAAACCTAAAACTAAAACTAACTACCAATCTACATACTAGAAGAAGAAATGGAAAAATAGAGGAGAATAAGGCAAATAAAGGACAGGAGGAAAAGAAATGCCCTCAACCCTCGAAGAATGCGGATTGAGGGACTTGGAAGGAAGGAGAGCCATGAAAGGCAGATAGGAAAGTGAAAGAGGAGAGGGTCCGCCCCAAAGGTAAGGGACAAAAGGGGAAAACGGACCCAGCTCAGGAATCCCTCGGGGTCGCCAACTCCCGAACTCACCAGCCGTGAGCCCCTGAGGGTGTGATGATGATGATGATAATTGTTGTTTTAAGGGGCCTAACATCTAGGTTATCGGCCCCTGATGGTTTGGGTGATCGTGAAGATGAAAATGAAAAGCGAACTGAGAACTAAAACTAACTACTAACCTACATACTAGAAGAAGAAATGGAAAACTAAAGGAGAATAAGGCAAATAAAGGACAGGAGGAAAAGAAATGCCCTCAACCCTCGAAGAAGGCGGATTGAGGGACTTGGAAGGAAGGAGAGCCATGAAAGGCAGATAGGAAAGTGAAAGAGGAGAGGGTCCGCCCCAAAGGTAAGGGACAAAAAGGGAAAACGGACCCAGCTCAGGAATCCCTCGGGGTCGCCAACTCCCGAACTCACCAGCCGTGAGCCCCTGAGGGTGTAGCATTATCTAGGGAGCACCAGAAGTGGTGGGGCTACATACACCCTGCCTCCTTAAGGGCCTAGAGCACAAGGCAGGAGGTAAAAGAAGAGAAAAAGAAGGCTGACCCCTCGCAGAAGGAGGGCATCAGAAAAGATGAGACAAGGGCCAATTAAGGCGGGAAAGGAAGAGACTCCCTAGGCCTCGGATACCCTAATACCGTCGGGGTCAGAAGAGAACAAGAGTTGACCAAGTGAGGTCGACAGGAAAGAAGACAGAGAGGAACCCGGCACAAGTAAGTGGAAGCAATGCCGGACTCAGCTGGGGCCCCGTGGTCGCCAACCCACTTCTCACTAGATGTGAGCCCCTGGGGGGTACATATAGAGAATTACTCTCTCCGAGACTACCTGTGCGATATCCGCCGTCGCGATTATGAACAGTAATGGGCTTAGAGGGTCCCCTTGCAATACACCGGTTGTTTGATCTATTGGGTTTGATGTTGTGATTCCGTCGCTTATCTCTATGTAATTTGAGGCCAGGATGCTTGTGATAAGCCGTTTTGTATAGCTGTTACTTCTCATTTGATTTCCTAGCTTCTCTATGATGATCTTCCTATTGACCATGTCGAAAGCTTTGGAGAAGTCTATAAATATGGCATATAGCTTTCCTTTTGGGACTGTCAGAGCTGTCTCAATATCATTTAGAAGGCATTGGATAGCCTGTGTTGTAGATCTTCCTTTTCTGAAACCAAATTGTTCCTCCGGGAGCTTAGGATCGATTTCTCTAATAAGGCGTTGGCATAAAAGTTTTGTTAGAATTTTGAATAACGCACATTCCAGTGCAATACCTCGGTAGGAGTTTGGGTCCTCGGTGCATCCCTTTCCTTTATACAGCAGTTTTACTGTGGACCTTCTCCAGCTATGCGGGATATTTCCTTGCCTGAGGCATTCATTCAGGAGAGATGTTATTGCTTCTTTCAGCACTGGGAGAGCAATTTTAAGGTGTTCGTTACATATATTGTCTGGTCCACAAGCTTTATTATTCTTCGAGCTGATAATAGCAGCCTCTACTTCCTCAGTTGTAAATATCTCTGTATCAATGTCCTCCTCAATCTCGGGGGTATCAGTTGGACGAGTGTCCTTATATTGCAGTACATTGCTAAGGTGAGTCACCCATGTCTCCATAGGGATGCTTCTGCAGTATCTCGGTTGCCTTGGACTCAATGCTTTGTAGGGGTACTGATCAGCTGCCGCTATCAGACTTTGTTCCTCTTGCTCTTGATACCGTACCTTTGTTTCTTTTATGAGGGTCTTGTACGTCTTCCTATGATTGGAATATTCCCTTAGTTGATCATCGGTGGGATCTTCGAGAGCTGTGTGTAGGGCATCCAATGTGGTCCTACGGACTCTGTAGCAGGTTTCGTCAAACCATGATTTTGATTTTCTCGTTATGACTGCCTCCGGTATGACTTCACCCTGTAAAAGGTGTTCGAGCATATTTGCTGCTTCGTCGAGATCTCCTTTCAGGGCCTTCTCCATGATTGCCTGGTTGTCGGCCTCATATATGAACTGGTGTAGAGTCTTCCTTGAAAATTTCAATGTTTTGGGCTTCACCTGTCCGCTATCATGACCGAGTTGGAATGTTGTTTCTACTAGCTGGTGTTTCCTGTAGGGAATCGGAATTATATCTTGCTTTATTGGCTTTATGTTACCTTGATTCGAGAAGACGAGATCTATCGTGCTGGTGCCGTTGTAACAAACATACGTCTTCCGTTCTTTGTTGTTTACAAGTGATATCCCTTCCTCCTCTAAATAGTCTAGGACTTCTCTTGTCTTCTGTGATGGAACATCAGTTCGACAATTTAGGTCTCCTGCTATAATGATGCTATCCTCCCGTTCCGTTATACTCAGAGCGGTGCCTATTTCATCTATAATCTGGTAAGATGTGAATCCTGGCTGAAAATACACACATATTAACACACACAATTTAGTCTTCACTACTAGAACATTGTTGTTTTTATACATGACCTGGAATGGTGTGAACTGAACCTTTAAAAGGCAGGTGATTCCTCCTTTCGGTCTTCCCACCAGGCCTTGCTCTGCCAAATTGTTCACTGTATAGTGATTTCTCGCATTCCAATCTGATGTTAAGAATGTTTCAACCAGTATTACGACGTCATAGGGATCAAATAAATTTTCTGGCGTTGAGTTCGTAGCGTTTAACAGGCCTTCAATATTCCATAAAAGTAACTTCACTTCCTGGTTGTTTGCACCTCGCGAGAGTTCCTGATCAAAAACGAAAACGAAAAGGTCGGAAAATCACATCAGCTGGCCAGAAGTTTGGGTCATAAGCATCATCCTTTCTCTCGAAGGGGATCCCGACTTTAAAAGCTTTATTTTCACCTCTGGTGGTGAATTCCTCGCATTTTATGCCGTCTTTGATTCCTTTGTCTTTTAAGTAGTCCATGACATCGCTTGAGGTTACATCCGGATTCACGCGTCCTATGTATAACCATGCAGTTTGTTTGCAGCACGTAGTTTTCCGGTGAACGCCGTTGATGTACCCTTCTGTATTCTTTTTTGTGCGCGGGGTCTGAGATGATCTCGGTCTTGATCTCCCGGCCCTCCGTCTACTGGCCGTGTTATGGCAGAGGGGCGCTCGCTATGGTGTAGTGGTTGTTGCTAATGTTCCCCCTCCTTCTTTGATTGCTCGTCCCCCTCCTAAGGTTATGTTTCATCCTAGACCCAATGTTAAGTGCCACACGTGTGGTGGCATGGGGCATGTTAAGAAAGTGTGTCCTAATAACCAAGTTGGGTATCGCCAATGACGGGATACTTTGGAGATCAATTCGGGTGTTACTTCTATGGATATTTCTGTGCATGAGAGTTTGGGAAAACCGTGTGAAGTTTCTGGCCTCCCTACTACTGAAAGTCTTGATAAACCTGTGAAAACTAAGTCATCGTGTACTAGGACTGCTAATGTCTCTGATAAACCTAACCTGTCTGTGAGCAATGTCGTGGCAAGTCATCCTAAATCTAAACTAAATGTGAAACCTGTGATGCGGGTGCCCACGTCATCTAATTGTAATCGTTTTAGAGTGAATAATAATTTTGGAATTTCACCTGTGGCTAAGGAAATATCCCCATTTATAGAAATTTGTGTTAATGACGAGCCCGTTTCTGCATTGCTTGATTCTGGTAGTGTTGCCTCCTTTATAAGCGAGGCCTGGTTTGTAGCTATGAAGAGTGTTTGCAACCTACCTGAGTTAGAGCCTAACAATGAATTTTTATTTCGGCAAATTGTTCAAACTTAAATATTTTGGTTAGTATGAAAGTCAAAATCCATATTCTAAATTATTCTTGGAAGTTTAAATTTTTTGTTACCAGGAATCTTTCGTTTCCTATGGTCATTGGAGCCAATTTCATGTCCCATGTTGGTACGTTTCTTGATTTTGGTGCTCGGAACTTATGGTTTAAGTTTAATCCGCAAATTAAATTATCGTTTAACCCGGTTTTATCTTCTGCTATCAATTCAGTTAGTGAGCCTGTGACTATTGAGGATCTTGATCTGGAAAACTTAACGAATCCTCAAAAGGATGCCATAAAGAGGTTATGTCAGGAGTATGGTGATGTCTTTACTGACAGGCTGGGTGTAACCCATTTGATGGAGTACAAAATTGAGTTAACCGATTCTGTTCCTGTGCGTTCTAGCCTTTATCTCCTTGCTCCGCCCAAGATGACCGAACTTCGGAAGATTATTGACAATATGTTGGAAGAAGGTGTATTCCAACCATCTATCTCTGCTTACTCATCCCCTGTTTTTCTTTTGCCAAATCCTAACGGTGGTTTTCGACCGGTGGTCGACTATAGGGCTCTTAATCGAAAGGTTGTTTTACAATCCATCCCTTTGGCGGACCTTCACACTTGCTTTGGTTGGTTTCGCAACGCTAAGGTGTTCACGATCCTCTACTTAAATTCTTTACTTCCAAATTCCCCTCTCTCCGGAATCAAGACATGTTACTGCTTTTTCCACTGATTGGAACTTGTTCGAATATGCCCGTTCCCCTTTGGCCTATCCACCGGAGCTGCTGTGTTGAGCAGACTCCTGTACAAAGTATTTTCTGAAATTAAATTTAAATTTGTGTACCACTATCTTGATGATGTGATCCATTCTGAGTCCTTCGAGGAACATGTTGATCATCTGAAGGTTGTACTTGATCGGTTGCGTGACGCTGGCCTTACCGTCAAATTATCTAAGGTTTCTTTTACCAAGCCCAAAATTTCCTTCTTGGGGCATATTGTTTCCGAACCTGGTATCACCGTGGACCAGTCTCGTACTCAGGCAATCAGAGATTTTAAACCGCCAAATAATGCCAAGGGTGTAGCTCGTTATATTGGAATGGTGAACTTCTTTCGTAAGTTCATCAATAACTTTGCCGACCGTGCTGCTCCTCTAAATCACTTACACGTAAAAAGGCTGTGAAGTTTGAGTGGGGTCCCTCTCAGCAAGCAGCCTTCGATGATCAAATGCTTGCGCTCTCTAACGCCCCTGTATTAGCCATTCCGGATTTTGGGAAGCAGTTCATCGTGCAAACTGATGCGTCTGGTCGTGGTGTTGGTTGTGTCCTACTGCAAGAGTCTGAACTTGGTACGCAACCAATTGCTTACGCTTCTCGTACCATAACGGACGCAGAGAGGAAGTATTCCATCTACGAACTGGAAGGTTTAGCAGTGTTGTTCGCCCTGGACAAATTCCGAATGTATTTGAGCACAATCAGTTTCTACTCGAGACTGATAATCAGGCCTTGAGCTGGGTGTTAGGGAAGCCCCGTAAAACTGGTAGGATTGCTAGATGGGCTACTAGAATCCTGTCATTCCAGTTCACGGTCCATCATATTCGTGGGTCTGAAAATGCGGTAGCTGATTTATTAAGCCGTATGTATGAGGAACCCTCCGAAGAGGAAATTCAAAAGTGTGAAACCGTAAACCTTGTATCATCTGTAAATTATGTCAAAGCTATTCTCAGCAATTCTCCTATGCTTTTTGAAGATGTGAGGAAATTCCAGAAAGAAGATCCCTCCTTGTCTAGTTTAACTGACCGAATAAATTCTGGGGAAGTGATCAAGCCCTACTCACTAAAGGATGGTGTATTGTGCTGTTCATCTCGTCATGACCGTCTATCTAAAATTGTACTCCCGTCGGTCCTCATTCCGGAAATCTTTCGTTAATATCACGAATCGCCTATTGGTGGCCACTTAGGAGTATTCAAGACCCGGGGTAAGATCAGAGAGTTTTTCATCTGGCGAAGCATGCATGGATGGCGACATCAGGAAATTCATTAAAAGTTGTGCTTCATGTAATATTAGCAAACCTCCCGTTTCTACAAAGGTTGGCTTGTTGTTTTCTAAACCGGCATCAAGACCCATGGACAGGCTTTTTCTCTATCATATTGGCCCGTTCCCTCGCTCTGGTCGGGGAAACCAATTTGCGCTTGATTGCACAGACGGTTTCACCCGGTTTAGTTGGATATTCCCCACCAGACAGGCTACGACCAGTTCCGTCATAAAGTGTCTTAATTCCATCTTTTCATCTTTTGGCCCATGTCAATTCCTTGTGTCGGATAATGCCAAGTGCTTTGTATCAAATCAGTTCCGTCAATTCTTAATTGATTATGCTATTTCGCATGTAACCACTACTCCCTATTTTCCTAACCCGTCTCTCGCTGAGCGAGTCAACCGAAATCTCCGTTCTGCTCTGATCGCTTTCCACCACGAAGACCATTCCAAGTGGGATTCTAATTTGCATTGGCTAAATCTCGCTTTCAACACCGCCGTGCACGAGAGCACGCAAGCCACCCCTTTTTCATTAATGTTTTCGTTTATGGCAAATTCTCCGTTGTCTAATCTGTGGAACCTGCACGATCTCCTGCCAGACAATTTCACGCCTGAGGATATGAGGGCTAAATTCGACAAGGCTAGAGAGTGTATTAAGAACTCACATGACCAACTTGCCAAGCGATACAATGCCTGTCGCAAGCCAGCTGATTTGGAAACTGGGGATGTTGTGTACGTCCGCAATTTCGAGCCCAAGGGCGTTGGTAACCTGGTATCTAGTAAGTTGGCTTCTCGTTTTAAAGGTCCCTGTTATGTAGAGGCATTCCCGAATCCTGTTACTCTTCTTATTAGAAATCCTAAGGCAAATAAAATATCCACGGTGCATCTGTCGCACATAAAACGAGGTGGAGAAATTTGTAATGAAGAAATTGTATCATACAATTGTAAACTGGTCTATTGTATAATGTAGAGTATCCCAAACTTTCATTGAAGCCTATGGGCATCTGTTCCTTCTGGAATTATGAATTGAATTTGCAAACTCTACTGGGATACTTGTTGGGTAAAACCCTTTGTAAAATTGTAACTAGATTTTAATGTTTCACGTGGGTGATGCTTGCATGTAAGTAAGACTCGGTGGGAGACCTAACTCATGGTGATTTTGTGTACCTGTTTCCTTGGGAATTTGAGTAGTCATTCCTCTACCGTAGCTCCTTCTGAATGTATGGTCACTCAACTCGTGTACTCTAGAAAAGTCTAACAAGTCTGTAGAAACTTAACCTTTAAATCTTGTTTGTTAAATGAAATATTGTGAGCACGGATCTAGGGCATTTGTCAGGATTTTCTTAATATAAATTCAAACTTGTTTCTCATATGTAAAATATATTAATAATTAGTAATTTCTGTATACTTTTATTTTTTGAAGTAAGATTAATGACTGTATGTAAATGGCTGCCCACACGTCGTATGGCATCTAGCACATTGCATCCACCTACTTCTTCGAAAGCTAACAACATTGGACTTATTGAAAATTTACCTAACGCGTCTTGGACTCTGCAAGCACTGCAAGTGCTGGTGTAATGCTTTTCTGAAGAATTTTGGACACAGTGAAGCTGTTAACTAAGTGGCCTGCGAGGTGATCAATTATCCCTTCACTGATAATCTGACCCTGCACTCTTCCTAACCAAGACGATGCGGTTTAATCCATCAATTGGAGTTAACTGGTGAACCTTATCTTCATGAGACATTGGACATACCACTATTTTGTGAATCGACTAGTTATGGAGTACTACCTATGCCTAGGCATGTTCGTGAACTGTGTTCACGCTTAAGGGAGGGAGGCTGAGACATGAAATCCTGTCTCAAAACTTTGTCTTGCATCGACTTCAATATACAGACCCTAACCTTTCTTTAAAATGCGCGCTGTGGTCACTTAGATTAACAATTGACCTCGAGATGGCACCACCTTTCGGCAAACTGCTGATTATGGTTGAAGCTCTACACAACAGAGCGCGGCATAGTGTTTTCTTGAGCGCCTCTGGTCTGTTCTTTGAAAAAGAATAAAGAAAAACTACGTCATTAAACAAAATACTGCATGTGGATTATACCGACAAATTAACATTATCATAGTGCATTTTCGCATTGTGTGGCACTCATTGATTGGACAATTTCAATTAACATAAATGCAATGCGGCCTATAACAGCTTTGGTCTGCGCCATGTTGGCTTCTTCTTGCACTTCTTAAGACTGGATTGAACTAAGTGGTCGTGCACTCTCAAGTATTTATCTATCTGAGCCGTTACGCTGACCATTGGGCCACAGGATATCAGAAACTCTTCACTACTACAACTCTACGTGACCTTGAACGTCACATTACGTGTCACCAATACCGGCATCTTGACTACCTTCCACCAGTCAACTGGAGCTTCTGGCACCATGGCCGATCAAGACGAGCTTAACCTGTCTTCCTCCTCGTCAGGTGACGAAATGGAGACGGGCAACATCCAAACAGCACGGAAAGCAGTATCGCCTGTCGCCCCGGAGGGCCGGCAGAAGAAACTGTGCCCATTGCCTCAATTACCATCTGGCCTGACGTCGGGGGCTACTAGCACCACGTACAACTCCCCGGCGCACGATCAAGGCATCCGCCTACTGGACGTTGACTCCCCGATCCTGAATTTGGACCCGTCCCGCGTAATCCGTCCTTTTCATCTCCCTCCCGAAGCGGGACCGGCCGGACCTGCAGAACTATACATGCCGCCCAATGCCGTCAGGAGCTACGCCGACGCCACCCGCAACCCTGCTCTACCTCCTGCAGTCCGCAACCGATCCATCATGGCCCCCTCCCTCTTCCCCCCCCCTCCTCCTACTACAAAGTGAAACTCGTCCGCCTCATGCCAGAGCACAATCATCCCCGTGCCATCTCCCAAGTCCTCGCCAAATTCATCCCCGACCTACCCTCCTATCAACTGGAAATACAGCGAACCAAGGAAGGCCATAATCTGAAAAATGTCAAGCCTCTCTATTCTATCATAACGAACACCATTGGCGTTCACCAATTCAGCCCAACCTGTCGTGCTCAAAATGTGACGCAACAACAACAGCGTCAACCGCGGCCTGCCCCACCGAACCGCCCGTCACCCAACATGTCGGCCGTTGTTTACCGTGTCGAACGCTCATACTCCACGGATGAGATTGCCGCCGAACTCCAGCAGCAGGATCTGGACATCTTCAAGGTGATAAGAATTTTCGGAGCCCGAGGACCCACGACCCTGGTTCGAGTCGTCACCCGCAGTGCCTCAACGCTGGATGCCCTCCTCCGTGACGGCGTCGCCATTTACGCGAAGCGTCACCGAGTGGAACCTTCCAGGACACCAGCTCCCCAGAGGATGCGCTGTGAGCAGTGCCAGTCCTATGACCACCCCCATGGACAGTCCTGCTATGCAAAACAGGTATGTGGGATTTGTTCTCAGGAACGCCCAACTGCACGGTGCACCAACCGGGAGAACCCGAAGTGTGCAACCTGCAGTGAGGGCCATCCTGTTTTTGCATTCAAGTGCAAGGGTCGCCTTCAACCAGATCCCCAAAACCCAAATAACATTGTTCCCGTTACCTCCCAAGACCTTCCCAATCCTGCCCTCAATTCCCCCCTCCCCACCCCTAGCACGGAGAACATGATCCGATTTATGACCCTGTTGCTCCAAAATGTGCTTTTATTTATACCTCCCCCATACTACCCTCACACTAGCTACCATGTATCTACCTTGAGGTAGCAGGGAAGGCCAGCTCTGCTCTAGATAAATACGCAACAGCACCACGAGTGCCTGATTACCATAGTTTCCATTCCATGTTTTCTTTAAATTCTCATCTTTTCATTGCTTAAAGTGGACGAATTTTCCACGTCTTTCTTTCTTATTTTTCATTTCTTTTGTTCTAACGTACTGTACGAGTTGTGCAGTCTACCCACTTCTCAGTTAACTTACAGTCAAGCCCCTTCTCCAACTGGCTCGCCGCGCATCCACGCCACGGCTGTAAACTCGGCTAAGGATAGCGGGTTCAAACCCGGCTGAAGTCGTCGGATTTTTTAAGAGCGTTAAAATCCTTCAGTATGCCTTCCTTCGGAGGGGAAGTAAAGCCGGCGGTCCCATGTCATAGATTTATGGCATGTAAAAGATCCTTTCACAGACTAAACTTGTGTAAAGCAAAATTTGTTAGGTTAGATTTCGTCAGAACGCTCTATCAAAGTTCCAACGTTCGCCACTAGGTATCATTGATATCTGGTGGCGAAAGTTGGAACTACTTGAAGTTGAACGGAACTTGTAGCTCACCCTTTAGGGTGTCCGCTGGAAGCAGCTACAGACTCAGGCGAGCCGAACGTGTCCTCGGACACTCCCGGCACTAAAAGCCATACGATAAATAAATAAATAAATAAATAAATAAATAAATAAATAAATAAATAAATAAATAAATAAATAAATAAATAAATAACATCTGAGCTACGATAAACAAACCAGTGTGTGCGTGTGTGTGAATACTTAAACCACAAACTATTGAACTCATAGTGTATATTTTCTATCTCTTATGTTACTATACTGATCACATAGAACTCCTTTTCACAGACATTGAAAATGAAAATAACCATGCTTGCCACTGTACCTGTAGCCATGTATTATGCTTTTATGTGAATAAACGGGGCTTTGCTTGGCGACGCCCGGGCGGGTGTTGTGGGGGGTCTCGCCGTGGGTGACCGGGTTTAATCCTCTGCGCCAGGTGTGATGATGATGATGATAATTGTTGTTTTAAGGGGCCTAACATCTAGGTTATCGGCCCCTGATGGTTTGGGTGATCGTGAAGATGAAAATGAAAAGCGAACTTAAAACTAAAACTAACTAATAACCTACATACCAGAAGAAGAAATGGAAAACTAAAGGAGAATAAGGCAAATAAAAGGACAGAAGGAAAAGAAATGCCCTCAACCCTCGGAGAAGGTGGATTGAGGGACTTGGAAGGAAGGAGAGCCATGAAAGGCATAAAGGAAAGTGAAAGAGGAGAGGGCCCGCCCCAAAGGCAAGGGACAAAAGGGGAAAACGGACCAGCTCAGGAATCCCTCGGGGTCGCCAACTCCCGAACTCACCAGCCGTGAGCCCCTGAGGGTGTAGCATTATCCAGGGTGCACCAAAAGTGGTGGAAGCTACATACACCCTGCCTCCATAAGGATGATGATAATGATGATGATGATGATAATTGTTGTTTTAAGGGGCCTAACATCGAGGTTATCGACCCCTAATGATCTGATAGCGAAAATGATAATGAAATGGAAGCCAGAGCAAAATTATCTGAGACGGAAAATACGTACAAAAAGGACCGTATTTGGTCTTACAAAAGTGAATTTAGAACGAAAAGAGTCACAAAAAGAATACGTCATCGAAAAATACCCACAAAACGTAGGTTAGATTCAAAATACGTTCACAATGCAATGTAGCGTCGAAATACTTACAAAATGCAACTGAAATACAAAATACTTACAAAATGCAAATGAGATCGAAAATACGTACAAAATGCAATTGAGGTTCAAAATACTTACAAAATGCAATTGAAATTGAAAATACACAATGCAATTCAGATTGAAATAGGCCCTATCCCAGTTCCAATCCAAATTATTCATAAAGTGCAATTGAAATTCAAAATGCTTACAAAATGTACGGTGATTCTAACGACTCATGTGGATTGACAATACTTACAAAATGCAATTTAGATTGAAAATACTTGACAAAATGTAATTTAGATTCAAAATACCCACAAAATGCAATTGAGAATCAAAATATGTGCAAAATGCCCACCAAACAAAATGCAACATAGATTCAAAATTCGTGCGAAATGTGGTTTTGGTTGAAAATACTTACAAAATGCAATTGAAATTCAAAATACTCACTAAAAGGCCCGTCTACCTGCATTGAAAGACTTACTAAAAAGCAATTTAGATTGTCAATCTTTTACAAAATGCAATTGAGGTTGAAAACAATCGCGAGATGTAATTGAGATCGAAAAAACTTACAAAATGCAACGTAGATCAAAAATGCCTTAAAAAATCGCTAGAAGGGAATTTAGACACACGGTGAACCAAGTAACAAAAACAGTGCGGGAATCTTAAAGAGAAAAGTAAATATAAGGAAAAGAGGAGTGGAGAGGAGTGGACAGGAGAGGAGAGGAGAGGGGAGGGGAGAGATGATGATGATGATGATAATTGTTGTTTTAAGGGGCCTAACATCTAGGTTATCGGCCCCTGATGGTTTGGGTGATCGGGAAGATGAAAATGAAAAGCGAACTTAAAACTAAAACTAACTACTAACCTACATACTAGAAGAAGAAATGGAAAACTAAAGGAGAATAAGGCAAATAAAAGGACAGAAGGAAAATAAATGCCCTCAACCCTCGGAGAAGGCGGATTGAGGGACTTGGAAGGAAGGAGAGCCATGAAAAGGCATATAGGAAAGTGAAAGAGGAGAGGGTCCGCCCCAAAGGTAAGGGACAAAAGGGGAAAACGGACCCAGCTCAGGAATCCCTCGGGGTCGCCAACTCTCGAACTCACCAGCCGTGAGCCCCTGAGGGTGTAGCATTATCGACGGTGCACCAGAAGTTGGGACGTAAGGACGAGGAGTTGGAAGGAAGCGGCTGTGGCCTATAGTTAGGGACCAACCCCGGCATTTGCCTGGAAGGAAGATGGGAAACCACAGAAGACCATCTTCCTGGTTACCGGCGGGGGGATTCGAACCTCGTCGCCTACCACCTGTGAGCGACTGCCAGCAGTCATGCCGTAACGACCACGGCTAACTCAACCGGTATGGCCAAGATGACAGTTCTAAATACAATTTAACTTCTCCTTCGCCTGCTTCAGGAACGTCCTCTTGTTTGTGGATATGTCCAACTCGCGTTTACTTGCAATGCTATTGTACAGGGATGATATGCGGTTTTAAGGATCTGTGGATTATGGAATGTTTTGTGTGTGGAATGTGCAGAATATCTTTGAGCCTGGTACAACGAGAAGGGGCTATTAGTTTAAAAAGTGACAGCAGGTGGTCCGAACGGTAATGGACATTTAAAATAGAAAGTCCGAAAGTGATGAACCTTTGGTGAATTGTTGTGTACACTCAAGGAAAGGAATGGAATTATACTTCCTCTTTAATGTGAACCGAAGTGGGTTGGAGGTGAAATTATCACCCAAGAAGCAAGGTGTGCGATTTATTTTCGCCTGAAAGCAAAAACAAGAAGATGTTTTGGTGTCCGTTGCCGCGTGTGCCAGCGGTAGCCATATTGGGCAGTTTTAATTATTTAAATTATTTATTAGTGTTTGAGTTTTTATTATTATTTAAGTGTCTCTGGAAAAAAGTATTATTTAAGGTATGTTATAATATAATTTATATTTTATTTGTGGGCGTCCACAACTGGCATAATTGTTTTATTTTTTATTCATGAGGCGCCTTGGCCTAATTGTATTCCCTGATTAGGTGAAAATTTTATTTGTAATTCCGGAGACACGTTTCTAGTTTATCTTATATTTTTACTTATTTATTATTTATTTTTTGTTCTTAGGGGGTATTTTCCTTGTAATTGTCTGGTTCATTTTCTTCTCGTAACTTAGGGGTTGGCCTATTCTGGTCTTTTTTTTTTTTTTTGATCCGTAGCGTTCACCATTTCCTTGTCTTATCGTGTTAATATGTAATAATATCTCTCTTTAGTTTTTTTAAATTACTGATGGAGGATTTTTTTAAATTCTTTGTTTGACGTAATTCGGCATGATATGTGGTCTGTTGAAGAAGTCCTTCTGCATGTGGTGCCGTTTTCAAACGTCATGTCGTAGCTCTTGATTATTTTGTTCTTGTTTTTAAATATGCTTGTTTTTGTAAATTGCGGCTTTCTGTTTTTAAGTTTGCCTGAGTGTGCCGCGGTAATATAAATTTGATGATGATGATGATGATGATTGTTGTTTTAAGGGGCCTAACATCTAGGTTATCGGCCCCTGATGGTTTGGGTGATCGTGAAGATGAAAATGAAAAGCGAACTTAAAACTAAAACTAACTACTAACCTACATACTAGAAGAAGAAATGGAAAACTAAAGGAGAATAAGGCAAATAAAGGACAGGAGGAAAAGAAATGCCCTCAACCCTCGAAGAAGGCGGATTGAGGGACTTGGAAGGAAGGAGAGCCATGAAAAGCAGATAGGAAAGAGTGAAAGAGGAGAGGGTCCGCCCCCAAAGGAAAGGGACAAAAGGGGAAAACGGACCCAGCTCAGGAAACCCTCGGGGTCGCCAACTCCCGAACTCACCAGCCGTGAGCCCCTGAGGGTGTAGCATTATCTAGGGTGCACCAAAATTGGTGGGGCTACATACACCCGGCCTCCTTGAGGGCCTTAAGCAGAAGGCAGGAGATAACATGAAAAGAAAAAGAAGGCTGACCCCTCGCAGAAGGAGGGAATCAGAAAAGATGAGACAAGGGCCAATTAAGGCGGGAAAGGAAGAGACTCCCTAGGCCTCGGATACCCTAATACCGTCGGGGTCGGAAGAGAACAAGAGTTGACCAAGTGAGGTCGACAGGAAAGAAGACAGAGAGGAGCCCGGTACAAGTAAGTGGAAGCAATGCCGGACTCAGCTGGGGCCCCGTGGTCGCCAACCCACGCCCACAAGATGTGAGCCCCTGGGGGTACTTACAAAATGCAACTGAAATTCAAAATACTTACAAAATGCAAATGAGATCGAAAATACGTACAAAATGCAATTGAGGTTCAAAATACTTACAAAATGCAATTGAAATTGAAAATACACAATGCAAGTTAGATTGAAAAAAGCCGGTTCAGATTCAAAATACTCACGAAGTGCAATTGGAATTCAAAATACTTACAAAATGCAATTGAATTTGAAAATGCTTACAAAATGTACGGTAGATTCAAACGACTCATGTGGATTGACTATACTTACAAAATGCAATTTAGATTGAAAATACTTGACAAAATGTAATTTAGATTCAAAATACCCACAAAATGCAATTGAGAATCAAAATATGTGCAAAATGCCCACCAAACAAAATGCAACATAGATTCAAAATTCGTGCGAAATGTGGTTTTGGTTGAAAATACTTACAAAATGCAATTGAAATTCAAAATACTCACTAAAAGGCCCGTCTACCTGCATTGAAAGACTTACTAAAAAGCAATTTAGATTGTCAATCTTTTACAAAATGCAATTGAGGTTGAAAACAATCGCGAGATGTAATTGAGATCGAAAAAACTTACAAAATGCAACGTAGATCAAAAATGCCTTAAAAAATCGCTAGAAGGGAATTTAGATACACGGTGAACCAAGTAACAAAAACAGTGCGGGAATCTTAAAGAGAAAAGTAAATATAAGGAAAAGAGGAGTGGAGAGGAGTGGACAGGAGAGGAGAGGAGAGGGGGAGGGGAGAGAGGAGAAGGTCCGCCCCAAAGGGAAGAGACAAAAGGGGAAAACGGACCCAGCTCAGGAATCCCTCGGGGTCGCCAACTCTCGAACTCACCAGCCGTGAGCCCCTGAGGGTGTAGCATTATCGACGGTGCACCAGAAGTTGGGACGTAAGGACGAGGAGTTGGAAGGTAGCGGCTGTGGCCTATAGTTAGGGACCAACCCCGGCATTTGCCTGGAAGGAAGATGGGAAACCACAGAAGACCATCTTCCTGGTTACCGGCGGGGGGATTCGAACCTCGTCGCCTACCACCTGTGAGCGACTGCCAGCAGTCATGCCGTAACGACCACGGCTAACTCAACCGTTATGGCCAAGATGACAGTTCTAAATACAATTTAACTTCTCCTTCGCCTGCTTCAGGAACGTCCTCTTGTTTGTGGATATGTCCAACTCGCGTTTACTTGCAATGCTATTGTACAGGGATGATATGCGGTTTTAAGGATCTGTGGATTATGGAATGTTTTGTGTGTGGAATGTGGAGAATATCTTTGAGCCTGGTACAACGAGAAGGGGCTATTAGTTTAAAAAGTGACAGCAGGTGGTCCGAACGGTAATGGACATTTAAAATAGAAAGTCCGAAAGTGATGAACCTTTGGTGAATTGTTGTGTACACTCAAGGAAAGGAATGGAATTATACTTCCTCTTTAATGTGAAACGAAGTGGGTAGGAGGTGAAATTATCACCCAAGAAGCAAGGTGTGCGATTTATTTTCGCCTGAAAGCAAAAACAAGAAGATGAGTAGTGGAGTACTAGGAGTTCTAACGCACTCCAAAACCCTCCTTGACCCACTACTAAGCCTCAGGCATGTTAAATATCTCTTGAACGCATGGTCCGATTTTGACAAATGAGGTATTGTTGGACTCGGGCTGACGTCCTCTTTGCTATGGACCACTCGTTATATTTTTCAAAATTTTTTTGAAAATTTTTGTTTTCGAAACTATGTGATAGTTTGAAAACCAAACAGGATAGAACGTTGTGCCATGGCTCAAACGAACAGTCTTTATGACCTTTATTTTTTGTAATAAAACTTTTTTATTTTTTATATTTTTTTGAAAACACTTTAATTTTGAAAATCCTATATTTTGGAAACTAGGAACTCTACAAAAAAAATTGTTTAACGTAAATCAATGGTTCCTACCCCCTCTACCCCCAAAATAAATTTCAAGTCTCTAGAATGAAAACCTGCAGTAGTGTGGTAAGGACAGAGCTGCTCCACTTAGCAAGTGGTGAGCCCCTGCGACCTTGGAATGGAAGGATGATGATGATGATAATTGTTGTTTTAAGGGGCCTAACATCTAGGTTATCGGCCCCTGATGGTTTGAGTGGTCGTGAAGATGAAAATGAAATGCGAACTTAAAACTAAAACTAACTACGAACCTACATACTAGAAGAAGAAATGGAAAAATAAAGGAGAATAAGGCAAATAAAGGACAGGAGGAAAAGAAATGCCCTCAACCCTCGAAGAAGGCAGATTGAGGGGCTTGGAAGGAAGGAGAGCCATGAAAGGCAGATAGGAAAGTGAAAGAGGAGAGGGTCCGCCCCAAAGGTAAGGGACAAAAAGGGAAAACGGACCCAGCTCAGGAATCCCTCGGGGTCGCCAACTCCCGAACTCACCAGCCGTGAGCCCCTGAGGGTGTAGCATTATCTAGGGTGCACCAAAAGTGGTGGGGCTACATACACCCGGCCTCCTTGAGGGCCTTAAGCAGAAGGCAGGAGATAACATGAAAAGAAAAAGAAGGCTGACCCCTCGCAGAAGGAGGGAATCAGAAAAGATGAGACAAGGGCCAATTAAGGCGGGAAAGGAAGAGACTCCCTAGGCCTCGGATACCCTAATACCGTCGGGGTCGGAAGAGAACAAGAGTTGACCAAGGGAGGTCGATAGGAAAGAAGAAAGAGAGGAGCCGGCACAAGTAAGTGGAAGCAATGCCGGACTCAGCTGGGGTCCCGTGGTCGCCAACCCACAACCCACTAGATGTGAGCCCCTGGGGGGGGAATGGAAGGAGCCATGCTAGGAGGGCGTGCTTGGATTCGTTTTTTTTTCGTCTCGTCGTGCTCTTTACGGGAATGTCGGTGTCGAAAATGTGAAAATCTGGAAACACAGTCTTTTTGGGGTAAAAACGTGATTTTAGACTTTTTGCTATATCTCACGAACCAATAACGCTAGAGGCGTGTTCGACAGGTCCAAGGACTCGGGGTAACGTCCTCTCTCCTATGGACCACTCGTTATAATTTTTAATAAAATTGGAAACTCGATTTTGGGGTAAACACATGTTTTTTGTGATTTTGCCGATATCTCACGAAGCAATAACGCTAGAGGCATGTACGATGGGTCCAAGGATTCGGGAAGACGTCCTCTTTGCTATGGACCACTCGTTGTAATTTTAAAAAAATTGGGAAACGCGATTTTGGGGTAAACACGTGTTTTTTATAATTTTTGCCGATATGTCACGAACCAATAACGCTAGAGACGTGTACGAGGTGTCCTAGGACTCGGGCTAACGCCCCCTTTCAAATGTGGTAGATATTTTTTTCGATGATGATGATGATGATAATTGTTGTTTTAAGGGGCCTAACATCTAGGTTATCGGCCCCTGATGGTTTGGATGATCGTGAAGATGAAAATGAAAAGCGAACTTAAAACTAAAACTAACTATTAACCTACATACAGGAAGAAGAAATGGAAAACTAAATAGAATAAGGCAAAAAAGGACAGAAGGAAAAGAAATGCCCTCAACCCTCGGAGAAGGCGGATTGAGGGACTTGGAAGGAAGGAGAGCCATGAAAGGCATATAGGAGAGTGAAAGAGGAGAGGGTCCGCCCCAAAGGTAAGGGACAAAAGGGGAAAACGGACCCAGCTCAGGAATCCCTCGGGGTCGCCAACTCCCGAACTCACCAGCCGTGAGCCCCTGAGGGTGTAGCATTATCTAGGGTGCACCAGAAGTGGTGGGGCTACATACACCCGGCCTCCTTAAGGGCCTAGAGCACAAGGCAGGAGGTAAAAGGAAGAGAAAAAGAAGGCTGACCCCTCGCAGAAGGAGGGTATCAGAAAAGATGAGACAAGGGCCAATTAAGGCGGGAAAGGAAGAGACTCCCTAGGCCTCGGATACCCTAATACCATCGGGGTCAGAAGAGAACAAGAGTTGACCAAGTGAGGTCGACAGGAAAGAAGACAGAGAGGAGCCCGGCACAAGTAAGTGGAAGCAATGCCGGACTCAGCTGGGGCGCCGTGGTCGCCAACCCACGCCCACAAGATGTGAGCCCCTGGGGGGATTTTTTTCGAAAAAATAATTCACAAAGGGCCTAACGCCGTACATGTTGAAAAAAAATCATTACCGTTACCTGTTTATAATGTTTATAAAGCGTGGTGGTTGAGAGAGACGATACGGCTGGGTGTGTGTGTGTGTGTCGCTGACCACGGTGGCTGTGTTCAATAGATCAATCGCTATTTCGACGGGTCGGTGTATGACAGAGCGAGGGTGCGTTTTCTGATATTTTACCTTTAACGTGTAAACGGTGATGAGAACTAGGTTCTATGTTGGTCGAAGCGAGTAGAGAAAATAAACTTGCCGACGAGCAGGAGGTGAATGTCATTTGAGATTATTGGAAGGCGTTGATCTGACTTGACAACAGGTGACGCTTGAAGGTGAAATAATCTGACCATTGTGGTTGCAGGGGAGTGTGAAAGGCATGCACACATGTGTGAAACCACAGGCACGCTAAACCAGTGACATCCTGTCTTGCTTCGTACGTGACAAAATGCAAGTCCAGGTGAAATTTGATCTACCGCAGGTGTTCACCTTGGACGTTATCTGTCCACGTGCATGATAACTGTTAACAAGTCACATCCTGTTTTGCTTCGTACGTGACAAAATGCAAGTTCAGGTGAAATTTGATCCGGCACAGGTGTTCGCCTGGGACGTTAGCTGTCCACGTGCACGATAAGAGAATGTTCAAAGCGTGGGAATCGCTGAATCAGTAAAAAGTATGATGCAACTTGTCGGAATGATGTCACAACCAATAGAGAGGCAAGAGCTGCAAACAGCAGTGGTGGGAGGTGAAGGGAGGGAGAGGGGAGGGGTAATGTATGAGAGAACACAGGAGGAAAGGGAAAGACAAACATGTATGAACATGCATGAAGCGCGGAGCGCTGTACACATAGAGCTATAGGTGGTGTACAACATGGGTGAATAAATAAAAAGTACACAGGTTCACACAACATGTAATTTATTGATCCAAGAATTAAACGTAGAGTTAAACCCTAACCATTTGACGTAGAGTTTATTTCCTTTTTGTTTCAACACTTTTTCCACAAGATAATGCTGAGGAAATGCTGTTTTCTGAAGTTCATGGAGATAAAATCTACCTTTTATGGGTTGATGGTTGAGGTCCTCGAGTAAATAGGTGACTGGAGTGTCCAAGTAGACTCGACGAATTCGAAATAGTTCAGTCCCCCACTGAGGCGTGTAGCCCTTATTGAAGGCAGACTTAAATTTGCTCACACGAACAAAATCCCCAATGTTCAGTCGGTGACGTTTAGGATCAGCTGTTTTTATGGGGTTAAACAGTTTATCCAATCGCTGAATATTTTTAGTTACGAGACGTGGCTTGGTCCCAATCGTTCTATGTTTGGTGTCATTGTAACGTGATACTAGCTCAGGTAACATGTACAACCAGCGATACGTGCCCTGAGCGGTAAACGCTTTCCACATATGGGTTTTCAATGTTCGGTTGAACCGCTCGACCACACTGGCTTTCAGATTGCTGTACGTGGTGTAATGGTGAATATCCTTAGATTTGAGAAAACTGGAGAAATCCTTGTTGAAAAATTCTTTCCCCTGGTCGGTTTGTAGCAGCTGAGGTTGACGTTTGGAGTGTTGAATAATATGTTGAAAGGCCTTGGTAACTAGTGGGCCAGACTTGCGACGCACAGGTTCAACAAAGGCCATTTTGGAATAGACATCAATGACGGTCAACATATAGCGTACACCGTCGTTAACGCCAGCATAGGGTATCATTTCAACCAAGTCAGCCTGCCAAAGTTCATCCACACCTCGTGAAATCACCTTGAGTCGCGGATAGTGACGCCTAGCTGGGCGATGCAACTCGTGAGCAATACCCATTTTAATGGGTGAGGGCTTAAACAATAATTTTGGCATTTCGACGTTCTTGTTCAATTTCTTGAATTTCCCAATCGTGACCGGTATGGCCAGCTTGACGTGAGGCATGCAACAACTGTAGCCGCTGGACGAGCTTATTGGGATTGTGCCAGTAGGTAACATCCACAAGGGGTTTTAATGGTTTAAAAGTCACTCCCGAAGCGGACACTTTACGACGAATACTTTGACTAGTGGGAAACATTTTTGCAATGATGGTTTTATATTTTTGAGATATATTGGCATTCACTTGTTGCGTGGGATCATACTGTCTTTTGTGAGCATGGGTATCCAATAAAATGGATTTATATTTGTCAAGGTCCTCTGACGTATAATCATGGGAAGAGGGGGTCCGAGAAAAGAGCAGCTTTAACAGTCCTGGCGTTAATTTATAGTTGATGTTTTTAATGACAGCTTTAGTACGAGCAAATTTAATGGATGAATCGCCAATTTTAAAACTATCATCCTCATAGCGAACACCATACGTGGTATCTGTGTTTCCAATAAATAGATCGGTGAAATAGGGTTCCAATGTTGATCCATAATATTTTATTAAAATGGTTTTCAGTTGAGCTTTATGTTGAGGGGTGGCCAAGAGTTGTGAAAACGGAGACGCTCTGGAAGGGCAAGGTGTTTCGACCATGGCCAAGGATTTCTTTTTTCTCAAAAACTCTGCAAGGGGTGCGGCCTTTTTTTGAGGCGTAAACACTTGTTCCTCCTCATCCTCAACTTCACTAACACTAGTCAAATCTTCCTGTTCCTCTTCCTCTTCCTCAGGGTCCTCGTGCAGCGTCTGCGTGGCTTGTGAAACGGTCGGTAGAGTTTCAGATGGCTTGAAAGAGGGTTTCAAAATGGCTTTTAGCGGAGGTGCTAAATGTTGTTGAATAAACAAAGCATGATTGGCACGTGATTGTTTCAATTGACGAAACTTTTGGCGAATAGTATTTTTTGCTCTAATAATATGCTTTTTTAATTGACTCTCTGCTAACGCCATAGTGTCTTGGCAAATGACTTGCCGGGGAATGAGACAAGGCCTTAAATAGCAATAAAATGATCAAACCCTAAGCGATACCGTCCTTGGTTGAGTTCACTTTGTTTGTCAATCACTAAACAGGCATGACGTTGAGTGTTCCAGCACTTGGCACACAATTCTGTAAACATTTGAAAGGTCATATCCGGATTCACATGTTCATTATAAATGTGACGACTGTTCCTCTCGTCCTGACGAAATAAAACAATGACATTGGCATTGTCACGAATCAACTGTTTGGACATTTTAGAATACGTTTGCCCAAGATAGAAGCAATCGATATGTTTGTGTCGACCCATGCTGAAATAGCTTTGAATGATGCCTTGACGTTCAGTGGATACATCATCGAAAATCATGAGTGAATCAGGCTTTACTTCATCCGGTGAAATCACATTTTCTTGCATGGAAAATGTAAAATAACCCATATTCTCTTTTTGTAATCCAGACATGACTTGATCCAGAAACACGTAAAGGGGTTGGTAGAGAGATTTTGCAAAAATATAAATATTTTGAAAACGCAGACCATTGGGCGCTGTAATGAGCGTTAGCAAAAGATTAGTCTTTCCACAGCCGGAAGGCCCCACAATGATGCAGCGAATGGAAGATGGAAACAGTGAACCATGGCGTTGTTCACGTGATGTGGGACAGAGATGGGAAACCATGTCCCCCACGGGGAATGACTCTTGCTGCTTAATAATCTTCATGTCAACTAAGGCTTAGACAGGCTAGCCGGCTGTCTATATACAGGACACCGAACCTTGTCATAGAAACAGTAAACTGCTACTACAGGTTGACGATGGATGTCTTTGGACGTGCGTTGATGGCCAAAGATAGGCCTGTCCTCATACATGATCCTAAACAGGAAACAGATCCTGCTAATAAACACTATGTGGATAGGTCAGTAGTGCCACGCACAAAACAGGGAGATTATGACTTTAAGGGAAAGCGGTTAACCCATGTAAAACATCCTCAAGTGTCTACAGACGTTACTACGAAAAAGTATGTGGATAACAAAGTGTATGAGTTTTATGACAAAGTGCCCCAGCTTATGGTGAATGGCTATAGCGCTAATCACCATCGGATTATTCACGTGGAAGACCCACAAGACGAAGACGATGTTTGTACCAAGCGTTACGTGACCCATGAAATGAAAAGGCTTTATAAATTTATCCCATCTGTGTTTTTAGTGTATCTGACAAATAAAAAACCTGTGAATGACAGAAACCATTTACCGCTAGTCCATGATCAGCACTTGACCTATGTGCTTGCTTCGGGTTTAAGCCACTATCGATTACACTATGATGGAACCATTCACATCAAATATGCCATACCTGATGAGAACCATTTACAAATAAAGATAAATGGTCATAGGATGTTGGTCCATGACCATGAAATGGTCAATGCTGGTGACGAATTATCCTTTCACCTCATGTTGACATGGGATGAAAAGCAAGCGGGAAAAACCATAAACGATTTCCCACTTTATGTGGAATTGGAATATACAGCCATGAAATAACCATCTAACGTTAGTTGTGATTTAAACTTTCTTGTGAAAGGTTGTTGGTCATTATCATCATGGTGAAACAAAGGTATGCAGTGAGAAAGACTAAAAAAAGGACTTTGTCCTTGGCAAAGCCTGGGCTTACAACATTCGTGGACAAGCCCTTGCGAAAGAAAAAAAGAAAAAATAATGTATTGACCATAAGGAAAGCCCTTCGAGCAGCACAGAGACAGATTATTCCAAAACATCGGCGACAGGTTTCAAACCAAGGGCGAGTGATTCCCGTCCCCAAACGAGCGGGATTTTTACCTGCATTATTTGCTGGTTTGGCTGCTCTGGGCTCACTTTTGGGCGGTGCCAGTGCAGTGGCGAAAACCATTAAAGCCGCGCAGCAGGGCAAGCAACAACTCAAAGAAAGTCAGCGACACAATGAAACGATGGAAGCGATTACCATGGGGGCTAGAAATGCCAATTTAAAGCCAGCCTTTTATCAACAAGGATTTGGGATTTCACCATTTCGAAATATTAAAAAAAAAAAAAAATTAACCTCTGCCATAGCGAGACATGCCCTGACGCATCAACAAGTGGAAAGCTATGCTAAACAACTAAAGCTTTCTCATTTTCGAGGTGTGTTTATGCGAAACCAATTACCCCCACGACCTTGGAAACAGGAATGTGCTGTTGTCAATTTGGATGATCACCGAGGACCAGGAACGCATTATGTAGCTTATGTCAAAGAGGGATCCACGGTATGGTACTTTGACAGTTTTGGGAATTTGCCCCCGCCCATGGAACTAGTGACCTATTTTGGAAACAGGATCAAGATATATTATAATGTGAAACGAGAGCAAACGTTTAACAGCCAACAGTGTGGACGTTTGTGTTTAATTTTTTTATATAAGACGCAGCATAAGCAAAAACGCCACCAGTATGTCGGCAGAAAGTAAAACGTTTACAGTGCATGGACGTGGACCTGAAGTCAGACTAGACTTCTACCCGCCTATCGAATTGAGTGAAAAACCCTATGGTTTAGGACTTGTTTCTCTTGAAACGTACAATCGAATATACAACATACGTGAAAATGTGAACAACAAGTTTTACTATGATGATTCTGTGCTCACCTTGAACTCTGGTGGATACACGATCGATGATATTTATGAACACATTTATGTGGTGTTGATCAATCAATATGGTTTAAAGTCATTTCTCGACGGAACGCACAAGTTTGAACTTGTAGGAAATACCAACACTCATCGCTGCAGTATTTTCTCCTCATTCAACATTGACTTTAAAACACACCCCGATTCCATTGGTCCATTACTAGGATTTAAACCACGTGTGTTGGAGCCCAACAAAAAACATGAATCAGACCATGAAGTGAAATTCATTGAGGACCATCATGTGTCGGTGACGTGTAATATTATTAGCCAAGTGTACACCAATCAAGAACCATCGCATTCACTTTATGACTTTATTGTGACATCGCCCAATGGCTATATTATTCGTGAAAACCCTCCAGTGGTGCTTTTTCATGCTGTGGCTGTTGATAGTATTAGTAATATAACATTAAGACTGATCAATAGAGATCAACAACTCATTGATCTAGATTCTACCACACCAGTGACTTACAAGTTGGTGCTAAAGCCACTATGAAGTTTGTGTATAAAACAACAACACCGTCTAGGAATGGTGTTAGTTGTTTGCCACGTGAATACACGTTAACATCTCAGAACAAGCAGATTTTACAGCATTTGGGTTACCACGTCAACCCTCATAATGAATTCTATCCTAGAGATAGCGAACCACATCGAAGAGCAACCAGGAGTGGTAAGAATTGATCTCCATTCCTATCAAGCTCAAACACCTGGACTCAATAACAATGATGAAATTCAATTTGTTATCAACAACCAAGATATTTACACCCTACCGCATGAAAGTGTCATTCAAATTGAAGGTCGGCTCACCAAAGCCGATGGCTCTACACCTACCACATCCAAGTTGGCCAACCATGGTTTAGCCTTTCTGTTTTCTGAAGTGCGGTATGTCATTAACGATATCGTGGTGGATAGCACTCGAAATGTGGGCATTTCCAGTGTCATGAAACTATACCCCTCTTATAGTGAGGAAGAAGGTAAAACACTTTGCATGGCAGGTTGGTGTCCTGACTCGACCAATGACTGGATGGTACACACCGATGGAACCTTTACTGGATATTTACCTCTTAAACTGATTTTAGGCTTTGCCAAAGATCACCAACGCATTGTGGTCAACGCAAGGCAAGTGCTTTATCTGGTGAGAGACAGGAGTGATAATAATGCACTCAAGGGAGCTGACAATGCCCCCATCGATTCAAAAGTTCAACTACAACGCTTGCTATGGAAAGTGCCTCATGTGACCCTTAACGATAGCAAAAAACTGGACATACTCAAGATGGTAAAGAGAGATATGCCTCTACCCATGGAATTTAGAAGCTGGGCACTCCATGAGTATCCGCTATTGCCCACCACCAACACACACAGTTGGTCTGTAAAAACAGCTCGCTATACAGAGAGACCTCTCTACCTGATCGTGGGTTTTCAAACGAATCGCAAGTATCAACAAACCAAAGATGCCACGCAATTTGATCACCTGCAATTGAGAAATGCACGTCTTTTCCTCAACGGAGCTGTGTTTCCCTATGAAGGACTGGATTTGGATTTTTCAAAAAATAAGTTTGGCCCCCTGTACGACTTGTTTTCTAAATTTCGATGGTCGTATTATCAAAAAGAGAACGGCCCCATGCTACTACCCCAAGCGTTTAAGGCAAGAGCACCACTGATTGTTTTTGACTGTTCTTACCTGGAAGAGTCTGTCAAGCCATCCAATATCGACATTCGACTAGATTTTGAAACGCATGACAATGTACCAGCCAATACGACGGCCTACTGTCTGCTTATTCATCACAAACAAGTCAACTATTATCCACTGTCCAACCAAGTGACGAGTGTATAAATAACAGCTCAACCCACGTTAAGTCGCTCAGTCATGTCTTGCTTTAAAGCCTCAAGAGACGTTACATCCATGAATTTAAACTCTGAGGAACAACGTTTCAAGACTTTTGCCACATGGCCAGTGCCTTTCATAAACCCTCAAGCCTTGGCGGCTGCTGGATTCTACTATTTAAAAACAAGAGATGAAGTGAAATGTGCCTTTTGTCCCATCATCATAGACCAATGGCAGGAGGGCGATGAACCCATGCAGGAACATCAGCGCTGGTCACCCACCTGCCCCTACCTGTGCAGAATGAAAGTGGGAAATATACCCTGTCATTCAAGCTATCCCTCACTTGTGTCTCTGGGTGATGAAAAAAATACAAGTTACGATACATGTGGGCCGTATGGTATCCATGGTGCTTCGGTGAGTAGCTCACCATCAAAAACACCTAGTTTAGAGACATTGGGACATCATCGGTGTTATGGACGTTACAAACACAAGAGACTATATTGTTATATTAGTTGCTATCGTCCTTATCCCAAAATGACAAAGGCCTGTAAGACGTGTTATGATAATAAAATGATGTAATTCTTAAATTCTAATTTTTGCAGGTCCCCCTGTCCTACCCTAACCTTCTTTTTTGAAACTAGCATGGCAGGTAAGTCCATGGCATGATCACACCTGATCGTCAGTCAGTCGTCAGTTGACCTTGGTCCAGGCAAGCGTCAACATGTTGCGCACACTCATTGTGGATTGCCAAGGGTTTAAAATTGGTGACAACAAATTTATATTTAAACAAGTGGCCATGATCGATTGTACCACGTTTTGGATATCACAAGCTACGCATTTGCTATTTAAACCACCCCATGCTTTTGATTTATTGTGTGAAAAAGACCGTAAACAAACCCAGTGGATTGAAAATCATAGGCAACTAGACTGGAATCAGGGAACCATTTCCTATAAATATTTGGACGTGGTCATGAAAGCACACTTGTCCTCGGCCAATGTGGTATTTGTGAAAGGTAATGAAAAACGTCAATGGTTGCAACCATTTTTGGCGTCTTACTGTCAATGTATCGACCTCCTGGAGTTGGGCTGCCCCTCCCTGCAAACGCTCATGGATACTTGTTCCTGTGGCAACATTACCCATACAGCCCTATCGCATGCGTGGCATCTCTTTCATTGGTTAACCACTCATGCCTGCTGGGAGTTGTTGAACAAAATTATAACTCAAGATTTACCTGTGAATGACGTCAGTGAGATTTCTACAAGCGACGTGTAAACATCTACAGCACGTGATACCATGGAGAAAGGCAATGCTACGGACAAAGCCATCGGCAAGTTCTTTGTGTGCAAAAAGAAACTAGACAGTTTTACCAAAGAGGAACTCTTGGCGCTGCCCAAGTCGTTCATTTATTATGTGGCCGCCAACGCGGTCAAAGAAATCTGGCAACATGTACCAAAATCATGGACTCAAGACCCTGTGTTGAGTGAATTGCAACCCTGTACGGATTACGATCACCATAAGCAAGTGGCCATGGCAAAAATACCGTCTATGCGTCAGTGTGCGACTTGCCAGCTAGTGAAACTGTATCACGGTCATAAAAGTCCGTGTAAAGACTTTGTTGAATCATTCCACGAGTGTCATGGCGAGAAAAAGCAACAACAACAACAACAAACACAAACATCGTCCACAGAGGAGGAGGAAGACCAAACCTTTCTACCATCAATGGAAAAGGATATGCCAGACCTGTACTGGCAATGGCGTCATTGACAAAGTGATTCAATACCTACCTTTCGAAATCCATCTTCCAGGTTATCGTTTTTGTGGCCCTGGAACTCGTCTCGAAAAACGTTTACAACGTGGTGATGTACCCATTAATCTTTTGGATCAAGCATGCAAGGAACATGACCTTTCTTATCGCCATAGTCATTCTGGTTTAAGACATGTGGCAGATAAATTGTTATTAAAGAAAGCTAAACAACGTTTCACATCCAGTGATGCCTCAGTAGGTGAAAGGATGGCAGCCCTAATTGTCATGAGTGCTATGAAAGGAAAGTTGATGATGCATGGACATAAACATTGAGGAGTGAGGAATTGGGATTTGTTTGTATTCTATTTTTCTTTTGTCAATTCACTATGACTATGAAATAAAAACAAAAGTTTTCCAGAGCACGATGTTTTGTTATTTTTAATTTTAAGAAATCGTGATGTTGATGGCTGATTTTTTCATTTTACACATTTCACACATGATGAATTCCACACACTGTCATTTATCATTTTGCAATTTACAGTTTTTGAAAACGTTCGTTTCAAGTTTAACGTTTTTGATGATATGGATTTTTCCATTTTGCTGATGACACATTTTAAACAATGTCCGTTTGAAGTTTTTGAATTTTCAAATTTCACACATGGCCATTTCCAGTTTTTAAAAATGTCCGTTTGAAGTTTTGCTGTTTTGGTGATATGGAAACATGGAATTTCCATTTTGCTGTTTCATATTTTTTCCATTTGGTGTATGTCGAAAGTTGAGATTTGACAATGATGTTGATGCGAGTGCTTGACCTTGATAATACTGCAATGTGTTGATGTGTGTTTGGAGAAACGTCGAGGTCTACGACTACTGCAGGTAAGACTGTTTTTACAAAAATAATGTCTATTGACTGCCACATTTCAATGAAAAAACGAAACTATTTAAAACAAAATGAGTATATAAGTGACCATTTACCCCCTCCCCACCCACCCACCCACCCACCCTACCTCACCGTGTTTGCTCTGGTCAATCATACACACCAGTTTTCTCTCTCCAGTCATACATTCACACCTGTCTTTGGGAACAAACACAACCACTTTATTTATTCCCAAAAGCACATTCTTGACATGTACACTCATCCCAAAAGAACTTTTTTTAGTTTACCATTTTACTATTTCAAAAAATAATTAAATACTAGTTATTAAAGTTACTAAAAATCTTACTTATTTCATATTTACAAAAAAAATCAATTTTGTACAGCGTTAAAAGAATCACACTATTTACCAATCAAAAAATTTTTAAAAAATAAGGTTGCACACAACTTTTTTAAAGAGCAAAAGGTCCAAGTGAATTGTCACTATTTACAAAATCTACTATTTACAATGACAGAAACCAATATTTACAAAATTCTAAATCTACAAGTTACAAAAAGCCATGTCCCATAAACGATTAAACAGTGAAATCACACCTCCTCCTCGTTGCGATCATAACCCCAGGGCAGGCTAGTGAGCAGGTCATCAGCCCACACACGCTTGTTATCCATGGAGGCGAGGGTGCGTTTTCTCTGTTCCACAAGATACAAATGATGGTTGCTGGATTGTATCCTGCACTGTGTATGAGACATAGCTTTGCCAGTGCGTAAAACCGCTAAGTAATCGTCTACACGTAACGATTTTACCACTGCCCTACCTACACCTTTTGCTCTCTTGGCTTCCTTACAGTCGAGTGTGCGGTAAGCATATATTTTTGAAGCCAAACCTACGAATTCCGTCATAATGGAATCACCGCATTCATCTTTTAAAACGCCCATTTCCTTTTTGTTCTTTATGGGCAGCTGAAACACGTTGTCAGCACTATAGCAAGAGGTGTCGAACCAGTCACTATGTTGCCTCATGACAGCATAGGGGTTGCAGTGGCGAATGTGGTAAATGAATGAGTCCGTGTCCATATACAAAAGAGAGACGTCCTCAAAATGGCGTTTCGCAAACTCATAGTGGAATCGATACATGACCGATTTAGAAAAGTCTAAAATGACTTGACCCAAGTAAATGGGCTTATCCATGATCACGCTGGTCTTACTCATTTCAATAGTAGCCAAATCCTCATCGATAATTTTGATCGATTTGAAATTTGGCTTGGCAATGTACCGCCGGGCACCCCACCGTCCCTCCCAGACATTCACCAATTTAATGTCACGGTATTTGCGGACATTCTCCATAGACTTGCCATAGATGCAGTTGTTCATTAATTTAAAAATAATAATTTCAAACTGCTGTGTTACCATTTGTCGGTGCTCTGTGTTGAGTCGCATGTATGGCTCAAGCCATGCTTTTTGAGCAAAAGAAATACCCCTGTGGACTTTCTTCAACACCAAGCCTTGGGCGAGGCATTGCACCAACATTTGGATATGTAGCACATACCGATTTTTGTTGTAAAGTGTGCCCATGAGTTTTTCAGTTTTCACTTTACTGTCAGGGGGAACCATTTGCTCAAGACAGAATGGGAAATCGGCATGTTCATCATACAAGGATGAGGGATATTCAATATCCACTTCTAGCACATATCCACGGCCTGTTTCTTGGCTAGCCATGTTCACATGAAATTCTGACACTTGTTTCTCTGTCAGCCAAGCAAACTTCCCATAGGGCAAAGGCTGACTCATGGCGTAACCGTACAAATTATTCACGTCATAGTACATTAAGTACGATTCTGGTTTGTCTGGTGAATAATCAGGCATGTAGACATTGTTCGCTTCAGCATGGCGTTGGTTAAGCGACACAAAGCCGCCACGAATGCCCTTTTCAAAAAATAGAACCATGTCTACATCAGTGAGTAAATCCAATTCCACTTGAGTGTATTTCAAAGCGGCATCGAACGAGAGTCCAGGACTCGTGTAATAGTGAGCCGGGTCAAGACCGTAAATGTGTTGACACAACTCACGGAATTTTTCAAACACATCAGTGAGCAGCAATACATCCAGTTTTAGGTAATGCAAAGCATATTCACTTAGCGTGTTCATGCCAAACACTCGCCAAACTTGACATGCATGTGCATAGTCTTCATCGGAAACGGTATGCGTGTTAGTTTCGAGTAAAATTTCTCTTGTGGAGGGAGTTTTCTTTGCTTTAACACGTCCCAGCTGTTGCAGAAATCATACGGGAATATACCTTTCCGAATGCACAACTGAAATTGCTCAGGATCATTAAAATGCATTCTAGTATTTTTTAATTCCTCCTCATTCAAGCCATTCACAAGGCTGTCTAGCGAGGATGCCATAAACTTAAAGGAATCCAAAAATCGAATGATGATGATGATAATTGTTGTTTTACGGGGCCTAACATCTAGGCTATCGGCCCCTGATGGTTTGGGTGATCGTGAAGATGAAAAAAAGTGAACTTAAAACTAAAACTAACTACTAACCTACATACTAGAAGATGGCTGCGTGGCTCAGGGGTAACGTTCTCGCTTGCTGAGCCCAAGGTTGCAGGTTCGAAACCTGGCGCAGTCAGCTGGCATTTGAGGGTGCGCAAATGCGAGGGAGCCGTGTCAGTACATTTACGGGCACGTTAAAGATCCCCTTCGGGGCAAAATTCCGGCACCCCGGCGTCTCTAAAAGCCAGGGTAGTTAAAAGGGACGTAAAACCAATAACATTATTATTATTACTAGAAGATGAAGATGAAATGGAAAACTAAAGGAGAATAAGGCAAATAAAAGGACAGAAGGAAAAGAAATGCCCTCAACCCTCGGAGAAGGCGGATTGAGGGACTTGTAAGGAAGGAGGGCCATGTAAGGCATATAGGAAAGTGAAAGAGGAGAGGGTCCGCCCCAAAGGTAAGGGACAAAAGGTGAAAACGGACCCAGCTCAGGAATCCCTCGGGGTCGCCAACTCCCGAACTCACCAGCCGTGAGCCCCTGAGGGTGTAGCATTATCTAGGGTGCACCAGAAGTCGTGGGGCTACACACACCCTGCCTCCTTAAGGGCCTAGAGCACAAGGCAGGAGGTAAAAGGAAGAGAAAAAGAAGGCTGACCCCTCGCAGAAGGAGGGTATCAGAAAAGATGAGACAAGGGCCAATTAAGGCGGGAAAGGAAGAGACTCCCTAGGCCTCGGATACCCTAATACCGTCGGGGTCGGAAGAGAACAAGAGTTGACCAAGTGAGGTCGACAGGAAAGAAGACAGAGAGGAGCCCGGCACAAGTAAGTGGAAGCAATGCCGGACTCAGCTGGGGCCCCGTGGTCGCCAACCCACAACCCACTAGATGTGAGCCCCTGGGGGTAATATAAATTTAGTTTTGTAATTCTAGACTCTTTTGTTAATTGTGCATCCTTGTATTTTGAGTGGGTAGGTGACTGTATGTCGAGTCAATTTTAAGTGTTTTGTGGTTCATTAAGTCGCCTCATTTTGTATCGGTTTACTTTAATTCATTTTGCCTCCGATTTCTCTTAAATATGTTTATTTTTGCTCCTCAAGCTACATTTAATTTTCTTTAATGTCCACCAGTTGGTGATTGTTCGTTTTGCTCCGGCCATAAGATTGTAAGACCCCTAGTAAAACTTAGGTAGGTGTAAGAGTATTTAGTTTTATTTAATTCTGACTGAAATCCCTGGTTATTTATGTTTATTTGTTTCCTTTTTGAATTAAATATTTTTGTTATTTTAAGCTAACTAATTGTGACATTATTTCGCCGGTGATGATTCTGTGGGTTATCGGGGGGTACCTGTAGACAAGTCTGTGAGATTTCCTCCTCTCCGCCTCCCTTCCTCGTTAGGTTTTGGTGTGCGCTGATTGGGGCGAGCTGCAGTTTCGAGCGGACTTCGGAATAAAAGGTAAGTAGGCCCTTCCACCCTTCCCATCTACCTATCTGTAGTAGCAGAGCTTGCTTGACTATCGCTTCTACAGCTATCGCTACCCCCTCCTCGCAGTCTTGTCTGTTGGTCCTTCTGGTGCTTATAGGGCGGTCACTGGTGGGATATGTCATGTGGATGTGCTTGATATTATCTGTGGCTAATCCTTGTCGTTTTGTTTGTTACATGTATGCCTCTAAATATCCATGTGGTGCTTTATGGAAGTGACCAGTTCCAAGCAAAGTTTCTATGGTGAATTATGTCCTTACTTATTATGCAACATTCCTAAAGAAGAAGAAGTTTGGTAAATGTTGACATTGATTCTTTGCATGGGAAATGTGGGTTATTGATATGCTCATAGCCTACCTACATGCTGCAAGTGAAGCCATCGAGGAGACCAGTCTGAAGCTGTTTGCCCTGTGATTCGTAGCGTTCTGTATTGTAGAAATTTGTTGTATTTTAGCTTCCTGTTCTGAAGCCTAGTAAAGGATGAGATCTGCAGTCCTGAGCAACGTTCTGCTTCGTTTTGTATAGTGAAATTTCAGGTATCGTGGCATTGTTCGAGTGTCGACCTAATCTATTGTGTTGTTAATCTAGTTTATTGTATTGTTTTGGAATTGTAGTCTGTCCTCGTAATTCCTATATTTTGTTGTCTTCTATATTGTCTGTCTGTATTCTGTGTTTTTCAAGATGGCCGACAATAATAATGACTTTGATTTTATTGACTTTAGCGATAACCTTGTGAATTTTGAGGGTTCTGCCGGGGTTGAACGTGAGTCAGATCTGTTTACTAGGTCTTAGATTTTGATGATGATGATGATAATTGTTGTTTTAAGGGGCCTAACATCTAGGTTATCAGCCCCTGATGGTTTGCGTGATCGTGAAGATGAAAATGAAAAGCGAACTTAATACTAAAACTAACTACTAACCTACATACTAGAAGAAGAAATGGAAAACTAAAGGAGAATAAGGCAAATAAAGGACAGGAGAAAAGAAATGCCCTCAACCCTCGAAGAATGCGGATTGAGGGACTTGGAAGGAAGGAGAGCCATGAAAGGCAGATAGGAAAGTGAAAGAGGAGAGGGTCCGCCCCGGAGGTAAGGGACAAAGGGGAAAAACGGACCCAGCTCAGGAATCCCTCGGGGTCGCCAACTCCCGAACTCACCAGCCGTGAGCCCCTGAGGGTGTAGCATTATCTAGGGTGCACCAAATGTGGTGGGGCTACATACACCCGGCCTCCTTGAGGGCCTTAAGCAGAAAGCAGGAGAAAACATGAAAAGAAAAAGATGGCTGACCCCTCCCAGAAGGAGGGAATCAGAAAAGATGAGACAAGGGCCAATTAAGGCGGGAAAGGAAGAGACTCCCTAGGCCTCGGATACCCTAATACCGTCGGGGTCGGAAGAGAACAAGAGTTGACCAAGTGAGGTCGACGGGAAAGAAGACAGAGAGGAGCCCGGCACAAGTAAGTGGAAGCAATGCCGGACTCAGCTGGGGCCCCGTGGTCGTCAACCCACGCCCACTAGAAGTGAGCCCCTGGGGGAGTCTTAGATTTTGGGATCGAGGACAAATAGTGGTTTGTCTGCCCCTCTGTTAACTGGCCCTAGCACTTCCAGACCAGTTACCCCTGGGTATGGTTATTCTGCTCATGTTAGGTCACCAAATGACTTCATGGGTGCGGCAGACCCATTGCATCCCAGATTTTCCTCTGGCTACTTAAATGTTTTGTCTCCTGTAGAGGGTGTGCGAGGAAGCTACCCTGGTTCTAATGTCTCATTTCAGAATGCTACGTGTTCTCCTAACGATTCCTCACCCCATTTCGAGTTTTATAACTAAGTTGAGGAATTACAATTTAGATTATGTTACCCAGGTGGTCTTATTTTTAAAGCAAGTGGTCGAATTGGGCAACCATGCCTCGATTTTTGGGGTGTCGGAAACTCAGATTTTCCAACTATTGTATCCTGTTGCCTCCGGTATGCTGCGCGACAAGCTGATTGAAACTATCCAAGTCCGTATGTTTTTAGCCATGTTCATTAGGGAAGTGTTGTGGGTTCTTATTCCTGCGGGTGCCATTAGTGCTCTCGAGCAAATGTTCTTATATCGTGTCCAAAGGTTGGACGAGTCACTTAGCGACTATGTCAGTGACATTAAGGTGTATTCTCAGGTGTTTGCATCCCCTTTGACTGAACGACAATTGGTGTCGTCAATTGTAAATGGGTTTTCGCCAGAGTATAGGTCGTACATGACTATGTGTACCAGGCCTTCTTCATTTGCCGAGCTAAAACAAGTGGTTATAGAGGCTATGGCTGTGAAACATGCCGATTCCCTTAGTGTAGCTAATAAATAAAAATAAAATATTTATTGCAGCTAATAGCCAAAGGAATGACACAGACAAAATGAAACATACATAGGAATAAACTATTCATTACAACAGAAGGACGTCAGAGATTCAAGTCTATATGTACAGTACATCGCATGATATCTTTCGCAACATTTGCCGCAACGTTCACATACACAGTCTGCGTCTGGCTGGTGAAACTTCTTTAACTTGCACAGCTTATGGTGAAAGCCATGTATGGCAAAGCGTGTAACAGTATGTCTTAGTTCGTAGCCTCCCCGTGTCCAATCATTGCAGGTCATTGCGTCAGTGATGTAGAAATCCCACCATATGTCTCTCTTCTTCGATTTCAGGTTCTCCATGAGTTGCACGTATGCTGGTGTAGACGGTAGCGACAGTTGGAGGCGGAGCTCTTCCACATAATATAATTCACGTGTTAATTCATAGACTAGTCTTGAAGGCGTGTATTTTGAAACACACAGAACCTTCTTTAAGAAAGTCGCTTTTAGTTTCTCCAACTTTTCCAGGTGTTTCAATTTGAGATGTGTCCAGATATTCTCTAATCCATATGTTACAACGGGTGTAACCTTGAGCTGGAAGAGTTTCAAGGCTGTTTTGACGGAGAGTTTTCTGAACTGTCTGATATCATTTTTGGCCCTCGTAGCCGCACAGATCCTATCGTTAACGTGAAGCGTAAAGACGTTGCCCGTTGTCTGAAGTGTCACGCCTAGATATTTAAAGTTAGAAACGCTCTCCAGGGGTTTTCTATGTGTGTGAAAAACTGCTGGTTTTCCCCCTTTGCGGAAAGTCATTGATACAGTCTTGTTTTCGTTTAGGCTGAGTTCATTCTCTTCCGCCCATTCCAACAGCAGATCAAATGCAGATTGTAGATCCTCTTGCGATCTCGAGGCCAGCACAATATCGTCAGCGTACATATAGAGAATTACTCTCTCCGAGACTACCTGTGCGATATCCGCCGTCGCGATTATGAACAGTAATGGGCTTAGAGGGTCCCCTTGCAATACACCGGTTGTTTGATCTATTGGGTTTGATGTTGTGATTCCGTCGCTTATCTCTATGTAATTTGAGGCCAGGATGCTTGTGATAAGCCGTTTTGTATAGCTGTTACTTCTCATTTGATTTCCTAGCTTCTCTATGATGATCTTCCTATTGACCATGTCGAAAGCTTTGGAGAAGTCTATAAATAATGCATATAGCTTTCCTTTTGGGACTGTCAGAGCTGTCTCAATACCATTTAGAAGGCATTGGATAGCCTGTGTTGTAGATCTTCCTTTTCTGAAACCAAATTGTTCCTCCGGGAGCTTAGGATCGATTTCTCTAATAAGGCGTTGGCATAAAAGTTTTGTTAGAATTTTGAATAACGCACATTCCAGTGCAATACCTCGGTAGGAGTTTGGGTCCTCGGTGCATCCCTTTCCTTTATACAGCAGTTTTACTGTGGACCTTCTCCAGCTATGCGGGATATTTCCTTGCCTGAGGCATTCATTCAGGAGAGATGTTATTGCTTCTTTTAGCACTGGGAGAACAATTTTAAGGTGCTCGTTACATATATTGTCTGGTCCACAAGCTTTATTATTCTTCGAGCTGATAATAGCAGCCTCTACTTCCTCAGTTGTAAATATCTCTGTATCAATGTCCTCCTCAATCTCGGGGGTATCAGTTGGACGAGTGTCCTTATATTGCAGTACATTGCTAAGGTGAGTCACCCATGTCTCCATAGGGATGCTTCTGCAGTATCTCGGTTGCCTTGGACTCAATGCTTTGTAGGGGTACTGATCAGCTGCCGCTATCAGACTTTGTTCCTCTTGCTCTTGATACCGTTCCTTTGTTTCTTTTATGAGGGTCTTGTACGTCTTCCTATGATTGGAATATTCCCTTACATGATCGTCGGTGGGATCTTCGAGAGCTGTGTGTAGGGCATCCAATGTGGTCCTACGGACTCTGTAGCAGGTTTCGTCAAACCATGATTTTGATTTTCTCGTTATGACTGCCTCCGGTATGACTTCACCCTGTAAAAGGTGTTCGAGCATATTTGCTGCTTCGTCGAGATCTCCTTTCAGGGCCTTCTCCATGATTGCCTGGTTGTCGGCCTCATATATGAACTGGTGTAGAGTCTTCCTTGAAAATTTCAATGTTTTGGGCTTCACCTGTCCGCTATCATGACCGAGTTGGAATGTTGTTTCTACTAGCTGGTGTTTCCTGTAGGGAATCGGAATTATATCTTGCTTTATTGGCTTTATGTTACCTTGATTCGAGAAGACGAGATCTATCGTGCTGGTGCCGTTGTAACAAACATACGTCTTCCGTTCTTTGTTGTTTACAAGTGATATCCCTTCCTCCTCTAAATAGTCTAGGACTTCTCTTGTCTTCTGTGATGGAACATCAGTTCGACAATTTAGGTCTCCTGCTATAATGATGCTATCCTCCCGTTCCGTTATACTCAGAGCGGTGCCTATTTCATCTATAATCTGGTAAGATGTGAATCCTGGCTGAAAATACACACATATTAACACACACAATTTAGTCTTCACTACTAGAACATTGTTGTTTTTATACATGACCTGGAATGGTGTGAACTGAACCTTTAAAAGGCAGGTGATTCCTCCTTTCGGTCTTCCCACCAGGCCTTGCTCTGCCAAATTGTTCACTGTATAGTGATTTCTCGCATTCCAATCTGATGTTAAGAATGTTTCAACCAGTATTACGACGTCATAGGGATCAATTAAATTTTCTGGCGTTGAGTTCGTAGCGTTTAACAGGCCTTCAATATTCCATAAAAGTAACTTCACTTCCTGGTTGTTTGCACCTCGCGAGAGTTCCTGATCAAAAACGAAAACGAAAAGGTCGGAAAATCACATCAGCTGGCCAGAAGTTTGGGTCATAAGCATCATCCTTTCTCTCGAAGGGGATCCCGACTTTAAAAGCTTTATTTTCACCTCTGGTGGTGAGTTCCTCGCATTTTATGCCGTCTTTGATTCCTTTGTCTTTTAAGTGGTCCATGACAACGCTTGAGGTTACATCCGGATTCACGCGTCCTATGTATAACCATGCAGTCTTGTTTGCAGCACGTAGTTTTCCGGTGAACGCCGTTGATGTACCCTTCTGTATTCTTTTTTGTGCGCGGGGTCTGAGATGATCTCGGTCTTGATCTCCCGGCCCTCCGTCTACTGGCCGTGTTATGGCTGAGGGGCGCTCGCTATGGTGTAGTGGTTGTTGCTAATGTTCCCCCTCCTTCTTTGATTGCTCGTCCCCCTCCTAAGGTTATGTTTCGTCCTAGACCCAATGTTAAGTGCCACACGTGTGGTGGCATGGGGCATGTTAAGAAAGTGTGTCCTAATAACCAAGTTGGGTATCGCCAATGACGGGATACTTTGGAGACCAATTCGGGTGTTACTTCTATGGATATTTCTGTGCATGAGAGTTTGGGAAAACCGTGTGAAGTTTCTGGCCTCCCTACTACTGAAAGTCTTGATAAACCTGTGAAAACTAAGTCATCGTGTACTAGGACTGCTAATGTCTCTGATAAACCTAACCTGTCTGTGAGCAATGTCGTGGCAAGTCATCCTAAATCTAAACTAAATGTGAAACCTGTGATGCGGGTGCCCACGTCATCTAATTGTAATCGTTTTAGAGTGAATAATAATTTTGGAATTTCACCTGTGGCTAAGGAAATATCCCCATTTATAGAAATTTGTGTTAATGACGAGCCCGTTTCTGCATTGCTTGATTCTGGTAGTGTTGCCTCCTTTATAAGCGAGGCCTGGTTTGTAGCTATGAAGAGTGTTTGCAACCTACCTGAGTTAGAGCCTAACAATGAATTTTTATTTCGGCAAATTGTTCAAACTTAAATATTTTGGTTAGTATGAAAGTCAAAATCCATATTCTAAATTATTCTTGGAAGTTTAAATTTTTTGTTACCAGGAATCTTTCTTTTCCTATGGTCATTGGAGCCAATTTCATGTCCCATGTTGGTACGTTTCTTGATTTTGGTGCTCGGAACTTATGGTTTAAGTTTAATCCGCAAATTAAATTATCGTTTAACCCGGTTTTATCTTCTGCTATCAATTCAGTTAGTGAGCCTGTGACTATTGAGGATCTTGATCTGGAAAACTTAACGAATCCTCAAAAGGATGCCATAAAGAGGTTATGTCAGGAGTATGGTGATGTCTTTACTGACAGGCTGGGTGTAACCCATTTGATGGAGTACAAAATTGAGTTAACCGATTCTGTTCCTGTGCGTTCTAGCCTTTATCTCCTTGCTCCGCCCAAGATGACCGAACTTCGGAAGATTATTGACAATATGTTGGAAGAAGGTGTATTCCAACCATCTATCTCTGCTTACTCATCCCCTGTTTTTCTTTTGCCAAATCCTAACGGTGGTTTTCGACCGGTGGTCGACTATAGGGCTCTTAATCGAAAGGTTGTTTTACAATCCATCCCTTTGGCGGACCTTCACACTTGCTTTGGTTGGTTTCGCAACGCTAAGGTGTTCACGATCCTCTACTTAAATTCTTTACTTCCAAATTCCCCTCTCTCCGGAATCAAGACATGTTACTGCTTTTTCCACTGATTGGAACTTGTTCGAATATGCCCGTTCCCCTTTGGCCTATCCACCGGAGCTGCTGTGTTGAGCAGACTCCTGTACAAAGTATTTTCTGAAATTAAATTTAAATTTGTGTACCACTATCTTGATGATGTGATCCATTCTGAGTCCTTCGAGGAACATGTTGATCATCTGAAGGTTGTACTTGATCGGTTGCGTGACGCTGGCCTTACCGTCAAATTATCTAAGGTTTCTTTTACCAAGCCCAAAATTTCCTTCTTGGGGCATATTGTTTCCGAACCTGGTATCACCGTGGACCAGTCTCGTACTCAGGCAATCAGAGATTTTAAACCGCCAAATAATGCCAAGGGTGTAGCTCGTTATATTGGAATGGTGAACTTCTTTCGTAAGTTCATCAATAACTTTGCCGACCGTGCTGCTCCTCTAAATCACTTACACGTAAAAAGGCTGTGAAGTTTGAGTGGGGTCCCTCTCAGCAAGCAGCCTTCGATGATCAAATGCTTGCGCTCTCTAACGCCCCTGTATTAGCCATTCCGGATTTTGGGAAGCAGTTCATCGTGCAAACTGATGCGTCTGGTCGTGGTGTTGGTTGTGTCCTACTGCAAGAGTCTGAACTTGGTACGCAACCAATTGCTAACGCTTCTCGTACCATAACGGACGCAGAGAGGAAGTATTCCATCTACGAACTGGAAGGTTTAGCAGTGTTGTTCGCCCTGGACAAATTCCGAATGTATTTGAGCACAATCAGTTTCTACTCGAGACTGATAATCAGGCCTTGAGCTGGGTGTTAGGGAAGCCCCGTAAAACTGGTAGGATTGCTAGATGGGCTACTAGAATCCTGTCATTCCAGTTCACGGTCCATCATATTCGTGGGTCTGAAAATGCGGTAGCTGATTTATTAAGCCGTATGTATGAGGAACCCTCCGAAGAGGAAATTCAAAAGTGTGAAACCGTAAACCTTGTATCATCTGTAAATTATGTCAAAGCTATTCTCAGCAATTCTCCTATGCTTTTTGAAGATGTGAGGAAATTCCAGAAAGAAGATCCCTCCTTGTCTAGTTTAACTGACCGAATAAATTCTGGGGAAGTGATCAAGCCCTACTCACTAAAGGATGGTGTATTGTGCTGTTCATCTCGTCATGACCGTCTATCTAAAATTGTACTCCCGTCGGTCCTCATTCCGGAAATCTTTCGTTAATATCACGAATCGCCTATTGGTGGCCACTTAGGAGTATTCAAGACCCGGGGTAAGATCAGAGAGTTTTTCATCTGGCGAAGCATGCATGGATGGCGACATCAGGAAATTCATTAAAAGTTGTGCTTCATGTAATATTAGCAAACCTCCCGTTTCTACAAAGGTTGGCTTGTTGTTTTCTAAACCGGCATCAAGACCCATGGACAGGCTTTTTCTCTATCATATTGGCCAGTTCCCTCGCTCTGGTCGGGGAAACCAATTTGCGCTTGATTGCACAGACGGTTTCACCCGGTTTAGTTGGATATTCCCCACCAGACAGGCTACGACCAGTTCCGTCATAAAGTGTCTTAATTCCATCTTTTCATCTTTTGGCCCATGTCAATTCCTTGTGTCGGATAATGCCAAGTGCTTTGTATCAAATCAGTTCCGTCAATTCTTAATTGATTATGCTATTTCGCATGTAACCACTACTCCCTATTTTCCTAACCCGTCTCTCGCTGAGCGAGTCAACCGAAATCTCCGTTCTGCTCTGATCGCTTTCCACCACGAAGACCATTCCAAGTGGGATTCTAATTTGCATTGGCTAAATCTCGCTTTCAACACCGCCGTGCACGAGAGCACGCAAGCCACCCCTTTTTCATTAATGTTTTCGTTTATGGCAAATTCTCCGTTGTCTAATCTGTGGAACCTGCACGATCTCCTGCCAGACAATTTCACGCCTGAGGATATGAGGGCTAAATTCGACAAGGCTAGAGAGTGTATTAAGAACTCACATGACCAACTTGCCAAGCGATACAATGCCTGTCGCAAGCCAGCTGATTTGGAAACTGGGGATGTTGTGTACGTCCGCAATTTCGAGCCCAAGGGCGTTGGTAACCTGGTATCTAGTAAGTTGGCTTCTCGTTTTAAAGGTCCCTGTTATGTAGAGGCATTCCCGAATCCTGTTACTCTTCTTATTAGAAATCCTAAGGCAAATAAAATATCCACGGTGCATCTGTCGCACATAAAACGAGGTGGAGAAATTTGTAATGAAGAAATTGTATCATACAATTGTAAACTGGTCTATTGTATAATGTAGAGTATCCCAAACTTTCATTGAAGCCTATGGGCATCTGTTCCTTCTGGAATTATGAATTGAATTTGCAAACTCTACTGGGATACTTGTTGGGTAAAACCCTTTGTAAAATTGTAACTAGATTTTAATGTTTCACGTGGGTGATGCTTGCATGTAAGTAAGACTCGGTGGGAGACCTAACTCATGGTGATTTTGTGTACCTGTTTCCTTGGGAATTTGAGTAGTCATTCCTCTACCGTAGCTCCTTCTGAATGTATGGTCACTCAACTCGTGTACTCTAGAAAAGTCTAACAAGTCTGTAGAAACTTAACCTTTAAATCTTGTTTGTTAAATGAAATATTGTGAGCACGGATCTAGGGCATTTGTCAGGATTTTCTTAATATAAATTCAAACTTGTTTCTCATATGTAAAATATATTAATAATTAGTAATTTCTGTATACTTTTATTTTTTGAAGTAAGATTAATGACTGTATGTAAATGGCTGCCCACACGTCGTATGGCATCTAGCACATTGCATCCACCTACTTCTTCGAAAGCTAACAACATTGGACTTATTGAAAATTTACCTAACGCGTCTTGGACTCTGCAAGCACTGCAAGTGCTGGTGTAATGCTTTTCTGAAGAATTTTGGACACAGTGAAGCTGTTAACTAAGTGGCCTGCGAGGTGATCAATTATCCCTTCACTGATAATCTGACCCTGCACTCTTCCTAACCAAGACGATGCGGTTTAATCCATCAATTGGAGTTAACTGGTGAACCTTATCTTCATGAGACATTGGACATACCACTATTTTGTGAATCGACTAGTTATGGAGTACTACCTATGCCTAGGCATGTTCGTGAACTGTGTTCACGCTTAAGGGAGGGAGGCTGAGACATGAAATCCTGTCTCAAAACTTTGTCTTGCATCGACTTCAATATACAGACCCTAACCTTTCTTTAAAATGCGCGCTGTGGTCACTTAGATTAACAATTGACCTCGAGATGGCACCACCTTTCGGCAAACTGCTGATTATGGTTGAAGCTCTACACAACAGAGCGCGGCATAGTGTTTTCTTGAGCGCCTCTGGTCTGTTCTTTGAAAAAGAATAAAGAAAAACTACGTCATTAAACAAAATACTGCATGTGGATTATACCGACAAATTAACATTATCATAGTGCATTTTCGCATTGTGTGGCACTCATTGATTGGACAATTTCAATTAACATAAATGCAATGCGGCCTATAACAGCTTTGGTCTGCGCCATGTTGGCTTCTTCTTGCACTTCTTAAGACTGGATTGAACTAAGTGGTCGTGCACTCTCAAGTATTTATCTATCTGAGCCGTTACGCTGACCATTGGGCCACAGGATATCAGAAACTCTTCACTACTACAACTCTACGTGAATTGAACGTCACATTACGTGTCACCAATACCGGCATCTTGACTACCTTCCACCAGTCAACTGGAGCTTCTGGCACCATGGCCGATCAAGACGAGCTTAACCTGTCTTCCTCCTCGTCAGGTGACGAAATGGAGACGGGCAACATCCAAACAGCACGGAAAGCAGTATCGCCTGTCGCCCCGGAGGGCCGGCAGAAGAAACTGTGCCCATTGCCTCAATTACCATCTGGCCTGACGTCGAGGGCTACTAGCACCACGTACAACTCCCCGGCGCACGATCAAGGCATCCGCCTACTGGACGTTGACTCCCCGATCCTGAATTTGGACCCGTCCCGCGTAATCCGTCCTTTTCATCTCCCTCCCGAAGCGGGACCGGCCGGACCTGCAGAACTATACATGCCGCCCAATGCCGTCAGGAGCTACGCCGACGCCACCCGCAACCCTGCTCTACCTCCTGCAGTCCGCAACCGATCCATCATGGCCCCCTCCCTCTTCCCCCCCCCTCCTCCTACTACAAAGTGAAACTCGTCCGCCTCATGCCAGAGCACAATCATCCCCGTGCCATCTCCCAAGTCCTCGCCAAATTCATCCCCGACCTACCCTCCTATCAACTGGAAATACAGCGAACCAAGGAAGGCCATAATCTGAAAAATGTCAAGCCTCTCTATTCTATCATAACGAACACCATTGGCGTTCACCAATTCAGCCCAACCTGTCGTGCTCAAAATGTGACGCAACAACAACAGCGTCAACCGCGGCCTGCCCCACCGAACCGCCCGTCACCCAACATGTCGGCCGTTGTTTACCGTGTCGAACGCTCATACTCCACGGATGAGATTGCCGCCGAACTCCAGCAGCAGGATCTGGACATCTTCAAGGTGATAAGAATTTTCGGAGCCCGAGGACCCACGACCCTGGTTCGAGTCGTCACCCGCAGTGCCTCAACGCTGGATGCCCTCCTCCGTGACGGCGTCGCCATTTACGCGAAGCGTCACCGAGTGGAACCTTCCAGGACACCAGCTCCCCAGAGGATGCGCTGTGAGCAGTGCCAGTCCTATGACCACCCCCATGGACAGTCCTGCTATGCAAAACAGGTATGTGGGATTTGTTCTCAGGAACGCCCAACTGCACGGTGCACCAACCGGGAGAACCCGAAGTGTGCAACCTGCAGTGAGGGCCATCCTGTTTTTGCATTCAAGTGCAAGGGTCGCCTTCAACCAGATCCCCAAAACCCAAATAACATTGTTCCCGTTACCTCCCAAGACCTTCCCAATCCTGCCCTCAATTCCCCCCTCCCCTCCCCTAGCGCGGAGAACATGATCCGATTTATGACCCTGTTGCTCCAAAATGTGCTTTTATTTATACCTCCCCCATACTACCCTCACACTAGCTACCATGTATCTACCTTGAGGTAGCAGGGAAGGCCAGCTCTGCTCTAGATAAATACGCAACGGCACCACGAGTGCCTGATTACCATAGTTTCCATTCCATGTTTTCTTTAAATTCTCATCTTTTCATTGCTTAAAGTGGACGAATTTTCCACGTCTTTCTTTCTTATTTTTCATTTCTTTTGTTCTAACGTACTGTACGAGTTGTGCAGTCTACCCACTTCTCAGTTAACTTACAGTCAAGCCCCTTCTCCAACTGGCTCGCCGCGCATCCACGCCACGGCTGTAAACTCGGCTAAGGATAGCGGGTTCAAACCCGGCTGAAGTCGTCGGATTTTTTAAGAGCGTTAAAATCCTTCAGTATGCCTTCCTTCGGAGGGGAAGTAAAGCCGGCGGTCCCATGTCATAGATTTATGGCATGTAAAAGATCCTTTCACAGACTAAACTTGTGTAAAGCAAAATTTGTTAGGTTAGATTTCGTCAGAACGCTCTATCAAAGTTCCAACGTTCGCCACTAGGTATCATTGATATCTGGTGGCGAAAGTTGGAACTACTTGAAGTTGAACGGAACTTGTAGCTCACCCTTTAGGGTGTCCGCTGGAAGCAGCTACAGACTCAGGCGAGCCGAACGTGTCCTCGGACACTCCCGGCACTAAAAGCCATACGATAAATAAATAAATAAATAAATAAATAAATAAATAAATAAATAAATAAATAAATAAATAAATAACATCTGAGCTACGATAAACAAACCAGTGTGTGCGTGTGTGTGAATACTTAAACCACAAACTATTGAACTCATAGTGTATATTTTCTATCTCTTATGTTACTATACTGATCACAAAGAACTCCTTTTCACAGACATTGAAAATGAAAATAACCATGCTTGCCACTGTACCTGTAACCATGTATTATGCTTTTATGTGAATAAACGGGGCTTTGCTGGGCGACGCCCGGGCGGGTGTTGTGGGGTGTCTCGCCGTGGGTGACCGGGTTTAATCCTCTGCGCCAGGTGTGAAGATGATGATGATAATTGTTGTTTTAAGGGGCCTAACATCTAGGTTATCGGCCCCTGATGGTTTGGGTGATCGTGAAGATGAAAATGAAAAGCGAACTTAAAACTAAAACTAACTAATAACCTACATACCAGAAGAAGAAATGGAAAACTAAAGGAGAATAAGGCAAATAAAAGGACAGAAGGAAAAGAAATGCCCTCAACCCTCGGAGAAGGTGGATTGAGGGACTTGGAAGGAAGGAGAGCCATGAAAGGCATAAAGGAAAGTGAAAGAGGAGAGGGCCCGCCCCAAAGGCAAGGGACAAAAGGGGAAAACGGACCAGCTCAGGAATCCCTCGGGGTCGGCAACTCCCGAACTCACCAGCCGTGAGCCCCTGAGGGTGTAGCATTATCCAGGGTGCACCAAAAGTGGTGGAAGCTACATACACCCTGCCTCCATAAGGATGATGATAATGATGATGATGATAATTGTTGTTTTAAGGGGCCTAACATCGAGGTTATCGACCCCTAATGATCTGATAGCGAAAATGATAATGAAATGGAAGCCAGAGCAAAATTATCTGAGACGGAAAATACGTACAAAAAGGACCGTATTTGGTCTTACAAAAGTGAATTTAGAACGAAAAGAGTCACAAAAAGAATACGTCATCGAAAAATACCCACAAAACGTAGGTTAGATTCAAAATACGTTCACAATGCAATGTAGCGTCGAAATACTTACAAAATGCAACTGAAATTCAAAATACTTACAAAATGCAAATGAGATCGAAAATACGTACAAAATGCAATTGAGGTTCAAAATACTTACAAAATGCAATTGAAATTGAAAATACACAATGCAATTCAGATTGAAATAGGCCCTATCCCAGTTCCAATCCAAATTATTCACAAAGTGCAATTGAAATTCAAAATGCTTACAAAATGTACGGTGATTCTAACGACTCATGTGGATTGACAATACTTACAAAATGCAATTTAGATTGAAAATACTTGACAAAATGTAATTTAGATTCAAAATACCCACAAAATGCAATTGAGAATCAAAATATGTGCAAAATGCCCACCAAACAAAATGCAATTTAGATTCAAAATTCGTGCAAATGCGGCGTTGGTTGAAAATTCTTACAAAATGCAATTGAAATTCAAAATACTCACTAAAAGGCCCGGGCACATGCATTGAAAGACTTACTAAAAAGCAATTTAGATTGTCAATCTTTACAGATGATGATGATAATTGTTGTTTTAAGGGGCCTAACATCTAGGTTATCGGCCCCTGATGGTTTGGGCGATCGTGAAGATGAAAATGAAAAGCGAACTTAAAACTAAAACTAACTACTAACCTACATACTAGAAGAAGAAATGGAAAACTAAAGGAGAATAAGGCAAATAAAGGACAGGAGGAAAATAAATGCCCTCAACCCTCGAAGAAGGCGGATTGAGGGACTTGGAAGGAAGGAGAGCCATGAAAGGCACATAGAAAAGTGAAAGAGGAGAGGGCCCGCCCCAAAGGGAAGGGACAAAAAGGGAAAACGGACCCAGCTCAGGAATCCCTCGGGGTCGCCAACTCCCGAACTCACCAGCCGTGAGCCCCTGAGGGTGTAGCATTATCTAGGGTGCACCAGAAGTGGTGGGGCTACATACACCCTGCCTCCTTAAGGGCCTAGAGCACATGATGATGATGATGATAATTGTTGTTTTAAGGGGCCTAACATCTAGGTTATCGGCCCCTAATGATCTGGGTGATAGCGAAGATGATAATGAAACGGAAACCAGAACGAAAATTAAGTGAGACGGAAAATACTTACAAAAAGGAACTCGGATTGAAACGACTCACAAAATGGTATTACAAAAGGGAATGTAGAACGAAAAGATTCACAAAAGGAATAGATTGAAAAATACCCACAAAATGAAGGCTAGGTTCAAAATACGTACAAAATGCAATGTAGCGTCGAAATACTTACAAAATGCAACTGAAATTCAAAATACTTACAAAATGCAAATGAGATCGAAAATACGTACAAAATGCAATTGAGTTTCAAAATACTTACAAAATGCAATTGAAATTGAAAATACACAATGCAATTCAGATTGAAATAGGCCTTATCCCAGTTCCAATCCAAATTATTCACAAAGTGCAATCGAATTTCAAAATACTTACAAAATGCAATTGAAATTGAAAATGCTTACAAAATGTACGATGATTCCAACGACTCATGTGGATTAACAATACTTACAAAAAGCAATTTAGATTGAAAATACTTGACAAAATGTAGTTTAGATTCAAAATACCCACAAAATGCAATTGAGAATCAAAATATGTGCAAAATGCCCCCAAACAAAATGCAATTTAGATTCAAAATTCGTGCGAAATGCGGTTTTGGTTGAAAATACTTACAAAATGCAATTGAAATTCAAAATACTCACTAAAAGGCCCCGCAACCTGCATTGAAAGACTTACTAAAAAGCAATTTAGATTGTCAATCTTTACAAAATGCAATTGAGGTTGAAAACAATCGCGAGATGTAATTTAGATCGAAAAAACTTACAAAATGCAACATAGATCAAAAATGCCTTAAAAATCGATAAAAGGGAATTTAGATACACGGTGATTCGAGTAACAAAAACAGTGCGGGAATCTTAAAGAGAAAAGGAAATAGAAGGAAAAGAGGAGAGGGGAGGGGAGAGAGGAGAAGGTCCGCCCCAAAGGGAAGGGACAAAAGGGGGAAAACGGACCCAGCTCAGGATCCCTAGGGGTCGCCAACGCCCGAACTCACCAGCCGTGAGCCCCTGAGGGTGTAGCATTATCGACGGTGCACCAGAAGTGGTGGGGCTACATACACCCTGCCTCCTTAAGGGCCTTGAGCACAAGGCAGGAGGTAAAAGGAAAAGAACAAGAAGGCTGACCCCTCACAGAAGGAGGGTATCAGGAAAGATGAGACAAGGGCCAATTAGGACGGGAAAGGAAGAGACTCCCTAGGCCTCGGATACCCTAATACCGTCGGGGTCGGAAGAGAACAAGAGTTGACCAAGGAAGGTCGACAGGAAAGAAGAAAGAGAGGAGCCCGGCACAAGTAAGTGGAAGCAATGCCGGACTCAGCTGGGGCCCCGTGGTCGCCAACCCACAACCCACTAGATGTGAGCCCCTGGGGGGGCCTAGAGCACAAGGCAGGAGGTAAAAGGAAGAGAAAAAGAAGGCTGACCCCTCGCAGAAGGAGGGTATCAGAAAAGATGAGACAAGGGCCAATTAAGGCGGGAAAGGAAGAGACTCCCTAGGCCTCGGATACCCTAATACCGTCGGGGTCAGAAGAGAACAAGAGTTGACCAAGTGAGGTCGACAGGACAGAAGACAGAGAGGAGCCCGTCACAAGTAAGTGGAAGCAATGCCGGACTCAGCTGGGGCCCCGTGGTCGCCAACCCACGCCCACAAGATGTGAGCCCCTGGGGGATGCGCCAGGTGTAATTCACCAATTCTTTCCTTTACGTATGCCCAGCATACCTCACCACTTTTTAATTTTTTTTCACTGATTTTCATCTCAATCACAAGGCACAAGAGTTCCTCGTTGAGCTGAGTGCCCGCCCCGAAAGGGGAATGAAATAACTTCCTTTCCTTCCTTCCTAAGTGGTCGTGATTTTTGTCGCCTATAGAGGTGAGTGCCCAAGCCCGCAAGGAATGGAATTATATTTCCTATTTAATGTGAACCGAAGTGGATTGGAGGTGAAATTATCACCCAAGAAGCAAGGTGTGCGATTTATTTTCGCCAGAATGCAAAAACAAGAAGATATTTTGGTGTCCGATGTCGCGTGTGCCAGCAGTAGCCATATTGGGCAGTTTTAACAATTTAAATTATTTATTAGTGCTTGAGTTTATTATTATTATTATTTAAGTGTCTCTGGAAAAAAGGATTATTTAAGGTATGTTATAATATAATTTATATTTTATTTGTGGGCGTCCACAACTGGCATAATTGTTTTACTTTTTATTCATCAGGCGTCTTGGCCTAATTGTATTCCCTTATTAGGTGAAAATTTTATCTGTAATTCCGGGGACACGTTTCTAGTTTATCTTATATTTTTACTTATTTATTATTTATTTTATGTTCTTAAGGGTATTTTCCTTGTAATTGTCTGGTTCATTTTCTTCTCGTAACTTAGGGGTTGGCCTATTCTGGTCTTTGGTTCATTAGCTTTTTGATCCGTAGCGTTCGCCATTTCCTTGTCTTATCGTGTTAATATGTAATAACATCTCTCTTTAGTTTTTTAAATTAAAGGTGGAGTTTTTTTTTAAATTTCTTTGTTTGACGTAATTCGGCAAGACATACAGTCATCTGTTTCGCGGCCATTGTAGTTTTGTTTTTAATGATGCATTGTGGTCTGTTGAAGAAGTCCTTCTGCGTGTGGCGCGGTTCTCAAACGTCATGTCGTAGCTCTTGATTATTTTGTTCTTGTTTTTAAATATGCTTGCTTTTGCTAATTGCGGCTTTCTGTTTGTAAGTTTGCCTGAGTGTGCCGTGGTAATATCAATTTAGTTTTGTAATTCTAGACTCTTTTCTCAATTGTGCATCCTTGTATTTTGAGTGGGTAGGTGACTGTATGTCGAGTCTATTTTAAGTGTTTTGTGGTTCATTAAGTCGCTTCATTTTGTAAGTACTCCTATCGGTTTACTTTCATTCATTTTGGCTCCGATTTCTCTTAAATATGCTTATTTTTGCTCCTCAAGCTACATTTAATTTTCTTTAATGTCCACCAGTTAGTGATTGTTTGTTTTGCTCCGGCCATAAGATTGTAGGACCCCTAGTAAAACTTAGGTAGGTGTAAAAGCATTAAGTTTTGTTTTAATTCTGATTGAAACCCCTGGTTATTTATGTTTATTTGTTTCCTTTTTGAATTAAATATTTTTAGCCTACTTTCGATTTTTGCAAAAAATGAAAGTAGACTTATGAGATCAACACAGGGCCAAAAAAGTGTGTCTGTCTGTGTGTGTGTATGTGTGTGTGTGAGTCTGTGTGTGTGTATGTGTGTGTGTGAGTCTGTGTGTGTGTGTGTGTGTGTGTGTGTGTCTGTGTGTGTGTGAGTGTGTGTACTCTGGATGTCTGTCCCCCCCTATCAATTCGAACAAGGTGAATGCGAATTGAACGAAATTTGGTACAAAGGTAGCACTAGCAAAGGACACCTCAGTGTCATGTTTTATATCGCCGCCATCTTGACGGAAACGTAATGGCGGCCACACAAATGTTCAAAGCTTAAATCAAATTACGACTAACCTAATCATCCGATCTCTACCAAATTTTTCAACAACATACCTTTACGGGGGGAGCATCCTTTGACCAAACTAATAGGTCATCAGCGTAACAGTTTGCGGATGGCGGCCATCTTTGTGTGAAAATCGATTCCCCCTATTAATTCGAACACAGTGCAACCGAATGGAACGCAATTTGGTACAGAGGTAGTACTAACAAAAGGCACCCCTGTGTCATGTTTTATATCGCCGCCATCTTGACGGAAACGTAATGGCGGCCACACAAATGTTCAAAGATTAAATCAAATTCCGATTAACCTAATCATCCGATCTCTACCAAATTTTGCAACGACATACCCTTATAGAGGATGCATCCTTTGACCAAATGAATATGTCATCAGCCTAATAGTTTGCGGATGGCGGCCATCTTTGTGTGAAAATCAATTCCCCCTATTAATTCAAACACGGTGAAACCGAATGGAACGAAATTTGGTACAGAGGTAGCACTAGCAAAGGGCATCTCAGTGTCATGTTTTATATCGCCGCCATATTGACAGAAACGTAATGGCGGCCACACAAATGTTCAAAGCTTAAGTTAAATTACGACTAACATAACCATCCGATCTCTACCAAATTTTGCAACTACATACCTTTATGGAGGGAGCATCCTTCGACCAATCTAATAGGTCATCAGCGGAATAGTTTGCGGATGGCGGCCATCTTTGTGTGAAAATCGATTCCCCCTATTAATTCGAACACGGTGCAACCGAATGGAACGAAATTTGGTACAGAGGTAGTACTAACAAAAGGCACCTCAGTGTCATGTATTATATCGCCGCCATCTTGACTGAAACGTAATGGCGGCCACACGAATGTTCAAAGCTTAAATCAAATTACGACTAACCTAATCATCCGATCTCTACCAAATTTCGCAACAACATACCCTTATAGAGGAAACATCCTTTGACCAAATGAATAGGTCATTAGCCTAATAGTTTGTGGATGGCGGCCATCTTTGTGTCAAAATCAATTCCCCCTATTAATTCGAACACGGTGGAACCGAATGGAACGAAATTTGGTACAGAGGTAGCACTAGCAAAGGGCACCTCAGTGTCATGTTTTATATCGCCGCCAACTTGACTGAAACGTAATGGCGGCCACACGAATGTTCAAAGCTTAAATCAAATTACGATTAACCTAATCATCCGATCTCTACCAAATTTTGCAACTACATACCTTTATGGAGGGAGCATCCTTTGACCAATCTAATAGGTCATTCGCATAATAGTTTGCGGATGGCGGCCATCTTTGTGTCAGAATCGATTCCCCCTATTAATTCAAACACTGTGAAACTGAATGGAACGAAATTTGGTACAGAGATAGCACTAGCAAAGGGCATCTCAGTGTCATGTCTAATATCGCCGCCATATTGACAGAAACGTAATGGCAGCCACACAAATGTTTAAAGCTTAAATCAAATTACGACTAACATAACCATCCGATCTCTACCAAACTTTGCAACAACATACCTTTATGGAGGGAGCATCCTTTGACCAATCTAATAGGTCATTAGCCTAATAGTTTGCGGATGGCGGCCATCTTTATGTCAAAATTGATTCCCCCTATTAATTCGAACATGGTGGAACCGAATGAACGAAATTTGGTACAGAGGTAGCACTAGCAAACAGCACTTTAGTGTAATGTTTTATATCGCCGCCATCTTGACGGAAACGTAATGACGGCCACCCAGAATATTAAAAGCTTAAATAAAATTACGACTCACCTAATCATCCGATCTCTACCAAATTTTGCAACTACATATATTCATATGGCTAGCGTTTTTGACTAAACTACAAGGTCATCAGCTCAATAGTTTGCATATGGCGGCCATGTATGTGTGCAAATCGATTCCCCCTGTCAATTCAAACTCGGTGAAACCTAATTGAACGAAGTTTATTACAATGGTAGCACTCGCAAATGGCACTCCAGTTTCATGTTTTATATTGCCACCATCTTGACGAATACGTAATGGCGGCCACCTAAATGTTAAAAGCTTGAATCAAATTACGATCAACCTAATCATCTGTTCTCTACCAAATTTTGCAACGTTATACCTTTATGTATAAAGAATTCTTTGACCAATCTACAAGGTCATCAGCCCAATGATTTGCGGATGGTGGCCATGTATGTGTGCAAGTCGATTTCCCCAATCTTTTCAAACACGGTGAAACCGAATTGAACGAAATTTGGTACGGAGGTAGCACTAACAAAGGGAACCTGAGTGTCATGTGTTATATCGCCGCCATCTTGACGGTAACGTAATGGTGGCCACCCAAATGTAAAATGCTTAAATCAAATTGCGACCAACCTAATCATCTGGTCTCTGCCAAATTTTGCAACAACATACACTTATGTGAGAAGCGTTCTTTGACAAAGCTACAAGGGCATCATTCCTATTGTTTGTATATGGTGGCCATGTATGTGTGCAAATCGATTCCCCCTATCAATTCAAACACGGTAAAACCGAATTGAACGAAATTTGGTTCAGAGGTAGCACTAGCAAAGGGCACCTCAGTGTCATGTTTTATATCGCCGCCATCTTGACGGAAACTGAATGGCGGTCACCCAAATGTTAAAAGCTTAAATCAAATAACGACCAACCTATTCATTTGATCATTACTAAATTTTGCAACGACATACCTATTGTGGGGAACATCTTTTGACTGAACTACATGGTCATTAGCCCAATAGTTTACAGATAGGGGCCATGTATGTGTGCAAATCGATTCCCCATATCAATTCAAAACAGGTGAAACCGAATTGAATGTAATTTTTTTACAGAGGTAGCACTGGCAAAGGGCATGTTTAATATCCGTATAGCACGTTGTATTTCAACAAGCTACTACAACCAACATTCAATTATACTCCTTGAAAAGGACAAGGAGTTATAACAATACCGATGCATTTAGGAGAAAGTAGGCTATATGTTCTTTACTGAACATCTTGTTGTTATTTTAAGCTAATTGTGACATTATTTCGCCGGTGATGGTTCTGTGGGTTATCGGGGGGTACCTGTAGACAAGTCTGTGAGATTTCCTCCTCTCCGCCTCCCTTCCTCGTTAGGTTTTGGTGTGCGCTGATTGGGGTGAGCTGCAGTTTCGAGCGGACTTCGGAATAAAAGGTAAGTAGGCCCTTCCACCCTTCCCATCTACCTATCAATCATGATAATTGTTGTTTTAAGGGGGCTAACATCGAGGTTATCGGCCCCTAATGGTTTGGGTGATCGTGAAGATAATGAAATGCAAACTAAAACTAACTACTAACTTACATACTAGAAGTAGAAAAGGAAACCAAAGGAGAATAAGGCAAATAAAGGACAGGAGGTAAAGAAATGCCCTCAACCCTCGAAAAATGCGGATTGAGGGACTTGGAAGAAAGGAGAGCCATAAAAGGCAGATAGGAAAGTGAAAGAGGAGAGGGTCCGCATACAGGTAATGGTTAAAAGGGGGAAAACCGGACCCAGCTCAGGAATCCCTCGGGGTCGCCAACTCCCGAACTCAATAGCTGTGAGCCCCTGAGGGTGTAGCATTATCTCGGGTGCACCAGAAGTGGTGGGGCTACATACACCCTGCCTCCTTAAGGGCCTTGAGCACAAGGCAGGAGGTAAAAGGAAAAGAAAAGGAAGGCCGACCCTTCGCAGAAGGAGGGTTTCAGAAAAGATGAGACAAGGGCCAATTAAGGCGGGAAAGGAAGAGACTCCCTAGGCCTCGGATACCCTAATACCGTCGGGGTCGGAAGAGAACAAGAGTTGACCAAGTGAGGTCGACAGGAAAGAAGACGGAGAGGAGCCCGGCACAAGTAAGTGGAAGCAATGCCGGACTCAGCTGGGGCCCCGTGGTCGCCAGCCCACGTCCCGCTAGATGTGAGCCCCTGGGGGGAACAAGCTATTTTAGATGTGGTTACTAAATTCCATAGTAAAGCGGAAGTATCATTAAATCCTATGATAAGATTGGAGATATGTGCAATATATTCTCAAGTACTCCATAGATATAAGCACCCAAAAAATGTTTTGCATGTAGATGCATAGGAGTTTTTATTGTCTGACAAAATAATAATGTGAACCATGTGATTTTATTGAAGCAGCTGACGTAGCACAGTGGTAATATATATCAACCATGCCACTGCTGAAAATTTCAATCTGTTTTATTGTTACCCTGTTAAGTGTTTCAGTGTTTTTTAATTTTCATGTTTTATGTGTTCTGCTTTTTGTTACAGATGGTGGCCCTGCAGATCTCATATAAAATAAGGGCTGTTTGGTCAGCACTCGTCAGTTAATGACTCCCAATTTAAGGGATGGTAGTTTTAAATATGGAATTTTATAAATATAATATTTTATATTTTTAACTCTATTTTATATGTCAAAGGTTAATATTATATTTTAAAATTTTTAACACTTGACATTGCATTTTATGCAACATATTATATGTTGATCTTGTTTTTACGTTGCCTTTTAAGCTGTATTGTTGCTACTTGTATGAAACTAGTGACTTATTAGGTCGGCAGTTTCACATTCCATTCAATGCTTTATGGCATGGCTGTAACCCGGGTCAGCGAACTCTACGGTGGTGTCAGCAGTCATTCGCTAGCTAGTTACCGAGCAAGACGCAAGTTCCTCCAAGCTCCCGCCAAGTTCAGCGAACACTTCGTCAACTGATACTAATCCATGATCCACCTTCCGCCGATACTTCAACTCATCGCTATCATCGGTCCTGCCCAACCACTACCGATTTCCCTTCCCGCCCTGCCATTTCAAGCAACAATACCTCCATCAAACCGTTACCCATTGTCATCCTGGCTACTCTTTGCTGGTGGCTATTGTAAGGCCTGTGCGCTGAGCTTTGAGATTCTTTGCAATAGTTCACCAGTAAAGTAGAAGAGGGCCATGAATAATGGAGTTGAGTTTTATATCTGTATATTTATCTATTTACGTTGTTCTTTTGTGTTTATATATCTTTGATGATTTTTTATCCCATGCTGTAAAATTTTGTTAGAGGTCTGATTATTAGTGAGAATGTGTGGAGATTATCTATGGTGATTGTAGAAAAGGTATAAGGGAAGAAGTGATATGACTTGGTTCTCTGTGGAAGGATTGTAAGTGATTATATGGCTTGCTAAGAGGAATGTTAGTGGTATTGTTGGTATGTGGAAATAAAGGAATGAAAATATGACTTATAAATGAATGATATGATGATGATGATGATAATTGTTGTTTTAAGGGGCCTAACATCTAGGTTATCGGCCCCTAATGATCTGGGTCATAGCGAAAATGATAATGAAACGGAAACCAGAACGAAAATTAAGTGAGACGGAAAATACTTACAAAAAGGAACTCAGATTGAAACAACTCACAAAGTGTTCTTACAAAAGGGAATTTAGAACGAAAAGATTCACAAAAGGAATAGATTGAAAAATACCCACAAAATGAAGGCTAGGTTCAAAATACGTACAAAATGCAATGTAGCGTCGAAATACCTACAAAATGCAATTGAAATTCAAAATACTTACAAAATGCAAAAAGCAAGCTTGTAGTTTAACGTGACCGTTAATCACGAGATCATGAGCCACGGGACCTCCTTTTTACGTGGAATCCGAACCACAGGACATGGCATTTCACTTCGAAAATCTCACATGCATTGACCGGGAATCGAACCCGGTCCACCTTGGTGAGAGGCATACAGCTTGACCGCTGCGCCACCACGCCCCCCAGTTACAAAATGCAAATGAGATCGAAATTACGTACAAAATGCAATTGAGGTTCAAAATACTTACAAAATGCAATTGAAATTGAAAATACACGATGCAATTCAAATTGAAATATCCCAGTTCCAATTAAAAATTTTCACAAAGTGCAATTGAAATTCAAAATACTTACAAAATGCAATTGAAGTTGAAAATGCTTACAAAATGTACGGTAGATTCAAACGACTCATGTGGATTAACAATACTTACAAAATGCAATTTAGATTGAAAATACTTGACAAAATGTAATTTAGATTCAAAATACCCACAAAATGCAATTGAGAATCAAAATATGTGCAAAATGCCCACCAAACAAAATGCAATTTAGATGCAAAATTCGTGCGAAATGCGGTTTTGGTTGAAAATACTTACAAAATGCAATTGAAATTCAAAATTCTCACTAAAAGGCCCGGCTACCTGCATTGAAAGACTTACCAAAAAGCAATTTAGATTGTCAATCTTTACAAAATGCAATTGAAGTTGAAAACAATCGCGAGATGTAATTTAGATCGAAAAAACTTACAATATGCAACGTAGATTAAAAATGCCTTAAAAATCGCTAGAAGGGAATTTAGACACACGGTGAACCAAGTAACAAAAACAGTACGGGAATCGTAAAGAGAAAAGTAAAAATAAGGAAAAAAGGAGTGGAGAGGAGAGGAGTGGAGATGGGAGAGAGGAGAAGGTCCGCCCCAAAGGGAAGGGACAAAAGGGGAAAACGGACCCAGCTCAGGAATCCCTCGGGGGCGCCAACTCCCGAACTCACCAGCCGTGAGCCCCTGAGGGTGTAGCATTATCTAGGGTGCACCAGAAGTGGTGGTGCTACATACACCCTGCCTCCTTAAGGCCCTTGAGCACAAGGCAGGAGGTAAAAGGAAAAGAAAAAGAAGGCTGACCCCTCACAGAAGGAGGGTGTCAGGAAAGATGAGACAAGGGCCAATTAAGGCGGGAAAGGAAGAGACTCCCTAGGCCTCGGATACCCTAATACCGTCGGGGTCGGAAGAGAACAAGAGTTGACCAAGTGAGGTTGACAGGAAAGAAGACGGAGAGGAGCCCGGCACAAGTAAGTGGAAGCAATGCCGGACTCAGCTGGGGCCCCATGGTCGCCAACCCACGCCCACTAGAAGTGAGCCCCTGAGGTAATAAATGAATGAAGACAAGGATATAAGTTACAAAAGTAAATTGAGAAAGAGAGATCATGTGCCACGATGTATATGGCCAAATGTAAGTAGATATATATAAAAGGAAAAAGTTCGTTATTAAAACTATACATCCTTAGTGTGAATACACGTTCACCCCTCCACTATAACCCTAAAAGATTAACGTACGGTTACACCGTCAGCAGCCAATAATTAATTAAATTATTTAATTAAATTATTCATATATCAGCCAAGAGCCTCCGTGGCTCAGGCGGCAGCACGCCGGCCTCTCACCGCTGGGTCCGTGGTTCAAATCCTGGTCACTCCATGTGAGATCTGTGCTGGACAAAGCGGAGGCAGACAGGTTTTTCTCCGGGTACTCCGGTTTTCCCTGTCACAATTTCATTCCAGCAACACTCTCCACTACCATTTCATTTCATCTGTCATTCATTTAATCATTGCCCCAGAGGAGTGCGTCAGGCCTCGGCAGCCGGCACGTTCATATCTTCGCCGCTAGATAGGGGCTTCATTCATTCCATTCCTGACCCGGTCGGAGACTGGAAGCAGGCTGTGGATTTTCATATATCAGCCAGCGTGCTCACTGCCTACCCATCTCGTTTATTGTCACGGCCCCCAAGCCGCTAAACTGGTAACCTTAAACGACTTTGGCCCAGCAATTGAGCAAGAAACTTCTTGGACGAGCCTGATTTACATATTCAAAGGGTCTACCGACGTATTTGACCCCCTCACTTATCACACATACATTCACTCACTTACACCAACATGGCATACTCTACATGGCTCGGCGAGGCCTCACGCAACTCAGAGTACCTCAGGGGCTCATCACCACCTCCAACACCGGCCCATGGAACCTTTCCGGAGTTTGACTACGGGGAGAGACTATGGTACGAGTCACTAACACGCCACTCGCCCAAAAGTACGCTGATTATAGTACCACAACCTGCCTACAAGCGATTGCCCGCCACTCGCGATGCAATAATCAGCGTACTTAAACCCATCGCTCAATTCATCACGAACATAGAGGAACTGGTCAATCATCAAGTCGTCATAACTCCTACCAGGGACTACCGCCTCAACACAATTACTAACGCTTTCCAGAGCCATCCCTACATTCCACAACACATACTCATTCCCTACAAGCATACTGAAACTCTCACCACTCACTCACAAACTGACCTGACTGCACTGCCAACCGACAACGCAGTCGAAACATGCCCCAAAGCCTCACATACCATTCCCATTCCCCCTCCCATGCCTACATTCACCACCAAGAAATACGCGCAAACAGATACCATTGAATACCTACACGAACAAACACAAACTATCTCGGAAACAGGAGAAAGGTGGACACAAGTCTGGACTCACACTGGCAAAAGGGGAAACAGGAAAACTAAAACACAAGACACAAATTCAGATCCATAAAGCCCCGTTGAAACAGAAACTCAAACAGACCCCAACCTGCCTTCAGCACACACGCCACTGAATCTCCCCCTTCCCCTCCCCCAAACACTGTAACTTCATCCCCTCAAACAAAAACACGGGCGAAACGATGCCCAGATCCCAAACAACACTCTACACTCATTTTCCAGTGTTTCAACTGCCAAAAGTTATATCGCAACGCTGCTAGTTGCCCCCAAGAGACCAGATGCAACACGTGTGGTGATTCACATCGCCACAAGGAATGCTCAGTCTCCATTAACAGCCCAAAGTGCTGTAACTGTGGCGGTGCCTCCTACGGCGGGTGTAAATCCCTTAAAACAGCCATTAAAAATGGGCAGTTGAAACTCGGACAACGCGCCACTTCAAACATTCCCTACCTCATGTCCATGACATGATGATGATGATGATAATTGTTGTTTTAAGGGGCCTAACATCTAGGTTATCGGCCCCTGATGGTTTGGGTGATAGTGAAGATGAAAATGAAAAGCGAACTTAAAACTAACTACTAACCTACATACTAGAAGAAGAAATGGAAAACCAAAGGAGAATAAGGCAAATAAAGGACAGGAGGAAAAGAAATGCCCTCAACCCTCGAAGAAGGCGGATTGAGGGTCTGGGAAGGAAGGAGAGCCATGAAAAGCAGATAGGAAAGTGAAAGAGGAGAGGGTCCGCCCCAAAGGTAAGGGACAAAAGGGGAAAACGGACCCAGCTCAGGAATCCCTCGGGGTCGCCAACTCCCGAACTCACCAGCCGTGAGCCCCTGAGGGTGTAGCATTATCTAGGGTGCACCAAAAGTGGTGGAGCTACATACACCCGGCCTCCTCGAGGGCCTTAAGCAGAAGGCAGGAGATAACATGAAAAGAAAAAGAAGGCTGACCCCTCGCAGAAGGAGGGAATCAGAAAAGATGAGACAAGGGCCAATTAAGGCGGGAAAGGAAGAGACTCCCTAGGCCTCGGATACCCTAATACCGTCGGGGTCGGAAGAGAACAAGAGTTGACCAAGTGAGGTCGACAGGAAAGAAGACAGAGAGGAGCCCGGCACAAGTAAGTGGAAGCAATGCCGGACTCAGCTGGGGCCCCGTGGTCGCCAACCCACAACCCACTAGATGTGAGCCCCTGGGGGGTGTCCATGACAGTCCCTGAACATGCACTCTACAAGAACAAAGCCCTAACCCAAATACTGCAATTAATACAGCACCTGGCCACAACATCTATATCAACATTCACTACTCCTCAACCAATCACGGGCCCCCGTGGTTTAATCTGCCTGGAGGGTAAAGGTCATACCAGCCCGTCCGGGATGATGAACCGCGGGCCTAGGAACTCAAAATACACCTCACTGCACTGGAGCGTGCTTCAAGACTCGAACCCAATACACGCTAGAAGGCCCAGCCTGCGAGACCAGTCCAGCGACTGACCTTCGCTAGGCGGGCTTACTCACTCTGCTTATCCCTTAAAACAGCAAATTTCAATAAACACAGACCCAAATAACAATAATTATACATCAAACAACAATATTTTCATCAATAAACACATTCAAACTCCATACGAGCGATAGCCAATCAGAGCACATCTCCAGCCAATCAGCGCACAGCACTGCTAAATTCAAACTCCCCACTCCAGTGACATATTACACCACAATTACTAAACACAAATTTAAACCATAAGAGGCGGAAGGTGAGGCCTTTTAAAAGCAATATATTGTTGCCAAAAATGTCAAACCTACTACAGGTCTTTATTTTTCATCTCTCCTAAAGCACTACTAAACTTCAACCTACTCAAGGTCCTCTATCTTTCACCTTAAATTACGAAGCTGCTGCATAACTTAAAACCATTACAAACACTGCAAAATCACACACAGCTAAACCATTGTGAGCGAAGCGTTAATAATAACAACTACAGCATCGGCAGGAGCTGTGTACTGGTCAATAATGGCCAACTGTTCACACCCTAACCCGAACTTATGCTGAAACGGACTGCTACTCTTGGGCTGCCCCTAGCTAATTAATTAATTATCGCGGTAATTAATTAATTAATTAATTAAACAAATTAACCATTATCATATCACAATAAAAAACCATCGCATTGCAAATACTCTGGCTATCAGTTACTTGATAAACTATAGCCAGAGGTAACTCATTCAACTCATTATTATTATTATTATTACCCTCCAAACTTTTCCCCCCTCAAACTAGAGTGAAAGGAGCCCGGTTTACGGGCACTAGACTCTAAATTCTTCCTGCATTCACCTTTCTTCAAGGTGTTATGCTTGTCACTGCCTAAGAGTAGTACAGAGAGTTTATTTTGTATCTGACGGAGACCCCCGCTTGCCCACTAGCCCGCGGTGCGAGCCTGTCTCCCGCCGAGCACTTGGCCGTAATCCGCTTCTTGGAGCCACAAGTTTCCCTCCTTTGCAGTCTGATGAGAGTTTTAACAGTGTGAGGTTCAGTTTTGTCAATTATTCATGTGTTTAGTGCTCAGTGTGCTGTTCCAATGCGATTTTCATTACGTGAACGTGTATATATATATAATACCTTCATAAAGCAGTAGCGTAGCCAGGATCGACCAATAGGAGGGGTTATAGTTACTCAAGCCAAATTCTACAAGCATTTCGTCCCGCGGCGTAGCCGCGCTCATCAAACGTGCACCATGGTCGCGAGAGCATCTGTGGTAAGTACGAATATCGTAGGCTCGAATCCCGGTGCTGACAGCTGTTATCCTGAGTTTGTTTTTCCCCGGGTTTTGCCACACTCCCTACAGGAAATTGCCGGGACAGTGCCTTGCTCAAGTCCCGGAGCGTCTACTCCATCCCTGTCCCAGATACATTTACATACACAACTACAATCATCACTGCAATACAGGTTGCCAGACAGCTTCAACACACTCCCAACTACACGGGGCTGATGACTAAGGTGTCTCAAGTCCCTGAAATGATGATGATGATGATAATTGTTGTTTTAAGGGGCCTAACATCTAGGTTATCGGCCCCTGATGGTTTGGGTGATCGTGAAGATGAAAATGAAAAACGAACTTAAAACTAAAACTAACTACTAACCTACATACTAGAAGAAGAAGAAATGGAAATTAAAGGAGAATAAGGCAAATAAAAGGACAGAAGGAAAAGAAATGCCCTCAACCCTCGGAGAAGGCGGATTGAGGGACTTGGAAGGAAGGAGAGCCATGAAAGTCATATAGGAAAGTGAAAGAGGAGAGGGTCCGCCCCAAAGGTAAGGGACAAAAGGGGAAAACGGACCCAGCTCAGGAATCCCTCGGGGTCGCCAACTCCCGAACTCACCAGCCGTGAGCCCCTGAAGGTGTAGCATTATCTAGGGTGCACCAGAAGTGGTGGGGCTACATACACCCTGCCTCCTTAAGGGCCTAGAGCACAAGGCAGGAGGTAAAAGGAAGAGAAAAAGAAGGCTGACCCCTCGCAGAAGGAGGGTATCAGAAAAGATGAGACAAGGGCCAATTAAGGCGGGAAAGGAAGAGACTCCCTAGGCCTCGGATACCCTAATACCGTCGGGGTCAGAAGAGAACAAGAGTTGACCAAGTGAGGTCGACAGGAAAGAAGACAGAGAGGAGCCCGGCACAAGTAAGTGGAAACAATGCCGGACTCAGCTGGGGCCCCGTGGTCGCCAACCCACGCCCACAAGATGTGAGCCCCTGGGGGGCCCTGAAATGAATTACCAACAACTCTACAAGTATTTACATTTCTCTATGAGATATTATAATACAAGAAATTTTCATGAATTTTGATCCCGAATTTTTCGAGTAATACAATATGTTCAAAAGACAAAAAAAAATCAGTTCTTTAAAAAATTAAGTTAATTTTTGACTAAAATGTCTCACCTCAATGGTAAATCTAGAACATTCCTGTTCCCCTGACAGGAACAAAATAAACTCAAATAGCCTATATTTGTGCTACCAACATGATGACTGCGTATCTCTCAACAAGAGAAATTATTTACAGAGGTCTTAGCAAAAGTGGACATGTCCTCTCATGATGTATCATGTTGATTTATGAGTAATTCAATACCGGTACTCATTTTTATGTTTATTCAGTTTTTCCAACAAGATCCTGTGCTTTATATTGCAATTAGCCCTGAATGCCTAAAGTATCATTTTTGGAGATTTTTGTCACCTACCAAGGTCCTTCTTACCTTACAAATGCTACATGCAACCGGAAAAAGGTTTAATTGCTTATACTACTCAGGCGACAAATTTCACTCATTCGTAACTGGGAGATAACCGTAATTCGGGGAATTGCTGGACATATATTTACGTAATATGAATCAACTCGGCTGACGGTTATCTCTTCTTCTTCTTCTATCCCATTTGCCTCTCGGCGTCGGGTCTGCCAGCCACTTTCTGTATTCATTCCTATTCCCTTCGAGTCTCCTGATTTGCTGCAGATTCCTTCCCTTCTTCTCTGCCACCTCTCCGACATATTGGATCCATTCTTTCCTTGGACGACCTCTTCTTCGAGTGCCTTCAGGCTTTGCCTCAAACACTTGCTTCGGTTTCCTTTCTTCATCCATCCTTATGATATGTCCATACCATTGTAAAGCTTTCTTCTGGATAGTATGTACTATCGATTCCACCTTTAATTCTTCTCTGATCGCTATATTTCGTACCCTAACTCACTATCTTCCGGAGGTATTTCATCTCTGAGGAAGTCACTCTACTTTCATGTTTGTCCGGCACCCCGGTGTCTCTAAAAGCCTCAGAAGTGAAAAGGGACCTAAAACCAATAACATAATTATTTATTTATAACCAGTTCAAGACCTAGTTTCGCTGTTTGATTGAAAAGCTTTATAATACTTTCTACTGCGTATCCCAATTCATTGGGGTCGTCGGAGCCAATCACGCTCATTTTGGTTCTGGTCGGGGATTTAAGGCCGGATGCCCTTCTTGACGCCAAATAATTTTTCAGGTGAGAATTCCACCCCACTGTCACCGGGATTCGAACTCCGGCCGTCCGGGTGATTGACGAGCAGCTAAGCCACTGCACCATCACGCTCCCCTTGCAAAGCTTTATAATACTAGCCTAAAATCCATAGCTCAAATCTTACCTTTTAGGGTCCTTTGGAAACTCGGGTGTCGTCTTGCTATTTGAACAGTCTGACTTCCCAGTCGGTCAACATGGATAAACCCAATTGGATTGGGCGGGGAGTAACAATTAATTCCCCTGTGTAATTGATAATACAATAATTATTTATACATTTAATAAAACGCTTCTCATACAACCCCCCCCCCCCTTATGTGAGAAGTGTTTTATTAAGTGTATAAACGATTCATGTATTTTTATTTCAGGCATTAGGAGATAAATTATCACTGCCCACCTAATCTAATTGGGTACCGTACACTCGTGTTGACCGACTGAAAAGCGATCATATAGGTTACTTAGCAACACTGAAATATTGCTTCTAATATTGGATCTGTTTATTGAACTGCACATCTCCTGTTGTAAAGCACATGTTAAATTAAAGATATATAGGCCTATAACCTTTACACAATGATGATGATGATGATGATAATTGTTGTTTTAAGGGGCCTAACATCTAGGTTATCGGCCCCTGATGGTTTGGGTGATCGTGAAGATGAAAATGAAAAGCGAACTTAAAACTAAAACTAACTACTAACCTACATACTAGAAGAAGAAATGGAAAACTAAAGGAGAATAAGGCAAATAAAGGACAGGAGGAAAAGAAATGCCCTCAACCCTCGAAGAAGGCGGATTGAGGGACTTGGAAGGAAGGAGAGCCATGAAAGGCAGATAGGAAAGTGAAAGAGGAGAGGGTCCGCCCCAAAGGTAAGGGACAAAAAGGGAAAACGGACCCAGCTCAGGAATCCCTCGGGGTCGCCAACTCCCGAACTCACCAGCCGTGAGCCCCTGAGGGTGTAGCATTATCTAGGGTGCACCAAAAGTGGTGGGGCTACATACACCCGGCCTCCTTGAGGGCCTTAAGCAGAAGGCAGGAGATAACATGAAAAGAAAAAGAAGGCTGACCCCTCGCAGAAGGAGGGAATCAGAAAAGATGAGACAAGGGCCAATTAAGGCGGGAAAGGAAGAGACTCCCTAGGCCTCGGATACCCTAATACCGTCGGGGTCGGAAGAGAACAAGAGTTGACCAAGTGAGGTCGACAGGAAAGAAGACAGAGAGGAGCCCGGCACAAGTAAGTGGAAGCAATGCCGGACTCAGCTGGGGCCCCGTGGTCGCCAACCCACAACCCACTAGATGTGAGCCCCTGGGGGGTTTACACAATGCTCACATACAGTAATGAAGACGTGTGTAGCCACAAATGGGGACCCTGGCCGAAAGGTGACAACAGTACATCACCACAGACACAAATCACAACCTGGCAATTTTCCAATGGGGGGGGGGGGGGTCCTAACCCCCCCTTGGCTACGCCACTGTCATAAAGTACTGTGCCCGTTTAGACCGAACTCCAACGACCACATATGCATTTCTCCAAAAATCAGTAGCACGAGAATCTAAACATCTCAGGGTGCCATATGGGTTAAAGTTAACAACAATAACAAGATAAAAAAAATGCTTTACTGATTTTCGGCTCGATGCAACAATAAGGATAGAAGGAGACTTTGAAAATATCACAATTCCTAAAAATAATCTAATTTTATTAAACATTTAAAAAATTACTCTAAAGCAATGCCAAAACAGCATTGAGAATGCATGAGAATTCATACATTTTATGTACAAGAAAATACAGGATTATCAACACATGAACACTTGGATTTGAACGAAAGCCAGAATGTCAGTCCTGTTGACTTTGTTCAAATTATATTTATGTACAACCGTAGGTTCTTCAGGGCAAATTAAATTGTCCAGCCTAAATCCTACATTATTAGCACTCACTTTTTAAAAGAAAAATGGAATTGTTTAATTGTTTTACTCGTCGTAAAAAATCACTTTGTTTCAGGGTTCATTTCATTGAAAGATAACCGGGTGAATTAGCCGTGGTCGTTACGGCATAACTGCTGGCAGTCGCTCACATCCTGGAGGCGAGGAGGTTCGAATCCCCCCGCCGGCAACCTTGAAGATGGTCTTCTGTGGTTTCCCATCTTCCTTCCAGGCAAATGCCGGGGTTGGTCCCTACCTATAGGCCACAGCCGATACCATCCAACTCCTCGTCCTTAAATTCCAACTTCCCTCCCCTACGGTATTTGTAGCTCACCCATTGGGTGTCCGTCTAGAAGCAGCTACAAAACTGGCGAGCCGAACATGTCCTCGGACACTCCCGGCACTAAAAGCCATACGCTGAAAAAAAAAAAAGGAAAGATAAACTATAACTTTCCAGGAATCATCGTCCAAAAATAGGTACATTATAGATCATAGCAGTGGGTTTAACACAAAATATTGAATTGTAGGACATATGAGCATCTTTCAATAACAATGTTTAAACAATATGAGCATAGATTCGAAGAACCTCGATGTTTAGCAGAAAATGTATTATATCATCTGTTCTTGATCCAAAATAATAATTCTGAGTGCATGACTCGACTCTAAATTCATGGTTCAAAAAATATTAACAAAAAACATCATTTCTTTAATAATGTTAACTAAACCATTCAACCATTAAACTTTCCAATATTATAAGAAGATATCGTTCAAAAAATTGTTATCAAAATAGTAACAAATATTATTATCACAAATTGTAATTCTTTGACAGAATATGAAAATATTAATCTTTATGATGATGATGATAATTGTTGTTTTAAGGGGCCTAACATCTAGGCTATCGGCCCCTGATGGTTTGGGTGATCGTGAAGATGAAAATGAAATGCAAACTTAAAACTAAAACTAACTACCAACCTACATACTAGAAGAAGAAATGGAAAACTAAAGGAGAATAAGGCAAATTAAGGACAGGAGGAAAAGAGATGCCCTCAATCCTCGAAGAATGCGGATTGAGGGACTTGGAAGGAAGGAGAGCCATGAAAGGCAGATAGGAAAGTGAAAGAGGAGAGGGTCCGCCCCGAAGGTAAGGGACAAAAGGGGAAAACGGACCCAGCTCAGGAATCCCTCGGGGTCGCCAACTCCCGAACTCACCAGCCGTGAGCCCCTGAGGGTGTAGCATAATCTACGGTGCACCAAAAGTGGTGGGGCTACATACACCCTGCCTCCTTAAGGGCCTTGAGCACAAGGCAGGAGGTAAAAGGAAGAGAAAAAGAAGGCTGACCCCTCACAGAAGGAGGGTATCAGGAAAGATGAGACAAGGGCCAATTAAGGCGGGAAAGGAAGAGACTCCCTAGGCCTCGGATACCCTAATACCGTCGGGGTCGGAAGAGAACAAGAGTTGACCAAGTGAGGTCGACAGGAAAGAAGACAGAGAGGAGCCCGGCACAAGTAAGTGGAAGCAATGCCGGACTCAGCTGGGGCCCCGTGGTCGCCAACCCACGCCCACAAGATGTGAACCCCTGGGGGAATTAATCTTTACATCAGTTTACATTTTATAATATTTATGGCTTCAAATTGGATCACAAATATCCTTTAAATAGTAGTGGCTGTTCCTGAAATAACAGTATTATCTTTTAGCAACGGCCCATTCTATTAGTGAGTCAAAATCACCTGATTATATTTAACATTCAACAAACGGTAAGGTATCGTTGAAAGGTTTATTTATAACAAATTCGGGTTGACAAGTATTGGGAAAATATCTATAGAACACGAGAATCAAATGTGAAACAACTGTGATGGTTGCATAAAATAACCCTTGGTTATCAAACTCGACGAAAGTGTGGTTCGTAATTATATTTTCAACTTCCAAATTTCTCCAACATATTTATAAAAGTCATCTAACCTTCACAATGGTTGATGCTTCATGTAACGACGATTTCATTCCTGCGACTTAATTGCACAATTAGAATGACAAAGGGACGTGGTGGCTCAGCGGTCTAGCTGTATGCCTCTCACCAAGGCGGTCCGGGTTCGATTCCCGGTCAATGCATGTGAGATTTTCGAAGTGAATGCCATGTCCTGTGGTTCGGATTCCACGTAAAAAGGAGGTCCCGTGGCTCATGATCTCAAGATTAACGGTCACGTTAAACTACAAGCTTCCTTTTTAGAATGACAAAATTCTACTATTTCCACACACAATATTTCTTCCCAAATTATACATTATTATGATAATCAAGCCCTGGCTTGTTATCTAACTGGAAGACAAGAAGCTAGTAAGCTCCTCCAAAGAGATTACTATAAATTTTACCATCACATTAAATCTGAATATTTTTACATCGTGTCTATTCATGGTCAAACGTTTCATCAAATGGCGTTACCCAAATAATTTAATTATTTATATACACTCTAGCAAACCGTAAATTATACATTCATTTTGTTTCCCATTTTATGACCTTCCGTGTCTCGACATGATTTGACTGTATAACGCAATTAATATTTCCAACATATTATTCTGTTATTAGAATGTGGGCGTGGGTCTAACCACTAACCTTCGCAAAAACAAGTATCCGATTTAGTGAACTGTTTCGAATATCCAATTTATAAATTCATATAACATAACATTGGAGGTCATAATGGCAATTAAACAAATTAAGACTGGGAAAGCAGCAGGTCCTGATGGAATTTCTCCAGAGTTAATCAAATATGGAGGTGTTGAGATAGTGAAGCAACTTACTAAGCTGTTTAGGAGAATGTGGGAAGAGGACAGAATACCAGAGGAATGGAAGAAAAATATAATTATCCCGTTGCACAAGAAAGGGAACAGCTACGACTGTAATCATTACAGGGCTATCTGTCTATCATCTGTAGCGTACAAGATCTACACTCGGGTGCTGGAAAGGAGACTTAGAAAGGTGGTGGAAAATGACATTGAAGAGGAGCAGGCAGCTTTTAGGCCAGGACGTCAGACACAAGATCACATCTACACAATTAGAACAGTAATAGAGAAGGGCATTGCCAAAAACCGTGACCTGTACCTTGCGTTTCTAGACCTGAAGGCAGCTTTTGACTCTGTACCGAGGCAGAGCATATGGGAGGCACTGGCTCCGAAGAAGGTACCAATGAGACTGTTAAATGCTGTGAAGAGTGTATACCAGCAACCTGTGGGAATAGTTCGTATAGATGGTGAAATGTCTGGAGAATTCCAAGTGGAGAGAGGAGTAAAACAAGGTGATAGTCTCAGCCCTCTACTGTTTAATATCGTCCTGGATGAAATAACAAAAATATGTAAGCGGCGAACCCATAGGACCAAGCTTGGTATGTGGAGACTAAGGCCTGTATACTTGCAAGCACTCCTCTATGCAGATGATATAATAGTGATTGCTGATACACCAGAAAGACTTCAGCAGGCCGTGGTGGAATGGTATGAAGAATTGGAAAGGAAAGGAATGGTAGTGAATACAGATAAAAGCAAAGTAATGTGGGTCTCAAAACTGGACAGACAGGAACAACAACTTAACATAATTTGTGGAGGAAGACCTCTCGAAAAAGTAGAAACTTTTGAATATCTTGGCACCATATTAAGTAGTGATGGGAAAGTAGAGCAATAGGAACTCAATAGAACTAAAAAAGCCATCTCAGCCTACTATCAGATGAATAATACAATAGTAGGGAAGAATGAGATAAGTATCAAGACCAAAATGCAGATTTGCAACACGGTTATGGCCCCGATCACCCTATATGGCACAGAGAGTTTAGCACTGCAAGACAAGCATCTCAGTAAGATCACTGCCACTGAAATGAAGTATACAAGGCGAGCAGTAGTGGGGAGGACTAGAAGGGATAGGATCCGGAATGAGAGAATCAGAGAAGAAGCAGGACAAAAGAAGGCGATAAGTATGGTGATTGAGGAACGTCAGTTGAAGTGGTATGGACATGTCAGGAGGATGGAACAAGAGAGAAAAGCGAAGCAGGTTTTTGAAATGCGAGTGGAAGGGAGAGTAGGAAGAGGAAGACCCCGTACCACTTGGGATGATAGAATTGAGAAAATCGGACAGAAGCGAGGGAAAACAATGCTGGAAATGAAGAGATTGTGTGAAAATAGATCGGAGTAGCAGAGGTGGACAGAACGAGGCTACCCCGACGCTTGAAGGCACAAGGGATACGAAGAAGAAGAAGATAACATAACATGATTTTTAGAAGTTATCAACTATATTATTAATATCTCAGAAAATCATTAAATCATTATTATTATTTTTATTATTTCCAAATCTGGAGTTAGCTTCATTAAACTATTCGAGAAAAGATCAAACTCGACTTCTTGAACATGGAATAATATCCATTCCTCAACCTTAATTTATTTTAATATTACAGATACGACGGCTGATGACCGTGATTAGAAAAATGACAAAATCAACTAAAATGCTCATGATGCTTGTCCATTTGATTCAAGTCATTGAATCCACATGTCTGAACGTAGGAAATGTCCAGAACTAGACTTCAAATGCCTCGCAGTACAATTTGCAAAAGTAAATTGTGTTGGTAAAACTGTGGCATAGGAATTCCGGCTAACTAGGCATAAGAATAATTCAAAATTGTAGCTTACATTCTTGTAGATGTTGTTGAAGGTGATAATCTGGTTAAAACCAGACTATTTCAAATCTTCGGTCCCATTTGGACTCGTACCTAAATCCTGGTATCGGTCTCCATGTTCTACCCGCAATCTGTCTAGCAAGACAGGGTATTCGTTGCCTTGTAATAATCTTTAAGTAAACTGTTCATAATGGCAGCTCTAATAGCTGTAATAATTTTCTTGAAAGGGGCTGGATCTGTAAGATTCATGGCAAAAATACCAGATGTAACACAGACTCAACAGTGACACAATCAGTACAGTTTCAATACGCTCACAATCTTATTCAGCAATTGTAACAGATCTGATGTTCTAGTTGTCCCTGGGTGGAGTTATGCGTTCCCCAGACAGCGCTATGCACAGCTGGTCCCAAATGTGGGCTAATTCATCTTTACCAAGGAAGAAAGGTATTTCGAAAGTAGCGATATGTTATTTTGGCTGGGCTTTCAGTCACCAAGACAAAGCTTGTTTTTGGTAATTGGAAACCAAGTATTCCATTATTAATGGACTGTGGATTGTTGTAGACTAAGTCTGTCTAAGTATGTCTGTTTTGCAGTTGGATATTTACCAGTGTTGACTGCCGAAAAATTTATCACTTGAAATATAAATGTCGAAAAATATTCTATGTTCCACTTGGAAAATTACTAACACTTTCAAAGTTCCAGTAACCATGTACTGTTTTGAAGATTCACACGAAGAACTAGCGACCGTGCGCTGTAGATTACGAAGTCGTAGCGTAGCGACCATGCGATTGTAGATAAGTGATTCGACGAGTTAGCGACCATGCGCTGCGAAGAAGTGAATATTGTAGTGATGGGCGGATGATACTGAAGTTCGAGCTGGCTCGCGCCGGCTCGATACTCATCGCAGCTCGATACTGTATCGAACCTGTTCGAGCTGCCAGGCGACCCCACACATAAAGTATGCGGAGCGCTGACGGCCCAGACGGTATTTTCCGCAAACTTTTGCTCGCGTGCGGTATATGTGAACGTATTAGGCTATCAGTGTTTCGAATCTCACTGTCGGCAGCCCTACTGATGGTCTTCCGTGGTTTTACATTTGCACACCAGGCACGCTGTACCTTTATAAAGGCCACGGCCGCATCCTTCCGCGCCTAGCCCTCTTCTATCCCATTGTCACCATACGACCAGTAGCGGACCCAGGCCTTGCGGGGCCCTGGGCGATATGATAAGGTGGGGCCCACAACAATAGGAAATAAAAGAATTTCAAATCAAATGGAAAATAGTTTGGTAATAATAAAATAAAGAATAGTTACAATATTTTGAATACACTACAGTACATTTTTTAATATGAAAGAAACCTTTAAGTCCTCTTGAAGAAGATTATGTAAACTATGAAAATATTAAAATTAAAATATTAATTATTAAAATATTACTTTGTGACGTTTTTCCCGGCTGAAATCTTCTATAATTTCACTGAAATCTAAACTTGCTAAACGGTCACGGGAGGTCATAGCTGCACTGAAAAAATGAATATGAATTATACTTTAGTTTGAAAAGTATAATTAATTAATTAATTAATTAAATTTTTAAAAACCATGGCGCGGGGGCCCCCGGACCTCGGGGCCCTGGGCAGTCGCCCTCCTCGCCCTCCCCTAGATCCGCCCCTGCATACGACCTACCTGTGTCGGTGCTACGTAAACCTAATTGTACATAATAATACTGTATTAATATAGGTTATTCACCGCCCCCCATCTCTGATACGTCTTTGGCCTCTGGGAATGATGTAATACTGTCAAGGATATAAACAAATATATGTTCCTGAAACGGAACAAATTAATCGCACATACTGTTGCCGCACCATTGTACTAAGGAATTGTTGTGACCCGTCGCCTTTGTTCTGTGCACTCCAATGATGTTCAGTAGGCAGTTTGTATATTCTGGGGAGACGTGTGCATCGAATCATCGCACAAACACAGGTTGTAGCGGTCTCCACATTACAGATACTGTTTGAAGGGGTTATATGCACAGACTATACAGCAATGCACAGCAACAACATGACGAGTCGATTCCGCCTAGCACAATACTCTAAACACATCCTTCTTGAGGTTTCTGGGTGATAAGAACACGCCGATAGGTCGCGGTGCGCTCAAATGCTCGCGCCCAGCTCGAACCAGTTCAAACTCCGACGTCATCTGTTCCAGCAGCTCGAGCTGGGCTCAAGCGAGCGTATGATACACAAGTTCAAGCGGGGTCGCGCCAGCCCGATACGCAACGTAGGCTCGAACCTGTTCGAACTAGTGATGGGCGAATGATACTGAAGTTCGAGCGGGCTCGCGGCAGCTCGATACTCAACGCAAGCTCGATACTGTATCGAACCTGTTCGAGCTGCCAGGCGACCCCACACATAAAGTATGCGGAGCGCTGACGGCCCAGACGATATTTTCTACAACTTTTGCTCGCGTACAGTATATGTGAACGTATTAGGCTATCAGTGTTTCAAATCCCACTGTCGGCAGCCCTGCTGATGGTCTTCCGTGGTTTCCCATTTGCACACCACGCACATGCTGGGGCTGTACTTTATAAAGGCCACAGCCGCATCCTTCCGCGCCTAGCCCTCTTCTGTCCCACTGTCACCATACGACCTATCTGTTTCGGTGCGACGTAAACCAAATTGTACATAACTTAATAATACTGTAATAATATAGGTTATTCACCGCCCCCCATCTCTGATACGTCTTTGGCTTCTGGGAATGATGTAATACTGTCAAGGATATAAACAAATATATGTTCCTGAAACGGAACAAATTAATCGCATATGTAGGCCTACACATACTGTTGCCGCACAATTGTACTAAGGAAGTGTTGTAACCCGTCGCCTTGGTTCTGTGCACTCCAATGATGTTCTGTAGGCAGTTTGTATATTCTGGGGAGACACGTGCATCGAATCATCACACAAACACAGGTTGTAGCTGTCTCCACATTACAGATACTGTTTGAAGGGGTTATATGCACAGACTATACAGCAGTGCACAGCAACAACATGACGAGTCGATTCCGCCTAGCACAATCTCTAAGGACAGCCTTCTTGAGGTTTCTGGGTGATGAGAACACGCCGATAGCTCGCGGTGTGCTCAAAAGCTCGCGCCAAGCTCGAACCAGTTCGAACTCCAACGTCATCTGTTCCAGCAGCTCGAGCCGGGCTCAAGCGCATTACTAGGAGCGTATGATACACATGTTCGAGCGGGGTCGCGCCAGCCCGATACGCAACTTAAGCTCGATACTCTATCGAACCAGTTCGAACTGTCAAGGGACCACACACATAAACTATGCGAAGCGCTGACCGCCCAGACGATATTTTATGGAACCACTAGCAACCCACCCCGGCTTCGCCCGAGAAAAGTTATGAATGTGCAAGGAATTCCTGTCAGACGTAATTTAAGAATGGCGAGGTGCACGAGACACAAATCCCCCTTCCGTCCAAACAAAAAGCACTTATAGTGGGCGATGTACCGAAGATAGAGATATGCCCTCCCGGACTTTTGTGTAGAATTTTTCATGCTGAACAATTGTTACACTCGTATTATATTGATATTTTTAACGGTTTGCCAAGCTTAAGCTTAAAAAGCGCACGGACGCCTGGTTCTTTTTTCGACCTTTTCACTGAAATCGTTACTGCTTGGCTCCCTTTGATCATACATAAATTATTTTCTACAGAAATCTTCCTCGAGAATACCTTTACAGAATGGTGAGCGCCGCATCAAAATCCATTCAGTAGTTCTCGAGATTACCCGTGACATCCAAGAATCGGGTACTTTGTTTTGTACTAAGTAGAGATTCTCTTGCGTACGGTGTGAATGAACCTATTTGACTACTACTCTCAGTATATTGATGTGTGTGTGGAGTGGTGACCATCAGGTGCTCTGTGCAGGGAAAGAGAAATTGTACATAATAATAATATTAATAAGATAATTCCCCCACACCCCATCTCTGATACGCCTATGGCTTCTGGGGAGGATGTAATACTGTCGAGGATAGTAGCAAACATATGTTCCTGCAACGGAACAAATGATCATTATTATTATTATTATTATTATTATTATTATTATTATTATTATTAATGGTATGGTATGGTACACACTTACATCATATCACGGCTTAATGAAACATTGAAAAGAAAAAGGAGAACAGATAGTCTCATAATTTAACATCTGAATTAAAAATATAGTCCGCTAATGCAGGAGTCACTGAGGTCAAATTAATTAATCAATTGCATATATACACAGACTGTTGCCGCACCATTGTACTACCATTGTACTAAGGAAGTGTTGTCCTGTGCACTCCAATGATGTTCAGTAGTCAGTTTGTTTATTCTGGGGTGGGGAGACAGTCATGTGCTTCGGATCATCGCACAAACACAGATTGTAGCTATCTCCACATTACAGATACTGTAATACTGTAAGAAACTATACAGCAGTGCACAGCAACAACATGACGAGTCGATTCCGCCTAGCACAATACTCTAAACACAGCCTTCTTGAGGTTTCTGGGTGATAAGAACACGCCGATAGGTCACGGCGCGCACAAAGGCTCGAGCACAGCTCGAACTTGTTCGAACTCTGACGTCATCTGTTCGAGCAGCTCGAGCCGGGCTCAAGCACATCACTAGAATATTGAGTCCAGCTCGGCTCTCAATTTATACTGTACAGAGCCCTCCTCTGACGTCATAGCGGGGTATGTCCTCTTATCATTAAACTTCTCATATCTCGGCTTCCGCTGATCTGATTTTCTTCTAATACGGATCATTCTTCTTCTTTTACCCGTGCCAGTAAAATGGTATATGTCCCAAGTTTCCAAACAATCGGGAAATATTTAATCAAAAATATAGCCTCGACTGTGACGTGTGCCGCGTCACTAACCGTTCTGTAGCCTGCATATTCTTTCCAATTTGTTCTAAGAACAAATGTCGCGCGCTATTCAAATCTTCCGCCTGTGACTTAGGATATGTGCCTGTGCTCATCAAAATGCACCAGTGGATTTGGGCACAGTACGGGAAATCTTGTGCGAAAACACGACGGAAATTCCGTCAGAAATTTCCAAACAGGACCCCCCCCCCCCCCCCCCCAGATTAAAGACTATATTGCAGCTGAAATACAGTCAATCGGTGCTGAGGAACTTCAGAAAGTAAATGTAAGTTTTATAAAAAGGTGCCAGCGATGTGTAGCAGTGAATGGCGAACATTTTCAGCACCGGCTGTGAACTAGGTAAGTACAAATTCCTATACTCAATGTCTCAGTGCCGTGCGGGCGTCGCATAACTGCAAAGTGCGTGGCGGGAGACAGGCTCGCAGCGCGGGCGAGTGGGCAAGCGAGGGTCTCCGTCAGATACAAAATAAACTCTCTGTAGTAGTAGTAGCGAACTCGACGATTTAATCTTGCTACGCTACGCATCGTATAAGTTTTTTGCTTTGCGCTCGTAGTCTACGACATACAGTTAGTCATTCTGTGCCAATACTCGCCTCCTGTCCCTGGCCATCAGGTAAAACTGTTGAACCTGAGGCGAGGTTGGCTAGCCGACCGCGGCTGTGTTATGCGCCAGGTACCGGTGCGACAAGCGCTCCTCTGCCTGGATTTGAATCTGATTCGGGTTAGATAAAAGTTTGGATTAATAAAATAATTTTTCCTGGAGTGATTAATAGTTAGAAATAATTGTTACTATAAAATTTGACTTCGTTAAGGGGTTTGGCAAAGGGGGATCTGACTTAAAGTTCGCATATGACTTATGGGATTTAATTATTTAGTGGTTTGACTTTGTTATAGACTGCACGACCTCGTTCTTTAGTTCACTGCAGTTTGGGATGATGTTCGCTTATTATGCTAGATGGAGCAATAGCTACTTATCATCCCCGCTCGCCATGGTGTGGGTGGTTCTAAAATAGTTTACAGCAGCAGCTTCAGCTTGATAATAACAATAAAATAATGGAAAAGATTTGAAACTGTTAAGTTTTAAGTTAATTCTTAGGAAGGGAGAGAGACCACTAGTGGGTTAGTTTTTAAGTATGAAAGGAGAAGACAGACCTGTAGTAGGCTATTTGATAGGAATAATAGTTGTTTTAATAAGCCTCGCTTTGATTTGGGGAATAATATTGTAGAAAAATGATTGATGATATGTGCTGAATGTGTGTTATTTTAATCGAACCCACGACCCGTTGGGTACCATCCCGGGTAAGTCGGCCGTGGCCAACCTCTCAGGCAGATATCCCCGGTGTCGCAGGACGAGTTAAAATACTGTAATGAGTTGACTGGCTGTGTTATTGTTGAATAAAGTTAACCTCTGATTGGCTGGTCGAGTCTTGGATCTGCCAATCAGAGCCTGGTATAGCCTGACTGCTTTAAATGTGTTTACATGTATTTGAATGTACACTGAAGAAAATGGAAATTGCAACACCCAGAAGGAGTGGTGCTACATTGCTGCAATTGAACATGCAGGACGAGTGTCGGTTGTGATTCGATGATTACACATTCAGGTCCCTCTGACCGCAAGTTTGGACAACAATCAATACAGGATGTGCCCAACAAGAGCTGCAATACATTGATGAATTCGGCGAGGCATGGAGTCAATAAGGCCCTGGATCGCTTCCTGAGGAATTGTGGCCCATGCTTGCTGCACTGCACGGGTCAGTTGTTCCAGAGTTGTGGGTGGCTGAGAACGGTTGGCCAGTTGTCGACCCTTCATGTCCCACACATGCTCAATAGGACTGAGGTCCGGGGATCTGGCGGGCCATTCTAAGGTTGTGATGTCGTGGAGAGCTTCTCTGGAGATGCGTGCAGTGTGAACCCGGGCATTGTCCTGCTGAAACATCCCATTAGCAATGTTCGCCATCATAGGGACAACCACTGGATTGAGTACCCTATCAACGTACTGTCGAGCAGTCATAGTGCCCACAAAAAGCACTAATTGTGATTTCACATGAAAGCCAAGAGCTCCCCAGACAATAATGCTTGGTGTTGGTCCTGTGTGCCTCTCGACAATAAGGTCTGGGCGGCCCCTCTCCCCGGTACGTCGGCGCACACGATTCCGGCGATCACTGCGGGCAAGACAGAAGCGCGATTCATCCCTAAATACGACCCTATGCCATTTGTCGACCCACGTCGATCGTTCTCGACACCAGGCCAGCCTTACACGTCGCTGTTGTGGGGCCAATGGAACACCTTCTGCAGGAACACGGGATCGTAAGCCAGCTGCACGAAGGCGATGACCAACTGTTTGTTGTGTAACGTGGGGTGCCACAGCTGCTCGAATTTGCGCTGCTGTTGCATGGGGTTCCGTCCGGGCCATCCGAATGATGCGGCGATCCTCTCTAACAGTTGTCTGTCGCGCTGGGCCTGTGCCAGGTCTACGAGTGTGGGTACCTTCATTTGACCACTGCTGCCATACACGTTGTACCGTAGATGCCTGCCGGCCAACACGTGCAGCGACAGTCCTTAGCGATATTCCAGCCTCACACAGCCCAATTATCCGAGCCCTCTCAAACGGCGACAGTTGTTGATAGCGTGCTCTTCTCTGTCGTCGAGGCATGTTTGACGGGGAACACTTCACTGCACAGACTGCAAGTAAACTACACTACACCAGAGTCCGTATACTGGAGTTGATTTCTCCGCGACCAATCACGTGGGGAGACCTGTAGCAACAATCCAATGGGTCTGAAACTTTGATCGTTTACATGCCTACATGGCATCGTTCCATATCTTGAAAATCAACGCAAACGACCAATGCCTTCGTGGTTTTGCAATTTCCATTTTCTTCAGTGTATTTTGGAGAAAATGGTAATTGTTTTGAGGGTGATTTCTTGATTTTTGGTCTATTTTTGCTGTATTTCATTGGTTAATAGGCGATCTGAGTGTAATTAAAGGTCTGTATACCGGTCTAAGCGCTGGTCAGTCGTTAGCGGCTGGCCGCACTCGACCAGGCTTCCTGACGTGTACTGGGTTCGAGTTTGCTATTGTTCTAAATATGTTTGGAGTAATTTTGTTTCCCCTGTCCATGGCCGTCATCCCGGGCGAGCTGGGATGACCCTTTACTCTCCAGGCAGACGGGACCACGGAGCCAGGGTCGTTTGTAAGGAGTTTGCCCCGTGTAGTTGGATGTGTTAACATGGAGAGCCCCGTGTAGTTGGATGTGTTTACATGGAGATGGCTGATAGTTCCTGGAGTAGTTAGTTAGTTAGTTAGTTATTGTTGTTTTAAGGGGCGGAACTACGAGGTCATCTGCCCCTGTTGCTGGAGTAGACTCAGCAGTTGTGTAAGAGCAGTGGCGTGAGGGGCTTGAGGGGGGGGGGGTTAGTTGAGGGGAGAGTAGGGAGGGAATCTGTTGCTTGTGTTTTAATTGCCGGTGTTTGATGGTATTTTTAATGTACTTGCCACCACAGTTTATACATGTGGGGGAATCCATTGGCACCGCGCAGTCTGTTTAACGATGTTTATCGCCACACCGATTGCACCGAGCTTCTTTCGTGCAATCTCGTGCAGTATGGTTCAAGCGTTGGCAATTAAAACATTGAATAATGAGAGTAGGATGTGGTCTTGGAGGTGGGCGCCGCGGCACCTATGTTTTTGTAGGTTTAGATTGTGGAGGGAGAGGCTGAGGGCCAGGAGAAGCGTCGCTCTTTGAGGAAGGAGCTACTGCTTCTGAGGGAGCTATGTTCAGGTCTGTTTGTGGGCCTTCGTGTTCCTGTTCGTTAGGCGGAGTGATAGGGCTGGTAATTTGAGTGCATTTATGTTTGCGCTTTGTTCTTTCAGGGGCCAGCGAGGTTTGACCTGTTGGAGTGATTTCTAACGTATGAGTTGTTTGCGTATGTTATACTGAGGTGAACTTGGGCATAGGTGGAGGGATTGGAATGGTCTGAGTGGATTGCACCTCACTGGTCTCCTGGGGTTCGGTTTGAGCGTGCTAATTTTTAGGATCGGCTGGGTAAGGACTCAACCAAACGTACGGGGGAATGGCTGAATGTTGCTGGTTTTCAAGATGTTTCTCGTGCATTGGTATGACTGTAACATAATGTTGACAAGTCTCCTCAATGCATGCTATAATCCAGGAATGGGGAGCAAGTGTATGGGAGATAGCCTGTCTGAGTGTTACTGGATGTAGGTTTCGAGGCGGATGAATCATTATCATGATACTCCATTCAGGAAGTTCCGTATTTGGATTGTCAGCATACAGCTATTCTGACGTATCCATTTCGAGTGCCCAGTTTTTGCGTGTAGATGAGCGTGTAGATATGCGTGATGATGATGATGATGATGATGATGATGATAATTGTTGTTTTAAGGGGCCTAACATCTAGGTTATCGGCCCCTGATGGTTTGGGTGATCGTGAAGATGAAAATGAAAAGCGCTCTTAAAACTAAAACTAACTACTAACCTACATACTAGAAGAAGAAATGGAAAACTAAAGGAGAATAAGGCAAATAAAGGACAGGAGGAAAATAAATGCCCTCAACCCTCGAAGAAGGCGGATTGAGGGACTTGGAAGGAAGGAGAGCCATGAAAGGCAGATAGGAAAGTGAAAGAGGAGAGGGTCCGCCCCAAAGGTGAGGGACAAAAAGGAAAAAACGGACCCAGCTCAGGAATCCCTCGGGGTCGCCAACTCCCGAACTCACCAGCCGTGAGCCCCTGAGGGTGTAGCATTATCTAGGGTGCACCAAAAGTGGTGGGGCTACATACACCCTGCCTCCTTGAGGGCCTTGAGCAGAAGGCAGGAGAGAACATGAAAAGAGAAAGAAGGCTGACCCCTCACAGAAGGAGGGAATCAGAAAAGATGAGACAAGGGCCAATTAAGGCGGGAAAGGAAGAGACTCCCTAGGCCTCGGATACCCTAATACCGTCGGAGTCGGAAGAGAACAAGAGTTGACCAAGTGAGGTCGACAGGAAAGACGACAGAGAGGAGCCCGGCACAAGTAAGTGGAAGCAATGCCGGACTCAATTGGGGCCCCGTGGTCGCCAACCCACATCCCACTAGATGTGAGCCCCTGGGGGGAGATATGCGTGAATCCCTGAAGGTATTCCAGGCGGGATCCGCTGGATCGTACTCTTCAGGATTGTGTCTGCGAGTCGAGTTCATGTTTGATAAGTGGTATAGCTTAAAGTGTGTGTAAATAATGAATGATTTGGTCAAATGCTTGGCAGACCTTAGGGGAACGTAGATTTCCGCTTCGCCCAAGAGAAAATAACAGACGTCAAAGGTGATGATGATGATAATTGTTGTTTTAAGGGGCCTAACATCGAGGTTATCGGCCCCTAATGAAATGAAATGAAATGGCGTGAAATGAAAGGATGTAGATAAAAACAACTCACTGCCATGGATGAAACGAAAATGGTGTTTATAAAACAGACAGTCAGCCCCAAAAATTATGCCTTATTCGAATAAAAAGAATAAAAGGCGGATGGTAAAAAGGATAACACAAATAAGGCATAGTGAACAATACAATAGATGAACACAATAAAAAACATAAAACAGATTTAACCTGAATTAAAAGTCGTAACTACACATTAAAACTTAAAAAAGTAACCACTCTCCCTCATGAACCGGATGCCGAGGTCAGCTGACGGCCCGTCATCACGGAGAATAAGGGAGAGGGTATACGGCAGTATAAGAGTCCTTCGCAGATCGGCCAGATCCACACACTCCAAGAGAAGGTGTGCCACGGTTAGGGGTCGTCAAAGGTTTCCAGTTTTTATGCAGATGGGGCTGCGACAATTGACGAGCTGGTTTAAATTTAATTTTAATAATTAATTAAAAGCTATTACTCTAATTAATTATTGGCTGCTGGGGGAGAGAAGGAATGAGTTTTTGCTTGGCGGCAATTCTGGAAGATAGGATTTCTTGATTTGGAATGATCGGAGGGTGGGTTATAGCTTGGTTGTTGACGACAATGGGTAGACGGTTGGAATGGGATTGTTGCTTGAATAATGCAGGGGGGAAGTGGAAATGATTAATGGCTGGGTAGGGTTAGATGGTAGCGATGTTTCAGAGCCTCGGTGGAAAGCGGACCATTAATTTGCATCGGTTCTTGGAGTATTTGCTGGTCTTGGCAGGAGCTCGGAGGTAGTAGCGGCTGACTTGCTCGGATGCTAGCTAGCGAATCGAACGAGGCGAGGTTGGTTCAGTCGGAAAAAGTTTGGCCGTCCTTCGGGCCTTTGGCCTGTTTAAAATGGGTGATAGGAGGATCTCTACTGGGAACATTGGTTACGTGCAAATAGTTCGAGAAAATACTGACCTAAGTAGTAATAACATTGCTTTTAATCAAGTGAGCCGAAAGAGATCTGAGAAGGAAAAGGGAAAGGAGAAAACCGATAAGGAAAAAAGCTCGCAAAAATCGGCGAATTTTAGTAATTCAGCCACAATCACTACTGTACTTCAACCTCAGCCAGTCAAAAGGAACCTTCCAGACCATCACAAAATGGCGGTCATGGGAGGGATCCGAGAAAACTAGGTGTTACAGCGCGTAATAAGGATAAACAGATGCAGGCCGACAATGCTGGCGAGATAATTATACCCAGAAAACCAGAGGCCATCAATAATAATGCAAAAATCGCAACATCATCTGAATCTCGACCAAAAGAATTTGAAATGGAAGAGGAGCCCAACAAAAACACGGTCACCCATCCAAACTCCGAACAACTAAATGCAAGCTTAATTACTGAAAGTAGTCTCCACTCAACTGGAAATGCAGATTGAAGAGCCCTCAAAGAAGAGAGCCGTAAGGGACTCGCCTTCACCCACCAAGGCTTCGACACAGGGACAGTCAGGTGCTGATAACCACGCACGGAAAGGACAAAAAAGCCCCGAATATCGAAAAAGATATAAAACTAGAGATCAGGAAGGTTACATCACAGAACATCATAGAAATATTCCTACAACCTCACTTCAGAATATTGAACTGCGTCAAAACCAGACGACGTTATCAAACAGGTACTGCCCCCGTAAATTGAATTATACTGAGACCACGGTGGCTGTATTGGCATATGTGAATAAAGTTATGGCCGTCATAGTTGTGACGTGTATATTAATGACGTAGGCACGGATGACGCAGACTTCATGCAAGTAGGCTGGATGAGCTGAGATTCTTGGTGACGTCATGATTTTGTTCGAGAAGGATCTGAGATTTACGACGCAGTCGCAGGGAAACAAGGAATTGTGCTGAGGAAGAAGTTACGCTATTGGAGGAGAGGCTCGAACCAATGAATGATAGTTTGGAGGGAGACGGAGATTACTGAAACTACCATATTTAATTACTTTTGGCATGCAGAATTGTGGAAATCTATTTTCAGTTATGGCATTGATTTTGAATTTTGAAGAAATTAATTATGAGTTTTTGAAATTTGAAAATCCGTCAAGTATAGCCAAAGTTAGAACTTCTAGCAATGACGGAGGAACAAGCTATGGTAGGGATGGATACGCCCCTTAAGAAGTTGATAAAAGGCCTTGCACAGCAGAGAGGAAGTTCTCATGTCTCATGTCTCAGAGCTCATGGCTCATTTTCTCATTCTCAGATTGTCAGACTTCGAGTTCTTAATTCTGATAGAACAAGTATATATTATTCAGTGAAGCAAGTCGTCACTAGCAAGTGTGGTAGAGCCCACAGCATCGAACAAGCATTGAGCGTGCAGCAGTACAATTTTACGGTTACTAAAACTAGGCGAAGTTGGAGCGCACACATAAACGAGTCTACAAGATTATCTATCAAGAGTCAGCTACTGCATTTATGCTAATTCAATTGTGCATTACAATATTGAGGCGTGTACGAAAGTTGAACATTTTCACTATTACACTTTGGAAGATATTCGCATTTTAAGACTGCAGACAAAAGTGATTTTCTCGACACCTGAGAAGCACTTTTATAATACCACATTCTACGCTACGGCTGACACATGTATTGCAACCGTGATACTGAAGATTACATTTGGTGATATAACGCTACATTCTACAATGGAACTATATAATCTGGCAGTACTTTCGACTATTATTATAACGGAAGTGGAGATGGAAGACTAAAACTTCAATGCAATTGGGACATATATCAATGGAGTGAAATAGCAACATGGAGCTTCGTTAATCGTCATTCTACAAAAGCGAGCATGTAGTGAACATCCAACTACACTCATGCATCGTAATCCATCGCTGAATTACATCAAATGGCAGTGGAAATATCTTCATACTCCACAATTATGAACATTTCTGCGGAAATAATTGCAATAAACTTCATGGCGAATTTCTACCAGAACTTCAGGGAACTTTCAAGAGAGGCCAGGGTGGACCCGGCTCACACAGAAGAGTTTTGCCAGAAGGATGTCTATCGTCTACACGGAGCAGTGCGATTTCCGGAGGAAACTGTTCTATTCTCCGAGGGCGCAGGTTCCAGGTTCGAGGTCGGAGCACATCTTTACGGTGGTGAAATGGAACCATCAGCAGTCTTCTTTGGAAATTTTCCTCTAGAACTTCAATCAACAGATAAGGTAGTCGTGAACGTTTCTTGATTTATTTGAGCCATTTAGCGATATCTGAGCAACCATTTTTCCCATATTTTCTGTCCCATATATTTTGCCCCATATTCTTGCTTGATATTTCTGTACTCTGTACACTTTTCTGATTTATGCCTTTTTCTACGATTTATTGAGACATTATTATGTCATTGGCATATTTAAATAATTTTGGATCAGTTGAGACTGATAAAATATATTCTTTCAGTAATTTGCATATTTTTGTAGTCACGATTTGACTGTAAAGTTAACGATTTTCTATGGCAAATTTGAATTCAGACAGCGTGTCACTTTATTAAAGTAATTCTATTCAGTAAATTACTTTGACCAATTTTCTGTCATCCTCAAGAAAGAAGAATGATTAAAAGATTTTAGAGCGTTAAAATCTACTACTTTATCGACGATCTTGGAAATACTAGTCGTTTTATGAACATGATTGCAACATAGACATTTATCGTCAATTCTGAAATACCATTGCATTATAGACAGTTTTATGAAATATGAACTTTGAGTACGATTTATTGAGTACACTATAGTAATGAACATTTGATAGGAGTTTTTCTCAATTGTAGATTGGAACAATAATGTTTGCAGTCCACAGTCTAATTGTATTCTATTCGACTATTTATGCAGTTTAGATGAACTTTGATTGAAGATAGTATTTTCATACTGCGATACTTTGATGATATTAATCTCAATTTTGATAGACCAGGGAGGCGTGTCGAATCGTATTTGCTATTAAATTTATTTGTGACTGGCAAATTTTTACTTCATATCGCTTCATGAATGAAACCCACGAAGGTTAAATATAATAACAGTTTTCGATACAATTGATGAATATAAGAATTTTTAAAGAGGAACTATGGATGTATAATCGTTAGTTCAGTGGACGTGTAAAAGTCGCTGATGAATAATGCCCTTTAATAAGTGAAGGAGGTTCCCACAGTAATATTGATGAAGATGATGAATTTATAAGTGGAGTTTTTTGTGTGTGTATTGTGGAAGATTTTGATGCCATATATATTGAGATATATGATGAATTATGGGCCAATTTTGGTGCAATTTTGTGCGTTTTGAGCGAGGTATTTTTCCGCTGAGTGTATTGTTCAGGTTCTTTGAAAATGATTCATGTGAAGTTACTGTTAAAATTAACAAGAGTGTTTAAATAATTTGAGATAACGATTTTGAATGGAGGTTACCGTCACAAATAATAATAATTATTAAATCTTATTAAACCTGAATCTAAAATTTAAATATAACTAACCTTCATTGGTCGATTATATCACCACGATTTAAGTAATTATCAACCGGATAAAAGTGTGGTTTAATGTATTTCTAATATAAATAATATAAATAATGTAAATAACTATGTAAATATCTTTAATAATAATTTGGAACGAACGGGATTAACAGAGGCGTGTATAAATTTTTTAATTGTCGTTTGACAATGTTATAAACAATTTAAAATGTTATAAATAATTAATGAACCTTTTGTTATAAACATTAAGCGTTTTCGTTATTATACTCTAAATAACACTAGTTCAACAATTGGAATATACAATTAAATAAGATTTGGGATTATTAGAATAATCCATTGATATTTGGACGGAGCATTTAAAAGATTTGCGTGATAATATTTGAGTTGAGATGTGAACATTTAAAGTGTTTTGAAAAGGAGCTAGGCTCTGAGGTAACTAGCATATGCTAACATTGGTTGGACAGGTGTGTCCATTTGACGAAGCAAGCATGCGACACGGTGCAGGGTGTATTACAGGTGGCCAGATAACTGAATGATAGGGGCCAAGGTCATCTACATAGCAGCCTTGCGGTTATAAATAAAATGTGAAGTTCATAAACAAGGAAACAAATGCTTTATGTCTCGTCCCAGCTCCCTTATCCATTCCAAAGTGCTTTGTTGTTATTATTACGTTCTTTTGAGCTAGAGAAAGCTGAATTTTTGTATGTGAAGTCTACAAGTCCTACAGGAGGACATGGTTGCATTGACAATGGCTTTTGATTGCCACGTATATTTTGTTGTTAAATTTTGTTAAATTATTTTTTTCTTTATGTGAAATAAATTATTGTGCAGTTTAAATTTTCTTGTTTCCGTCTTGGTTCATTTTAAATATTGTGGTGGAGGTTATTGTGAGGGCATACTATTAAGTGATCCAGTTGAAAACCCAGACCCGAGATTAAATTGAATAGGTAAGTAAAAGGTAAGTATGAACCCCCGTATATTTTGGTGTGTTCCACAATAATTTCTTGTTAACTACTGTGCTCTAATCTCGGTAGTATCTGTCAGTGTCATTTTCATTGATGTAGCTGTGCCGGTGCGATTGATTATTGGCAATCCGATTGAGGGGCGGATATCTGACAGCCTACTATCCGGATTATCGGGGACAGTACGAACCAATAGAATCGGTAAATCAAGGTGCGAGCACCACCCAAAACCAACAAACTAGACAAACAAAAGTTAAGCCACCACCCATAATTATTAAGGAAGACAAACTTCCATACAATAAACGCAGGGTCTACTTAAAGAAAATAATAAAGGGCACAATGACCGCTAAGCAGATAAGCAAGGGCACTATTAAATAGCAGTTTGATAATCTTACTGATTTTACATCTGTAAGTGATGCTCTCCACGACCAGAAAGTTAAATTCTTTACTTATTCAACTGGTGGGGAGCTACAAGATCTTCAGGCAGGTATAAGGAATTTGGAAAATTGTACGCCAGAGGCGGAAATTTACGATGAACTCAAAGCAGTGGGGTACCCTGTCAAGTACGTAACTCAAATGACAAAAAATACAGAGTTACCAACTCAGTGACGGACGGTACAGATGAAAAACAACGCAGAACAACAATATGTTAAAAAGAAAATACCTCTTTTTATAATCACTCTGACAAACAACGAGACAGCTAGGAAAATTTACCAGAAGACCACCCTGCGGGACATGCAAGTTCAAGTTGAGGCCTACAATAGGTTCAATGGACCAGTTCAGTGCAAACGTTGCCAGAGGCCAGGGCGCACTAGGACGCACTGCAATCTTGCGCCTAGGTGTGTCAAATGCCCTGGAACACACAGTACCCTAAGTGCCCTATTTCAACAAGGCCGTAATTTGTTTGTTGCAATTGCGGGCTAAACTATACAGCAAGCTTTAGGGGGTGTAAAGCATTACTTCTATCAAACCAGAAATACCAGGACCATGCTAATGATAAACACCCTGAGGCAAGTGGATACATTCCAGTGCTTAAGGAGTTCCCAGAGCTCCATAGGGACACTAACCCTGAAGAGCTCAACAATGAAAATAGGCAAACACAAGCTCGCCCAAATATCAACAGTAACACTGGTAGCTCCATTGACGTAAATAGAAATAGCAACCAGAATAACAATGAAAACAATAGAGCATCACAACAGCTGAAACCTCCACGTAGACCAGCATCTTTTGAAAATTTAAACTATGTCAAACTACCCCCAAATAGAGAGGAAGCAGTACGTATGCTAAAGGAAAACACCCCGGCCGAAAGATATTCCATCCTCATGGCAAACATTACAAACAGCGGACTACTAGACAAAATAAATATAATATTGTTAGATCTTTTGTTCCCCCCTAAAGGACAGACCTTAGGGGCAACCGTCCTGAACCTCCTTAGCGCCCAACATGGATAGATACCATTACTAAGAATGTTGTACGCAGAAATATCACGGTCCTTTACTGGAACGCTGAAAGTATCGCCAGTAAATTAAGAAGGGAGGAATTGAAAATAGAAATTGACAAACATAATCCTGACCTCATTATGTTGCAGGAGACCTTCCTCGATGAAACCAAAACCTATAAGATCAAAGGATACAAAGACTATAGGAACGACAGGGTAGGTCAAGAGGGAGGAACAGCCATCTTTGTCAAAAATACCCTCCCACATAGCGAGTTCTATCTTCCAAAACTGCAGAAGTTGGAGACAACAGCAGTTAATGTCAAAACCTCCAGAGGAAACATACTGTTTGTTTCAACCTATAACCAGCCAAACAAACGTATAACAACTTCAGACCTAGATCTCATTTTTAACTCTGCGCCGTCTGTCATAGTTGCAGGAGATCTCAACGCCAAACACCCCACCTGGAAATCACCATCATACATCCCCCACAATTCAACTCAAATGCCTGACATGCTTGACATTGTCCTAACTCAGGACATTGAAGAAACCATGATACTCGAGACAATCTGTGCAACCAGTTCGGATCATAATCCGGTAAAGCTAACCTTGGAGCTATCACCTGCTCAGACTCTAAATAAAAATCAAAAAAACCGACTGGACAGAGCATGACTGGAAAAACTTCACAAACACCAGTTACGACGTTTTTGCAGAAACACCAATGCGTATAACAAAACCGATGAAGCAGACTGGGTGGCGGATGACATAACCAAGAAAATAAAAGCAGTAATTACACAAACAAACAAGCTGAGGGGTAGAAAACCTAATCCAAAACATTCAGATATCCCGGCTGAAATTTTAGAGATTATTAATCTAAAAAACAATTTAAGAAAATCCTGGCAGTACAATAAAGATGCACATCAATAAGTTAAAACACATTGTAACCCGAAAAATATTAAAGCATAAGAATGATAAACTGAGGACACAAATCCACGAAAGCCAACAGAGTGGTGATGCGCTGTGGAAGACAGTAAGGGAATATAAAAACAAGCCAAGGACCTTCCCAACACTGCACAATAATGAAACGTATGGCAACATGGACCTTGAAAAAGCCGAAATGTTTGCAGACACTTTGGAAGGAAGATTTCATCCCAACGTATCCCCAAATGATCCAGCATTTGTTAAAACAGTGGAGGGCACCATTCCCATAATCAAAACAAATATGGAAATAGAAATGTCAAATAAAAGTGTTAGTGCCAGTTCAAGTGATAGTGATAACGTGGAAATAGAAAATATTCCACTAAGTGAAATAGTGACTGTGATCAAGAACCTCCCTTGGGACAAAGCCCCTGGACCCGACGGGATTACAAATAGAGTTCTAAAGCACTTGCCCACAAGTGATTTGAAACATTTATTAAACCTATACAATTCTCTGTTGAGGTTGGGCTACTTTCCGGTCAGGTGGAAAACAGCATAAGTCGCCATGTTCCCCAAGCCTGGGAAATGATGATGATGATAATTGTTGTTTTAAGGGGCCTAACATCTTAGTTATCGGCCCCTAATGATCTGGGTGATAGCGAAAATGAGAATGAAAAGGAAACCAGAACGAAAATTATGTGAGACGGAAAATACGTACAAAGAGAAACTCAGAAGGAAACAACTCACAATATGGTCTTACAAAAGGGAATTTAGAACGAAAAGATTCACAAAAAGAATAGATTGAAAAAAAAAAAAACGTAGGCTAGATTCAAAATACGTACAAAATGCAATGTAGCGTCGAAATACTTACAAAATGCAACTGAAATTCAAAATACTTACAAAATGCAAATGAGATCGGAAATACGTACAAAATGCAATTGAGGTTCAAAATACTTACAAAATGCAATTAAAATTGAAAATACACAATGCAATTCAGATTGAAATAGGCCCTATCCCAGTTCCAATCCAAATTATTCACAAAGTGCAATTGAAATTCAAAATACCTACAAAATGCAATTGAAATTGAAAATGCTTAAAAAATGTACGGTAGATTCAAACGACTCATGTGGATTGACAATACTTACAAAATGCAATTTAGATTGAAAATACGTGACAACATGTAATTGAGATTCAAAATATCCACAAAATGCAATTGAAAATCAAAATATTTGCAAAATGCACGCCAAACAAAATGCAATTTAGATTCAAAATTCTTGCGAAATGCGGTTTAGGTTGAAAATACAATATGCACTTGAAATTCAATAATCTCACTAAAATGTCCTACGCCTACATTGAAAGACTTACTAAAAAGCAATTTAGATTGTCAATCTTTACAAAATGCAATTGAGGTTGAAAACAATCGCGAGATGTAATTTAGATAGAAAAAACTTACAAAATGCAACGTAGATTAAAAATGCCTTAAAAATCGCTAAAAGGGAATTTAGATACACGGTGAACCAAGTAACAAAAACAGTGCGGGAATCTTAAAGAGAAAGGGAAATATAAGGAAAAGAGGAGAGGAGAGGAGAGGGTCCTCCCCAAAGGTAAGGGACAAAAGGGGAAAACGGACCCAGCTCAGGAATCCCTCGGGGTCGCCAACTCCCGAACTCACCAGCCGTGAGCCCCTGAGGGTGTAGCAATATCCAAGGTGCACCAGAAGTGGAGTGGGTTTTGTTTGATTTTGGAATATTTATGATTTTTGCTATTTTCCAAGTTATGGGGAAATAGCCGAGTTTGATTGCTGCGTTAAGTATTGTTACGAGTTGTTAAGAGTGCTGCTGGCGGTAGGTGCTTTAGGACCTGGTTTGGAATCCCGTCTGGGTCCGGAGCTTTTTGATTCTTTAAGCTATGTATAATGACGTATAGCTCATCTGCTCTGTTTTCCTTGGGGCTGCCTGCTAGTTTTTTCTGCTCGTGTAGGACCATGGCATTTTCAACGTGTCAACTGTAGTCAGTGCCTTTTGTGGCCGGGTTCGGCGTGAACCGGTCTTCCAGGCAGTCTGCTATCATCTCAGCCTTGTCTATGTCAATGGTGGCAACCTGTCCATCCTTTCTTAGTGTTGGTATTTGGGTTGGTCGCTTCGTGAGGGATTTTGTGACCCTCCAGATGCTATGATTTCTGTTGCTTAGTGCTGCATGTTTTCCTCCTGGGTGTTGTTGTAGTGCTCTCTGAGCTCGGCTGTGCAGTGCCTTCTGAGGCGGTTGAGGTTGTTTTTGCTTCTGCTGTTCGGTATTGTTGCCAGCGTTTTCTGGCGATATTTTTAGTTTTGATTAGAGATACCGGTCTATCTGGGAGGTCGTGCGGTGTTTGGATTTGGGGGGCTTTCTTCGATGCCTTGGCTGTGGTCCTTACTGTGGCTGTAAAAGTCTGCTATTGCAGTGTCTATTTCTTCCTCGGTTGTTGGGGTAGGGGCTGGATCCTTGAAGTATTCTTCGTCTATTGCCTTGAATCAGTGGCGTACCCAGACTTTCATTTTGGGGGGGGGTCATGTGCATGAACAGGGCCAAGTTCTCCACGGGAGGGGGGGGGGGGGGCTGTGGTTATGCCAAGTAGTTAAGCTAGTAAATACATAAATTTCTCCGAACAAAGATATTAAAATACGTTTAATATGCATAAACATGAAAAAAAAGTTCTTTCACAAACACAGTCTCTTTTTAGGCCTACAAAAGTTTAAAATTCACGGACAGTGAATCAACTTAGCTAAAAGCTAAAGTGTGCTGACAGCGATAAAACTAATTTTAAACGACAAATTCGCGGCGCCGCACACTCTTCTTCCCATATCTTGTTATTACTTTTTCTACGTCTACCTCGATGTCTTCGTGTACATGCATGAGTGCTAAACCCGTTGGACGCTCTTCTCCCATACGACTTCTCAACCATGTTTTCAACCGCCGTAAGGTCGAAAAAGATCTTTCTGCAGTTGCTACACTTATTGGCAAAGTTGCCAAAATTCTCAGCAAAGTGTTTATTGACGGATAAATATCCTAGTCACATTGTCCAATGATACTGACAACACTTGCTTTGGAGATATTTTCATTCGACTCCCTTGCCCACTTTTGTACCCAAAGTTCAAACTCATGTTGCACGGATTGTACTGGTACTTTGAGAAAGTGTTGGTACGTCTCAGCTACACTCTTGACTAGTAGTTCAGTATTTTCGTCACAATTCGTAAATGGCGGCATAAATACATTTAGGTTGAACGCTTTTAGCACTTCATCCGAAAACCGTCGTTTCAAATCCGAAATGACCTCATCAAGCAAAGGGATGTAAATAGATTTTCGGAAGAACTCTTCCACGTTGTCAGCTGGTGGGTTTTCACGGTGAATTTGATGCACAATTGTGCGAGGTCGTGATAATTCCATTCCCAGTTCCTGTGCAATAGCTTGAGCTCGGGCAAAGAGCTGGATGAATTTTTTGTCCACTTCTTGTCGTTTTTTTTTCCAAGGTCTGCGTTGTATCTTTAACCAAATCCGATGCCGTTTTTAAATCGAGCGATGGAGTTTGAAGATAATTGCTAAGCGACTTTGTAGTTCCTGAAACAAATACCACCGGAACAACGATTAAAATATTGAACAATGGTATTAGTGTTAGATTAAAAAACATCTTAAAGTAAATAAACAAACAAAATTATCATATGTAAGTAATATGTCATTTTTTCTTACCTAAAACATCGCAAATGCACACCATGGAAATCACGAAATCTGTAGTTTTGATCGCCTGGAGTAAACAGTAGGCGTCGGCAGATGTTTTTCGGTCATGCCACAAGGAGATTTTCTCCAAGGCTCTTGCAATTTTGGGTAGGTTTTCCTGAAACTGCAAATGCCCGTCGTGTTTCTCACTCCAACGTGTTTCACACAATCCCTTTAAAGCTTTGTCGCCAAGTTCTTGTTTAAAAACCAGATGTCTCTTTGCAGACATATTTGCAAAAGCAATAATTCTCTGCATAATTCCGGTAGTGTTGCGGCAAGAAAAAACTTTCGAACACTTTGACAGGCCGTTGTTTAGGGCATGATTACTACAGGGACATCGTCTTGCGTTCACCGCCTTCTTGAGTAATTCTTGAACTGCTCCCTTCACATTTGAAGACATAACAGCGCAATTGTCAGTGCCTGCTCCAACCATCATTATTATATCAATAGAATGCTTAAGAAGGTCGTCCACGACATGAGCAAGAGCGATACCCGTCAGTCGGCGTTCACCCTTTTCGTCTACATCTTCAGGGCGAATCGATTCATATGCGTCAGCAAAAGTGACAAAATCTTCTCTAATTGCATTCCCATACAAGTAGCGGAAAGACAGGCTGAGCTGCTCGATATGGGAGCAATCGGTGGTTTCGTCGAAAATTATTGAATATGGCCCCGCCTCTCTCACTCTACCTAGAATCACCTCTTGAATTTCTTCCTTGCAACAGTCTATTAACTCATTTTGCGTTCTGGGACTGATGTAAGTAGCATTTGCGCCAGAATTTTCTAAGTGTTTCAACAACTTTTCATCTCCTGCTTCTATTCTAAAACGAAGCAAAGCTCTGAAGTTTCCTTCTTTAGCCACAGACTTCTCTTCCTCCCCTAAATTAGCAGCCTGGTCCTGGTCATTTTCTCCCGATTTTGAAGACTGTGGTAATAATAAACCGTGATCTCTGTGGCCACGGAGCGGTATGTTCTGACGGCCACACAGAAGGATTGTACTCAATATAGGCCTGAGTCGTTCTCTGTTTTCGCGTACTTGCATTTCACGCTGAGAAGATTGCTGATTAATTACCTCCAACGAAGGGTTGTGGTAGGATAGAAGGAAGTTTTTACCAGCTTCAACTGCCTTTCTGTGATACTGAGTCCGCTCATGAGAGCAGAGTGCTCCCTTTTCACCCAATAGGTCGTCAAACATTGTCAATGGTTGTCGGACTAAGCGTTTCAGACTGGTGTTGCACTGATAACCTCCGCATTCTCCAGCGACGAAAAGTACACAATATTTACAATACAAGCCTTTATCTTTATGGGAGAGAACTAGCCAAAAATATCTGTCGAGGTGAGATCTCTGTGCAAACTTCCTCGTTTCTTTTCCCTTTTTCTTAATAACACATTGCGGAAATGCATAATCCTTCGTTGGAGTCCACGGTCTCTCTAACAACTGACATTTTTCAAAATCTGTTACACCGGGCTGGCCCACGAAATTCCCAACATCCCATGCGTATGCATTGACAGGGTCGGCAGATAAAGTAACAGTGGCTGGTGGACTGCTGAAACCCTCCACATTGTTGCTAGTACTTTCTTGGTTAAGTGTACTGCTGCCTGAATTGGATGGCTGCTCAGATATTGAAGACGGCGAATTTACGCCAGCAGCTTCAGGCTCAACAGTGATCTTACGTTGTTTGGAGAAAAAACTATCAATGGTTCTAACGGTACACCGTTTTATACCAACACCAGAGACAGGAGCAGTAGGGGGAGTAGAAATTGGAGCCGTTGCAGGAACAGTATTGTTGGTGCGCAGAAATTCACCACCAACACCAGCCGAGCTTTCTGGACACGAAGGAACGCCATCCCCATCCTGCACCAGGACAAAGGAAACAATGAACAAAAGAACAAAATCACCCGTTTGTCCCCCACCCTCAAAAAGAAACAATTTGATAGAAAAACAAAAGTACAAAATCACCCGTTCATCCACCACCACAAAAATAAACAATTGAAAACAATGTAACAGCAGCTAAGCTGCACCACAACCACCATCGATGTATTTGGCATGACAAATTTTAATTGGGCCTATGCCATTTGCTTCACTAACGATTATTTTTATAATGTATTGGTACACCTTACGATAAAATCACAAAAAAAATCCTGTTGTAAATTCTACATTTTACAAGTTGACCTGCCAAAGTTCAACGCTCAGAAAAGTACCAAAGTAAGACCAATCAACTGTAGCTATACTATAAAGGTTGTTCTGAAATAAAGACATTTTGGAGATAATTCAATAATTAACCATAGAGCTAATATAAAGAATCTTTACTTTAAACCGATTTTTGGCTACCTCGAAGATCAAATATTAAATTTGAAAACATTGATGTTCATGTTCTTTGCTCATAAACAAATATAAATAAATTGAAGAAAAACTTTTGTATCAGCCACCGACATTGAAAAGCGCCCAAAAGGCCTAGGGTAATTCAAGAAAAAATTAAATTAGCCTACATACTGCGAAAAATACAAAATAAATGGTATCGTATACGCCCACGTGCACGGTATCGTAGCGTACCTGCGACGTATACGACCCCTTTTTCGCGGGAGGTGAACCTAATCAAACGTGTTTTTTTTTTCATACGGCAAATTGGGCACAAATCACCAAAGTAAACAGCGAGTTGCATGATCAGCGACGATGGTGTAGAGGCTGTTGATGTTATGATTTCACATTGATGGCAGCATGACACAGTTCAACCAACACGAAACCCACAAAGGCTGAATTGAATTCAAAACTCACCATTTTGTAGGAAAATCCCTGGCGTGCTTAACCTTACGTATAACAAGAGCACAGCTCAGCCAAAAACACAACACAAATCAAATCTGTCGTCCGGATTTGTCAACAGTTTGCCGACAGTCACAGTGATTTTTTTTACGTTGCTCTCTGCTTCTCGCTCAACAACTCAAACTCAAATGCACTTTTCACTAATATGCAAAGGTCTTTTTAACAGAATGTTACATGTCACTGGCACTACAAAGTACAAAGCTACTTTCACTACACAAAATCATCACACATCACACACTGTTTACATTTGTATTTGCATTGTACTGCTCTCTCTTGTCACTGCCGTTGCTGGCGGGAAAGTAGGATGTAGAGGGGAGATGGTGCAGGCAGAGCGACACTAGAGGGCGCGCCGTGTTGCTGTCGAAGGGAGCGGGATGGAACAGATAGTTCGCAGAGGATTACGGCTAAATTCAGGAATGGCCAAAGACGGTAAGGTAGGGCATGAGCACTTCTCGTAGTTCTCCGTCCGTTCCGCACTCATTATACCAATATCACTTGTAAAATTCGTTTTTTACTTCGGTCAACTTTTACGGCATTAAAGGCAATAAATACGGGCGAATTCCTAGATGCAGATATTTTTTTTTTTGGGGGGGGGGGGGGTCATGACCCCCTTGACCCCCCTTGCGTACGCCACTGCCTTGAATGTTTGCCAATCAATTTTTCTGCAGTTGATTTTGTTATTCTGGTTGGTATTTCTAGCGATCTGGTCCCCTATTTCCATAAGGACCGGGTTGTGGTCCGAGTTGGTCGCCATTATGGTGGTGACGTCTAATTCCTTATGTACGTCTTTCAGTAGCGCGATATCCATGGTGTCCGGGTTCTGATTCATGTTATGGGAGACACGGGTTGGCTCTGTTGGGCCGATGGGGAAGATGTTTGTCCTGTCCACGTACTTCAGTAGTTTCCTGCCTGCTGGATTTTCTGCGACTGAATTCCAAGTATGGTGTTTGCAGTTCATGTCGCCTGCATTGATGGTGGGTGCTCCATCGCCTAGTAGGAGGTCTAGGTCTTCGGTGTGTAGCGTCTGTCTCGGTGGTTTATATGCGTAGATTAGGATTAGTGGCACTTTCCTGGTTTTGATTTTGATGACTATGGCTTCTATGGTTTTGAGTTCTGGTACTAGTAATTTCTGAAACTGATGTTCAGTGGGGCGATCATTTTTGATCATGCAGAAGCCTGCTGCCCTGAATCTCGTTGGTGGTTTGAGTTGTGTTTCCTGGAGTAGGATGATATCGATGCCCATGGTTTTCACGATATGTTCAAATTCCCGTTTCTTTGGGAATGGTCCTTCTGCGTTCCAATAAATAGTTTTTAGTCGACGGGGTGGTGTGGCTTGTCTGTTAGTGTTGGCTATGATGGTTGACAATATACTGGAGTGTAGAGGATGTCGAAGAGCATGGAATTTATCTGCTCGGCTACACCAGGGGAGTGAAACCGGGCGGTGAGGAGTTGGAATCTCGCCTGGGGGTGGAGAGACCTGCTAGTTGTTGGCTCGCTGTTTCCCTTTCTGCCGAGAGTTGGAAAGGCTGGTGTTGGCTGACTGGTTGCAGCAGCTGTTGCGGTGGAATTTGCAATAGGGGTTGCTGCTGTTGCGGCGGGTTTTTCGACTGGGCTGGTTGTTGTTGCTGTTGCGGCGGGATTTTCTGCTGCGATGGTTGAAGTGGTGAGACTTTCTGCTGTTGCGGCGGGATTTGTGTGGTGATCGGTTACTGCTGCGTCAGGTTTTGCGATGGGGGTTGTGGTTGTCACCTTTGCAGTGGTTTTCGGAGAGGCCACGAGGGTGGCTGAGTTGTTTCTGCTGGGACTGTTCCTTTCATTGTTTGGAAGTGGCGATCCTTGTCTAAGTCAGGAGGGGTCTGCTTTTGTTCGGCCTTGTACGTTTGTTTGTCGTTTTGTTTTGTTCAGTGCATCTTTAAGTGTTTGGCACCCTTGGTAATTAGCGAGGTGCTTCCCTCCGCAGTTGCAGCATGAGATGTCCTTCCAAGTTGTCAGCGGGCATTGTTCTGTGGAGTGCTTTCCCGGGCACTTTATGGACCTTGGAGCGAGGTTGCAATTCTTCTCCGTGTGGAACGGACGTTGGCATCTCTTACATTGTGGTGGGCCTGTCTGCCATCTTTGGCTCTCTACAGTGATGTGGTGGTCGAGTAGGGTAGTCGCTTGGAATATTTCCTCCGCCCTCTGGCTGTTTGTGAGTGTAACAGCGAAAAGTGGAATTGGGCTGCGTCTCCTTTCAAGTTTCTCCTGGTCTGGTTCTTCTCCGTTTTCTACGGCGTAGGTTCTGGTGAGTTGTGCTACATTACGCACCGGGTAGCCGGCGTCTGTTAGCGCATCGAAAATGTCGTCTTCCCTCGTGTCGACTGGTAACTGTCTAATTACAGCTTGGAAGGTTTGCGGTGGATTTGGTGAGTAGGCGTAGAACTCTACCTCTTGTTTGCGGAGCTATGTGAGGATTATTTAATGTTCCGCCATGGAGTTATGTCTCCTGATCGTAACTTTCGGGCGGTGAATCCATTTGCTGTTATGGTTTTGAAGAAAGCTCTCTTCATATTGAACCCTTTATCCACAGGCTGTATAAAGGATTCTAATAATTATTCATCATCTTTTGATACATTTCTACAGAGAGCCAGACGGTGTTGGGAAATATTGAGAAATCAGTGGCCGAGAGGACACAATGATGATGATGATGATAATTGTTGTTTTAAGGGGCCTCACATCGAGGTTATCGGCCCCTAATGATGATGATGATAATTGTTGTTTTAAGGGGCCTAACATCTAGGTTATTGGCCCCTGATGGTTTGTGTGATCGGGAAGATGAAAATGAAAAGCGAACTTAAAACTAAAACTAACTACTAACTTGTTGTTGTTGTTGTTTGAGTCTTCAGTCTTTTGACTGGTTTGATGCAGCACTCCATGCCTCCCTGTCCTGAGCTATTCGTTTCATCTCTACATAGCTCCGACACCCTACATCCAAGGCAATCTGTTTAACATATTCTAACCTTGGTCTACCCCTACAGTTTTTGTCCTCGACCCTTCCTTCCATAACTAAGCTTGCTATTCCTGGGTGTCTTAGTATGTGTCCTACCAACCTATCTCTTCTCTTCATTAGCAGTCGCCAGAAACATCTCTCCTCTCCCACTCGTCTTAATACCTCTTTGTTTGTAACCCTATCTACCCATCTGATCTTCATCATTCTCCTGTAACACCACATTTCAAATGCTTCAATTCTCCTCTTTTCTGCTGCACCAATAGTCCAAGTTTCACTTCCATAGAGCGCCACGCTCCAGACAAAGGCTTTCAAAAATGACTTCCTAATACCTAAATCTATATTCGATGTCAGCAGATTCCTTTTTTGTAGAAATGCTTTCTTTGCCTGAGCCACCCTACTTTTAATATCCTCTTTGCTTCGTCCATCACTGGTTATTCTGCTTCCTAAGTAACAGAAGTCTCCTACTTCCTTCAGCTTTTCACCTGCCAATTTGATCTCCATAGAGGTTTCTGATTTATTTCGGCTGCATTCCAGTATTTTTGTTTTACATTTATTTATTTTCATCATGAATTCTTTCCGTAAGACGGAGTCCATACCATTCAAAAACTCATTCAAATCCTCAGGCTTATCGGCAAAGATGACGATGTCATCAGCAAATCTCATACATACTAGAAGAAGAAGAAATGGAAAACTAAAGGAGATGATGATGATGATGATGATAATTGTTGTTTTAAGGGGCCTAACATCTAGGCTATCGGCCCCTGATGGTTTGGGTGACCGTGAAGATGAAAATGAAAAGCGAACTTAAAACTAAACCTAACTACTAACCTACATACTAGAAGAAGAAATGGTAAACTAAAGGAGAATAAGGCAAATAAAGGACAGGAGGAAAAGAAATGCCCTCAACCCTCGAAGAAGGCGGATTGAGGGACTTGGAAGGAAGGAGAGCCATGAAAGGCATATAGGAAAGTGAAAGAGGAGAGGGTCCGCCCCAAAGGTAAGGGACAAAAGGGGGAAAACGGACCCAGCTCAGGAATCCCTCGGGGTCGCCAACTCCCGAACTCACCAGCCGTGAGCCCCTGAGGGTGTAGCATTATCTAAGGTGCATCAAAAGTGGTGGGGCTACATACACCCGGCCTCCTTAAGGGCCTAGAGCACAAGGCAGGAGGTAAAAGGAAGAGAAAAAAAAGGCTGACCCCTCGCAGAAGGAGGGCATCAGAAAAGATGAGACAAGGGCCAATTAAGGCGGGAAAGGAAGAGACTCCCTAGGCCTCGGATACCCTAATACCGTCGGGGTCGGAAGAGAACAAGTGTTGACCAAGTGAGGTCGACAGGAAAGAAGACGGAGAGGAGCCCGGCACAAGTAAGTGGAAGTAATGCCGGACTCAGCTGGGGCCCCGTGGCCGCCAACCCACGCCCACAAGATGTGAGCCCCTGGGGGCACTAAAGGAGAATAAGACAAATAAAGGTTGATGATGATGATAATTGTTGTTTTAAGGGGCCTAACATCTAGGTTATCGGCCCCTGATAGTTTGGGTGTTCGTGAAGATGAAAATGAAAAGCGAACTTAAAACTAAAACTAACTACTAACCTACATACTAGAAGAAGAAATGGAAAATTAAAGGAGAATAAGGCAAATAAAAGGACAGAAGGAAAATAAATGCCCTCAACCCTCGGACAAATAAAGGACAGGAGGAAAATAAATGCCCTCGACCCTCGAAGAAGGCGGATTGAGGAGTTTGGAAGGAAGGAGAGCCATGAAAGGCAGATAGGAAAGTGAAAGAGGAGAGGGTCCGCCCCAAAGGTAAGGGACAAAAGGGGAAAACGGACCCAGCACAGGAATTCCTCGGGGTCGCCAACTCCCGAATCCACCAGCCGTGAGCCCCTGAGGGTGTATCATTATCTAGGGTGCACCAAAAGTGGTGGGGCTACATACACCCGGCCTCCTTGAGGGCCTTAAGCAGAAGGCAGGAGATAATATGAAAAGAAAAAGAAGGCTGACCCCTCGCAGTAGGAGGGAATCAGAAAAGATGAGACAAGGGCCAATTAAGGCGGGAAAGGAAGAGACTCCCTAGGCCTCGGATACCCTAATACCGTCGGGGTAGGAAGTGAACAAGAGTTGACCGAGTGAGGTCGACAGGAAAGAAGACAGAGAGGAGCCCGGCACAAGTAAGTGGAAGCAATGCCGGACTAAGCTGGGGCCCCGTGGTCGCCAACCCACATCCCACTAGATGTGAGCCCCTGGAGGAGAGGACACAATGGTTTAAGCTCCTGTGGTATTTTAGGAAGAAGCATAAATATTCTTGAGACATAGGACAGGTGCAACTTTTAGCGCGGAAGACGGCTTGGGCACGCACATTATGGCCTGTTGCTATGAAGGTTGGCGCCAAGAAGAAAATCGAATGCTACAAGGCAATTGGTCAATCTTCATGTTAACCACTCCCTACTGCAGAAATACATGTAAAAGCGCGCAAAGACATACAAGAGTCTGGGCCAATAATATCAAGACGCCTTGTTTTAGCGGCAACTCGGCTTGATAACGCACCCTGGTAGATTAACGCGGGAGTTATCTACAGATTAATTCCACGATCGATTCGAGCCGGCTGCAGCATAATCGTAACCTCCACATCGCTACGAACTCAATTATACCGATCGCATGATAGTCTGATTATTATGGAATATTTTCTCATAAATCCCCTTCCACACCAACCCTAGTCAGTTTCATTTATAAGGATCCAAAATGCTTCGAGAGAACACTTATTTTTGTGCGTCTGAGGACGTAACGTTCATACTTATTTTCGTGCGTCTGAGGACGTAACGTTCAATCACTTATTTTCGTGCGTCTGAGGACGTAACGTTCAATCACTTATTTTTGTGCGTCTGAGGACGTAACGTTCACACTCTTTAATTCGAGCGTCTGATAACGTGACGTTGATTTTTATTTGAAAATTGAACAGTTTCGTCAAGTTATAAGTATAACTTCAATGATTTATTTGTAGTCCCAGCACTACCAGTAGGACTAGTTCATCGAAATAATTCACCAAATAGACTGTCAAGGAATTTAGTACTTGATAGGAAATATATCGTGTGTGTATCTGACAAAACTTTATTTAATTCAGCACGAGATGACGTCTAAGAACGAGACCGGATCTTGGAACCAGCAGGACATTTGCCAGAAGATGTCGATGACGAGATAAACATCTTAAAGGAGATGGCTGCAGACGTTTTCCTTGGCGCTGTTTTAAAGAATGAGTACAAATGAATTTATTTATTTATTAAATCAGCTATGGTATTATGGGACATATTTTGTAGATATTTGTTTGCTTGTTTGGTAATGTAGATATTAGTTCTTGTTTTACAGACACATTAAATATGGGACAAGCCGAGCGTTGTGTAATTTGTAAATATTGTGATTGGGTTTTGTTCAACTTTACGGGGCAACGCGCAGCTCGTGCTCGCTTTCGCTCGCGTAAATCGCGGTCAAGCATTATTATTCGGAGGTATGCCTTATAACAGAAATGGAACTGAATTAAATATGAGATTAAAAAAAGAATTTGGAGGATAAAGATTATTTGTGAGTAGAATTTTATGACAGATCAGGATTATTTTGACAGTTGCTTTTCAGCAGATCTGAACGGGATGGCACTGTGCACCCGAGTTTTGATGATGATGATGATAATTGTTGTTTTAAGGGGCCTAACATCTAGGTTATCGGCCCCTGATGGTTTGGGTGATCGTGAAGATGAAAATGCGAACTTAAAACTAAAACTAACTAATAACCTACATACTAGAAGAAGAAATGGAAAACTAAAGGAGAATAAGACAAATAAAAGGACAGAAGGAAAAGAAATGCCCTTAACCCTCGGAGAAGGCGAATTGAGGGACTTGGAAGGAAGGAGATGATGATGATGATAATTGTTGTTTTAAGGGGCCTAACATCTAGGCTATCGGCCCCTGATGGTTTGGGTGATCGTGAAGATGAAAATGAAATGCGAACTTAAAACTAAAACTAACTACTAACCTACATACTAGAAGAAGAAATGGAAAACTAAAGGAGAATAAGGCAAATAAAGGACAGGAGGAAAAGAAATGCCCTCAACCCTCGAAGAAGGCGGATTGAGGGACTTGGAAGGAAGAAGAGCCATGAAAGGCCGATAGGAAAGTGAAAGAGGAGAGGATCCGCCCCAAAGGTAAGGGACAAAAAGGGAAAAACGGACCCAGCTCAGGAATCCCTCGGGGTCGCCAACTCCCGAACTCACCAGCCGTGAGCCCCTGAGGGTGTAGCATTATCTAGGGTGCACCAGAAGTGGTGGGGCTACATACACCCTGCCTCCTTAAGGGCCTAGAGCACAAGGCAGGAGGTAAAAGGAAGAGAAAAAGAAGGCTGACCCCTCGCAGAAGGAGGGTATCAGAAAAGATGAGACAAGGGCCAATTAAGGCGGGAAAGGAAGAGACTCCCTAGGCCTCGGATACCCTAATACCGTCGAGGTCGGAAGAGAACAAGAGTTGACTAAGTGAGGTCGACAGGAAAGAAGACGGAGAGGAGCCCGGCACAAGTAAGTGGAAGCAAGCAACCGAATTTTTATTGTGTATTTTTGTTAATGTGTCAACGGACGCAATATTGTTGATCTGTTTTGAGCCGACCCAGTGATATGTGTATAAGAGTCAGTCCAAGATTTTGGTGCGTAGTGTGATTTTTATGATGTGATGATGATGATAATTGTTGTTTTAAGGGGCCTAACATCTAGGTTATCGGCCCTTGATGGTTTGGGTGATCGTGAAGATGAAAATGAAAAGCGCTCTTAAAACTAAAACTAATTACTAACCTACATACTAGAAGAAGAAATGGAAAACTAAAGGAGAATAAGGCAAGTAAAGGACAGGAGGAAAATAAATGCCCTCAACCCTCGAAGAAGGCGGATTGAGGGTCTTGGAAGGAAGGAGAGCCATGAAAGGCAGATAGGAAAGTGAAAGAGGAGAGGGTCCGCCCCAAAAGAAAGGGACAAAAGGGGAAAACGGACCCAGCTCAGGAATCCCTCGGGGTCGCTAACTCCCTAACTCACCAGCCGTGAGCCCCTGAGGGAGTAGCGTTATCTAGGGTGCACCAAAAGTGGTGGGGCTACATACACCCGGCCTCCTTGAGGGCCTTAAGCAGAAGGCAGGAGATAACATGAAGAGAAAAAGAAGGCTGAACCCTCACAGAAGGAGGGTATCAGGAAAGATGAGACAAGGGCCAATTAAGGCGGGAAAGTGAAAGACTCCCTAGCCCTCGGATAACCTAATACCGTCGGGGTCAGAAGAGAACAAGAGTTGACCAAGGGAGGTCGACAGGAAAGAAGACGGAGAGGAGCCCGGCACAAATAAGTGGAAGCAATGCCGGACTCAGCTGGGGCCCCGTGGTCGCCAACCCACTTTTTATGATGTGCTAGCGAGAATATATCATGGTGATTATTCTGACTTGCTCCACATTAGCCCAGTTCGTGACCTTGCGAGGCTGGACTTGTGGTATATATTTGTAGTAGAGGAGCAAGGAGGGTTCTGCTTCAAATACCGTTATTTATGCAAATGAGGGGGGCGTGGCAAGGTCAATGACCTTGAGGTAGGTCATGGTCAATGACCTTGAGGTAGGTCATTGACCCCAAGGTCGCCGGGACCCCGGAAGGTAAACAAACCTTGGAGGGTCCAGGAACCGGTTTGAGGGGGTGTGGGTGGAGGGGAGGGGTGGGGGAGGGGGTGGGGGGAGTGGGAGGGAAGGGTGGGGTGGGGGACGAGGGGGGAAGGATGGAAGAGGATCTGCACGAGACCCTCCTCGACCCAGTCTCTCTATTGGACTGAGCGCCTTCTCTGTTATGGTCTCGTGCTATATAGCTTTGCTTTGTACTTGATGAGATCCGAGTGTTGCCGAAGGTTTCCGAATCTTTGTCGGTGAATGAATCGTCAGATTTGAACGGTCAACTAGTGTGTGTGTGTGACGTCATAGCAGATTACGGGATGTGGGGTAGGTCATGGTTGGAAGTGTTCTTAATGGGAAAACATGAATGGAGATGGATGGTGGTTGTTGAAACCTGACGTGGTAGGTTGGTTAGGTGTGAATGGGTCTGAGAGACAAACAAAATGGGATTGAAAGCGCTCAATGGTAAACCAACATCAATGGTATCTGGAGTAGTGAATGGGATTGAGAGAGGGGGAATGAACTGGTTGTTGAATGTGCTCAATGGTAAACAAACGTCAATGAATCTGGAGTAGTATTTCCTGTAAATGGTAGGGTGGGTGAGGATACAAAACGCATAGCATGTTGGGTCGGCCAGCTCGACATGAAATAAAAACAAGAAGGTGTACACCAGATCTGATTTATTAATCCATGAATTATATGTGGCATTAAAACCTAGCCACTTAACAAAAGGTTTATTGCCACGTTTTTGTACAATTTTTTCAACAAGATAATGCTTGGGATATTGCGTCCTTTGCAGTTCCTCCATGTAGAATCCTCCTTGGATTGGCTGCTTGTTGAGGTCATCAAGTAAATAAACAACTGGATTAGAAAGTTTTACCTTGCGAATACGAAATATTTCTGTGCTCCAGTTTGGTGTGTATCCTTTGGCGAAGATTGTTTTATATTTACTGATGCGCACATAATCACCAATACGTAATCGATGACGTCGCGGATCTGCCGTTTTGATTTTGTGATGAATGCGATCCAATTGCGCAATGTTCTTGGTTACAAGGCGTGGTTTCATTCTGATAGTTCTATGTTTAGTGTTGTTGTAACGTGTCACCAGGTCGCGTACAAGTTCAAGCCAGCGATAGGATCCTCTTGCTGTAAATTGTTCCCACATGCGCGTCTTGAGTGTGCGGTTGAAACGTTCTACAACACTTGCCTTTAGATTGCTAAAAGTGGAATAGTGATGGATGTCAAGTGATTTGAGATAAGCGGAAAAAGTCTTGTTGAAAAATTCTTTGCCTTGATCTGTTTGAAGCAAACGAGGTTGTCGTCTTGACCGCTGAATGATGGTCTTGAATGCAGCGGTGACAAGTTGTGCAGATTTATTCCGAACAGGTTCAACAAAGGCCATTTTGGAATAAACGTCGATGACGGTGAGCAGATAGTTGACCCCGTTGTTAGCTTTGGCATAGGGAATCATTTCAACCAGATCAGCTTGCCAAAGATCGTCAACGCCCCGTGTGATGACATGACGACGATGGTAGAGACGACGAGCTGGTCTATGCAACTCGCGAGCAATGGCAGCCTTAACAGGCGAGGGTGTATGAACACGTTGACTCATTAGACAATAATGCCAGCATGACGAAGCTCCTCTTCTATTTCTAAAACTTCCGCCTCGTGTCCGGTATGACCAGCCTGTTCTGATGCACGCAACAGTTGCAGACGTTTAACCAACTTATTTGGATTGTTCCAATAGGCGAAATCGATGAAAGGTTTCAAAGTATTAAATGTGATACCGGACGCTGAATTTGCACGGCGAACACTTGCATAGGTGGGAAACAATTTTGATATGATGGTTTTATATTTGAAGCTCTTATTAGCATTTACTGCTTCAGAATGTTTATAATTACGTCTAAAACCATTTGTAGCCATCAAGATGTTTTTATACTTTTCAAGATCTTCTTTATCATAGTCCTCGGTAGAAGGTGTACGTGAAAATAAAAGTTCTAAAAGACCTGGCGTCAATTTGTAACGAACTGTTTTAACAATCAAAACATTGTCACTTATCTTGATTGGTGAATCGCCAATTCGAAATCTATTGTTTTCATAGCGAACACCATAGGTAGTATCAGTTTTCTTAATAAAGAGATCTTCAAGGAAGGGAGTAACCAACGCACCATAATTTTGTAGTAAAATGGATTTTAACCGCACATATTGTTCGGGCGTATTTAATATTTCTTTAAGAGTAGGCTGCTTTTCTTTGGGTCTAGTGGGTGTTTCAGCAATTATTGATGTTTTCAAAAACTGGGGCAGCGGTGATTCTTTGGAGCTAGAAGACGGAAGCAATGGAGAAAAAACATCGTCAGGTTCTTCATCATTTTCTTCCTCCTCTTCAATTGTTTGTGTTTCTTTTGAGCGTGTAATAGGCTTTGATGTTCCTTTCAACACAGCTTCCAGAGGTGACTTCAAATGTTTTTCGACAAACAGTTCACTGTCGGCATGTGCACGTTTTAGATAGCGAAACTTTTGTCGAATGCTATTTCGCGCACGGATTATGTGCTTTTTTAATTGACTCCCTGTTGTCGCCATGACATCTGAACTAATGATGTTCAGAAAAGCGATGCAGCTACTTAAATACGAATGAAATGATCAAATCCCATGCGGTAGCGTCCATTGTTGATGTTGCTCTGCTTATCAATAACAAGACAACTGTGGTGATGAGCGTTCCAACACATGGCACACAACTGATGATGATGATAATTGTTGTTTTAAGGGGCCTAACATCGAGGTTATCGGCCCCTAATGAAATGGAATGACGTGAAATGAAAGGATGTAGATAAAAACAACTCACTGCCATGGATGAAGCGAAAATGGTGTTTATAAAACAGACAGTGAGCCCCAAAAATTATGCCTTATTTGAATAAAAAGAATAAAAGGCGGATGGTAAAAAAGGATAAAACAAATAAGGCATAGGGAACAATACAATACATAACACAATAAAAAACATAAAACAGATTTAACCACAATTAAAAGTCGTAACTACACCTTAAAACTTAAAAAAGTAACCACTCTCCCTCATAAACCGGATGACGAGGTCAGCTGACGGCTCGTCATCACGGAGAATAAGGGAGAGGGTATTAGGCAGTTGAAGAGTCCTGCGCAGATCGGCCAGATCCACACACTCCAAGAGAAGGTGTGCCACGGTTAGGTGGGCGCCGCAAGTACACACAGGAGGATCTTCTCTCTTTAGCAAGTGGGAGTGCGTAGCAATCCCATGGCCGATCCGGAGTCGACAGAGTACCACAGCTTCCTTCCGGAGAGATCGGAAGGAAGATTTCCACACCTTCGTTGTCTCCTTGATGCCTCTCAGTTTGTTGGGTGGAGGCGTGGCACGCCATGCCTCCTCCCAATGCGACAGGATCGTATGCCGCAACTGAGAGCGCACATCACTAGCAGGCACCTTATACGGTAGCGAGGGCAGTGCGACTGCCTCTCTCGCCGCCTGATCAGCAAGCTCGTTTCCCGCAATACCCATGTGGCTAGGAAGCCACACAAAGGTCACCCCGGTTCCAGCGTTACGCGAACTGACGAGCAGGTCGTGCACACGCTGGACCAACGGGTGCTTCGGGAAACACACATCGATCGCCTGCAGCGCACTCAGAGAGTCAGTACACAAAAGAAAGTGCTGGTGATCGTCTGATAACGTGTACCGCAGAGCCTCTAAGATGGCATAGAGCTCCGCAGTGTACACGCTACACGCCTCGGGAAGTGAAAAGAGAAACCGACGATCCTCAACCACAAATGCACAGCCTACTTTCTCGTTTACCCTCGAACCGTCCGTGAATACAAGCCCTGATCCCGGATACCGTGTCACCACGGACTGGAACAACCTCCGATGGACGGAGGAGTCCGTGTCCGACTTGGGGCCGGTGTGCAGATCCAGGATGATATCAGGGCGAGAGACCATCCACGGAGGGGCCTTGCTAGGTACTCGGACGATACAGGAGACAGAAGGAAATCGGAACTGACGGTATAAGTCATCCAAGCGAATCCCCGCCGGCCGAGTGGCTCGGGCGAGCACATCATACAGCCGGCGATTCGGATTGGAAAACAAACATGGATAGCTTGGATGAAGTGGCATCTGTCGAATAGTTGCAGCATAGGTCAGCAGTACTTGTTGGCGCCTCAGGTGTAAAGGAGGTACGCCAGCCTCGGCGAGCAAGCTGACGACTGGGCTTGTCCGAAAGGCACCCGTCGCCAGCCTCACACCGCCGTGGTGGACACTGTCCAGTTTAACAAGCACTGACTTACGGGCCGAACCATATGCTACACTGCCATAATCTAACCTAGATAAAATCAGTGACTTATAAAAGCGCAGGAGCACCACGCGGTCCGCCCCCCATGATGTGCCGCTAAGAAACCGCAACATGTTGAGTTTCTTAGCGCAGGCAGTTTTCAAACACCGCACGTGTGGTTCCCACGTCAATTTCTGATCGAAAAGGAGCCCAAGGAACCGGTACGCAGCAACAACAGGCAAAGCTACATTGCCCAGATAAAGCTCAGGATCTGGATGGAGGGTGCGCTTTCGGCAGAAATGGACAACCGAGGACTTAGCGGTTGAGAATCGAAAGCCATGCTCCAGTGTCCAGCGTTCCACTCTCCGAATAGCTTGTTGTAGCTGTCGTTCAGCGACCGCCATATTTTGCGCACTATAATGTAGAGCAAAGTCGTCTACATATAGCGACGGTACCACTGCTGGACCAGCAGCAGCGACTATACCGTTTATGGCAATCGCAAATAATGTTACGCTAAGCACCGATCCCTGTGGGACTCCGTTTTCCTGTATATGATATTGCGAATATGTCCCCCCTATTCGGACACGGAACAGGCGAAGGGACAGAAAATTCGCAATAAAAACCGGCAAGTTACCTCGGAATTTCCATTGATGCAGGGTAGAGAGGATGCCGTAACGCCAAGTGGTGTCATAGGCCTTCTCGAGGTCAAAGAAAACAGCGACTAGGTGCTGTCTCCGGAGAAAAGCGTCCTGTATGGCAGTCTCCAGGCGTACCAGATGGTCGTTGGTACACCGTGACGCCCCGAAACCACACTGGTATTCAGACAGGAGTCCCCGTTTCTCCAGGACCCACACCAGGCGCCGATTGACCATCCTCTCAAAGAGCTTGCACAAACCGTTTGTGAGACAAATAGGTCTGTAACTCCCTGACAATTTGGGATCCTTATCGGGCTTCAGGATAGGTATAATGATACCTTCCTGCCATTGCGCTGGAAACACACCTTCCAACCAGATACGATTAAACACCCTTAGCAAATAGCGAATGCTCTCATCGTTAAGGTGTTTAAGCATCTGGTTGTGAATATTATCCGGGCCAGGAGACGTGTCCCTGCAGAGCGCCAGCGCTCCGCGGAGTTCCCACTCCGTAAAGGGCACGTTGTACTCCTCCGAAGCGCGGGAAGCAAAACTAAGATGGAAACGTTCCGCTTCGCGCTTCAGGGCCACGAAGGCAGGGTCATAGTTATCGGAACCGGATATATCCGCAAAATACGAGGCGAGATGGTTTGCAACGCGATAAGGATCTGTAACCAGTTCATTAGCAATGGAAATTCCCGGTACAGTAGAAGATGTCTGAATTCCCGAAATGCGTCGCAGTTTAGTCCACACTTGAGAGGAGGGGGTATGTGCCGTAATAGAAGACACATACCGTTCCCAGGATTGTTTCTTACTCTGGCGAATAAGAATCCGTGCCTTGGCACGGAATTTCTTAAACGCCACCAAATTGGCCATGGTTGGACGCCGACGGTAGTGCTTATGAGCTCGACGACGGTCTCTTATTGCCGCTGCAATATCCTCTGTCCACCAAGGGACGAGTTTGCGACGAGGAGTCCCAGAAAAGGATGGAATGGACTCCTCGGCGGCAGCAAGAAGCACATCGGTGATGTGCTGTACCTCGTCATCGACGCTCCGGCAACCAAGATCAACGAATACAGCTCGTTCTTGAAACGAGGGCCAATTTGCCCGCTTAAGAACCCAACGACTGGGGAACTCAACGGGCGTCTGGTTCAGAAGGGTAAGAACGATCGGGAAATGGTCACTGTCACAGAGGTCATCGTGTACATACCAGCCAAATAAGGGGACCAGCGCACTGCTACACACACTCAAGTCAATGTGTGAGTACGTGCCGTGCGCTAAGCTAAAATGTGTAGCTTCCCCTGTATTTAATAGACATAAATCCTACCCTTGAATTAAGCCTTCCACGTCCCTTCCTCTGGGGCAGGAAGATGGTGATCCCCATTGGGGGTGATGAGAGTTGAAATCACCCACGAGTAGGAAAGGGACTGGAAGTTGATCAGCAAGATCTAAGACGTCATTAATATCAAGGGGTTGGTTCGGTGGAAGGTACACGTTACAAACAATATTCATAGCAGGCAAGGACACGCGAACTGCAATAGCTTCCAGAGGAGTGGCGAGTGGAAACTCCTCACTATAGCAGTCAGAGCGAACGAAGGTACAAACGCCCCCGGAAGCCCGGGCGGCGTCTTGTCGCTCTTTAGAGTATAGTCGGAAACCTCTCAGAACAGTCTCGTGATCAGGTCTGAGGTTTGTTTCCTGTAGGCAGACTATACTCGCCGCGTATTGGGCAATAAGCTGACGGAGCTCTGTCAAATGCCTGTCATAACTGTTACAATTCCACTGTAACAGTGCCATTGTGTGAACTTAGGGAATAAGTTGGAGCAGCAAGCTACTCCAACTTTGACTCTGGAGAATCTACAGTCACTACGTCGACTATAATCTCCATGTCCTCAGGCGAGTTCATGGAGTGAATCGACTCGGTAGATGATTTCCTGGACGCAGTTCGGCGGCGGGGGGATCTCCGTGGGGAGCGCGAAGATCTGGGGGCCGAAACGTCCCCAGGCGCAGAAGCATCCGCAGGTGTTGGCGCGGATGGCTTCCCCTTTTTTGGAGAAAGGGAATGCGTAGTGCGGGGTCCCTTCTTACCCGCCCCCGGCTCTTTAAGGTATATAGACGGGTCAGGAGCCGAAGTCCTGACCCTGGTCGACGATGCCGCCTCCGCCGGCTTCGGCGCGGCTTTCGCCGACCGTTTGGATGGGGAGGAAGACTTCGACTTCCTCCCGAGTGGGGAGGAAGTCTTCAACTTCCTCCCCTGCTGTGCGGGCGGAGCAGCCTTCGCTCGCACAGCCTTCGTGCTGGCCGAAGGTGGAGTTGAAGTCACCTTCGGGCTTTCCGTTATTATCATAGGTGCTGGTTTTGGAACAGGAAACTCAGTTGCAGGTTTCACAGCTGGAACAAAAGATGAGGTAGCCGGGACCAAATTTGGTATTATGGCTCTATAATCAATCGTTGGAGAAGGCGAAGTCGTGGTACGGTACTTCTTGCGGGCCTCCTGGTAGGTCAGACCATCCAGGGTTTTGATCTCCTGGATTTTCTTCTCACTCAGGAAGACAGGGCAGTTCCTGTCCCGAGGAGAATGAAATCCAGGGCAATTAGTGCACTGATAAGGTGTTGTGCACTCTTCCGCTTCGTGTGGTACCTTACCGCATGTTCCGCAGATTGCGGGGCTCGAGCATCGGGATAACATGTGCCCGAACTTCTGGCATTTATAACACCTCATTGGGGGAGGGATATAAGGCCGTACGTCACAACGGTAACTTGTAACCTTGACTTTCTCCGGGAGCACCGAAAGCTCAAAGGAAATAATGAAAGCACCAGTATCCACGATTTGACCATTGACCTTGCGCGTAATGCGCCGGACATCAGTCACGTGACGGTGCCGCATATCCTCCTTGAGCTCCTCGTCAGTGTTCAGAATCAGGTCCCGGTGGAAAATAACTCCTCGGACCAGATTCAGGGACGTGTGCTTTTCCACTTTGACGGGAATGTCGCCAAAGTGGTCACATTGCAAAAGTTGTTCAACTTGCTCTCCAGTCCTAGTCTTGAGCAACAAGCTACCGTTCCTCATCTTTTGTACTTTCTCAAGCTCACCATAGACACCTTCTATGTGGCGAGAAAACAAAATACTCTTTACCAGCTTGAAATCACCCCCATCTGTTCTGGTAGCTACCAGAAACTTGGGGGGGTTAGTACCCAGATTTTCACGCACAGATTGTTCCCAGGGGGTTGATCCCCGTAGGGAATCAAATGTTAAAGACTTGGGTGTAGGACCACCCTGTTTGGGTGTACGTCCACCCTGGTTGGGGATTTTTCTTTTAGAACCCATGGCCAGATCATCCTCCCCGAATGTCACCGACATCCGATCACGGGCCGTCACAGTAGGCGCTACCCAGCCAGGGCAAGGCCCGCCTAGCTTGGAAGGCATTGCCCGGGGGTCCGATGTTTTACAATGCCGTATCGGCATGTACCCCTTGGCATATACTGGATTTTACAGCTCAGACATTCGGCTGTGCGGGGACCTGCGTAGTCAGGCGGATACCACTGAACGGGTACATGGCACACCCACCTGTCGGCGCGGCCAAGACCGGAACAGGCTTTTGAGCGTAGTCGCTAGCGTAAGTGGCCCATCCCCTAACAGCACGCACATATAGAAATTTTGGTTGCCAGACCCTGAAAGCAGTGACGGAAAGAAGTGCGATATAACCTAATGAGAGTTATACCGCACGGGTGTATGTCTTTTAGAGCTGACTGTCAAACCCTCGAAAGGGGACCGTTCCGAGAAGCCCTTTTAGTCGCCTTTTACGACTGGTAGGGAGTACCGTGGATGTATTCGCTTCCTCCCACCCACTGGGGGTCCAATTCACAAAACAACGCGGAGTCCTTAAAGTATAGCCAAGGTCGCCCCTTTTAGTCGCCTCTTACGACAGGCAGGGGATACCGTGGGTGTATTCTAAACCCCCCACCCACAGGGGGGGCACACAACTGTGTAAAGGCTTGAAAGGTCATGTCTGGGTTCACGTGATCATCGTAGACGTGATGCATGTTGCGCTCATCCTGACGGAAGAGAACAATCACGTTGGCATTGTCACGAATCAACTGTTTTGGTATTCGCGAATAGGTTTGAGCGAGATAAAAACAATCAATATATTTATGACGTCCCATGCTAAAGTAAGCCTGAATAATGCCCTGTCGTTCTGTGGCCACATCATCAAAAATCATAAGCGAATGGGGGCGAACATTGTCTGGAGAAATGACATCTTCGTGTGCTGCGAATGTGAAGTAGCCCATGTTGCGCAGACCTGACATGACCTATTCCAAGAACACATACAGCGGTTGATACAGCGATTTGGCAAAAATATAGATATTTTGAAAGCGCACTCCGTTTAAGGAGGTGATGAGGGTAAGCAGAAGATTGGTTTTTCCACATCCTGACGGGCCGGCGATGAGACAGCGAATGGAGGATGGGAAGAGTGATCCATGACGTTGTTCGGACGATGTTGAGAAGAGGTTTGAAACCAAGTCTCCCACCGGAAGTGAATGTTGTTGCTTAATAATCTGCATATCAACTAAATGTGAAAGGGGAAGAGCTGGTCTCTATATACATGAGGCAAGCGGGTGTTTCAGTTCCAGTGTAACCATGGACGCCTTTGGAAGAACTCTTAAAACAAATGAACGATTTGCTTTGACAAACGATCCAAAACATGATACAGATCCGGCTACTAAACGATATGTCGATGCTAATGTATTGCCACGCACAACAGATGGCAATTACGACTTTAATGGAAAGCGATTGACCAATATAACAGAACCCGTATTACCCTCGGACGCATGTTCAAAAAAGTATGTAGATTATTACCGATTACGACGTATCAAAGGAGATTATGAGGCTCAGAATAAACGTATTACGGGCGTTGCAGATCCTGTGAACGATCAAGATGTGTGCACCAAAGCCTATGTGTTAACCAATGCTGTGGTGTTAACAGAAGCAAAGGTTGATGATGATGATGATAATTGTTGTTTTAAGGGGCCTAACATCTAGGTTATCGGCCCCTGATGGCTTGGGTGATCGTGAAGATGAAAATCGAACTTAAAACTAAAACTAACTACTATCCTACATACTAGAAGAAGAAAATGAAAACTAAAGGAGAATAAGGCAAATAAAGGACAGGAGGAAAAGAAATGCCCTCAACCCTCGAAGAAGGTGGATTGAGGGACTTGGAAGGAAGGAGAGCCATGAAAGGCAGATAGGACAGTGAAAGAGGAGAGGGTCCGCCCCAAAGGTAAGGGACAAAAGGGGAAAACGGACCCAGCTCAGGAATCCCTCGGGGTCGCCATCTCCCGAACTCACCAGCCGTGAGCCCCTGAGGGTGTAGCATTATCTAGGGTGCACCGAAAGTGGTGGGGCTACATACACCCTGCCTCCTTAAGGGCCTAGAGCACAAGGCAGGAGGTAAAAGGAAGAGAAAAAGAAGGCTGACCCCTCGCAGAAGGAGGGTATCAGAAAAGATAAGACAAGGGCCAATTAAGGCGGGAAAGGAAGAAACTCCCTAGGCCTCGGATACCCTAATACCGTCGGGGTCGGAAGCAGAAGCAAAGGACTATGACGTACACCAACGTCGAATCACTCAGCTGGCTCTTCCAACAAACAACACGGACGCTGCTCGAAAGGACTATGTAGATAACAAGGTGAAACAGGTGCTCAGTATTGTGCCCACCCTAACTGTAAAGGGCTATACAGCAAATAATGCACGCTTTGTGCTTGTGGCCGATCCTGAAGATGATCAAGATGTTTGTACAAAACGGTTTTTAAACTCTGAAATGGAAAAGGTGTGGGAAATTAAGGAGAACGCTCTACAGATGAAGCGAAGACGAATAGCCGAAGTTGCTGATCCTGTGCAACCTCACGACGTGACGACCAAACGATTTTTGGAACAACGGTTATCGCTTTTTATTAAATCAATACCCTCTATATTTCTGCTTCACATTGTAAACCAACAACCGGTAAAAGATCCCAATAACCTCGCCTACATACTACGTTCGGGGTATGACAATTACCGTTTAATGTATGATGGTGCCATTCGTGTAATTGAGTATGCACCAGATTTGAAACATTTAGAGGTACGATTAAACGGTAGTGTTCAACCACTTATTGATCAACCGGTGAAAGCCGGAGACAAATTATTCTTTTATTTGAAACTCTCGTCTGAAGAAAAAGAGGCGGGGAAAACGATGAACGATTTTCCTCTGTATATAGAACTTGAATATACAGCCACCATTGAATAAATAATTATAGGTTCCCTTCCTGAGGAGTGTTAGTTGTGTTCTATACTTTGCGGTGTGAGGTTGTCTTGTTCTTTGGTCGCGATGGTGAAACAGAGATATGTGGTGAAGAAGAGGAAGAAGTTGTCAAGAAAGGGAGGCTTTAAAGCTATTCATCATGCGGCACATCAAGCTTCCCGCGGAGAAACAAATAGTGAGTTGGCTATTAAGAAAGCACTCCGAGCAGCACGATTGCATGCGAATCCCAAAAGTAAACTACGTTTTAGAAAACGTGCCCGAGTTATTCCTGTGCCGAAACGTGGTGGATTTTTACCTGCACTGTTTGCTGGACTAGCAGCCCTGGGTTCACTTCTTGGAGGAGCAAGTGCGGTAGCACGAACGGTGAAAGCTGTTGAGGAGGCGAAGCAACAGTTGAAGGAAAGTGAAAGGCATAATAAAACTATGGAGGCCATAGCACTGCGCGGCAAAGGTGTGAACATGAAGCTAGCACCCTACAAGAAAGGACTCGGCATTTACATGTCGCCAAAAAACGGTTAATCGATGCACTGCCACGACGAGCCATGACGCATGAGGAAGTTTTAAGATATGCAAAACAGCTAAAGATCTCCCACTTTCGAGGTGTGTTTATGCGCAACCAACTACCGTCTCGACCACGGAGCCATGAAAGTGCAGTTGTTAATTTGGATGACAGTCATGGACCGGGAACGCATTATGTGGCCTACATAAAGCATGGGCGAACCGTGTGGTACTTTGACAGTTTTGGAAACCTTCCTCCTCCGACAGAGCTTGTTCGCTATTTTGGAAGCAGTGCAACAATACACTATAATGTGAAACGAGTGCAAAATTTTAACACGCAACAGTGCGGTCGTCTATGTTTGACTTTTCTATATAAGACCGAGCATGGCGGGTGACGTGGTCATTATGACAACAGAAAGTAGAACGTTTACAGTGCACGGACAAGGTGCGGAAGTAACTGTTGACTTTTATCCTCCTATTGAATTGGGACGACGACCCTACGTGCTGGGACTTGTTTCGTTTGAAGGCTATAATAGAATCTGCAACATAATTGAAGACGTCAATGATAAGTTCTACTACGATGACTATGTGTTAACTCTACCGTCTGGCAGCTACACCGTAGATGATATTCACGATTACATCTACACAACTCTCACCAAAGAATTTAGTCTAAAAGCATTTCTGGACGGGACACGCAAGTTTGAACTCATAGCCAACAACGTGACACATCGCTGCAGTATTCTTTCTTCTTTTAGGATCGATTTTAAATCTCAACCAGATTCGATTGGGTCATTGTTAGGCTATTCACCACAAGTGTTAGTACCAAACGTGATACACAAGTCTGACCAACCGGTGAAAATAATTGAAGATCATCACATATCTGTCACGTGTAATATTATTACAGACGTCTACACCAATCAAGATCCCTCGCATTCGCTTTATGATTTTATTGTTACTTCACCTGGTGGTTACATCATCCGCGAAAACCCGTCGGTGGTGCTCTATCATCCTGTGAGTGTGACCAACATCAGGAATATTACCTTAAGACTGGTGAATAGAAACCAACGTCTCATTCGGTTAGACCCTCATACACCTGTGACCTACAAACTGTATCTGAAGCCAGCATGAAACAAGTGTATAAAGCGGCAACGCTGTCAAGAACAGGCGTTAGTTGTGCTCAACACGTGTACAGGTTAACACGTGTCAACAAGCAGATCCTACAACAACTTGGTTACACCTTACGTCATGAATTCGATTCTAGACGTGACAAACCCTGTCGAAGTACAGGAGGGTATTGTAAGAATTGAACACCATTCCTACCAACCGTATACTCAGGGACTAAATAATAATGATGAGATTCGCATTACTATTAACCAACAAGATATCTACACGCTTCCACATGAAAGTTACATCCAGATTGAAGGCCAACTCACCAAATTGGATGGTACCATTCCAACAACGTCAAAGTTGGCCAACAATGCTTTGGCCTTTTTGTTTTCTGAGGTTCGCTACGTGATCAACGGTATTGAAGTGGATACTACTCGAAATGTTGGCATAACAAGTGTCATGAAACTTTATCCCTCGTATGGAAGCGAAGAGAGTAAAGCTTTTTGTATGGCTGGTTGGTGTCCCAACTCAACCAACGACTGGATGATTAACGATGATGGTACATTTACTGGACATTTACCTCTAAAATTAATACTAGGCTTTGCAGAGGATCATAAGCGCATTGTTGTGAACGCAAGACAGGATCTGATTCTTGTACGAGACAGGAGTGATTATAATGCGCTAAAGGGAGCTGATACAGCGCCAATAGATACAAAAATTCTACTGCAACGAATTCTATGGAAAGTACCGCACGTTACTCTATCAGATCAGAAAAAATTGAGTCTGCTCAAGATTGTGGAGAAGGATACAGCTTTACCCATTCAATTTAGAAGCTGGGAGCTGCATGAATACCCGGTATTACCACTCTGCGATACACATACTTGGTCTATAAAAACCTCACGGTATACAGAGCGGCCCCTCTATGTCCTGGTTGGATTTCAAACAGATCGCAAATATCAACAGAATAAAGATGCATCAAAATTTGACCACATCCAATTACGAAATATACGACTCTTTTTGAACGGTGTTACCTTTCCCTATGAGGGAATGGATTTAAACTTTAACAAGAACAAATATGGTAAGCTTTATGACATGTTTGTAAACTTTCAGTCATCCTATTATCAGAAAGAGGCATGTCCGCTATTATCACCACAAGACTTCAAGTCCAAGGCGCCTCTGGTGGTGATGGCCTGTTCGTATTTGGAGGAGTCGATGAAGGAAACAACTATTGATATCAGACTAGAATTTGAAACATCTACAGTTATTCCAGAAAAAACAACAGCCTATTGCCTTATTGTTCACGAGGCGCAAGTGTTTTATCAACCGCTGTCCAATATGGTGACCAGAGTATAAATAGCATGTCTTCCTCCATTGCCCTTCACAGTCATGGAAAGCTACGATGAAGTCACAACCCCCTCTGCGAGGTGGGTCTGCAAATGTGAAAGTGATTCACCAGGCTCAGATGAAGATTCAAGGTTTACCATTTATCGCGCCCTAGTGAGTGAAGCTATAACTGCCTATCACAAGAATCATACTGTGCTTAGAATGCCGCCGCATCTGGTTCACTATTTACCGGATGGATTCATGTCTACGTTTGGTATTCATGACAGGGGGTACAACAACAAGCCCATCGCTAATCAAACAAATAATGTGGACGATGGTGTTGCCAAAGCTTCATCTTGTCATGTTGGAGAGCGGGTAGATTGCATGGACTGCAAATGCGATCGTTGCTCAACAAGTCGAGACGCTGATGCAGCATTTGAGATTTATCGCACCCTGGTGAGTTTAGCAATACGCGCCTACCATAAAGCGCAATTTCTTCGTGAAATGCCGCAGCATCTGATTGCCTATTTACCAGCTGGATTTCTGACCGCGTACGGTGCACACGACATTGACCTTAATTGGGATAAGCTACCATTACACCTCCGTATGTCGGCGGATGTTGCAGCCTGCCGTCCTTGTCGTAGACACTTTATGCATCGAGGAGATTCTCACTGTGATTGGGATGGTCCAAATCCTATGATAAAAAATTGTAAGCGATGTACTGATAACTTTATGAATAAAATTGTGTAATTGATTTTTGTGTGTATATTATTTTCTCGCTCCTATCCAATCAGTTAGTTGTTAAGAAGCAGCGGTAGTGGAAGGTCTGATATCCGTCGCCATGCCGAAAACATTGATTGTCGACGTGCAGGGTTTCAAGGTGAACGGAAACAAGTTTGTATTTAAAGAAGTTGGAATTATTGACTGCACAACCATGTGGGCACCAAGAGTAACCAGTTTTATCTTTGAACCACCGTTTCCATTGCATTTGCAGTCAGACGAGGACAGAAGACAAACAGAGTGGTTGCAACGCAATTTGAGACTAGTCTGGAAAGAAGGTGACATTCCTTACCATCATCTATCACTTGTTCTGAAAGCTCACTTGTTTGGCGCTGACCTTGTCTTTGTAAAGGGAAGCGAAAAAAAGGAATGGTTGCGTCAGTATGTTAATTCAACTTGTCAACTTGTTGACCTTCATGATCTGGGATGTCCTGCACTGTACAACCTGTCCGTGCCTGATGAACCTCTACAAAATAAAACACTTCAAAATGTTTGGAAGCTTTTTGATTGGCTAGCTCGCAAAGCATGTCAAAACTTGCATGTTGAGTGTAAAGCGCTGTAACGTCGGCTACAGTGTGAGACATACCAGCGATCAGTGCGGATGTGTAGAATTATGGCTGCAATTGAAGGTTTGGACGCCAACCCCACAGAGCGAGCTATTGTCAAGTTTTTCGCCTGCAAAAAGAAGCTAGACAGTTTCACAGACGAGGAATTGAACGCTTTGCCCAAGGCGTTCCTTTTTTATGTTGCTTCAAACGCGGTGAAAAATATTTGGCACAGTGTACCTAGTGAGTGGACCAGAGATCCTGGTCTGCGCGAACTACAACCATGCACTGACTTTAGTCATCACCAGCAAGTGTCTATCACTAAAATGCCCTCCATTAAACAGTGTGGAACGTGTCAGCTCATCAAATTGTACCACGGGCATACAAATATACCGTCCTGTAAAGACTTTGCTTCGTCATTTCATGGGTGCGATGAAGAAGAGGAAGAAGAGACAGCAGCGGCAGTATCGCCAGCACCAAAAAGTAAGACAACGCTTGAAAAAGATATGCCAGACCTTTGCTGGTCATGGTCTAGTTAACAAGGCCATTGATCTACTTCCCATTGAACTGCATATTCCTGGCTATCAATTTTGTGGACCTGGAACTAAACTAAGCCAACGTCTAGCACAAGGGAACTCTGGAATCAACATATTGGATGCAGCGTGTAGAGATCATGACATTGCTTACAACAACAAGAATATAGAAGTACGTCGAGTTGCAGACCGCATTCTTCTAAGAAAGGCCATGCAGCGTGTGATGTCATCTACTGCTTCTATTGGTGAGAAGATTGCAGCCTTGATTGTAGCAGGAGCGATGAAGTCAAAGCTATTGATTGGTGGTGGATTAGTGAGGAAAAGGACAAAGTAATAAACATGAATCAAATATTGTGAAGTATTTATTTGAGAGTCAGTCCACCAGTTCATAGTATACACAAAATATGGTTTAGTTTTCTTCTTGTAAAAAACATACAATTTTAATAAAAAGAATTGAAAATGAAAGTGTGTTCTTTTTTTACTAGGTGTGGAAATGTCCATAAGGCAAGCTATTTACACCATCCCACAGACGTTTATTGTCATATGTTGTCAGCGATGTTTTATTTTGATTTACTGTAAAAATATTATGGTTCTTTGAAAGAATGCGTGTTTGCTGGTATAAGCGAGAGGTGTTTGCGTAGAGTACACATCGATATTCCTCAACATTGAGGAATTGTGTGACGCTACGAAGAACACCCTTCGCTTTGCATTGACCTTTATTCTTTTGTGTTAAAAATGCGTACATTTTCGGCGCCAAAGCCACAAATTCTGTCATAACATCACCGGCGCACTCATCCTTAAATAGACCTATTTTTTTTTATTCATGGGAATTATGCCAAACATATTGTTAACCTCATAGTTTGAGGTATCAAAGTAATTTGGATGTTCTCTCATCACTGAGTAAACATCTATCTTATTGGTTTGATAAATAAGACTGTCTGTATCCATATACAGTAATTTTACATCTCCAAACTTTTGTTTGGCAAACTCATAATGAAATTGATACATTACAAATTTTGAAAAGTCAAGTATTACCATTCCCAAGTAAATTGGTTTGTTATACATGATTTCTGTCTTTGACAATTCAATGGTTACTAAATCAGTTTCAATAACTCGTACAGAATGGAAATTAGGCATAGCTATATATTTTCGTGCGCCATATCGACCGTCCCAGTGGTTTACCAAATGAATAGTTCTATGCTTTCGAATATTTTCCATTGATTTACCGTAGCACGCATTGTTCATTAATTTATAAAAATTTGATTCAAATGTGGTCTTGGCGTGTTGCCGATGATGAGTATTCAATTGCATGTACGGTTGTAACCATGGTTTTTGGTCAAAGCAAATAATGCGGTGAATGGATTGCAGTTTCAAACCATGTTTCAAACATTGCATTAAATTTTCAATGTGTATGACGTACCGATTTTTTGAATTTAACGTTGCCAGCAACTTTTTATTGTTGGAACGTGAACTGGGAGGTTGTAATTTTTCAACACAAAATGGTAGATCAGAATGATCATTGTGTATCTCACAGGGATATAATAAGTCGACATCTAGAACGTAGCCACGCGTGTCATTGCTCAACACATCTTTTAAATTAAAATTTGAAACTTCATCTGAAGTCAGCCATCGAAAATTTTGATATGGAAGAGGTGATGATGATGATGATAATTGTTGTTTTAAGGGGCCTAACATCGAGGTTATCGGCCCCTAATGAAATGGAATGACGTGAAATGAAAGGATGTAGATAAAAACAACTCACTGCCATGGATGAAGCGAAAATGGTGTTTATAAAACAGACAGTGAGCCCCAAAAATTATGCCTTATTTGAATAAAAAGAATAAAAGGCGGATGGTAAAAAAAAGGAGAAAACAAATAAGGCATAGGGAACAATACAATACATAACACAATAAAAAACATAAAACAGATTTAACCACAATTAAAAGTCGTAACTACACCTTAAAACTTAAAAAAGTAACCACTCTCCCTCATGAATCGGATGACGAGGTCAGCTGGCGGCTCGTCATCACGGAGAATAAGGGAGAGGGTATTAGGCAATTTAAGAGTCCTGCGCAGATCGGCCAGATCCACACACTCCAAGAGAAGGTGTGCCACGGTTAGGTGGGCGCCGCAAGTACACACAGGAGGATCTTCTCTCTTTAGCAAGTGGGAGTGCGTAGCAATCCCATGGCCGATCCGGAGTCGACAGAGTACCACAGCTTCCTTCCGGAGAGATCGGAAGGAAGATTTCCACACCTTCGTTGTCTCCTTGATGCCTCTCAGTTTGTTGGGTGGAGGCGTGGCACGCCATGCCTCCTCCCAATGCGACAGGATCGTATGCCGCAACTGAGAGCGCACATCACTAGCAGGCACCTTATACGGTAGCGAGGGCAGTGCGACTGCCTCTCTCGCCGCCTGATCAGCAAGCTCGTTTCCCGCAATACCCATGTGGCTAGGAAGCCACACAAAGGTCACCCTGGTTCCAGCGTTACGCGAACTGACGAGCAGGTCGTGCACACGCTGGACCAACGGGTGCTTCGGGAAACACACATCGATCGCCTGCAGCGCACTCAGAGAGTCAGTACACAAAAGAAAGTGCTGGTGATCGTCTGATAACGTGTACCGCAGAGCCTCTAAGATGGCATAGAGCTCCGCTGTGTACACGCTACACGCCTCGGGAAGTGAAAAGAGAAACCGACGATCCTCAACCACAAATGCACAGCCTACGGTCTCGTTTACCCTCGAACCGTCCGTGAATACAAGCCCTGATCCCGGATACCGTGTCACCACGGACTGGAACAACCTCCGATGGACGGAGGAGTCCGTGTCCGACTTGGGGCCGGTGTGCAGATCCAGGATGATATCAGGGCGAGAGACCATCCACGGAGGGGCCTTGCTAGGTACTCGGACGATACAGGAGACAGAAGGAAATCGGAACTGACGGTATAAGTCATCCAAGCGAATCCCCGCCGGCCGAGTGGCTCGGGCGAGCACATCATACAGCCGGCGATTCGGATTGGAAAACAAACATGGATAGCTTGGATGAAGTGGCATCTGTCGAATAGTTGCAGCATAGGTCAGCAGTACTTGTTGGCGCCTCAGGTGTAAAGGAGGTACGCCAGCCTCGGCGAGCAAGCTGACGACTGGGCTTGTCCGAAAGGCACCCGTCGCCAGCCTCACACCGCCGTGGTGGACACTGTCCAGTTTAACAAGCACTGACTTACGGGCCGAACCATATGCTACACTGCCATAATCTAACCTAGATAAAATCAGTGACTTATAAAAGCGCAGGAGCACCACGCGGTCCGCCCCCCATGATGTGCCGCTAAGAAACCGCAACATGTTGAGTTTCTTAGCGCAGGCAGTTTTCAAACACCGCACGTGTGGTTCCCACGTCAATTTCTGATCGAAAAGGAGCCCAAGGAACCGGTACGCAGCAACAACAGGCAAAGCTACATTGCCCAGATAAAGCTCAGGATCTGGATGGAGGGTGCGCTTTCGGCAGAAATGGACAACCGAGGACTTAGCGGTTGAGAATCGAAAGCCATGCTCCAGTGTCCAGCGTTCCACTCTCCGAATAGCTTGTTGTAGCTGTCGTTCAGCGACCGCCATATTTTGCGCACTATAATGTAGAGCAAAGTCGTCTACATATAGCGACGGTACCACTGCTGGACCAGCAGCAGCGACTATACCGTTTATGGCAATCGCAAATAATGTTACGCTAAGCACCGATCCCTGTGGGACTCCGTTTTCCTGTATATGATATTGCGAATATGTCCCCCCTATTCGGACACGGAACAGGCGAAGGGACAGAAAATTCGCAATAAAAACCGGCAAGTTACCTCGGAATTTCCATTGATGCAGGGTAGAGAGGATGCCGTAACGCCAAGTGGTGTCATAGGCCTTCTCGAGGTCAAAGAAAACAGCGACTAGGTGCTGTCTCCGGAGAAAAGCGTCCTGTATGGCAGTCTCCAGGCGTACCAGATGGTCGTTGGTACACCGTGACGCCCTGAAACCACACTGGTATTCAGACAGGAGTCCCCGTTTCTCCAGGACCCACACCAGGCGCCGATTGACCATCCTCTCAAAGAGCTGGCACAAACCGTTTGTGAGACAAATAGGTCTGTAACTCCCTGACAATTTGGGATCCTTATCGGGCTTCAGGATAGGTATAATGATACCTTCCTGCCATTGCGCTGGAACACACCTTCCAACCAGATACGATTAAACACCCTGAGCAAATAGCGAATGCTCTCATCGTTAAGGTGTTTAAGCATTTGGTTGTGAATATTATCCGGGCCAGGAGACGTGTCCCTGCAGAGCGCCAGCGCTCCGCGGAGTTCCCACTCCGTAAAGGGCACGTTGTACTCCTCCGAAGCGCGGGAAGCAAAACTAAGCTGGAAACGTTCCGCTTCGCGCTTCAGGGCCACGAAGGCAGGGTCATAGTTACCGGAACCGGATATATCCGCAAAATACGAGGCGAGATGGTTTGCAACGCGATAAGGATCTGTAACCAGTTCATTAGCAATGGAAATTCCCGGTACAGTAGAAGATGTCTGAATTCCCGAAATGCGTCGCAGTTTAGTCCACACTTGAGAGGAGGGGGTATGTGCCGTAATAGAAGACACATACCGTTCCCAGGATTGTTTCTTACTCTGGCGAATAAGAATCCGTGCCTTGGCACGGAATTTCTTAAACGCCACCAAATTGGCCATGGTTGGACGCCGACGGTAGTGCTTATGAGCTCGACGACGGTCTCTTATTGCCGCTGCAATATCCTCTGTCCACCAAGGGACGAGTTTGCGACGAGGAGTCCCAGAAAAGGATGGAATGGACTCCTCGGCGGCAGCAAGAAGCACATCGGTGATGTGCTGTACCTCGTCATCGACGCTCCGGCAACCAAGATCAACGAATACAGCTCGTTCTTGAAACGAGGGCCAATTTGCCCGCTTAAGAACCCAACGACTGGGGAACTCAACGGGCGTCTGGTTCAGAAGGGTAAGAACGATCGGGAAATGTTCACTGTCACAGAGGTCATCGTGTACATACCAGCCAAATAAGGGGACCAGCGCACGGCTACACACACTCAAGTCAATGTGTGAGTACGTGCCGTGCGCTAAGCTAAAATGTGTAGCTTCCCCTGTATTTAATAGAGATAAATCCAACCCTTGAATTAAGCCTTCCACGTCCCTTCCTCTGGGGCAGGAAGATGGTGATCCCCAGTGGGGGTGATGAGAGTTGAAATCACCCACGAGTAGGAAAGGGACTGGAAGTTGATCAACAAGATCTAAGACGTCATGAATATCAAGGGGTTGGTTCGGTGGAAGGTACACGTTACAAACAACTGTCATAGCAGGCAAGGACACGCGAACTGCAATAGCTTCCAGAGGAGTGGCGAGTGGAAACTCCTCACTATAGCAGTCAGAGCGAACGAAGGTACAAACGCCCCCGGAAGCCCGGTCGGCGTCTTGTCGCTCCTTAGAGTATAGTCGGAAACCTCTCAGAACAGTCTCGTGATCAGGTCTGAGGTGTGGTTCCTGTAGGCAGACTATACTCGCCGCGTATTGGGCAATAAGCTGACGGAGCTCTGTCAAATGCCTGTCATAACTGTTGCAATTCCACTGTAACAGTGCCATTGTGTGAACTTAGGGAATGAGTTGGAGCAGCAAGCTACTCCAACTTTGACTCCGGAGAATCTACAGTCACTACGTCGACTATAATCTCCATGTCCTCAGGCGAGTTCATGGAGTGAATCGACTCGGTAGATGATTTCCTGGACGCAGTTCGGCGGCGGGGGGATCTCCGTGGGGAGCGCGAAGATCTGGGGGCCGAAACGTCCCCAGGCGCAGAAGCATCCGCAGGTGTTGGCGCGGATGGCTTCCCCTTTTTTGGAGAAAGGGAATGCGTAGTGCGGGGTCCCTTCTTACCCGCCCCCGGCTCTTTAAGGTATATAGACGGGTCAGGAGCCGAAGTCCTGACCCTGGTCGACGATGCCGCCTCCGCCGGCTTCGGCGCGGCTTTCGCCGACCGTTTGGATGGGGAGGAAGACTTCGACTTCCTCCCGAGTGGGGAGGAAGTCTTCAACTTCCTCCCCTGCTGTGCGGGCGGAGCAGCCTTCGCTCGCACAGCCTTCGTGCTGGCCGAAGGTGGAGTTGAAGTCACCTTCGGGCTTTCCGTTATAATGTTAGGAGCTGGTTTTGGAACAGGAAACTCAGTTGCAGGTTTCACAGCTGGAACAAAAGATGAGGTAGCCGGGACCAAATTTGGTATTATGGCTCTATAATCAATCGTTGGAGAAGGCGAAGTCGTGGTACGGTACTTCTTGCGGGCCTCCTGGTAGGTCAGACCATCCAGGGTTTTGATCTCCTGGATTTTCTTCTCACTCAGGAAGACAGGGCAATTCCTGTCCCGAGGAGAATGAAATCCAGGGCAATTAGTGCACTGATAAGGTGTTGTGCACTCTTCCGCTTCGTGTGGTACCTTACCGCATGTTCCGCAGATTGCGGGGCTCGAGCATCGGGATAACATGTGCCCGAACTTCTGGCATTTATAACACCTCATTGGGGGAGGGATATAAGGCCGTACGTCACAACGGTAACTTGTAACCTTGACTTTCTCCGGGAGCACCGAAAGCTCAAAGGAAATAATGAAAGCACCAGTATCCACGATTTGACCATTGACCTTGCGCGTAATGCGCCGGACATCAGTCACGTGACGGTGCCGCATATCCTCCTTGAGCTCCTCGTCAGTGTTCAGAATCAGGTCCCGGTGGAAAATAACTCCTCGGACCAGATTCAGGGATGTGTGCTTTTCCACTTTGACGGGAATGTCGCCAAAGTGGTCACATTGCAAAAGTCGTTCAACTTGCTCACCAGTCCTAGTCTTGAGCAACAAGCTACCGTTCCTCATCTTTTGTACCTTCTCAAGCTCACCATAGACACCTTCTATGTGGCGAGAAAACAAAATACTCTTGACCAGCTTGAAATCACCCCCATCTGTTCTGGTAGCTACCAGAAACTTGGGGGTGTTAGCACCCAGATTTTCACGCACAGATTGTTCCCAGGGGGTTGATCCCCGTAGGGAATCAAAAGTTAAAGACTTGGGTGTAGGACCACCCTGTTTGGGTGTACGACCACCCTGGTTGGGGAGTTTTCTTTTAGAACCCATGGCCAGATCATCCTCCCCGAATGCCACCGACATCCGATCACGGGCCGTCACAGTAGGCGCTACCCAGCCAGGGCAAGGCCCGCCTAGCTTGGAAGGCATTGCCCGGGGGTCCGATGTTTAACAATGCCGTATCGGCATGTACCCCTTGGCATATACTGGATTTTACAGCTCAGACATTCGGCTGTGCGGGGACCTGCGTAGTCAGGCGGATACTACTGAACGGGTACATGGCACACCCACCTGTCGGCGCGGCCAAGACCGGAACAGGCTTTCGAGCGTAGTCGCTAGCGTAAGTGGCCCATCCCCTAACAGCACGCACATATAGAAATTTTGGTTGCCAGACCCTGAAAGCAGTGACGGAAAGAAGTGCGATATAACCTAATGAGAGTTATACCGCACGGGTGTATGTCTTTTAGAGCTGACTGTCAAACCCTCGAAAGGGGACCGTTCCGAGAAGCCCTTTTAGTCGCCTTTTACGACTGGCAGGGAGTACCGTGGATGTATTCGCTTCCTCCCACCCACTGGGGGTCCAATTCACAAAAACAACGCGGAGTCCTTAAAGTATAGCCAAGGTCGCCCCTTTTAGTCGCCTCTTACGACAGGCAGGGGATACCGTGGGTGTATTCTAAACCCCCCACCCACAGGGGGAATATGGAAGAGGTTTTTCCATAGCATATCCGTATAAATTGTTACAATCTAGGTAGGTGAGGTATGTTGTAGGTTGGTTTGGTTTGTATGTATCCATATATGGATTATTTGCTTTGGCGTGCTTTTGCACAAGCGAAACAAGACCACCACGTATTCCGCGTTCAAAAAAGAGTAACATGTCGATGTCTGTTAATAGTTCCAGTTCTATGTCAGTCACCTTCAACATACAGTCCCAACTATATCCGGCAAGGGTGTAGTAATGGGCTGGATCTAGATTGTAGATTTCAAGACACAGTTTGCGAAAGTGTTCAAACACGTCTGTCAAAAGTAGTGTATCAATTTTGAGGTATAAATCAGCATACTCGCCCAAAGTTGATATCTTGAACACGTTCCATACTTTTTGAGCGTGTAAATAGTCTTCTTCAGAAATATGACTTTTTGTTAAGTCATTGTAAAATTTGTCCTTTGAAGGGAGTTCAGTTTCCTGTAAACATGCCCAATTGTTTACATAATTATAGGGAAACACCCCTTTTCGAATGCATAATTCAAATTGTTTGGCATCAGTAAAGTGTTGACGTACAAAATGCAAATTGTTTGGGTGAAGCCCTTGAACAAGCGCATCCAATGATGATGCGAGGAATCTATATGAATCTAAAAATCGTATACTGATTCCATTTCGCCATTTCGAAAACGAAATAAAATTTTCATGATTTTGTGGAATTAAATTTAACTTTTGGTTTTCAAGGTTAGCAAATTCCTTAATAATTAAATGGCTGTCATACCGAGACATGTGTAAGAAACAAGAAATATAGCGTGCTCTTTTATACGCCAAATTACATACACTATGAGCCGCTCCTCTAAATTGTCCAGTGTACCGATTATGGTCTCTCACTGGTGTGTCACAAGGTGCTATTGGTTTTTGACAAATGTGACAAGTGGTTGCTGTTGCAAAAACCGCCTCGTCTGCGTCCTACATTTGAAGCGGAATTGGATTTTGCAGGATATTGTACACCCGATCTGCCAAGGCGTCCAATTCATTTAAAAACCAAGCAGCAGCATCTGCATCGCGATAAGATTTGAAGTATGAAAGTGAAGGGTCGTATGAACAAATCACGTTTAGGGCACAACTGAATGGCACATGTTGCTGTACTTGTTGAGTGTACGGACGTGTCGGATCTGGTTTACATGTGTCAATGGGTGTGGTTAAACATTCAAAATCTGCATATACTGTAAATGGAAGCGGTTCTTGACGAGACACATTTTGAAATTTCATACTGGCTTTATCCTTTTCTGGAAATATAATTTTTACCGCTGGTTGTGTGATGCAATCAATAGTATGTGCTGTCAACTTTTGATTGCTAGTAAAATATTGCAAACAGCGATCACATATATGTACCCTATTTTTTTTGTAACTTGTGAACGAACTAGTCTAGAAAGATCTTTGATATAACAATAATGGTTGCACAATTCCCTTCAATGTACAGTAAATTAAAATAATTTTCTTTTTTTCCCTTTGTCACATACAATGGACCAATAACTTTGTCCCCTTCAACTCCGTATACATTAATGGAGTAAAGCGGATTTTTAGATTCAAAACGAGAAATGGCGTTGAGGTCCATTGGGAATTCTATGTCTGCTAAATTTAGACTGATCATTAATTCCATAAATTTCTGGTGATATTTTCCCATTCTATGAACATTTTCAGTTGCAGGACTTAACCCAGCAGCCAAGGACCACACAAAGCAAAAAACGTCATTATTATCCACATTGATGACTGCGTGATGTTTTTCCAACTGTTTAGGTAAATTAACATGAGCTGAACCACTGTTCATGGGATCAAAGGTGCATACATTAATTTTAAAATGGTTGATAGCTTCCAGCGATTTGCCACTTTCCAATTCTTGAAACTCGGCAAAGCGCGTCATGAGCTTATCGACAATGTTTTTACTATACCAACTGTGTATATTATCAGTGCGGTACAATTCACACATTTTCGTATGTAAATAAATCGGTTTGGTTATTTCAACACCTTCTTTTAAAATAACAAAATCACATAATAACTCAGCGTTAATCTTTAACGCTACATGTTCTCTTAAACAGTCTTGCATTTTATTTTGAAAAATGTTGTAGCTAGCGTTTAAAAATTCATTTGGGTCTAAAAATTTAGCATCATTATTAATTTTAAAGCTACATAACTTATTATTAAAACAACTATCCACGTTCTGCCAACTAAGTTCTGTTGCTGACATCATGACACTTACAGTAATTACATTTACTACAAAAACAGCAAATCACTGAACAGTTTGCAGAGAATGAAAACAAACAAAGTTTATTGTCTCTGCAAATTCTGTTTTAACATTAACAAATTTTAAATTTTATTTGATTCTTCAATAAATTCTACCAAACATCTTTTATTTTCTACTCCCAAATATTTTAGGTAGATGGTTCCTTTGTTGAGGTCATTTACAGCTTCGTCGTTGAGTTCCATGAACCTCGCAGGTAAGAAGACAGCGAAATCTTCTAGTTCACAAACTATTCTTCCCCCATATTTCGTTTTTACCCTGCGAACAGCTGTCACCAAATAGGACTCGTTAACTGGCAGGTCCTGTAAACGTTTAGTCTCCAGACCGGTTGCTCTGCCAATGAGATTCGCAACTGTTATAGCAGACATATTGGTTCTGAAAGGTAATTATAAAGTGTTTAGGTACACTATTAAAAAGGTTCAGGTACCCTCCACCTTTATTTATTAGCACATTAACTCAAACCCTGATCTATAGACTAAACCATCAAATGTGTATACAAAACTTATTTGCTAAGACGAGGAGTCTCGTAACAGTGCTTAGTCCCAGTAATCAGTCGGATAGAGCGAGATAAGGTAAAATCTCTTTTGACTGACGTCAAGCCTGGTAATGACTGTTAGTTGCAATAATAGTTTCATATATCCACTTGAGTAGTGTGTCCCGCATCCCCATCCAAACCTCTAGACTAAACCATCAAATGTGTATACAAAACTTATTTGCTAAGACGAGGAGTCTCGTAACAGTGCTTAGTCCCAGTAATCAGTCGGATAGAGCGAGATAAGGTAATATCTCTTTTGACTGACGTCAAGCCTGGTAATGACTGTTAGTTGCAATAATAGTTTCATATATCCACTTGAGTAGTGTGTCCCGCATCCCCATCCAAACCTCTAGACTAAACCATCAAATGTGTATACAAAACTTATTTGCTAAGACGAGGAGTCTCCTAACAGCGCTTAGTCCCAGTAATCAGTCGGATAGAGCGAGATAAGGTAATATCTCTTTTGACTGACGTCAAGCCTGGTAATGACTGTTAGTTGCAATAATAGTTTCATATATCCATTTGAGTAGTGTGTCCCGCATCCCCATCCAAACCTCTAGACTAAACCATCAAATGTGTATACAAAACTTATTTGCTAAGACGAGGAGTCTCCTAACAGCGCTTAGTCCCAGTAATCAGTCGGATAGAGCGAGATAAGGTAATATCTCTTTTGACTGACGTCAAGCCTGGTAATGACTGTTAGTTGCAATAATAGTTTTATATACCCATTTGATATTATTATTATCCACTTGATAAATATTTAAGGTCAACTGTATAACCATCGACAGTTAGAGAAACTAAAAGTACTGTGTTCAATATTACCTGATAGAAGATCTTTGCAGCAAAGCGATGTGTATACTACCAACTCGTGGACTTCTCTGGCTAGCAACAATAATGTCACGGCTTATATACCCTTACAATCAGAGGCAACACTCGGGTTTGTCCGCTTTCTCAGTAACTGGATGACCTCCATATTTAGTATAAATGAACCTGCTACTTTACAAAGAATTGTCATTCACTGCTACTGCTATGTCTGATGAGGAAAACACCCGTGCTGAGGAAGAAGAATCCATCAATTGGAATTCGTCTTTGGACATTTTCATGTAAGTAATATTCATTTTTTTAAATTGATACCAGGCTAAAAAAATTAAATCAAAGCCTAGAACGCTAACCAATTAACCATGGGACCGGAATATATTTTTAATTAAGACAACACAAACACCCAGTCCCCAAGCCAGGGGAATTAATCACCAGAAAATACAATCCCCACAGACCTCCCAAAAATCTAACCCAGGACCCTCCAGTTCAGAGTCTAACAGCAGCCAAGAACAGTATAGTTGAGCCACACAGCTATACACATAGTTGTATCTTGTCTCGCAATAAACAGTCAAGTTAATTATTACACTATTGTTTAAATGCAATGTCAAGATGAAACTGGGCAAGGATGTGGAAGGAATCGGCCGTGGCCTATCAGAAGGTACCGTCCCAGCATTTGCATGTGGAAGGAATCGGTCGTGGACTATCAGAAGGTACCGTCCCAGCATTTGCCTGGTGTTGAAAATGGGAAACCACGGAAAACCATTTCAAGGACGGCCGACGGTGGGGCTCGAACCCACGCGTCTACCGAGTCCGTCCTGCCAAGCTTTTAATTGAATTTCATAGCTATTTTTTTGTCGTGTGACCTCCTCAGAGGCCGAGTGCAGGTCTTTCGATTCGACGTCCGAGGGCGACCTGCGCGTCGGGATGGAGTGGATGAAGATGAAACTGGGCAAGGATGTGGAAGGAATCGGCCGTGGCCTATCAGAAGGTACCGTCCCAGCATTTGCATGTGGAAGGAATCGGCCGTGGCCTATCAGAAGGTACCGTCCCAGCATTTGCCTGGTGTTGAAAATGGGAAACCACGGAAAACCATTTCAAGGACGGCCGACGGTGGGGCTCGAACCCACGCGTCTACCGAGTCCGTCCTGCCAAGCTTTTAATTGAATTTCATAGCTAGTTTTTTGTCGTGTGACCTCCTCAGAGGCCGAGTGCAGGTCTTTCTATTCGACGTCCGTGGGCGACCTGCGCGTCGGGATGGAGTAGATGAAGATGAAACTGGGCAAGGATGTGGAAGGAATCGGCCGTGGCCTATCAGAAGGTACCGTCCCAGCATTTGCATGTGGAAGGAATCGGCCGTGGCCTATCAGAAGGTACCGTCCCAGCATTTGCCTGGTGTTGAAAATGGGGAAACCACGGAAAACCATTTCAAGGACGGCCGACGGTGGGGCTCGAACCCACGCGTCTACCGAGTCCGTCCTGCCAAGCTTTTAATTGAATTTCATAGCTAGTTTTTTTGTCGTGTGACCTCCTCAGAGGCCGAGTGCAGGTCTTTCTATTCGACGTCCGTGGACGACCTGCGCGTCGGGATGGAGTGGATGAAGATGAAACTGGGCAAGGATGTGGAAGGAATCGGCCGTGGCCTATCAGAAGGTACCGTCCCAGCATTTGCATGTGGAAGGAATCGGCCGTGGCCTATCAGAAGGTACCGTCCCAGCATTTGCCTGGTGTTGAAAATGGGAAACCACGGAAAACCATTTCAAGGACGGCCGACGGTGGGGCTCGAACCCACGCGTCTACCGAGTCAGCAGAGAGCTTGGACCCGTGACCTAATGCTGCGCTACAGCCTTGATGGAATAAACAACATTCTTTTTTCTCCCAGTCCCACTTAAGAAACATGACTAATTTATTGTAATTTAATGCAAATTGTATTACCGGTTGAAGACCTGTTAAATTTATTGCCAAGACATACTGCTTTAACAAAAATAAAAGTTAATAGCCTACATCATCAATCTTGATACCAGTCTAATGTCAAAAGGGCTTTCAATATCTTAGAGTTGTAACAGTATAATTACCCATACGTTACAATAGTGTTGCGCTGTTATGTAAATTAGCAGTAGTAGCTTCTCACTGCTGGCCCGCGGTTCAAATTTCACTCACTCCATGTGAGATCTGTGTAGGGTTGTGTTGTTTGAGTTCAGTCTTTTGACTGGTTTGATGCAGCTCTCCATGCCTCCCTGTCCTGAGCTAATCGTTTCATCTCTACATAGCTACCACACCCTACATCCGAGGCAATATGTTTAACATATTCTAACCTTGGTCTACCCCTACAGTTTTTGTCCTCGACCCTTCCTTCCATAACTAAGCTTGCTATTCCTGGGTGTCTTAGTATGTGTCCTACCAACCTATCTCTTCTCTTCATTAGCAGTCACCAGAAACATCTCTCCTCTCCCACTCGTCTTAATACCTCTTTGTTTGTAACCCTATCTACCCATCTGATCTTCATCATTCTCCTGTAACACCACATTTCAAATGCTTCAATTCTCCTCTTTTCTGCTGCACCAATAATCCAAGTTTCACTTCCATAGAGCGCCACGCTCCAGACAAAGGATTTCAAAAACGACTTCCTAATACCTAAATCTATATTCGATGTCAGCAGATTCCTTTTTTTGTAGAAATGCTTTCTTTGCCTGAGCCAACCTACTTTTAATATCCTCTTTGCTTCGTCCATCACTGGTTATTCTGCTTCCTAAGTAACAGAAGTCTCCTACTTCCTTCAGCTTTTCACCTGTCAATTTGATCTCCATAGAGTTTTCTGATTTATTTCGGTTGCATTCCAGTATTTATGTTTTACATTTATTTATTTTCATCATGAATTCTTTCTGTAAGACGGAGACCATACCATTCAAAACTCATTCAAATCCTCAGGCTTGTCGGCCAAGATGACAATGTCATCAGCAAATCTCAGAGTTGAAATTATTTCTCCTTGAACCTTCACTCCTACTTTAAATTTTTCTCTAATTTCCTTCATTGCTTGTTCAATGTAAAGATTGAAAAGTATGGGTGATAAGTTGCAGCCTTGCCTTACACCTTTCTGAATACCAGCTTCTCACATGTCCTTCAACTCGAATGACTGCTGTCTGGTTTCTGTACAGATTGTATATCACCCACCTATCCCTGTACTTTATTCCAATTGATTTCAAAATGTCAAACAATTTAGTCCAATCAACTTTATCAAAAGCATTTTCTAAATCTAAAAAAAAAAAGCCATGAACGTTCTCTTATCTTTCCTTATTCTACCTTCTAAAATCAGCCTAACACTTAGTACAGCTTCCCTTGTTCCTACATTTCTCCTGAAACCAAACTGATCTTCACCCAACTCTTTTTCTATCTGGCTTTCAATCCTCTTGTAAATCATTCTGGACAGGATCTTTGAAGCATGAGTAATCAAGAAGGTTGAATTAAGGATAACAAAATTAACAGTATTATTCTCTTCTTGCAAAACATTTTTTAAACTCAGCTTCCAAAAGCTTACATATAGCAGAACGCGGGTTTTACAACTACAGAGGTGACAGCCGAGTTCAGCATTGCTTCCACTTACTTGTGTCAAGCTCATCTCTGTCTTCTTTCCTGTCAACCTCGCTTGGTCAACTCTTGTTCTCTTCCAACTCCAACAGTATTAGAGTATCCAAGGCCCTTGCCACATCTTTTCTGATTCCCTCCTTCTGCAAGAGGCCAGTCTTCTTTTCCCATTATTTCCTACCTTCTGCCTGTCATTTAATCATTGATGCAGAGAAGTGTAAGGAGTATGCCTCCATAACTTACGAGGTTTTCTTCTGTGTACTTTGGTTTTCCCTGACACAAACATCAAGACAGTTTATATCCTCGCCGCTAGATTGGGTATTCTAATGACATTGATAGACATTTTTTCTATTTTATAGTTTCTCAAATGACCGCGTCATAGCGGAATTTTTCGTGCAGATGATGATGATGATGGAGGAGGTGGAGGAGGAAAATGAAGGAGGCAGTGACACCGAAGAGGAGGCGGAAGAAGAAGCTTCCGAAAATAAATAATTAAAACAATAAATGTAAGAAAACAATATTAATAAAAAAAAACTTGTTTTGATTTATTTGTCTATCATTCCCACTTTTTTTTATATGAAGCTGAGCGAGCCAACATGTCAGGTGTCAATCTCAGAAATTCACTCCTGTGACATCACACATCGGTTGACCGTTCAAATCAGATTATTCATTCTAACACCCATCCATGTCCATTAACCATCTAGCACACCTTCCATATCCTCAGCTCCATAACACATAAATTCAAATCTCCCAAGTCAGCATAAATGAAAATCCTTCGGCTCCACTAGGTCTCTGTGATTATGCCTCCATGGCTTAGGGAGAAGCATGCCAACCTCTCACCGCTGGGTCTGTGGTTCAAATCACAGTTACTCCATGTAAAATCTGTGCTGGACAAAACAGAAGCAGACTGGTTTTTCTCCGGGTACTCTAGTTTTCCAGACAAACTTTTATTCCACCAACACTCTCCACCATCATTTAATTTTATCAGTCATTTATTCAATCGCTGGCTCAGAGGAGTGCGATAGGCTTCGACACTCGGCACAGTTCATATCTTCACAACTAGATGGAATATTCCAATGTCATCAATAGACATTACACCATCTTGTTTCTATTTCATGTCGAGCTGGCTGAACCGACATGCCAAGCGTTTTGTATCCCCCACCCATTAACAATTCGTTTACCGTTAAGTATTAGAAAAAAACAATCCCATCCATGACCTACACTACATTCTATCTGTGACGTCACAACCTCCATTCACAGTTCCATCTTCATTCACGTTTGTTTACCCGCCAACCTAGCACGTCAGGGTTCAACAACCACCATCCATCTCCATTCATGTTTCCCATTAAAACACTCTCATCCATGACCTGTGCAACATTCCGTAATCTGCCGTGACGTCGCAACCTCCATTCACGGTGCCATCTTCATTCACGTTTATTTACCCGCAAACCTAGCACACCAGGGTTCAACAACCACCATCCACCACCATTCATGTTTTCCATTCAAAACACTCCCGTCCATGACCTACCCCACATCCCGTAATATACTATGACGTCACACACACGCCAGTTGACCGTTCAAATCTGACGATTCATTCACCGACAAAGATTCGGAAACCTTCGGCAACACTCGGATCTCATCAAGTACAAAGCAAAGCTATATAGCACGAGACCGTAACAGAGAAGGCGCTCAGTCCAATAGAGAGACTGGGTCGAGGAGGGTCTCGTGCAGATCCTCTTCCATCCTTCCCCCCTCGTCCCCCACCCCACCCTTCCCTCCCACTCCCCCCACCCCCTCCCCCACCCCTCCCCTCCACCCACACCCCCTCAAACCGGTTCCTGGACCCTCCAAGGTTTGTTTACCTTCCGGGGTCCCGGCGACCTCGGGGTCAATGACCTACCTCAAGGTCATTGACCATGACCTACCTCAAGGTCATTGACCTTGCCACGCCCCCCTCATTTGCATAAATAACGGTATTTGAAGCAGAACCCTCCTTGCTCCTCTACTATTTGTGTTTTCTTGCCATCCGGGGGGATGAGTGAGATATGTTAGCGTTTCCAGACGGAAACTGCACCTGGCTTGAGCGACTGAGAGAGATAATTGAGGCAGTGTTGACTCATACAAGAGGGGCGCGCTCAAATCAGATAACGTGACTTGTCATTTGTAACAGGCTTGGATCCTGTACGTCAATTTTAGACGTTGTTTAAATTCACAAAACCTGATCGGTTATAATGAGTATTGATTGATTAAATGGGTGCTGTCCATAGTTGTAAGGTAGCTTCCGAGACTCGTGTTTGTCTAGCGTTTTATAAAAATGTAAACATAGTTTTTAGCCGTCAGGCTTGTATTATGTTGTTGTTGGTTCAATTTTTGTGTGTTTATTTTACGCGTTCAATGACCCGTGTCAACTTAGGGTGCGCGAGGCTATGTTCCCATGTTATGATGAGAGCGTTTTGGCCTATTTCTGGCATGCTCTTTTTGTTCATTTATGTGCTCTGGCACCAGCTGGAATCTCAGGGAGATTCGCCATATTTGTGTATTATTAGATTTTGCATGTGTCAGTAGTAATTATAGTGTATTAATTAAGGGTGGGTCCCATAGCCATAGTGTGATTTAAAAGATGCAACTCCGTGAGTAACCTGACTGTTTCAGTTGTCAACGGACTCGCATCAGTACTCAGTTTCTTATTAACGAGCAGTACACCACACATTATATAACTTCTTGACCAGGAAAAATGGACTTGTATCCATATGTTGACGAGCGAGTTCTTAGAGCTCAAAGTTTAAGTTATGATTAATTATTTGTGTGAAGCTGTATTCACATTGTTTTGTTGTGACGAGCGAGTTCCTACCGCTCAGTAATATTATTATTTATTAAGGGTGTAAAAGTCAGGGAGGAATTCTTTTATTTATTATTATTATTATGCACATAATTTTCAGTCATTAATTTCTTTTATTCTACTTGTTATTCCTTTTATTTCTAGTATAGCCTCTGTCATGGACCTTTATATTCATTAGAGCATGTGGTTTTAAGCGAACTTTGCTGTGTAACGCAGTCTGGACTGAACACGACCCCGTAGATGAATCTTGAGAAAAACCATGTTTTATTGAAGGGTGCATAGACAAGCTGGCGCAGCCATCGTGGGGCGTTTCGCTGTTTTGGGCTTTTCTAGCGGATCATAGACAAGCTGTTACCCTACATGTGGTATTTCGCTGTTTTTCACTGTTTGAAATCACCGGAAGTGATATTTTGTTAACGTAAATACGGCGAAGAGAAATACCGCCAAGAAAATGGAATATACAGTAGAATCACGAGTTTGCAAGTTAAAATACGATTCGCGTTTTGTTTATTGATGTAATTAGTAAAGTAATGTACGTGAAATCGGGCGCCCATTGATTAAATATAAAATTAGATTTGTTTAGAAAGTCAAACTCATGAATATATTAGGAGGCTGGTAGCCTTAAATGACAATTAATACTTTGTTAATTAGTCAGTGTTAGCATCAGATCTGGATAGTAATTTATGACTGAATATGTGCGGGGTTAAAAAATGTATTAAGTAAAATTAGAACCATTCAGTGATGCAGATTGATTTGCGGGAGTAAAGGGAATAAGTTTAAATGAACTGAAAGTGGTCAAATGAAGTAAATGTATGTCAAGAATTATATATGTGTGTGTCAGGGAGACATTTGCATGCCATCCTCCTGTTTTCTCAGTGATATATATTTTTGTGTGTGATAATGGCAACAGTAGCGGAAATCCAGGCGATCATTGAAAGTGCCACGGCACGAACCCAGAAACTATTAAAGGAACAGAGTGAAAAATTAGACATTAAATTATCTGAACAGAATGCACAATTAGCTGAACAGAAAGAGTCATTCCAGACTCAAATGAATGACACTATAACTAAACAATTAAAAGAACAGTCAGGCGAGTTAAAAACACAACTAGCTGAACAGAGTGAATCATTACAAGCGCAAGTAAATGAAAATATAAACAAACAATTAGAAGCGCAAGAAAGTAGAAATACGAGTCAGTTAGCCACGTTATCTGCAGAGATGAAAGAGTACACTACACAGCAGATGATTCAATTCGCGCTTGATATAAGTAAGAATAACGACAAACAGCTAGGTCAAATACAAAAATTAGAGGACACCTTCAACCGTAAATTAAATGATTTGGACGAAACTGTATTAGCAAAAATAGCTCAGATAGAATTAGCATGCACGGTAAATAACAGTGAGGTTAAAACGGCACAGGATGGTCTTGAAAAGGGGTTTGATAAAATGGAGGAGGTTTCTACGTTTATCCAGGGACAATTGTCAGCAGTAAATGAAAGTATTACGGGTCTGATAAAAGACATGGATAAGTTAGAAATACAATCAGCAGAGCGATGGCGAAACATAGAATCGGACCAGGATAATTTGAAGAGTACGATAGACGAAAATAATCTACGTCTAGAAGACAGGCTTAAGAAGATAGAATCGAGTCAGGAGGACACGAAACAGCAGATGGAAGAAAAACTGGGAGCGATTAAAGATAGCATCAGAAAGGATTGGCGTAAGATGAGCAGCGACTCTAAAGAAGAACGGTTAACAATCATCAAGACCGTAGGTGATAATCATACGCGCATTAAAGCACTTGAGGAAAAAATCAAGAGTAAAATGAAAGAACAGTCGGACAGAATCATAAAAGCAGAGTTGCGTTCACTAGGACCGAACACGTTATTTCAGACAGAGCACGCTAAAGATAAGGAAGTTGACTCAACAAGCCAGGGGGCAATTAGCGCGGAGAGTAGCCACGGACTGACAGGCAGCCCATTAACGACTAACACAGAAGGATTTCACAACAACGTTGGCGGAACCTCTACTCCTCAACATGGCTATCAGCACCCTCAAGTCGTACAAGTAATTCGATCAAATGAATTTAAACCTAATAAATTCACAGAAAATTCTGGTGTCACACCGAAGGCGTATCTTAAAGAGATGGATCACTATTTTAATGATAATATTATACCGCCCGCGCGTCGTTTAAGACTGATGGAACGATTTCTTTCGGAAATGTACTTACGTGGTTCTTGAGTTTCAAGTATACTTTCGGAGGGATGGACGAGTTCGAGAACGCGTTCCTTAAAAAATATTGGTCGGCTTTTCTACAACAAAGCCTTATAATGGAACTTTATTCGAGAAAATATCAGTCAACTCAGCAGACGAAATACTCAGATTTCTTTTCGCTACAATTGTTGAAATTCCGGGATCTTGATCACCCTTTAGAAGAATCGGACCTGGTTATGACGATTGCACGGCAGTTGCCAGTCAATGTTCAGCAGGTGTTAGTAGCAGCAGACGTGGACACAGCGGTTCGAGCCGAACAAATTTTACGTCAGATTGACGAGACATCTCACTTGCAGCAAAGAGGGGGACGACAGCTGGAACTTGTAAACACAACGGAGGAGGTTAAACCCGCTCAAGTACACACCAGGTCGCAGGCCACAAATACAAGTGTGTCAACAACAACAAGACGAGGTCAGGAGGGTGACGAAAATAGGTCACACCAGCGTCATGAAAATAATAATGATAGGCAGAACCAGGGCAACAATAGGTATCAGCAGCGAGGATACCAACAATGGAGAAATAATAGGAGAAATGAGGGACCCTACAGACGTTACGAAAATAACAATAATGAGAATCGACAGTGGCGTGAAAGAAGATATCAGAACCAGGGGGACTATCAAAATTATAGGAATGAATGGAACGAGAGGCACGCCGAATCGCAGCGTTACCTGGAAGAATTACTAGCTAATGGAGGGGACGAACAAAAACATTGGGAACATGCAATTAATAGGAGGTCAAATCCAGACACTCACATTGAGGGGGCCGAGAGTTTATTGAAGCAGGAAGAACGCCAGGGAAAATACGCGACAGAAGGATGTTGGTAATCGCGGGGTTGTAGAAAAAATCCCAATAATTGAAAAAGGACTCACCCTGAGAGAGCAACAGCCGGATTGTGAAGAAGGATGGGTCGTGGCACACATACAAGAGTGGATAGCTTTGCCGGAAGATTGCCTGGAGGAGATTGTAAAACCACGGAACGATGATATCAAACAATTACCTATTATTTATGCCAAGATTGGTGGAATTAACGTGAGATGCTTAGTTGACACGGGGTCACAAATCAGTCTTGTATCGGAGGCTTTGGTTCGCGAGTTGGGACGGAATCAGAATATTCCTGTGATTCCAGTACCGCAACTCAAGGTGAGGGGCGTCATTCCTGAACGCACCGTCACTTGCAAACGTCAGGCATTTATAGAATTGGATATATTAGACCATATATTTGGACAGACTTTCATCATAATGGCTAAAATGAATTTTAACTTTATTCTGGGTGCAAATTTCATTTGTGACTACCAGGCAGTCATAGATTTGCTCAATAATACAGTCAGTTTTAAGGAGTTTGATAAACTGAAGGATGTGGGCTTACATATGGATGAAATCACTATAGGGAAAGACGTGAGTTCATGGGCATTGGTGGTGATGATGATGATAATGATGATTGTTGTTTAAAGGGGCCTAACATCGAGGTTATCGGCCCCTCATGATATGAAATGGCGTGAAATGAAAGGATGTAGATAAAAACAACTCACTGCCATGGATGAAGCGAAAATGGTGATTATTAAAACAGACAGTGAGCCCCAAAAATTATGCCTTATTTGAATAAAAAGAATAAAAGGCGGATGGTAAAAAGGATAAAACAAATAAGGCATAGTGAACAATACAATACATAACACAATAAAAAACATAAAACAGATTTAACCAGAATTAAAAGTCGTAACTACACATTAAAACTTAAAAAAATAACCACTCTCCCTCATGAAACGGATGACTAAGTCAGCTGACGGCCCGTCATCACGGAGAATAAGGGAGAGGGTATTAGGCAGTTTAAGAGTCCCTCGCAGATCGGCCAGATCCACACACTCCAAGAGAAGGTGTGCCACGGTAAGGTGGGCGCCGCAAGTACACACAGGAGGATCTTCTCTCTTTAGCAAGTGGGAGTGCGTAGCAATCCCATGGCCGATCCGGAGTCGACAGAGTACCACAGCTTCCTTCCGGAGAGATCGGAAGGAAGATTTCCACACCTTCGTTGCCTCCTTGATGCCTCTCAGTTTGTTGGGTGGGGGCGTGGCACGCCACGCCTCCTCCCAATGCGGCAGGATCGAATGCCGCAACTGAGAGCGCACATCACTAGCAGGCACCTTATACGTTAGCGAGGGCAGTATGACAGCCTCTCTCGCCGCCTGATCAGCAAGCTCGTTTCCCGCAATACCCATGTGGCTAGGAAGCCACACAAAGGTCACCCCGGTTCTAGCGTTAGGCAAACTGACGAGCTGGTCGTGCACACGCTGGACCAACGGGTGCTTCGGGAAACAAGCATCGATCGCCTGCAGCGCACTCAGAGAGTCAGTACACACAAGAAATTGCTGGTGATCGTCTGATAACGTGTACCGCAGAGCCTCTAAGATGGCATAGAGCTTTGCAGTGTACACGCCACAGGCCTCGGGAAGTGAAAAGAGAACCCGACGATCCTCAACCACAAATGCACAGCCTACTTTCTCGTTTACCCTCGAACCGTCCGTGAATAGAAGCCCTGATCCCGGATACCGGCTCACCACGGACTGGAACAGCCTCCGATGGACGGAGGAGTCCGTGTCCGACTTGGGGCCGGTGTGCAGATCCAGGATGATATCAGGGCGAGGGACCATCCACGGAGGGGCCTTACTAGGTACTCGGACGATACAGGAGACAGAAGGAAATCGGAACTGACGGTATAAGTCATCCAAGCGAATCCCCGCCGGCCGAGTGGCTCGGGCGAGCGCATCATACAGCCGGCGATTCGGATTGGAAAACAAACATGGATAGCTTGGATGAAGTGGCATCTGTCGAATAGTTGCAGCATAGGTCAGCAGTACTTGTTGGCGCCTCAGGTGTAAAGGAGGTACGCCAGCCTCGGCGAGCAAGCTGACGACTGGGCTTGTCCGAAAGGCACCCGTCGCCAGCCTCACACCGCCGTGGTGGACACTGTCCAGTTTAACAAACACTGACTTGCGGGCCGAACCATATGCTACACTGCCATAATCTAACCTAGAAAAAATCAGTGCCTTATAAAAACGTAGGAGCACCGCGGGGTCCGCTCCCCATGATGTGTCGCTAAGAAACCGCAACAAGTTGAGTTCTTAGCACAAGCAGTTTTCAAACACCGCACGTGTGGTTCCCACGTCAATTTCTGATCGAAAAGGAGCCCAAGGAACCGGTACGCAGCAACAACAGGCAAAGGTACATTGCCCAGATATGATGATGATGATAATTGTTGTTTTAAGGGGTCTAACATCTAGGTTATCACATTGCCCAGATAAAGCTCAGGATCTGGATGGAGGGTGCGCTTTCGGCAGAAATGGACAACCGAGGACTTAGCGGTTAAAAATCGAAAGCCATGCTCCAGTGTCCAGCGTCCCCACTCTCCGAATAGCTTGTTGTAACTGTCGTTCAGCGCCCGCCATATTTTGCGCACTATAATGTAGAGCGAAATCGTCAACATATAGCGACGGTTCCACTGCTGGACCAGCAGCAGCGACTACCGTTTATGGCAATCGCAAATAATGTTACGCTAAGCACCGATCCCTGTGGGACTCCGTTTTCCTGTATATGATATTGCGAATATGTCCCCCCTATTCGGACACGGAACAGGCGAAGGGACAGAAAATTCGCAATAAAAACCGGCAAGTTACCTCGGAATTTCCATTGATGCAGAGTAGAGAGGATGCCGTAACGCCAAGTGATGTCATAGGCCTTCTCGAGGTCAAAGAGAACAGCGACTAGGTGCTGTCTCCGGAGAAAAGCGTCCTGTATGGCGGTCTCCAGGCGGACCAGATGGTCGTTGGTACACCGAGACGCCCTGAAACCACACTGGTATTCAGACAGGAGTCCCCGTTTCTCCAGGACCCACACTAGGCGCCGATTGACCATCCTCTCAAAGAGCTTGCACAGACCGTTAGTGAGTCAAATAGGTCTGTAGCTCCCTGTCAATTTGGGATCCTTATTGGGCTTCAGGATAGGTATAATGATACCTTCCTGCCATTGCGCTGGAAACACACCTTCCAACCAGATACGATTAAACACCCTGAGCAAATAACGAATGCTCTCATCGTTAAGGTGTTTAAGCATCTGGTTGTGAATTTTATCCGGGCCAGAAGACGTGTACCTGCAGAGCGCCAGCGCTCCGCGGAGTTCCCACTCCGTAAAGGGCACGTTGTACTCCTCCGAAGCGCGGGAAGCAAAACTAAGCTGGAAACGTTCCGCTTCGCGCCTCAGGGCCACGAAGGCAGGGTCATAGTTATCGGAACCGGATATATCCGCAAAATACGAGGCGAGATGATTTGCAACGCGATAAGGATCTGTAGCCAATGCATTATCCATGGAAATTCCCGGTACAGTAGAAGATGTCTGAATTCCCGAAATGCGTCGTAGTTTAGTCCACACTTGAGAGGAGGGGGTATGTACCGTAATAGAAGACACACACCGTTCCCAGGATTGTTTCTTACTCTGGCGAATAAGAATCCGTGCCTTGGCACGAAATTTCTTAAACGCCACCAAATTGGCCATGGTTGGACGCCGACGGTAGTGCTTATGTGCTCGACGAAGGTCTCTTATTGCCGCTGCAATATCCTCTGTCAACCAGGGGACGAGTTTGCGACGAGGAGTCCCAGAAAAGGATGGAATGGACTCTCCGGCGGCAGCAAGAAGCACATCGGTGATGTGCTGTACCTCGTCATCGACGCTCCGGCAACCAAGATCAACGAACACAGCTCGTTCTTGAAACGTGGGCCAATTTGCCCGCTTAAGACCCCAACGACTGGGGAACTCCACGGGCGTCTGGTTCAGAAGAATAAGAACGATCGGGAAATGGTCACTGTCACAGAGGTCGTCGTGTACATACGAACCAAATAGGGGGACCAGCGCACGGCTACACACACTGAAGTCAATGTGTGAGTACGTGCCGAGCGCTAAGCTAAAAATGTGTAGCTTCCCCTGTATTTAATAGAGATAAATCCAACCCTTGAATTAAGCCCTCCACGTCCCTTCCTCTGGGGCAGGAAGATGGTGATCCCCATTCGGGTTGATGAGAGTTGAAATCACCCACGAGTAGGAAAGGGACTGGAAGTTGATCAACAAGATCTAAGACGTCATTAATATCAAGGGGCTGGTTCGGTGGAAGGTACACGTTACAAACAGTTGTCATAGCAGGCAAGGACACGCGAACTGCAATAGCTTCCAGAGGAGTGGCGAGTGGAAACTCCTCACTATAGCAGTCCGAGCGAACGAAGGTACAAATGCCCCCGGAAGCCCGGGCGGCGTCTTGTCGCTCTTTAGAGTATAGTCGGAAACCTCTCAGAACAGTCTCGTGATCAGGTCTGAGGTTTGTTTCCTGTAGGCAGACTATACTCGCTGCGTATTGGCCAATAAGCTGACGGAGTTCTGTCAAATGCCTGTCATAACTGTTGCAATTCCACTGTAACAGTGCCATTGTGTGAACTTAGGGAATAAGTTGGAGCAGCAAGCTAGAACTTATCCTCTGGAGGATCTACAGTCACTACGTCGACTATAATCTCCATGTCCTCAGGCGAGGCCATGGAGTGAATCGACTCGGTGGAAGATTTCCTAGACGCAGTTCGGCGGCGGGGGGATCTCCGTGGGGAGGGCGCAGATCTGGGGACCGAAACGTCCCCAGGCGCAGAAGCATCCGCAGGTGTTGGCGCGGATGGCTTCCCCTTTTTTGGAGAATGAATGCGTAGTGCGGGTCCCTTCTTACTACCGGCCTCTTTAAGATATATAGACGGGTCAGGAGCCGAATTCCTGACCCTGGTCGACGATGCCGCCTCCGCCGGCTTCGGCACGGCTTTCGCCGACCGTTTGGGTGGGGAGAAAGTCTTCGACTTCTTCCCGAGTGGGGAGTAAGTCTTCTGCTTCCTCCCCTGCTGTGCGGGCGGAGCAGCCTTCGCTCGCACAGCCTTCGTGCTGGCCGAAGGTGGAGTTGAAGTCACCTTCGGGATTTCCGTTACATTCATAGGTGCTGGTTTCGGAACAGATAACTCAGTTGCAGGTTTCACAGATGGTACAAAAGATGAGGTAGAAGGAACCAAATTAGGTATTATAACTCGATAATCAATCGTAGGCGAAGGAGCAATCGCGGTATGGTACTTCTTGCGGGCTTCCTGGTAGGTGAGACCATCCAGGGATTTGATCTCCTGGATTTTCTTCTCACTCAGGAAGACAGGGCAGTTCCTGTCCCGAGGGGAATGAAATCCAGGGCAATTAGTGCACTGATAAGGTGTTGTGCACTCTTCCGCTTCGTGTGGTACCTTACGGCATGTTCCGCAGATTTCGGGGCTCGAGCATCGGGATAACATGTGCCCGAACTTCTGGCACTTATAACACCTAATTGGTGGAGGGATATAAGGCCGTACGTCACAACGGTAACTTGTAACCTTGACTTTCTCCGGGAGCACCGAAAGCTCAAAGGAAATAATGAAAGCACCAGTATCCACGATTTGACCATTGACCTTGCGCGTAATGCGCCGGACATCAGTCACGTGACGGTGCTGCATATCCTCCTTGAGCTCCTCGTCAGTGCTCAGAATCAGGTCCCGGTGGAAAATAACTCCTCGGACCAGATTCAGGGACGTGTGCTTTTCCACTTTGACGGGAATTTCGCCAAAGTGGTCACATTGCAAAAGTTGTTCAACTTGCTCACCAGTCCTAGTCTTGAGCAACAAGCTACCGTTCCTCATCTTTTGTACCTTCTCAAACTCACCATAGACACCTTCTATGTGGCGAGAAAACAAGATACTCTTTACCAGCTTGAAATCACCCCCATCTGTTCTGGTAGCTACCAGAAACTTGGGGGTGTTAGCACCCAGATTTTCACGCACAGATTGTTCCCAGGGGGTTGATCCCCGTAGGGAATCAAATGTTAAAGACTTGGGTGTAGGACCACCCTGTTTGGGTGTAGGACCACCCTGGTTGGGGATTTTTCTTTTGGAACCCATGGCCAGATCATCCTCCCCGAATGTCACCGACATCCGATCACGGGCTGTCACAGTCGGCGCTACCCAGCCAGGGCAAGGCCCGCCTAGCTTGGAAGGCATTGCCCGGGGGTCCGATGTTTTACAATGCCGTATCGGCATGTACCCCTTGGCATATACTGGATTTTACAGCTCAGACATTCGGCTGTGCGGGGACCTGCGTAGTCAGGCGGATACTACTGCACGGGTACATGGCACACCCACCTGTCGGCGCGGCCAAGACCGGAACAGGCTTTCGAGCGTAGTCGCAAGCGTAAGTGGCCCATCCCCTAACAGCACGCACATATAGAAATTTTGGTTGCCAGACCCTGAAAGCAGTAAGGGAAAGAAGTGCGATATAACCTAATGAGAGTTATACCGCACGGGTGTTTGTCTTTTAGAGCTGACTGTCAAACCCTCGAAAGGGGACCGTTCCGAGAAGCCCTTTTAGTCGCCTTTTACGACTGGCAGGGAGTACCGTGGATGTATTCGCTTCCTCCCACCCACTGGGGGTCCAATTCACAAAACAACGCGGAGTCCTTAAAGTATAGTCATCTCTTACGAGAGCCATAAAAGGCAGATAGGATAGTGAAAGAGGAGAGCCCCCCCCCCCCACACGTAAGGGACAAAAGGGGGAAAACCGGACCCAGCACAGGAATCCCTCAGGTTCGCCAACTCCCGAACTCACCAGCCGTGAGCCCCTGAGGGTGTAGCAATATCCAGGGTGCACCAGAAGTGGTGGAGCTACACACACCCTGCCTCCTTGAGGGCCTTGAGCAGAAGGCAGGAGAAAACATGAAAAGAAAAAGAAGGCTGACCCCTCGCAGAAGGAGGGCATCAGAAAAGATGAGACAAGGGCCAATTAAGGCGGGAAAGGAAGAGACTACCTAGGCCTCGGATACCCTAATACCGGCTTGAAGTACAATAGAGAAAAACTCCTTGTAGTTGCGAAACACTTCCTGAGTGTGGAGGAGCGTTGATTCGTGTATGTTTACCGTCGATGCTACCAACACAATTCGGGAATTTCCATTTTGTCCAAAATTCATTTGCAACACTAACCATATCTTCATTTGATGGGAACTTCAGATGAGTGCATTGAAGCCTGTCCCAAATTGCTCGACATGTTTCATGTACTATTATACCGATCGTGTTATCAGAAATCCTGAATGAAAATCCTAGTGTCTTGAATGATGAACCTATTGCCAGGTGACTGAAATAATAACAGTAACAAAACCCTTACTTATTGTATGTTTCAGTTGATGACCTGAGGAAAAAATTGGAGAGGTCTTCGGGATACCTTTGGAAGGGAGCTTTAAAAAAAATACCAAGACTAAAACCGGTCAAGCGGCCAACTCAGAACTTGTCTCTAAGTGGCCTTATTTTTCTATATTACTCTTTCTTAAATATACAATGTCTAAGAGAAATCTAACAGGCAATATCCCGATTCCCGAAGACTTGGATACTGAAGGAACACAGCTTACAAATTCAACAGTTTCTGATGGCTCCGCAGATTCTCCTGTTCCAAGCAGTAGCACTCCCTCACCTAAACCACACATTCCTGAAAAGACTCCAGTTAGAAATTTAAATCCTCCCGCAAAGAAACAAAGGTCAGACGAAATTAATGAAAAACTTTTGGAGATTGAGGAGCAAAAATTAAAATATTGGCAAGAAAGTGTAAATGATTCGGATGCTCAGTTCCTCATGAGTCTGTTACCATTTTTAAAAGACTTACCTCCGAGGCGAAAGCTAATAGTACGAGCAAAGATTCAGCAAGTTCTTAGAGATGAATAGAATGCTTCATCAGCACCACAGTACGACCTTTCTAGCGATTTATCTCAATTCAGTGTGCATCAGTCTACCATTTCACACCAACAATTGTCAAATGAAGAGTCTGGTCTACCGAATTTCACTAACTATATTTTGAATTTTACCCCACAAACCTATAATAATCCATGAACATTAACGCCTGTTGAATTTGTAGTAGTTATACTGAAACCTGTAGTAGTCTAATAAAAACTATAGGTAATAGATATCTTAATATAATAATACATAATTATGTAGCCTTACCTGAAAGTTACTGCTAATCGTTCTTCAGATGATATAGTCCGGCGAAAGTTGCTGAATTTAGTCGGATCAGACTTGACATTGTCAAGGATATATTCAAATGTATCCTTTGTCATACGAAAATAACTATAAAATCGCTTCTTGTCACCCTTCAGATCTTCCCAGATGTGATGGAATTCACCTAGTTCCTCCCATTTCAAATACATTTCATTAATCCACTCAGTTCTACGACGCCGTCATCTACGTCTCATACGATCATTCTGTAATAGAAATAAGGAACCAGTATTCATGTTGCCTGTGGAAGTTAATAATGATTAATGATAATGATGTTAATTGTCGTTTTAAGACGCCTAACATCTAGGTTATCGGCCCCTAATGGTTTGTGTGATCGTGAAGATGATAATGAAATGTGAACTACAACTAAAACTAACTTATATACTAGAAGAAGAAATGGAAAACAAAAAGGAGAATAAGGCAAATAAAGGACAGGAGGAAAAGAAATGCCCTCAACCCTCTAAGAATGCGGATTGAGGGACTTGGAAGGAAGGAGAGCCATGAAAGGCATATAGGAAAGTGAAAGAGGAGAGGGTCCGTCCCAGAGGTAATGGATAAAAGGGGGAAAACCGAACCCAACTCCCTCGGGGTCGCCAACTCCCGAACTCACCAGCCGTGAGCCCCTGAGGGTGTAACATTGTCCAGGGTGCACCAGAAGTGGTGGGGCTACATACACCCTATCTCCTGTAGGGCCTTGGGCAGAAAGCAGGAGATATCATGAAAAGAAAAAGAAGGCTGACCCCTCGCAGAAGGAGGGTATCAGATCAGATGAGACAAGGGCCAATTAAAGCGGGAAAGGAAGAGACTCCCTAGGCCTCGGATACTCTAATACCATCGGGGTCGGAAGAGAACAAGAGTTGACCAAGTGAGGTCGGGAGTAAAGAAGACGGAGAGGAGCCCGGCACAAGTAAGTGGAAGCAAAGCCGGACTCCACTGGGGCCCCGTGGTCGCCAACCCACGTTCCACTAGATGTGAGCTCTGGGGGGATAATAATTAATGAGCGATCGGAACGGACGAGTTTACAACTAATGTGCAAGACACAAAAACGGATCCAATGTGCGCTCAGCCTAACAGAGGCCGAACGACTTCTCCGGGGATGTCGAGTGCTGAGGGATGATGCTGATAATTGTTGTTTTAAGGGGCCTAACATCTAGGTTACCGGCCCCTAATTGTTTGGGTGATCGTGAAGATGATAACGAAAAGTAAACTATTACTAACTACTAACTTATATACTGAACCCTTAAGTTTGTGTCCAATATTAATGATTCATATTTTAATTATAATGCTGAAAATACTAGCTACAAGATGTACTGAGTGTAGCATGTTTCTCATGTATCAGGCAGTCAAGTCCAGACAGAAGGGAGCTACCTGGGTCTGTGACACAAAGACGATGTCTCAATCAGTGCTATTCCTGATTGTCCGTTGAGACAGGGGCAGTGGCTGGAGGACGCGTCAGTGGGCATGACTCACGATCGACACAATTTCTTTGTGAAGGAGCTTGTATGACAGAGATGAAGACAGTTTCAGAGTGAGAAGAGTTGAGCCGTTGACCACACCTTTGGGCGGGGTCTCAAGAGGTCAGCAACACCACGCTACTGTGACCTGCCAATTAGAAATGATGACGCGATGTCTCGGCGTGAATCCTATTTGCCCACCAATCCAGTAATTAAAGACCCGCCGATCCAGGGGGATGACAGTTCATAGGGAGCGCGTAGGTCGGGGTAAGGCCCTGTACTGGTTGTTCTGCCAACCAATGAAGAATTAATTTTAGCACTAAGGTTACGTAGTTGGCACTCATGAACGTTCACATCAAACTGACTGGCGGAAGCGGGAATAGTCTGTTTTGATTGATATTCCTCGTAGTGTTGTTGGTTGGTTTGATTTGTTCAGTATTTTGATTGTTTATTTTAATTGAATAGAGAGTCAATCATGCCACTACAAGGGAGGAAAAATTGCCAAGCACCGGGATGTAAGAATTATAATGATAGTAAGAACAATACGGCAATTTTCATATTCCTGGTGTTGAGCATGTGAAAAACTAGTGGGCAATATGGACTACTCTCGAATAAAAATATACAGAGAATAAATGTGTGCATTTCATCTCTTGTTTGTTTTCTTACCTATTCTCCTTTGCATTGCAATAAAATTTGTGGTTTAGGGCTACGGAGAGGGGTGGGTGGTTGCGGGAATGCTAGGCAAAAAGTGAGGTTATGGCAATGTAGTGTGTGCATTTGGACGATTTTCTTTATATTCATCGAATATCCCAAATATTCTGTAGAGTATGAGAGCATGTATTAATTAGCCTAGAGGTGAATTAAGCTCTAGAACGGCATAACTGTGTCTTTCGTGACAAATCCATCGCCAACATTGATATATATCAAAATGTATTCTTTTCCTATCTGGACGTATATTTCAGCACCTAGCGAAAGGCGCAGTTATGTTTGAGTTATTTTCATCAATAATCAATATGATGATGATGATAATTGTTGTTTTAAGGGGCCTAACATCTAGGTTATCGGCCCCTGATGGTTTGGGTGATCGTGAAGATGAAAATGAAAAGCGAACTTAAAACTAAAACTGATGATGATGATGATAATTGTTGTTTTAAGGGGCCTAACATCTAGGCTATCGGCCCCTGATGGTTTGGGTGATCGTGAAGATGAAAATGAAATGTACACTTAAAACTAAAACTAACTATCAACCTACATACTAGAAGAAGAAATGGAAAACTAAAGGAGAATAAGGCAAATAAAGGACAGGAGGAAAAGAAAGGCCCTCAACCCTCGAAGAATGCGGATTGAGGGACTTGGAAGGAAGGAGAGCCATGAAAGGCAGATAGGAAAGTGAAAGAGGAGAGGGTCCGCCCCGAAGATAAGGGACAAAAGGGGAAAACGGACCCAGCTCAGGAATCCCTCGGGGTCGCCAACTCCCGAACTCACCAGCCGTGAGCCCCTGAGGGTGTAGCATTATCTACGGTGCACCAGAAGTGGTGGGGCTACATACACCCTGCCTCCTTAAGGGCCTTGAGCACAAGGCAGGAGGCAAAAGGAAAAGAAAAAGAAGGGTGACCCCTCACAGAAGAAGGGTGTCAGGAAAGATGAGACAAGGGCCAATTAAGGCGGGAAAGGAAGAGACTCCCTAGGCCTCGGATACCCTAATACCGTTGGGGTCAGAAGAGAACAAGAGTTGACCAAGTGAGGTCGACAGGAAAGAAGATGGAGAGGAGCCCGGCACAAGTAAGTGGAAGCAATGCCGGACTCAGCTGGGGCCCCGTGGTCGCCAACCCACGCCCAATAATCAATAACTTGCCGCAGAACATACTGTTCATTTACGTGTAATAAAGGCTACATTCATATGGCTTTTTACTTTTTATGTTGCCAGACTTGGCAGTACAATCCATAGCCTCAGGCGGTGTTCTCTCTCGGAAATTCTATAACCAAAAGTGACGAATCTCTTATACTTACATGATCCTTGAGCCGATCGGATACGAAGCACGACGGTAGTTTTGTGACCTGTGATTATTACGATTCATTTTAGGGGTCAAACATGATGATGATGATAATTGTTGTTTTAAGGGGCCTAACATCTAGGTTATCGGCCCCTGATGGTTTGGGTGATCGGGAAGATGAAAATGAAAAGCGAACTTAAAACTAAAACTAACTAATAACCTACATACTAGAAGAAGATGATGATGATGATAATTGTTGTTTTAAGGGGCCTAACATCGAGGTTATCGGCCCCTAATGAAATGAAATGACGTCAAATGAAAGTATGTAGATAAAAACAACTCACTGCCATGGATGAAGCGAAAATGGTGTTTATAAAACAGACAGTGAGCCCCCAAAAATTATGCCTTATTTGAATAAAAAGAATAAAAGGCGGATGGTAAAAAAGGATAAAACAAATAAGGCATAGTGAACAATACAATACATAACACGATAAGAAACGTAAAACAGATTGAACCACAATTAAAAGTCGTAACTACACATTAAAACTTAAAAAAGTAACCACTCTCCCTCATGAACCGGATAACGAGGTCAGCTGACGGCCCGTCATCACGGAGAATAAGGGAGAGGGTATTAGGCAGTTTAAGAGTCCCTCGCAGATCGGCCAGATCCACACACTCCAAGAGAAGGTGTGCCACGGTTAGGTGGGCGCCGCAAGTACACACAGGAGGATCTTCTCTCTTTAGCAAGTGGGAGTGCGTAGCAATCCCATGGCCGATCCGGAGTCGACAGAGTACCACAGCTTCCTTCCGGAGAGATCGGAAGGAAGATTTCCACACCTTCGTTGTCTCCTTGATGCCTCTCAGTTTGTTAGGTGGAGGCGTGGCACGCCATGCCTCCTCCCAATGCGACAGGATCGAATGCCGCAACTGAGAGCGCACATCACTAGCAGGCACCTTATATGGTAGCGAGGGCAGTGCGACTGCCTCTCTCGCCGCCTGATCATCAAGCTCGTTTCCCGCAATACCCATGTGGCTAGGAAGCCACACAAAGGTCACCCCGGTTCCAGCGTTACGCGAACTGACGAGCTGGTCGTGCACACGCTGGACCAACGGGTGCTTCGGGAAACACACATCGATCGCTTGCAGCGCACTCAGAGAGTCAGTACACACAAGAAAGTGCTGGTGATCGTCTGATAACGTGTACCGCAGAGCCTCTAAGATGGCATAGAGCTCCGCAGTGTACACGCTACAGGCCTCGGGAAGTGAAAAGAGAAACCGACGATCCTCAACCACAAATGCACAGCCTACTTTCTCGTTTACCCTCGAACCGTCCGTGAATACAAGCCCTGATCCCGGATACCGTGTCACCACGGACTGGAACAGCCTCCGATGGACGGAGGAGTCCGTGTCCGACTTGGGGCCGGTGTGTAGATCCAGGATGATATCAGGGCGAGAGACCATCCACGGAGGGGCCTTGCTAGGTACTCGGACGATACAGGAGACAGAAGGAAATCGGAACTGACGGTATAAGTCATCCAAGCGAATCCCCGCCGGCCGAGTGGCTCGGGCGAGCGCAGCATACAGCCGGCGATTCGGATTGGAAAACAAACATGGATAGCTTGGATGAAGGGGCATCTGTCGAATTGTTGCAGCATAGGTTAGCAGTACTTGTTGGCGCCTCAGGTGTAAAGGAGGTACGCCAGCCTCGGCGAGCAAGCTGACGACTGGGCTCGTCCGAAAGGCACCCGTCGCCAGCCTCACACCGCCGTGGTGGACACTGTCCAGTTTAACAAGCACTGACTTACGGGCCGAACCATATGCTACACTGCCATAATCTAACCTAGATAAAATCAGTGCTTTATAAAAACGTAGAAGCACCGCGCGGTCCGCCCCCCACGATGTGCCGCTAAGAAACCGCAACATGTTGAGCTTCTTAGCACAGGCAGTCTTCAAACACCGCACGTGTGGTTCCCACGTCAATTTCTGGTCGAAAAGGAGCCCAAGGAACCGGTACGCAGCAACAACAGGCAAAGCTACATTGCCCAGATAAAGCTCGGGATCTGGATGGAGGGTGCGCTTTCGGCAGAAATGGACAACCGAGGACTTAGCGGTTGAGAATCGAAAGCCATGCTCCAGTGTCCAGCGTTCCACTCTCCGAATAGCTTGTTGTAACTGTCGTTCAGCGACCGCCATATTGTGCGCACTATAATGTAGAGCGAAGTCGTCTACATATAGCGACGGTACCACTGCTGGACCAGCTGCAGCGACTATACCGTTTATGGCAATCGCAAATAATGTTACGCTAAGCACCGATCCCTGTGGGACTCCGTTTTCCTGTATATGATATTGCGAATATGTCCCCCCTATTCGGACACGGAACAGGCGAAGGGACAGAAAATTCGCAATAAAAACCGGCAAGTTACCTCGGAATTTCCATTGATGCAGAGTAGAGAGGATGCCGTAACGCCAAGTGGTGTCATAGGCCTTCTCGAGGTCAAAGAAAACGGCGACCAGGTGCTGTCTCCGGAGAAAAGCGTCCTGTATGGCGGTCTCCAGGCGTACCAGATGGTCGTTGGTACACCGTGACGCCCTGAAACCACACTGGTATTCAGACAGGAGTCCCCGTTTCTCCAGGATCCACACTAGGCGCCGATTGACCATCCTCTCGAAGAGCTTGCACAGACCGTTAGTGAGACAAATAGGTCTGTAACTCCCTGTCAATTTGGGATCCTTACCGGGCTTCAGGATAGGTATAATGATACCTTCCTGCCATTGCGCTGGAAACACACCCTCCAACCAGATACGATTAAACACCCTGAGCAAATAACGAATGCTCTCATCGTTAAGGTGTTTAAGCATCTGGTTGTGAATATTATCCGGACCAGGAGACGTGTCCCTGCAGAGCGCCAGCGCTCCGCGGAGTTCCCACTCCGTAAAGGGCACGTTGTACTCCTCCGAAGCGCGGGAAGCAAAACTAAGCTGGAAACGTTCCGCTTCGCGCTTCAGGGCCACGAAGGCAGGGTCATAGTTATCGCAACCGGATATATCCGCAAAATACGAGGCGAGATGGTTTGCAACGCGATAAGGATCTGTAACCAAGTCATTATCAATGGAAATTCCCGGTACAGTAGAAGATGTCTGAATGCCCGAAATGCGTCGTAGTTTAGTCCACACTTGAGAGGAGGGGGTATGTGCCGTAATAGAAGACACATACCGTTCCCAGGATCGTTTCTTACTCTGGCGAATAAGAATCCGTGCCTTGGCACGAAATTTCTTAAACGCCACCCAATTGGCCATGGTTGGACGCCGACGGTAGTGCTTATGAGCTCGACGACGGTCTCTTATTGCCGCTGCAATATCCTCTGTCCACCAAGGGACGAGTTTGCGACGAGGAGTCCCAGAAAAGGATGGAATGGACTCTTCGGCGGCAGCAAGAAGCACATCGGTGATGTGCTGTACCTCGTCATCGACGCTCCGGCAACCAAGATCAACGAAAACAGCTCGTTCTTGAAACGAGGGCCAATTTGCCCGCTTAAGAACCCAACGACTGGGGAACTCCACGGGCGTCTGGTTCAGAAGGGTAAGAACGATCGGGAAATGGTCACTGTCACAGAGGTCGTCGTGTACATACCAACCAAATAGGGGGACCAGCGCACGGCTACACACACTCAAGTCAATGTGTGAGTACGTGCCGTGCGCTAAGCTAAAATGTGTAGCTTCCCCGGTATTTAATATACATAAATCCAACCCTTGAATTAAGCCTTCCACGTCCCTTCCTCTGGGGCAGGAAGATGGTGATCCCCATTGGGGGTGATGAGAGTTGAAATCACCCACGAGTAGGAAAGGGACTGGAAGTTGATCAACAAGATCTAAGACGTCATTAATATCAAGGGGTTGGTTCGGTGGAAGGTACACGTTACAAACAGTTGTCATAGCAGGCAAGGACACGCGAACTGCAATAGCTTCCAGAGGAGTGGCGAGTGGAAACTCCTCACTATAGCAGTCAGAGCGAACGAAGGTACAAACGCCCCCGGAAGCCCGGGCGGCGTCTTGTCGCTCTTTAGAGTATAGTCGGAAACCTCTCAGAACAGTCTCGTGATCAGGTCTGAGGTTTGTTTCCTGTAGACAGACTATACTCGCCGCGTATTGGGCAATAAGCTGACGGAGCTCTGTCAAATGCCTGTCATAACTGTTACAATTCCACTGTAACAGTGCCATTGTGTGAACTTAGGGAATAAGTTGGAGCACCAAGCTACTCCAACTTTGACTCTGGAGAATCTACAGTCACTACGTCGACTATAATCTCCATGTCCTCAGGCGAGTTCATGGAGTGAATCGACTCAGTGGAAGATTTCCTGGACGCAGTTCGGCGGCGGGAGGATCTCCATGGGGAGCGCGCAGATCTGGGGGCCGAAACGTCCCCAGGCGCAGAAGCATCCGCAGGTGTTGGCGCGGATGGCTTCCCCTTTTGTGGAGAAAGGGAATGCGTAGTGCGGGGTCCCTTCTTACCCGCCCCCGGCTCTTTAAGGTATATAGACGGGTCAGGAGCCGAAGTCCTGACCCTGGTCGACGATGCCGCCTCCGCCGGCTTCGGCGCGGCTTTCGCCGACCGTTTGGATGGGGAGGAAGACTTCGACTTCCTCCCGAGTGGGGAGGAAGTCTTCAACTTCCTCCCCTGCTGTGCGGGCGGAGCAGCCTTCGCTCGCACAGCCTTCGTGCTGGCCGAAGATGGGGTTGAAGTCACCTTCGGGCTCTCTCTCTGATTCTGGGGAGTATCTAGAGATGTTGATGGCAGTGGTAAATTAGTAGGTTTCACAGTTGAGACAAAAGATGATGGAGCCGGTACCAAATTTGGTATTATGGCTCTATAATCAATCGTTGGAGAAGGCGAAATCGTGGTATGGTACTTCTTGCGGGCCTCCTGGTAGGTGAGACCATCCAGGGTTTTAATCTCCTGGATTTTCTTCTCACGCAGGAAGACAGGGCAGTTCCTGTCCCGAGGAGAATGAAATCCAGGGCAATTAGTGCACTGATATGGTGTTGTGCACTCTTCCGCTTCGTGGGGTACCTTACCGCATGTTCCACAGACGTCAGGGCTCGAGCATCGGGATAACATGTGCCCGAATTTCTGGCACTTATAACACCTCATTGGTGGAGGGATGTAAGGCCGAACGTCGCAACGGTAACTTGTTACCTTGACTTTCTCCGGGAGCACCGAAAGCTCAAAGGAAATAATGAAAGCACCAGTATCCACGATTTGACCATTGACCTTGCGCGTAATGCGCCGGACATCAGTCACGTGACGGTGCTGCATATCCTCTTTGAGCTCCTCGTCAGTGTTCAGAATCAGGTCCCGGTGGAAAATGACTCCCCGGACCAGATTCAAAGACGTGTGCTTCTCCACTTTGACAGGGATATCGCCAAAGTGGTCACACTTCAGAAGGTGTTCAACCTGCTCACCAGTCCTAGTCTTGAGCAACAAGCTACCATTTCTCATCTTTTGTACCTTCTCAAGCTCGCCATAGACCCCTTCTATGTGCCGAGAAAACAAAATAGACTTTACCATCTTGAAATCACCCCCATCCGTTCTGGTTGCGACCAGAAACTTGGGAGTGTTAGCACCCAGATTCTCACGAACAGACTGTTCCCAGGGGGTTGATCCCCGCAGGGAATCAAAAGTTAAAGACTTGGGTGTAGGACCACCCTGTTTGGGTGTAGGTCCACCCTGGTTGGGGATTTTTCTTTTAGAACCCATGGCCAGATCATCCTCCCCGAATGCCACCGACATCCGATCACGGGCCGTCACAGAAGGCGCTACCCAGCCAGGGCAAGGCCCGCCTAGCTTGGAAGGCATTGCCCGGGGGTCCGATGTTTTACAATGCCGTATCGGCATGTACCCCTTGGCATATACTGGATTTTACAGCTCTGACATTCGGCTGTGCGGGGACCTGCGTAGTCAGGCGGATACTACTGAACGGGTACATGGCACACCCACCTGTCGGCGCGGCCAAGACCGGAACAGGCTTTCGAGCGTAGTCGCTAGCGTAAGTGGCCCATCCCCTAACAGCACGCACATATAGAAATTTTGGTTGCCAGACCCTGAAAGCAGTGACGGAAAGAAGTGCGATATAACCTAATGAGAGTTATACCGCACGGATGTATGTCTTTTAGAGCTGACTGTCAAACCCTCGAAAGGGGACCGTTCCGAGAAGCCCTTTTAGTCGCCTTTTACGACTGGCAGGGAGTACCGTGGATGTATTCGCTTCCTCCCACCCACTGGGGGTCCAATTCACAAAACAACGCGGAGTCCTTAAAGTATAGCCAAGGTCGCCCCTTTTAGTCGCCTCTTACGACAAGCAGGGGATACCGTGGGTGTATTCTAAAGCCCCCACCCACAGGGGGGACTAGAAGAAGAAATGGAAAACTAAAGGAGAATAAGGCAAATAAAAGATGATGATGATGATAATTGTTGTTTTTTGGGGCCTAACAGCTAGGTTATCGGCCCCTGATGGTTTGGGTGATCGTGAAGATGAAAATGAAAAGCGAACTTAAAACTAAAACTAACTACTAACCTACATACTAGAAGAAGAAATGGAAAACTAAAGGAGAATAAGGCAAATAAACGGACAGAAGGAAAAGAAATGCCCTCAACCCTCGGAGAAGGCGGATTGAGGGACTTCGAAGGAAGGAGAGCCATGAAAGGCATACAGGAAAGTGAAAGTGAAAGAGGAGAGGGTCCGCCCCAAAGGTAAGGGACAAAAGGGGAAAACGGACCCAGCTCAGGAATCCCTCGGGGTCGCCAACTCCCGAACTCACCAGCCGTGAGCCCCTGAGGGTGTAGCAATATATAGGGTGCACCAGAAGTGGTGGGGCTACATACACCCTGCCTCCTTAAGGGCCTAGAGCACAAGGCAGGAGGTAAAAGGAAGAGAAAAAGAAGGCTGACCCCTCGCAGAAGGAGGGAATCAGAAAAGATGAGACAAGGGCCAATTAAGGCGGGAAAGGAAGTGACTCCCAGGGGTCAAACATGCTTGTAGGCCTAATACTTCGATAAATCGAGGAGCGTTTTCCCCTTCTCTGTGACTTTATGTGAATTCTTTATGCATAGCTCCGTGTGAACTGAAATTATTATTCTACTTTTGGAAATGATGATGATGATAATTGTTGTTTTAAGGGGCCTAACATCTAGGTTATCGGCCCCTAATAATCTGGGTGATAGCGAAAATGATAATGAAACGGAAACCAGAACGAAAATTAAGTGAGACGGAAAATACTTACAAAAAGGAACTCAGATTGAAACAACTCACAAAATGTTCTTACAAAAGAGAATTTAGAACGAAAAGATTCACAAAAGGACTGGATTTAAAAATACCCACAAAATGAAGGCTAGGTTCAAAATACGTACAAAATGCAATGTAGCGTCGAAATACCTACAAAATGCAATTGAAATTCAAAATACCTACAAAATGCAAATTAGATCGAAATTACGTACAAAATGCAATTGAGGTTCAAAATACTTACAAAATGCAATTGAAATTGAAAATAAACAATGCAATTCAGATTGAAATATCCCAGTTCCAATCCAAATTATTCACAAAGTGCAATTGAAATTCAAAATACTTACAAAATGCAATTGAAGTTGAAAATGCTTACGAAATGTACAGTAGATTCAAACGACTCATGTGGATTGACAAAACTTACAAAATGCAATTTAAATTGAAAATACTTGACAAAACGATGATGATGATGATGATAATTGTTGTTTTAAGGGAGGTTATCGGCCCCTAATGAAATGAAATGCCGTGAAATGAAAGGATGTAGATAAAAACAACTCACTGCCATAGATGAAGCGAAAATGGTGTTTATAAAACAGACAGTGAGTCCCAAAAATTATGCCTTATTTGAATAAAACGAATAAAAGGCGGATGGTAAAAAAGGATAAATCAAATAAGGCATAGTGAACAATACAATACATAAGACAATAAAAAACGTAAAACAGATTTAACCAGAATTAAAAGTCGTAACTACACATTAAAACTTAAAAAAGTAACCACTCTCCCTCATGAACCGGATGACGAGGTCAGCTGACGGCCTGTCATCACGGAGAATAAGGGAGAGGGTATTAGGCAGTTTAAGAGTCCCTCGCAGATCGGCCAGATCCACACACTCCAAGAGAAGCTGTGCCACGGTTAGGTGGGCGCCGCAAGTACACACAGGAGGATCTTCTCTCTTTAGCAAGTGGGAGTGCGTAGCAATCCCATGGCCGATCCGGAGTCGACAGAGTACCACAGCCTCCTTCCGGAGAGATCGGAAGGAAGATTTCCACACCTTTGTTGTCTCCTTGATGCCTCTCAGTTTGTTGGGTGGAGGCGTGGCACGCCATACCTCCTCCCAATGCGACAGGATCGAATGCCGCAACTGAGAGCGCACATCACTAGCAGGCACCTTATACGGTAGCGAGGGCAGTGTGACTGCCTCTCTCGCCGCCTGATCAGCAAGCTCGTTTCCCGCAATACCCACGTGGCTAGGAAGCCACACAAAGGTCACCCCGGTTCCAGCGTTACGCGAACTGACGAGCTGGTCGTGCACACGCTGGACCAACGGGTGCTTCGGGAAACACACATCGATCGCCTGCAGCGCATTCAGAGAGTCAGTACACACAAGAAAAGGGCTGGTGATCGTCTGATAAAGTGTACCGCAGAGCCTCTAAGATGGCATAGAGCTCCGCAGTGTACACGCCACAGGCCTCGGGAAGTGAAAAGAGAAACCGACGATCCTCAACCACAAATGCACAGCCTACTTTCTCGTTTACCCTCGAACCGTCCGTGAATAAAAGCCCTGATCCCGGATACCGGCTCACCACGGACTGGAACAGCCTCCGATGAACGGAGGAGTCCGTGTCCGACTTGGGGCCGGTGTGCAGATCCAGGATGATATCAGGGCGAGAGACCATCCACGGAGGGGCCTTGCTAGGTACTCGGACGATACAGGAGACAGAAGGAAATCGGAACTGACGGTATAAGTCATCCAAGCGAATCCCCGCCGGCCGAGTGGCTCGGGCGAGCGCATCATTAAGCCGGCGATTCGGATTGGAAAACAAACATGGATAGCTTGGATGAAGTGGCATCTGTCGAATAGTTGCAGCATAGGTCAGCAGTACTTGTTGGCGCCTCAGGTGTAAAGGAGGTACGCCATCCTCGGCGAGCAAGCTGACGACTGGGCTTGTCCGAAAGGCACCCGTCGCCAGCCTCACACTGCCGTGGTGGACACTGTCCAGTTTAACAAGCACTGACTTACGGGCCGAACCATATGCTACACTGCCATAATCTAATCTCGATAAAATCAGTGCCTTATAAAAACGTAAGAGCACCGCGCGGTCTGCCCCCCATGATGTGCCGCTAAGAAACCGCAACATGTTGAGTTTCTTAGCACAGGCAGTTTTCAAACACCGTACGTGTGGATCCCATGTCAATTTCTGATCGAAAAGGAGCCCAAGGAACCGGTGCGCAGCAACAACAGGCAAAGCTACATTGCCCAGATAAAGCTCAGGATCTGGATGGAGGGTGCGCTTTCGGCAGAAATGGACAACCGAGGACTTAGCGGTTGAGAATCGAAAGCCATGCTCCAGTGTCCAGCGTTCCACTCTCCGAATAGCTTGTTGTAGCTGTCGTTCAGCGACCGCCATATTTTGCGCACTATAATGTAGAGCAAAGTCGTCTACATATAGCGACGGTACCACTGCTGGACCAGCAGCAGCGACTATACCGTTTATGGCAATCGCAAATAATGCGACGCTAAGCACCGATCCCTGTGGGACTCCGTTTTCCTGTATATGATATTGCGAATATGTCCCCCCTATTTGGACACGGAATAGACGAAGGGACAGAAAATTCGCAATAAAAACCGGCATGTTACCTCGAAATTTCCATTGATGCAGGGTAGAGAGGATGCCGTAACGCCAAGTGGTGTCATAGGCCTTCTCGATGTCAAAGAAAACGGTGACTAGGTGCTGTCTCCGGAGAAAAGCGTCCTGTATGGCGGTCTCCAGGCGTACCAGATGGTCGTTGGTACACCGAGACGCCCTGAAACCACACTGGTATGCGGACAGGAGTCCCCGTTTCTCCAGGACCCACACCAGGCACCGATTGACCATCCTCTCAAAGAGCTTGCACAGACCGTTAGTGAGACAAATAGGTCTGTAACTCCCTGTCAATTTGGGATCCTTATCGGGCTTCAGGATAGGTATAATGATACCTTCCTGCCATTGCGCTGGAAACACACCTTCCAACCAGATACGATTAAACACCCTGAGCAAATAACGAATGCTCTCATCGTTAAGGTGTTTAAGCATCTGGTTGTGAATATTATCCGGGCCAGGAGACGTGTCCCTGCAGAGCGCCAGCGCTCCGCGGAGTTCCCACTCCGTAAAGGGCACGTTGTACTCCTCCGAAGCGCGGGAAGCAAAACTAAGATGGAAACGTTCCGCTTCGCGCTACAGGGCCACGAAGGCAGGGTCATAGTTATCGGAACCGGATATATCCGCAAAATACGAGGCGAGATGGTTTGCAACGCGATAAGGATCTGTAACCAGTTCATTAGCAATGGAAATTCCCGGTACAGTAGAAGATGTCTGAATTCCTGAAATGCGTCGTAGTTTAGTCCACACTTGAGAGGAGGGGGTATGTGCCGTAATAGAAGACACATACCGTTCCCAGGATTGTTTCTTACTCTGGCGAATAAGAATCCGTGCCTTGGCACGAAATTTCTTAAACGCCACCAAATTGGCCATGGTTGGACGCCGACGGTAGTGCTTGTGAGCTCGACGACGGTCTCTTATTGCCGCTGCAATATCCTCTGTCCACCAAGGGACGAGTTTGCGACGAGGCGTCCCAGAAAAGGATGGAATGGACTCTTCGGCGGCAGCAAGGAGCACATCGGTGATGTGCTGTACCTCGTCATCGACGCTCCGGCAACCAAGATCAACGAACACAGCTCGTTCTTGAAACGAGGGCCAATTTGCCCGCTTAAGAACCCAACGACTTGGGAACTCCACGGGCGTCTGGTTCAGAAGGGTAAGAACGATCGGGAAATGGTCACTGTCACAGAGGTCGTCGTGTACATACCAACCAAATAGGGGGACCAGCGCACGGCTACACACACTCAAGTCAATGTGTGAGTACGTGCCGTGCGCTAAGCTAAAATGTGTAGCTTCCCCTGTATTTAATAGAGATAAATCCAACCCTTGAATTAAGCCTTCCACGTCCCTTCCTCTGGGGCAGGAAGATGGTGATCCCCATTGGGGGTGATGAGAGTTGAAATCACCCACGAGTAGGAAAGGGACTGGAAGTTGATCAACAAGATCTAAGACGTCATTAATATCAAGGGGTTGGTTCGGCGGAAGGTACACGTTACAAACAGTTGTCATAGCAGGCAAGGACACGCGAACTGCAATAGCTTCCAGAGGAGTGGACACTCCTCACTATAGCAGTCAGAGCGAACGAAGGTACAAACGCCCCCGGAAGCCCGGGCGGCGTCTTGTCGCTCTTTAGAGTATAGTCGGAAACCTCTCAGAACAGTCTCGTGATCAGGTCTGAGGTTTGTTTCCTGTAGGCAGACTATACTCGCTGCGTATTGGGCAATAAGCTGACGGAGCTCTGTCAAATGCCTGTCATAACTGTTACAATTCCACTGTAACAGTGCCATTGTGTGAACTTAGGGAATAAGTTGGAGCAGCAAGCTACGCCAACTTTGACTCTGGAGAATCTACAGTTACTACGTCGACTATAATCTCCATGTCCTCAGGCGAGGTCATGGAGTGAATCGACTCGGTGGAAGATTTCATAGACGCAGTTCGGCGGCGGGGGGATCTCCGTGGGGAGCGCGCAGATCTGGGGACCGAAACGTCCCCAGGCGCAGAAGCATCCGCAGGTGTTGGCTCGGATGGCTTCCCCTTTTTGGGAGAAAGGGAATGCGTAGTGCGGGTCCCTTCTTACCCTTACCCGCCTCTTTAAGATATATAGACGGGTCAGGAGCCGAATTCCTGACCCTGGTCGACGATGCCGCCTCCGCCGGCGACGGCGCGGCTTTCGCCGACCGTTTGGGTGGGGAGAAAGTCTTCGACTTCCTCCCGAGTGGGGAGTAAGACTTCAACTTCCTCCCCTGCTGTGCGGGCGGAGCAGCCTTCGCTCGCACAGCCTCCTTTGGGGCCGAAGGTGGGGTTGAAGTCACCTTCGGGCTCTCTCTCTGATTCTGGGGAGTAGCTAGAGATGTTGATGGCAGTGGTAAATTAGGTTTCACAGTTGAGACAAAAGACGATGTAGCCGGGACCAAATTAGGTATTATGGCTCTATAATCAATCGTTGGAGAAGGCGAAATCGTGGTATGGTACTTCTTGCGGGCCTCCTGGTAGGTGAGACCATCCAGGGTTTTAATCTCCTGGATTTTCTTCTCACGCAGGAAGACAGGGCAGTTCCTGTCCCGAGGAGAATGAAATCCAGGGCAATTAGTGCACTGATATGGTGTTGTGCACTCTTCCGCTTCGTGGGGTACCTTACCGCATGTTCCACAGACGTCAGGGCTCGAGCATCGGGATAACATGTGCCCGAATACTGGCACTTATAACACCTCATTGGTGGAGGGATATAAGGCCGAACGTCGCAACGGTAACTTGTTACCTTGACTTTCTCCGGGAGCACCGAAAGCTCAAAGGAAATAATGAAAGCACCAGTATCCACGATTTGACCATTGACCTTGCGCGTAATGCGCCGGACATCAGTCACGTGACGGTGCTGCATATCCTCTTTGAGCTCCTCGTCAGTGTTCAGAATCAGGTCCCGGTGGAAAATGACTCCCCGGACCAGATTCAAAGACGTGTGCTTCTCCACTTTGACAGGGATATCGCCAAAGTGGTCACACTTCAGAAGGTGTTCAACCTGCTCACCAGTCCTAGTCTTGAGCAACAAGCTACCGTTTCTCATCTTTTGTACCTTCTCAAGCTCGCCATAGACCCCTTCTATGTGCCGAGAAAACAAAATAGACTTTACCATCTTAAAATCACCCCCATCTGTTCTGGTTGCGACCAGAAACTTGGGAGTGTTAGCACCCAGATTCTCACGAACAGACTGTTCCCAGGGGGTTGATCCCCGTAGGGAATCAAAAGTTAAAGACTTGGGTGGCGGACCACCCTGGTGGGAGATATTCCTTTTCTGTCCCATGGCCGTTTCATCCTCCCTGAATGCCACCGACTCCAATCACGGGCTGTCTCTGTAGGCGCTACCCATCCAAGGCAAGGCCCGCCTAGCTTGGAAGGCATTGCCCTGGGGTCCGATGTTTGACATGCCATTCAGGCATGTACCCCTTGGCATATACTAGAGAGTTTTCCAGCACAGGCATGCAGCTGTGCGGGGACCTGCGTTGTCAGGCGGATACTACTGCAGAGTACATGGCGCACCCACCTGTCGGTGTGGCCAGACCGAACAGACTCTCGAGCGTAGTCGCACACTTAGGTGGCCCTTCCCCTGACAGCACGCACATGTAATTTTGAGTGCCAGACCTCAAAAACATGAACGGAAAAAGGCGTGCGATATAACCTAATGAGAGTTATATCGCACAAAGTAGGGCGTTTAGAGCTGGCTGTCAAACCCGTAAAGGGGACCTGGGCCAAGAAACCCTTTACGTCGCCTTCTACGACTGGCAGGGTATACCTGTGAGTGTATTCCATCCCTCCCACCCACGGGAGGTCCAATTCGCAAGACAAGCCGGAAACCTAAAAGGATAGCCAAGGTCGCCCCTTTTAGTCGCCTCGTACGACAGGCAGGGGATACCGTGGGTGTATTCTAAACCCCCCACCCACAGGGGGATTGACAAAATGTAATTTAGACTCAAAATATCCACAAAATGCAATTAAGAATCAAAATATGTGCAAAATGCCCACCAAACAAAATGCAATTTAGATTCAAAATTCGTGCGAAATGCGGTATTGGTTGAAAATACTTACAAAATGCAATTGACATTCAAAATTCTCACTTAGAGGCCCAGCTACCTGCATTGAAAGACTTACCAAAAAGCAATATAGATTGTCAATCTTCACAAAATGCAATTGAAGTTGAAAACAATCGCAAGATGAAATTTAGATCGATAAAACTTACAAAATGCAACGTAGATTAAAAATACCTTAAAAAATCGCTAAAAGGGAATTTAGATACACGGTAAACCAAGGAACAGAAAAGTGCGGGAATCTTAAAGAGAAAAGTAAATATAATGAAAAGAGGAGTGGAGAGGAGAGGAGAGGGGAGAGAGGAGAAGGTCCGCTTCAAAGGGAAGGGACAAAAGGGGAAAACGGACCCAGCTCAGGAATCCCTCGGGGTCGCCAACTCCCGAACTCACCAGCCGTGAGCCCCTGAGGGTGTAGCATTATCTAGGGTGCACCAGAACGGGTGGGGCTACATACAACCGGCCTCCTTAAGGGCCTTGAGCACAAGGCAGGAGGTAAAAGGAAAAGAAAAAGAAGGCTGACCCCTCCCAGAAGGAGGGTATCAGAAAAGATGAGACAAGGGCCAATTAAGGCGGGAAAATAAGAGACTCCCTAGGCCTCGGATACCCTAATACCGTCGGGGTTGGAAGAGAACAAGAGTTGACCAAGTGAGGTCGACAGGAAAGAAGACGGAGAGGAGCCCGGCACAAGTAAGTGGAAGCAATGCCGGACTCAGCTGGGGTCCCGTGGTCGCCGACCCACGTCCCACTAGGTGTGAGCCCCTGGGGGGCTACTTTTGGAAACGGAAGACGTCTCTATGACGGTCTGATTATTATTCTACTTATAGTTGTGTGCGAAGCGACTAAGTTGTATCTTAGACTCAGTGAAAATTTAAGGTGGTAAATAAACCACAGTTGTAGGGAAAATGATTATGAAACGGAAACCAGAACGAAAATTATGTGAGACGGAAAATACTTACAAAAAGGAACTCAGATTGAAACAAGTCACAAAATGTTTTTACAAAAGGGAATTTAGAACGAAAAGATTCACAAAAGGAATAGATTGCAAAATACCCACAAAATGAAGGCTAGGTTCAAAATACGTACAAAATGCAATGTAGCGTCGAAATACCTACAAAATGCAATTGAAATTCAAAATACTTACAAAATGCAAATGAGATCGAAATTACATACAAAATGCAATTGAGGTTCAAAATACTTACAAAATGCAATTGAAATTGAAAATACACAATGCAATTCAGATTGAAATAGGTCCTATCCCAGTTCAAATCCAAATTATTCACAAAGTGCAATAGAAATTCAAAATACTTACAAAATGCAATTGAAATTGAAATTGCTTACAAAATGTACGGTAGATTCAAAGGAATCATGTGGATTGACAATACTTACAAAAAGCAATTCAGATTGAAAATACTTGACAAAATGTAATTTAGATTCAAAATACCCACAAAATGCAACTGAGAATCAAAATATGTGCAAAATGCCCGCCAAACAAAATGCAATTTAGATTCAAAATTCGTGCGAAATGCGGTTTGGTTGAAAATGCTTACAAAATGCAATTGAAATTCAAAATACTCCCAAAGGTCGCTCCACCATTTTGAAAGACTTACTAAAAAGCAATTTAGATTGTCAATTTTTACAAAATGCAATTGAGGTTGAAAACAATCGCGAGATGTAATTTAGATCGAAAAAACACGCAAAAAGCAACGTAGATTAAAAATGCCTTAAAAAACGCTAAAAGGGAAATGAGACGGTGAACCAAGTAACAAAAACAGTGCGGGAATCTTAAAGAGAGAAGTAAATATAATGAAAAGAGGAGTGGTGAGGAGAGGAGAGGGGAGAGGGGGGAAGGTCCGCCCCTAACGTAAGGGACAAAAGGGGAAAACGGACCCAGCTCAGGAATCCCTCGGGGTCGCCAACTCCCGAACTCACCAGCCGTGAGCCCCTGAGGGTGTAGCATTATCTACGGTGAACCAGACGTGGTGGGGCTACATACACCCTGCCTCCTTAAGGGCCTTGAGCACAAGGCAGGAGGTAAAAGCAAAAGCAAAAGATGATGATGACGATGATTGTTGTTTTAAGGGGCCTAACATCTAGGTTATCGGCCCCTGATGGATTGGGTGATCGTGAAGATGAAAAAAAGGAAAAGCGAACTTAAAAAGTAAAACTAACTACTAACCTACATACTAGAAGAAGAAATTGAAAACTCAAGGAGAATAAGGCAAATAAAGGACAGGAGGAAAAGAAATGTCCTCAACCCTCGAAGAAGGCGGATTGAGGGACTTGGAAGGAAGGACAGCCATGAAAGGCAGAGAGGAAAGTGAAAGAGGAGAGGGTCCTCCCCAAAGATAAGGAACAAAAAGGGAAAACGGACCCAGCTCAGGAATCCCTCGGGGTCGCCAACTCCCGAACTCACCAGCCGTGAGCCCCTTGGTGTATTCTTGGAATACACGGTACGAGAGAATATAATTTTTAATGCTTTTGCATGTTCATTCCTTCCTCTTTATTAAACACCAACAGCGATCTTCTAGTTTCTCTTTGGTGGACATGTCTCTTATGACATTGTGAGTCTGTTCTAGATATATATCTTCCATGACCCACCTAGCGTCATCTAGCAGCGAATCTCTGAAGCTCCTCAATTCTTCCTGGTGCAAGAGGACTTCCTTTTCCATCTGGCCACCAGATCTCGTTGCCATCGCCAGCTATTATCTCCGTGATCAAGAGAACTTCGTCTACTCTTTCACCCACCAGGCTGTGCTAGTATCGCCTGCTATCAACTCTTTGAAGACCTTTTCCTCAAGAGAATTTAAGTTTACAATATTGGTCATGCTTATATGTTTTCCTTTTGTCCCCTACCCCCACTCTTTTCCCTTCCTTGGACCCTCCGCGCTTCGCTGAGTGGTTCTCACTTGTAAGTCGGCAGTTGACTTGGTCAGTCAAGGCTCAACTAGAGCCAGTCTCCTCAAACCAAGAGGCACTCTCTACATTCTACGCCATGTTGGCACATTAAGTATTCGTCAAAGGGAACTTCACCTTCGACATGCAACCAAGATAAGTACAGACTTAAGGTTTTAACCTCATCTTCATCAGTTTTATTATCTACATGCTTTTATTGATCATTTTATAGACAGCGTGAAATTACTTCTTTGGGGCGGTAATCATTCTTCGCGGGATTTGCCATGTTGGGCTTTTGTCTGTCTAAGCCAACCTTAATAGAAAGTAGCTTTTCTTAAGCTATTTAAATGAGATATCTTCTCACAACGTGGGATATTATCAAATACCCGCTGTCCATAAAATATTAAGCTCGTTCCACCGCAGGATTAACTTTGGCCCCATTCTTCTATTAGGATTGTTCTGGAACCTTCCAGACTCTGTACTTTCTCTACAAGTCTTGCCGTCATGGATTTTTCACTCACTTGTGGGAATACTATTTAAAATGAGGAATCTTCCTTATAAATTACTGCAATAACTAAATTTTCTTCCACCGTTGGAAAGTTCTATGGCGCATTTAATTGTAAACCACAGCTTTCTCAAGCAATAGACTCACGCCTACCTAGTGCAACCAGTTATTTTTCATCATTGCAATAACTTTCTTTCCCATAAACTTTCGTGTTACTACAGTGAACTTTTCATCCATTCAACTAACTATAGTGAGAACTAGTGCTTGTTCAACATTTCTACCGCGTCGCGATCGTCCGTTTACCATAAATAAGGCCATGAACATTTATCCTAAATCCCAATTGATCTTTCCTAAACCTTCTACTAACAAACCATGTTAATAAAATTATTACTTTAAGGCCTATTGCAATGAGGTGTCACTCTAAAGACGTGCCCTCCCACCTTTGCTTATATCTCATTAATTAATTTCTGCATAACCACGTGTTTCCTACACGGTTCAAGCTTACATTGTTTCTCCCTTATAATCAGGGAATACAATTCTTTCAACTCAGGAGTGAGTTATTTCTAGGTTTCACGAAAGGGAAACTTGCCCCATTAGTCTCGTGATTCCTAATTAAACATAGGAAGTCTAGAACCTTCCTTTTGACTTTATCTTCAGGTTTCACAGAAAGTGACCTGCCCTCTTTTGTATAATTGTTATAAAAGTAATTCTGCACAAATATAAGAAGTTATAGGAACTTCTATCTTATTCTTCATGTTTTTCTTATTGTTATTTTCGAAGTGGTTACTTTCTCTAGAATGTTTTCTCAGAAATTTCTTATAGTACACACCTTGTACTCTATTTATTGTTAAACTTTAATCACCTTAAATGTCTTTAAATTTTGAATTTTTATCTTCGCTATTTTAAATCCTTGCTAGGATTTTATAAAGGTTTGAAACCTAATAAATTGTTAATTGCCTGGTGCAAACTTTAAATGTTAGGAGGTCTGCGACCCCAAATTGTTACTAAAAATTGAAACTATATACTTGTCAAATTTATTAGACTTTTTTGCATTGTTAAATAAATTCAAACTTTCCTTTTCGACTCATCATTTCTCTAATACAACGGTTAGGCAAGATCCTGTCTTCCTTGACTCTTCCTACTCAATGCCATTAAATCTATTGATAGGGCTTTCACCACTCGTTGCATTTGAGCAAGAACTCTTAGTGGTAATCTCGTTAAAGTTTCTCTTAGCTTTAATAGCTAATTCTAACTGGCCAGTAAGGCAAGTACAGCTCGCTACGCCAGCTACCTGCTTGTGGAGATCCTCTCCGAAAACTTATGGTTGGTTTTTCAAAAGATAAGTGTTTCTCTTTGTCTAAACTTTTAGCCGGCTCTTTGCTGCGTAAAAGCTTAGCCATTTCCAAATGCAACTATTGGTTCACTTACCATAATTACTCCCCAAGGTATATTTTTTTTATCACTATCCTTCTTGGAAGCACTTGGTCGCTTTTTAGGAACTCCACAACTTCGAAAACTGGAAATATCAAAATCGATGCAAATTATTGGCATTCTTCGAATTACTTGGTCAAAAAAGAATTCCTTTGAACAGATCTACAATAAGTCTGTTACTATCTGTCTTGCCAGACCATCACCCTTCCCCATAGTACGCATATGCATGCTTGAGAGGGAATACTCTAAAGCCATTCTCTTGCAAACCGCCCAAGTCCAAGCTGCGTTTCCCGTTAGCTTCGACCAGGTCCTTACCCATTTTAGGTATCAGAGAGCGGATTTGCAGTGGCAACCGCCTCTAAGTGCATTTAAGGTTAAATTTACAACTTTTGTGGGACTCTCCTCCTATCTATCCTTTTTCTCCAGTCCGAAACCCACCTCCTTTTTTTTATCATCTTCCCTTGGTGGTTAGGTTATTCCTCAGCCAATAATCTACCCAAAATTTGGTACCAGAAACCCGGGAGAGTCCATTTGTCATTTTTTCTGTTTAAAAGATTATTTGACAATACCTTGCAAATTATTAATAACTGCTTTGAATCTTTCAGCTATAACTACATCGTGCAAAGCCTGTGAAGGGGAAAGAGGCCGCTCCTGTCTCCTTTGGTGTGATCCTTTTTTTCAACTTATTCGCTGCTGCCAGCTTGACAGCATTTCCAAGGTTCCACAGTTTCGTGAGTTACATTTTAATCTATTTTCTTTGACATGGCTCCTACTGAAAAGGATAAGGATGAAAAACTTACTTCTAAACGAGCATCCTATAAAGGGCAAATTACCCGATTCAGAAAGTACATAAAAGAGTTAGATCCCTCAGAAGCTCAATTAGACTTGTTGAAACATCGTGTAAGGGATTTTGAACGTTCTTATGAAAATTATTGCAACATCCAAACTGAAATAGAAACTTGTATGCTCAATCAAACCGAAGATCGAGTCGAAGTAGAAAACCAATATTACGAAGGCATAGGTTCTGCTTTCAAAATAATACGCCACCTCGAAGAGGAGCAGAAAAAGGACGCTTCTGTTCTTGGTTCCCTTCACGAACCACAAACTTCTTTCCGTGATGGTACTTACAAGCCCAAACCAATTTTACCTAAAATTGATTTACCCCATTTCTCAGGAGATGAATCTACTTGGGATTCTTTCTATGAATTATTTTGCTCCCTTGTTCATGACAATGAAGACATTCAAGTCATTTACAAGTTTCATTACTTGAGATCTATCCTCCGAGGTCAACCTCTGCAGTTAGTTGAAGCACTCCCTTTAAGCGCCGAAAATTACCGCATTGCCTTTAACTTATTAAAAGAAAGATAAGGGAATTTACGGTTACGTATTCAACGCCATATGAAGGCTCTATTCAACCTACCTGCGTCACAGCACAATGACGTCACTAGTTTACATACTCTAGTTGACACTACACAACTTCACGTTAAGGCTCTGTCCCAATTAGATCAACCTACTGAACACTGGGATACTTTCCTAATACATTTAGTGGTTTCTAAAGTTGATGCTGCTACCCTCAAAGCTTGGGAAATTGAACTTTCTAAAGAAGACGACTACTCTTACGAGCATTTAGTCACTTTCATAAATGCCAGATGCCAGCTCTTAACCGCTTTAGCTAATCAAAGTGAACCCTCATCTCCTATTTCTAAATTTGAATTAATGTCTATCAAACCTAAAAGCGAACGCTTAGCGTCTAATACCCCAAAACCCGGGTCCAGCTCATCTAAATTTAAATCAAACACTACTGGTTACCCAACTAGGTCTAGTGAACGTCGTGTTGCTAGCTCTATGGTTTTAAACACTCAAAGCGAACCCCGCAAGAGTTTAAACGAACCTTTAAAGTGCATACTTTGTAAAGATCCCCATGCCATATACCTCTGTAAATCCCTTAAAGAAATGTCAGTCGACGACAGAAGAAAATTAGTTGCTCAAAAGAAACATTGCTTCAACTGCCTAGCGCCCACGCATTCTGCTTCTAATTGCAAGTCCACAAGACTTTGCTACCATTGTGAAAAGGCTCATCACACTTTGTTACATCGTCATGATGAGGCAAGGTCATCGACAGCATCTACTTCTCCGAAAAATGATAGTGCTAACAATTCCAATGCTTCATCGTATATTCAAAATGCCAAGTCCATTCGTAGTGCCCAAGTATTGTTGTCTACTGTCCAAATCGAAGTTCAGGATAACTTTGGCAACTGGGTCCGTGCACGCGGTCTTCTTGATTCAGCGGCAACTCATGATTTTGTGTCTAATTCCTTGATTAGAGAACTAGGCCTACCTGTAAACCCTACTTCTATTAACGTGTCGGGCATCAACAGCTCAAAATCGCAAGCTTTACAATTCTCAAAGCTAACAATAAGAGACATTTGTCACAGAAACAACCTTCTTAAATTGAATTGTCTAATTCTCAATAGCATTGGAGAAGACACTCCAAGTCACTCTGTGGATATTTCAGGGTTAAACATTCCCTCGCATTTAAGGCTAGCCGATCCTTTGTTCAACATACAAAACCCCATTGACATACTCTTTAGTGCCAATGTTTTCTGGAATTGCCTTCGTAAACAGGTTCGCAAGTTATCCTCAAACGTGGTCGCCAGAGACACTAATTTTGGATGGATCGTCACAGGTCAACTTCCCCATTATTCTCCCCAATCCGCATCGCAATGTTACTTCACCAATACTGATCTGGAACAGTTCTGGAGGCTTGAAAGCGTTGATCCTCCTAACGTAACCTCTTCAGAAAATGAATTTTGTGAGCAACTTTTTTTGAACACCACCACTCGTTCTTCTGATGGCCGGTTCGTTGTTCAAATGCCAAGATTACATAATCCTCCCAAACTTATTAACTCTCAGCCCAAAGCTCGAAAAGCTCTCTTTGCTATTGAGAGCAAATTCAAGAAAGAACCTCTTGTTAAACAGCAGTACACTGATTTCATGGATGGGCATGAAAGCTTAGATCATATGGAAGTTGTTAACAAATCTGATGATGAATTGCACCCCCCAATTGAAACGGTTTATTTAAATCATCATCCCGTGTGGAAAAACCCTCTTGTAAAAGATAAAATCCGAGTTGTTTTCAATGGTTCATCACCCGACGTTAATGGCAACAGCCTTAACGACACCCTTTATTCTGGTCCTGCTATTCAGTCAGATCTATCTGCTATACTCTTAAACTTTCGATTATTTCCCATAGCTGTCTGTCATAGCTGATATAAAACAGATGTACGGCCAAGTTTTAATTCAACCGGAACAACGAGATCTCCAAAGAATCTTGTGGCGTGATGAAATCAGTAAGCCCATTAAGGTATTTCGCTTAAAAACGGTTACTTATGGCTTAAAACCCTCTGCTTTCCTTGCTATCCGATCCCTACACTTGCTAGCCTCTCAAGATGGTCATTTATTTAACTCCAAAGCCTCTGAAGCACTAACTACGTCATTCTATGTTGACGATTATTTGCAGTCCTTCCCCACTTTGGAGGAAGCTTCTTTTGTGTCTTTAGAACTTCAGGCATTGCTAAGGAATGGAGGTTTCCCACTTCATAAGTGGAATTCCAACTCCCCTGAGTTTCTCGCCCAGTTTCCTATTGAAGACGTTGATCCCTCCTCTGTCGAAATTTGTGGAAACTCCGAATCCATAAAAACTCTAGGAGTTCATTGGTGCACCAGCACTGACACTCTCATCTATAAAGTTTCGCTCGCAGAAGAGCTTCCTAACTCAAAAAGACAAATTCTCTCTGAAATTGCAAAAATTTTTGATCCGCTTCAATTTCTTGCCCCAGTTATCGCTATAGCCAAACTCTTCATGCAAGAGCTGTTGTCGCTCAAATGTGAATGGGATGACACTGTTCTTCTTCCTTTTCTTAATCGTTGGCTCTCGTTTCGCAGCAATTTGATGGATCTTTCCCTTATTGAAATTCCCAGGAATTTAATTAACGCTCATTCTAATGCATCCTTTTTCCTTCATGTGTTCGCGGACAGTTCCGAAAAAGCTTATGGTTGCTGCGCATATTTAGTTTATCGTGGTTCATTAAATGGATCTTCAGTTTCCAATCTTGTTTGTGCCAAATCTAAGGTCGCTCCTCTTAAAACTATCACTTTGTCTAGGCTTGAATTGTGTGCTGCACTCATGGCCGCAGAACTTGTTAAGAAATTACGAGAAGTTTTAAAAGTCGAATTCTCGCAAATCTATCTCTGGAGCGATTCCAAGATCACCCTTTCTTGGATCGCCAAGAACCCCTCTCACTGGCAAACTTTTGTTGCAAACAGGGTTTCCAAAATTCAAACTCTCTCTTCGGGATGTCAATGGAGGCATGTGCCCAGCGCTGATAACCCAGCCGATATTATCTCTCGTGGTTGTTTACCCTCTCAATTGGCAGCTTCCCAGTTGTACTGGCATGGGCCCTCGTGGTTAATCGAAGACTATTCTTGTTGGTCTTCTAAACCTCCAGCTACAAACGCCAACTTGCCTGACGCTAAAGTGCCTCTATCTATTGCTTCGTGTCTTGTTTCCAACGCTTCTCATCCCTTGCTGTCCCGCTATTCTTCCTTTCATAAATTACTTCGAATTGTTGCCTATCTCCTTAGATGGAAATTATTTTGTGCTTGACCAACCTCTTCTCCCTAAACCACACCTTACCAATCATGAATTGAATCTCGCTACCATTAAGGTTTTACAACTGACACAGCAAGAAGCCTTTTCTTCTGAATTGTCTTTACTTTCTTCTAAAAGGGATCTTCCCAAATCCAGTCGTCTACGTGCTTTAGCCCCGTTCCTTGATGACGATAGGTTACTCCGGGTAGGTGGTAGGCTCGCTCAATCTTTGCTCTCTGAAGACAAAAAGCATCCCGTTATTTTGCCTTCCAAACATCACGTAACTTCCTTAATTATACGTGACTTTCATTATCGCAATCTGCATGTAGGCACACGCACTCTGCTTTGCCTCTTAAGGGAAAAGTACTGGATTATAAATGGAATTCACGAAGTTTCCTCCGTAATTCACAAGTGTATTCCTTGTTTCAAAGCGAAACCTAAGGTCAATACTCAACTAATGAGCGATCTGCCTTCCTTTCGCTCTTCTCCTATACGCCCATTTGCTTTAACTGGTGTGGACTATATGGGTCCGTTCCAATATCAACGAAATTCCCCTGAAGCTAAACGCAAATTGTTTGGAAAGCTCTATGTTTCTCTCTTTGTTTGCATGGTTACTGGCGCAATCCACTTGGAACTAGTAAGGAATGCTTCTACTTCTTACTTTTTATCAGCTGTCTCTCGCTTCACTGCTAGGCGTGGTGTTCCTTCAGAGATGTTCTCTGATAACGCTTCCACTTTTCAGGGCGCAGCTTCCCTGTGGAGGAAAGCTCTCACTTCCTCTCCTGCCATGGAACAAATTTCTAATTTTTCCTACTCAAAGGGTTTCAAATGGCGCTTTATACCTCCCTACGCTCCTCATCACGGTGGTAGGTGAGAATCTTGCGTAAAGCTCACTAAACGTCATTTAAGAAAGGTCTTAGGTAATCGAATTCTGACTTATGAAGAATTCAATTCACTGTCCGTTCTGATTGAAGGTGTTGTTAATTCTCGCCCTTTAACTCCTCTTTCCAATGACCCCGATGACTTGCTTCCACTCACACCTGGTCACTCCCTTATCGGCACTTCTCTTTCTGCCCCTCCTCCTCTTCCAAATTCTTACAGGGATTCTAATTTACCTATTGTTTGGCGTAAACTTGAAGCCCTCCGCAATTCCTTTTGGAAGAGGTGGAACTTGGAATATTTAACTTCCTTGCAACGGAGACAGAAGTGGGTTCTTTCCAGTCCCGACATTAAAGCGGGGGACTTGGTCTTGGTTAGGGATGTTTCTCCCCCCCCCCCTGGTCTGGACTTCTGGTAGAGTGACCGAGTGTCATCCTGGAAGGGATGGGAGAGTCAGGGTGGTCAGAGTCTTGACCACTAATGGTCCGATCACAAGACCACTGTCTTTGATCGCTCCATTACCTTTAAATGTTTAACTGCTTGTTTGTTCTCTGTTGGTGTTTACCCCTCCCAGTATGGTGTATTCTTGGAATACACGGTACGAGAGAATATAAGTTTTAGTGCTTTTGCATGTGCATTCCTTCCTCTTTATTAAACACCAACAGCGATCTTCTAGTTTCTCTTATGTCATTGTGAGTCTGTTCTAGATATATATCTTCCATGACCCACCTAGCGTCATCTAGCAGCGAATCTCTGAAGCTCCTCAATTCTTCCTGGTGCAAGAGGACTTCCTTTTCCATCTGGCCACCAGATCTCGTTGCCATCGCCAGCTATTATCTCCGTGATCAAGAGAACTTCGTCTACTCTTTCACCCACCAGGCTGTGCTAGTATCGCCTGCTATCAACTCTTTGAAGACCTTTTCCTCAAGAGAATTTAAGTTTACAATATTGGTCATGCTTATATGTTTTCCTTTTGTCTCCTACCCCCACTCTTTTCCCTTCCTTGGACCCTCCGCGCTTCGCTGAGTGGGTCTCACTTGTAAGTCGGCAGTTGACTTGGTCAGTCAAGGCTCAACTAGAGCCAGTCTCCTCAAACCAAGAGGCACTCTCTACATTCTACGCCATGTTGGCACATTAAGTATTCGTCAAAGGGAACTTCACCTTCGACATGCAACCAAGATAAGTACAGACTTAAGGTTTTAACCTCATCTTCATCAGTTTTATTATCTACATGCTTTTATTGATCATTTTATAGACAGCGTGAAATTACTTCTTTGGGGCGGTAATCATTCTTCGCGGGATTTGCCATGTTGGGCTTTTGTCTGTCTAAGCCAACCTTAATAGAAAGTAGCTTTTCTTAAGCTATTTAAATGAGATATCTTCTCACAACGTGGGATATTATCTAATACCCGCTGTCCATAAAATATTAAGCTCGTTCCACCGCTGGATTAACTTTGGCCCCATTCTTCTATTAGGATTGTTCTGGAACCTTCCAGACTCTGTACTCCATCTACAAGTCTTGCCGTCATGGATTTTTCACTCACTTGTGGGAATACTATTTAAAATGAGGAATCTTCCTTATAAATTACTGCAATAGCTAAATTTTCTTCCACCGTTGGAATGTTCTATGGCGCATTTAATTGTAATTCACAGCTTTCTCAAGCAATAGACTCACGCCTACCTAGTGCAACCAGTTATTTTTCATCATTGCAATAACTTTCTTTCCCATAAACTTTCGTGTTACTACAGTGAACTTTTCATCCATTCAACAAACTATAGTGAGAACTAGTGCTTGTTCAACATTTCTACCGCGTCGCGATCGTCCGTTTACCATAAATAAGGCCATGAACATTTATCCTAAATCCCAATTGATCTTTCCTAAACCTTCTACTAACAAACCATGTTAATAAAATTATTACTTTAAGGCCTATTGCAATGAGGTGTCACTCTAAAGACGTGTCCTCCCACCTTTGCTTATATCTCATTAATTAATTTCTGCATAACCACGTGTTTCCTACACGGTTCAAGCTTACATTGTTTCTCCCTTATAATCAGGGAATACAATTCTTTCAACTCAGGAGTGAGTTATTTCTAGGTTTCACGAAAGGGAAACTTGCCCCATTAGTCTCGTGATTCCTAATTAAACATAGGAAGTCTAGAACCTTCCTTTTGACTTTATCTTCAGGTTTCACAGAAAGTGACCTGCCCTCTTTTGTATAATTGTTATAAAAGTAATTCTGCACAAATATAAGAAGTTATAGGAACTTCTATCTTATTCTTCATGTTTTTCTTATTGTTATTTTCGAAATGGTTACTTTCTCTAGAATGTTTTCTCAGAAATTTCTTATAGTACACACCTTGTACTCTATTTATTGTTAAACTTTAATCACCTTAATTGTCTTTAAATTTTGAATTTTTATCTTCGCTATTTTAAATCCTTGCTAGGATTTTATAAAGGTTTGAAACCTAATAAATTGTTAATTGCCTGGAGCAAACTTTAAATGTTAGGAGGTTTGCGACCCCAAATTGTTACTAAAAATTGAAACTATATACTTGTCAAATTTATTAGACTTTTTTGCATTGTTAAATAAATTCAAACTTTCCTTTTCGACTCATCATTTCTCTAATACAACGGTTAGGCAAGATCCTGTCTTCCTTGACTCTTCCTACTCAATGCCATTAAATCTATTGATAGGGCTTTCACCACTCGTTGCATTTGAGCAAGAACTCTTAGTGGTAATCTCGTTAAAGTTTCTCTTAGCTTTAATAGCTAATTCTAACTGGCCAGTAAGGCAAGTACAGCTCGCTACGCCAGCTACCTGCATGTGGAGATCCTCTCCGAAAACTTATGGTTGGTTTTCCAAAAGATAAGTGTTTCTCTTTGTCTAAACTTTTAGCCGGCTCTTTGCTGAGTAAAAGCTTAGCCATTTCCAAATGCAACTATTGGTTCACTTACCAAAATTACTCCCCAAGGTTTTTTTTATCACTATCCTTCTTGGAAGCACTTGGTCGCTTTTTAGGAACTCCACAACTTCGAAAACTGGAAATATCAAAATCGATGCAAATTATTGGCATTCTTCGAATTAATTGGTCAAAAAAGAATTCCTTTGAACAGATCTACAATAAGTCTGTTACTATCTGTCTTGCCAGACTATCACCCTTCCCCATAGTACGCATATGCATGCTTGAGAGGGAATACTCTAAAGCCATTCTCTTGCAAACCGCCAAGTCCTAGCTGCGTTTCCCGTTAGCTTCGACCAGGTCCTTACCCATTTTAGGTATCAGAGAGCAGATTTGCAGTGGCAACCGCCTCTATGTGCATTTAAGGTTAAATTTACAACTTTTGTGGGACTCTCCTCCTATCTTTCTATCCTTTTTCTCCAGTCCGAAACCCACCTCCTTTTTTTTTATCATCTTCCCTTGGTGGTTAGGTTATTCCTCAGCCAATAATCTACCCACCCCTGAGGGTGTAGCATTATCTAGGGTGCACCAGAAGTGGTGGGGCTACATACACCCTGCCTCCTTAAGGGCCTTGAGCACAAGGCAGGAGGTAAAAGGAAAAGAAAAAGAAGCCTGACCCCTCACAGAAAGAGGGTGTCAGGAAAGATGAGACAAGGGCCAATAAAGACGGGAAAGGAAGAGACTCCCTAGACCTCGGATACCCTAATACCGTCGGGGTCGGAAGAGAACAAGGGTTGACCAAGTGAGGTCGACAGGAAAGAAGACGGAGAGAGAAGCAAAAGAAGGATGACCCCTCACAGAAGGAGGGTATCAGGAAAGATGAGACAAGGGCCAATTAAGGCGGGAAAGTGAAAGACTCCCTAGGCCTCGCATAACCTAATACCGTCGGGGTCGGAAGAGAACAAGAGTTGCCCAAGGGAGGTCGACAGGAAAGAAGACGGAGAGGAGCCCGGCACAAGTAAGTGGAAGCAATGCCGGACTCAGCTGGGGTCCCGTGGTCGCCAACCCATGCTCCACTAGATGTGAGCCCCTGGAGGGTTGTAGGGAAAAGTCATCGAATCTGCAATAGGACACTAGTGGCGAATTGAGTACCCATTATAAGGAGATAAGCTAGCAGTGTTAAGCTTGTATAAAATGTTGATTAATCATCTAACAGCAAGATGACGAATACTACTGGAAGGCAGCAACCGAGTTCATCCTACGTCACGATGGTCCCTAATGATGGGATGATGACTGGGGCGGGAAGCCCCTGGACATAGGCTGCTATTAGTGATGAGTACATAAAATTGATTTATTTGATTTTGGACGGACGGGTCGCGGAAAATGTGGGGAAATTTGTATAGATTTGTTTTGCTGTGTTTTAATGTAAATATAGGGCTTATTTGTTTTTACTGACATGCGTATTTTTTCGTGGGCATTGCGTGACAATTTATTGTATATTAATTTATGTAGTGTCTAAATTTTGTGTTAATTTGTACGTAATCGGCATAGCGCACTGAGCGCATGCGATTAACGTACTGTGGCAAGTTATAGTCATGGACGAGAAGCTAGGAACTGCGGTGACAAGTGGACCTTGAGTAATATTAACGTAATACCAGATTTGGGGGATTTAATAATTTGTTTGTGTGATTATGATTATTCAGGCTTAATTTGATTTTGATTTGATTACCGTGTTGCAATTTACTTCTGCGAGAGGCACTTCGCATGGCCGTCAGTAATTATTAAATTCTTTGATAATTGCATTTTGACAATATTAAGACCTTTTGATCTGAGTGTGTGCTTGGTTCGAACGCTGCGACGAGATCTACGATGTGCCACGTATTTTTGGTGTGTCAGTGTGAATGCGAGGAAAGACCCGGCCTATTCCTGACGGCAGCACTTATTCCGGCCAATTAGTAACCTATGAGGCTAATGTTGACCAGGGGATATTGTTCTTGAAATCCTAAAAGGGATGTTTGAGATATGGCGATGAGATGAATGTTATATATACGAGTTTCCAGGTTGCCTGTGTGGATGATGATGATGATAATTGTTGTTTTTAAGGGCCTAACATCTAGGTTATCGGCCCCTGATGGTTTGGGTGATCGTGAAGATGAAAATGAAAAGCGAACTTAAAACTAAAACTAACTACTAACCTACAAACTAGAAGAAGAAATGGAAAACTAAAGGAGAATAAGGCAAATAAAAGGACAGAAGGAAAAGAAATGCCCCCAACCCTCGGAGAAGGCGGATTGAGGGACTTGGAAGGAAGGAGAGCCATGAAAGGCATATAGGAAAGGGAATGAGGAGAGGGTCCGCCCCAAAGGTAAGGGACAAGAGGGGAAAACGGACCCAGCTCAGGAATCCCTCGGGGTCGCCAACTCCCGAACTCACCAGCCGTGAGCCCCTGAGGGTGTAGCATTATCTAGGGTGCACCAGAAGTGGTGGGGCTACATACACCCTGCCTCCTTAAGGGCTTCGAGCACAAGGCAGGAGGTAAAAGGAGGAGAAAAAGAAGGCTGACCCCTCGCAGAAGGAGGGTATCAGAAAAGATGAGACAAGGGCCAATTAAGGCGGGAAAGGAAGAGACTCCCTAGGCCTCGGATACCCTAATACCGTCGGGGTCGGAAGAGAACAAGAGTTGACCAAGTGAGGTCGACATGAAAGAAGACAGAGAGGAGCCCGGCACAAGTAAGTGGAAGCAATGCCGGACTCAGCTGGGGCCCCGTGGTCGCCAACCCACAACCCACTAGATGTGAGCCCCTGGGGGGGGGGGCCTGTGTGGAGGCAAGGTCGTCGGTATTCTGGCTAGTGAGCTGGAAACTATTATTAGAGTGATGATGATGATGATAATTGTTGTTTTAAGGGGCCTAACATCTAGGTTATCGGCCCCTAATGGTTTGGGTGATCGTGAAGATGATAATGAAATGTAAACTATAACTAAAACTTACTACTAACTTATCTACTGGAAGAAGAAATGGAAAACAAAAGGAGAATAAGGCAAATAAAGGACAGGAGGAAAAGATATGCCCTCAAACCTCGAAGAATGCGGATTGAGGGACTTGGAAGGAAGGAGAGCCATAAAAGGCAGAATGGAAACTGAAAGAGGAGAGAGTCGGCCCCACAGGTAATGGAAAGGGGGAAAACCGGACCCAGCTCAGGAGTCCCTCGGGGACGCCAACTCCCGAACTCACCAGCCGTGAGCCCCTGAGGGTGTAGAAATTTCTAGGGTGCACAAGAAGTGGTGCGGCTATATACACCCGGCCTCGTTGAGGGCCTTGCGCAGAAGGCAGAAGATAAGTTGAAAAGAAAAAGAAGGCTGACCACTCACAGAAGGAGGGTACCAGAAAAGATGAGACAATGGCCAATTAAGGAAAGAAAGAGACTCCCTAGGTCTCGGATACACCAATATCGTCGGGATCAGAAGATAATAAGAGTTGACCTAGTGACGTCGACAGAAAAGAAGACGGAGAGGAGCCCGGCACAAGTAAGTGGAAGCAATGCCGGACTTAGCTGGAGCCCCGTGGTCGCCAACCCACGTCCCACTAGATGTGAGCCCCTGGGGGGTTATAAGAGTGACACACATACTTCTGCGAGAGGGTGAATGTTTGAACCAGCCACTTAGCTCAGTTGGGGGAGATAAGGTCTTGGCAGCTGTCAGCAGCTCAGTTAATGTTGCTAGGTAATGTTTGATTTCAAGCCGGATTGATTATAAATTTAGTTGAAATTAATTTGGGAGTTACTACGCCGCTGATTCTAATATCTCATGCCATGTTTTCGGCTTATTTTATTCATGATCTTTGTACGCCAATTTGATGATGATGATGATAATTGTTGTTTTAAGGGGCCTAACATCTAGGTTATCGGCCCTTGATGGTTTGGGTGATCGTGAAGATGAAGATGAAAAGCGAACTTAAAACTAAAACTAACTACTAACCTACATACTAGAAGAAGAAATGGAAAATTAAAGGAGAATAAGGCAAATAAAAGGACAGAAGGAAAAGAAATGTCCTCAACCCTCGGAGAAGGCGGATTGAGGGACTTGGAAGGAAGGAGAGCCATGAAAGGCATATAGGAAAGTGAAAGAGGAGATGGTCCGCCCCAAAGGTAAGGGACAAGAGGGGAAAACGGACCCAGCTCAGGAATCCCTCGGGGTCGCCAACTCCCGAACTCACCAGCCGTGAGCCCCTGAGGGTGTAGCATTATCTACGGCGCACCAGAAGTGGTGGGGCTACATACACCCTGCCTCCTTAAGGGTCTAGAGCACAAGGCAGGAGGTAAAAGGAAGAGAAAAAGAAGCCTGACCCCTCGCAGAAGGAGGGTATCAGAAAAGACGAGACAAGGGCCAATTAAGGCGGGAAAGGAAGAGACTCCCTAGGCCTCGGATACCCTAATACCGTAGGGGTCAGAAGAAAACAAGAGTTGACCAAGTGAGGTCGACAGGAAAGAAGACGGAGAGGAGCCCGGCACAAGTAAGTGGAAGCAATGCCGGACTCAGCTGGGGCCCCGTGGTCGCCAACCCACGCCCACAAGATGTGAGCCCCTGAGGGGGATTCAGTTATTAAATTATTGTTAGTAAATCCTGTGTTTTTTGACGTTATTAATAAATTTAAGTTAACCTTATGAATCCTGGAAGTTATTTGGAAGCACTAAAACCTCTATTACACTTTCACAAGAACCGATCATGACCCCGAACTACGTGTCTTGTTAAAATGCTTCTTTCAAAGGGTACAATACTAGAGGAAGAAATGGAAAACAAAAGGAGAATAAAACAAATAAAGGACAGGAGGAAAATAAATGCCCTCAACCCTCGAAGAATGCAGATTGAGGGACTTGGAAGGAAGGAGAGCCATAAAAGGCAGATAGAAAAGTGAAAGAGGAGAGGGTCCGCCCCACAGGTAATGGATAAAAGGGGTAAAACCGGACCCCGCTCAGGAATCCCTCGGGGTCACCAACTCCAGTCCTCACCAGCCGTGAGCCCCTGAGGGTGTAGCAATATCAGGGGTGCACCAGAAGTGGTGGGGCTACATACACCCTTTCTCCTTGACGGCATTGAGCAGAAGGCAGGAGATAACATGAAAAGAAAAAGAAGGCTGACCCCTCACAGAAGGAGGGTATCAGAAAAGATGAGACAAGGGCCAATTAAGGCGGGAAAGGAAGAGACTCCCTAGGCCTCGGATACCATAATACCGTCGGGGTCAGAAGAGAACAAGTGAGGTCGACAGGAAAGAAGACAGAGAGGAGCCCGGCACAAGTAAGTGGAAGCAATGCCAAACTCAGCTGGAGCCCCGTTGTCGCCAACCTGGAGGAAGTGTTGAGGGAGACGAATTGTTTGATAGCCTTCGAACCGAAATGAGGCGTGGAACTATTTCACGAAAAGTTTAAATGATAAGGCGCTTTGCACTATCTGCAATTAACTTATTTCTTACAAGTCAACTATTACTCTTTCGAAAGGACTTTTGCAAAGAAAATACATATCAATATGAACTAACGTCTCCTCGTGTGAAGGAAATAGGCTACCGTCAGTGCAGGAACGACCAAGTAGGCCTACAGAGGAAGACAGAGTGGTACTAACACTAGTAGGCTCAATAGCGATGCCTCGAAGGCTGATTCACGTGTGGTGCTGATGATGATGATGATGATGATGATAATTGTTGTTTTAAGGGGCCTAACATCTAGGTAATCGGCCCCTGCTGGTTTGGGTGATCGTGAAGATGAAAATGAAAAGCGAACTTAAAACTAAAACTAACTACTAACCTACATACTAGAAGAAGAAATGGAAAACTAAAGGAGAATAAGGCAAATAAAAGGACAGAAGGAAAGGAAATGCCCTCAACCCTCGGAGAAGGCGGATTGAGGGACTTGGAAGGAAGGAGAGCCATGAAAGGCATATAGGAAAGTGAAAGAGGAGAGGGTCCGCCCCAAAGGTAAGGGACAAAAGGGGAAAACGGACCCAGCTCAGGAATCCCTCGGGGTCGCCAACTCCCGAACTCACCAGCCGTGAGCCCCTGAGGGTGTAGAAATATCTAGGGTGCACCAGAAGGGGTGGGGCTACATACACCCTGCCTCCTTAAGGGCCTAGAGCACAAGGCAGGAGGTAAAAGGAAGAGAAAAAGAAGGCTGACCCCTCGCAGAAGGAGGGTATCAGAAAAGATGAGACAAGGGCCAATTAAGGCGGGAAAGGAAGAGACTCCCTAGGCCTCGGATACCCTAATACCGTCGGGGTCAGAAGAGAACAAGAGTGGACCAAGTGAGGTCGACAGGAAATAAGACAGAGAGGAGCCCGGCACAAGTAAGTGGAAGCAATGCCGGACTCAGCTGGAGCCCCGTGGTCGCCAACCCACGCCCACAAGATGTGAGCCCCTGGGGGATGACGTGTGGTGCATTAAAGACAAAGATTAATTGGGTCGTAGGTCGCCAAAGATGTGTCATCTGCCCAAAAGAAATTAATTCATCGTGACCTACTTGATTTATTGATTTCAGATTATCAACCCTTTAGTGTTGTTGAGGCTAGAGGGTTTTCTAAACTTATGAAGTGGATCCCTGGTTATGAATTACCTGGTAGGAAGACAATTTCAAATGTAATTATTCCAGCACTCTGCCATAAACAATTTTCTTTAATAGGAGACACAGTGACCAATAAAGCAGACAGTGTGTGCATAAATACCTATTTGTCAACATCGTTAGTTGACGAGTTCTAAATTGCCGTAACAGCGCATTACATTACGAAGGATTTTTCCTACAAACATGTTTTACTGAAGTGTTCTAGTTTCTGCGGGAGCTAACGGACTGGAAGCTGAACGACAAAGTGAGTTTTGCCATTTCTGATAACGCTAGTAATATTACAAACGAGCTTGACGAAGTTCTGAAGTGGAAACACTACGGTTATTTTGCTCACAAACTGCATTTGATTGTCCAGGGTTGTCTTCGGGAAATGCAAGTCACCATTGAGAAAATAAAAATAAATGTTGGCTACTTTAAGAGAAGTTCACTAGCAAATGAAAAGCTACTGAAATACCTGATATCAAGTGAAATGCAGTGCCTAAACGCCTTACCCAAGACGTCAGGACGCAATGGCATTCAACATTCAATATGCTGCGTCGATTTGTTGAACTCGAAGAAGCTATCAGGGCCACTATTGCTCTCTTAGATAAACATCTGCCCATAATAACTGGCGAAGAGTGGCAAGCTTGCCGTCAACTCGGCGATGTTTTAGCCCCGTTTGAAGAAATGACTAGTTCGAGCAGCGGAGAAGCATATATGACTGGAAGGTTTGAGATTGTGGTCGTTAGATATCTAAAGAATATTTGTGGAAAACTCGAGCAATTAGCCGAGTACTCAGAAGCAGTGAGGGCCATAATTGCTAGCCTCATTAGAGGGTAAGAAGAAAGGTTTAAGAACATTGAACACGGTAGCACCTTCGCCTTATGCACTGTTAGATCCACGCTACAAAGGTCACGTTTTTCAAGGCCCTGCGCACTAGAAAACGTCAAAGAGGGTGCATAATTTAGCCGTGGATCTAATAAGAGAGAAACGCCCAGACCAGCGCGAAACAGAACAGTGTCATTCCGTCCGCACTTCCATTTACAAGTGGAGCAGTTCAGCCCTATTGTCCAGTAAGCGTTTGGAGTATTTTCAACGACATTATCGGAGATATACGTCCTCAAACCAGCCCTCTGTCACGAGCCATAAATGTACTGGATATGTATTCGAAATATGACATTTTATCTCGTGTAAATGAAGAAGGAAAGTGTAATTGCCCCTTAGGCTGGTGGAAAAATCATCGACATGTACATCCCAATTTAGTAGAAATATTCAGGAAAAAGTGCAATAAACTGTAGTGTTCACATCAGTGCCGTGTGAAAGACTTTTTTCCAGAACCGGACTGATTGTTAACGACAGGAGAACAAGGGTGTCATCAAGAAAAGTCGAAATGTTAATGTTCCTCAATGTAAATACGAAGCATTAGTCCTTACATATTTGTCATAAGGGGTAAATGTGAACATAAAAAAGTGTATCAAAGTGATCACATCAGTGCCATGTGGAAGATGATGATGATGATAATTGTTGTTTTAAGGGGCCTAACATCTAGGCTATCGGCCCCTGATGGTTTGGGTGATCGTGAAGATGAAAAGGAAAAGCGAACTTAAAACTAAAACTAACTACTAACCGACATACTGGAAGAAGAAATGGAAAAATAAAGGAGGATAAGGCAAATAAAGGACAGGAGGAAAAGAAATGCCCTCAGCCCTCGAAGAAGGCGGATTGAGGGACTTGGAAGTAAGGAGAGCCATGAAAGGCAGATAGGAAAGTGAAAGAGGAGAGGGTCCGCCCCAAAGGTAAGGGACAAGAGGGGAAAACGGACCCAGCTCAGGAATCCCTCGGGGTCGCCAACTCCCGAACTCACCAGCCGTGAGCCCCTGAGGGTGTAGCATTATCTACGGCGCACCAGAAGTGGTGGGGCTACATACACCCTGCCTCCTTAAGGGTCTAGAGCACAAGGCAGGAGGTAAAAGGTTGATGATGATGATAATTGTTGTTTTAAGGGGCCTAACATCTAGGTTATCGGCCCCTGATGGTTGGGGTGATCGTGAAGATGAAAATGAAAAAGCGAACTTAAAACTAAAACTAACTAATAACCTACATACTAGAAGAAGAAATGGAAAACTCAAGGAGAATAAGGCAAATAAAAGGACAGAAGGAAAAGAAATGCCCTCAACCCTGGGAGAAGGCGGATTGAGGGACTTGGAAGGAAGGAGAGCCATGAAAGGCATATAGGAAAGTGAAAGAGGAGAGGGTCCGCCCCAAAGGTAAGGGACAAAAGGGGAAAACGGACCCAGCTCAGGAAACCCTCGGGGTCGCCAACTCCCGAACTCACCAGCCGTGAGCCCCTGAGGGTGTAGCATTATCTAGGGTGGACCAGAATTGGTGGGGCTACATACACCCTGCCTCCTTAAGGGCCTAGAGCACAAGGCAGGAGGTGAAAGGAAGAGAAAAAGAAGGCTGACCCCTCACACAAGGAGGGTATCAGGAAAGATGAGACAAGGGCCAATTAAGGCGGGAAAGGAAGAGACTCCCTAGGCCTCGGATACCCTAATACCGTCGGGGTCGGAAGAGAACAAGAGTTGACCAAGTGAGGTCGACAGGAAAGAAGACAGAGAGGAGCCCGGCACAAGAAAGTGGAAGCAATGCCGGACTCAGCTGGGGCCCCGTGGTCGCCAACCCACGCCCACTAGAAGTGAGCCCCTGGGGGGAGGAGGAGGGGAGGTAAAAGGAAGAGAAAAAGAAGGCTGACCCCTCACAGAAGGAGGGTATCAGAAAAGATGAGACAAGGGCCAATTAAGGCGGGAAATGAAGAGACTCTCTAGGCCCCGGATACCCTAATACCGTCGGGGTCTGAAGAGAACAAGAGTTGACCAAGTGAGGTCGACAGGAAAGAAGACAGAGAGGAGCCCGGCACAAGTAAGTGGAAGCAATGCCGGACTCAGCTGGGGCCCCGTGGTCGCCAACCCACGCCCAGAAGATGTGAGCCCCTGGGGGACCATGTGGAAGACCAGACTGGATTGGTAATTAATGAAAAACAAAGCACTCACAAAAAGAGTTTGAAATATTAATGTTCTTTAATGTAAATAGTAATAGGTAGTCTTTATTAGCCTATTTTCAATTTTGAAAAAATAGGCTTATGAGATCACCTTTTGTCCGTGTGTGTGTGCGTGTGTGTGTGTGCGTGTGTGTGTGATTCGTGTGTGTGTCCCCCCCTAATAAAATCGAAACGGCTGGAGCGATTTCAATGAAACTCGGGAAGTTCATAGCACTATTCTCGGCGACCTCGACCGTGCCCTTCAAATTTTGTTACGTCTCTCCAATCCAACATGGCGGCTGTGCGAAATATTTCACTAGCATTCAATATCTCCGAAACTATTACCGATATCGCCCTGAAATTGTGTACGGTGATAAAGGGCACTACTAGAAGTTCACCTATGAGACTTTCAAAAACCTGGTGGCTACAAAACCAACATGGCGGCCAAGCGAAGTTGAGACATTTAAATAGACTTTTCTCGCGATTTAACTATCTAAATGTAATGAAACTTGGTACAGCAAATGTTTATACACATTGTAATGCACTGGAGTCTAATTTAGTTCAATTGTTTACATAACCTCAAAATGGCGGCTGTGCGAAATATTTCACTGACATTCTATATCTCCGAAACTATTACAGATATCACCCTGCAATTTTGTACGTTGATAAAGGGTACTGATACAGGTATACCTATGTATATTTCATAAACCTGTAAAGTACGAAACGAACATGGCGACCAAGCGAATTTAAAATATTTTAATAGACTTTTCTCGTGATTTAACTCTCTGAGCGCAGTGAAATGTGGTACAGTAATTGATTTTGCAGATTGTAATGCACTGCCATCTAATTTAATTCAATTGCTTACCTAACCTCAAGATGGCGGCTGTGCGAAATTTTAAAATTAAGTTTTAATTTCTTGTGTCGTAATCATGCGATCGAAGTGAAAGTTTGAATAATGAACCTAGGCAAAAATTGTCCTTGAATGGTACATAACTCTATGGCCTATACACATAACACTCCTAAATGGTGAGCTCCCGAAATATTTAGACGGTTCTCAATATCTATGAATCTTTTACAGCAACCAAACTGAATTTTTTTTTATGTTCATAGAGACTATGAACATATGTTCACCTATAGGACTTTCAGGAACCTGGTGAGCACAAATCCAACATGGCGGCGACGCGAAGTATAAATATTTAAATGGACGTTTCTCGCGAATTAACTATCCGAGTGCCGTGAAACGTTGCACGTTAAATGCTTATACAAATGTTGATCCACTGGCATCTAATTTATTTCAATGGTTTGCATTATCACAAGATGGCTGCTGTGCGTAATTTTAAAATCTCGTTTTTACTTCTTGTTGTCTAATCATGCGATTGAAGTTTGAATACCACACGTACACAATAATCTTAACGTAATAGTACAAAAATAAAAATCCAACCTGGCGACCATCTGAAATATTTAGACGGTTCTCAATATCTACGAATCTGTTACAGCAATTAAAATGAAATTTTGTATGTTGATTGTGGCAGTTAACATAAGTAGGATATATGAAAATAGGCTGTATAGTTCTTCACGGAACTACTTGTTTTTATGTTTGTCGTAATATTGGCCATCTTAGTATGTATTCATCTTATCAATAACATTCTGTAACGGCTATTTCTTACAGAAGTGCTCGTTGAACAATGATCCTATAATTATGTTATAGGCTATGATGTACGTGGATTCTGGTGCTACTAAGTTATAGATACTTCAATAATCACGGATTGGTTATCAACAACTCCGGTGGGTGCGAAAATGTATCAATGAACACACTGCCGCGTTCACAAAACGCAAATGTCAGTTTGACTGCATAACGATAAATAAAATAATATCCTTGAAGTTTCTAGATCTCTACATAATGAAGATGATGATGATGATGATAGTGCGGAGAATAAACGAGGGAGAAAAATGATGATGATGATGATAATTGTTGTTTTAAGGGGCCTAACATCTAGGTTATCGGCCCCTCATGGTTTGGGTGATCGTGAAGATGAAAAAAAAGGAAAAGCGAACTTAAAAACTAAAACTAACTACTAACCTACATACTAGAAGAAGAAATGGAAAAATAAAGGACAGGAGGAAAAGAAATGCCCTCAACACTCGAAGAAGGCGGATTGAGGGACTTGGAAGGAAGGAGAGCCATGAAAGGCAGATAGGAAAGTGAAAGAGTAAAGGGTCCGCCCCAAAGGTAAGGGACAAAAGGGGAAAACGGACCCAGCTCAGGAATCCCTCGGGGTCGCCAACTCCCGAACTCACCAGCCGTGAGCCCCTGAGGGTGTAGCATTATCTAAGGTACACCAGAAGTTGTGAGGCTACATACACCCAGCCTCCTTAAGTGCCTAGAGCACAAGGCAGGAGGTAAAAGGAAGATGATGATGATGATAATTGTTGTTTTAAGGGGCCTAACATCTAGGTTATCGGCCCCTGATGGTTTGGGTGATCGTGAAGATGAAAATGAAAAGCGAACTTAAAACTAAAACTAACTAATAACCTACAGACTAGAAGAAGAAATGGAAATCTAAAGGAGTACAGGGCAAATAAAGGACAGGAGGAAAAGATATGCCCTCAAACCTCGAAGAATGCGGATTGAGGGACTTGGAAGGAAGGAGAGCCATAAAAGGCAGATTGGAAACTGAAAGAGGAGAGAGTCAGCCCCACAGGTAATGGAAAGGGGGAAAACCGGACCCAGCTCAGGAGTCCCTCGGGGACGCCAACTCCCGAACTCACCAGCCGTGAGTCCCTGAGGGTGTAGAAATTTCTAGGGTGCACAAGCAGTGGTGCGGCTATTTACACCCGGCCTCGTTGAGGGCCTTGCGCAGAAGGCAGAAAATAAGTTGAAAAGAAAAAGAAGGCTGAACACTCACAGAAGGAGGGTACCAGAAAAGATGAGACAAGGGCCAATTAAGGAAAGAAAGAGACTCCCTAGGTCTCGGATACCCCAATATCGTCGGGGTCGGAAGAGAATAAGAGTTGACCTAGTGACGTCGACAGAAAAGAAGACGGAGCGGAGCCCGGCACAAGTAAGTGGAAGCAATGCCGGACTTAGCTGGAGCCCCGTGGTCGCCAACCCACGTCCCACTAGATGTGAGCCCCTGGGGGGTTATTAGAGTGACACACCTACTTCTGCGAGAGGGTGAATGTTTGAACCAGCCACTTAGCTCAGGTGGGGCAGATAAGGTCTTGGCAGCTGTCAGCAGCTCAGTTAATGTTGCTGCGTAATGTTTGATTTCAAGCCTGATTGATTATAAATTTAGTTGAAATTAATTTTGGAGTTACTACGCCGCTGATTCTAATATCTTATGCCACGTTTTCGGCTTATTTTATTCATGATCTTTGTACGCCAATTTCTGGGCGTGACTTTAGTATATGTGTTTGTTGTTGTTACGGCATGTTTCTAGGTCATAGTTTCTTTACTGTAAATTTAATTGGCAATCGGTCAAGTGTTTTGATTGTGTCATGTAATTGCACCATTATGTTTTGCCGGAGTAAGACGGTGGATCCGCTGCCTTTGTGTTAAAAAAAATACACCCGTGTAGTTTGTTGAATTAATTTAAAGGGTTAGAGTATGTCAGTGTTGCATGTTTAGTTATAGCCATGTTGTGTTCTGTTCCCATATTTCCGCTACTTAAATCCACAGCACGGGGTTCACGACCTATCCAATTGTTGGTCGGAAGTGAACGCTCGCCAATGTGCTCATTACTAGTAGTTAGTCGTAACGCGCGCCGCACACATTTAAATTGTTCATTGTAATTGTTTTTATTGTCTTTTTGAATTTGTTCATCTTTTTGATCTCATGGTAACATTTTATTTACCTTTTTATGTGTTAGTTTCAGTCACCATTTGTTTGACAGCTGTCATGCCGATTCACTCTGGCATTCTAGACCAGTCTGTGTCCTTGTTTACATTCACAACGTGTGTGGATAAATTAAGGATTGTTTTTATGTCACTTTTGTTGGTGTTGATTCAGTTATTAAATTATTGTTAGTAAATCCTGTGTTTTTTGACGTTATTCATAAATTTAAGTTAACCTTATGAATCCTGTAAGTTATTTGGAAGCACTAAAACCTCTATTACACTTTCACAAGAACCGATCATGACCCCGAACTCCGTGTCTTGTTAAAATGCTTCTTTCAAAGGGTACAATACTAGAGGAAGAAATGGAAAACAAAAGGAGAATAAAGCAAATAAAGGACAGGAGGAAAATAAATCCCTCAACCCTCGAGGAATGCGGATTGAGGGACTTGGAAGGAAGGACAGCCATAAAAGGCAGATAGGAAAGTGAAAGAGGAGAGGGTCCGCCCCACAGGTAATGGATAAAAGGGGGAAAACCGGACCCAGCTCAGGAATCCCTCGGGGTCGCCAACTCCCCAACTCACCAGCCGTGAGCCCCTGAGGGTGTAGCATTATCTAGGGTGCACCGAAAGTGGTGGGGCTACATACACCCGGCCTCCTTGAGGGCCTTGAGCAGAAGGCAGGAGATAACATGAAATGAAAAAGAAGGCTGACCCCTCGCAGAAGGAGGGTACCAGAAAAGATGAGACATGGGCCAATTAAGGCGGGAAAGGAAGAGACTCCCTAGGCCTCGGATACCATAATACCGTCGGGGTCGGAAGAGAACAAGTGAGGTCGACAGGAAAGAAGACAGAAAGGAGCCCGGCACAAGTAAGTGGAAGCAATGCCAAACTCAGCTGGAGCCCCGTGGTCGCCAACCTGGTGGGAGTGCTGAGGGAGACGAATTGTTTGATAGCCTCCGAACCGAAGTGAGGTGTGGAACTATTTCACGAAAAGTTTAAATGATAAGGCGCTTTGCACTATCTGCAATTAACTTATTTCTTACAAGTCAACTATTACTCTTTCGAAAGGACTTTTGCAAAGAAAATACATATCAATATGAACTAACGTCTCCTCGTGTGAAGGAAATAGGCTACCGTCAGTGCAGGAACGACCAAGTAGGCCTACAGAGGAAGACAAAGTGGTACTAACACTAGTAGGCTTAATAGCGATGCCTCGAAGGCTGATTCACGTGTGGTGCATAAAAGACAAAGATTAATTGGGTCGTACGTCGCCAAAGATGTGTCATCTGCCCAAAAGAAATTAATTGATCGTGACCCACTTGATTTATTGATTTCAGATTATCAACCCTTTAGTGTTGTTGAGGCTAGAGGGTTTTCTAAACTTATGAAGTGGATCCCTGGCTATGAATTACCTGGTAGGAAGACAATTTCAAATGTAATGATTCCAGCACTCTGCCATAAACAATTTTCTTTAATAGGAGACACAGTGACCAATGAAGCAGACAGTGTGTGCATAAATAGCGATTTGTCAACATCGTTAGTTGACGAGTTCTAAATTGCAGTAACAGCGCATTACATTACGAAGGATTTTTCCTACAAACATGTTTTACTGAAGTGTTCTAGTTTCTCCGGGAGCTAACGGACTGGAAGCTGAACGACAAAGTGAGTTTTGCCATTTCTGATAACGCTAGTAATATTACAAACGAGCTTGACGAAGTTCTGAAGTGGAAACACTATGGTTATTTTGCTCACAAACTGCATTTGATTGTCCAAGGTTGTCTTCGGGAAATGCAAGTCACCATTGAGAAAATAAAAATAATTGTCGGCTACTTTAAGAGAAGTTCACTAGCAAATGAAAAGCTACTGAAATACCTGATATCAAGTGAAATGCAGTGCCTAAACGCCTTACCCAAGACGTCAGGACACAATGGAATTCAACATTCAATATGCTGCGTCGATTTGTTGAACTCGAAGAAGCTAACAGGGCCAATATTGCTCTCTTAGATAAACATCTGCCCAGAATAACTAGCGAAGAGTGGCAAGCTTGCCGTCAAATCTGCGATGTGCTAGCCCCGTTTGAAGAAATGACTAGTTCGATGAGCGGAGAAGCATATATGACGGGACGTTTTGTGATTGTGGTCGTTAGATATCTAAAGAGTATTTGTGGAAAACTCGAGCAATTAGCCGAGTACACAGAAGCAGTGAAGGCCATAATTGCTAGCCTGATTAAAGGGTTAGAAGAAAGGTTTAAGAACATTGAACACAGTAGCACCTTCGCCTTATGCACTGTTAGATCCACGCTACAAAGATCACGTTTTTCAAGGCCCTGCGCACTAGAAAACGTCAAAGAGGGTGCATAATTTAGCCATGGATCTAATAAGAGAGAAACGCCCAGACCAGCGCGAAACAGAACAGTGACATTCCGTCCTCACTTCCATTTACAAGTGGAGCAGTTCAGCCCTATTGTCCAGTAAGCGTTTGGAGTATTTTCAACGACATTATCGGAGATATACGTCCTCAAACCAGCCCTCTGTCACGAGCCATCAATGTACTGGATATGTATTCGAAATATTACATTTTATCTCGTGTAAATGAAGAAGGAAAGTGTAATTGCTCTTAGGCTGGTGGGAAAATCATCGACATATACATCCCAATTTAGTAGAAATATTCAGGAAAAAGTGCAACAAACTGTAGTGGTCACATCAGTGCCGTGTGAAAGACTTTTTTCCAGAACCGGACTGATTGTTAACGACAGGAGAACAAGGGTGTCATCAGGAAAATTCGAAATGTTAATGTTCCTCAATGTAAATACGAAGAATTAGTCCTTACATATTTGTCATAAGGGGTAAATGTGCACATAAAAATGTGTATCAAGTGATCACATCAGTGCCATGTGGAAGACCAAACTGATTTTGTAATTAATGAAAAACAAAGCACTCACAAAAATAGTTTGAAATGTTAATGTTCTTTAATGTAAATAGCAATAGGTAGTCTTTATTTTTATGTTTGTCGTAATATTGGCCATCTTAGTATGTATTCATCTTATCAATAACATTCTGTAACGGCTATTTATTACAGTAGTGCTCGTTGAACAATGATCCTAAGATTATGTTATAGGCTATGATGTACATGGATTCTGGTGCTGCTACTAAGTTATAGATACTTCAATAATCACGAATTGGTTAACAACAACTCCGGTGGTTGCGAAAATGTATCAATGAACACACTGCCGCGTTCACAAAACGCAAATGTCAGTTTGACAGCATAACGATAAATAAAATAATATCCTTGAAGTTTCTAGATCTCTACTTAGTATAAAACAAGTCCCCGATTCTTGGATGTTACGGGAAAACTCGAGAACGACTGGATGGATTTTGATGCGGTTTCCAACATTCTGTAAATGATATCTCCAGGTAAATTTCTGTAGAAAATAGTTTATTTATCATTAAAGGTAGCCAAACTGTTAGGGAAAACAGTTGTTTTTAACAAACCAACAGTTCGTTGGCGATTTCCTAAAATAGCAGAAATGACCACCACTACAACGAGCCATGAAGGCGGGCGTAAGTGCATGATTAAAACGTAATCGAATGAAGGTGATACTGTGGCGTCGAGTGTAAGTGCCGTTAAAAACCCATGGGAGGCGGGGAATCGTAGATTGAATGTTATAATAAAACTTAGCTTTCTAGCATGTATTGAACCCATGGGCCATAGGGTCCATGATGGTCGAACCAATGTCCTTAAGGAAGAAATGAAAGAAACGTATAGTTTCTTAAAGGAACGGAGAGAGATTTTAAGCCAGGAATATAGCTTAACATTGTGCAAGCGGCTAGGGACAGCTGCTCCTTAGATGAGATCACCCCACTTAACATTTCAGAGAGGGCCGGTCACGAGTATTAATAACTGAGTGGAAGTTTCCACCGAGATAGAAAGAGAAGCCTGAATCGGAATTCAAGCTGACGTGGCTGGAAATTGACAACGTCGCATACGCACCAGAAGAGGAATAATTAAAATTAACACGTTTACGAGCATAATAATGAGTAAACAAGCATAGTACAGTGAACCATTTTGAATGAGAGATTTTTCAGTATAGAGAAACCATATAATAACTGTGCAGAAATAAACTGCCGACGTAAGACGACGTCATCGGTGAATTACCTAAGCTTCTGTGGAGGGGAGAGAGCGAAAAGAATGCAACACCCACACAATTGAGGACGAGAAATTAATTAATATCTCCGAATTGCACGATCGATTCTTAGGTGCAATAAGATCATTTGACATTGAGAAGACGAGCTTTCGGAAGGTATAATTTTTATATTTGTGGCACCATTATTTTAGAAGTTGACCACAGAAAAGGCTTGAGTCTTATTTTTTTGTAGTAAAACAGTATAAAGCTTCGGGCGTTTCCAAGCCAATCATGCAGTATTCAGACAGCCAGAGGGCACGTCACTGTGTCACATCGCATACAGTCCTACGAGCATTCCGTGAGGGGAAGTGCTGCTCCACGACGTAGAAGTAATCATTCCGACCGTCCGTGAGGGGACGTAACTCTGCGTTACATCGATAACAGCTACCAATACTCCTTGAGGGGAGAAACGCTGTTTTGCATCACCGAAGTAAGATCCAATAGCCACAGGCGTCACAGTAGTAACGACTTGCTGGCCTCCATAAGGAGCATTCACGACGAAATTTTAAAGTATCGCCGTAGTGAAGTATTAGGAAAATCCTAATTATAGGATTTAGGCCGACTGTATACAAGTTAAAGTGAAGATTCGCAAGATATAGTCAGAGCAGGCTGCGAACGTCGGACTAAAAGGCGATAGGTCGTTAAATGTAACGAACAGATCATAACGTACGGAAGTATCGTACCAGACAGATAAACTGTTATTTAAGTTGAAGCAACCTAAAAAGGAAGAACAGAATAAGGTTCGAACGTAGGAGCGTTAAAAAACAGTTCAAATAAATAGAATAGGAGACTATAAGCATTAGCTCCAGATAGCAGGCGAACAATTATAATAGTACTAGAATCAAAAAGTGCTAGCTGCTAGAAACTAATCTATAGGTCTTAGAGGAGACCTCGATCCATATAGACTCTCGTTAGGATCAATAGACAGATCTACAGAGAAGCCGTTCAAGCGAGATAATAGCCAGTTATCCAGGATAGGAATAGCAGAATTGAACTCCAGGGAACAGTAGATGTTTCGGGACTTTCGGATTCTTCAGAATAGGAAGCCGACATCAGATAAATCTCACGCTTGGAAACGGGAATTTAAGAAGATCACGTGTGATAGGCGCAGAAACGCGGCCTAGTGATCGAGTAATTGTGAAGTGTAAAATAATCAAGATTGTGTGTTAGATAATATTTTTAGTGTTATTATGTGTTCAAAAGGGACACACCAGTATATAAAAATGTCGTCAATATTAAGTGTTCTAGATATAGGTCCAAAAGTGTTTTTACGTAAGATGAATACCTTTAATATGGTGTAAACAGTTCGAAGTGGGCCCAAAAATGAAACGCCACACCAGATTTAAGATCGTGGGATGATCTGAAAATATGTAAGTACAAAATTCATTTTTATTTTGGTGTCAGAAATTGATTGTGTACAACTCACCGGAGTTTTGAGTGAAAGGGATGTGTTTTAATGAATGAATATTGAATAATCAAGAATACGGTCTGAACAATAATAAATAAATAGAGAAATTATGAATAATGATGTAAAGAATAAATTCCGTAGAGAAATATGTGAATAAAGGGTTAATGTATTTAACAAATGTCATAAGAGCAAGCGAAATATCATTTAATTATCATGAAAGACGTTGAATAAAGTAAAGTTGAGATATGAAAGAAATAGCCTTTGAGCTTGTATAAAGAATAAAGATAATAATAATAATAATTAAATATGGAAATGTTAAATAAAAATCAAATAAATTGATATGAACATAAGAACGTTAAGCCTTAACGTATGTGTAAGAAATGAGGTTCAATGGAATATTTTAAAACAGGGAGCGATTTATCGACCATGGAAAGATTAATATGTGAATTAAAATAATATGAATTGTTACTAAAAAGATTTTATCAGTTCTTGGGAAGACATTTTCGGCTTGAAATAATGCATAGCGCGTAATGAGCGCAAATATAATATTAATGTGTCACGCTAGGAACGCGTAGTGGTTAAATACTTGGTACATTACTTATGGAGGGTAGTTGATTGCAGTGAATTGATAATTGTGTAAGTCCTCTATTTGTGACATTGGTATCACGAGGCATTGTGTATGTATTTAAAAAGGGAGCTAATATATGGTATTATTGAGCGTATGTCATTGGGCCACGGCCGACTCTAAATCGCATTTTGTATAAGCCCTCTGTATGGGATTAGTTCCCGAGGCACCTGAAGAGATTCGAATGCAGGATCTTCTTATGATAAAAGCCCCTGAAATTCTTCGTCGTCGTATGTGTATTTAATCTTCCCAATCAATGAGGACCCTCTCATAATTAATAAATGCCAAGGATATGATAATGGTCTTTGAACCAAAGAATAGTTGTTTGAATGTTACGGTACAATAAAGCCCGGTCTCCCCAGAACTGAATGAATGGAAAGGTTTGTTTTGAAAGCCTTGAAAACAAGCTACTAAATGTTGGGCCAGACGGGATGTCTCCCCACCCTAACGTGTCATAAATCGCACCCCATGTAGTGGAGTCTAGCCTTCTTAAAGCGAGAAGGAACTGAGACCGTCTCGTAAGCTGTTTTAAAGAGAAACGAATACACCAGGAGTGTTTAAAGTTGTAAACGACCCGGGCGTTGAACCGAGGTCCTTAAAGATAGATATTTCGTTTGCCAGTTCAGATCGTAGTTTCTTATATGATAATGGTCTATTTAAGACATAAGAGATAAATAACAATCCCTATTGTAATAATGTATGGACGTGGGATTCCACGAGTTGATTGAAGGCAACTGAGTTCGGGAGTAACTATAGTTTTTTGACTGTGTCAAGTACCTTCACGCTCTGGAGTACACAATTGATTTTCTGATTACCTTAATATGTTTGTGAAATAAAGAGAGATGATAACAGCTGAATGTGTGGACATGCCCAAAATATTGAATTAAATAATTAACAGAGATTTTAAATATAATTATATATTTGTTCTTGAGAAATAAGAAAATATAAAAGCTAGTGTTTGAGGTGTACAAGAATGACACCGTAATAATGCAAATGCATGGAGCCAAAGAGCTCAGAGTTATGTAAACTTAATGTTAGTGCTTTATGGAAGTGAGACTAAGTAAGAATTGTTGGTTTTTGTGGAAACCACAGGTTTTGAATTCAATATTTGTTTATTTTATTTTGTGATCCCTTGTTCATTTGGAACAAGCAGTTGATATTTGGGTCAGTAATTAAATTGTTTAATTGTTTGTAGCGCCATTAATTTTATTAATTAAATATGTTTAAAATAGGAGTTGATTTTGTTGTTATTTTTGCAAGTGTATCCTCTAATTAATCCAAAATATGTGAGTCACAGAGTGGGGGAACTTACCGCTGCCCCGAAATTCCGAATTGAGCTACGCTGGTATACTGTGATTGGCATATTTCTTGCTAAATGGGCACAGGGGGATATATAAATACTGTGCTGGATTAATAACTAGAGGAACACTCAAGTCGGTCATATCATGTAAAATTAAAGTAATAATAGGAATAGCTACAACGTAAAATATTAACTGACCGCATGGGTCCCTGGAAACTCATACCGAGCAGCCCTGAATATATATTATATTACAAACCCCCTAGCAAACCTTTCTCTTTTTGGCGCCCAGTACGCAGGGCTGAGTTTTCCTAGGGAAAACCCGAGTTTTTCTCGAAAAATCAAAATTTTCAATTTTTGAAAAAAAAATGGTTTTTCGAAATTTTGAATTTTATACACTTCCATAAAGGTTTTATGAAAATGAATAAGAGTAGTAAAAGGGTACGTTGTAAGTGAATACCCGTACCAAAGTAAAGTTTTAAAGAAATTGGGACACACTAATTCAGAGTATCATCTCTCAAGCATGTACTAGTGTGGTGGCATTTGTGGCCCACTGTATTCTCATAAGATGGCATTGAGTGAAGAGATGCAGCGGCTCTTGGAGGCCATAAACAATAAATTGGGAACAATAGACAATACATTGGGTCTCCAAAAGGATGAAAATAACAAAGTGTTCGAATCCATAAATGAGAGTTTGAATAAGTTGGATAGCCAACAGACTGAACATAAAGAAGAGTTCAAATCCATAAATGATAGTTTGAATAAGTTGGATAGCCAACAGATTGAAAATAAAGAAGGGTTAGGATCTATAAACGACAAGTTGGACAGCCAACAGGAGGAAAATAACCAAAGGTTAGGATCCATGAATCTAAGTTTGGAGTCAATAAAAAATAAAAGTGATATCATGGGAACTAAATTAGTCGATATCGAAGCTAATTGTATCAAAATGAACGATGAAGTGAAGGCTGAGATAGAAAAGATGAAAACAGAAAGTGGGGAAACCATTAAACACCAGTGGGAAGTGATGAAAACGGAGACGTTAGAGTCTCTGAAAGCCAACAGTAACGAAAACAATGGAGTACTGAAGGCTGAAATAGAAGAAACAATTAATAACAAATTTCAAGCTTTAGACACTGATTTTGGGAATAAATTAAATGAATTAAAAGGGGAAATCGCAAGTGAGATTAAAGAGGAAAATAAAGGATTCCATTCCGGATTGCAAACTCAATTAGATACTATGAACACAAATATGATAGATTCCCAAAATAAATGCCAAGATAATTTTAAAAGTATAGGGGATAAAATTGATACCATGGAAAATAAATTTGGTGCTATAGAAACTAAATTAAATAGCATGGAAGAATCTTGTAAAAAAAATGTAAAGGCATGTGAGGAAAAACTTGTAACCCAGATCCAAGATGTGCAGAAAGAATTGAAAGATCAGATAAAATCTAACAGCGATATTTGTAAGGCATCCCGGGATGAAATAAAACAAAGCGTGAATAAGCTAGGAACCCGATTTGGAAAGGTTGAGGAGAAAGTAGGGACCCTCGAGGACAAAATCGGTGTAGTTCAGACTGAGGTAACTGAGATGAAAAATCAAAATCTAAAGGATGTTCAGGAGATGAAAGGTCAGATTGATCATTTTACCGGGCAGGTAGATGAGAATTTGAAGACATACGAAACGAAAATAGATCAAAGATTAGGTGTATACGAGGGGCATCTCCAGAGGGAAAGAAAACAACGAGAGAACGAAAGTAAGGAAAGTACCCATAAAATAAATGAAATAAGTCAGGGTATTATTGAGGTTCAGGAAACCATCGGCACATTAAAGGTTCATGTAGGAAAAACCAATAAGGAAATTAGTCAGGTCCAAGATGAAATGATGAAGTTGTATAAGAGTCAAGAGAAGACCGAGGGAAGGCTTGAAGGAATGAAAATAGATATGGTCAAAGGACGAAAAGAAGTGGAGAAGCAAATAAAGGAGATACGAGAGGGCCTGGAGACCATAGGTGACGTTAAGCCAGAAATTATAGACCAACATGCTAAGATCATTAAGAAAGAGGTAGAAGACCAAATAAATGGATTTAGGGATAGCTTCAGGGATGAGAAATTCCAACTCAAAAAGATAGAGGAAGATATTAAAATGAATCAAGAAAGAATTCAGAATGAATTGAGATCCCGATTGGAGAGGACGGAACTTAAGAACAGTCAAATGGAAATCCAACTCATGGCAAATGAAGAAAGTGCCCGAAGAGAAAGGAAGTTAGAATTCGAAAATCAGGAGGAGTTTCCAAAGACAGGATGGGTAGATTCCCGTGAACAAGGCACAGATACGGAGAGGGACTTAGGAGGGGAGAGCCCTTATAAGATCCCAGGATATCCAATGGCGATGTCAACCCCGTACACGAATCAGACAAATGGCCAAATAATAAACATTATTAAATCCAATGAGGACAGACCAGTAAAGTTTACGGGTAATAACATGTCTATTACTCCAAAATACTGGCTAAAAGAAGTGGCAGAGTATCTAAATGAAATGAAGGTTCCTCAGGATCGGAGACTGAGAGCTATTGAAAAGCTGTTGGCAGGTGATTGTCTCACCTGGTTTAGAAGCTTCAGATACACTTTTGATACGGTGGAAGGCTTTAGGGAAGCATTTTTAAAGCGATATTGGGCAGCAGATGTCCAAGAAAACTTAAGGCTAGATCTGTACTCTAGGAAGTACAGCACCAATGCACCTACTAAATACTCGGAATTTTTCACCGCTCAGCTGTGTAAATTCCGCGAACTGGATATTGCTCCGGCAGAAAACGACCTGTGTGCCGCCATTGCAAGACAGCTTCCACATGAGATTCAGAGGCTGCTAATCTCATCCAAAGCCAGAAGCGCTGTGGAAGTGGAAAGCGTATTACGTCAGTTAGATATGACAACTTCGCACGTAACACCTCGGCATCAGAGACAAACTGAGCAAGTACACATGGCCAGCAGTCAGGAAACTGGAGAAAAACCAGCGACCAGGAATCAGTCCACCAGTACGGATACTCCAGGACGAGATCGAGAGTATGGGCACCAGGAGCCTAGAAGGATACAGCCATATTACAGGGGAGGATATCGAGGAAGAAATCCTAGAACGACGGGTTATAGGCAACAGGAAAGCCGCCCCTATAACAATAACCAGCAAAGGCCGGATAATAGAAAGAAATGGGAGAATTATCCCAGGAGGAATGTAAGGCCAGACGATAGGGATGATGAATATCGGGCCGAAATAGAAGAAAGATATCAGGAGAGTCTTCGTTATATGAACGAAAGACCAGATGAACCTGATAGGCAAAAAGTCCGTTGGAGTGAGGCAATCAAGAACAGGAAATCACCCGACCGACTAGATGGAGCTCAAAGCTTGGAACTACAAGCTCAGCTAAAGAATGAGGGAAAAGGGAGCCCTCAGGATAAAAAAAAACTCCAAATTTAAATTGTCAAAAGTGGAAACATACCAGGAGCTGGGAGGAAGTAGAAATTGTAAATTGGATAGCCAGACCAGATGAACTAATTAACGAGGATGTGGAAGGAATCCCACCTGTTAAAAGAGAACTACCTATAATTATGCTTAGGATAGAAGGATTACTGGTCAGAGCATTGATCGATACTGGATCCACAATAAGTTTAATTACACAAACCCTGTTAAATGAATTGGAAACAAGGGGCCGAGTACTAAAGATTCCCACATCAAGTGTAAAGATTAAGGGAATTATCCCTGAAAAATCTTTGACATGTAAATTTCAGGTGTACATTGATTTAATCATGGGTAACGCTGAAATTTCGCAGTGCTTTTTGCTGGTAAATCAATTACCGTATAATGTCATATTAGGTATTGATTTTATCCGTGAGAACAAGGTCATTATAGACCTAGCGCAAAACTGCATTAGAATTCAAAGAGAGGATGTGGAGGAACAAAACATTAACCTACAGGATCAGGAGGCGAAAATAGCAGAACAGGTATGGCATATGGAAGAAGTGATTGAGGAAGATTATAAGGACATAGAAAAGATATTTGAAGTCCTCAACATAGAACTCGAAGATAATGTGGAAAATGAGTTCGAGACCAACCTGTCAGGAAAAGTGGAGGAAGCTAAAGTCAGCCTCGAAATTAAGGAACAGTTAAAGAAATTATTATTGGATTATAGGGACGTATTTGATTCCAAGCCAGGGAAGATTGAAAATTTTAAATACGCGTTCCAAGTCAACGATTGGGCACCGTTCAAACAAAAACCATACCCGGTTGCGGAAAAACATTACCCACAAACCAAGAAGACACTGCAGGAGATGATGAATGCAGGTGTTATAGAAAAGATGGCGACACCATATGTTAGTCCATTAGTGATTGTGAGTAAACCGGATGGCTCAGTAAGGGTGTGTTTAGATGCCAGAAATCTAAATGCAAAAATTATACCAGAAAATGATTCGGCACCACCCATAAAAGAAATACTGAGGAAATTTAAAGGCAAGAAGATTTTTACGAATATTGACATGACTTCTTCGTATCATCATCTCGAACTGGAAGAGAAAACCAGCTTGTTGACTGGATTTCAGTTCGATCAACAAACATACTGCTTTAGAAGATGTCCGTTTGGATTAAAGACTGCAGGATCGGCATTAATAAGAGCACTGGATCGAAACCTGTCAGAGGAAGTGAAAGAGTGCATTATCCGATACGTAGATGACATTTTGCTTACCTCGGAGAACATTGAGGAACATTTAGTTAATTTGAAGAAATTATTAGAAGACCTAAGAAGGGCAAATTTTAAGATAAATTTAAAGAAGTCGAACTTCTGTCAAAGGCAAGTGACATTTTTAGGGCATGTGATTGACAAGGATGGTGTTAAACCAAATCCATGCAAATTGGAATCGATAAGGGATTTTCCAAGGCCTTTGAAAGTGAAGAACGTTCGCCAGTTTTTGGGATTGATTGGGTTCTTCTCAGGACATTGTCCATCATACACCAAAACTGTTGCACCACTACAGGACCTTCTGAAGAAGGGGGGCAAGTGGAAATGGACGGAGGAAGCAGAAAAAGCATTCGTGGAGGCCAAGGAAATGCTCTTAAATTACGTGAAGCTAGGATATCCTGATTTTAATCAGAAATTTATCATTCAGACAGATGCATCCCAGATTGGAATAGGGGCAATGCTATATCAGGAGAACCCGGAAAACCCTGATAAGAAGAATTATCTAGCTTTCACAAGTAGGAGACTGAAACCACACGAGAAAAATTATACGATCAGCGAGATCGAGCTGTTAGCGATATTGCACGCGTTGCAATATTGGCGGAAGATCGTATATGGGTTTCAGGTCATTCTAAGGACGGATCATAAAGCCTTAACCTTTTTGATGAAGACTGATTTATCCAGTCAAAGGTTGATGCGTTGGGCTTTATATATTCAACAATTTGATGTCAAGATAGAGTACTGCCCAGGAAAGGAAAACATAGTTCCAGACTACTTAAGTAGACAGCCAGAGTCCATAGAAGAGGAAGTAATGGCTATAGATTTGGAAGACAGGGATCAGCGTACTCTTAATGAGTTAAGAAGCATTAGTCAAAGACAACGGGAGGATCCATGGATGAACATGCTCATATCATTCCTTGAGGGAAGCTTGATAAGAGGAACACCAGCGTACACGGAAGCTGAGAAGATAGCACAAGACTACACGTTTTATAATGGGTTATTATATAAGTTTGTGGACTCTGACCATACGAAATTAAGGATTGTTGTACCTGCAATTTTGCAGAGGAAAATAGTATGGTTAGCCCATAGATCGTTCGGACATATGGGAGTCGACAAAACAGTCTCGATGCTGAAAGAAGCATTTATATGGCCGAGACTGAGAGAAACTGTAAGGGACACGTTAAAGACATGTGATTTATGTCAAAGGATTAAACCTAATGCATTTCTGATGAGACAGAAGCCTATACCATTGTTGCCTGAAAGGCCCGGCCAAATCATATCTATCGATAATTTTGGACCTTTGCCAAAGGCAAGAAGAGGAAATCGACACATAATGGTGGCTATGGATGTCTTCACTAAAATGGTTGTCCTTGCTCCCATACAGAAGACTAGTACCAAACAGGTGTTAAAACGACTTAAAGAAAAAGTGATACCGATTCTGGGGAAACCTGAGAATTTGTTGTCGGATCACGGCAGTTGTTTCACCAGTGTAGAGTTCAGACGAGAATTAGAAAGACTTGGAATACGTCAAATTTTGTCAAGTATTCGCCATCCTGAGGCAAACCCTGTAGAGAGAGTTATGAGAGAAACGGCCAAGTATTGTAGAATCTACTGTGCCGAAGAAAATTGGAAGTGGATAGATATTTTGGATATTATTGAATTTTGTATAAATAATACAATCCATGAATCCACAGGAGAGATACCCATAACGTTACATCGGAATGAGCAACCAGAAAGACCTTGGAATCTGGTAATTCCTAGACCAGCAGACGCTCAGCCGGGAAGAGATGTACGAATTAGGAGAGCCTTTGAGCATTTAAAAGCTCAAGCCGACAGGAGGCAGAGAAGAAATAGGCATAAGAGGTATCATCGACCATTATTAGCAGGAGAAATGGTGTTAGTGAAGAGACCAGCCATTTCGGATCCAGGGAACCGTGTGTACAAGAAGTTCCAGAAAATGTACCACGGACCATATCAGATAATCAGAGATTTGAGGAATAACGCATATAGAATTCGGCACTGTGAAACAGATCACGAAGTGACTATGAATTCAGCAAATTTGAAATTATATTACCCTCCCGAAGATTTTGATGAAGAAAATGAACAAGCCCTGGTCATGGAAACATTTAGAGATGAATCCGCTTTTGACATAGACAAGAATAAGGAAGAAATAGAAAATAGAGCTCAAGCATTCGAGTGCGAATGCGAATTGGAGAAAGTATATTGGGAAATTAAAGAAATAATTGAATTTATTGAAGAAGAAAATTCCAATTTAAGGAAAGAAAATGATGAGATAAGGAAACGGGTAGGGATAGACCAAACCCGTAAGGGAGAATGAGGTTCTGGGAACTTAAAGTCCAGACGAATAAAGAAAGGAAGAAAGGGTAGGGACAGAGCATACCCGACCTACACAATTACCGGATACGACTTAAAAGAAGTAAAAACAACAGTAAATACGGATGACGTTATGATTGATTCGACGGAAAGGAAATACAAAATTAAATTGAAATAAATTTCCTCAAATTTTCGAAAATTTATTTACCTAAGGAGGGGAGAGATGAACCCATGGGCCATAGGGTCCATGATGGTCGAACCAATGTCCTTAAGGAAGAAATGAAAGATAATGATGATGATGATAATTGTTGCTTTAAGGGGCCTAACATCGAGGTTATCGGCCCCTAATGATCTGGGTGATAGCGAAAATGATAATGAAATGGAAACCAGAATAAAATTATCGAAGACTGAAAATACGTACAAAAAGGAACTCACATGGAAACAACTCACAATATGGTCCTACAAAAGGGAATTTAGAACGAAAAGTTACACAAAAAGAATAGATGGAAAAAGACCCACAAAACGTAGGCTAGATTCAAAATACGTACAAAATGCAAAGTAGCGCCGAAATACTTACAAAATGCAACTGAAATACAAAATACTTACAAAATGCAAATGAGATCGAAATTACGTACAAAATGCAATTGAGGTTCAAAATACTGACAAAATGCAATTGAAATTGAAAATACACAATGCAATTCAGATTGAAATATCCCAGTTCCAATCCAAATTATTCACAAAGTGCAATTGAAATTCAAAATACTTACAAAATGCAATTGAAATTGAAAATGCTTACAAAATGTACGGTAGATTCAAACGACTCATGTGGATTGACAATACTTACAAAAAGAAATTTAGATTGAAAATACTTGACAAATGTAATTTAGATTCAAAATACCCACAAAATGCAATTGAGAATCAAAATATGTGCAAAATGCCCACCAAACAAAATGCAATTTAGATTCAAAATTCGTGCGAAATGCGGTTTTGGTTGAAAATACTTACAAAATGCAATTGAAATTCAAAATACTCACTAAAATGCCCTGACGCCTGCATTGAAAGACTTACTAAAAAGCAATTTAGATTGTCAATCTTTACAAAATGCAATTGAGGTTGAAAACAATCGCGAGATGTAATTTAGATCGAAGAGACTTACAAAATGCAACATAGATCAAAAATGCCTTAAAAAAAATGGTAAAAGGGAATTTAGATACACGGTGATTCGAGTAACAAAAACAGTGCGGGAATCTTGAAGAGAAAAGGAAATAGAAGGAAAAGAGGAGAGGAGAGGGGAGAGAGGAGAAGGTCCGCCCCAAAGGGAAGGGACAAAAAGGGGAAAACGGACCCAGCTCAGGAATCCCTCGGGGTCGCCAACTCCCGAACTCACCAGCCGTGAGCCCCTGAGGGTGTAGCATTATCTAGGGTGCACCAGAAGTGGTGGGGCTACATACACCCTGCCTCCTTAAGGGCCTAGAGCACAAGGCAGGAGGTAAAAGAAAGAGAAAAAGAAGGCTGACCCCTCGCAGAAGGAGGGAATCAGAAAAGATGAGACAAGGGCCAATTAAGGCGGGAAAGGAAGAGACTCCCTAGGCCTCGGATACCCTAATACCGTCGGGGTCAGAAGAGAACAAGAGTTGACCAAGTGAGGTCGACAGGAAGAAATGAAAGAAACGTATAGTTTCTTAAAGGAACGGAGAGAGATTTTAAGCCAGGAATATAGCTTAACATTGTGCAAGCGGCTAGGGACAGCTGCTCCTTAGATGAGATCACCCCACTTAACATTTCAGAGAGGGCCGGTCACGAGTATTAATAACTGAGTGGAAGTTTCCACCGAGATAGAAAGAGAAGCCTGAATCGGAATTCAAGCTGACGTGGCTGGAAATTGACAACGTCGCATACGCACCAGAAGAGGAATAATTAAAATTAACACGTTTACGAGCATAATAATGAGTAAACAAGCATAGTACAGTGAACCATTTTGAATGAGAGATTTTTCAGTATAGAGAAACCATGTAATAACTGTGCAGAAATAAACTGCCGACGTAAGACGACGTCATCGGTGAATTACCTAAGCTTCTGTGGAGGGGAGAGAGCGAAAAGAATGCAACACCCACACAATTGAGGACGAGAAATTAATTAATATCTCCGAATTGCACGATCGATTCTTAGGTGCAATAAGATCATTTGACATTGAGAAGACGAGCTTCCGGAAGGTATAATTTTTATATTTGTGGCACCATTATTTTAGAAGTTGACCACAGAAAAGGCTTGAGTCTTATTTTTTTGTAGTAAAACAGTATAAAGCTTCGGGCGTTTCCAAGCCAATCATGCAGTATTCAGACAGCCAGAGGGCACGTCACTGTGTCACATCGCATACAGTCCTACGAGCATTCCGTGAGGGGAAGTGCTGCTCCACGACGTAGAAGTAATCATTCCAACCGTCCGTGAGGGGACGTAACTCTGCGTTACATCGATAACAGCTACCAATACTCCTTGAGGGGAGAAACGCTGTTTTGCATCACCGAAGTAAGATCCAATAGCCACAGGCGTCACAGTAGTAACGACTTGCTGGCCTCCATAAGGAGCATTCACGACGAAATTTTAAAGTATCGCCGTAGTGAAGTATTAGGAAAATCCTAATTATAGGATTTAGGCCGACTGTATACAAGTTAAAGTGAAGATTCGCAAGATATAGTCAGAGCAGGCTGCGAACGTCGGACTAAAAGGCGATAGGTCGTTAAATGTAACGAACAGATCATAACGTACGGAAGTATCGTACCAGACAGATAAACTGTTATTTAAGTTGAAGCAACCTAAAAAGGAAGAACAGAATAAGGTTCGAACGTAGGAGCGTTAAAAAACAGTTCAAATAAATAGAATAGGAGACTATAAGCATTAGCTCCAGATAGCAGGCGAACAATTATAATAGTACTAGAATCAAAAAGTGCTAGCTGCTAGAAACTAATCTATAGGTCTTAGAGGAGACCTCGATCCATATAGACTCTCGTTAGGATCAATAGACAGATCTACAGAGAAGCCGTTCAAGCGAGATAATAGCCAGTTATCCAGGATAGGAATAGCAGAATTGAACTCCAGGGAACAGTAGATGTTTCGGGACTTTCGGATTCTTCAGAATAGGAAGCCGACATCAGATAAATCTCACGCTTGGAAACGGGAATTTAAGAAGATCACGTGTGATAGGCGCAGAAACGCGGCCTAGTGATCGAGTAATTGTGAAGTGTAAAATAATCAAGATTGTGTGTTAGATAATATTTTTAGTGTTATTATGTGTTCAAAAGGGACACACCAGTATATAAAAATGTCGTCAATATTAAGTGTTCTAGATATAGGTCCAAAAGTGTTTTTACGTAAGATGAATACCTTTAATATGGTGTAAACAGTTCGAAGTGGGCCCAAAAATGAAACGCCACACCAGATTTAAGATCGTGGGATGATCTGAAAATATGTAAGTACAAAATTCATTTTTATTTTGGTGTCAGAAATTGATTGTGTACAACTCACCGGAGTTTTGAGTGAAAGGGATGTGTTTTAATGAATGAATATTGAATAATCAAGAATACGGTCTGAACAATAATAAATAAATAGAGAAATTATGAATAATGATGTAAAGAATAAATTCCGTAGAGAAATATGTGAATAAAGGGTTAATGTATTTAACAAATGTCATAAGAGCAAGCGAAATATCATTTAATTATCATGAAAGACGTTGAATAAAGTAAAGTTGAGATATGAAAGAAATAGCCTTTGAGCTTGTATAAAGAATAAAGATAATAATAATAATAATTAAATATGGAAATGTTAAATAAAAATCAAATAAATTGATATGAACATAAGAACGTTAAGCCTTAACGTATGTGTAAGAAATGAGGTTCAATGGAATATTTTAAAACAGGGAGCGATTTATCGACCATGGAAAGATTAATATGTGAATTAAAATAATATGAATTGTTACTAAAAAGATTTTATCAGTTCTTGGGAAGACATTTTCGGCTTGAAATAATGCATAGCGCGTAATGAGCGCAAATATAATATTAATGTGTCACGCTAGGAACGCGTAGTGGTTAAATACTTGGTACATTACTTATGGAGGGTAGTTGATTGCAGTGAATTGATAATTGTGTAAGTCCTCTATTTGTGACATTGGTATCACGAGGCATTGTGTATGTATTTAAAAAGGGAGCTAATATATGGTATTATTGAGCGTATGTCATTGGGCCACGGCCGACTCTAAATCGCATTTTGTATAAGCCCTCTGTATGGGATTAGTTCCCGAGGCACCTGAAGAGATTCGAATGCAGGATCTTCTTATGATAAAAGCCCCTGAAATTCTTCGTCGTCGTATGTGTATTTAATCTTCCCAATCAATGAGGACCCTCTCATAATTAATAAATGCCAAGGATATGATAATGGTCTTTGAACCAAAGAATAGTTGTTTGAATGTTACGGTACAATAAAGCCCGGTCTCCCCAGAACTGAATGAATGGAAAGGTTTGTTTTGAAAGCCTTGAAAACAAGCTACTAAATGTTGGGCCAGACGGGATGTCTCCCCACCCTAACGTGTCATAAATCGCACCCCATGTAGTGGAGTCTAGCCTTCTTAAAGCGAGAAGGAACTGAGACCGTCTCGTAAGCTGTTTTAAAGAGAAACGAATACACCAGGAGTGTTTAAAGTTGTAAACGACCCGGGCGTTGAACCGAGGTCCTTAAAGATAGATATTTCGTTTGCCAGTTCAGATCGTAGTTTCTTATATGATAATGGTCTATTTAAGACATAAGAGATAAATAACAATCCCTATTGTAATAATGTATGGACGTGGGATTCCACGAGTTGATTGAAGGCAACTGAGTTCGGGAGTAACTATAGTTTTTTGACTGTGTCAAGTACCTTCACGCTCTGGAGTACACAATTGATTTTCTGATTACCTTAATATGTTTGTGAAATAAAGAGAGATGATAACAGCTGAATGTGTGGACATGCCCAAAATATTGAATTAAATAATTAACAGAGATTTTAAATATAATTATATATTTGTTCTTGAGAAATAAGAAAATATAAAAGCTAGTGTTTGAGGTGTACAAGAATGACACCGTAATAATGCAAATGCATGGAGCCAAAGAGCTCAGAGTTATGTAAACTTAATGTTAGTGCTTTATGGAAGTGAGACTAAGTAAGAATTGTTGGTTTTTGTGGAAACCACAGGTTTTGAATTCAATATTTGTTTATTTTATTTTGTGATCCCTTGTTCATTTGGAACAAGCAGTTGATATTTGGGTCAGTAATTAAATTGTTTAATTGTTTGTAGCGCCATTAATTTTATTAATTAAATATGTTTAAAATAGGAGTTGATTTTGTTGTTATTTTTGCAAGTGTATCCTCTAATTAATCCAAAATATGTGAGTCACAGAGTGGGGGAACTTACCGCTGCCCCGAAATTCCGAATTGAGCTACGCTGGTATACTGTGATAGGCATATTTCTTGCTAAATGGGCACAGTATACTATTGCCATCACCTTAACCAAACCGCATCAATCTGTGAATTAAATGTTGATGATGATAATTATTGTTTTAAGGAGCCTAACATCTAGGTTATCGGCCCCTAATGGTTTGGGTGATCGAGAAGATGATAATGAAATGTAAACTATATATAACTAAACCTGCTTACTAACTTATATACTAGAAGAAGAAATGGAAAACAAAAGGAGAAGAAGGCAAATAAATGACAGGAGGAAAATAAATGCCCTCAACCCTCAAAGAATGCGGATTGAGGGACTGGGAAGGAAGGAGAGCCATGAAAGGCAGATAGGAAAGTGAAAGAGGAGAGGGTCCGCCCCACAGGAAATGGATAAAAGGGGGGAAACCGGACCCAGCTCAGGAATCCCTCGGGGTCACCAACTCCCGAACTCACCAGCCGTGAGCCCCTGAGGGTGTAGCAATTTCTAGGGTGCACAAGAAGGGGTGGGGCTACATACACCCGGCCTCGTTGAGGGCCTTGCGCATAAGGCAGAAGATAAGTTGAAAAGAAAAAGAAGGCTGACCACTCTCAGAAGGAGGGTATCAGAAAAGATGAGACAAGGGCTAATTAAGGCGGAAAAGGAAGAGACTCCCAAGGCCTCGGATACCCCAATACCGTCGGGGTTGGGTAGATTATTGGCTGAGGAATAACCTAACCACCAAGGGAAGATGATTAAGAAAAGGAGGTAGGTTTCGGACTGGAGAAAAAGGATAGAAAAATAGGAGGAGAGTCCCACAAAAGTTATGAATTTAACTTTAAATGCACTTAGAGGCGGTTGCCACTGCAAATCCGCTCTCTGATACCTAAAGTGGGTAAGGACTTGGTCGAAGCTGACGGGAACAGCAGCTAGAACTTGGGCGGTTTGCAAGAGAGTGGCTTTAGTATATTCCCTCTCAAGCATGCATATGCCTACTATGGGGAAGGGTGATGGTCTGGCAAGACTGAGAGTAACAGATTTATTGTATGTCTGTTCAAAGCAATTCGTTTTTGCAAAGTAATTCGAAGAATGCCAATAATTTAAATCAGGTTTGGTATTTCCAATTTTCGAAGTTCTGGAGTTCCTGAAAAAGCGACCAAGTGCCTCTAAGAAGGATAGTGATAAGAAATTATACCTTGGGGAGTAATTTTGGTAAATGAACCAATGGTTGCATTTGGAAATGGCTAAGCTTTTACTCAGTGAGGAGCCGGCTAAAAGTTTAGACAAAGAGAAACACTTATCTTTTGGAAAACTGACCATAAGTTTTCGGAGAGGATCTCCACAAGCAGGTAGCTGGCGTAGCGAGCTTTACTTGCCTTACTGGCCAGTTAGAATTAGCTATTAAAGCTAAGAGAAACTTTAACGAGATTACCACTAAGAGTTCTTGCTCAAATGCAACGAGTGGTGAAAGCCCTATTAATGGATTTAATGGCATTGAGTAGGGAGCGCCAAGGAAGACAGGATCTTGCCTAACCGTTGTACTAGAAAAATGAGAAAGCGAAAAGAAACGCTTAATTTATTTAAAAATTCAAAAGAAGTTGATAACTTTAACAAATATATATTTTCAATTTGGTTAAAAATTTTTGGGTCACAGACCTCAGAAAACATTAAACGTTTGCTCCAGGCAATTGACAATTTATGAGGATTCAAACCTTATATATGTTCTAAAATCTTTATGAGATTTAAAAAAGACAAATGAAGTAATTGAAGTTTAAACATCAAATTGATGATGATGATGATAATTGTTGTTTTAAGGATGATGATGATGATAATTGTTGTTTTAAGGGGCCTAACATCTAGGCTATCGGCCCCTGATGGTTTGGGTGATCGTGAAGATGAAAAATGAAATGTAAACTTAAAACTAAAACTAACTATTAACCTACATACTAGAAGAAGAAATGGAAAACTAAAGGAGAATAAGGCAAATAAAGGACAGGAGGAAAAGAAATGCCCTCAACCCTCGAAGAAGGCGGATTGAGGGACTTGGAAGGAAGGAGAGCCATGAAAGGCAGATAGGAAAGTGAAAGAGGAGAGGGTCCGCCCCAAAGGTAAGGGTTAAAAAGGGAAAACGGACCCAGCTCAGGAATCCCTCGGGGTCGCCAATTCCCGAACTCACCAGCCATGAGCCCCTGAGGGTGGAGCATTATCTACGGTGCACCAAAAGTGGTGGGGCTACATACACCCGGCCTCCTCGAGGGCCTTAAGCAGAAGGCAGGAGATAACAAGAAAAGAAAAAGAAGGCTGAACCCTCGCAGAAGGAGGGAATCAGAAAAGATGAGACAAGGGCCAATTAAGGCGGGAAAGGAAGAGACTCCCTAGGCCTCGGATGCCCTAATACCGTCGGGGTCGGAAGAGAACAAGAGTTGACCAAGGGAGGTCGACAGGAAAGAAGAAAGAGAGGAGCCGGCACAAGTAAGTGGAAGCAATGCCGGACTCAGCTGGGGCCCCGTGGTCGCCAACCCACAACCCAACATCAAATTGAGTACAAGAAGTGTACTTTAAGAAATTTCTGAGAGAATATTCTAGAAAGAGTGACAACTTCGAAAATAACAACAAGAAAAACATGAAGAATAAGATAGTAGTTCCTATAACTTCTTATATTTGTGCAGAATTACTTTTATAACAATTATACAAAGGAGGGCAGGTCACTTACTGTGAAACCTGAAGAGAAAATCAAAAGGAAGGTTCTCGACCTCCTATGGTTAAGTAGGAATCACAAGCCAAATGGGGCAGTTTCCATTTCGTGAGACCTAGAAATAACTCACTCAAGAGTTGAAAGAATTGTTTTCCCTGATTATAGGGAAGAAACAATGTAAGCATGAACCGTGTATAAAACACGTAGTTATACAGAGATTAATTAATGAGATATAAGCAAAGGTGGGAGGGCACGTCTTTAGAGTGACACCTCATTGCGATTGACCTTAAAGTAACAATTTTATTAATATGGTGTGTTAATAGAAGGTTTAGGGAAGATCAATTGGGATTGAGGAGAAATGTTCATGACCTTATTAATGTAAACGGACGATCGCGACGCGGTAGAAAAGTTGAACAAGCACTAGTTATCACTATCGTCTGTTAAATAGATGATGATGATGATGATGATGATAATTGTTGTTTCAAGGGGCCTAACATCTAGGTTATCGGCCCCTGATGGTTTGGGTGATCGTGAAGATGAAAAAAAACGAGCTTAAAACTAAAACTAAATAATAACCTACATACTAGAAGAAGAAATGGAAAACTAAAGGAGAATAAGGCAAATAAAGGACAGGAGGAAAAGAAATGCCCTCAACCCTCGAAGAAGGCGGATTGAGGGACTTGGAAGGAAGGAGAGCCATGAATGGCAGATAGGAAAGTGAAAGAGGAGAGGGTCCGCCCCAAAGGTAAGGGACAAAAAGGGAAAACGGACCCAGCTCAGGAATCCCTCGGGGTCGCCAACTCCCGAACTCACCAGCCGTGAGCCCCTGAGGGTGTAGCATTATCTAGGGTGCACCAAAGTGGTGGGGCTACACACACCCGGCCTCCTTGAGGGCCTTAAGCAGAAGGCAGGAGATAACATGAAAAGAAAAGAAGGCTGACCCCTCGCAGAAGGAGGGAATCAGAAAAGATGAGACAAGGGCCAATTAAGGCGGGAAAGGAAGTGACTCCCTAGGCCTCGGATACCCTAATACCGTCGGGGTCGGAAGATAACAAGAGTTGACCAAGTGAGGTCGACAGGGAAGAAGACAGAGAGGAGCCCGGCACAAGTAAGTGGAAGCAATGCCGGACTCAGCTGGGGCCCCGTGGTCGCCAACCCACGCCCACTAGATGTGAGCCCCTGGGGGGTAAATAGATGAAAAGTTCACTGTAGAGACACGAAAGCTTATGAGAAAGAAAGTTATTGCTATAATGAAAATAACTGGTTGCACTAGGTAGGCGAGAGTCTATTTCTTGAGAAGGTTGTGGATTACAATTAAAACGCCATAGAACATTCTAACGGTGGAAGAAAATTCGCTATTGCAGTAATTTATAAAGAAGATTCCTCCTTTTAAATAGTATTCCCACAAGTGAGTGAAAAATGCATGACGGCAGGACTTGTAGATAAAGTACAAGATCTGGAAGGTTCCCGAACGATCTTAATAGAAGAATGGGGCCGAAGATAATCCAGCGGAGGAACTAGCTTGGTGAATTATAGACAGCGGGTATTATATAATATCCCACGTAGTGAGAATATTTCCCATTTAAATAGCTTAAGAAAATCTACTTTCCATTAGGGTTGGCTTAGACAGACAAAAGCTCAACATGGCAAATCCCGCGAAGAATGATTTTTGCCCCCAAATAAGTAATCTCACGCTGTCTATAAAATATCGTTAAAAGCATGTAGAATTTAAAACGGATGAAGATGAAGTTAAAACTTCAATTACGTACTTATCTTTGTTGAATATCGAAGGTGAAGTTTCCTTTGACGACTGCCTAATGTGCCAACATGGCGTAGAGCTTAGAGAGTGTCTCTTGGTTTGCGGAGACTGGCTCTAGTTGAGCCTTAACTGACCGAGTCAACTGCCGACTTACAAGTGAGACCCACTCAGCCAAGCACGGAGGGTCCAAGGAAGGGAAAGAGTGGGGGTAGGAGACAAAAGGAGAACATATAAGCATGACCAACATTGTAAACTTAAATTCTCTTGAGGAAATGGTCTTCAAAGAGTTGATAGCAGGCGATACTAGCACAGCATGGTGAGTGAAAAAGTAGACGAAGATCTCTTGATCACGGAGATAATAGCTGGCGATGGCAACGAGAACTGGTGGCCAGATGGAAAAGGAAGTCCTCTTGCACCAGGAGGAATTGAGGAGTTTCAGAGATTCGCTGCTAGATGACGCTAGGTGGGTCATGGAATATATATATCTAGAACAGACTCACAAAAGATATAAGCGACATGACCACCAAAGAGAAAATAGAAGATCACGGTTGGTGTTTGACAAAGAGGAAGGAATGAACATGCAAAGAGCATTAAAAATTATATTCTCTCGTACCGTGTATTCCAAGAATATACCATACTGGGAGGGGTAAAAAAAACACCAACAGAGAACAAATAAGCAGTTAAACCTTTAAAGGTAATGGAGCGATCAAAGACAGTGGTCTTGTGATCGGACCATTAGTGGTCAAGATTTTGGCCACCCTGACTCTCCCATCCCTTCCAGGATAACACTCGGTCACTCTACCAGAGGTCCAGACTAGGGGGGGAGAAACATCCCTAACCAAGACCAAGTCCCCCACTTTAATGTCGGGACTGGAAAGAAACCACTTCTGTCTCCGTTGCAAGGAAGTTAAATATTCCAAGTTCCACCTCTTCCAAAAAGAATTACGGAGGGCTTCAAGTTTACGCCAAACAATAGGTAGATTAGAATCCCTGTAAGAATTGGGAAGAGGAGGAGGGGCAGAAAGAGAAGTGCCGATAAGGAAGTGACCAGGTGTAAGTGGAAGCAGGTCATCAGGGTCGTTGGAAAGAGGAGTTAAAGGGCGAGAGTTAACAACACCCTCAATCAGAACGGATAGTGAATTGAATTCTTCATAAGTCAGAATGCGATTACCTAAGACTTTTCTTAAATGACGTTTAGTGAGCTTTAAGCAAGATTCCCACCTACCACCGTGATGGGGAGCGTAGGGAGGTATAAAGCGCCATTTGAAACCCTTTGAGTAGGAAAAATTAGAAATTTGTTCCATGGCAGGAGAGGAAGTGAGAGCTTTCTTCCACAGGGAAGCTGCGCCCTGAAAAGTGGAAGCGTTATCAGAGAACATCTCTGAAGGAACACCACGCCTAGCAGTGAAGCGAGAAACAGCTGATAAATGATGATGATGATGATAATTGTTGTTTTAAGGGGCCTAACATCGAGGTTATCGGCCCCTAATGATCTGGGTGATAGCGAAAATGATAATGAAATGGAAACCAGAACAAAATTATCGAAGACGGAAAATACGTACAAAAAGGAACTCACATAGAAACAACTCACAATATGGTCCTACAAAAGGGAATTTAGAACGAAAAGTTGCACAAAAGAATAGATTGAAAAAGACCCACAAAACGTAGGCTAGATTCAAAATACGTACAAAATGCAAAGTAGCGCCGAAATACTTACAAAATGCAACTGAAATTCAAAATACTTACAAAATGCAAATGATGATGATGATGATAATTGTTGTTTTAAGGGGCCTAACATCTAGGTTATCGGCCCCTGATGGTTTGGGTGATCGCGAAGATGAAAATGAAATGCGAACTTAAAACTAAAACTAACTACTAACCTACATACTAGAAGAAGAAATGGAAAACTAAAGGAGAATAAGGCAAATAAAGGACAGGAAGAAAAGAAATGCCCTCAACCCTCGAAGAAGGCGGATTGAGGGACTTGGAAGGAAGGAGAGCCATGAAAGGCAGATAGGAAAGTGAAAGAGGAGAGGGTCCGCCCCAAAGGTAAGGGACAAAAAGGGAAAACGGACCCAGCTCAGGAATCCCTCGGGGTCGCCAACCCCCGAACTCACCAGCCATGAGCCCCTGAGGGTGTAGCACTATCTACGGTGCACCAAAAGTGGTGGGGCCACATACACCCGGCCTCCTCGAGGGCCTTAAGCAGAAGGCAGGAGATAACATGAAAAGAAAAAGAAGACTGACCCCTCGCAGAAGGAGGGAATCAGAAAAGATGAGACAAGGGCCAATTAAGGCGGGAAAGGAAGAGACTCCCTAGGCCTCGGATACCCTAATACCGTCGGGGTCGGAAGAGAACAAGAGTTGACCAAGGGAGGTCGACAGGAAAGAAGAAAGAGAGGAGCCGGCACAAGTAAGTGGAAGCAATGCCGGACTCAGCTGGGGACCCGTGGTCGCCAACCCACAACCCACTAGATGTGAGCCCCTGGGGGAAAATGCAAATGAGATCGAAATTACGTACAAAATGCAATTGAGGTTCAAAATACTTACAAAATGCAATTGAAATTGAAAATACACAATGCAATTCAGATTGAAATATCCCAGTTCCAATCCAAATTATTCACAAAGTGCAATTGAAATTCAAAATACTTACAAAATGCAATTGAAATTCAAAATGCTTACAAAATGTACGGTAGATTCAAACGACTCATGTGGATTGACAATACTTACAAACAGCAATTTAGATTGAAAATACTTGACAAATGTAATTTAGATTCAAAATACCCACAAAATGCAATTGAGAATCAAAATATGTGCAAAATGCCCACCAAACAAAATGCAATTTAGATTCAAAATGCGTGCGAAATGCGGTTCTGGTTGAAAATACTTACAAAATGCAATTGAAATTCAAAATACTCACTAAAATGCCCTGACGCCTGCATTGAAAGACTTACTAAAAAGCAATTTAGATTGTCAATCTTTACAAAATGCAATTAAGGTTGAAAACAATCGCGAGATGTAATTTAGATCGAAGAGACTTACAAAATGCAACATAGATCAAAAATGCCTTAAAAAAAATTGTAAAAGGGAATTTAGATACACGGTGATTCGAGTAACAAAAACAGTGCGGGAATCTTAAAGAGAAAAGGAAATAGAAGGAAAAGAGGAGAGGAGAGGGGAGAGAGGAGAAGGTCCGCCCCAAAGGGAAGGGACAAAAAGGGGAAAACGGACCCAGCTCAGGAATCCCGCGGGGTCGCCAACGCCCGAACTCACCAGCCGTGAGCCCCTGAGGGTGTAGCATTATCGACGGTGCACCAGAAGTGGTGGGGCTACATACACCCTGCCTCCATAAGGGCCTTGAGCACACGGCAGGAGGTAAAAGGAAAAGAAAAAGAAGGCTGACCCCTCGCAGAAGGAGGGAATCAGAAAAGATGAGACAAGGGCCAATGAAGGCGGGAAAGGAAGAGACTCCCTAGGCCTCGGATACCCTAATACCGTCGGGGTCGGAAGAGAACAAGAGTTGACCAAGTGAGGTCGACAGGAAAGAAGACAGAGAGGAGCCCGGCACAAGTAAGTGGAAGCAATGCCGGACTCAGCTGGGGCCCCGTGGTCGCCAACCCACAACCCACTAGATGTGAGCCCCTGGGGGGAGCTGGAGGTTTAGAAGGCCATGAAGAAGAGTCTTCGATTAGCCACGAGGGCCCATGCCAGTACAATTGGGAAGCTGCCAATTGAGAGGGTAAACAACCACGAGAGATAATATCGGCTGGATTATCAGCACTGGGCACATGCCTCCATTGACATCCAGAAGAAAGAGTTTGAATTTTGGAAACTCTGTTTGCAACAAAAGTTTGCCAGTGAGAGGGGTTCTTGGCGATCCAAGAAAGGGTGATCATGGAATCGCTCCAGAGATAGATTTGCGAGAATTCGACTTTTAATACTTCCCGTAATTTCTTAACAAGTTCAGCAGCCATGAGTGCAGCGCACAGTTCGAGCCTAGGCAAAGTGATAGTTTTAAGAGGAGCGACCTTCGATTTGGCACAAACAAGGTTGGAAACTGAGGATCCATATAATGAACCGTGATAAACTAAATATGCGCAGCAACCGTAAGCCTTTTCGGAACTGTCCGCGAACACATGAAGGAAGAAGGGTGTATTAGAATGAGAGCTAATTAAATTCCTCGGGATTTCGATAAGGGAAAGATCCGGCAAATTGCTGCGAAACGAGAGCCAACGATTAAGAAAAGAAAGAGGGACAGTGTCATCCCATTCACATTTGAGCGACCACAGCTTTTGCATGAAGAGTTTGGCTATAACGATAACTGGGGCAAGGAATTGAAGTGGATCAAAAATTTTTGCAATTTCAGAGAGAATTTGTCTTTTCGTGTTAGGAAGCTCTTCCGCGAGCGAAACTTTATAGATGAGAGTGTCAGTGCTAGTGCACCAATGAACACCTAGAGTTTTTATAGATTCGGAGTTTCCACAAATTTCGACAGAAGAAGGATCTACGTCTTCGATGGGAAACTGGGCGAGAAACTCAGGGGAGTTGGAATTCCACTTATGAAGTGGGAAACCTCCATTCCTTAGCAATGCCTGAAGTTCTAAAGACACAAAAGAAGCTTCCTCCAAAGTGGGGAAGGACTGTAAATAATCGTCAACATAGAATGGCGTAGTTAGTGCTTCCGATGCTTTGGAATTAAATAAATGACCATCTTGAGAGGCTAGCAAGTGTAGGGATCGGATAGCAAGGAAAATAGAGGGTTTTAAGCAATAAGTAACCGTTTTTAAGCGAAATACCTTAATGGGCTTACTGATTTCATCACGCCACAAGATTCTTTGGAGATCTCGTTGTTCCGGTTGAATTAAAACTTGGCGGTACATCTGTTTTATATCGGCTATGACAGCTATGGGAAATAATCGAAAGTTTAAGAGTATAGCAGATAGATCTGATTGAATAGCAGGACCAGAGTAAAGAGTGTCGTTAAGGCTGTTGCCATTAACGTCGGGTGATGAACCATTGAAAACAACTCGGATTTTATCTTTTACAAGAGGGTTTTTCCACACGGGATGATGATTTAAATAAACCGTTTCAATTGGGGGGTGCAATTCATCATCAGATTTGTTAACAACTTCCATATGATCCAAGCTTTCGTACTCATCCATGAAATCAGTGTACTGCTGTTTAACAAGAGGTTCTTTCTTGAATTTGCTCTCGATAGCAAAGAGAGCTTTTCGAGCTTTGGGCTGAGAGTTAATAAGTTTGGGAGGATGATGTAATCTTGGCATTTGAACAACGAACCGGCCATCAGAAGATCGAGTGCCGGTGTTCAAAAGAAGTTGCTCACAGAATTCATTTTCTGAAGAGGTTACATTAGGAGGATCAACGCTTTCAAGCTTCCAGAACTGTTCCAGGTCAGTATTGGAGAAGTAACATTGCGATGCGGGTTGGGGAGAATAATGGGGAAGTTGACCTGTGACGATCCATCCAAAATTAGTGTCTCTGGCGACAACGTTTGAGGATAACTTGCGAACCTGTTTACGAAGGCAATTCCAGAAAACATTGGCACTAAAGAGTATGTCAATAGGGTTTTGCATGTTGAACAAAGGATCGGCTAGCCTTAAATGCGAGGGAATGTTTAACCCTGAAATATCCACAGAGTGACTTGGAGTGTCTTCTCCAATGCTATTGAGAATTAGACAATTAAGTTTAAGAAAGTTGTTTCTATGACAAGTATCTCTTATGGTTAGCTCTGAGAATTGTAAAGCTTGCGATTTTGAGCTGTTGATGCCCGACACGTTGATAGAAGTGGGGTTTACAGGTAGGCCTAGTTTTCTAATCAAGGAATTAGACACAAAATCATGAGTTGCCGCTGAATCTAGAAGACCGCGTGCACGGACCCAGTTGCCAAAGTTATCCTGAACTTCGATTTGGACAGTAGACAACAATACTTGGGCACTGCGAATGGACTTGGCATTTTGAATATACGATGAAGCATTAGAACTGTTAACACTATCATTTTTCGGAGAAGTAGATGCTGACGATGACCTTGCCTGATCATGACGATGTAGCAAAATGTGATGAGCTTTTTCACAATGGTAGCAAAGTCTTGTGGACTTGCAATTAGAAGCAGAATGAGTAGGCGCTAGGCAATTGAAGCAATGTTTGTTCTGGGAAACTAATTTTCTTCTGTCGTCGACTGACATTTCTTGAAAAGGATTTACAGAGGTATAGGGCATGGGGATCTTTACAAAGTATGCACTTTAAAGGTTCGTTTAAACTCTTGCGAGGTTCGCTTTGAGTGTTTAAAACAATAGAGCTAGCAACACGACGTTCACTAGACCTAGTTGGGTAACCAGTAGTGTTTGATTTAAATTTAGATGAGCTGGACACGGGTTTTTGGGTGTTAGACGCTAAGCGTTCGCTTTTAGGTTTGATAGACATTAATTCAAATTTGGAACTCGGGGAAGAGGGTTCACTTTGATTAGCTAGAGCGGTTATGATGATGATGATGATAATTGTTGTTTTAAGGGGCCTAACATCTAGGTTATCGGCCCCTGATGGTTTGGGTGATCGTGAAGATGAACAAAAAGCGAACTTAAAAAACTAAAACTAACTACTAACCTACATACTACAAGAAGAAATGGAAAAATAAAGGAGTATAAGGCAAATAAAGGACAGGAGGAAAAGAAATGCCCTCAACCCTCGAAGAAGGCGGATTGAGGGACTTGGAAGGAAGGAGAGCCATGAAAGGCAGATAGGAAAGTGAAAGAGGACATGATGATGATGATAATTGTTGTTTTAAGGGGCCTAACATCTAGGTTATCGGCCCCTGATGGTTTGGGTGATCGTGAAGATAAAAATGAAAAGTGAACTTAAAACTAAAACTAACTACTAACCTACATACTAGAAGAAGAAATGGAAAACTAAAGGAGAATAAGGCAAATAAAAGGACAGAAGGAAAAGAAATGCCCTCAACCCTCGGAGAAGGCGGATTGAGGGACTTGGAAGGAAGGAGAGGCATATAGGAAAGTGAAAGAGGAGAGGGTCCGCCCCAAAGGTAAGGGACAAAAGGGGAAAACGGTCCCAGCTATGGAATCCCTCGGGGTCGCCAACTCCCGAACTCACCAGCCGTGAGCCCCTGAGGGTGTAGCATTATCTAGGGTGCACCAGAAGTGGTGGGGCTACATACACCCTGCCTCCTTAAGGGCCTAGAGCACAAGGCAGGAGGTAAAAGGAAGAGAAAAAGAAGGCTGACCCCTCGCAGAAGGAGGGTATCAGAAAAGATGAGACAAGGGCCAATTAAGGCGGGAAAGGAAGAGACTCCCTAGGCCTCGGATACTCTAATACCGTCGGGGTCAGAAGAGAACAAGAGTTGACCAAGTGAGGTCGACAGGAAAGAAGACAGAGAGGAGCCCGGCACAAGTAAGTGGAAGCAATGCCGGACTCAGCTGGGGCCCCGTGGTCGCCAACCCACGCCCACAAGATGTGAGCCCCTGGGGGAGAAAGAGGACAGGGTCCGCCCCAAAGGTAAGGGACAAAAGGGGGAAACGGACCCAGTTCAGGAATCCCTCGGGGTCGCCAACTCCCGAACTCACCAGCCGTGAGCCCCTGAGGGTGTAGCATTATCTAAGGTGCACCAGAAGTTGTGGGGCTACATACACCCAGCCTCCTTAAGGGCCTAGAACACAAGGCAGGAGGTAAAAGGAAGAGAAAAAGAAGGCTGACCCCTCGCAGAAGGAGGGTATCAGAAAAGATGAGACAAGGGCCAATTAAGGCGGGAAAGGAAGAGACTCCCTAGGCCTCGGATACCCTAATACAGTCGGGGTCAGAAGAGTGCAAGAGTTGACCAAGTGAGGTCGACAGGAAAGAAGACAGAGAGGAGCACGGCACAAGTAAGTGGAAGCAATGCCGGACTCAGCTGGGGCCCCGTGGTCGCCAACCCACGCCCACTAGATGTGAGCCCCTGGGGGAAAGAGCGGTTAAGAGTTGGCATCTAGCGTTTATAAAATTGACTAAATGCTCGTAAGAGTAGTCGTCTTCTTTAGAAAGTTCAATTTCCCAAGCTTTGAGGGTAGCAGCATCAACTTTAGAAACCACTAAATGTATTAGGAAAGTATCCCAATGTTCAGTAGGTTGATCTAATTGGGACAGAGCCTTAACGTGAAGTTGGGTAGTGTCAACTAGAGTACGCAAACTAGTGACGTCATTGTGCTGTGACGCAGGTAGGTTAAATAGAGCCTTCATATGGCGTTGAATACGTAACCGTAAATTTCCATATCTTTCTTTTAATAAGTTAAAGGCAATGGGGTAATTTTCGGCACGTAGAGGAAGTGCTTCGACTAACTGCAAAGCTAGACCTCGGAGGATAGATCTCAAGTAATGAAACTTGTAAATGACTTGAATGTCTTCATTGTCATGAACAATGGAGCAAAATAATTCATAGAAAGAATCCCAAGTCGATTCATCTCCAGAGAAATGGGGTAAATCAATTTTAGGTAAAATTGGTTTGGGCTTGTGAGTACCATCACGGAAAGAAGTATGTGGTTCGTGAAGGGAACCAAGAACAGAAGCGTCCTTTTTCTGCTCCTCTTCGAGTTGGCGTATTATTTTGAAAGCAGAACCTATGCCTTCGTAATATTGGTTTTCTACTTCAACTCGATCTTCGGTTTGATTAAGCATACAAGTTTCTATTTCAGTTTGAATGTTACAATAATTTTCATAAGAACGTTCAAAATCCCTTACACGATGTTTCAACAAGTCTAATTGAGCTTCTCAGGGGTCTAACTCTTTTATGTACTTTCTGAATCGGGTAATTTGCCCTTTATAGGATGCTCGTTTAGAAGTAAGTTTTTCATCCTTATCCTTTTCAGTAGGAGCCATGTTAAGAAAAATAGATTGAAATGTAACTCACGAAACTGTGGAACCTTGGAAATGCTGTCAAGCTGGCAGCAGCGAATAAGTAGAAAGAACGGACACACCAAAGGAGACAGGAGCGGCCTCTTTCCCCTTCACAGGCTTTGCACGATGTGGTTATAGCTGAAAGATTCAAAGCCGATATTAATAATTTGCAAAGTATTGCCAAATGATCTTTTAAACAGAAAAATGACAAATGGACTCTCCCGGGTTTCGGCACCAAAGTTTGGGTAGATTATTGGCTGAGGAATAACCTAACCACCAAGGGAAGATGATTAAGAAAAGATGATGATGATGATTGTTGTTTTAAGGGGACTAACATCTAGGCTATCGGCCCCTGATTGTTTGGGTGATCGTGAAGATGAAAATGAAATGCAAACTTAAAACTAAAACTAACTATCAACCTACAAACTAGAAGAAGAAATGGAGAACTAAAGGAGAATAAGTCAAATAAAGGACAGGAGGAAAAGAAATGCCCTCAACCCTCGAAGAAGGCGGATTGAGGGACTTGGAAGGAAGGAGAGCCATGAAAGGCAGATAGGAAAGTGAAAGAGGAGAGGGTCCGCCCCGAAGGTAAGGGACAAAAGGGGGAAAACGGACCCAGCTCAGGAATCCCTCGGGGTCGCCAACTCCCGAACTCACCAGCCGTGAGCCCCTGAGGGTGTAGCATTGTCTAGGGTGCACCAAAACTTGTGGGGCTACATACACCCTGCCTCCTTAAGGGCCTAGAGCACAAGGCAGGAGGTAAAAGGAAGAGAAAAAGAAGGCTGACCCCTCGCAGAAGGAGGGTATCAGAAAAGATGAGACAAGGGCCAATTAAGGCGGGAAAGGAAGAGACTCCCTAGGCCTCGGATACCCTAATACCGTCGGGGTCAGAAGAGAACAAGAGTTGACCAAGTGAGGTCGACAGGAAAGAAGACAGAGAGGAGCCCGGCACAAGTAAGTGGAAGCAATGCCGGACTCAGCTGGGGCCCCGTGGTCGCCAACCCACGCCCACAAGATGTGAGCCCCTGGGGGGGATTAAGAAAAGGAGGTAGGTTTCGGACTGGAGAAAAAGGATAGAAAAATAGGAGGAGAGACCCACAAAAGTTATGAATTTAACTTTAAATGCACTTAGAGGCGGTTGCCACTGCAAATCCACTCTCTGATACCTAAAGTGGGTAAGGACTTGGTCGAAGCTGACGGGAACCGCAGTTATAACTTGGGCGGTTTGCAAGAGAGTGGCTTTAGTATATTCCCTCTCAAACATGCATATGCCTACTATGGGGAAGGGTGATGGTCTGGCAAGACTGAGAGTAACAGATTTATTGTATGTCTGTTCAAAGCAATTCGTTTTTGCAGAGTAATTCGAAGAATGCCAATAATTTAAATCAGGTTTGGTATTTCCAATTTTCGAAGTTCTGGAGTTCCTGAAAAAGCGACCAAGTGCCTCTAAGAAGGATAGTGATAAATTATACCTTGGGGAGTAATTTTGGTAAATGAACCAATGGTTGCATTTGGAAATGGCTAAGCTTTTACTCAACGGAGCCGGCTAAAAGTTTAGACAAAGAGAAACACTTATCTTTTGGAAAACTGACCATAAGTTTTCGGAGAGGATCTCCACAAACAGGTAGCTGGCGTAGCGAGCTTTACTTGCCTTACTGGCCAGTTAGAATTAGCTATTAAAGCTAAAAGAAACTTTAACGAGATTACCACTAAGAGTTCTTGCTCAAATGCAACGAGTGGTGAAAACCCTATTAATGGATTTAATGGCATTGAGTAGGGAGTGCCAAGGAAGACAGGATCTTGCCTAACCGTTGTACTAGAAAAATGAGAAAGCGAAAAAAAACGCTTAATTTATTTAAAAATTCAAAAGAAGTTGATAACTTTAACAAATATATATTTTCAATTTGGTTAACAATGTTTGGGTCACAGACCTCAGAAAACATTAAACGTTTGCTCCAGGCAATTGACAATTTATGAGGATTCAAACCTTATATATGTTCTAAAATCTTTATGAGATTTAAAAAAGACAAATGAAGTAATTGAAGTTTAAACATCAAATTGAGTACAAGAAGTGTACTTTAAGAAATTTCTGAGAGAATATTCTAGAAAGAGTGACAACTTCGAAAATAACAACAAGAAAAACATGAAGAATAAGATAGAAGTTCCTATAACTTCTTATATTTGTGCAGAACTTTTTTTATAACAATTATACAAAGGAGGGCAGGTCACTTACTGTGAAACCTGAAGAGAAAATCAAAAGGAAGGTTCTCGACCTCCTATGGTTAAGTAGGAATCACAAGCCAAATGGGGCAGTTTCCATTTCGTGAGACCTAGAAATAACTCACTCAAGAGTTGAAAGAATTGTTTTCCCTGATTATAGGGAAGAAACAATGTAAGCATGAACCGTGTATAAAACACGTAGTTATACAGAGATTAATTAATGAGATATAAGCAAAGGTGGGAGGGCACGTCTTTAGAGTGACACCTCATTGCGATTGACCTTAAAGTAACAATTTCATTAATATGGTGTGTTAGTAGAAGGTTTAGGGAAGATCAATTGGGATTGAGGAGAAATGTTCATGGCCTTATTAATGTAAACGGACGATCGCGACGCGGTAGAAAAGTTGAACAAGCACTAGTTATCACTATAGTCTGTTAAATAGATGAAAAGTTCACTGTAGAAACACGAAAGTTTATGAGAAAGAAAGTTATTGCTATAATGAAAATAACTGGTTGCACTAGGTAGGCGAGAGTCTATTTCTTGAGAAGGTTGTGGATTACAATTAAAACGCCATAGAACATTCCAACGGTGGAAGAAAATTCGCTATTGCAGTAATTTATAAAGAAGATTCCTCCTTTTAAATAGTATTCCCACAAGTGAGTGAAAAATACATGACGGCAGGACTTGTAGATAAAGTACAAGATCTGGAAGGTTCCAGAACGATCTTAATAGAAGAATGGGGCCGAAGATAATCCAGCGGAGGAACTAGCTTGGTGAATTATAGACAGCGGGTATTAGATAATATCCCACGTAGTGAGAAGATTTCCCATATAAATAGCTTAAGAAAAGCTACATTCCATTAGGGTTGGCTTTGACAGACAAAAGCTCAACATGGCAAATCCCGCGACGAATGATTTTTGCCCCCAAATAAGTTGATGATGATGATGATAATTGTTGTTTTAAGGGGCCTAACATCTAGGTTATCGGCCCCTGATGGTTTGGGTGGTCGTGAAGAAGAAAATGAAAAGCGAACTTAAAACTAAAACTAACTAATAACCTACATACTAGAAGAAGAAATGGAAAACTAAAGGAGAATAAGGCAAATAACAGGACAGAAGGAAAAGAAATGCCCTCAACCCTCGGAGAAGGCGGATTGAGGGACTTGGAAGGAAGGAGAGCCATGAAAGGCAGATAGGACAGTGAAAGAGGGGAGGGTCCGCCCCAACGGTAAGGGACAAAAGGGGAAAACGGACCCAGCTCAGGAATCCCTCGGGGTCGCCAACTCCCGAACTCACCAGCCGTGAGCCCCTGAGGGTGTAGCATTATCTAGGGTGCACCAAAAGTGGTGGGGCTACCTACACCCTGCCTCCTTAAGGGCCTTGAGCACAAGGCAGGAGGTAAAAGGAAAAGAAAAAGAAGGCTGACCTCTCACAGAAGGAGGGTGTCAGGAAAGATGAGACAAGGGCCAATTAAGGCGGGAAAGGAAGAGACTCCCTAGGTCTCGGATACCCTAATACCGTCGGGGTCGGAAGAGAACAAGAGTTGACCAAGTGAGGTCGACAGGAAAGAATACGGAGAGGAGCCCGGCACAAGTAAGTGGAAGGAATGCCGGACTCAGCTGGGGCCCCGTGGTCGCCAACCCACGCCCACTAGAAGTGAGCCCCTGGGGGACCCAAATAAGTAATCTCACGCTGTCTATAAAATATCGTTAAAAGCATGTAGAATTTAAAACGGATGAAGATGAAGTTAAAACTTCAATTACGTACTTATCTTTGTTGAATATCGAAGGTGAAGTTTCCTTTGACGACTGCCTAATGTGCCAACATGGCGTAGAGCGTAGAGAGTGTCTCTTGGTTTGAGGAGACTGGCTCTAGTTGAGCCTTAACTGACCGAGTCAACTGCCGACTTACAAGTGAGACCCACTCAGCCAAGCACGGAGGGTCCAAGGAAGGGAAAGAGTGGGGGTAGGAGACAAAAGGAGAACATATAAGCATGACCAACATTGTAAACTTAAATTCTCTTGAGGAAATGGTCTTCAAAGAGTTGATAGCAGGCGATACTAGCACAGCATGGTGAGTGAAAAAGTAGACGAAGATCTCTTGATCACGGAGATAATAGCTGGCGATGGCAACGAGAACTGGTGGCCAGATGGAAAAGGAAGTCCTCTTGCACCAGGAGGAATTGAGGAGTTTCAGAGATTCGCTGCTAGATGACGCTAGGTGGGTCATGGAATATATATATCTAGAACAGACTCACAAAAGATATAAGCGACATGACCACCAAAGAGAAAATAGAAGATCACGGTTGGTGTTTGACAAAGAGGAAGGAATGAACATGCAAAGAGCATTAAAAATTATATTCTCTCGTACCGTGTATTCCAAGAATACACCAGGGGTCGGAAGAGAATAAGAGTTGACCTAGTGAGGTTGACAGAAAAGAAGACGGAGAGGAGCCCGGCACAAGTAAGTCGAAGCAATGCCGGACTTAGCTGGAGCCCCGTGGTCACCAACCCACGTCCCACTAGATGTGAGCCCCTGGGGGGTTATTAGAGTGACACACCTACTTCTGCGAGAGGGTGAATGTTTGAACCAGCCACTTAGCTCAGGTGGGGCAGATAAGGTCTTGGCAACTGTCAGCAGCTCAGTTAATGTTGCTGCGTAATGTTTGATTTCAAGCCTGATTGATTATAAATTTAGTTGAAATTAATTTTGGAGTTACTACGCCGCTGATTCTAATATCTTATGCCACGTTTTCGGCTTATTTTATTCATGATCTTTGTACGCCAATTTCTGGGCGTGACTTTAGTATATGTGTTTGTTGTTGTTGTTACGGCATGTTTCTAGGTCATAGTTTCTTTACTGTAAATTTAATTGGCAATCGGTCAAGTGTTTCGATTGTGTCATGTAATTGCACCATTATGTTTTGCCGGCGTAAGACGGTGGATCCGCTGCCTTTGTGTTAAAAAAAAATACACCCGTGTAGTTTGTTGAATTAATTTAAAGGGTTAGAGTATGTCAGTGTTGCATGTTTAGTTATAGCCATGTTGTGTTCTGTTCCCATATTTCCGCTACTTAAATCCACAGCACGGGGTTCACGACCTATCCAATTGTTGGTCGGAAGTGAACGCTCGCCAATGTGCTCATTACTAGTAGTTAGTCGTAACGCGCGCCGCACACATTTAAATTGTTCATTGTAATTGTTTTTAATGTCTTTTTGAATTGTGGGGCGTGGTGGCTCAGCCGTCTAGCTGAATGCCTCTCACCAAGGCGGTCCGGGTTCGATTCCCGGTCAATGCATGTGAGATTTTCGATGTGAAATGCCATGTCCTGTGGTTCGGATTCCACGTAAAAAGGAGGTCCCGTGGCTCATGATCTCGAGATTAACGGTCACGTTAAACTACAAGCTTCCTTGCTTCCTTCTTTTTGAATTTGTTCATCTTTTTGATCTCATGGTAACATTTTATTTACATTTTTATGTGTTAGTTTCAGTCACCATTTGTTTGACAGCTGTCATGCCGATTCACTCTGGCATTCCAGACCCATCTGTGTCCTTGTTTACATTCACAACGTGTGTGGATAAATTAAGGATGGTTTTTATGTCACTTTTGTTGGTGTTGATTCAGTTATTAAATGATTTTTAGTAAATCCTGTTTTTTTACGTTATTTATAAATTTAAAATATCCTCATGAATCCTGAAATTTATTTGGAAGCACTAAAACCTCTATTACACTTTCACAAGAACCGATCATGACCCCGAACTCCGAGTCTTGTTAAAATGCGTCTTTCAAAGGGTACAATACTAGAGGAAGAAATGGAAAACAAACGGAGAATAGAGCAAATAAAGGACAGAAGGAAAAGAAATGGCCTCAACCCTCGAAGAATGCGCATGGAGGGTTTTAGAAGGAAGGAGAACCATAAAAGGCTGATAGGAACGTGAAAGAGGAGAGGGTCCGCCCCACAGTAATGGATAAAAGGGGGAAAACCGGACCCATCTCAGGAATCCCTCGAGGTCGCCAACTCCAGAACTCACCAGCCGTGAGCCCCTGAGGGTGTAGCAATATCAGGGGTGCACCAGAAGTGGTGGGGCTACATACACCTTGCCTCCTTGAGGGCCTTAAGCAGAAGGCAGGAGATAACAGGAAAAGAAAAAGAAGGCTGACCCCTAGCAGAAGGAGGGTATCAGGAAAGATGAGACAAGGGCCAATTAAGGCGGGAAAGGAAGAGACTCCCTAGGCCTCGGATACCCTAATACCGACGGGGTCGGAAGAGAACAAGAGTTGACCAAGTGAGATCGACAGGAAAGAAGACGGAGAGGATCCGGCACAAGTAAGTGGAAGCAATGCCGAACGAACGCAGCTTGGCCCCCGTGGTCGCCAACCCACGTCCCACTAGATGTGAACCCCTGGCGGAGTGCTGAGGGAGGCGAATTGTTTGATAGCCTCCGAACCGAAGTGAGGCGTGGAACTATTTCACGAAAAGTTTAAATGATAAGGCGCTTTGCACTATCTGCAATTAACTTATTTCTTACAAGTCAACTATTACTCTTTCGAAAGGACTTTTGCAAAGAAAATACATATCAATATGAACTAACGTCTCCTCGTGTGAAGGAAATAGGCTACCGTCAGTGCAGGAACGACCAAGTAGGCCTACAGAGGAGGACAGAGCGGTACTAGCACAAGTAGGCTTGATAGCGATGCCTCGAAGGCTGATTCACGTGTGGTGCATAAAAGACAAAGATTAATTGGGTCGTACGTCGCCAAAGATGTGTCATCTGCCCAAAAGAAATTAATTGATCGTGACCTACTTGATTTATTGATTTAAGGTTATCAGCCCTCTAGTGTTGTTGATGATGATGATGATAATTGTTGTTTTAAGGGGCCTAACATCTAGGTTATCGGCCCCTAATGATATGGGTGATAGCGAAAATGATAATGAAACGGAAACCAGAACGAAAATTAAGTGAGACGGAAAATACTTACAAATAGGAACTCAGATTGAAACAACTCACAAAATGTTCTTACAGAAGGTAATTTAGAACGAAAAGATTCACAAAAGGAAAAAAAATGAAGGCTAGGTTCAAAATACGTACAAAATGCAATGTAGCGTCGAAATACCTACAAAATGCAATTGAAATTCAAAATACTTACAAAATGCAAATGAGATCGAAAATACGTACAAAATGCAATTGAGGTTCAAAATACTTACAAGATACAATTGAAATTGAAAATACACAATGCGAGTTGGAATGAAAAAGCCGGTTCCAATCCAAATTACTCACAAAGTGCAATTGGAATTCAAAATACTTACAAAATGCAATTGAAATTGAAAATGCTTACAAATTGTACGGTAGATTCAAACGACTCATGGGGATTGACAATGCTTACAAAATGCAAATTAGATTGAAAATACTTGACAAAATGTAATTTAGATTCAAAATACCCACAAAATGCAATTGAGAATCAAAATTTGTGCAAAATGCCCACCAAACAAAATGCAATTTAGATTCAAAATTCGTGCGAAATGCGGCGTTGGTTGAAAATTCTTACAAAATGCAATTGAAATTCAAAATACTCACTAAAAGGCCCGGGCACATGCATTGAAAGACTTACTAAAAAGCAATTTAGTTTGTCAATCTTTACAAAATGCAATTGAGGTTGAAAACAATCGCGACATGTAATTTAGATCGAAAAAAAACATACAAAAAGCAACGTAGATTAAAAATGCCTTAAAAATCGCTAGAAGGGAATTTAGATACACGGTAAACCAAGGAACAAAAACAGTGCGGGAATCTTAAAGAGAAAAGTAAATATAATGACAAGAGGAGAGGAGAGGAGAGGGGAGAGAGGAGAAGGTCCGCCCCAAAGGGAAGGGACAAAAGGGGAAAACGGACCCAGCTCAGGAATCCCTCGGGGTCGCCAACTCCCGAACTCACCAGCCATGAGCCCCTGAGGGTGTAGCATTATCGACGGTGCACCAGAAGTGGTGGGGCTATATACACCATGCCTCCTTAAGGTTGTTGATGATGATGATAATTGTTGTTTTAAGGGGCCTAACATCTAGGTTATCGGCCCCTGATGGTTTGGGTGATCGTGAAGATGAAAATGAAAAGCGAACTTAAAACTAAAACTAACTACTAACCTACATACTAGAAGAAGAAATGGATGATGATGATGATAATTGTTGTTTTAAGGGGCCTAACATCTAGGTTATCGGCCCCTGATGGTTTGGGTGATCGTGAAGAAGAAAAAAAAAAGTGAACTTAAAACTAAAACTAACTACTAACCTACTTACTAGAAGAAGAAATGGAAAACTAAAGGTGAATAAGGCAAATAAAAGGACAGAAGGAAAAGAAATGCCCTCAACCCTCAGAGAAGGCGGATTGAGGGACTTGGAAGGAAGGAGAGCCATGAAAGGCATATAGGAAAGTGAAAGAGGAGAGGGTCCGCCCCAAAGGTAAGGGACAAAAGGGGAAAACGGTCCCAGCTCAGGAATCCCTCGGGGTCGCCAACTCCCGAACTCACCAGCCGTGAGCCCCTGAGGGTGTAGCATTATCTAGGGTGCACCAGAAGTGGTGGGGCTACATACACCCTGCCTCCTTAAGGGCCTTGAGCACAAGGCAGGAGGTAAAAGGAAAAGAAAAAGAAGGCTGACCCCTCACAAAAGGAGGGCATCAGGAAAGATGAGACAAGGGCAAATTAAGGCGGGAAAGTGAAAGACTCCCTAGGCCTCTGATAACCTAATACCGTCGGGGTCGGAAGAGAACAAGAGTTGACCAAGGGAGGTCGACAAGAAAGAAGAAAGTAAGTGGAAGCAATGCCGGACTCAGCTGGGGCCCCGTGGTCGCCAACCCACAACCCACTAGATGTGAGCCCCTGGGGGTCTAGTGTTGTTGAGACTAGAGGGTTTTCTAGACTTATGAAGTGGATCCCTGGTTATGAATTACCTGCTAGGAAGACAATTTCAAATGTAATGATTCCAGCACTCTACCATAAACAATTTTCTTTAATAAGGAACACAGTGACAATGAGGCAGACAGTGTGCGCATAAATACCGATTTGTCGACATCGTTAGTTGACGAGTTCCACATTGCCGTAACAGCGCATTACATTACGAAGGATTTTTCCTACAAACATGTTTTACTGAAGTGTTTTAGTTTATCCGGGAGATAACGGACTGGAAGCTGAACGACAAAGTGAATTTTGTCATTTCTGATAACGCTAGTAATATTACAAACGAGCTTGACGAAGTTCGGAAGTGGAAACACTACGGTTATTTTGCTCACAAACTGCATTTGAGTGTCCAAGGTTGTCTTCGGGAAATGCAAGTCACCATTGAGAAAATAAAAATAATTGTCGGCTACTTTAATAGAAGTTCACTAGCAAGCGAAAAGCTACTGAAGTACCAGATATCAAGTGAAATGCAGTGCCTAAACGCCTTACCCAAGACGTCAGAACGCAACATTCAATATGCTGCGTCGATTTGTTGAACTCGAAGAAGCTAACAGGGCCACTATTGCTCTCTTATATAAACATCTGCCCATAATAACTGGCGAAGAGTGGCAAGCTTGCCGTCAACTCTGCGATGTGCTAGCCCTGTTTGAAGAAATGACTAGTTCGATGAGCGGAGAAGCATATATGACTGGATGTTTTGTGATTGTGGTCATTATATGTCTAAAGGGTATTTGTGAGGGCAGTAACGTAGCCAGGATCGACCAATGGGAGGGGTTATAGGCACTGAAGCCAAATTATACAAGCATTCCGTCCCGCGGCGTAGCCGCGTTCGTCAAACGTGCAACATGGTCACAAGGGCAGCTGTGGTAAGTATGGATATCGTAGGTTCAAATCCGGTGCTGACAACGGTTGTCCGGAGTGTGTTTTTTCCCCGGGTTTTGGCACACTCCCTACAGGAAATTGCCGGGATAGTGCCTTGCTCAAGTCCCGGAGCGTCTACTCCATCCCTGTCCCAGATACATTTACACACACAACTACAATCATCACAGCAATACAGGTTGCCGGACAGCTTCAACACACTCCCAACTACACGAGATTGTTGACCAAGATGTCTCAAGCCCCTCAAATGAATTAACAACTACTATACAAGTATTTCCATTTCTCTATGAGATTATTACACAAGAAAAGTTTCATGTATTTTGATCCCGAATTTTTCGAGTAATACAATATGCTCCAAAGACAAAAACAAATCAGTTCTTTAAAAAATTAGGTTAATTTTTGACTAAAATATCTCACCTCAATGGTAAATCTAGAACATTCCTGTTCCCCGGACAGGAACAAAATAACTCAATATCTGTGCTACCAACATGAAGACTGCGTATCTCTCAACAAGAGAAATTATTTACAGAGGTCTCAGCAAAAGTGGACATGTCCTCTGACGATGTATCATGTTGATTTAAGATATGAGTAATTCAATACCGGTACATATTTTTATGTTTATTCAGTTTTTCCAACAAGATCCTGTGCTTTATATTGCAATTAGTCCTGAATGCCTAAAGTATCATTTTCGAAGATTTGTGTCACCTACCAAGGTCCTTCTTACCTTACAAATGCTACATGCTGCCGGAATAAGGTTTAATTGCTTACACTATTCAGGCGACAAATTTCACTCATTCGTAACTGGGAGATAACCGTAATTCGGAAAATTGCTGGACATAATATTTACTTAATATAAAGCAACTCGGCTGATGGTTATCTCATGCTCAAGATGTTAATAATGATCCCAAAATTAGTGTTAATGTACCCATAAAATTTTCTAAGTCTTTATTAAAAGCGCGTTATTTTAAATTAAAACTAGATTAATTTACACATAACTTCTCTCCCGCCAAGAAAAAAAAGCTAATATTATCCCACTGTGTGGGATTCTAAATTATTTGGCGCTAGCCTCAGTTTGAAATAAGCTATTTCGCGGGGGAAAAGTTAGATTGGCAACCCTGGGAGGACGGAGTTGTATTACCACAGTCTAAAATACACAGTCGCGAACCTCGCTGCGTTACGTAATTGCATCCTCTTTGTAGGTGAAGCGACACTAACGGTCGCGGCGGCCAGCAAGCTGGCAACTGCCTTGAGCACGTTATTCGCGGAACTGATGATTTCATTTTGCAAGGGTTTTTTGAATTTTAACTCAACTGAGTGATTCTTTCCATTTTAAACATAAGTCACGTTAAATCACCAACTACTACAGAAAAATGCCACAATGTTGATATACTGTACACTTTTAACTCATAGAAACATAAAAAGGATGCTCCGTTTTTATTAGTTCAGTCCTCTATAAGTATCTCTAGGTACAGTTGTATGACGTATTTAATGAGTCTTACGTAGAATTCATAGTCCATACTAGTTATAAATTCATGTATTGGTTTAATGATAGTCGCTGGCATCTCTACATAAAACCAAGTCCACGATTCCTGGATGTAACAGGTAATCTCTAAATCCACTGAATGGATTTTGATGCGGTTTTCACCATTCAGTAAAGAATTTCTCGAGGATTGTTTCTGTAGGAAAACATTCACTTATAACCAAAGGAAGCCGAGCAGTAACGATTTCAGTGAATCGTGTCGAAGGGAAACCTACCGTCCGTGCGCCTTTTAAGCTTACGCAGGGTAAACCGTAAAAATATCCATGCACTATGAGTGTAAGAATTGGTCAGCATGAAAAGTTCTACAACAAAGTCCGCGACAGCATATCTTTATCTTTAATACATCGCCAACTATAAGTGATTTTACGTTTTAATTTCTTCCATCAATCTCCATTCAGTGGAAATTTAAATTACTAGCTTCGGAGCAAGTTTACGAGCTAGCGAGCGAGCCCATCACCCCAGCTTCGACCAGCATTAACTGTCGAGTCGTGTCGAGTTAAGACTTCAGAGAAGAGTAGACTATAAGTGTTGGTTGATGATGATGATGATAATTGTTGTTTTAAGGGGCCTAACATCTAGGCTATCGGCCCCTGATGGTTTGGGTGATCGTGAAGATGAAAATGAAATGTAAACTTAAAACTAAAACTAACTACCAACCTACATACTAGAAGAAGAAATGGAAAACTAAAGGAGAATAAGGCAAATAAAGGATGATGATGATGATAATTGTTGTTTTAAGGGGCCTAACATCGAGGTTATCGGCCCCTAATGATCTGGGTGATAGCGAAAATGATAATGAAATGGAAACCAGAACAAAATTATCGAAGACTGAAAATACGTACAAAAAGGAACTCGCATGGAAACAACTCACAATATGGTCCTACAAAAGGGAATTTAGAACGAAAAGTTGCACAAAAAGAATAGATTGAAAAAGACCCACAAAACGTAGGCTAGATTCAAAATACGTACAAAATGCAAAGTAGCGCCGAAATACTTACAAAATGCAACTGAAATTCAAAATACTTACATAATGCAAATGAGATCGAAAACACGTACAAAATGCAATTGAGGTTCAAAATACTTACAAAATGCAATTGAAATTGAAAATACACAATGCAATTCAGATTGAAATATCCCAGTTCCAATCCAAATTTTTCACAAAGTGCAATTGAAATTCAAAATACTTACAAAATGCAATTGAAATTGAAAATGCTTACAAAATGTACGGTAGATTCCAACGACTCATGTGGATTGACAATACTTACAAAAAGCAATTGAGAATCAAAATATGTGCAAAATGCCCACCAAACAAAATGCAATTTAGATTCAAAATTCGTGCGAAATGCGGTTTTGGTTGAAAATACTTACAAAATGCAATTGAAATTCAAAATACTCACTAAAATGCCCTGACGCCTGCATTGAAAGACTTACTAAAAAGCAATTTAGATTGTCAATCTTTACAAAATGCAATTGAGGTTGAAAACAATCGCGAGATGTAATTTAGATCGAAGAGACTTACAAAATGCAACATAGATCAAAAATGCCTTTAAAAAAATGGTAAAAGGGAATTTAGATACACGGTGATTCGAGTAACAAAAACAGTGCGGGAATCTTAAAGAGAAAAGGAAATAGAAGGAAAAAAGGAGAGGAGAGGGGAGAGAGGAGAAGGTCCGCCCCAAAGGGAAGGGACAAAAAGGGGAAAACGGACCCAGCTCAGGAATCCCTCGGGGTCGCCAACGCCCGAACTCACCAGCCGTGAGCCCCTGAGGGTGTAGCATTATCGACGGTGCACCAGAAGTGGTGGGGCTACATACACCCTGCCTCCTTAAGGGCCTTGAGCACAAGGCAGGAGGTAAAAGGAAAAGAAAAAGAAGGCTGACCCCTCGCAGAAGGAGGGAATCAGAAAAGATGAGACAAGGGCCAATGAAGGCGGGAAAGGAAGAGACTCCCTAGGCCTCGGATACCCTAATACCGTCGGGGTCGGAAGAGAACAAGAGTTGACCAAGGGAGGTCGACAGGAAAGAAGAAAGAGAGGAGCCGGCACAAGTAAGTGGAAGCAATGCCGGACTCAGCTGGGGCCCCGTGGTCGCCAACCCACAACCCACTAGATGTGAGCCCCTGGGGGGGCAAATAAAGGACAGGAGGAAAATAAATGCCCTCAACCCTCGAAGAATGCGGATTGAGGGACTTGGAAGGAAGGAGAGCCATGAAAGGCTGATAGGAAAGTGAAAGAGGAGAGGGTCTGCCCCGAAGGTAAGGGACAAAAGGGGAAAACGAACCCAGCTCAGGAATCCCTCGGGGTCGCCAACTCCCGAACTCACCAGCCGTGAGCCCCTGAGGGTGTAGCTTTATCTAGGGTGCACCAAACGTGGTGGGGCTACATACACCCGGCCTCCTTGAGGGCCTTGAGCAGAAGGCAGGAGATAACAGGAAAAGAAAAGGAAGGCTGACCCCTCGCAGAAGGAGGGAATCAGAAAAGATGAGACAAGGGCCAATTAAGGCGGGAAAGGAAGAGACTCCCTAGGCCTCGGATACCCTAATACCGTCGGGGTCGGAAGAGAACAAGAGTTGACCAAGTGAGGTCGACAGGAAAGAAGAAAGAGAGGAGCACGGCACAAGTAAGTGGAAGCAATGCCGGACTCAGCTGGGGCCCCGTGGTCGCCAACCCACTTCCCACTAGATGTGAGCCCCTGGGGGGTATAAGTGTTGGAGTTTTATTGTTCACCTCGGCTTTTCTGAATTGCGTCTGAGACCTACCGTCCTTGCGCCTTTTAAGCTTACACTGAGTAACCCCTTTAAGATACCAGGCGAAGCCGGGGCGGGTTGATAGTATGGGTATAATATAATATCAAATTCTTAGCCATATCAAAAACTAGTTATTCCGTAAAATTGAGTAACATTGTAGTTAATTAGTAAAAATACCAGTGTGATTCGTGAAACGAAAAGTATAAAAAGATCTTAAGGTCTTAAATTACTCAATTGTAGGTACTTCGTATTTTTTCTGTGGGTTTGAAACCATTCATTCCTGAATTTGACAAAATAATACAATGCTAATTTTACAAAATATCGGCAATAACAATATTGTGTACCATACCTTCACAGCAGTCATGTGGGAGACCAGGTATTTCATAAGAGAATTAACAAACAGTGTACCACATCTAATTTTGTGAGCATTATCCTGACGACATAAATTGGCATGCTTCCGAAGGATTCGAGAATAAGTTTATATTATTGGGCAAAAATTAAATCAGCTCTCTGACTATTAAAAAGCCATTTTCTACATCTGAAAATTAAATTGTCGGCACGCGTTTGAGATGACATCTTTTACGTTTACGGTAGGCTAACTACCGTACGTCTTAATTTTCAAAATGCATAGATATTTATATTTGATTTGCAGCCAATGGCCATAGCAGGGCATTTCTCCAATTTCGATGTCAAGTAGTTCCAACTTAATCTACCAGAACTGAAACCAAACAGCGAACGTTTGAACTTGATAGAGCGTGTCTAGCCAAATAGCCTACAAATTTTGGCTACACAGTACCAATTGTAGTTGTAAGTTCTTTTACGTGCCATAAATCTATGACATGGGCCCAACGACTTCGACTGGGTTTGAACCCGCGATCTTGGGTATAGCAGTTCAGCATGCTACCGACTACGCCACCGAAGCCATGCATGGATATCCTACCGAGACATGCTTCTGATTTATAACCGACTGGCTCCGTGGTTCAGCGGTAACGTTCACGCATGTGCTGTTCCCAAGGTTGCAGGATCTAATCCTGGCGCAGTTATCTGGCATTTAAGGGTGCATACATGCGAGGGAACCGCGTCTGTAGATTTACTGGCACGTTAAAGATCCCCTTCAGGGCAAAATTCCGGCACACCGGTGTTCTAAAAGCCACAGAAGTTAAAAGCCAATAACATTATTATAGATTTATGACCAGTTGAGATGATGATGATGATAATTGTTGTTTTAAGGGGCCTAACATCTAGGTTATCGGCCCCTGATGGTTTGGGTGATCGTGATGATGAAAATGAAAAGCGATCTTATTACTAAAACTAACTACTAACCTACATACTAGAAGAAGAAATGGAAAAATAAAGGAGAATAAGGCAAATAAAGGACAAGAGGAAAAGAAATGCCCTCAACCCTCGAAGAAGGCGGATTGAGGGACTTGGAAGGAAGGAGAGCCATGAAAGGCAGTTAGGAAAGTGAAAGAGGAGAAGGGCCGCCCCAAAGGTAAGGGACAAAAAGGGAAAACGGACCCAGCTCAGGAATCCCTCGGGGTCGCCAACTCCCGAACTCACCAGCCGTGAGCCCCTGAGGGTGTAGCATTATCTAGGGTGCACCAGAAGTGGTGGGGCTACATACACCCTGCCTCCTTAAGGGCCTAGAGCACAAGGCAGGAGGTAAAAGGAAGAGAAAAAGAAGGCTGACCCCTCGCAGAAGGAGGGAATCAGAAAAGATGAGACAAGGGCCAATTAAGGCGGGAAAGGAAGAGACTCCCTAGGCCTCGGATACCCTAATACCGTCGGGTTCAGAAGAGAACAAGAGTTGACCAAGGGAGGTCGATAGGAAAGAAGAAAGAGAGGAGCCGGCACATGTAAGTGGAAGCAATGCCGGACTCAGCTGGGGCCCCGTGGTCGCCAACCCACAACCCACTAGATGTGAGCCCCTGGGGGGTGACCAGTTGAAGACGTAGTTCCGTTGTTTGTTTGAAAAGCTTTATAATACTTTCTACTGCGTATCCCAATTCATTGGGATCACCGGAGCCAATCAGGCTCATTTTGGTTTTGGCCGGATGCCCTTCCTGACGCCACGTAACTTTTCAGGTGAAAATTCCACCCCACTGTCACCGGAATTGGAACTCCGGCCGTCCGGGTGATTGACGAGCAGCTAAGCCACTGCACCATCACGCTCCCCTTGAAAAGCTTTATAATACTAGCCTAAAATCCATAGATCAAATCTTACCTTTTACGGTCCTTTGGAAACTCGGGTGTCGTCTTGCTATTTGAACTGAACAGTCTGATTTCACAGTCGGTCAACACGAATACACCCAATTAGATTGGGCGAGGAGTAACTAATTTCCATGTGTAATTCATAATACAATAATTATTTATACATTTAATAAAACGCTCCTCATACAACCCCCCCCCCCCCTATGTGAGAAGTGTTTTATTAAGTGTATAAACTATTCATCTATTTTTATTTCAGGCATTAGGAGATAAATTGTCACTGCCCACCTAATCTAATTGGGTACCGTACACTCGTGTTGACCGACTGAAAAGCGATCATATAGGTTACTTAGCAACACAAATATTGCTTCTAATATTAGATCCATTGTGTATATTAAGGCTTTCACAGCCCGGATCATGTAAATAATTCATGTTTTTTTGGGCTAAGCCGTGTGTATGAGGCGGCAAGGTTTCTCCGAAACGTAATCTAAATACATACGGCATTTGCCCAAAAATCATGAATTATTTATATTAGATCTATTTATTGAACTGCACGTCTCCTCTTGTAAAGCACATGTTAAATTAAAGAAATAACCTTTACACAATGCTCACATACGGCAAATCCAGCAACAATAACATACACCAACATAGCGCAGTCGGCACATTCTAGCTGGCTGCATGAGAGCATTATTGTCTCGCGTTAGAAAAATATGAGCCAAGCTTCTCGATCTGTAGGTAGATTGTGGTTATACGTTGTCATGAAGACGTGTGTAGCCACAAATGGGGACCCGGGCCGTAAGGCGACAACAGTACATCACCACAGACACAAATCACATGATGATGATGATAATTGTTGTTTTAAGGGGCCTAACATCTAGGTTATCGGCCCCTGATGGTTTGGGTGATCGTGAAGATGAAAATGAAAAGTGAACTTAAAACTAAAACTAACTACTAACCTACATACTAGAAGAAGAAATGGAAAAAATAAAGGAGAGTAAGGCAAATAAAAGGACAGAAGGAAAAGAAATGCCCTCAACCCTCGGAGAAGGCGGATTGAGGGACTTGGAAGGAAGGAGAGCCATGAAAGGCATATAGGAAAGTGAAAGAGGAGAGGGTCCGCCCCAAAGGTAAGGGACAAAAGGGGAAAACGGACCCAGCTCAGGAATCCCTCGGGGTCGCCAACTCCCGAACTCACCAGCCGTGAGCCCCTGAGGGTGTAGCATTATCTAAGGTGCACCAGAAGTGGTGGGGCTACATACACCCTGCCTCCTGAAGGGCCTAGAGCACAAGGCAGGAGGTAAAAGGAAGAGAAAAAGAAGGATGATGATGATGATGATAATTGTTGTTTTAAGGGGCCTAACATCTAGGCTATCGGCCCCTGATGGTGTGGGTGATCGTGAAGATGAAAATGAAATGTAAACATAAAACTAAAACTAACTAATAAGGAAAAGAGGAGAGGATTGGAGAGGAGAGGGGAGGGGAGGAAGGAGAGGGTCCGCCCCAAAGGGAAGGGACAAAAGGGGAAAACGGACCCAGCTCAGGAATCCCTCGGGGTCGCCAACTCCCGAACTCACCAGCCGTGAGCCCCTGAGGGTGTAGCATTATCTAGGGTGCACCAGAAGTGGTGGGGCTACATACACCCTGCCTCCTTAAGGGCCTTGAGCACAAGGCAGGAGGTAAAAGGAAAAGAAAAAGAAGGCTGACCCCTCACAGAAGGAGGGTGTCAGGAAAGATGAGACAAGGGCCAATTAAGGCGGGAAAGGAAGAGACTCCCTAGGCCTCGGATACCCTAATACCGTCGGGGTCGGAAGAGAACAAGAGTTGACCAAGTGAGGTCGACAGGAAAGAAGACGGAGAGGAGCCCGGCACAAGTAAGTGGAAGCAATGCCGGACTCAGCTGGGGCCCCGTGGTCGCCAACCCACGCCCACTAGAAGTGAGCCCCTGGGGGGAGAAAAAGAAGGCTGACCCCTCGCAGAAGGAGGGTATCAGAAAAGATGAGACAAGGGCCAAGTAAGGCGGGAAAGGAAGAGACTCCCTAGGCCTCGGATACCCTAATACCGTCGGGGTCAGAAGAGAACAAGAGTTGACCAAGGGAGGTCGACAGGAAAGAAGACAGAGAGGAGCCCGGCACAAGTAAGTGGAAGCAATGCCGGACTCAGCTGGGGCCCCGTGGTCGCCAACCCACGCCCACAACACAAATCACAACCTGGCAATTTTCCAATGGGAGGGGTCCTAACCCCCCCCCCCCCTAACACCCGCCTGGCTACGCCACTGAGTGAGGGCCATAATTGCTAGGAAAGGTTTAAGATCATTGAACACAGTAGCACTTTCGCCTTATCCACTCTGGTAGATCCACGCTAAAGAGGTCACGATTTTCAAGGCCCTGCGAACTAGAAAACGTCAAAAAGAGGGTGCATAATTTAGCTGTGGATCTAATAGAGAGAAACGCCCAGACCAGCTCGAAACAGAACAGTGATATTCCGTCCTCAATTCAATCTACAAGTGGAGCCGTTCAGCCCTCTTGTCCAGTAAGCGTTTGTAGTATTTTCAACGACATTATCGGAGATATACGTCCTCAAACCAGCCTTCTGTCAGGAGCCATCAAGGAAGTGGATATGTATTCGAAATATGACTTTTTACCTCGTGTAAATGAAGAAGAAAAGTGTAATTGTCCCTTATACTGGTGGATAAATCATCAACGTGTATATCCCAATTTAGTACAAATATTCAGGAAAAAGTGCAACATACTGTAGTGGTCACAGCAGTGCCGTGTGAAAGACCTTTTTCCAGAACCGGACTGATTGTTAACGACAGGAGAACAAGGGTGTCATCAAGAAAAGTCGAAATGTTGATGTTCCTCAATGTAAATACGAAGCATTAGTCCTTACATATTTGTCATAAGGGGTAAATGTGAACATAAAAATGTGTATCAAAGTGATCACATCAGTGCCATGTGGAAGACCAAACTGATTTGGTAATTAATGAAAAACAAAGCACTCACAAAAAGAGTTTGAAATGTTAATGTTCCTTAATGTAAATAGCAATAGGTAGCCTTTTTTTTCTCGTAATATTGGCCATCTTAGTATGTATTCATCTTATCAATAACATTCTGTAACGGCTATTTCTTACAGTAGTGCTCGTTGAACAATGATCCTATAATTATGTTATATCCTATAATTATCCTATAATTATGTTATATGATGTACGTGGGTTCTGGTGCTACTAAGTTAAAGATACTTCAATAATCACGGATTGGTTAACAACGACTCCGATGGGTGCGGAACTGTATTGATGAACAGACTGCCGCGTTCACAAAACGCAAATATCAGTTTGACAGCATAACGATAAATAAAATAATATCCTTGAAGTTTCTATATTAAAGACTATTATACTGTAGACCTACTGCTCCAGTCCAAGGTTCTTTCATATACTTTTTGAATATTTTCAAGAGATAAAACAATAGTAAAAATGCTGGGCACTTCCGGGATTTGAAGCCAGGACCTCCGGCACTCAAAGCAAGAATCATACCCCTAGACCAACAGTGCGATGTGAATTTGGCAGAAAATGGAGGTACTTCAATGTAATGTATTCTGAGAATATGATATGTTGAATATTACACTACAGTATTTTACATTTAGTAAAGTGTCGTAAATATAGATAAGTTCTGGCACAATCACATGATTTATTTTGAAACAGAGAGGATAATAAGCTTCTCACTTTGTAACCAATCATAAAGCTACCATGTGGTGACGCGAAGTCAATCGTTTAACTTCGGCTTTCACTCGGAGCCCCGTTCCTAACTGTCTGTAACGTCAAGTCTAACAACCTCCTTTCTACCGCTCAGTCGAGTGCAAGCCGCCGAGCAGTGCTTATGCTAGACTCAGTGAGCCTTGTATAACAAATTGATACATCGCGCCCGACGCACTTATAGAAACTTTCGTGTTATAGTTAAGCGTTGGTTATTTTTGTTGTTGATCACTCTTTGTGAACCTGAGTGTTAATCTTGTGAAATGGCGAATCAATATAGACGATTGGACTTGCGGGACCCCAATGATATGCTACTAGTTCGTAATTTAAAACAATTGAGGTAATAATAACATTCAATCAGTAACTACTTTTTTATCGTAAAGAAATTCTCCTGGAAAATGGACTGATATACTTTGATATTTACATAAATAGCACATCTTTTACGGTAGAAACCGTAACCTCATACTTTTATCTATTGATATCCCATTGTAACCATTTCTTTAACTTCGTTTTAAGTTTAACAAGTAAGGTTATTGCACCATGTAACGTTTTAACCTTCAAGCGTTCGCGTGGGCTGTCAAGTGACCGCCTTTTTGGAATTTCGAATGATTCCCCCCCCCCCCAGTGAGCTTTGGGTGAGGTGAGGCAGGCACGTATTCCTTAATTACACTCTTGACCGCCTGTTCCGGCACAGGTTTGATTGACACCACCCCCCTCATGTCACTCAGTACAGTTACAATATGATGATGATAATTGTGGTTTTAAGGGGCCTAACATCGAGATTATCGTCCCCTAATGATCTGGGTGATAGCGAAAATGATAATGAAATGGAAACCAGAACAAAATTATCTGAGACGGAAAATACGTACAAAAAGGAACTCAGATGGAAACAACTCACAATATGGTCTTACAAAAAGGAATTTAGAACGAAAAGGTGCACAAAAAGAATACATTGAAAAAGACCCACAAAACGTAGGCTAGATTCAAAATACGTACAAAATGCAATGTAGCGTCGAAATACTTACATAATGCAACTGAAATTCAAAATACTTACAAAATGCAAATGAGATCGAAAATACGTACAAAATGCAATTGAGGTTCAAAATCAAAATACTTACAAAATGCAATTGAAATTGAAAATACACAATGCAATTCAGATTGAAATAAGCCCTATCCCAGTTCCAATCCAAATTATTCACAAAGTTCAATTGAAATTCAAAATCCCTACAAAATGCAATTGAAATTGAAAATGCTTACAAAATGTACGGTAGATTCAAACGACTCATGTGGATTGACAATGCTTACAAAAAGCAATTTAGATTGAAAATACTTGACAAATGTAATTTAGATTCAAAATACCCACAAAATGCAATTGAGAATCAAAATATGTGCAAAATGCCCACCAAACAAAATGCAATTTAGATTCAAAATTCGTGCGAAATGCGGTTTTGGTTGAAAATACTTACAAAATGCAATTGAAATTCAAAATACTCACTAAAATGCCCCGCAACCTGCATTGAAAGACTTACTAAAAAGCAATTTAGATTTTCAATCTTTACAAAATGCAATTGAGGTTGAAGACAATCGCGAGATGTAATTTAGATCGAAAAAACTTACAAAATGCAACATAGATCAAAAATGCCTTAAAAAATCGCTAAAAGGGAATTTAGATACACGGTGATTCGAGTAACAAAAACAGTGCGGTAATCTTAAAGAGAAAAGGAAATAGAAGGAAAAGAGGAGAGGAGAGGGGAGGGGAGAGAGGAGAAGGTCCGCCCCAAAGGGAAGGGACAAAAGGGGAAAACGGACCCAGCTCAGGAATCCCTCGGGGTCGCCAACGCCCGAACTCACCAGCCGTGAGCCCCTGAGGGTGTAGCATTATCGAAGGTGCACCAGAAGTGGTGGGGCTACTTACACCCTGCCTCCTTAAGGGAGTGGAAGATCAGGGCAGGTTGGCACATTCCGACAATATTTACTAGCACATCCACTTTGGAGTGGGGGGCAGTGAAACACGCCTCAGGCAACTTCCCCTGTTAGGATTTTCCTAATTGCCCCCCGTGGAGAGAACTCATCAGCGGAGCTCGGTATCACCCAGTCCCGCGAACGCCGAGGGGAATTTATTTCGTCACAATGGTTGTCAGACGACAACCTTGCGAAAGCAGAAGATTTTTCACCACATCAATGCACAATGTAAGTAACATTATATTTTTTTCTGCACGATTGCTACAGTTTATATCTTTTCCAGTCCTCCAGATATTGTGTATGCGTGAAGTTTACGGCTTCATTTTATCAGTTTTGTTGTTCTTCCTTCTCTGCTGGGTCAACATTTTTTTTATCGTTATTCATTTATTTGTGTAGGGACCGTCTATAAATAACAGATGATCAGATAGCTCAGGTGCTGGCGGAAATTGAGGGAGATGACGGAGATGAAGAGGAAGCGGAAGAAGCACTCATCGAGCTGACGTTGCTAATGACCCGGACTATGATCCCGAACACATCAAAGTGAGTGACCATGACAGTGACTCCGACATTGACTTAGTTGACGGAGAATGTGATGACAATGACCAAGAAGAAGGCGACTTACGTTTCTACATAGCCAAGGACGGCGAAACAATGAGGGCAAGTAATACCGTTGCTTTGCCTTCAAAAGCAAAATCTAAAAATATAATAAAAACTCTACCTGGTCCCAGAGGGCAAGCCAGCCATTGCAAGACTAAGCTACAATGTTTTTTACAGATCATCACTCCTGAAATGATAGAAAATATTGTAAAGTATACGAATATTTTTATAGAAAGAAAAAAAATTGGAACGGCAAATGCTAGCAGAAGAAAGTGGGGAGTTTGAGGTACGAGAAAAGAGATTACAAGCCAACAACAAGTGCAGAGATTTCAGCACTTTTTGGAGCACTGTTTCTGATCGGAGTAAAAAGAGGAAACCGGGCGAATTTTGAGAAATACTGGAAGTGTAATGGAACGGGACTAATGATATTGCGAGCCAATTTCAGCCTAGTCAGAGTGAAATTTCTACTAAGGACTTTGAGGTTTGATGATTTGAATACGAGAGGAGAACGTCAGGTAAATAACATATTAGCTGCTATTCGAGAGGTTATGACATGTTATATCGCCAACAGACAAAATTCGTTCAGTTTGAGAGAATACATCACAATTGACGAAATGTTAGTGTCTTTTAGAGGACGACGTTCCTTTATTCAATATATGGCCTCGAAACCTGCAAAATAAGGGCTGAAAATCTATGCTCTGTGTGATGCACGTATTTTCTACACTTATAATTTGGAAGTCTACAGCGTATAGCAACAACTGCTCTCCAATAAACCCTACGACCTAATGTTGAGATTGCTTCAATGTATAGAAAGAACAAATCGAAACTTAACAACTGATAATTATTTTTCAAGTTACGAGTTGGCCGAATACCTACTCAGCAGAGGTCTCATTTTTTGGGTACTATGAGATCAAATAGAAAACACCTTCCCACTGAGTTCGTGACTGTCCAAAAAAATGCAACGGCAGGGGACTACTTGTTTGAATGTCAACCTGACAAAACATTGGTATCTATGGTCACAAAAAAAAAAGCAGTCGTCGTACTCTGCACAACGCAGACGAAAGTGATGAAACCACTAAAAAACCATGTCAGGTCATGGACTATAATTTTTCCAAGGGTGGGGTTGACACTGTCGATCTCATGTGTTCGAGGATTTCGACCTCAAGAAGAACACAAAGATGGCCAGTAACTGTATTCATCCGGCTACTCGACCTCGCAGGTATAAATGCATTGAGAATTTTTCAATTCAACACCGGTGGAAACATTTTGAGAAGAATATACTTACGTGAATTAGCTTTCGATTTGATGAATAAAAACTTGAGAGAGCGAGCAAAGCTAAAATTTCTGCCAAAATATATACAGTTGTTCTTAGGATAGTACAGAGAAGAGGAAGCAGATCCTAGTCAGCCACAGCTCGCAACCAAGAGAGGAATCTGCTATTTGTGTGGAACGAAGAAAAACATAAAAAACTAGGCGGGAATGTGGAGGCTGTAGAAAGAACATATGCTTCAGGCACTCAACCACAAGAGTAAGGTGCAATAATTGCCAGGTCTCTGAGAACGAGGACATGGAAATAGACTGAATAATCATGGAGGATTAAAGTATGTATTTTGTATTCATTTTCGTTGCCTATTTTTGTACCACGTTACCTACTTTATTTGTGTTCTTTGTGCTACCTACTCGTAAGTTGGTAATATTATAGTTTCAAGTTACAAGTGTCAAGTTATGCACATTTTTAATAGGGCTTTTATGAAGCTCATGCTATAAATTTACTTCTTCAAGTGTCAGAGTTACCTCTTCATGTGCCAATCATACTTGTGTATTTTCTAGTTTAATTGGAAAAATAATACTTTTGAGAGATAATAGTTGACGATTTTTTAAGCTAAAATCTATATTGGTATGATGTCTAACGATATATTGTTTAAATAAAGAATTTTGATCATACATGTGTTTGCCGAGTTGTATCAGTTGCATTCAATCATTCATGAAAAGTACAAGAATCATTATGATAATCGTGAAGAAACGTTGGCGGTCAACTGACAGACCGCGCGAACGCCGGTGTGACTCAAGTTGGCGCGAACGTATGAAGGTTAAAAGATAACTAATTTACTTTCGTCTTTCTTCGAAGCACCTAAGGATATGCCTACACCACGCATGTGTAAAGAGAAACACATAACCAAAGCATTTAGTAGTGGGACATTATCGATGAATGATAAAGGTGTTCCATGAACAGTACCACTGCAATAACACGTATAATGCTCAAAATGCTTTCATCTGTAAGTACATTCAAATTGTATCTGTGTGGAGGAGGAGGAGGCAAAAAAATGATGATGATGATGATGATGATGATAATTGTTGTTTTAAGGGGCCTAACATCTAGGTTATCGGCCCCTGATGGTTTGGGTGATCGTGAAGATGAAAATGAAAAGCGAACTTAAAACTAAAACTAACTACTAACCTACATACTAGAAGAAGAAATGGAAAACTAAAGGAGAATAAGGCAAATCAAGGACAGGAGGAAAAGAAATGCCCTCAACCCTCGAAAAAGGCGGATTGAGGGACTTGGAAGGAAGGAGAGCCATGAAAAGCAGATAGGAAAGTGAAAGAGGAGATGGTCCGCCCCCAAAGGTAAGGGACAAAACGGTAAAACGGACCCAGCTCAGGAATTCCTCGGGGTCGCCAACTCCCGAACTCACCAGCCGTGAGCCCCTGAGGGTGTAGCATTATCTAGGGTGCACCAAAAGTGGTGGGGCTACATACACCCGGCCTCCTTGAGGGCCTTAAGCAGAAGGCAGGAGATAACATGAAAAGAAAAAGAAGGCTGACCCCTCGCAGAAGGAGGGAATTAGAAAAGATGAGACAAGGGCCAATTAAGGCGTGAAAGGAAGAGACTCCCTAGGCCTCGGATACCCTAATACCGTCGGGGTCGGAAGAGAACAAGAGTTGACCAAGTGAGGTCGACAGGAAAGGAGACAGAGAGGAGGCCGGCACAAGTAAGTGAAAGCAATGCCGGACTCAGCTGGGGCCCTGTGGTCGCGAACCCACAACCCACTAGATGTGAGCCCCTGGGGGGTGTTACGCTCAGATAGACCCAGAAACGAATTTGAGTCTTTGGCTCGGCAGATTTTGAAATTCATTCCTATGTGGTCGTGGGACTTCGGTCAAACGGTCACAGTACATTGTGCGCATTTTTCTTATTATTATTATGGGACAGGCTTAATAAGTTTAATTCCATTCTACGTACCGGTTTAGCACCGTGCAATAAACCAGGGCTATGTAAAGGAAGAAGAGACAGACAAGTAATTAAGCCTCGACTACCCCCACTGTGCATGACAAAATCCAGGGGAGTTTATATTGGCTAGGGTCTCGCTACCTGCAGGTCTAACTGTGTGTGACAAAAACCAGGGGTGTTTATATTGGCTAACGCGGCCCTGCACGCTACCTAACAATTATTGGTCTAGCAAAAACTATTGGTCTCGATGAAAATATAGGGCTAGGCAGAAACCATTGATTTGGATGAAAATTATTGATACGTTATGATTATGGACCCTGATTTATGGTAATGTAAAAGGCTTCAAAGCGGTGAAAGAAATCACCGGTGGAGAAGAGAGAAACGATTCAGCCTCATATCTCTGCCTCTTCTGCGTACAAGGCTGTTCAGCCACCTGCTGGCCATCCCGCTCCTAATACAATCAATGGAGCGGTGCCAGCAGGAGCGTCCTTGTTTTGCAAGGAACTGGCCTCTGTGGGGAAGGCACCACCCACTTCCCCGAATAGACGTCAGCGTCGGCCACGAAAGAAAAATATTCGGGACGTGTCAGGGACGACAACCAGTCTTCGGACAGGGAGAAGGTCCCTCGACACCGCTTTCGCTCTTCTCCGAGAGTGAAACAGGTTAAGTCCGACGAGGATTGCGCGCCATAAAAGAAAGGGCTCCCTCCTTCATCTTCGAATGGAGATGTACAAATCGAGGTGTGCTCTCCTCCCACATAATCTCCACGTAGAGATGGGGATGGGCGGCAAACGGTCAAGTCCACACTATGGAACTAATACAATGGAACTGGATAGCTCGTGTAATGAATTAGAGTGGCTGGAGGTCCCTGTATAATCCGGACACCTAGAGAGGTGCCTCCGTGGCAAGTCTCGCGTCCGAAAATTCGGTTAGATCCACATCGTGGTCCTAAGGTGAACACGTATGCCTCCATCTATCGGAGTCATTTCCGCAGCATAATTCACCAATTGCTAGATGCTGGCATTCTCTACACGGATGGTTCGAAGGTAAACAGAAAGTGGGTTGTGCTTACGTAATTGATGGTGCAAATAAAAAGATCTCTTTGCCTGAGACCTGTAGTGTGTTTACTGCGGAGCTCGTTGCCAAGCACTGCAGTTTGCACTACAGGATGAACCAATCCGCTTTCTCTTGCATACCGACATGTTCCCCACAACACCTAGTGCAGCGAATCCACGACCTACTAGCCGGGTTGTGCCGCGCTGACACTCGAATCGCCTTTTTGTGGCTTCCAAGCCATATGGGAATTGCGGGAAATGAACTAGCAGATCAAGCTGCAAAAGAGGGGGTATAACTACCACCTCAACCAATGGAGGTACCTGCTATAGATGCTCACTCCCAGTTACGCCGACAAGAGAGAGTCAGTGGCTAGCCGACCCAATGCCCGGAAAATTGAGAGCGATCAAGGGAACTACTCGCGTGTGGCAGAGCTCTTTCCAGTCACGGAGGGTGTCCTTCATTCTGTGTAGGTTAAGTATAGGTCATGCAAGATCCACCTACTCGTATCGAATGAAAAGGGAAGACCCCCCCAGTTTGTACCTGTGGAGCCGTATTCGCATTTTAACCGAGTGTGTGGATCTTGCTGACTTACGATGAAACCTGGTTTGCAGATGACACTCGAACCTATTTTAGTTGATGTCGTGGTGGCTGCTGAATATTTGATGATGATGATGATAATTGGTGTTTTAAGGGGCCTAACATCTAGGCTATCGGCCCCTGATGGTGTGGATGATCGTGAGAAGATGAAAATGAAATGTAAACTTAAAACTAAAACTAACTAATAATGAAAAGAGGAGAGGATTGGAGAGGAGAGGGGAGGGGAGAGAGTCCGCCCCAAAGGGAGGGGACAAAAAGGGAAAACGGACCCAGCTCAGGAATCCCTCGGGGTCGCCAACTCCCGAACTCACCAGCCGTGAGCCCCTGAGGGTGTAGCATTATCTAGGGTGCACCAGAAGTGGTGGGGCTACATACACCCTGCCTCCTTAAGGGCCTTGGGCACAAGGCAGGAGGTAGAAGGAAAAGAAGAAGAAGTCTGACCCCTCACAGAAGGAGGGTGTCAGGAAAGATGAGACAAGGGCCAATTAAGGCGGGAAAGGAAGAGACTCCCTAGGCCTCGGATACCCTAATACCGTCGGGGTCGGAAGAGAACAAGAGTTGACCAAGTGAGGTCGACAGGAAAGAAGACGGAGAGGAGCCCGGCACAAGTAAGTGGAAGCAATGCCGGACTCAGCTGGGGCCCCGTGGTCGCCAACCCACGCCCACAAGATGTGAGCCCCTGGGGGGACTGAATATTTGCTCAGAGACATTGTCCTTTTTTGAAAATTTAATTTTTGTTTTCTGTATATTCTGTATATTTCCATCTCAGCTGTCCTAGAAGTGATTTTCCGTGGTTTCCCCACTTCTATTCCATGGAAATGTCTGGATGATTCCTAACTCCTAAGCCTTAGTTACAAATACACTCACACTACAAAACTTTAAAGAATAACATATGGTATTCGACGAACACTACACATAACGATCTTGGTACTCCCCAAAGTGGAATTTCTATAAACTGTCTTCCCAATCGGTTGTTTCTGCATTGAGATGTACTGTATTATAGCAGAGATAAATGAGTTGAGCACTATCAATGTTCTGTTTATTGCAGTGTAGGCCAGCTGGATTGGCTCAGCTGCAGCTCGGATGGAATAAGGTATTGCTATTTTTATAGGTCAGGACTGACTCACTGTTTGGGAGATTAGATAGTCTACCGATAATCATACCTTATCGTGAAAAGCCCAAACTCATCTGAATCTTATTACTATTTGCGGTCAAGATAATGTCGGTATCCTCTCGTCTCTACAAGATCCATATCCCAACATACTTCCTAAATGGAGGCATATCGTTCAAAATGTTCCTACCCAGCTCGCTGGAAAGATATCCTGATGATGATGAGCTTGTGTTTTATATGCCCCTCAAAAATATTATTGATTTTATGTGGTATTTACAAATTTTGATCTCTTCGCAGGTATTTTATGTGAATGGATGCGACCTATGATTGTTCTTCTGTTGAGATCTTCGAGACATCAAGATAACTGAAGAAATTAATTTTTAAAATGAACATTGTAATCTTGTCTTCTATTAGCTGTAATACTTACTTACTCGGCGCTACAGCCCTTGTAGGGCCTTGGCCTCCCGGACAATCTCCACCCAATCTTCCCTGTTGATTGCTTTGGTTCTCCATCTTCTGACTCCCATCCTTCTCAAATCCTCCTCCACGTTGTCCAGCCATCTGGTCCTAGGTCTTACCCTCACACGTCGTCCTCCTGGCTTCCCATTGAAGACCTTTCTTACTACCCTGTTCTCTGTCATTCTTTCTACATTTCCCAACCAACGCAATCTACTACTCTTAATTTCCACTACTATATCTGGCTTACCATACAACTCTCTTATCTCCATATTATTTCTGATTCGCCAGAATTCACCCTCTTTTACTGGTCCATATACTTTCCTGAGTATCTTGCTTTCCCATCTCCTTAGCAATTCCTCATTATCCTGTGTCATGGTCAAGTCTCTGAACCATACATCACCACAGGTCTCACCAGTGGCGGATCCAGGCCTTGCGGGGCCCTGGGCGATATGATAAGGTGGGCCCCACAACAATAGGAAATAAAAAATATCAAATCAAATGGAAAATAATTTTGTAATAATAAAATAAAGAATAGTTACAATATTTTGAATACGCTACAATACATTTTTTAATAATATGAAAGAAACCTGTAAGTCCCGTTGAAGAAGGTTATGTAAACTATGAAATATTAAAATATTACTTTGCGACTTTCTTCCCGGCTGAAGTCTTCTATTATTTCACTGAAATCTTAACTTGCTAAACGGTCACGGGAGGTCATAGCTGCACTGAAAAAAATAATATGAATCATAAATTATTTTGAAAAGTATAATTAATTAATTCAATTTAAAAACCCATGGCGCGGGGCCCCTAGATCCGCCCCTGGGTCTCACTACCTTACGATATACAGTCAGCTTCAGATTTCTACTAAGACTTCTTGATTTTAAAAAATTGCTTAAAGAATAGTAACTCCTATTTCCAACTGCTATCCTTGCATGTATTTCTTCTCTCATATCATTGTTTTCAGCTATCATTGACCCTAAATACACTGAAGAACATGGAAATTGCAACACCCAGAAGGAGTGGTGCTACATTGCTGCAATTGAACACGCAACACGAGTGTTCGGTTGTGATTCGATGATTACACATTCAGGTCCCTCTGACCGCAAGTTTGGACAACAATCAATACAGGATGTGCCCACCACGAGCTGCAATACATTGATGAATTCGGCGAGGCATGGAGTCAATAAGGCCCTGGATCGCTTCCTGAGGAATTGTGGCCCATGCTTGCTGCACTGCACGGGTCAGTTGTTCCAGAGTTGTGGGTGGCTGAGGACGGTTGGCCAGTTGTCGACCCATCATGTCCCACACATGCTCAATAGGACTGAGGTCCGGGGATCTGGCGGGCCATTCTAAGGTTGTGATGTCGTGGAGAGCTTCTCTGGAGATGCGTGCGGTGTGAACCCGGGCATTGTCCTGCTGAAACATCGCATTAGCAATGTTCGCCATCATAGGGACAACCACTGGATCGAGTACCCTATCAACGCACTGTCGAGCAGTCATAGTGCCCTCAACCAGCACTAATTGTGATTTCACATTAAAGCCAATAGCTCCCCAGACCATAATGCTTGGTGTTGGCCCTGTGTGCCTCTCGACAATAGCCTAAGGTCTGGGCGGCCCCTCTCCCCGGTACGTCGGCGCACACGATTTCGGCGATCACTGCGGGCAAGACAGAAGCACGATTCATCTCTAAAGACGACCCTATGCCATTCGTCGACCCACGTCGATCGTTCTCGACACCAGGCCAGCCTTACACCTCGCTGTTGTGGGGTCAATGGAACACCTTCTGCAGGGACACGGGATCGTAAGCCAGCTGCACGCAGGCGATTACCAACTGTTTGTTGTGTAACGTGGGGTGTCACAGCTGCTCGAATTTGCGCTGCTGTTGCATGGGGTTCCGTCCGGGCCATCCGAATGATGCGGCGATCCTCTCTCACAGTTGTCTGTCGCGCTGGGCCTGTACCAGATCTACGAGTGTGGGTACCTTCATTTGACCACTGCTGCCATACACGTTGTACCGTAGATGCCTGTCGGCCAACACGTGCAGCGACAGTCCTTAGTGATAATCTAGCCTCACAAAGCGCAATTATCCTAGCCCTCTCAAACGGCGACAGTTGTTGATAGCGTGCTCTTCTCTGTCGTCGAGGCATGTTTGACGGGGAACACTTCACTGCACAGACTGCAAGTTAACTACCCTACACCAGAGTCCGTATACTGGAGTTGATTCCTCCGCGACCAATCACGTGGGGAGACCTGTAGCAACAATCCAATGGGTCTGAAACTTTGATCGTTTACATACCTACATGGCATCGTTTCATATCTTGAAAATCAACACAAACGACCAATGCCTTCATGGTGTTGCAATTTCCATTTTCTTCAGTGCATTTAAAACCTTTACAGCGTTCATATCGTTGGTCCGGAGGAGTAGTGACACAACTCAAAAACGTCTTATTTTGACATAGGAATCTCTGTTTCATGGGCATATAGGTAAAGCCCTGCGCGGATGCGGATATCCGCAACATTTTTCGCCATGCGGATATACTTTGCATGTCTTTGCGGATAGCGGATAAGCTGCGGATAATGTTTGGATTAAATTTGCGGATAGTTTTTAGAATACAATCCGAACTTGTTGAATATCATGGGGAAAGTTGGGAAATTGTGCGCATCTATGTTTTTCGAGTTGGTAGTACAACTAGCAACTCAGTTCCCTGCTACCCTTAAGCTGTCATCGTACCTATCAGATAGGGATAGTCAGCATGATGCCAGTCGCAGTGATAACCGGAGGCTTGGATGAAGAAACTTAACACGTTGCATGTTATTTTCTGTAGCAAGCAAATAAGAAGGTAAGCCTACAGTTGTGATTCAATTATTTAAAATTATGATATTGTTGATAATTGTTGTTTTAAGGGGCCTAACATCTAGGTTATCGGCCCCTGATGGTTTGGGTGATCGTGAAGATGAAAATGAAAAGCGAACTTAAAACTAAAACTAACTACTAACCTACATACTAGAAGAAGAAATGGAAAACTAAAGGAGAATAAGGCAAATAAAAGGACAGAAGGAAAAGAAATGCCCTCAACCCTCGGAGAAGGCGGATTGAGGGACTTGGAAGGAAGGAGAGCCATGAAAGGCATATAGGAAAGAGAAAGAGGAGAGGGTCCGCCCCAAAGGTAAGGGACAAAAGGGGAAAACGGACCCAGCTCAGGAATCCCTCGGGGTCGCCAACTCCCGAACTCACCAGCCGTGAGCCCCTGAGGGTGTAGCATTATCTAGGGTGCACCAGAAGTGGTGGGGCTACATACACCCTGCCTCCTTAAGGGCCTAGAGCACAAGGCAGCAGGTAAAAGGAAGAGAAAAAGAAGGCTGACCCCTCGCAGAAGGAGGATATCAGAAAAGATGAGACAAGGGCCAATTAAGGCGGGAAAGGAAGAGACTCCCTAGGCCTCGGATACCCTAATACCGTCGGGGTCAGAAGAGAACAAGAGTTGACCAAGTGAGGTCGACAGGAAAGAAGACAGAGAGGAGCCCGGCACAAGTAAGTGGAAGCAATGCCGGACTCAGCTGGGGCCCCGTGGTCGCCAACCCACGCCCACAAGATGTGAGCCCCTGGGGGGTATTTAAAATTAATTGTAGTTTTAAATACCAGTGTGTACAGTGGTTTTGCATGTATTTATTTTTCAATATAATAGATTAGTTTACCGGGATTCAGTGAGTTACGTTTTAAAAGCAGAGTGGGTATGGTGGGCAGATCATATATGATACAAGTACTACAAATACAACGCGACATTAATGGCAAAATATTTCGTGTTTGTTCTCCAGATGCCAAGTAATTATACGCGGAAAACGGAGAAAAACTCCTACCCAGCAGAAAATGTGCAGAAATCTTGACGTGCAATTAGGGATGATTGGAGGAAAATAAGGGAAGTGGGGAGAAGTTTCAACATTCCCCAGTCAATCCTACCAAAGCAGTTGCTGCAAAATTGTCTTGCTCCACCTCGTCTAGTCCGTAAAGCTGTTTTACCAACAAAATGGAGTCATAATTATCCGAATACCTTTTGACATTAGCAAAATTATTTTATGGCTTAACGCCCACAAAGCTTGTCAGACGGTTCGAGTTCAAGTTTGCAGAGGAGAATAAGATTCCCCATAATTTCCATAAAGTTAAAAGTCTAGCAGGCAAATATTGGTTGTATGAGTTCCTGAAGAGATATCCTGCATTAACGTTGAGACAACCTGAAAGAACAAGCCTAAATTGGATTGCCGGCGAAACAAAGATAATTTATTCTAATATCCAACACTGCAGAATTTTAGTTCATTGCATTGTTATGCTTTTGTAAAAAGCATTGGAATATGTTAATGCACAGTGCAAGTTTCTGCCAATTCACATTGTATTAGTATGGCTTTCCAACACACATCCCATGCCCACAATTTCCCAACCCATGCGCATGATTACCCTGCAGGGTAATCGGATATAGAGTTACTAAGGCTCCCTTATTCATAACTGCAGTTGTGATATCTATTATTTCATCATCACAAGACCGATTCTTGCTTAAGTGCGCACAATTCCACCACTCTCCCTTACTAGGGCCCGGATGTTTATGACTAAGGCCCGGATAGTTATGTATTTAAATATTTTTTATTTAATTAAATAATTTCTATTTATTTACATATTTTTACCATTTTTATAAATAAATACATATTCTCGCATGTTTATTCATAAGCATATATTTCCTATATTTGGTCGTTTATTGTACTTCTTGGATGACTGCTGCCCACATTTTCGACCCTTTGAAATTTCAGTAATTGGCTTCTCTTATTTCGTCAGTGCAACATTGTCTCCATACTGTAGTAGTATTTCAAGACAGGGATTTCCCGATCATTAAGTGCAGCAGGGGGGCTGGAGTTAACAGGCTCATTAAGCCTCCACTAGTCCTTACCTAGATGGGAAATTTTAGTTGAAATCACAGTGGTCTGCGAAACTTGTGAATATACTGACAGTGGCATTCTCGTTTCAACAAATACGATGCGTCCCAAAAGTGCGAAATGTGTTACTTTGAATCGTTTAGTGCGGGAGTTCCGAGACGTTTTTAGAACTGATGGAACTGTTTTATTTTGCAACATTTGTGAGAAACCCATAGCGGCAGACATGGGTTCACAAGTTCCGCAACATGTTGCAACAGCGTAACACGTGAAATGTGCATCTTTGAAGAAGTCGACACAACGTTTGCTTCTCGGAATGCAGGATGTGAGATCTGGTCCATCAAACTGCCAGTTCTCACAAGACATTTGTTATGCATTTCTTGCGGCTGATATACCACTGAACAAACTGCAGAATCCAGTGTTACATGGCACGTTAGAAAAGTACGTCAAAATTCATCTCCCTGACGAGTCAACACTGCGTAAGAACTATTTGCCTAAACTTTACTCTGAGCCAGTGCACAGAATTCGTAGTGAAATTGGCGACAACGCTGTGTGGATTACAATGGACGAGACGACCGACGATACTGGCTGTTACATAGCAAACATCATAGTTACGTACTTATGATGATGATAATTGTTGTTTTAAGGGGCCTAACATCTAGGTTATCGGCCCCTAATGATCTGGGTGATAGCGAAAATGATAATGAAACGGAAACCAGAACGAAAATTAAGTGAGACGGAAAATACTTACAAAAAGGAACTCGGATTGAAACGACTCACAAAATGTTCTTACAAAAGGGAATTTAGAACGAAAAGATTCACAAAAGGAATAGATTGAAAAATACCCACAAAATGAAGGCTAGGTTCAAAATACGTACAAAATGCAATGTAGCGTCGAAATACTTACAAAATGCAACTGAAATTCAAAATACTTACAAAATGCAAATGAGATCGAAAATACGTACAAAAGGCAATTTAGGTTCAAAATACTTACAAAATGCAATTGAAATTGAAAATACACAATGCAATTCAAATTGAAATAGGCCTTATCCCAGTTCCAATCCAAATTATTCACAAAGTGCAATCGAAATTCAAAATACTTACAAAATGCAATTGAAATTGAAAATGCTTACAAAATGTACGGTGATTCTAACGACTCATGTGGATTGACAATACTTACAAAAAGCAATTTAGATTGAAAATACTTGACAAAATGTAATTTAGATTCAAAATACCCACAAAATGCAATTGAGAATCAAAATATGTGCAAAATGCCCACCAAACAAAATGCAATTTAGATTCAAAATTCGTGCGAAATGCGGTTTTGGTTGAAAATACTTACAAAATGCAATTGAAATTCAAAATACTCACTAAAAGGCCCCGCAACCTGCATTGAAAGACTTACTAAAAAGCAATGTAGATTGTCAATCTTTACAAAATGCAATTGAGGTTGAAAACAATCGCGAGATGTAATTTAGATCGAAAAAACTTACAAAATGCAACATAGATCAAAAATGCCTTAAAAATCGCTAAAAGGGAATTTAGATACACGGTTGTTCGAGTAACAAAAACAGTGCGGGAATCTTAAAGAGAAAAGGAAATAGAAGGAAAACAGGAGAGGAGAGGAGAGGGGAGAGAGGAGAAGGTCCGCCCCAAAGGGAAGGGACAAAAGGGGAAAACGGACCCAGCTCAGGAATCCCTCGGGGTCGCCAACGCCCGAACTCACCAGCCGTGAGCCCCTGAGGGGGTAGCATTATCGACGGTGCACCAGAAGTGGTGGGGCTACATACACCCTGCCTCCTTAGTTACGTACTTACTGGTCGGCACTACAGTCCCTGTAGAACCTTGTCCTCCTTTATCACCTGCCTCCATTCATCTCTATCTTCCGCCTTCCTTCTCCAGTTCCTGATTCCCAGACTCCTAAGGTCGTCTTCCACATCATCTATCCACTGTCTCCTGGGTCTTCCTCTACTCCTCCTTCCATCCGGTCTTTGTGTAAACACCTTTTTGACACGACGTGATTCTGGCATTCTCTGTACGTGTCCTGCCCATCTTATCCTCTCCTACTTAATATTCACCACAATATTTGCCTGTCCGAAGAGTTCCTGTAGTTCCACATTTGTCCTTATTCTCCAAACTTCCTCCTCTCTCACTGGCCCGTATATTTTCCTCAGGATCTTTCTTTCCCATATTCGCATAGTTGGTGCGTTAAAACGCGATCCATCACAGTCATTTTTACTGACAGCTGTTCATCTTGAGAAAACCAACAGTTACACAATAGCTAAAGCTTTCAATGATGCTATAGTGCTTTTGTGGCCTGATGGCATCCGATATGCTAAAGTGCTTCTATTAATTACAGACGCTGCACCGCACACGGTTAAAGCATCCCAGGGGTTGAAAATTCTGTACAGCAAGATGATTCATTTAACTTGTTTAGCGCACGGCATGCACCGTGTTGCTGAAACAGTAAGGAGTATCTTTCCAAATGTGAACAGAATAATAGCATCCGTGAAGAAAGTGTTTATTAAAGCACCCAGTCGAGTGAGTTGATTCAAACAATGTGCCCCTGATTTGCCGCTACCCCACAACCAGTTTTCACTTGGCTGGAAGCGGCGTGCTATTATGCGGACAATTTTGAGGTTACAAAATTCTGTTTATTTTTGTGTGTATATGTTTAAGTGTTCAAGTGCACTTTAAAATACTGTTGTAGTTGCTGATGGAAACCAAATAGTGAATTTTAGTTCATCTGAGGGCTATTGTTAATGGTGTTGCTGTGTTTAACTGTCTTAATGCGCGTTTCTATAGCTGTGCCGGCTGAGACATTTAATTTACTTTTCACGTCAATCGAGCAGATTTACGCACTCAAGTATCAGTATAAGACAAAACAATCAGTGCTAAGGAAGTTTCTTAAGTGACTTTTTCTTCCATTCTTTAGAATGAAATTCGAAAACAGCACATATATGATTTCGTATCATGCATCTGCAGGAAGTATTGTAGAATTCGAAAATTGAGGCAAGACCCGGTCTGTTAAGCGGGAATATTTGTACTGTGGATGTTTCAACTATATTTCGAGTAACTGGGGGACATAAATATGGTACAAATTTAAGAACATATTTTGGAAACTTAATCACATATTTTCCCACTTTTAAGCACATAAATAAATACATATTTCTGAAAAGTTAAGCACATAACTATCCGGGCCCTGTTTATGACATATCATATTTTTCCGTTATGGTTTTTCATGACGAATGTAAGATGATGATTTACGCTAATCACATTCAAATTGTCATTAAGTATAATCAACCCTCCGAACTGAAGAGGGTTGCAATTCAGGCTGTGTAACATTCATTTTAGACATAACACATGACATACTGTACAATACATAGCCTAAGGGTTCGACTTGCTGCTCAATTGTATAAAAGATAAAGTATAAAGCAACAAGATGGTATATTGGCTTTCACGGCCGGTGAATTAAAACTCAGCAATTCTTCTAGGTTTGTGCCGTGTCTTGTGTGGGGTTTCGCCTAGGACACCAAGCTAGGCTCATCGGCGGGCTCTTGGCGTCCCCGCCCGGACCCACAAGACCACACAAGACACGGCACAAACCTAGAAGAATTGCTGAGTTTTATAAAGCAACACATTGAACATATTATTTTAATGCCAGAAGATTCGGATAACAAACGTGTGGGTAAAAGTCGCGAGGATGCGGGCGGATGTGGATAACAGTCGTGCGGATGCGGGGCGGATGCGGATAACAGTCGTGCGGATGCGGGACGGATGCGGATAACAGTCGTGCGGATGCGGGGAGGATGCGGATAACAGCCGTGCGGATGCGGGGCGGATGCGGATAACGTTTTGTATATACGCGCAGGGCTCAGACCGTGTTCTAAGGACATTTTGTCGTCCTGACGTTTCGCTGAAGACTGCGTCCAGCATGTTCACAGGTTACATTAAGCGAGATAAAACAAGTAAACAGAAGATGATGATAATTGTTGTTTTGAGGGGCCTAACATCGAGGTTATCGGTCCCTAATGATCTGGGTGATAGCGAAAATAATGGAAACAAAAAAAAATATCTGAGACGGAAAATACGTACAAAAAGGATCTCAGATGGAAACAACTCACAATATGGTCTTACAAAAGGGAATTTAGAACGAAAAGTTGCACAAAAAGAATAGATTGAAAAAGACCCACAAAACGTAGGCTAGATTCAAAATACGTACAACATGCAATGTAGCGTCGAAATACTTACAAAATGCAACTGAAATTCAAAATACTTACAAAATGCAAATCAGATCGAAAATACGTACAAAATGCAATTGAGGTTCAAAATACTTACAAAATGCAATTGAAATTGAAAATACACAATGCAATTCAGATTGAAATAGGCCCTATCCCAGTTCCAATCCAAATTATTCACAAAGTGCAATTGAAATTCAAAATACTTACAAAATGCAATTGAAATTGAAAATGCTTACAAAATGTACGGTAGATTCAAAGGATTGACTATACTTACAAAAAGCAATTTAGATTGAAAATACTTGACAAAATGTAATTTAGATTCAAAATACCCACAAAATGCAATTTAGAATCAACATATGTGCAAAATGCCCGCCAAACAAAATGCAATTTAGATTCAAAATTCGTGCGAAATGCGGTTTTGGTTGAAAATACTTACAAAATGCAATTGAAATTCAAAATACTCACAAAGGTCCCTCTGCCTTATTGAAAGACTTACTAAAAAGCAATTTAGATTGTCAATCTTTACAAAATGCAATTGAGGTTGAAAACAATCGCGAGATGGAATTTAGATCGAAAAAAAAAAACTGAGACCGTTAGTCGAGTCAACAACCACGATGACTTTCCTAACATCCCATAAGTCGAATAAAATTACCGTGAGGATCAGGTGAACTTCCTAATAGGCTAAGCGGCACGAGACACTGTAGTCCACGGGGATTGTGGTACATGGTGACGATGGTCATAGACTGCCTAAGGAAAGGTTCACCTTAAAAATTAGACTGAGAAATTAAACATCCAGACTCAAGTAAAACACCGTGAAAATTTATTAAAATTCACAAGCCCCTAGCCTAGTTCGGAGGGTTATGATAGGCTAGTCCGCAAACTAATAAACAAAAGAAAATAAATAGCAGGTCCCTACCTGAGAAGTTACTGAAAACCCTCGCGAAAGATCTAACTCACAATAATAAAGCAACAACAGCAACACTAGGAAAATGGTACGACGCAAGTCCCTAGTTCAAGTTACAAGATTAAGCTAATATCAGAATTTACATTTAACAGGGTAGCAAAACAAATCTAAGTTAGGATGATACCATTTCCACATTTACATTTAACGGTAATCATCTAGCTAAGTCCTAACAGTTAATAACAAAATTTACGGCGATGATGTCCGTAATAGAAAACAGTTACAACAAATTTAAGTGTACAGCCATGAAAAACATTTAATTATTCTTAATAACTACGTGCTATCAGCACACAATAAGGTAACATGTAGGATTTACACACTTGTACATCATAAATAAGTAATGAAATAGACACAAATCTTTATTACATTCCTGCCTACACCTTGGTTTACTCTTTGTAAGCCATAGTCATCTAATGTGTGTAAATTACGGTGACGAATGCGTAGTTGAGACCACGTCTGACATCGCATGGCCTGAGCTCCACAAGCTACGAACTCTAGGTTCGCGCATGCTTCAGGTCGCTACAAAAGTGTCAACTGTCCTAGTCATTTCCACACAAGGAAATTACCTTCAACTGCACGGCTATGTCAACAGTTCCAAAATGCAACAGAACAAAGTTAGATAGAATTCATTAGTTAGCTTTTGTTTTACCAAAGTTATGCGTTTTATTATTAAGATGTTGGTTTAGGTTTATCGTTGGTTTATTTCGAATAATACTGACAATAGCTCGGGTACGGAGTGTCTACACTGAGATCATTCTCCACCAAAAAGCCTCGACTCAACAGTCGGAATAAGATCAACGAGCAATAACAACTCGGACACACAATAACACGGGTTACCAGCGGCGCAAAGCTCGCATTCAATAACTCTGGGATAGGCCTGTCCACAACAGTTACCTTCCAATAACATCTAGTCAACGGGAACCCTCCCGGACAAGGTAATCACAAGTACCTTCATACAATAAATTCCTGCATTTAACAGGGTCGCCTGCATCTCACTATAGAAAACCTGACCTAATTGTACACGTCAAGACGGTACACGCAAGAAGTGCGCTCAACTAACAAAAAGCAATCTATAAAACATGTGATCTGAGACAGGGTTGAAAACTGGGTTACATAAGCTAAGTTGCAATGAAAGAAAGAGCGAATACAATTGCATTCTGTCTCTTGTTAAAGTCGTTCTGTCTCACAAACAAATGAAGCGTGCTCTCAAGGCACTGGATTACAAAACCAGTTTATGTCACCAGCAGGCTACCACATTCCTGCGTTCGGTCGACACAAAACACACATTATTCAAGGCCGGCGATTTAATCAAAATAAAACTATACATCTGGCCTGTTCATAAAAAAACTTTACCATGGGTTATGAACCTCTGAATAGAATAATATAATTCCGTCTTTCTACCAAAGACGTCTAAATGATAGTAATCTTACAATTACTGGAGCTCTTAGCTCTCAAAATACAATTCAGTAGTTGCTAATACAACATCAAATAAAAACGTGTCTTACACGACACAAGCAAAATGATAATTGTGGCGCAGATTCCATACAAGGATCTGCTTAATGATACGTTGGGAACCGAGTTCGATGCTAGGCAACGAAACATTCCTTCTAATTGTTAGGTTCAAACTTGACCAAGAATAGCTTCTGAGCTTATTCAAAATGAAAATATAATGCATTTACAAAACTGGCAATTACAGTCGATTGCCTAACTGATACGACTGTTCTAACGAAAGTCAGGGGTGTATCAAAACTGGCTGCATAGAATGCAGTTAAAGAAATAACCATGACATCTGATTGTCATAACTAAAGTCAGCAAAGACTTGAAAAATCACCCCAAACAGGGTTGTACAAAATAGCCTCGAATGACTACGGTCACATCTAGCAAAAGATAGGCTTTGACGTTCTACGACGTTCATCAAGCTGCACCAGGGTTAACCAAAATGTTAGACCCAAGGGTGTCTCACTATACTGAAATAAATGACATTAAATTAAACTAGATACAATCCCTACCTAGAAAAATGGCTGACACAGAGTGTGGTTGATTCACAAACTACATTAAATCTAATATACCACCAGAACTAGAACACGAGAAGGGATGTTCAAAAACTCACGACATGGAGAAGCTATCACTCAGCTCTCTATTCAATAACCAGGGTTGTACAAAATCCTCTCTGGATCTCTGGAACGGTATTATCCTCATCAGGATTCCCATCTGGACTCCTCCAAAGACCAGGGTTCGATTCGTCCCTGTCGACAACTCCGTGAATATGCTGGATATGCCTGGAAATGGCATCTTGGATTCCTTCCTTCTCGTCCTCGGTTCTGCAAGCTCCACCATCATGCTAGTTCTCGTAGAAATATCACCCTCATACCAGGATGGTATTAGCCCATGATGACTGATTCAAGCATGGTGTGGAATAGTCTGGTCACGTTGACGGTGAAATAAATTATGAAATTCATTCTTTCACTTTCCAAAAATATAGTGTTCGTCGTAAGTATTGTAGGCTTTGATAGTAATTGATAACACAGCCTTAATTTCGTGGATGTGAATAGATACACGAGCTAGCACTGCTCTATGATTCTGCAGTGCTAATGACGCTACTTTTCTATCATGCAGCATCGGTAAAATGTACGTCGTTTTGGAACTAAAAACTTCACTCTGGCAATCTAAATATGTTACACAATTATCATCACACTTATCTGAAGTAGTTGCAACACATTTACCTGTATATTTTCCACAAGGCATTTGGCCCTCCACAAACACGTGGGTACTAAAATGTGGTATTCCGGTAAAATTATATAATTCACTAATACTTGCCAATAATTATCTTCAATATGTTTCTGTGGCTCACTGTGCATAAATGACAGTATTTTACAATATGCCAGTGCACGATGGCACCTGATAACCAATTCAACGCTAACAAGCGGATATTCTTCTATGTCTTACAGGACAAATGCTATTACACGCCTCTACTGGGCGAATTCTCCAGACGTAGTGCAAGTAACTCATTATAATTCTTACTTATAACTTGTATCGTTGTTTATTCGTGCTCGATGGCAACTATTTGTAATTTCCTCGCTAAACAGCGGATATTTCCTACGTCGTACAAGACGGATATGATTCCACGCCTACACAGAGCGGATTCTCCAGACGTAGTGCCAGGCACTGGGTGTCTCAAGGAAGTAGGTCGTCAAACCGAAGTCGTTGAGCGACTACTTACGTTCCTATTTGCGTATCTGCAAGGGTATTACCTTACCTTAAGCTAAAATAACATTCTCAAAAATGTTTTAATAATGCAGCATGACGAAATGGAATATTCTGAGTCTTGCGAAAGAATAAAATTAATTAATAAGACCTCAGATAAATAATTAGCAGTTCTCACCAAAGTCAAAAGTGCGATCCAACGCTACTTCAAAGAGTATCGCGTGAGCTCTCAGCTCCACGTGGCTTCCTGGGTGTGTTCAAAGGTACAACATCCCATCATAAATGCTCTGTCATCAAAAATATCACATGAACCATAGCTCAGCGGGTTCAATACAAAAAGCAACGTAGATTAAAAATGCCATAAAAAATCGCTAGAAGGGCATTTAGATACACGGCGAACCAAGTAACAAAAACAGTGCGGGAATCTTAAAGAGAAAAGTAAATATAATGAAAAGAGGAGAGGAGAGGGGAGAGAGGAGAAGGTCCGCCCCAAAGGTAAGGGACAAAAGGGGAAAACGGACCCAGCTCAGGAATCCCTCGGGGTCGCTAACTCCCGAACTCACCAGCCGTGAGCCCCTGAGGGTGTAGCATTATCTACGGTGCATCAGAAGAGGTGGGGCTACAGACACCCTGCCTCCTTAAGTGCCTTGAGCACAAGGCAGGAGGTAAAAGGAAAAGAAAAAGAAGGCTGACCCCTCACAGAAGGAGGGTATCAGGAAAGATGAGACAAGGGCCAATTAAGGCGGGAAGGTGAAATACTCCCTAGACCTCGGATAACCTAATACCGTCGGGGTCGGAAGAGAACAAGAGTTGACAAAGGGAGGTCGACAGGAAAGAAGACGGAGAGGAGCTCGGCACAAGTAAGTGGAAGCAATGCCGGACTCAGCTGGGGTATCGTGGTCGCCAACCCACGCCCCACCTGATGTGAGCCCCTGGGGGGTAAACAGAAGATATGATGATGATAATTGTTGTTTTAAGGGGCCTAACATCTAGGTTATCGGCCCCTGATGGTTTGGGTGATCGTGAAGATGAAAATGAAAAGCGAACTTAAAACTAAAACTAACTACTAACCTACATACTAGAAGAAGAAATGGAAAAATAAAGGAGAGTAAGGCAAATAAAAGGACAGAAGGAAAAGAAATGCCCTCAACCCTCGGAGAAGGCGGATTGAGGGACTTGGAAGGAAGGAGAGCCATGAAAGGCATATAGGAAAGTGAAAGAGGAGAGGGTCCGCCCCAAAGGTAAGGGACAAAAGGGGAAAACGGACCCAGCTCAGGAATCCCTCGGGGTCGCCAACTCCCGAACTCACCAGCCGTGAGCCCCTGAGGGTGTAGCATTATCTAGGGTGCACCAGAAGTGGTGGGGCTACATACACCCTGCCTCCTCAAGGGCCTAGAGCACAAGGCAGGAGGTAAAAGGAAGAGAAAAAGAAGGCTGATACCTCGCAGAAGGAGGGTATCAGAAAATATGAGACAAGGGCCAATTAAGGCGGGAAAGGAAGGGACTCCCTAGGCCTCGGATACCCTAATACCGTCGGGGTCAGAAGAGAACAAGAGTTGACCAAGTGAGGTCGACAGGAAAGAAGACAGAGAGGAGCCCGGCACAAGTAAGTGGAAGCAATGCCGGACTCAGCTGGGGCCCCGTGGTCGCCAACCCACGCCCACAAGATGTGAGCCCCTGGGGGTAACAGAAGATATATTTTGAGTTGATCATAGGGTACGATTACTGAGAAGGCATTCTTTTTTGTGGAAAACGAAACAACTCTGCTTAGAATTCTCGCCACTAGAATGCAGTAGTGACTGTCTTCCTCCGAGCGTGTTTGTCGACTGGCGACTGAAGAAGAGAGTCACATCATCAGATGAGTTGTAGCCTTGATTGAGTAAGAGCGTGGTGTAATCAAGAAGAATTACATATCTCAAGAAGAGACAGACTTAGTGTTAGGATTTATACTAGAAGAGTGACACATCACGAGTTGTGACAAGTGTTCTTGAGGTGAGTACGATTCCTGTAGTGGCTTTAACAAACATAGTTTTATTTCGGGATGTGTCACTATTCATCTTATTATGTGAATGAATTTCAACTATTTATTTACCTCCGTTTGATTCTTTACGACTTGTGTCATTATTCTGCCTACAAGCTGTATTTTTATTAGAAGTCCGATCAGAGCCGCAGTGCCTTGATACTGAAACTGCGTAGAGACCTTAATGAAGAATCAAATAGACCTATTACAAATTGGGTAATTTGTGGGTGCGAGGAAAAGCGTTTAAACACAGAAGGTATTTATTTTTGCTCTGCCTTTAATATTAATTCATACTGTTTCTTGAAGATAAACTATTGATTTATAATTACATGTAACCATTGAACTTATTATGTTCTATTAAGTAAGTTTTAAAATTTTACAATTTCAGATAAAAATATTCGTTCGACTGTACTACATTCAGAAACTAGTACTGGAGAGAATAATAATAATGCAGGTAATGAATCTTTTTATCATACTTTTCTATTTGTCCAACATGGGATAGCATCTATTTACCTCATTGACAACCAGAAAAGTAATAGAGTGTATGTTCCTCCAGCAAATGCTTGTGGCAAACAGATGATAAGCAGTATTAACCTAGATGACAGAGTGGCTGACCGAAACTATAAAACTTGACTTACATTCCGAAACTGGTGCTGAAACCAGTAATAATAATGCAGGTAATGAATCGTTTTTATTTCACATTTATATCATTCCAGTATTATGCTACATTGAATAACATTTATTTATGATGTTTATAGGCAACCAGAGAAGTAATGGAGTTTATGTTCCTCTAGCAAATTATCGTGGCAAAAGGATATCAGACACTATCGTCTCTGATGACAGTGTCGCTGACCCAGACTATAGAACTTCTGATTCATCCGAATCGTCTTCTGATGAAGGTAAGCCATTATCGCAAGAGGAATCTGAACAGAATGAACCTGTTTTTAATAAATCTGGACGTGGAAGGAAAGCAGCTAGAAATGTCTCGAGACCCAGCGAGATAAAGTCAATTGGTAAAAAAGCATATGTAACCCAGATCAATGGATAAAGAATCTTGCTAAACGGGCCAGAAATGCAGGTGAAAGTTACACAGCATCTTTTAATGCCACTAAAGTTGTAAACGAAAGGACACGTCTTCCACCGTGCAATGAGAGGTGCAGGATGATGATGATGATGATGATGATGATAATTGTTGTTTTAAGGGGCCTAACATCCAGGTTATCGGCCCCTAATGGTCTGTGTGATAGCGAAAATGTCAATGAAGTGGAAACCAGAACGAAAAGTAAGTGAGCAGGAAAATACTTGCAAAAAGGAACTCAGATTGAAACTACTCACAAAATGGAGAGCAGTAATACGTACATAAGGGAATTTCGAACGAAAATAATCACAAAAGGAATAGATTGAAAAATACGCACAAAATGTAGGTGAAGTTCAAAATACGTACAACATGCAACGAACAGTCGAAATACTTACAAAATGCAAGTGAAATCAAAATACTTACAAAATGCAAATGAGATTGAAAATACGCACAAAATGTAATTTAGATTCAAAATACCCACAAAATGCAATTGAGACTTAACTACTTGAACAAAGCGGGGTAGGTTGAAAATACAAAATGCAATTGAAATTGCTTACAAAATGTGTGGTAGATTCCAACTTCTCATTTGGATGGACAATACTTACAAAATGCAATTTAGATTGAAAATACTTACAAAATGTAATTTAGATTCAAAATACCCACAAAAATGCAATTGAGACTTAACTACTTGCAAAAAAGCGGTGTAGGTTGAAAATACAAAATGCAATTGAAATTCAAAATACTCACAAAAGGACACCCCCCCCCCCATATTGAACGACTTACTAAAAAGCAATTTAGATTGTCAATCCTTACAAAATGCAACGGAGATTGAAAACACCCACAAAATGGAGTGAAGATGCAAAAATAACAGTGCGGGAATCTTAATGGGAAAAGGAAATATAATGGAAAGAAAAACAACAGGAAAGTGAAAGATGATGATGATGATAATTGTTGTTTTAAGGGGCCTAACATCTAGGCTATCGGCCCCTGATGGTTTGGGTGATCGTGAAGATGAAAATGAAATGTAAACTTAAAACTAAAACTAACTACCAACCTACATACTACAAGAAGAAATGGAAAACTAAAGGAGATTAAGGCAAATAAAGGACAGGAGGAAAAGAAATGCCCTCAACCCTCGAAGAATGCGGATTGAGGGACTTGGAAGGAATGAGAGCCATGAAAGGCAGATAGGAAAGTGAAAGAGGAGAGAGTCCGCCCCAAAGGTAAGGGACAAAAGGGGAAAACCGGACCCAGCTCAGGAATCCCTCGGGGTCGCCAACTCCCGAACTCACCAGCCGTGAGCCCCTGAGGGTGTAGCACTTTCTAGGGTGCACCAGAAGTGGTGGGGCTACATACACCCTGCCTCCTTGAGGGCCTTGATCAGAAGGCTGGAGATAACAGGAAAAGAAAAAGAAGGCTGACCCCTCCCAGAAGGAAGGGATCAGGAAAGATGAGACAAGGGCCAATTAAGGCGGGAAAGGAAGATACTCCCTAGGCCTCGGATACCCTAATACCGTCGGGGTCGGAAAAGAACAAGAGTTGACCAATGGAGGTCGACAGGAAAGAAGACAGAGAGGAGCCCGGCACAAGTAAGTGGAAAGTGGAGGATGAAATGTTCCAGCAAGGATACTGAAGATAAACGTAAGCATATTTTCAATGATAGCTGGGGCTTGAAAGATTTAGAAAGGCAACGTCATTTCTTGTCGGCCAGCATGTCAGAGATAAAGCCAAAGTACCGATACGGTAGAGAGCACAGTAATCGGAGTCTTAACAATGCATTTTATTTCGATATTGAAGGCAAGATAATCCGCGTCTGTAAGCATTTCTCTAAGTCCACAGTCTGCATCAATGATAGACCAATAAGAACTATTCTGCAGAAGAAGACATTTTTCACTGGGAATATGATTTCTTCAGATCTGAGAGGGAAACATGGGAAACATTCCAAAATAGACAAAACAAGGTGTTCAAGATCACATCAATAGTATTCCCTGCATACCAAGCCACTACTGTAGGAGTGACACAAAGATACTGTACATAGAGGGAAATATATATATTGCAGATCTCCATAGGGATTATGAATCAGCATGCAAAGATAAGAACCTCCCAACTGCAAATTACATTATGTATTCTCGAATATTTAATGAAGAGTTCAACTTATCATTCTTCATTCCTAAGAAGGATCAGTGCGAACTATGCGTTGCTTATTCGAATGCAAAAGCTGATGAAAAAAATGGAAGAAAAGCATCAAAGACATTTGTATGAGACGAAGTTGTCGCGCGAAGAAAAAAACAAGGATAAGACTGATGATAATTGTGTAATTGTGTTGTAGCTGTGTTTGACCTTCGAGCAGTATTGCCCTGCCCAACTGGACAAGCTTCTTCTTTTTATTACGTATCAAAGTTGGGAGTGTTCTATCTCACTCATCATCATCGGCTTTAACTCGAATCCGAGTATAAATCTTCTTCCTTCAGTCCAGTTTGTGGATGTGTTTACGGTGACTAAAGAGTCCAATCCTGGCATGGAACAAGCGACCACACAAGTCGCATAGTATTGCTGGAGGAGGACGTGGTTGGGCTGCTCGAAGTTTCCTAGCTTGACGCTTGGCCTCTTCATGTATGCGTCGATCCCTTTCAAACGTCTTTACAGTATCCGAGATGGTACGGCGCCAAGTTGAGCGGTCTTCAGACAGCATGTCCCAGGTTTGTGAATCAAGACCTGTCAATTTCAGGATCTGGTTAAATTGGTCCTTGTAGCGCCTTTTAGGACCACCATGAGGTCTGGTGCCATAGCATAACTCATCATATAGCATTTGACGAGGTAATCTCACATCATCCATCCGATGGACATGACCAATCCATCTAAATTGGTGACCTATTATGGATGATTATATGCTGTTGATTTGAGCCTTTTCCAGAACAGCAATATTGGTAATGCGGTCTTCCCATTTAATCCTCAGGATTGATCGAAGTTTTTGTAGGTGGAAACGCTCAAGCTTCCTAAGATCACGTCGGTAAAGGGTCCACGTTTCACAGCCATACAACAATGTAGAAATGACTACTGCTTTGTACACCATAAGCTTTGTACTCATGGACAGATCTTTATTAATGAAGACCCGGTGCGCTAATCGTCCATATGCTGCATGGGCTGCGCCAATTCTCTTATCCACATCCTGCTCACAGGTACAGCTCACAGAAATGGTACTGCCCAGGTACGAGTAGTGGTCAACCTGTTCTAATGGCAAATTTGAGATGGAGATATTGAACTGAGGAAGAGGTGTACCTGGTGAAGGTTGTGCCAAGACTTTAGTCTTATTGACATTTATGGTAAGACCAAAGCGATCACATGCACTTTTGTAACAGTTAACTGACTCTTGCAGCTCTTCTGGTGTGAGAGCTGGTGACGCAGCATCATCTGCATACAACATGTTAGTAACCTTAGTAACCTGAGTTTTCCTCAAGGAGCGGAGACGAGTTAGGTTGAAAAGCCCTCCATCAAAACGATACTTGATCTCCACACCTGGGATGTTTGTGGGTGAATCATAAAGCATTGCAGCCAAGTACCGTGCAAAAAGCGTTGGAGCCAGTACACATCCTTGTTTCAGTCCATGGGTAATGGGAAATTCATCGGACATCTTATTCTGATGGCAAACCTGACCTGTCATGGCATCATGGAGAGCTTTGATTAGATCTACAAAACGCTGAGGGCAACCAAACCGCTTCAGCACTGCTCACATGGCTGGTCTTGGAACCGAATCAAATGCCTTTTCCAAGTCATAAAAGACTAAGAAGAGTGGATTCTGTTGTTCTCTACATTTTCCTTGTAACTGTCTCACACAGAAAATCAAGTCAATTGTGCTTCTGGAAGTTCTAAATCCGCATTGCGACTCTGGGAGGAACCTCTCAGAGATAACCTTGAGGCGGTAAGTAGAATTCTTGCAAGAATCTTCCCCACAGTTGATAGCAGTGATATACCACGGTAGTTGCCACAAACACTGCGATCACCCTTTTTAAAGATAGTGACGATAGTGGCATTCTTTAGGTCTCCAGGTACCTTTCTTGATTCCCATATTCTGAGGATAAGGATGAAAATTCTTGTTTTGAGGGAATGACCTCCGGCTTGAATTAGTTCCAGAGGGATGTTATCTGGGCCAGGTGCTTTTCTGGGTTTCAATTGGGTGAGAGCTGCACTGAATTCATGATAAGTAGGAGGCACTGCCAACCACAGTTGTTCAGGTTGTTGCGGCACATCACAGAGGAAGTCTTCAGAAGCTTCTGATGGACGATTTAGGGGATTGGAGAAGTGCTCCTTCCAGCGTTCCAAGATTTCTTGACTATCAGTAAAGGTAGTAGAATTATCAGCGCTTTTCAGTGTACGTGATGATGAGCGAGATGGTCCATGTATTTCCTTGAGTACGGCATAGAAGTTCCTCAAGTCTCGAGCATCCGATAGTCCCTGCAGTTCCTGAGCCTTCTGTTGCCACCAAGTATTTTTAATCTGCCTAATCTGCGTCTGGCATTTACCCTTGAGTTCCAGTAGTTTATCTCTCTTTGTGTTGGAAGTTGGGTCTTGAAGATGGACAAGATAGGCATTCCTTTTGGCATTGATGACAGGCAGAATTTCCTCATTGTTGTCATCAAACCAGTCTTGTCTTTTCCGCACTATAAAACCAATGGTTTCCTCAGCTGACTGTGTGATAATCTTCTGTAATGTGGCCCATTCTTGCTGAATATCATTTGTTACTGGGTTTTCTGATAACTGGGTGACGATCCTGTTTCCAAAATGTTTGTACATGGATTCATCCTGAAGTTTGGATGTATTAAACTTCTTTCTTGGCAAATTTTTGATGTTCCTAGGTGGTTTAGGTGTGATGGATATCCTGAGCTTACATATAAGAAGTTTATGATCTGTCCAACAATCGTCTATATTCCTTGCTGTTCTGGTAATAAGAGTGTCCTTCTTATCACATTGCCGGGTAATGATATAATCAAGAATGTGCCAATGTTTGGAACGAGGATGCATCCACGTGGTTTTGAAGCGGTCAGGTAGCCGGAACTGTGTGTTGGAAATGAAAAGTTCGTGTTCTGCACAAAGACCAAGAAGCAACAGTCCATTGGGATTACATTTTCCAAGTCCCAGTTTGCCCATCACATTATTCCATAGCCTGTGATCTTTCCCAACTCTGGCATTGAAGTCACCGAGGAGCAAGAGTTTATCTGCAGATGGTACCTTGGAGATGATTTCACTTAGCTGATTATAGAACTGAGCCTTTACTTCATCATCAGAATCTAAGGTAGGAGCATAGGCAGAGATGAGTGTCATAAAGGAACCTCCTGAGAGTGGTATGCGGAGAGTCATGAGCCTTTCGCTAATTGCAATGGGCGTACGTTGGTGATAATATACCAGTTTGGTCTTCACAGCGAAGCCCACACCATGAATACGACATTCACCCTCCTCCTTTCCTTTCCAGAAGATGGTATATCCTGTTCCAGATTCAGTAATCTTGCCTTCAGCAGACAGCCTAGTTTCACTGAGAGCAGCAATGTCTACGTTGAGTCTTGATAACTCATGGGTTACAAGAGCTGACCTTCTCTCAGGTTTAATGTTATTGTCCAAATCAAGCAAGGTTCTGATGTTCCATGATCCAATAATCAATTTGTGATTTTTTACTGTTTTTGAGTTTCGACCGCATGAGGGGTGACTGCTGACTGCGGTTGCCCAGCCGGACCAAGATTGTGACTTCCGATGTTTAGCCCACCTTTTCTAGGGCCTTCCGCATGTGGGGTGGGCAGCGGTGATCCTAAATAATCCTGCCCAAACACAGATGCAGGACCGAATTCCTGAGTAGTCACAGAGTCTCCGGAAGACGACCATCACATATCTGCTGCCAACGTGCAGGTCCGAACTAGGGGCTTCCAGTTACACCCATAACCTGCCCCTACCGTCCATATCCCATCGCCGTTGGACTTTGAAAAGTGACGTTCGGAAGAAGTGCCACTGGCGTGAATTTGTTTAGGGTGGATCTCAGCTTGCCAGGACGAGACCCACACACTATGATCTCTGAGCCTTATCCTGCGGCTCACAAAGAATGAGACATGCAGGACCGAACACAGAGACTGCAACGAACTGCCGCATACTCAAGTACTACTGAGGTGCGCCTTTACAGCCAGTCCGTCTGGCGTGGCCTCTTCCGCCTCCTATGACCGTTGGGAGCCATGAAAGTGATTGGCTCCTCCTCCGCTCATTTTGCCGTTGGGCCAAAACCTGCCCATCATAACTGTGCCGTAATTACGTCACTTTTTACTCTTACTGCTCTGTTTAGTCGATGGTCTCTAGGACTCTGCCTGCAGTGAAGATATCAGTTCTCTGTTTTGCCGCTAGAGAGCTGCACCACGGTAAGAAGTTGATTGTAACCTTGGGTCTGCTAGATGTATCTTTTGCGCATGACCAGTCTTCCTGATATTTTGACGTCTTTTGCTGTTTTGTTTTTCTTGGTTGTTCTGTTGTGTTTCTTAACCACTGCCGGCTGGATCGCAACACTCCTGGTTGCTTTAAACTGCCTGCCCATTCGACACTCACAGGCGTAAAAGATATATGCATTAATTCACCGCTAGGTGCAGCACCAAGGCACTGAGATTGCCGCGGCTTTTTAAAGGGGAAGATACCTGAAACGATGTATTGTTATGTTTGGAGGCTTAATATCGAGATTGACGGACGTGAGAACATTACACTAAGTTAGTTCCTTTGTTATTCTCACATCTAAAAGTATTCAGACACATACTTACGGGCAAATTTCCAGTATAAAGGAAAGCAAAAATACATGTGGTGGAGGCGATTGTTTTTCAAGGGGCGAAATGTCTAGCTCATTTTCCCGTAATTATGCAGGCGATAATAAAAATATAACTACTTCTAACTGACTTAAATCTAACTTACATACTTGGCGAGATGAAAAGAAAAGAATAAGGAGGACAATAAAAGACAGGGAAAAGAAATGCAACCGGCCCCCGAAAAATGGGATGATGATTTATTTAGGGGCTTTGCGACATTGTGGTCATGTAGCCCCATGTACTTGGGTGTGAGGTGAATTTGTCTGATAACCCTTCTTATTGTGATGGCTGTATTATACATTTTTACAGATTTTTTGGACAGATTGTTTATTTTTTTACTTACTTATTTATTTTCTTATTTTTTTACTTATTTATTTGCTTATTTATTTATTTACTTATTTGTTTACTTACTTACATGTTTATTTATTTAATTATGTATTTTCTTATTTATTTGCTTATTTATTTACTTACTTACTTATTTGTTTATTTACTTACATATTTATGTATTTAATTATTTATTTTCTTATTTATTTGTTTACTTATTTATTTGCTTATTTATTTATTCACGTATATATTTATTTACTCATTTATTTACATATGTATTTATTTAATTATGTATTTACTTATTTTTATTCACTTCTTTATTTACTTAGGTACGTATTTATCTATTTAATTATTTATTAACTTATTTATTTTCTTACCTATTGATTTACTTATTTATTTACTTATTTACTTACACGTTTATTTATTTAATTATTTATTTTCTTATTTATGTTTTACTTATTTATTTAATTATTTATTTAATTATTTATTTACTTATTTATTTGCTTATTCATTCACTTATTTATTCACATATTTATTTACTTATTTACTTACACATTTATTTATTTATTTATTTAATTATTTATTTGCTTACTTATTTATTTAATTATTTATTTTCTTATTTATTTGTATACTTATTTATTTACTTATTTTCTTATTTATTCACGTATTTATTTACTTATTTACTTACACATTTATTTAATTAATTATTTATTTTCTTATTTACCGACAGTAGTGGCTACGCTGGCTAAAGCGCAGCATTAGGTCATGGGGCCAAGCTCTCTGCTGACTCGGTAGACGCGTGGGTTCGAGCCCCACCGTCGGCCGTCCTTGAAATGGTTTTCCGTAGTTTCCCATTTTCAACACCGGGCAAATGCTGGGACGGTACCTTCTGACAGGCCACGGCCGCTTCCTTCCACATCCTTGCCCTGTTTCAATCACCATCATTCATTTCATCTCTCATTAACTCCTCTCATGAGGTTGGCGTCAGGAAGGGCATCCGGCCGTAAAAACCATCGCCACAAAGACTTCCATCGCATCTCATCCCCGACCCCGTTGGAAAACGGGAATAATAAGGGGTAGACATACATACATTTATTTCCTTATTTATTTGTTTACTTATTTATTGCTTATTTATTCACTTATTTATTTACTTACATATTTCTTAAATTATTTATTTAATTACTTACATATTTATTGTCTCACGTATTTACTCATTCAGTCATGTACCGGTATGTATTTATTTCTTTATTTGTTTATTTGCTTCCCCTGGGTCACCTTCTCTGGAAATTGCAGGTAACCACATCCCACGCAGTGAATTGTCCGATGATATCTCATGAAATGAGATTCCCCGGTATTCTAACTTGCCCTGTTCTGATTTACAAAAGGGCACGCAGCAGTACAGCATTATAAAATCATTCAGAATACATTCCAAACACAACTGCTCCATTAACATCAATACAAAACTTATGTCTGCCACAGTGCCTTGGTGCTGCTTCCTAGCGCCTTTATTTGGAAACGAGGTTGTACGCTCAAACCAATGCTGTAATCGTCGAATGGGCAGGCAGTTTAAAGCAACCAGGAGTGTTGCGATCCAGCCGGCAGTGTTCTTAACTATGCACGACCACAGTATAGATACCAATACAGTATGGACACTTCGGCAAAACCGGAAGAACGGATTTTCAAAAAAACAATTGATAAGGGGGAGCACCAATACACCTGTAAGCCGCTAGGTAGCACCCCTTATGGACAAACACATGATAAACAGCTGATTGATGAATGTATATTTTATGTCATTTATTTAACTCTATTTCAACACACTAGCTCTCTTTATAATCAGATATTTTAAGAAAATAAATAACAAGAAAATAGAAAGTGTTAATACTACTGTGTTTTAATTCTAAGAAGTGTGGAATTTAATGTTAAACACCACATTCCTCCAGTCCTGTGGTGTCGCATTGTGATTGCATCGTAACGATGAAAGGTTATGATATGTTTTTAATGATTAAATTAACACACGATATATTGAAAAGTGTGGAGGAAATGTGGATTTTGTTTCTTAAACTTTTGTAGTCTGAGATAATGCAATTCAAGTTTTCTACAGTAACTGTAAATAAGTGTTAATTTTTAGCTTCCTAACGTAAATACCCGGGAATTTATTTAGTCAATAAAAAGTCATGTTGATGGGTGGGGACAGCCTTATTATGCAGTGTTATTTTCACATTTCATGATATGCCTAGGCTACTTCTTACTCCTCATTTCTTAGCCTACTCACACTTCCGTTCATTATCTTGTGTTCCAAGAAGAATTCAATACCGGTACTGTAACTCATGTGCTAAGGAATCTCTTTTCATTACCTTTATTAGTTCCACGTCTTTGTGTGGCTATTACAGGAGCAACAAGTAGCTTTCAGATTCAACAAATAGACTATACATTTACTGGTAGATTGTTTTGTTTAGCCTACAGATGGCCTAAAAATAAGTAAAGTAAAGCTGAAATACAAGCTCAGGGCTTACAGTGAAGTAAACCGGCCAACCACCCTTCGTACAGAGGCCTGCTTCTTTAATCCTAGAAGCCAAGGTCACGCCCAGATCTCCATTCGGAGATCCTAAAGTCGTCATATTATAGTTTTGGACTGGGTTTTGATTCTTGGTTAATGCATGTTAGAATTTCCGAGTTGCATCGAGTGGTTCAAATTCCAAATATAAAAAAGAAAGGTTCTGTGACTTATGATCACGAGAGCCACATGAAGCTACAAGTTTGCTTTGCTTTCTGTCGCTAGTGAATGTAATAAAGTAATATAACTGGTAAATAACACTTTGTGCAATGGTGTCGCCAATCAATCAAGAAAAACGCTCAGTCCTAAACTTGCTCTAACCATAGCTTAACACCAATCAGACCTAACTTTAACCTCGTCACGACTAATAAGTTGCCATCTATCCGCACCGCACTTTTTACTTGTCAGTGGTATGTCAACTCCTTATTCTCCCCATTCTGCAGAAATGGAGATAATGTAGGATGAGTTTTCCATGCGATGGATGGTTTTTACACCTGGATGAGAGAAGTGTTAGGCTCATAATGCTGTGTGGCTTTAGGAGAGGCCTGGGGCAGGTCTTTCCAGTTGGTGCCTGTAAGCGACATGTACATCATAGTGGAATTAATACTGGTCATTAGGAGGCCTAACTATATGCCATAGCTTCAATTACCAGGCCTACGTCAAGAGTTAACAAAGGGCTATCGTGGTGTAATCAGTTCACACTCTGCGCAGAGTGCTGGGATTCAGTTTCAAGTCGTAACAGCAGTCTTATTTTAAACACTAAAGTTTCAAAGTATGTATAATTTTATTAATGCAGCCAATGGCCATGTACTTTTCTTTTCAGGACGGGTCAGGGAAGGGATATTGGAGGGAAGTTGGCCGTGGATTTATTGAAAGGAACCGTCCCGGCATTTGCCTGGTAGTGAAAATGGGAAACCACCGAAACCATTTTCAGGACGGTCGAGGTGGGATTCGAACTCACGCTCTCCCGATGCCAGCGAGGCACGAGGTAGCACATTAGCGCTCTCGGCCACCAAGGCCGGTTCGAAGTATGTATGCCTCTTGGTAAGCTATAATCTGGAGTCATTTATATAACCATATTTTTTGACATACCGGTACTGTATATATTATTATAGTTCCAATTAGGATCTCTTTGGTCCATGACCCATGTACTTGTGTGTGCATGGTATTTGATAATCAGTGTTGTGGTGAATGTAATGTAATTGTTGTTTTAAGGGGCGGAACTTCGAGGTCATCTGCCCCTAGATTGTTGTGGTAACTAGCAGTGTTTGTAACTTGAACAGTACTCAAAAAAAGGTTTTGCATATTGCGATTTAGTGTTTTGCTATGTCTACTATCCTACCAGCGAATTGTTACCGGTGGCGGAAATCGGAACTAATGCGCCCCGCCCAGCCACACGCCTGCGATAGACGTGCAGTTGTCGCCAGCGAAACCTCATCGCACGTCATTTGTGTGCATGATTCATGCTGGGTCGTGCGCTGTGCGATGTGTTCTCATTGTATGACTGTACATGCGTTCTTCCTCTTGCCCAGCAACTGCTCGCGGCAGCCATAACGAGGCGAGCTGACGTATGTATACACAACAGCCGTGCTCCACGTCTAGCAGTAACAATTCCCTGGTAAGGTAGTATGTAATGACATACAAAGAAAGACAACACACAATATGCTGTGCAAAAGAGACAAACACTAAAAGCATAACAGAAGTGGCAATCTTTTTCATGTTGGGGCATATCAATACCATGTATGGCCACCACGAGCCCTAAGGCATGCTTGCCGACAAAGAGGCATACCGTATTGAGAACCAACGAACCAATCTGGTTTGGGGCAGATTATCCCACTCTTGGAAAGCAGCTTCAATCAGTTGCTGAATGTTTGTTTGTTTGTTTGTTTGTTAGAGAATTGGGACAGTGCGAAACTGCACTCTTAATCTTTTCCCATGCATGTTCGATACTGTTCATGTCCGCAGAATATGCAGGCCACTCCATTCTCCGTATGCCTTGCATCTGAAGGAACTGATGATCACCCTAGCTCGATGGGCATTATCGTCCACTAGTGTAAAGCCCTCACCCATTGTGGCAGCGAATCCTGTAACGACAGGTTTGAGGATGTTGTCTCTGTATACCAGACCGGTCATGTTACCGTGGATAGGAATTAGAGGCGTACGTCGACCAAACATGATCCCACCACAAAACATGACTGAATTTCCTTGCTGTTGGAGGCGTTCCTGGATGAAGAGCTTTTGAAATCTCTCACCCACCCGTTGCCACACTCGATTGCTCCTGTTGTATGGTTTTCTTCTCACGCCCAAGTACACAGGGCTGACGACCATGATGTACAACCTCCTACATGAAACAAAAAGCATTAGCATAGCCACCTGGCTATGGCTTCATGAGACAGTGACGGCAGAGAATCCCAATCTTCGTGCTCCAATAGAGGAACAGTTTGACTATGGTATGATAATGCACCGGATGTTACAGCCATTCCAATAGACCAAGAGGCACTAATGAGCAATCTGGCCACCATGTTAGACAACTTCTGTACATCGACTGCAATCTGTTGTTTCATTTCAGGGGCCTGGCCATCGTGGTCATTTAGCCCCGTGTACTTGGGCAAGTGTGGAATTTTGATTGATAACCTGTGTTATTGTGATGCCTGTCTTAGTATATGTATTTGCAATTCCGGTGAGGATTGGTAAGGAGGCGGCATTGGCTTTAACTTAGGAACCATCACAGCATTTGCCTGCAGTAGAAGTGGGAAATCTCGGAAGACCACTTCCAAGATGGCTGAGGTGGGAATCAAACCCTCCTCTTCTCAGTTGTGCCTCACGAGACTGAGTGTGCCCTGTTGCAGCCCTCAGACCAGAATTACATTTCTTGGCAGAGCCGGGAATCAAACCCAGATCTCTGGGGCAACAGCCATGAATGGTAGTCACTACGCCACAAGGTGGTCCATGACTGCAACCTGGATCCGCTGTAAATATTCTCGGAATTGCCCATTAACATCACACATAGTATGGATAGTTATTGTTGTTTAAGGGGCGGAACAGCAAGGTCATCTGTCCCTCTTAACACAAAATAATACAAATTTTAGTTGAGTTAAAATTTATAGGTGGATACCTAATATTAATAAAACAAACAAAAATAATATGTATGGAATAAAAATTCAGAAAAGAAAAAGTTCTTTGAGCAAATGCACATACAGGTACAGTATTTTTCTCACCAAGATACGATGAACTATATTATTAGTAGGGCCATGATTCTTATGCAAGATATGTTTACGTAATAGTAATAATGTGTGAGTCCTCCAGAGAGACTCGTGCGGGTATTTTTAAAGTTAACACCCATATACTGTACATTCTAAGAAGACTATTGAAACCATAGTCTCCGAACTACCATTAAAACGAAACAAACAAACCCCGTGGCACTACAGTCCATGAAGGGCCTAGGCCTACCAAGCGATCGCCACCCAGCCATTTGGCCTGCAGATTATGTGGAGACGCGTGGTGAGCGCCTCGGATCCCCTCGGCCGTTAATCTTGGTCTCCATGAGCGTGGCGCTGCCTCATTGTCAGACAGCTATTCAATTGTCCTTGCGAGGCTGTGTACACCCAGTTCCAGCCCTCACGCCGGTTTCTGAAATCCCTGACGGAGCCTCGAATCGAACCCGAGGTCTCCTGGTGCGAGGCAGGCGCGCTACCCCAACACCACCCGAGCTATATTACTCCATTTAATTGGGCATGCAAAATAATTTGAAGATGGAATGTTTGGTGCATGGAGCATTCTGGGAGGGGGGAAAGGGGAATTAGAAACCATAGAAATTCACTTCTATTAGGACCAAGAGGTGGATTAGAATCCATCCCTTTTCACTTAGATCACCTCGTGGTGTAGCAACTAGCATTCTGGTCTGAGGGCTGGAACGGGGTACACTCGGCTTTGGGAGGCAAAACTGAGAAGAGGTGATTTTGATTCCCATCTCGGCCATCTTGTAAGTGGTTTTCCTTGGTTTCCCACTTCTACTGCAGGTAAATGCCGAGACGGTAGGCTACCCCTAACGTAAGGCCATAGTTGTCTCCTCCCCGATCCTCGCCTAAAATTATAAATGCACACACTAATACAGCCATCACAATAAGGCAGTTTATGAGACAAATGATACACACATCCAAGTAGGCCTACACCTGACTAAAGGACAAAATTTAAATTCTCCTTGGCAAAACCAGGATTCAAAACTGGGCCAACCAGTTAGAAGGCAGCTATGCTTACTTCTAGACCATGGCAGTAGCTGTGGAAACAATGGGCTTATATGTTTCGCTATTTTTATTTCTTGGATATGGATATTCCTTTTATCCCCTTACTTCACTCCCAAAGTCTTTTTCTACCTAATTGACAGTGTCATGGAGCCCTTTCATTCTAGATGGAAAGTAGAAGAGGCTAAGAAAGGAATGGGGAAGTGACTGTGGTCTATGGGAAAGCCACCATCTCAGCATTTTGAGATGAGAAACAAGGAAGCTAACATGAAATGACAGGTGAAGGGACATGAACCAACTTATTTCACAAACCAGGTCTTCAGTGTGGTGATGTGATTTGCAGTTAATGTTGTACAACATCCTTAGGTCTGAAACCCCAATCCTTCCATTTTCTAACGGGATGGGATAACCCAGAACTAATGGATCGTTGCACCTGTCTAAAACCATGGAGGATTATGTTAAGTCCTTTGGCTGTCCAACAATAAAATTGTAAGTTATTTTGATTTAGAAGTTATTGCTTTATGAGATTACTTCCAAATCCTTTGTTGTAATGCAATAAACAAACATTCCTGATATCACCATGATCTCAGATCACTGATTTGATTTCTGATAGAGAGTCAGGTTTTGAATTAATGAACTGCTTCAGACCTGTCTATCACATTTGTTGACAACAAGACAAAACTATAGTTATCAGTCACAGAAGCTGCAGGTTATCTGACATGAATTCTAGTTTCTCTACTAAAAGGTAGCGATAAACAATATGTTGGTTTTTGGTGTAAAGATTTGCCTAGGTAGCTCCACTCAAAAATTGCACATTACGTTTCTTAGTAGGTAGCTAAAACCTTGCAGGTATAGTATTATTAAATTACTTTCGTGTTAGACCAACTTAAATGTTACAGCATTTAGGAAGTTAAATTTGCTCCTCAATGACAATGCCAGGGCATTAAAAATCATTATTGAGAAAACCTCTTTACGATTAAACACTCGCTACCATATTTTATATACTGTAGGCTTCTAGGCCAAGCCACTTCAGGATATAGTCACAAAATTGGTGAGCTTCACCTCTGAAAATTGAAAAAAGGAACAAATAATGTTTCTTTAAAAATAAAAGTCAAATGTTTCCATGAAAATATATCAGAATACCCAAACATTTGCAGAAAAATATGCCTGTTTGAGTTGGAATGTTTAGGCTTTCATGGCCAGAAAAAAAATTACTGCAAATTCTTCTAGGTACGGTACTATGGATATGATGGGGCACAGACATGGCATAATACCTAGAAGAATTCACTGTAATATTTGTACGAGTTGTTTCTACATACCGTAAACCATGTAAACAAATAAGTAATACTGTAATGCAGAAAAAATGTGCGATTGCAAGCAGAAGTTTGTTCTTGACACGTTTCATTCTCTCTGTGGAGTTACTTCAGGAAGAATATAGTGGTCGTAACCAGATGTGGCTGGTTGAACAATATAGAGGAAATCTGCTGGGACCTTTCCTTTTAATAGGTCACAGGCTTTTCCAGTACCTTGCCCAGTTTCATTCATCTCTAATTAACTCTGATGAGTATAATATTTCTTGAATTGTAATCTTCTGTAAATCTTTCTGCCTAATCAACCCTTAAATGAATAAATAATGTGCAAATAGTAGGACATGTTCTGGATATTAATTACATCCTTTATCAGCCATTACAATTTTAGTATGTCATTATAAAGACACACCACTCAGTCCTTCACACATCCTTAAATAGAAAGGAGACAACTTTTCCTAGCATCACTTCACAATCCATAGGAATCCTGACCCCCACATAAATATGAATAATCAAGGGTAGAAATTAAAATTGATACACATTATTCTGAAATTTATACCGTACCACATACTATGACAAGTGTAGCAAGCACAATGCCTATGTAACATTGACATAGAGGTACCGGTACTGGATACTTGTGATAAACATTTATACCAAATTCTACACCTTTAGCTTGTATCACATGAAACCTTGGCCATGTTTGCAGCTAGTATTAAACAGATTATTTCTGCGATGATGAGAATCAAGTCCTTGCCCAACAATAGAATAGGATGTGAGTTGCAGCTTGACATTATCTGAGGAATTTCCGACATCCCTGAACAGGTTTGAACAATGTGTCTTAATGTAAACATTAAAATCTGTTGCTATGACTTAAGATAACTGTAAATTTTAAAACCATTGAGCTTTAAAATGGTATATGAAACTCAAATTTATGAAAATGTTTCGATAGGCAGTAGGCTATTTTCATGTAGATTTATATAGCCTATATTTATGACCAATACATTACATTTTCGCGAGACCACTTCGTGGTGCTGCAGATAGCTTTCTTGGCTGTCACCCCCGTAGGTCTGGGTTTGACTCCCGGCTTTGCCAAGAAATTTTGATTCTGGCCTTAGGGCTGGAATGGGGTACAGTCAGCCTCGTAAGGCAAAACTGAGAAGAGGAGGGTTCGGTTCACACCTCGGCCATCCTGGAAGTGGTTTCCCTACTCAAGGCAAATGCTGGGATGGTTGTTAACTTAAGGACACAGCCACCTCCTTCCCAATCCTAGCCCCAATTTACAAAGACACACACAGCCACCACAGTAACACAGGTTATCACACAATATGCCCACCCAATTTCTCAATTCCCGAGTGATAGTGTACGGCATGTTGACACCCAGAGTTTGGTGTTACATCTCCTCACTTATGCAAGGCTCCACTCTTGTATGATTATTATGTACCGGTATTCATTTTCAAATAACATGGACCTATACGGTATTGCTTTAGTGGCACCATGTTCTGCATGTGACATAGTGAAGAAAAATCATCCCTAGGATTGTTGCTGAAAGTATAGAAGTATCCAGGAATTTGATTAGTGTGTATCGAAGATAGAGTTGTTGCTTATTTTAAGGGCTGATACATCGTGGTCATATATCCCCGTGTATTTGGGCGTGTGTGGAATGAGAGGGAGGTATCACTTGAGAAGAAATTGGGTGGGCTTATCATTTACATGGGTGGGCAAACTTTTAGTGGTCTCACAGAAATGAAAATCCACAGCCTGCTTCCAGTCTCCGACCGGGTCAGGAATGGAATGAATGGAGCCCCTAACTAGCGGCGAGGATATGAACTGTGCCGGCTGCCGAGGCCTGACGCACTCCTCTGGGGCAATGATTAAATGAATGACAGATGAAATGCAATGATAGTGGAGAGTGTTGCTGGAATGAAATTTTTGACAGGGAAAACCGGAGTACCCGGAGATAAACCTGTCTGCCTCCGTTTTGTCCAGCACAGATCTCACATGGAGTGACCGGGATTTGAACCACGGACCCAGCGGTGAGAGGCTGGCGTGCTGCCGCCTAAGCCACGGAGGCTCACAGTGGTCTCACAGAATTAAATAAAATTAAGGGCATTGTGATATGTCTATGAGGTAGGAACATCAAGATTAACAGCCCTGGTTTTTATGTCACACAGCCTTAATGCCATGCCGAGCGTAGTGAGGGGGTTGCTAACCTCAATAGTTTGTCTCTGAAAGCAACACTATTTACAATTTTGATGGACTGGAGTACCTTCAGTCATTTCATGGGATTGTAGCTTTGGGTACACGACAATCCAAACTTCTCCAGAACTCTTCAGGAATAGCACAAAGTCCCATAGGTGAGGGAGCAAATGTTAAATCTGATTTGTTGTAGCTTGTAATTAAAGCACTTAATTCACTGTAAAGGGCTGCAGCTTAACAAATTACATTTAATAAAACACATCAACTAACTTCAGTCAGGAAACCATTTGCCTCCTAGGCTAAGTGGGGTTAGAAAACGGACACTTTAAAGGAGACAATAGCTTCTCTAGGGTGGAGATTTAATGTTTGTTGGGCATTATTACCTAATCTCAGCCTAGCACTGCCCTCCTTGTGGTTTAAAACACTTCCTTTGAGAAATAAAGGCTACATACCCTATATATTGACGTATAGATTTGCCACGTATGCCAGTAAATCCTCCTGATTACAGGCCTTTATCCAGTCATTATATCTGGATTAGGAATGAGGAATTTGAGAATTAATGGATAGGTGTTTGAGGAACTGACATCTCATGGGTATTAAAACCAGAATTATTCGATGAAACGTGTGATATTTGTATTTACCGCTCCAATACACGAGGAAACCGGAATGCTGTTATGTCCAGTGTGACAAGAACTGCGCAAAAAATTACCGCACAGATGTTGGTTTCCCACATTTCTGCCATTGGTTAAAATGCAAAATTATATTTCTGAGTTGATTTTAATAATTACAAACAATGTTTTCTTCAGACAAATTCGACAGGCCGCACTCAATGAATACGGGTAGACTGCTCTCTCGCGGATACAAGGAGAACCGTCGCCGCCATGCGTGCGTGCGTGCGGTGCTTCCGGAACCGGCCGATTCAAAACCATGACGAAAAATTTACATGGTAAAGGCCTGATGTGTCCTTACTGTATGGTTACTATACTGTGGCACGACAGTCAGCTGGGATGTGAACAGAAAAAGATCGACGGAGCCATTGCTAAGTTCTGTCTTCTTATGAAGTTATTCGAGTAATATAAACATTTTAATGGCTATTCCTTTCTACGTACGACAGTCAGCTGGGATGTTAATAAAGAAGGATCGACGGAGCCATTGCTAAGTTCTGTCTTCTTATGAAGTTATTCTGGAAATTAAAAGATTTTAATGGTGGGTTGGTTTGGCTATACGCTTTATATGTATGACAACGTGTGTGAGCTATGAAAATACGACGTGAAGTTCTTAAAGGGTTTGAAGGTACCGTAGTTCATACAGCTGATGAAAACTTCTAAAATTGGAAAAGTAGGCTATTCCTTCGATGATAACGAGGCCTATATGATTGATAGTTGGTAACTGTCGTGAAATGTATGCTGGACTACATAAGTCTTTCTCCGTGCGAAGGCAAGTACTGGGAACGTGAACTATTTCCACATCTTCTAGTTTTGTTAAATATAATCTTGTTGTTAATGTTATTGTAAATGTAATGTTTAGAAATGCCAATAGATGTTGTTCATTTAAGGAACGCAGGTGTATCATTTCTATGTCTAAGCTTAGTACTGTGGTCACGGAATACTATTCTGGGTATGTTTTCTTTTGGGCCTAGTCATTCCAATTAAGGGGGTAACTCCTGCGTGTCAACTTGTATCATGAGCGTGGTTCAGATTATTTACCACATTTATATTTAATTGAGATTAACTTGCTGGTGATAGACATGGAAATGATTAGATATTGAATGAAATTACGTAAAGTGTTTATGATATTTTTATATAATCTCTAATTATTGTATTTTTTTGTTTCATGTTATTTTACACCAAAACCAAATGGATAATCGAGCTATGCCTGCCATTTCATACTTGAATAAAAGTGAGGTGGCCTATGAGATATTGATTAGAAATGGATCTCCATCCTATCATCGTGAATTAGATGTCATTGCTTTAAGGAAACTAAAAGGTGTGACTATTGTCATTCCCTCTCATGACAATATCTGTTGGGATGTAGGTAAGTCTGACATTGTACCCTCTGTTTCTTGCTTATTGGATTCGTTAGGTGGTTTGAATTGTGTTGGAAATCAGTCTGCTTCGCAATTGAATCGTATTAAGTACAGATCCATTCATTGGATTAATAGATTGCACGACTTGATTGAAGTTTGGTCACGAAGTGATAAGATATTTTCTGAAGAGTTATCTAGATTGCGAGCTAAACTTGTTGAGTATTATGACCAAATCTTTGCTGAGGTTTCTGAAGGTGAGAGTAATGATTCTATTGTGTGTGCGAATAGTGGTATTAATAATTGTGATGAAGCGTGTGAAAATAGTGATGGTCTTAATATTATCGAGAATTTAGAACGTGTGTCATTGAGTGAAAATGAAAACATGGTAGATAATTTTGAAAATAGGAATACTTCTGATGTTAATAGTCTGGTAGGGTCATCAATCAGTTTATCCAGGGGTAGGTCGTGTACAATTAGGCCCGATGTGAACAAGCAAAGCAATTTCATAGAAAAATGTATCTCGGTAAATACTTCTGTACCAAATGTTTCTGCGATTAGGACTCCACTTAATCTGAATTATAGCTGTTCTGGTGTTAGCAAGTCTGTGCAGACTGGGAGGAGCCTATTAGATAAAAGTGAAGCGATTGATTGTGATATTTTCAATCCTCTATTGAGAAATTGTGCTTGGTCTCAGAGTAACGTACCGATGAATGCCATGCCTGACAATGGTGTTAGGTTCCAAAATATTCCCAACCCTGTGAATTTAATTCTAAAAGACTTCCATGTGTGCGATGGCACTGATAGTGACCTATTGGTAAAATTTTTAAGGAAGGTGATAGAATTAAGAGATGCTACGGTCATGTAAGGGTTATCCGAGTTGCAAATATTTAGGATCGTATACCCATGTACGAATGGTTTACTTCGAGACAAGTTACTAGAGTGCATGTCTGCTAATTATTCTTTGGAATATTTTCAATCTGAAGTTTTAAATTATTTTATTTCCCCTCGTCTGTTGTCTGATTTACAAAGGGATTATTTGTTTCGAGTACAACGCATGGACGAAACATTAAGTAATTATTTTATGGACATCAGATGGTATGCTAGGTTATTTGCTGTTGGGTTGTCTGAACAATAAATCGTTACTTCAATGGTGGAGGGAATTAATCCTAATTTCGTTAGCTATGAATACCAAACCCAAAAGCTATAAAGAGTTCAACGATATTATCTTCGAAGCACAGAGAGTTAATAAAGCTAATTTAAGGCGCATGGATGGTCCAGGGAGGTTATGTTCTACTGGTTTTCCCCCTTCTGGAGCTATTGTTGATACTAATTATTTTCAGAAGCGTGAAGAGAGGCAGCATGCTAACAGATATAACCAGCCTGACCAGAGTAGAAATATTTTTTTTAGTAATGATTTTCAGCATAGTAGCAGAGAACTAGTACCAGTTCGTGTAGGTGCGGAGACTCCTCAGGGGCATAACTTCAAGAGACCCGATAGGGGTAGCAACAAAGGTAGGAGATGTGATCGTTGTGGGTCATATGCCCATATTAGTCGTTGGTGTGATGTTAAATAAAACAATAAATCTTTATCGTATGTAAACAAGACGTCATCAGATGATAAAATTTGGTATTCTAATGTGTCAAAAAAGAAATGTAAACGTTCACGTGACAGTAATTTTTGTCGGGATCTGGTCAAAAGTAATAAGATGTGTAACTGTATCACTGATGTTGCTCATGGAATTTCTCCATTTATTGTCATTGACATTAATAACGAGCCAGTTTCTGCACTTATTGACTCTGGGAGCGTGAGTTCATTTTTAAGCTTAGAATGGTTTAATAATATGAAATCTGTGTGTAAATTTGGAAAACTGATTGCCGAGAATAATGATGTGAGATCCACAAATTCTTCTTCTCTGGATATTAATGGGTACATAACAGTTAAGATCAGGATATTAAGTTTCACGTGGAAATTTAGGTTATGGGTCGTACATCGTCTGTCTTGTGATGTCATCCTTGGTGCTGACTTTTTGGCACATGTTGGGTTACTGATTGATCTGAGGGATCAAACATGTCAATTTAAGTTCAAGCCCCGTTTAAGGTTAAAATTTAATAATTATACTTGTGGTGTTGGTATTAATGCTGCTCAGAGTGGTGACAAACCTAATGATATTGAAGATTTGGAGCTGGGACATCTAAGGGAGGATCAAGCTAATAGTATTCGTAAACTATGCTCTGAGTTTACTGATGTTTTAACAGACAGGTTAGGTGTAACGAATATTTTGGAATATGAGATTGAGTTATCCGATTCAGTGCCTGTTAGGTCTTCTCCTTACCGTCTGGCTCCACCGAAGATGAAGGTTTTGAAAGGTATCATCGATGAGATGATTGATGAGGGAGTAATTAGGAAATCTACTTCTTCCTATTCATCTCCCATTTTCTTAGTGCCCAAACCTAATGGAGAATTTAGACCTGTGGTTGACTATCGTGCCTTAAATAAGAAGGTGATTCTCCAACAGATTCCATTGCCGGATTTACAGTCCTGTTTTGGGTGGTTTCAGGGAGCAAAGGTATATTCCGTTCTGGACCTAAACAAAGCATATATGCAAATTCCGTTGAGTGAGAAATCCAAAGCAGTGACTGCGTTCACCACGGATTGGAATTTGTATGAATTCGAACGTTTGCCCTTCGGATTATCGACAGGTGCCGCTGTATTGAGTCGTTTACTGGACAATATTTTGGATGGGATAAAATTTAAGTCAGTCTACCACTATCTTGATGATGTGGTGATATTCAGTAAGTCTTTTGAAGAACATGTTGAACATGTTAGAGAAGTTCTTAAAAGACTTAAAGAAGCGGGATTGACAGTAAAGTTATCTAAGGTGTCCTTCGCAAAACCCCAAATTTCGTTCTTGGGTCACATTGTGTCGTCATCTGGTGTTTCAGTTGATCAGACTCGTACTCAATCCATTCGCGATTTCAAATCACCTAGAAACGTGAAAGAAGTTGCACGTTTCGTAGGGATGATCAATTATTTTCGTAAGTTCGTTCCTAATTTTGCGCACAGGGCAGCTCCGTTGAATATGTTAAGGAAGAAAGGTACGGAGTTCGTTTGGGGTCCCTCGCAAGAATCAGCTTTTGAAGATTTAAAGATGGCTCTTATTAACGCACCTATACTAGCGATTCCCGACTTCTCAAAGCCCTTTATCATTCAGACTGATGCCTCCAACAGGGCAGTGGGCGCAGTTCTGTAACAGCAACATGAGGATGATAGATTGCCCATCGCCTATGCCTCACGTACTTTGTCTGATGCAGAGTTAAAATATTCAGTCTATGAATTAGAAGGATTGGCAGTTATGTTCGCCCTAGAAAAAATTAAGTTGTATGTAGAACACGTTGAGTTTGAGCTTGAAACTGACAACCAAGCGTTGAGTTGGGTTCTAGGTAGACCAAGGAAAAACGGAAGAATTGCTCGCTGGGCAACGAGGATTCTGTCCTTCAAGTTCAGGGTGAAGCATATAAAGGGCACTGAGAATGTGATTGCAGACTGTTTGAGCCGGATGTACGGAGAATTGTCTGATGATATTGATAATAAGGAAAATGTATGTAATAATGTTTTGATCAACGGGTCTTGTAATGCTATACTTTCCAATTATCCGTTGTTGTTCCGTGATGTATCGGGGTACCAAAGGGAAGATCCTGTGTTGTCAGAAATTATTCAGAAGCTTGAGAGGAGAGAATCGGTCAAACCGTATTTCCTGAAAGGAAACTTACTTTGTTGTTCAGCACGTAGTGATAAGTTGGCCAAAATCGTATTGCCTGTTGTATTAATACCTGAAGTATTTAGGTACTTTCATGAGTCACCTATCGGTGCACATTTAGGTGTTTTCAAAACTAGATTAAGGATAAGGGAAAATTTCATTTGGAAGGGAATGGATAAGGAAATCAAACGTATGGTAAACCATTGTCAAACTTGTAAACTGGCTAAACCGGCTACCAAAACGAAGGTGGGAATGTTGTCATCGGAAGTGGCTACTAGGCCAATGCAGAGGTTGTTTCTAGACTTTATTGGCCCTTTTCCGGTGTCTAAGTGGGGAAACAAGTTTGCTTTGGTATGTACGGATGGGTTCTCAAGGTTTAATTGGATATTTCCAACTAGGGCTGCTACAACGCAAGTTGTTATCCGATGTCTTGAAAAAATATTTGCCTCTTTTGGCCCGTGCCAGTTTCTGATCACTGATAACGCTCAATGTTTCAAGTCTAGTGTGTTGAGAAATTTCTTATTTGAATTGTCAATTTCTCAAGTTACATCTTCACCGTATTACCCAAAAGGTTCGTACGCTGAGCGTGTCAATAGAAATTTAAAAGCGGCGTTAATTGCCTTTCATCACAGTGATCATAGTAAATGGGACTCCTGTATACCTTGGATAACCTTTTCTTTTAATACCGCTGTCCATGAATCCCATAAAACAACTCCATTTTCATTAATGTTTTCTTTCACTCCTAACACACCTTTATCTAATATTTGGTCGATTAATCAGTTGTTACCTGAACAGTATACTGTACCCGATACCTAGTTTAGGCTATCGGCTACGCCAGCAGACATTAAGCCGTAGTTGAGGTTTTGGGAAGAGTTAGGAAAAGATAGCGCACCGATCGAGTCAAGAAGAATGTCAAGATGACGTAGGAGGTCTAGGATCAAGGAGGCACTGACATCTGTAAGAAGATGGAATTATGGATAGAGATGTGAAGCTTTATTGAGATATGTATGGAATATGGTAATTAAACATCTTAGAAGAGGATATATAACATGCATTATATGTGGAAATAATTGTAAGGTTGATGATGATGATGATGATAATTGTTGTTTTAAGGGGCCTAACATCGAGGTTATCGGCCCCTAATGATCTGGGTGATAGCGAAAATGATAATGAAATGGAAACCAGAATAAAATTACCGAAGACTGAACATACGTACAAAAAGGAACTCACATGGAAACAACTCACAATATGGTCCTACAAAAGGGAATTTAGAACGAAAAGTTGCACAAAAAGAATAGATTGAAAAAGACCCACAAAACGTAGGCTAGATTCAAAATACGTACAAAATGCAAAGTAGCGCCGAAATACTTACAAAATGCAACTGAAATTCAAAATACTTACAAAATGCAAATGAGATCGAAAGTACGTACAAAATGCAATTGAGGTTCAAAATACTTACAAAATGCAATTGAAATTGAAAATACACAATGCAATTCAGATTGAAATATCCCAGTTCCAATCCAAATTATTCACAAAGTGCAATTGAAATTCAAAATACTTACAAAATGCAATTGAAATTGAAAATGCTTACAAAATGTACGGTAGATTCAAACGACTCATGTGGATTGACAATACTTACAAAAAGCAATTTAGATTGAAAATACTTGACAAATGTAATTTAGATTCAAAATACCCACAAAATGCAATTGAGAATCAAAATATGTGCAAAATGCCCACCAAACAAAATGCAATGTAGATTCAAAATTCGTGCGAAATGCGGTTTTGGTTGAAAATACTTACAAAATGCAATTGAAATTCAAAATACTCACTAAAATGCCCTGACGCCTGCATTGAAAGACTTACTAAAAAGCAATTTAGATTGTCAATCTTTACAAAATGCAATTGAGGTTGAAAACAATCGCGAGATGTAATTTAGATCGAAGAGACTTACAAAATGCAACATAGATCAAAAATGCCTTTAAAAAAATGGTAAAAGGGAATTTAGATACACGGTGATTCGAGTAACAAAAACAGTGCGGGAATCTTAAAGAGAAAAGGAAATAGAAGGAAAAGAGGAGAGGAGAGGGGAGAGAGGAGAAGGTCCGCCCCAAAGGGAAGGGACAAAAAGGGGAAAACGGACCCAGCTCAGGAATCCCTCGGGGTCGCCAACGCCCGAACTCACCAGCCGTGAGCCCCTGAGGGTGTAGCATTATCGACGGTGCACCAGAAGTGGTGGGGCTACACACACCCTGCCTCCTTAAGGGCCTTGAGCACAAGGCAGGAGGTAAAAGGAAAAGAAAAAGAAGGCTGACCCCTCGCAGAAGGAGGGAATCAGAAAAGATGAGACAAGGGCCAATTAAGGCGGGAAAGGAAGAGACTCCCTAGGCCTCGGATACCCTAATACCGTCGGGGTCGGAAGAGAACAAGAGTTGACCAAGTGAGGTCGACAGGAAAGAAGACAGAGAGGAGCCCGGCACAAGTAAGTGGAAGCAATGCCGGACTCAGCTGGGGCCCCGTAATAATTGTAAGGAAGTTAGATAACCCTTAAGTTATTTTATAACGGAATAGCCGAGATGATGAGGGTTCGAGACTATGATCGTGACGCGAGAGCACAGTGGTGGGGGACTACACCACGTGTCTGCGCCAGGCAGATAAGAGTGAAGACAGTGCCAGCACATTGAGTGGAGCTCTGTCAGTCGAGCAAGTAGGGTCGAGCTCTGTAGCGCAAGCCAGACGCACGGTGAAGGTCGCGTAGCAAACCGAAACTGTCACGGCAGAGTGTAGGCGACAGTTTCAGCATCGCCGAGCAGCGAACGCCAAGCAGGTCATTGATCCAGGCGGACTTGCCGAGGAAGCAATCACAGACGGCCGGGATATGTTAGAACAGCACTGCAAGTAGTTGGAGACTTTATTACAAGCTACATTTCAACGCAGTTTGAACACAGCTTTTATGAATAAATTTATGACTATGTTTTCTATAACGCATTCAAAGTAACTTGAACAATTTCAAGCAAACGGAATGTTGTTAGCATAGGCACTGATGAACATTAGATCGTGCATTAATGAAATTTATTTCTTATGCAGTTTCATGAATTACCAAATACAGACAACTACAGGGTGTTTCGTAAACTTGGACACTGTCATGTAAAATTTTATTTTACGAAAGTGAGACTTAGCAGTTGTTGGAAATTGATCTTTCAATACTCAAACTGATCATTTAATGGAACAGTGGCGTAACTTAGAAGAGGTGTAGGGGGTCCGCTGTTTCCATGAACATTTTCGAGAGGAGTTGGACAATATCCGCTCTGGGTAATCCGAAGTTCAACATGTCAGAGTAGACGCAGATAGAGACAAGATGGCACCGCAGAGCGATGGATTCGATTCCTGACGAGAGGAGTCCACCAGCTGATTCACTTGGGATTTCGAAGGCAATCGTCATTTCATGGATGGAATGATATTCACGCCGATCTTTCGAGAAATTCATTATGTAGGGAAAATCGACGATCTTGGAAATTTAATAACAGCTGATTTTGAAAGGTACTGTAAGAGTTGTAACTACCTGATACGATTATTTTCATGAATACTGGGCACACATGTATATTTTTCTAATAGGAGTGATACGATTATTAAGACATGGTTTGACTTTATATACTTCGAATTTGCTAGAATATGGAGTGACCATATGATATGGCAGGCATCATCATACGATATTCTCACCATTGGTTGGCTTTATTAAGCAGATGTTTGGTCTTTTAGACATTTTTCCAGCTAGGATATTTTTTCATGAATAGTTTTTTTTTGTGTAACGAGTATTTCGAACTCGTGATCTGCAATTGATTATCTAAAATTACTTCGTCAGTTCATTGCATACTAGCGAGTGTGTATTATTCATAGGTAGGGATTTTTTCCATTGGATTGTTTGGAGATATTAAGAAGTTATTCACTTTAGTGAATGAACATTGCTTTTATATGACAACTAGAGACTTGTTGATTCCTATCTGGTACATTCACTCATATAGTCTACGAGATGGGGTCTTTCGTATTTATACGATTGTATGGTGGTACTCATCTTACCCATCGTTCAGGGCAATATCATCCAAGTCGACGGGGCGAGGTCTTTCGTATTTATACGACTGTACGGTGGTTACACATCTTACTCGCCATTGAGGGACTCATTTTTATCATCCGAGTGTACACGAGATTGTAAGTGAATCAAACAAGGAACTACTAGTCACATATCAGTCGAAATTTTGTTAAATAAAGTAACGATAAATGTCAGCAGGATTGCATTTTGTAATTCTTGTTTGCCAATCCAATATTTTGTTGCTATACTCTTTTGAGAGTAATTTCAGTTTAACAGCTGTTACAGCTGATGCTTTTGATGAGTTTATAATTGTGTTTGATACCCTTTTGAGAAGGATTTAAAGTAATTGAATCTTGTAAGATGAATCATTAATGGTCAGATTTATTTTAAGGCAGATCAGTATTGCAGATTTTGATATGAGAGATTATAGCACATTGGTGTTTTTTTTTTCTGTGATGTGAATTATGAAAATTGTAAGAGAATTTATGCTATTTGAAAGCAGATCTTATATTTTTTCCAATTGTTTAAGAAGTTGTCTAGATGTGATCAGAGTAATTACAGTTATTGGAGATTGTGTGCGTTGATAATTTGAAGCCAGTTATATATTTTGTAGATCATGCAACATGGTTAAGTGAAGTTTGTGATAGGCATTTTGTGGAAGTTGCCATGTGATAGTTGCGACGTTGATAATGTATTTTGAAGCAGACATGAGGTCGTCGTACCCAGTCTAGCGTATTTGTTGAGATTCATGCTGCATGTGCTGAATATTTATGGAGTTTTGAGGAATAATGGTTGTATTCAAATGTGATATTTGAAGTATTGAGGAAATGTAATGTCGCTGTGGATAGTTAGATCCAACGTGATGTCGTGGAGGCAATAATATTTTTTGGCATGAAAATTAAATACGAGATATAACTTGGAAGTGATAAAACTGTAAGACAACGTTCTATAAACCATATTAAACAATTTGTTAGGAAATTAAACAAATAAATGAAGTTGATAATACAAGATTTTCTGAAAATAATAATTAACGAAATAATAATCTGAGATTTAAGCATATTAACGATCTGACCTAATGAAATAAAAATCAGAATGACTAGATGAAATAATGAAAATCTAAATAACCAGAAGATTGAAATTTAAATAATTTGATAAATTAAATTTTGAAATAAATCAATGAATTAAATAAGTGGATGAATTAAAGATTGGATAAAATAAACTGATTTAAATGAATTAATAGACGATTGTAATGATGATGAATAACTGAATTAGAAGGTGATAATTAACTAAAGAATCTGATGACTAATGAATTTACATGGAATTAAATAAATTTAATTGAGATATAATTTGAGGAATTGCAACTTGAGTTGAAGATTTAAATGATGTAATGGTGATGAATTAAGGATTCTGACAGGAATATGTAGAATTTTGAAGTGAGAATTAATGTGAGAAATATTTAATTTTGATGATGACGATAACGATGACCAATGAGCCATGAATTTTCTGTAATTCACAGATAAGAGTTTGTGAATGACAATGTAAATAGTGTAAATTAATTATTCAATGTTTAGGAGCATTTGACTAACATGTTCAACATTCAAATTATGCCATGCAAACCATAAATTACGTGATGTTTAATATATGTGATTATAATATGTGTATGTTTAGACAGATTAATAACTTTTTTAAATCCACATTGATGATGTTAAATTAAAGAGAAATTAGGTCTCAGGTTTCACAAATGTCAGTGACGAAAGACATAGTGCTACAGTGATCCTGAGAACCCAAGAGAACTTTAGAGATTTTTCTTGTTATGTGGATGAAATATTTTTGGATTAGAAAAGAGATGGTTCGATTTTTGGACAATGACAATTTAACGTTGGCATTCGACCATACTCTTAGGTAGGAGTTATATTTAAAATGTCTGTCTGACTATCAAAGTGAAATAAATTTGTTTTTATCTTAGTTGTGATCTGATGATGGTGTGATGTTCCTTTTTTCTTTCCTTGTCTTGAGTAAGGCTTATCCGGAAAGGAAGTGGTTTGCTAGGAATTCAGTTGATGGCGCCCATTTATATTTGCATTATTTCTATTAAACTTAAGCCCGTAACGACCCTAGAGATACTTTGTCTCGTGATACCCACTGCTTTTTCGATAACTCAGCTGAATTTCCGACACATTCCTTATTTGACTAGAGGTTCATTTTAACTCCGCTCTGTCCTGGAACTCCAGGAATGCGATGTTATAGCAGATGGGTCATCGCATCTCCAGGACGAACGGGTACAGAGAGAGAGGGAGAATTGAGAGAGAGAGAGAGAGAGAGGGAGAATTGGCTTTATCCAACTAGTGGGGCTTCGATTTTGTTTATTCTATGGAATCATATCAGATTTAGATTACTGAGAGATTGATCTCAAGTTCATTTAAGTGTGTTACAAAATTTATTAAACTTAGTCAGACAATGTACTTGTGTGCCCATTCCAGTGTTCATGTTAATCGTATTAGAATTATATCATGTTAGTTATAAGACATTTTTCCTATACCCAAGTGAATGCAGGAATTGAGACATTGTGATGTGTTGTTGTCTAACGTCTCTGTATAAAACGTATATTGAAAATATAATTATGTTGCCGGAAGATTTAGCTAAGGTGTTAGGAGAGTTACAGACGGGTATGTCTGGTATTGCAGACTCTATTTCTAAGATGGAAACGGAAGTTAAAGAACAAATTAATAATTCAGAAGCTAGATTAGAAGCTAGATGTAAAGAAAATGTGCAAGCATTACAAACTAGTACTGAAGAAAATTTAAAATCATTACAGGCTAGTAACGAAGGCAATCTGAACGACAATTTAAAGTCATTAGAGACTAGGTTACAGTCAAATAGCAAAGATGAGTTGATGTTATTAGAGACTAGGCTACAGTCAAATAGCGAAGCTAACTTGAAGGACAATTTTAAATCATTAGAAGAAAGATGATGATGATGATGATAATTGTTGTTTTAAGGGGCCTAACATCTAGGTTATCGGCCCCTGATGGTTGGGGTGATCGTGAAGATAAAAATGAAATGCAAACTATAACTAAAAACTAACTACAAACTTATATACTAGAAGAAGAAATGGAAAACAAAAGGAGAATAAGGCAAATAAAGGACAGGAGGAAAAGAAATGCCCTCAACCCTCGAAGAATGCGGATTGAGGGACTTGGAAGGAAGGAGAGCCATGAAAGGCAGATAGGAAAGTGAAAGAGGAGAGGGTCCGCCCCGGAGGTAAGGGACAAAAGGGGAAAACGGACCCAGCTCAGGAATCCCTCGGGGTCGCCAACTCCCGAACTCACCAGCCGTGAGCCCCTGAGGGTGTAGCATTATCTAGGGTGCACCAGAAGTGGTGGGGCTACATACACACTGCCTCCTTAAGGGCCTTGAGCACAAGGCAGGAGGTAAAAGGAAAAGAAAAAGAAGGCTGACCCCTCACACAAGGAGGGTATCAGGAAAGATGAGACAAGGGCCAATTAAGGCGGGAAAGGAAGAGACTCCCTAGGCCTCGGATACCCTAAGAATTAGAAAACAAGTTAACCAGATTAGAGAATAGCTTAACTTTAAAGAATAATGAAATGCTGAAGACTTTACAATTAGACATAATTGCAGTAAACATGAAAGGAGAGGAAAATGTTCAAATATTAAGAAAAAATATTATTGAATTAGAAAGTAGAGGAGAAGAAAATATTTTTACTTTAAGAACTGACGTTATGTCCATACAGAAAGACATTAAATCAGATGTATCGAAGTTGAGATTCGACATCGATGGTTTAGTGGCAGATGTAGGCAAAATTCAAGAGTGGTCTACCGAAGTATCTTTCGAGACTAAAATCAAAGGTCTAGAAACAACTCTAGGTAATGAGATTAAAGATTTAAAGACAGTAATTGGGACCATTAAAGAGGAAGTCTTAGGAGAGGTCAATTCTAATTTAAAATCATTAGAAAATCAATTGCAGAAAGATATTAGGAAGATAGACGACGATATAGAGCAAAAGGTTAATGAAAACTTAGCTTTATTCAAAAATAGAGTCGGTGCAATTGTGGAAGAACGGTATGGTGAGGTCGATGTGGTGTATTCTTTGAATACACGGTACGAGAGATATAATGTCTATTGCTCTTTGCATGTTCATTTCTTCCTTCCTCTTTGCCAAACACCAACAGTGATCATCTGTTTTCTCCTTGTTGAGCATGTTTCTTATGTCTTCATAAGTATGTTTCAGATATATAACTTCTGTGATCCACCTAGCGTCATCTAGTAGCGAGCCTCTGAAGCTACTCAATTCCTCATCGTGCAAGATGACTTACTTATCTATTTGGCTACCAGCTTTCGTTACCATCGTCAGCTATTTTCTCCTTGAGCAAGAGGACTACGTCTACTTCTTTACTCACCATGCTGCGCTAGTATCATCTATCAACTCCTTGAAGACCAGCTCACCAAGAAATCAATTATGTTTTGCTAAGTTGGCCATGCTTATATGTTCTCCTTTTGTTTCCTACCCCCACTCTCTCCCCCTTCCGTGGTCTCTCAGTGCTCCGTTGAGCTGCTCTCACTTCTTCGTCTGCAGTTGACTCGTACAGTCAAAGCTCCGCTCGAGCTTAGCCTCCTCAAACCAAGAGGCACAACCTCTTCTACGCCATGTTGGCTAGATAGTCTTCCTAAGGAACTCCGACTTCAACATGAAATCGAGATAAGTACCATTTTTAAAAAGTTTTAACCTCATCTTCATGGTTTTAACTTCCAAGTGATTTTAATTTTAATTATAGGCAGTGTGAAAATATTTACTTGGGGCAAAATCATCCTTCGTGGGATTTGCAATGTTGAGCTTTTTCTTGTGAGCCAACCTTACTAAAAGGAGCTTTTCTTAAGCTATTTAAACGAGAAACCCTCTCGCTACGTGGGAGATTATCTAATACCCGCTGTCTATAATTACAAAGTTATTTCCTCCGTGGGATTTTCTCAACCCCATTTTCTGCTAAGGTCGTTCTGGAACCTTCGAGATCTTGTTCTCTATCTGCGAGTCTTGCCGTCAAGTATTGACACGCACTTGCGAAACTACTAGTTAAAATGAGGAATCTTCCTTATAAATTTCTGCAATAGCTAACTTCCTCCACCGTTGGAACTTCTAGAACATTCTCTGGCGCATTTAATTGTAAATCACGACTTTTTCGAGAAATAGACTTTCACCTACATAGTGCAATCAGTTATCTCCATAATTGCAATAACTTTTTTTCTCATGAGCTTCAGTGTTTCTCTGGTGAACTTTGCATCCATCTTTACAGACAATAGTGATAATCAGTGCTTTCTCCACGTTTCTACCGCGTCGCGATCGTCCGGTTATATTAAATACGGCCATGAACATTGATCCTATATCCCCATGATCTTTCCTTAACCTTCTACTAACAACCATTATTTATAAAATTGTAACTGTCTATAAGGTGTTACTCACGAGGTACCCTTCCAACTTTGCTAGTTTAACATTAATTAAATTCTGCATAATTTCTTGTGTGATACAAGTTTTAAATTTACATTGTTCCTCCCTTCAAAAGCAAGGAAAACAATTCTCTCAACTCTTGAGTGAGTTATTTTTTGGTCTCGCTAAATGAAAACTGCCTCATTTGACTGGCGAGTCTTATTCAAAGTATAAGAGGTCTAGAACCTTCCTTCTGATTAACTTTTCAGGTTCACAGTAAGTGACCTGCTCTCCTTGTATAAATTTCACAAAGTAATTCTGTATAAATATAAGAAGTTGTAGGAACTTCCTTTTTATTCTTTATGTTTTCCATTTTGTTATCTTCGAAGTTGTTATTTTCGTTAGAATGTTCTTTCAGAGGTTTCATATAGTACACTGCTTGTACTCCTGTAAATGTTAAAACTTTAATTATTCCATTTTGCCTATTTGTGAAATCTTACCAAGATTTTAATTCACGGTTTAAAAAACCTTAAAAATTGTCAATTGCCTGGAGCAACTGTTTAACGTGGAGAGGTCTGCGACCCTATTTGTTAAAAAGTTCAAACGAACTATGTTAATTAAAATTATATTACATAATTGTTAATTTCATCAAATTTTTTCTAATTGTAAAATAAACAAATCTTTTCCCTTTGCTTTTTCATTTTCGAATATAAACTTTAGGCAAAATCCTGTCTTCCTTGACTCTCCTCACTCAATGATATTAAAATCTTTAATAAGGCTTTCACCATTTGTTGCATTTGAGCAAGAACTCTTAATTTTCACCTTACTAAAGTTCTTCTTAGCGATAATAGCTAATTCTAATTGGCCAGTAAGGCAAGTAAAGTTCGCTAAGCCAACTACCTGCTTGTGGAGACCCTCTCCGAAAACTTATGGTCAGTTTTCCAAAAAATAAGTGTTTCTTTTTGTCTAAACTTTTAGCCGGCTCCTCGCTGAGTAAAAGCTTAGCCAACGTCCAACGCAACCATTGGTTCATTTACCAAGATTACCCAATAAGGCATAATCTTTTATCATATTCCTTCTTAGAGACACTTGGTCGCCCTTTCAAGAACTCCATAATTTTGGAAATTGAAAATACCAAGCTTGACTTTAATCATTGGCATTCTTCAAATCACTTTGAAAAATCTAATTTCTTTAAGAAGACATACCGTAAATTTGTTCCTCTAAGTCTTGCCAGACCATCACCCTTCCCCATAGTACTTTTATACATGCTCGGGAGGAAATGTATTAAAGCCTCTCTCTTGCAAACCGCCCAAGTTTTAGCTGCGGTTCCCGTTAGCCTCGACCAAGCTCGTACCTACTTTAGGTATCCTAGAGTTAACTTCCATTGGCAACTACTTTTAAGTGTGTTTTAAACTAAACTTATTACTTTGTGGGACTCTCCTCCTATTCTTCTATCCTTCTCTTCCAATTCCAAAATCTACTTCCTTCTCTTCATCATCTTCCCTTGGTGGGTGGGTTATTCCCAAACCTATAATCTACCCAAAAGTTGGTCCCAGAAACCCGGGAGAGCCCATTTTTTCTTTTCTCTTTTTAAAACAGTGTCATTTGACAATACTTTGCATATTTCTAATATCTGTGTTGAATATTTCAGCTATAACCACATCGTGCAAAGCCTGCGAACGGGAAAGAGGCCGCTCCTGTCTCCTATGGTGTGTCCTATTCTTTCTACTCATTCGCTGCTGCCAGCTTGACAGCATTTCCAAGGTTCCACAGTTTCGTGAGTTACATTTTCATTTATCTTCTTTAATATGGCTCCCACTGATAAGGATAAGGATGAAAAACTTACTTCCAAACGAGCATCCTATAAAGGGCAAATTACCCGATTCAGAAGGTACATAAAAGAATTAGATCCCTTAGACGCGCAATTAGATTTGTTGAAACATCGTGTAAAGGATTTTGAACGTTCTTATGAAAACTACTGTAACATTCAAACTGAAATTGAAACTTGCATGCTCAATCAAACAGAAGATCGTGTCGAAGTAGAGAACTTATATTACGAAGGCATAGGTTCTGCTTTCAAAATAATACGCCAACTCGAAGAGGAGCAGAAAAAGGACGCTTCTGTTCTTGGTTCCCTTCATGAACCCCAAACTTCTTTCCGTGAAGGCACTCACAAGCCCAAACCTACTTTACCGAAAATTGATTTACCCCATTTTTCTGGAGATGAATCCACTTGGGATTCTTTCTATGAATTATTTTGCTCCCTTGTTCATGACAATGAAGACATTCAAGTCATTTACAAGTTTCATAACTTGAGATCTATCCTTCGAGGTCAAGCTTTGCAGTTAGTTGAAGCACTTCCTCTGCGTGCCGAAAATTACCCCATTGCCTTTAACTTATTAAAAGAAAGATATGGAAATTCACGGTTACGTATTCAACGCCATATTAAGGCTCTATTTAACCTACCTGCGTCACAGCACAATGACGTCACTAGTTTGCGTACTTTAATTGACACTACCCAACTCCACGTCAAAGCTTTGTCCCAATTAGAGCAGCCTACTGAACATTGGGACACTTTCCTAATACATTTAGTAGTTTCTAAAGTTGATGCTGCTACCCTCAAAGCTTGGGAAATTGAACTTTCTAAGGAAGACGACTACTCTTACGAGCATTTAGTCACTTTCATAAACGCTAGATGCCAACTTTTAACCGCGCTAGCCAATCAGAGCGAACCTTCATCTCCTAGTTCCAAATTCGAATTAATGTCCATCAAACCCAAAAGCGACCGCTCAGCGTCTAATACCCAAAAACCAGGGTCCAGCTCATCCAAATTCAAATCAAACACTACTGGTTACCCAACTAGGTCTAGTGAACGTCGTGTCGCCAGCTCTATTGTTTTAAACACGCAAGGTGAACCTCGCAAAAGTTTAAACGAACCGGTAAAGTGCATACTTTGTAAAGATCCCCATGCCCTGTACCTCTGCAAATCCTTTAAAGAAATGTCAGTTGATGACAGACGAAAATTAGTCGCCCAAAACAAACATTGTTTCAACTGCCTAGCGCCTACGCATTCTGCTTCTAACTGTAAGTCCACAAGACTTTGCTACCATTGTGAAAAGGCTCATCATACTCTGCTACATCGTCATGATCAGGCAAGGTCATCGACAGCATCTACTTCGCCGAAAAATGATAGTGTCAACAGTTCTAATGCTTCATCATACATTCAAAATGCTAAGTCTATTCGCAGTGCTCAAGTATTGTTGTCTACTGTCCAAATTGACGTTCAGGATAACTTTGGCAACTGGGTCCGTGCACGCGGTCTTCTAGACTCAGCGGCAACTCATGATTTTGTATCTAATTCCCTGATTAGAAAACTAGGCTTACCCGTAAACCCCACTTCCATCAATGTGTCAGGCATCAACAGCTCAAAATCGCAAGCTTTACAATTTTCAAAACTAACCATAAGAGATACTTGCCATAGAAACAACTTTCTTAAACTTAATTGTCTAATTCTCAATAGCATTGGAGAAGACACTCCTAGTCATTCGGTTGATATTTCGGGGTTAAACATTCCCTCGCATTTAAGGTTAGCCGATCCTTCGTTTAACATACAAAATCCCATTGACATACTCTTTAGTGCCAATGTCTTTTGGAACTGCCTTCGGAAACAGGTTCGCAAGCTATCCTCAAACGTGGTCGCTAGAGACACTAATTTTGGATGGATTGTCACAGGGCAACTTCCCCATTTTTCACCCCAACCTGCATCGCAATGTTACTTCTCCAATACTGACCTGGAACAGTTTTGGAGGCTTGAAAATGTTGATTCTCCTAATGTAACTTCTTCAGAAAATGAATTCTGTGAGCAACTTTTTTTGAACACCACCACTCGTTCTTCTGATGGCCGGTTCGTCGTTCAAATGCCAAGACTACACAATCCCCCCAAACTTATTAACTCTCAGCCTAAAGCTCGAAAAGCTCTCTTTGCTATCGAGAGCAAATTCAAAAAGGAACCCCTCGTCAAAAAGCAGTACACTGAATTCATGGATGAGTATGAAAGCTTAGATCATATGGAGGTTGTTAACAAATCCGATGATGAATTGCACCCCCCAATCGAAACGGTTTATTTAAATCATCATCCTGTGTGGAAAAACCCTCTTGTAAAAGATAAAATCCGAGTTGTTTTCAATGGTTCATCACCCGACGTTAACGGCAACAGCCTTAATGACACTCTTTATTCTGGTCCTGCTATTCAATTAGATTTATCTGCTATACTCTTAAACTTTCGATTATTTCCCATAGCTGTCATAGCCGACATAAAACAGATGTACCGTCAAGTGTTAATTCAACCAGAACAACGAGATCTTCAAAGAATCTTGTGGCGTGATGAAATCAATAAGCCCATTAAGGTATTTCGCTTGAAAACGGTTACCTATGGCTTAAAACCCTCTGCTTTCCTTGCTATCCGATCCCTACACTTGCTTGCCTCACAAGATGGTCATTTATTTAACCCCAAAGCCTCTGAAGCACTAACTACGTCATTCTATGTTGACGATTACTTGCAGTCCTTCTCTACTTTGGAGGAAGCTTCTTTTGTGTCTTTAGAACTTCAAGCATTACTAAGGAATGGAGGTTTCCCACTTCATAAGTGGAACTCCAACTCACCTGAGTTTCTCGCCCAATTTCCCATCGAAGACGTAGATCCCTCTTCTGTCGAAATTTGTGGAAACTCCGAATCTATAAAAACTCTAGGAGTTCATTGGTGCACTAGCACTGACACTCTTATCTATAAAGTTACGCTCGCAGAAGAGCTTCCTAATACAAAAAGACAAATCCTCTCTGAAATTGCAAAAATTTTTGATCCGCTTCAATTTCTTGCCCCAGTTATTGTTATAGCCAAACTCTTCATGCAAGAGCTGTGGTCACTTAAATGTGAATGGGATGACGCTGTCCCTCTTTCTTTCCTGAATCGTTGGCTCTCGTTTCGCAGCAATTTGTTGGATCTTTCCCTCATTGAAATTCCCAGGAATTTAATCAGCTCTCATTCTAATGCATCTTTTTTCCTTCATGTGTTCGCGGACAGTTCCGAAAAAGCTTATGGTTGCTGTGCATATTTAGTTTATCACGATTCACTTTATGGATCTCCAGTTTCTAACCTTGTTTGTGCCAAATCGAAGGTCGCTCCTCTTAAAACTATCACTTTACCTAGGCTCGAACTGTGCGCTGCACTAATGGCTGCAGAACTTGTCAAGAAATTACGGGAAGTATTAAAGGTCGAATTTTCGCAAATCTATCTCTGGAGCGATTCTATGATCGCCCTTTCTTGGATCGCCAAAAACCCCTCTCACTGGCAAACTTTTGTCGCAAACAGGGTTTCCAAAATTCAAACTCTTTCTTCTGGATGTCAATGGAGGCATGTTCCTAGTGCGGATAATCCAGCTGATATCATCTCTCGTGGTTGTTTACCCTCACAATTGGCAGCTTCCCAATTGTACTGGCATGGGCCCTCGTGGTTAATCGACGAATCTTCCTCATGGCCTTCTAAACCCCCTGTTACAAACTCCAACTTGCCTGATGCTAAAGTACCTTTACCCATTGCTTCGTGTCTTATTTCCAACGCATCTCATCCTTTGTTGTCACGCTATTCTTCCTTCCATAAATTACTACGGATTGTTGCCTATCTTCTTAGATGGAAATATCTTGTGGTTGACCAACCTCTTCTCCCTAAACCACACCTTACCAATCATGAATTGAATCTTGCTACCATTAAGATTTTACAACTGACACAGCAAGAAGCCTTTTCTTCTGAATTGTCATTGTTTTCTTCTAAAAGAGATCTTCCCAAATCCAGCCGTCTTCGTGCTTTAGCCCCGTTTCTTGATGACCATGGATTACTTAGGGTAGGTGGAAGGCTCTCGCAATCCTTACTCTCTGAGGACAAAAAGCATCCCGTTATTTTGCCTTCCAAACATCACGTTACTTCTTTAATTATACGTGACTTTCATTACCGTAATCTTCATGTTGGTACACGTACTCTGCTCTGCTTCTTAAGAGAAAAGTACTGGATTATAAATGGAATTCATGAAGTTTCTTCTGTAATTCATAAGTGTATTCCTTGTTTCAAAGCGAAACCTAAAATCAACACTCAATTAATGAGCGATCTGCCCTCTTTTCGTTCTTCTCCAATACGCCCATTTGCTTTAACTGGCGTGGATTATATGGGTCCGTTCCAATATCAACGAAACTCTCCTGAAGCTAAACGCAAATTGTTTGGTAAGCTTTATGTTTCTCTCTTTGTTTGCATGGTTACTGGCGCCATCCACTTGGAACTAGTAACGAATGCTTCTACTTCTTATTTTTTATCAGCTGTCTCTCGTTTCACCGCTAGGCGTGGTGTTCCTTCTGAGATGTTCTCTGATAACGCTTCCACCTTTCAGGGCGCAGCTTCCCTGTGGAAGAAAGCTCTCACTTCCTCTCCTGCCATGGAACAAATCTCTAATTTTTCTTATTCGAAAGGTTTCAAATGGCGCTTCATACCTCCTTACGCTCCGCATCATGGTGGTAGGTGGGAATCTTGCGTAAAGCTCACTAAACGTCATTTAAGAAAAGTCTTAGGTAATCGAATTCTGACTTACGAAGAATTCAATTCTCTGTCTGTTTTGATTGACGGTGTTGTTAACTCTCGCCCTTTAACTCCACTTTCCAATGACCCTGATGACCTACTTCCACTCACCCCTGGTCACTTCCTTATCGGCACCTCTTTTTCTGCCCCTCCTCCTCTTCCTAATTCTTACAGGGATTCTAATCTACCTATCGCTTGGCGGAAACTTGAAGCCCTCCGTAATTCTTTTTGGAAAAGGTGGAACTTGGAATATTTAACTTCCTTGCAACGGAGGCAGAAGTGGTTTCTTTCCAGTCCCGACATTAAAGTAGGGGACTTGGTCTTGGTTAGAGATATTTCACCCCCCCTAGTATGGATTTCTGGTAGGGTGACCCAATGTTACCCTGGAAGAGATGGGAGAGTCAGGGTGGCCAGAATCTTGACTACAAATGGACCGATCATAAGACCACTGTCTTTGATCGCTCCGCTTCCAATAAATGTGTAACTGCTTATTTGCTCTCTGTTGGTGTTTGTCCCCCCAGTATGGTGTATTCTTTGAATACACGGTACGAGAGATATAATGTCTATTGCTCTTTGCATGTTCATTTCTTCCTTCCTCTTTGCCAAACACCAACAGTGATCATCTGTTTTCTCCTTGTTGAGCATGTTTCTTATGTCTTCATAAGTATGTTTCAGATATATAACTTCTGTGATCCACCTAGCGTCATCTAGTAGCGAGCCTCTGAAGCTACTCAATTCCTCATCGTGCAAGATGACTTACTTATCTATTTGGCTACCAGCTTTCGTTACCATCGTCAGCTATTTTCTCCTTGAGCAAGAGGACTACGTCTACTTCTTTACTCACCATGCTGCGCTAGTATCATCTATCAACTCCTTGAAGACCAGCTCACCAAGAAATCAATTATGTTTTGCTAAGTTGGCCATGCTTATATGTTCTCCTTTTGTTTCCTACCCCCACTCTCTCCCCCTTCCGTGGTCTCTCAGTGCTCCGTTGAGCTGCTCTCACTTCTTCGTCTGCAGTTGACTCGTACAGTCAAAGCTCCGCTCGAGCTTAGCCTCCTCAAACCAAGAGGCACAACCTCTTCTACGCCATGTTGGCTAGATAGTCTTCCTAAGGAACTCCGACTTCAACATGAAATCGAGATAAGTACCATTTTTAAAAAGTTTTAACCTCATCTTCATGGTTTTAACTTCCAAGTGATTTTAATTTTAATTATAGGCAGTGTGAAAATATTTACTTGGGGCAAAATCATCCTTCGTGGGATTTGCAATGTTGAGCTTTTTCTTGTGAGCCAACCTTACTAAAAGGAGCTTTTCTTAAGCTATTTAAACGAGAAACCCTCTCGCTACGTGGGAGATTATCTAATACCCGCTGTCTATAATTACAAAGTTATTTCCTCCGTGGGATTTTCTCAACCCCATTTTCTGCTAAGGTCGTTCTGGAACCTTCGAGATCTTGTTCTCTATCTGCGAGTCTTGCCGTCAAGTATTGACACGCACTTGCGAAACTACTAGTTAAAATGAGGAATCTTCCTTATAAATTTCTGCAATAGCTAACTTCCTCCACCGTTGGAACTTCTAGAACATTCTCTGGCGCATTTAATTGTAAATCACGACTTTTTCGAGAAATAGACTTTCACCTACATAGTGCAATCAGTTATCTCCATAATTGCAATAACTTTTTTTCTCATGAGCTTCAGTGTTTCTCTGGTGAACTTTGCATCCATCTTTACAGACAATAGTGATAATCAGTGCTTTCTCCACGTTTCTACCGCGTCGCGATCGTCCGGTTATATTAAATACGGCCATGAACATTGATCCTATATCCCCATGATCTTTCCTTAACCTTCTACTAACAACCATTATTTATAAAATTGTAACTGTCTATAAGGTGTTACTCACGAGGTACCCTTCCAACTTTGCTAGTTTAACATTAATTAAATTCTGCATAATTTCTTGTGTGATACAAGTTTTAAATTTACATTGTTCCTCCCTTCAAAAGCAAGGAAAACAATTCTCTCAACTCTTGAGTGAGTTATTTTTTGGTCTCGCTAAATGAAAACTGCCTCATTTGACTGGCGAGTCTTATTCAAAGTATAAGAGGTCTAGAACCTTCCTTCTGATTAACTTTTCAGGTTCACAGTAAGTGACCTGCTCTCCTTGTATAAATTTCACAAAGTAATTCTGTATAAATATAAGAAGTTGTAGGAACTTCCTTTTTATTCTTTATGTTTTCCATTTTGTTATCTTCGAAGTTGTTATTTTCGTTAGAATGTTCTTTCAGAGGTTTCATATAGTACACTGCTTGTACTCCTGTAAATGTTAAAACTTTAATTATTCCATTTTGCCTATTTGTGAAATCTTACCAAGATTTTAATTCACGGTTTAAAAAACCTTAAAAATTGTCAATTGCCTGGAGCAACTGTTTAACGTGGAGAGGTCTGCGACCCTATTTGTTAAAAAGTTCAAACGAACTATGTTAATTAAAATTATATTACATAATTGTTAATTTCATCAAATTTTTTCTAATTGTAAAATAAACAAATCTTTTCCCTTTGCTTTTTCATTTTCGAATATAAACTTTAGGCAAAATCCTGTCTTCCTTGACTCTCCTCACTCAATGATATTAAAATCTTTAATAAGGCTTTCACCATTTGTTGCATTTGAGCAAGAACTCTTAATTTTCACCTTACTAAAGTTCTTCTTAGCGATAATAGCTAATTCTAATTGGCCAGTAAGGCAAGTAAAGTTCGCTAAGCCAACTACCTGCTTGTGGAGACCCTCTCCGAAAACTTATGGTCAGTTTTCCAAAAAATAAGTGTTTCTTTTTGTCTAAACTTTTAGCCGGCTCCTCGCTGAGTAAAAGCTTAGCCAACGTCCAACGCAACCATTGGTTCATTTACCAAGATTACCCAATAAGGCATAATCTTTTATCATATTCCTTCTTAGAGACACTTGGTCGCCCTTTCAAGAACTCCATAATTTTGGAAATTGAAAATACCAAGCTTGAGTTTAATCATTGGCATTCTTCAAATCACTTTGAAAAATCTAATTTCTTTAAGAAGACATACCGTAAATTTGTTCCTCTAAGTCTTGCCAGACCATCACCCTTCCCCATAGTACTTTTATACATGCTCGGGAGGAAATGTATTAAAGCCTCTCTCTTGCAAACCGCCCAAGTTTTAGCTGCGGTTCCCGTTAGCCTCGACCAAGCTCGTACCTACTTTGGGTATCCTAGAGTTAACTTCCATTGGCAACTACTTTTAAGTGTGTTTTAAACTAAACTTATTACTTTGTGGGACTCTCCTCCTATTCTTCTATCCTTCTCTTCCAATTCCAAAATCTACTTCCTTCTCTTCATCATCTTCCCTTGGTGGGTGGGTTATTCCCAAACCTATAATCTACCCACGATGCCGAAGCAAAAGAGAAACGTGAAGGGTTAGATGAAAAATTAATCGCAGGTATGGCAAACTTAGAAGCGAGGTTTACGGAGAACAAGGAAGCGATGAAGATAGATTCAACTCTATTTAGAACAGATGTTGATCTGTTAAAGGAACAAGTCACGTCAGTAAAGAATACGTGCGAAGGCAAAATTGACAAGTTAAAAAACGATTTAGACGAGAGTAACAAAACGCAGGATGTTACGTCGCTAGATGAGTTGAAGACGCAGGTCAAGACCGTGGAGAAATTAGCAGAAGACAGGATAACTAAACTAGAATCCATGTTTAACAGTTTCACCAGTCAGAATATAACATCAGGGGAAACATTGATAAACCAGACAGCGATAGACCGCAGTATGAGTAATCAAGAAGCGAGCATGGGAGAAGACCGTCAAATGCAACCGAATGTGACATTCGAAAGGGCCAGTTCAACCCCTCAGGATAATCCAAGTTCGAATAGGAGTACGTTGGGTCCAAGCGAACGATACTCAGGTCCAGTCACCATTATTAGGAATCTGGATGACAAGCCGAGAAAGTTTTCGGGAAATACAGGAGTCACACCAGTCGAATTTCTGCGAGATATTCGAGACTACATGGCGGAACATAGGGTAGCCAAAGAAAGAGAGCTAAGAATAGTCGAACGCGCCTTAGATGGGTCTGCGCTTACTTGGTTTAAAGCGTTCAGAAGCAATTTTGCGAACATGGAGCAATTTGCCATAGCTTTCTTGAGGAGATTTTGGAGTGCCGAGGATCAACTTAACGTAAGAGCGGAAATGTACTCAAAGCGCTATTCTACGTCACATCCGACGCATTATGCCAACTATTTCACGTCACAGCTGGCTAAATTACAGTTTCTGATTCCTCCATTGCCAGAAGAAGAGCTTTTGCAAGCTATAGCGAGACAGTTACCGATTGAGGTACAGCGATCACTAATAGCGTCGGGAGCCAATACACTTGAGCATTATGACGACATTTTGCGGCGATTGGACTATACAAGCGCACAAGTTACGCCTAGAAATACTAGAAACGACAATAGAAACACGCAAGAAGTGAATGCGGTAGTCGTAGACAATGCAGCTCAAACGGACAGAAGAGATTCCTGGGAAAACCGACGGAACGAAGGGAATCGAGGAAACATCCGTAACGCTCGAGGAAATGATCGATATAGAGGACCATATGAGAGGCCATACGATCAAGAAGCAAGAGATAGCCGATATAGAAATTATAACCAGAATTCCAGATATCAAGACAGGAATCGATATAACAATAGATATCGGGGCAGAAATAACTGGAGCCAAGGTCAACAGTATAATGGGAACGACAGGCAGGATGGCCGAAGAAACGATCCTAACGACAGACGAGATAATCGTGGACATGAGAGGTCGAGGCAAGAAGATAGACAGCCTAGTGCACCACTCGAGGAGACAGTGAGAGATGTCAATCGAGCAAGCACGAGTGGCGAAGAAAAAAAAACGTCAAATTAACTCTAGAGAAAAATGCTAATCATTGGGAATCGATCATCATTGTGGAAACGTATCAGGTCAAGGACGAGGATTTAATCGAGGAGGAAGACATAGTACATCGGGAAAATAGACATGAATTGCCAGTTATTAGTGTGGAAGTCATGGGAAAAGAAATAAAGACACTTGTAGACACGGGGGCTATGGTGAGCTTGATATCCATAGGTTGCCTGGATGAATTGAAATTATTAGGAGAAATTACAATGTTGCCAACTGTTGTTAGCAAAATTCAAGGGGTGATCCCAGACAGGAGTATGAAATGTAAAAGTCAGGTACTTTTAGATGTTGGGATTGGAACCAGAAGTTTTGAACAGATGTTCCTAGTAGTGAGTCAACTACATTTTGACATGATCCTAGGAGTGGATTTCTTAAGTGAGAGTGGCCTGATCATAGATATGCAGAGTAGGCGCATGTACTTTCAAGAAGGGGTCATGGAAAATCAGGAATCGGAGATGACATTCTTTAGAGAGGATATATTGGATGAGATTGTATGCTGCGTTGTAAGGTCTATAGAAGATAAAACTGGCATGACAAGTAAAATAAATCCAGAAATTAAGGGGCAGTTTGATCAAGTAATTTCAGAATATGAGGACATATTCAATGACAAACCAGGTCTCATCGAAAATTTTACCTACAGCATCAAGTTGATGGATGACAAACCATACCATAAAAATTTATATCCCATTCCGGATAAATGGAAGGAGGAAGTTAGCATAATGATAAGCGATATGGAGAAATATGGAATAATTAAGAAAATGCCAACTGCTTATTTGAATCCTTTAGCTGTTGTCAAGAAACCTAATGGTAAGCTAAGGATATGTCTAGATGCTAGAGCCCTTAATGAAAGAGTTCTTCCTGAACATGACAGACCACCTGTTATTCGTGAATTGTTACGCAGATTCAGAGGAAAGAGTTTCTTTTCGACAATCGATCTGACTAGTTCTTATTATCATGTTGAGCTAGCAGAAGACTGCAAACAATACACAGGGTTCTTGTTTGACCATAAAACATATGTAATCAATAGGTTACCTTTTGGAGTGAAAAATAGTGGTCCGGTGATGATCCGAGCACTAGATGAAAATTTGTCAGATGCAGTTAAGGAGCATGTGGTAAGCTATATTGATGACCTGATTATAGCGTCTGAGACAGCGGAAGAACATATCAGGCACCTTCAAATGCTTTTTGAAGATCTTAGGAGGACGAACTTCAAGGTGAATTTCAATAAATGTCAGTTCTTTCATGAAGAAATTGAATTTCTTGGACATAGAATCGATGGAGATGGTTATAGGCCCAATCCAAAGAAGATCATGGCAATTTCAGAGTTTCCAACCCCACGAAAGATTAAAGAGGTACGGCAGTTTTTAGGCATGTGTCAGTTCTTTTCAACACATTGTCCTGAATATACTGAGACGATGGCACCTCTGCAGGGTTTACTAAGAAAGGGAAATCGATGGAAATGGGACGATAGATGCAATCAAGCGTTTTTAGCGGCCAAGAAAATGTTGATCCAAAATATCAAGCTTGAGTACCCTGATTTTACAAGAAGATTTTTTGTAGAGACAGACGCATCCAAAATAGGTATCAGTGGGATCCTATATCAGTTGGATGATGACAAGAAACATAGGTATTTAGCTTTCACCAGTCGCAAGCTTAGGAATTGTGAGAAGAATTACTATGCAACTGAGTTAGAGGCATTAGCAGTGGTTCATGCTCCTAAAACGTGGAAGAAGGTGTTGTTTGGACATGACATAACAGTGATCACAGATCATAAAGCCCTCCAATTTATTATGAAGACAGACTTAGCGAGTGACCGCATCACCAGATGGGCTCTGTTCTTACAGCAATTTAACCCAACTGTTGTACATAGACCTGGGAAGTTAAATCTGTAAGCAGATGTGTTGAGCAGAAACCCTTGTGAGGAAGTAATTGTCAACCACATAAATTTGATTCAAGAGGATAATGGTACTCTAGAAAAGTTGAAGTTGTTAGCGCAAACTCAGAAGAGATATGCACCTTTGCGAAGAATTTACCGTTTTTTGACACGCAGGATGGACAACGCTGATCCGGATTTTCAAAGAACTGAGATAGAGGCTAGAAAATATCATATTATGGGAGGTGTTATATGCCAATATATCGACCAGGATCATACTAAACTTAGAGTAGTGATCCCACCCAAGCTTGTCAAACCAGTTATTTGGATGATACACCGAACTGCAGCTCATATAGGTGTAGACAAGACTTTGGCTCTCGCTCAAGAAACTTTCGTTTGGAGACAAATGGGACAAACGATTTGCGACGTCATAAAGACCTGTGACAGTTGTCAGCGAAGTAAATACTCATCTAAGTTAATGAAAGAAGTTCCTAGATCAATATTACCCAGCAAGCCAAGAGAACTTTTCGCGACGGACATTTTCGGTCCGATTCCTCGTTCGACGAAAGGAAATCAGTTCGTTTAGGTAACAGTTGACGTATTTTCGAAATACGTATCTCTATGCCCTATACAGAAAGCTACATCCAAGTACGTAATAAACAGACTTGAGAAAACAGTTATTCCGAGCATGGGGAAACCTGAAGTTTTGTTGAGTGACCATGGATCGCAATTTACTAGTATGGAATTTTCTACTGCTATGGAACGTTTAGGAATAAGACATGTGTTTAATTCTGTACGGTATCCAGAGGGAAATCCAGCCGAAAGAATTATGCCAGAGATAAGTAAGATGTGTCGCTTATATGTGTCAAGGCAACACCATAGATGGATGGAAGTGATACCCATCATTAGCCAATGCTTGAATTCCACAGTACATGAAAGCACAGGACAGATTCCGTCCATGCTTCATCATGGATTGAAACCGGATAGACCATGGGACCGAGTCGTGAGGGCACCAGTAGATCCTCAACCCACACAAGAAAGAAGAGTCGAGATGGCAGGAGAGAGGCTCAGAAGACAGGCGGAAAAGGGAGCCAGGAGACAGGCAGGAAGGAGGTTCCACGAGCCATTTCAAGAAAATGAGGAGGTGCTGATTAGAAAACCAGTCACTTCGAACCTTCAGCTGAAGATCTACCATAAATTTGCTCCATTGTACGCTGGTCCGTTCCGTATTGAACAAACATACCAGAATAATAGCTACAAGATTGTCAGAATGGATACTGATGAAGTTGTAGGAACTTTTAATGCAGCTAGCATTAGGAAATACCATCATGCTGAGTAAGGGAATTGTAGAGCTATCGTGTACATGTATTATATATAGAATGCCTGAGAGTGTATTTTTTCTTCTCAATCCTGATAAAAAAGGAGATGTACGGGAGAGATGTACCCGATACCTAGTTTAAGCTATCGGCTACACCAGCAGACATTAAGCCGTAGTTGAGGTTTTGGGAAGAGTTAGGAAAAGATAGCGCACCGATCGAGTCAAGAAGAATGTCAAGATGACGTAGGAGGTCTAGGATCAAGGAGGCACTGACATCTGTAAGAAGATGGAATTATGGATAGAGATGTGAAGCTTTATTGAGATATGTATGGAATATGGTAATTAAACATCTTAGAAGAGGATATATAACATGCATTATATGTGGAAATAATTGTAAGGAAGTTAGATAACCCTTAAGTTATTTGATGAGGGTTCGAGACTATGATCGTGACGCGAGAGCACAGTGGTGGGGGACTACACCACGTGTCTGCGCCAGGCAGATAAGAGTGAAGACAGTGCCAGCACATTGAGTGGAGCTCTGTCAGTCGAGCAAGTAGGGTCGAGCTCTGTAGCGCAAGCCAGACGCACGGTGAAGGTCGCGTAGCAAACCGAAACTGTCACGGCAGAGTGTAGGCGACAGTTTCAGCATCGCCGAGCAGCGAACGCCAAGCAGGTCATTGATCCAGGCGGACTTGCCGAGGAAGCAATCACAGACGGCCGGGATATGTTAGAACAGCACTGCAAGTAGTTGGAGACTTTATTACAAGCTACATTTCAACGCAGTTTGAACACAGCTTTTATGAATAACTTTATGACTATGCTTTTCTATAACGCATTCAAAGTAACTTGAACAATTTCAAGCAAACGGAATGTTGTTAGCATAGGCACTGATGAACATTAGATCGTGCATTAATGAAATTTATTTCTTATGCAGTTTCATGAATTACCAAATACAGACAACTACAGGGTGTTTAATAAACTTGGACACTATCAAGTAAAATTTTATTTTACGAAAGTGAGACTTGGCAGTTATTAGAGGTTGATCTTTCAATACTCAAACTGAACATTTAATGGAACAGTGGCGTAACTTAGAAGAGGAGTAGGGGGTCCGCTGTTTCCATGAACATTTTCGAGAGGAGTTGGACAATATCCGCTATGGGTAATACGAAGTTCAACATGTCAGAGTAGACGCAGATAGAGACAAGAGCGATGGATTCGATTCCTGACGAGAGGAGGTCCACCAGCTGATTCACTTTGGGATTTCGAATGCAATCGTCATTTCATGGATGGAATGATATTCACGCCGATCTTTAGAGAAATTCATTATGTAGGGAAAATCGACGATCTTGGAAATTTAATAACAGCTGATTTTGAAAGGTACTGTAAGAGTCATAACTACCTGATACGATTATTTTCATGAATACCGGGCACACATGTATATTTTTCTAATAGGAGTGATACGATTATTAAGACATGGTTTGACTTTATATACTTCGAATTTGCTAGAATATGGAGTGACCATATGATATGGCAGGCATCATTATACGAAATTCTCACCATTGGTTGGCTTTATTAAGCAGATGTTTGGTCTTTTAGACATATTTCCAGCTAGGATATTTTTCATAAATAGTTTTTTTTTGTAACGAGTATATCGAACTCGTGATCTGCAATTGATTATCTAAAATTACTTCGTCAGTTCATTGCATACTAGCGAGTGTGTATTATTCATCAGTAGGGATTTTTTTCCATTGGATTGTTTGGAGATATTAAGAAGTTATTCACTTTAGTGAATGAACATCGCTTTTATATGACAACTAGAAACTTGTTGATTCCTATCTGGTACATTCACTCATATAGTCTACGAGATGGGGTCTTTCGTATTTATACGATTGTATGGTGGTACTCATCTTACCCATCGTTCAGGGCACTATCATCCAAGTCGACGGGGCGAGGTCTTTCGTATTTATACGACTGTACGGTGGTTACACATCTTACTCGCCATTGAGGGACTCATTTTTATCATCCGAGTGTACACGAGATTGTAAGTGAATCAAACAAGGAACTACTAGTCACATATCAGTCGAAATTTTGTTAAATAAAGTAACGATAAATGTCAGCAGGATTGCAATTAGTAATTCTTGTTTGCCAATCCAATATTTTGTTGCTATACTCTTTTGAGAGTAATTTCAGTTTAACAGCTGTTACAGCTGATGCTTTTGATGAGTTTTATAATTGTGTTTGATACCTTTGAGAAGGATTTAAAGTAATTGAATCTTGTAAGATGAATCATTAATGGTCAGATTTATTTTAAGGCAGATCAGTATTGCAGATTTTGATATGAGAGATTATAGCACATTGGTGTTTTTCTGTGTTGTGAGTTATGAAAATTGTAAGAGAATTTATGCTATTTGAAAGCAGATCTTAAATTACTGAGGTAATATATTTTTTCTAATTGTTTAAGAAGTTGTCTAGATGTGATCAGATTAATTACAGTCATTGGAGATTGTGTGCGTTGATAATTTGAAGCCAGTTATATATTTTTTGTAGATCATGCAACACGGTTAAGTGGAGTTTGTGATAGGCATTTTGTGGAAGTTGCCATGTGATAGTAGCAACGTTGATAATGTATTTTGAAGCAGACGTGAGGTCGTCGTACCCAGTCTAGCGTATTTGTTGAGATTCATGCTGTATGTGCTGAATATTTATGGAGTTTTGTGGAATAATTGTTGTATTCAAATGTGATATTTGAAGTATTGAGGAAATGTAATGTCGTTGTGGATAGTTAGATCCAACGTGATGATGATGATGATGATAATTGTTGTTTTAAGGGGCCTAACATCTTGGTTATCGGCCCCTGATGGTCTGGGTGATCGTGAAGATGTAAAAAAAGCGAACTTAAAACTAAAAACTAACTACTAACCTACAGACAAGAAGAAGAAATGGAAAACTAAAGGAGAATAAGGCAAATAAAGACAGTAGGAAAAGAAATGCCCTCAACCCTCGAAGAAGGCGGATTGAGGGACTTGGAAGGAAGGAGAGCCATGAAAGGCAGATAGGAAAGTGAAATAGGAGAGGTGATGATGATGATAATTGTTGTTTTAAGGGGCCTAACATCGAGGTTATCGGCCCCTAATGAAATGAAATGGCGTGAAATGAAAGGATGTAGAAAAAAACAACTCACTGCCATGGATGAAGATGATGATGATGATGATGATAATTGTTGTTTTAAGGGGCCTAACATCTAGGCTATCGGCCCCTGATGGTTTGGGTGATCGTGAAGGTGAAAATGAAAAGCGAACTTAAAACTAAAACTAACTACTAACCTACATACTAGAAGAAGAAATGGAAAAATAAAGGAGAATAAGGCAAATAAAAGGACAGAAGGAAAGAAATGCCCTCAACCCTCGGAGAAGGCTGATTGAGGGACTTGGAAGGAAGGAGAGCCATGAAAGGCATATAGGAAAGTGAAAGAGTCCGCCCCAAAGGTAAGGGACAAAAGGGGAAAACGGACCCAGCTCAGGAATCCCTCGGGGTCGCCAACTCCCGAACTCACCAGCCGTGAGCCCCTGAGGGTGTAGCATTATCTAGGGTGCACCAGAAGTGGTGGGGCTACATACACCCTGCCTCCTTAAGGGCCTAGAGCACAAGGCAGGAGGTAAAAGGAAGAGAAAAAGAAGGCTGACCCCTCGCAGAAGGAGGGTATCAGAAAAGATGAGACAAGGGCCAATTAAGGCGGGAAAGGAAGAGACTCCCTAGGCCTCGGATACCCTAATACCGTCGGGGTCAGAAGAGAACAAGAGTTGACCAAGTGAGGTCGACAGGAAAGAAGACAGAGAGGAGCCCGGCACAAGTAAGTGGAAGCAATGCCGGACTCAGCTGGGGCCCCGTGGTCGCCAACCCACGCCCACAAGATGTGAGCCCCTGGGGGAGATCCAACGTGATGTCGTGGAGGCAATAATATTTTTTGGCATGATAAATTAAATACGAGATATAACTTGGAAGTGATAAAACTGTAAGACAACGTTCTATAAACCATATTAAACAATTTGTTAGGAAATTAAACAAATAAATAAAGTTGATAATACAAGATTTTCTGAAAATAATAATTAATGAAATAATAATCTGAGATTTAAGCATATTAACGATCTGACCTAATGAAATAAAAATCAGAATGACTAGATGAAATAATGAAAATCTAAATAACCAGAAGATTGAAATTTAAATTAGTTGATAAATTAAATTTTGGAATAAATCAATGAATTAAATAGATGGATGAATTAAAGATTGGATAAATTAAACTGATTGAGATAAATTAATAGACGATTGTAATGACGATGAATAACTGAATTAGAAGGTGATAATTATTTAAAGAAGCTGATGATTAATGAATTTATATGGAATTAAATAAATTTGATTGAGATATAATTTGAAGGAATTGCAACTTGAGTTGAAGATTTAAATGATGTAATGGTGATGAATTAAGGATTCTGACAAGAATGTGTAGAATTTTGAAGTGAGAATTAATGTGAGAAATATTTAATTTTGATGATGACGATAACGATGACCAATGAGCCATGAATTTTCTGTAATTCACAGATAAGAGATTGTGAATGACGATGTAAATAGTGTAAATTAATTATTCAATGTTTAGGAGCATTTGACTAACATGTTCAACAGTTAAATTATGCAATGCAAACCGTAAATTACGTGATGTTTAATATATGTGATTATAATATGTGTATGTTTAGACAGATTAATAACTTTATTAAATCCACATTGATGATGTTAAATTAAAGAGAAATTAGGTCTCAGGTTTCACAAATGTCAGTGACGAAAGACATAGTGCTACAGTGATCCTGAGAACCCAAGAGAACTTTAGAGATTTTTCTTGTTATGTGGATAAAATAATTTTGGATTAGAAAAGAGATGGTTCGATTTTTTGACAATGACAATTTAACATTGGCATTCGACCATACTCTCAGGTAGGAGTTATATTTAAAATGTCTGTCTGACTATCAAAGTGAAATAAATTTGTTTTTATCTTAGTTGTGATCTGATGATGGTGTGATGTTCCTTTTTTCTTTCCTTGTCTTGAGTAAGGCTTATCCGGAAAGGAAGTGGTTTGCTAGGAATTCAGTTGATGGCGCCCATTTATATTTGCATTATTTCTATTAAACTTAAGCCCGTAATGACCCTAGGGATACTTTGTCTCGTGATACCCACTGCTTTTTCGATAACTCAGCTGAATTTCCGACACATTCCTTATTTGACTAGAGGTTCATTTAACTCCGCTCTGTCCTGGAACTCCAGGAATGCGATGTTATAGCAGATGGGTCATCGCATCCCTAGGACGAACGGGTACAATACCTTTAGTCATATCAAGAGTATTTGGAAAAAGGCTAAGGAGAACATGAAGGTGGCTCATGATAGATTAGAAAAAAGGTATAATCTAGGTCGTAAACCTGTTGATATTAAAGTTGGAGATAAGGTTTTTGTGAAGAATTTTTCTTTGAAGGAGATTGGATCAAAAGAGTCGGGAAAACTAAGAGAGAGGTTTCGTGGCCCTTTTAAGGTTGTTAGTTTCTTGACTCCCGTTACTCTTCTGGTCAGTGATACTATTAAAAAGAGAATTTTCAGGGTGCATCTGTCACATGTGAAGAAAGGTGCTAACGATATGAAATAGGGTATGTAAACGTGTATCTTCAAAATTGTGTACGGCAATTGATTATTCCTCTAGTATGTATGTTTTGTGTGTGCTATTGGTACGTTTTTTGTCTGCACGTGTGATTTTTCTAAATTGTATTAGACAGACAAAATCATTTTCTTGTGTGCATGGTATGGGTATTTTGTTATGTGAGTACAATTTTCTAAATTGTACTAGACAGACAATATCATTTTCTCGTGTGTATGGTATGTGTGGACGTTGAGTGATCGTGTATATTTAGCTTTGTTTTGGTAATTGGGTGGTTTGTTGTTGCTTTGATGGTAAAATAAGTTAGGGTTTTATTATATTTAATGGTTTTAAGGTATTTTAATATAAAACAGAATATATAAAATGGGATCTCGTTAGGATATCATTGGGCATCTTACGATCCTAATATTATCAAGGAATGGGACTTGATTGGGTGATATAAGGTGTTCAAAAATGTGATGGTAGGTATTTACAAAACAATTCCATTTGAGTCTTCAAGTAAGTGTCTAGAGTGCACTTTTAATCGCTTGTTGATTTCGGAATGTAAAGACTTACAGGTGAGTTGAGGTCATAAGAAGTATGTCGAAAGATAATTGTTGTTGTTGGTCGAAGATAAGGTTAATTTTGATGATGGGTCGACATATTAATAGTGTTTCAGGGTAATTTTATTTTGTGTATGTTGGTGTTCTAATGTGATCCTATTTATATTTTTGGTAGAGTTTTGGGATATTTGTGGGTGGTAACTTGTTGTATGTAAGGTATGATTTTGAGGTTATGGATGTAGGAATAGAAGCTTTCTTATGTGATTTTGTTTGTCTGTACGTGTGTTCTGGTTATTAATTTATTGTAGAGTCTTTTGGTTGATCTTGGGATTTGCTTGAGATCATTCATCGTTTCTTTTGGATTTGCTAATTTTTCGTTATGTACATAATTTCCTAAATTTGTGCAGATCTTTAAAATGGACACAACCTTTGTTTATCGTGTGGATGTATGTTTGAGTGTGAGATGTTAACTTTGCATATTAATTTGGGTGGGATGTTTCGTTTTTTTGATATGGTGTCAAAATAAGGTTCGGTTTCTAGCGATTTTTTTGGGTTAACTTATTATTTTAATTTATTGCCGAAAATATAATCTAGTATTTGTTAAAATACCTTTCAATGAGGTAAGTATTAGTTTAAGAGAATTACTTTACGATCCTTGACATTTTCTGTATGGGATCTGGTTTAGGTGAAAGAAAGTAATTATTAGTTGTAAGTTTAGTGTTTGTTAATATTAAAGGGTAATGTATTTGTGTCATTGTGTTTGAATAGGCGTTTTAACGAGAACTTGGTTATATTCTGGTATTTTCTGGGTAATTTGTGGGTGGTAATTTGTAATTTTGTTGATTGTGTGAAATGGAGGTTATGTGAGTGGTGTTATGAAAGGGTTGTGTGTTTATTTTGTTGGTTTGTGCGTGTCGTCTGATTCTGCTATATTTTTCGTTTTGGGAATTTGTTCGTTGTTTGGTCGAATTTTATGGGCGATTCTTCTTTTGTTTTTTTCCTCTGGTTGGTGTTTGTCTGGTCAGGGTTTCTATGAGTGGAAACAGATGGGTGATGAAGGATTTAACCTGCATTTAGTTAGTTCTGTGAAATTTTTATTATTTTCTTTGGCAAGCAAGCTCATTTTCATTTAAGTCTATATCTGTGTAGGAGGAAAGTATTTGTTTTCTGTTAATAAGAGAGTTCATTTTATTTGGAAATAATGTCTGTATAATGAAAAGATTATTTTGGTTGTTAACGATGAGAGATATTTATTACATATGAGTACATGAAGTTAAAAATTAAAAACAAAGATTGTAAAACTTAAAACCTTGATTGTAAAAGATGTGGAAATTTTTCTTTTTCTTGGAATTCGATTTTGTCGAAACTCTTGCCAGACTTAATTGAAAGTTTATATATTATGCTGTTTCGAAAATCATTTTATTGTGTGTTAGTTGTAAGATCTTCATTACATGGTACTGTCCCAAGCGAAATTGATTTCAGCCCTATTTATTTGGAGATTGCTTCTGCGGAGAAGATTCTTTGGTGTATTATGTGAGGCAATCCTGAGCCCAGATGACTAAGCTGTTGCCAATGGATCTGTACGAATGGGAAACTACCTTCGTCTATGTTTGAAGACTTCGAAGATACAATTTATATTGTATTTGTACGAGAAAACCTGTATTGTAATTTTGTTCCATTGTAAGACGCGTGATAGTACTAGCAAACGTTCTTGACATGTTGTCAAAAACCTGGTAACGACATGCTAGTATGATTTGAAATTGGTGGAAGAATGTGAAAAGAATTTATTTGGCATGAAGAGTTCATATTCTAATATGTTGTGATAAAAAAATACTTTTTTTTTACATGAAGGTTTGCATGTCAGCATGAATTAACTATTCTTTTTTCATTGACGTGGTTGTTGAACCAACGTCAAGCTTGTAGAGGGGGAGATTTGTGCCGTAATTACGTCACTTTTTACTCTTACTGCTCTGTTTAGTCGATGGTCTCTAGGACTCTGCCTGCAGTGAAGATACCAGTTCTCTGTTTTGCCGCTAGAGAGCTGCACCACGGTAAGAAGTTGATTGTAACCTTGGGTCTGCTATATGTATCTTTTGCGCATGACCAGTCTTCCTGATATTTTGACGTCTTTTGCTGTTTTGTTTTTCTTGGTTGTTCTGTTGTGTTTCTTAACTATGCACGACAGTCAGCTGGGATGTGAACAGAAAAAGATCGACGGAGCCATTGCTAAGTTCTGTCTTCTTATGAAGTTATTCGAGTAATATAAACATTTTAATGGCTATTCCTTTCTACGTACGACAGTCAGCTGGGATGTTAATAAAGAAGGATCGACGGAGCCATTGCTAAGTTCTGTCTTCTTATGAAGTTATTCTGGAAATTAAAAGATTTTAATGGTGGGTTGGTTTGGCTATACGCTTTATATGTATGACAACGTGTGTGAGCTATGAAAATACGACGTGAAGTTCTTAAAGGGTTTGAAGGTACCGTAGTTCATACAGCTGATGAAAACTTCTAAAGTTGGAAAAGTAGGCTATTCCTTCGATGATAACGAGGCCTATATGATTGATAGTTGGTAACTGTCGTGAAATGTATGCTGGACTACATAAGTCTTTCTCCGTGCGAAGGCAAGTACTGGGAACGTGAACTATTTCCACATCTTCTAGTTTTGTTAAATATAATCTTGTTGTTAATGTTATTGTAAATGTAATGTTTAGAAATGCCAATAGATGTTGTTCATTTAAGGAACGCAGGTGTATCATTTCTATGTCTAAGCTTAGTACTGTGGTCACGGAATACTATTCTGGGTATGTTTTCTTTTGGGCCTAGTCATTCCAATTAAGGGGGTAACTCCTGCGTGTCAATAACTATGGACAATAGTTTGCCCTATTAAACCTGAGCAATAGGCTGCCCCTTCCGCCAACCACACTGTGCCAGAGTTCACCTCTTTCACTGCAGGTACCGTTGAGGACTTCACCGTAACCCTGGCAAGGGACCCTAACAAGGTACTACCAGCCGGGCCAGCTGGACCAGGGTTTTTTAAAGAGGTGTTACTCCTCTATCACTCCCTACTTGATCATACTATATATATATACTACACTAGGTGCTATTGCACCACACTGTAACACTCCACTAGTAGTAATACCAACACTGTATAATACTACACTATGTGCTATTGCACCACACTGTAACACTCACTCAGTGGCGCCCACGTCTCTTGAAACAGGTCAGACAAGCCTCTGTCGCACTGGGACCCACCCCCATCATGAAGGACCCACCCCTGTTTGGACCCCTCCCCCGCACTATACTTTTTATGATACTATTAAAAAAACACATTTTAAGTGTAATTGTTTAAACCAACTTCAGAAAAACGTTGTTTTTTAATTATTATTTTTTAAGTTTTTTAATCATGTAAATCGCCATTATCAAGTTTGTGAATTTTCAACGCAAAAAAAAAGGGAGAAAAGATGATTTTAACCCTCAACTCCTGCGCAAAATTAATCGTGACTTGCGCATTATACGTTTCGTCTATAGAGCGTCTCTACCTTAAAAGACAGTACGCATTAAATGGAGCACGCTGATGCCAGATCTGCTGCTTATACCAAGTTCTGCAAGGCCGGGCACATGATGTAACATAACTCGTATACAGGCGTGTTTTTATGCAAAACTCGGGAAATTTCCAAAATATTTGTTTGTTGTACCTCATGCCTTGAAGCGAACGACGGTACAATATTTAAATATGATACACCGAAGTTCAGAGCGCGATTTTAATGCACACATTATAATAATTTATAGTTTTCAATTATTCATGAATATGATAATATTATAATATAACATGTTATAATATTAAATTTTCTCGAGTATCGTAGGTTATAATAAGTTATAATATGACATTTAATAATAATAATAATAATAATAATAATAATAATAATAATAAAATAATAATAATAATAATATATATTGTAGTCCACGTAATTTACCCAATTTTGTGTGGTCAAGTGGTGGTATGCAGCCGAAATTAAAGTATCATTTCTTATTTCTTGAATGAGACGTTCAATTTTATGTAGGCTAGTTCTTTACTTGCGCCCATACCATTTCGATGGAATTAAGTTCACTGTGGTTTGGTGGCAAGCAACGAACATATTTCTCTGCTGCGATAGCCTACATTGTCTATTACTAGGCTACATCCTTCGGGAACATTGGGCAACAATTGCTAGGCGAACCACTTGTCATACGCTTCACCTGTCATTTCGTCGTGGGTGTCTTCCGTGTTCTTTTGGCACAGAAACGTTAACTCTGCTTCATTAACGAACCCTTGTTAATTCCCTGGACGAACAAAGGCAAACTACGGAAACCACTTCGAGGATGGCTGAGGTAGGAATCGAACCCGCCTCTTCTCAGTTTTGTCTCATGAAGTTGAGTACACCCCGTCCCAGCCCTCAGACCAGAATTAAATTTCTTGGCAGAGCCGGGATTCAAACCCGGGCCTCCACGGTGACAGCACAGTGACAGCCAAGAATGCTAGCCACTACGCAACGAGGCGGACAATTTATAAAGAACACAAGCTCCACTTCATTTCACAGTTTAACTTCACACCATCACCTACCCTCCTTCAAACGCAGTCGGGGAGATATCCTACGCGCCACATTAGTAAACAAACTTTCGGTGCGTCAGCGGTGGGCGAGAGGAGTACGCAAAGTGCTATAACTTATGAATGCTATCTGATATCGAGCTCTGGTTTGTTTTAAAAACTATTCTGACATTAACGAACATTTCTTCTCGCATAGTCACCAACGTAAAGTCAACAGCAAAAATGTTTCTCGCTACGTAACTTTTGTGTGACACCATCCCAGATTTTTAAGTAACATTTAAGAAAAAAAAAGGCATAACTGTCTTATTATGAAAATAATTACTGCCCTGAGAAATAGGGTATCTTCAACCAACATCAGGCAATCTAAAAATAAATTCTTGATCTGTTGCGATCATTAGTTTTATACCTGGAAAATATATATTCTCGCTAAAATATCGTAATTGTGAAAATTGGGCCATGTGTTAATTATTTATGGCCTTTATTTTTACATCATCATAAAGAGCGGACAATTCTCTATAAAACCACGCAAACATTTTCTTAGATTTATCACTTTCAATTATTGGGAAATGGCAACATCGCCGGCGTGGAAGAGGACGAAGCTAATTGCAGGACATAGGAGTGCGAGTGAGAGGCAAATACTACATTTAATTCCATACTGTCTCTTTTGAGGCAGAGACGCACTATAGACAGTTGTGCGATCGACATGAAAACATACCGTAACACTTTTGAGAAGTAAGCATTGAGTAGGATTTCGAAATAAAAATTAAATCATGAGTTTTGAAATCGAGGTGTTTTATTCCAGGCAAAAATCGAGCTCAAGCTGCAATACAAAACCTTAATGAATAAGCTTCGAATACAAAAAAATCAAGCTACAATACTAGAAATACAATCAATTTATAAAACACATTCATAAATGAGCTTCGAAATCAAGTTGAGACAAAAATCAAGCTACACAATCAGCTGCTATAACAAAAGGCTTTTTGCAAGCGATGATGATGATGATGATAATTGTTGTTTTAAGGGGCCTAACATCTAGGTTATCGGCCCCTGATGGTTTGGGTGATCGTGAAGATGAAATTGAAAAGCGAACTTAAAACTAAAACTAACTACTAACCTACATACTAGAAGAAGAAATGGAAAACTAAAGGAGAATAAGGCAAATAAAGGACAGGAGGAAATGAAATGCCCACAACCCTCGAAGAAGGCGGATGGAGGGACTTGGAAGGAAGGAGAGCCATGAAAAGCAGATAGGAAAGTGAAAGAGGAGAGGGTCCGCCCCCAAAGGTAAGGGACAAAAGGGGAAAACGGACCCAGCTCAGGAATCCCTCGGGGTCGCCAACTCCCGAACTCACCAGCCGTGAGCCCCTGAGGGTGTAGCATTATCTAGGGTGCACCAGAAGTGGTGGGGCTACATACACCCAGCCTCCTTGAGGGCCTTAAGCAGAAGGCAGGAGATAACTTGAAAAGAAAAAGAAGGCTGACCCCTCGCAGAAGGAGGGAATCATAAAAGATGAGAGAAGGGCCAATTAAGGCGGGAAAGGAAGAGACTCCCTAGGCCTCGGATACCCTAATACCGTCGGGGTCAGAAGAGAACAAGAGTTGACCAAGTGAGGTCGACAGGAAAGAAGACAGAGAGGAGCCCGGCACAAGTAAGTGGAAGCAATGCCGGACTCAGCTGGGGCCCCGTGGTCGCCAAACCACGCCCACAAGATGTGAGCCCCTGGGGGGATTTTGCAAGCGAATATGGATGCGAATATGTAAATGACTTTTTCAAAATCAATATCAAATTCACTTGCAATGCTAAGTAAAGCCTCCAGACGATCACCACCCATGGTGGTGCGCAAGTCTGTTTTTACGCGTTTAAGCTTGGAAAAGGAGACTTCATTCGAAACGCTCGCTACTGGGAGAGTGACAGCAATCTTCAAATTTGGGAAGACACTTTTAAGTTTAACTAAGCAAATGCTCTGAAAATCTCAAGAAGGCTGCCAACATTACGCGGTTCATCTTTTTCCTTGCTATTTTCATCTTCCCCATTCGCTTGTGCTTCGTTTTCCACTTCCTCCTCTTCCTCACTGTTACACACAGAGTCGTCTGCATCTTCATGAAGATCTATCTCCATTTTAAGATGTCGCCGTCTGTTGCATCATCAAAAGCAACTATCGGTCTCAGTTCATCCCCTAAACCGCCTAGATCTTCATCCTCGCTATCTCCGTCCAAATCTGATTCCGATTGCACGGGTTCGGATGACACAGGTCATCGTGAAGTCTCTCGGGTAGAGGGATTGATTTTAGAATACCCTCAAATCAACGGGAAAATGCTATGTATTCATTCCTCGCCTCTTCATCATCAAAGAATTTGCCATAAACTGATTTGAAACAAGCAAAGGCATCCACAGGCAAACTTTCACTATTTTCTCGAACTTGAGTTAAGCGGGCTCTAGACAACAAAGCCATGTCTTTCAGGAGTCCAAGAACAATTTTGTCATTATTGGTCTCACCCATGAAACGTTCTTTCATTTGACTCACGACAACGTCCACAGATTCAAGGAAAGTGTGAACCCTAAAGATTTCTAGAGGGTCAGCAATAGGCTCATCGTTTGCTAACTCACCTGGCATTTTCTTCTTCTTTCTCAGACGACTAGTTTGGTGTAAAGGCACAACTCAGTGTTAGATTTCTGCATGAAATCCTCAGCTTCCGACTTCATACAATTTGAAAAAAATCCTCTTGGCACGCCCGAAGGCGGAGGTAGATTTCACCGGGCAAACTAGGGGATAGGCTATAATAGGCAAAATATGCAGGTTTTCGTAGGAGGATCAGACCTCATTTATTGCAAGAAAGTATTTTACAATTTGAGGTTAATTAACTTTTTTTTCGTTTTGGTATGCATATTTTTATCATTTTATTGTCTTATGGGGATGGTAATATTCTTGTCATTTAGGGTTCATTTTTATACTTGTGATCACAATGTCCTTATTCAAGGTTTGGAACTGATGTGTAACTATCTAACAGTCTGTTACTTCTTCACGCAAAATGTTATCTCCCGCAGAGATGTTGGTTGGTTCCTCAGTTTAGGGGCTGTGACAACGTGGTCATGTAACCCCGTGTACATTGGGTGTGTGTAGAATCTGTCTGATAAACGGTGTTAATTGTGATGACTGTATTAGTCTGTAATTCAGGTAAGGTCTGCAGACGGTCAATTTTAAGTAATAGTTCCTAATTTTGTAACATATACTAACGTCAACGAAACCTAGCTGTGAACTTGGCTACTAGATGCCACCGCAACGAACGTTGGAACTTCTCCTATAAAGGAAAGCATGCTGAGGGATTTTAGCGCTCTTAGAAAATCCGACGACTTTGGTCGGCTTTGAACCAGCGACCTTGGGCATAGAAGTTCAGCATACTACCAGTTAGCCGCTTCCCACAGAGTCAGATGGAAAAATGAAAGTGATCTCGTGCAATGGCGTTGTCTTGGCAACCTCCCGCTCATCTCTCATCAATTTAGAAGCGTTTTCATGGTAACCTCTGATGGCACTTGGCATTTTCTTTAATTCCGAAATCATTTTTCTCATCCCTTGGCGTAATGGTGCGTCAGATTAAAAATTCTTTCAGACAAAGTTTTAGGTAATTATTAGGGGAATATTTTCCATTTTGTACGGTTGTACTTTTGAACTGACGGTGGTTTTGGGGTCTGGGGGATGTGAAACGCGAAGATATGTCGAAATTTTCCGGAAGTCGAAACATGGTACCCATTGCAATAGTTCGCTTTCTAATGAAATCTACCTAAAATAGGATACATAATTAAAAATACTACCATCAACGACACCTAGCAGTGAACTTGGCTACTGGATTCCATCGGAACCAGCAACTCGCAACGAACGTTGGAACTTCCCCTCCGAAGGAAAGCATACTCAGGGATTTTTAGCACTCTTACTAAATCCGACGACTTCAGCCGGGTTTGAACGCGCGACCTTGGGAATAGAAGTTAAGCATGCTACCAGTTCCGATACCGAAGTCGCTTCCCACAGACAGATGGAAAACTGAATGTGATCTCGTGCAGTGGCGTTGTCATGGCAACTGCTGATGGCCCATCCCTTATCAATTTAGTCAAGTTGTCATGGCAACCTCTCTTGGCACTTGGCATTTTCTTATAATTTAAATCATTTTTCTCACCCCGCGGCGTAATGGTGGGCCGTATCAAAAAATTCTTTCAGACAAAAGTTTTAGGTAATTATTGGAGGAATATTGTCCATTTCGTACGGTTTTGATATTGTGCCTATTAACAGGGATATGATTAATGTTTCCCGAAAAACCCACTTTTTCCCACCCCTTTGGTCAATGGTTGGCGCTATCAAAAAACTTTTCAAACATAAATTTTGGGGCCTTATCCGACACATAGTATGAACTTTGAATGGATTCAATATTTCAGATATTAAGAGAGTTACAGCAATATTTCACTTTTTCGAAAAAAGACTCCCATTTTCACCTCCTTTGACCGATTTTGCCCATTAACGAACTCGACCGAGATTTTAAGGGGATACATATTATGTAAAATTTCAAAGTGATTGGTGCAAAATTACGGCAGTTATCGTGTCCACAAGGAACTGATATCTATACATACATACATACATACATACATATATATATATATATATAAACTTTTGAACTGACGGTGGTTTAGGGGTCTAGGAGATGTGAAACGCGAAGATATGTCGAAATTTTCCGGAAGGCGAAACATGGTACCCATTGCAATAGTTAGCTTTCTAATGAAATCTACCTAAAATTTTCGCAGTTTTGCAAGCCTTGCTAAATTTGATTCAAGCACGGTCATAGCTGATAAAAGATCCATATATGGCTTTGTAAAATTTTTGTGAACGGATCAACAATTGCAAATAGTTTTACAAAAGCTACTGCTGTGTAGACAAATTTTTCTTTGGTGAAATAAGTGATCAGTCCAGCGGCTTGGGCTGCAGCTTCATAATTTCCTGGTCCTTCAATACGCCTTATTTCTTCGAGAGTTTCAATCACGGCATCATGAGTCAAAAGCACTGTATCTAAAGCCCTCGAATGGGACATCCATTTAGTGGTAGTAACCCTTTTCAATCTCAAAAGTGTTTTTTCTTATAGTGTTTAGTTTGCATTTTACTACACACTTCAACGCGTAGCTTGGAGGTACTCATAAAAGCAAACAATTTTTCTAAATTTCCAAAAAGGTCTACTGCATCCAACGAAAATCCTACAGCCTTAATAACAACCAGATTTAGCCTATGTGCCCAGCAGCAGATATATACAGTCATACGATGAACTTCTCGAATCAAACCTTGTAGACCTTTGTTTTCAGCACGTACGTTTGCGGCGCCGTCATGCGAGATCTCCAGTTAAGTCCGCGCTGAGTGCACAAGTTTTTGAAAGTATCCATTAAGGCTTTACCTGTTGTAGATGGCGATTCTACAAGACCTATTAGCCTTTCATGAATGCGACCTGATTTATCATCAGCATACCTTACAATAAAATACACTTGCTCCTTTCTGGACTTGTCAAACGTACCATCGCAAGCCATGCTAAACATTTTTGCATCCTCTATTTCTTTGGAAACTTTTTTGGTGATGAACGTACAAATTGCGTCAATCAATTGGTTTTGTCGCCGCCATGATATAAACGAAAAGAACTCTTTTTGCCTCGAGCCTGCAAACTTGATAAGTAAGCTGCCATCGGTGGCGAATATTCCCCAAGAAGAGCGCAAAGATCTTTAAAATTACCCCGCAGTCTGTTTAGCCATGACTCTCGATGGCCGCGAAAAGCCAAACAACGTCTGCCTAAAAATAATTTAATGTCGATCTACTGTTTCACTATTAACCCATTTCTAGCAATGTCCGCACTTCTGTACTGGTACAGAAGACTCGCGAAACCTTCGCGCAATAGCTGCATCGACATGAGTACTCGATATTTCGTGTGCGATGATGGTCAGAGTGCCTGATTTCCACGTGTTAAAACCACTACATGCCCAAGCCTTTTGAGGATTCTTCCCAAAAAGCATACAATCTGAACAGTACATCTTATTTTCAGTGACCGAATAAGACAACCAGTATCTGGTAACATCCCCCTGTGGGTGGGGGGCTTAGAATGCACCCACGGTATCCCCTGCCTGTCGTACGAGGCGGCTAGAAGGGGCGACCTTGGCTATTCTTTTAGGTTTCCGGCTTGTCTTGCGAATTGGACCTCCCGTGGGTGGGAGGGATGGAATACACTCACAGGTATACCCTGCCAGTCGTAGAAGGCGACTAAAAGGGTTTCTTGGTCTAGGTACTGCGCCCGAATAAACCCATCAGTACTTATATCCGCTGCACTGTAAAGGATTGCAGACATGTTAATTACCCAGCTCACAAATTTACCATGCCTACTAAGTAAAATTGGGAATTTCAGGAACATACAGGATAGATATTATTCGTAAGAAAATAGTACTACCAGCCAAGGTACAAATTTCTACTATCATTTACATTTAGAGCAAATCGAGAAACACCAATCTCGAGGGGTGATAAGGTCTAATCTATAGTGAGCGCCTGTATCTATACCTCGCAGTACTATTTTCGACGATGACGACAAAAAAAGGTTTCAGTTAAGATAAAAGTTGACTGAGTCGCTAAAGAGCGCCAGCCGTTTATTGTGCTGAAACAAGTACAATAAAACTGGCTTCCTGCCTGAATATGGTGTCTCCTTGACACTCTCACAAAAATAAACTCCAAAAATAAACTTGCACGTGGCACTGATGTAATAAGAAATGTGAAACGGCGCGATACTATGCATTACCCTACTTTATACAAATCCGCTTCAACTCTGAACCGTAGTTCCATATCTAAGCAAAATCATTCATTGTGTCGAAAAGATTAAATTGTCTATCTTTCAATGAGTCTTTTATCTACTCAACTTCCTTAACAATCAAATAACAAACATACACCGCAACTATCGTGTTGAAAGTAATAAATACTCGTCTTAATCAATTGAACATAAGTGACAAACATTTAAGCTAAGCACTGTTCCTTTTATCTTTTATCTATTCATTATAAAATACTGAAATATTTCTGAAATTCTTTACTGTGTTAATAATTCTCTGATAAACGTGAATACTAGAAGTGCATGGCATTAACCTTCATTCTCAAACTCCTCTTTCAAAATTATACAACAATTACCTCATCTCTTAAACACCCTGTACAGAATCTTCCTTTAATACACTCAAATAACTTCACAATCACTGCGATCAAACTAGAAAAACTTGAGACTCCTCAGCCTCCTCTCCTAAAAATAAGTAACTCATTTACGTCTATATCTCCTTACTTTGCACGGTATTTCAACTATAAACTTCCATTTCAATACACTTTCTTCCTAACTTTAACACTCTTCTCTATCCTGATACAGCTTCACCTCGTGCTTACAAATTCCACTTCTGCAATAAATTTCTGTACTTTCACTTTCTGATCACCCTGTGATTTAACTTTGTTAACTTTCTTTTCACGTGTTTAAATTCAGTTTTACATTCAATTACAACTTTTAAAGAAATATCAGTAAGAATTCATATTTTTAACAAATGATATAAGTTTGAAAAAGATGGTTTTATATAAGTTTGACTTCCTTCCATGAATTTATTTGTTTAACAAATTCATCTATGCTTTTTAATGCTCTAAATTTCCTTAGACATATGTGTATAAGCGTTCTCGTAATACTTTCGTTCATAATTAGTTGAAAATAAATTTCTGACACTCGAATCAACATCATGAGTTGTCGAAATATTCTTTACACTTCGTGACATAACTTTTTAAATATGCGGTACTTAAATTTGCTTCCATAAACTTACTTTACTTCATTTACAATTATACTCCTTCTTTAGTTCGTTTAATGTTATACTCCTTTTTAAATAGTTCATTCTACATTCTTTTAAATAGTTCATTCTACATTCCTTTAAACAATTTATTCTACATTCCTTTAAATTGTTCATTCTACATTCCTTGAAATAATTCATTCTACATTCCATCGCTGCGATAAAACAGATTTAATTAGCTTAAATCTAACGCAAATATGAAAAATTCTAAACGATTTTACTCTGAAATGACTTTAGCGTTAAATAGCATCGCTATGCAAAATTTCGTCCAAGTGACTGAAATTTTCAAGAACAAGAAAAATACTCCTAAGAAAAATACGAAAAATTACTACTTCAAAATCTACATAATTTAATTATACTGGCAAAATATACTGACAAAATTATACTGTCAAAATTATACGGTTGGTCAATTGGATAATCACAGAACATAACTACAATTCTACATTATATAAAGCAATCGCTTTGCTACCTTGAGTTGACTCCGGTCTGGAGAATACCTTCGTCTCGCCTGCCAAACCAAACGTGTCTCGGAGCTCATCGTCTCGCCCACAGCTATGAAGACCGGTTTGTGTCAGAACCAGCTGGCCTCTTCCCCCAGTGGAACAAGGTCGGTGACGTCCTCGGTGAACGACTTCGCCGTGAAACAGTCCGCTCTGCCTGCACTCCGTCTCCCGTTCACTGCAAGTCGTCTGGCTTCGACTCCCCATTTCTTCAGAATTGACATCTCGTTTCTTCAGAAATGACATCTCGGTTCTTCAGAATTGACATCTCGTCTCAGGTTGAAAATTGTCGTTTATACAAGCGTTTGCGAGTATTCTAGATGTATTAGAACTCTTGTAGAAAAGTAGAGGTTTGTTCGGTGATTTTGGCGCATCACGTGGATGTTCTGCTGCGCCTTCCATAATAGTGAATTCTGGAATTCAACTGTACATCTTTGTAGTCTCCACTTCCCTATGCTTTAGCTTAGCACATGGTAATTCTCATTTCACTGATGATATATTTTTGACTTCCCCGTTGCTGCTTTGTAACTTGCATTTTTAATGTAATGTTCAAGTATGCGTTCAAACGTAGTAATAGTGAATATCTTCTTGTCAAAAACAACTTTGTATTAAGCACTATAATACTCGGCTATATACTGTTCTATTCTGCGTGATAAATGTAGCTTGCTCCTCAAGTTACAGTCTTGCTGTACTACACTCTTCTTCACTAACAACTTTGATAAAGCGTGTCACTGTTATAATAATACTGGCTTCTTCTCGAGGTCTTGACTCGATGAAATCTCAAATTGGAAAGAACTCTCTCGTCCCGTTCTCTGCGCTCGGCAAGTTGCAGTCTCTGCCTCCCCTCTCGTGGTGTGACGTAACTTCTACCACCTCTCCTCACTTCAGTCCGTAGTTCGACCTTCGTCTCTTCCCCTCTTTCATGACGTAACTCTCGCTTCAAGTGGCGTGATGTCTCTTGCAATGTAGACCTCCCACATTCATATAATAGAATATATATCCATCTTTAAATCATTCCTTCTTTCTTGCCTTTCATAATTGCATAAGATGTATAGTATTTCACTCATTTCCATACAGATTTTCCCATATTTCTCGAATTTTTTATGAATAAAAGATTTTCATCCACTCTTATATTTTTCCTGGGTCTTGGTTCATATCCAGATTGGTTCTTTGGTAATGGCCTCAAATAAATTCTGGCGCAGTACCCTCTTCGGGTTTGACAGCCAGCTCTAAACGCAACCTTGGTGCGGTATAACTCCCATTAGGTTATATCGCACGCTTTTCCGTACATGTTTTTGAGGTCTGGCACTCAAAATTAATATGTGCGTGCTGTCAGGGGAAGGGCCACCTAAGTGTGCGACTACGTTCGAGAGCCTGTCCGGTGTTGCCCCACCAACAGGTGGGTGCGTCATGTACCCTGCAGTAGTATCCGCCTGACAACGCAGGTCCCCGCACAGCTGCATGCCTGTGCTAGAAAACTCTAGTATATGCCACGGGGTACATGCCTGTATGGCATGTCAAACATCTGACCACCGGGCAATGCCTTCCAAGCTAGGCGGGCCTTGCCTAGGCTGGGTAGCGCCTACAGAGACAGCCCGTGATTGGAGTCTGTGGCAATCAGGGAGGATGAAATGGCCATGGGAAAGAAAAGGAACATCTCCCAACAGGGTGGTCCGCCACCCAAGTCTTTAACTTTTGATTCCTTACGGGGATCAACCTCCTGGGAACAGTCTGTTCGTGACAATCTGGGTGCTAACACTTCCAAGTTTCTGGTTGCAACCAGAACGGATGGGGGGTGATTTCAAGATGGTAAAGTCTATTTTGTTTTCTCGCCACATAGAAGGGGTCTATGGTGAGCTTGAGAAAGTACAAAAGATGAGGAACGGTAGCTTGTTGCTCAAGACTAGGACTGGTGAGCAGGTTCAACAACTTTTGCAGTGTGACCACTTTGACGATATCCCCATCAAAGTGGAAAAGCACAAGTCTCTGAATCTGGTCCGGGGAGTTATTTTCCACCGGGACCTGATTCAGAACACTGACGATGAGCTCAAGGAGGATATGCAGCACCGTCACGTGAATGATGTCCGGCGCATTACGCGCAAGGTCAATGGTCGAATCGGGGACACTGGTGCTTTCATCATTTCCTTTGAGCTTTCAGTGCTCCCGGAGAAAGTCAAGGTAACAAGTTACCGTTGTGACGTACGGCCTTACATCCCTCCACCAATAAGGTGTTATTAATGCCAGAAGTTCGGGTACATGTTATCCCGATGCTCGAGCCCTGAAATCTGCGAAACATGCGGTAAGGTACCACACGAAGCGGAAGAGTGCACAACACCATATCAGTGCACTAATTGCCCTGGATTTCATTCTCCTCGGGACAGGAACTGCCCTTTTTTCCAGAGTGAGAAGAAAATCCAGGAGATCAAAACCCTGGATGATCTCACCTACCATGAGGCCCGCAAGAAGTACCATACCACGATTTCTCCTTCTCCAACGATTGATTATAACGTTATAATCTCAAATTTGGTACCGGCTACCTCATCTTTTGTCTCAGCTGTGAAACCTTCAAATGTGCCACTACCATCTACATCTACATCTACACCCCAGAATCGGAACAAGGGCCCGAAAGTGCCTTCACCCCCACCTTCGGCCACAAAGAAGGCTGTACGAGTGAAGGCTGCTTCGCCCGCACAGCAGGGGGAGGAAGTTGAAGACTTACTCCCCGCTCAAACTGTCGGCGAAAGCCGCGCCGAAGTCGGTGGAGGCGGGGAAGAAGGGAGCCCGCACTACGCGTTCCCTTACTCCTCCATAAAAGGGGAAGCCATCCGCTCCACCAGCTGCGGATGATTCTGAGCGTGATGCGCTCCCCACGGAGATCCCCCCGCCGCCGAACTGCCTCTAGGAAATCTTCCGCTGAGTCGATCCACTCCATGACCTCGCCTGAGGACATGGAGATTATAATCAACGTAGTGGGTGATGATTCACCAGAGGTTAAGTTGTAGCTTGCTGCTCCAACTTATTCCCTAGTTTAAAAGTTCACACTATGGCACTATTACAGTGGAATTGTAACAGTTATGACAGGCATTTGACTGAGCTCCGTCAGCTCATTGCACAATACGCAGCGAGTATAGTCTACCTACAGGAACCTAACCTCCGGCCTGATCACGAGACTGTTCTGAGAGGTTTCCGACTATACTCTAAAGAGCGACATGACGCCGCCCAAGCTTCCGGGGGCGTTTGTACCTTCGTTCACTCTGACTGCTATAGTGAGGAGTTTTCACTCACCACTCCTCTGGAAGCTATTGCAGTTCGCGTGTGATTGCCTGTTATGACAACAATTTGTAACGTGTACCTTCCACCGAACCAGCCGCTTGATATTAATGACGTCTTTGATCTTGTTGATCAACTTCCAGTCCCTTTCCTTATCGTGGGTGATTTCAACTCGCATCACCCCCAATGGGGATTACCATCTTCCTGGCCCCAGAGAAAGGGACGTGGAGGGCTTAATTTAAGGGTTGGATTTATCTCTATTAAATACAGGGGAAGCTATACATTTTAGCTTAGCGCACGGCACGTACTCGCACATTGACTTGAGTGTGTGTAGCCGTGCTCTGAGCTCCCTATTTGGTTGGTATGTACACGACGACCTCTGTGACAGTGACCATTTCCCGATCGTTCTTACACTTCTGAACCAGAAGCCCGTGGAGTTCCCCAGTCGTTGGGTGCTTAAGCGGGCAAATTGGCCCTCGTTTCAAGAACGAGCTGTGTTCGTTGATCTTGGCTGCCGAAGCGTCGATGACGAGGTACAGCACGTCACTGATGTGCTTCTTGCTGCCGCTGAAGAGTCCATTCCATCCATTTCTGGGACTCCTCGTCGCAAACTCGTCCCCTGGTGGACTGTGGATATTACAGTGGCAATAAGAGACCGTCGTCGCGCTCATAAGCATTATCAGCGACGCTCAATAATGGCCAATTTGGTGGCGGTTAAGAAATGGCGTGCCCAGGCATGGTTTCTTATCCGCCAGAGTAAGAAACAAACTGGGAACTGTATGTGTCGTCTATCACGGCACATACCCCTTCCTCTCAAGTGTGGACTAAACTACGACGCATTTCGGGAATTCAGACATCTTCTACTCTACCGGGAATTTCCATTGATAATGAATTGGTTACAGATTCTTATCGCGTTGCAAATCATCTCGCCTCGTATTTTGCCGATATATCCGGTTCGGATTACTATGCTCACGATTTCGTTGCTTTAAAGCACGAGGCAGAACGCTTCCAGCTCTGTTTTGCCTCCCGCGCTTCGGAGGAGTACAACGTGCCCTTTACGGAGTGGGAACTCCGCGGAGCGCTGGCGCTCTGCAAGGACACATCTCCCGGACTGGATAATGTTCACAACCAGATGCTTAAACACCTTAACGATGAGAGCATCCGTTACAGTACTTGCTCAGGGTGTTTACTCGTATCTGGTTGGAAGGTGTGTTTCCAGCGCAAGGTATAATTATCTCTATCCTGAAGCCCGATAAGGATCCCAATTTGACAGGGAGTTACAGACCTATTTGTCTCACAAATGGTCTGTGCGAGCACTTTGAAAGGATGGTCAATCGGCGACAGGTGTGGGTCCTGGAGAAACAAGGCCTCCTGTCTGAATGCCAGTGTGGTTTCAGGGCGTCTCGGAGTACGAATGACCATTTGGTACACCTGGAGTCCGCCATACAGGATGCTTTTCTCCCGAGACAGCACCTAATCGCTGTTTTCTTTGACCTCGAGAAGGCCTATGACACCACTTGGCGTTACGGCATCCTCTCTACCCTGCATCAATGGAAATTCCGAGATAACTTGCCGGTCCTTATTGCGTATTTTCTGTCCCTTCGCCTATTCCGTGTCCGAATAGGGGGGACATATTCGCAATAGGCTATCATGTACAGGAAAATGGAGTCCCACAGGGATCGGTGCTTAGCGTAACTTTATTTGCGATTGCCATAAAAGGTATAGTAGCTGCTGCTGGTCCAGCGGTGGTACCGTCGCTATATGTAGACGATTTCGCTCTACGTTATAGTGCACAAAATATGGCAGTCGCTGAACGACAGCTCCAACAAGCTATTCGGAGAGTGGAACGCTGGACACTAGAGCATGGCTTTCGGTTCTCTACCGCTAAAACCTCGGTTGTCCATTTCTGCCGAAAGCGCACTCTCCATCCCGATCCTGAGCTTTATCTGGGAAATGTAGCTTTGCCTGTTGTTGCTACGTACCGGTTCCTTGGCCTCCTTTTCGACCGGAGGTTAACGTGGGAACCACACGTGCGGTGTTTGAAAACAGCCTGAGCTAGGAAGCTCAATATGTTGCGGTTTCTTAGCGGCACATCGTGCACCGCATGGTGCTCCTACGTTTTTATAAGTCTCTTATTATATCTAGGTTGGATTATGGCAGTGTAGCATATGGTTCGGCACATAGGTCGGTGCTTGTTAAACTGGACAGCGTCCACCACGGCGCGGCGGTGTGAGGCTGGCGACGGGTGCCTTTCGGACGAGCCCAGTCGTCAGCTTGCTCGCCGAGGCTGGCGTACCTCCTTTACACCTGCGGCGCCAACAGGTACTGCTGACCTATGCTGCGACTATTCGACAGATGCCACTTCATCCTAGCTATCCATGTCTGTTTACCAATCTGAATCGCCGGCTGTATATGATGCACTCGCCCGAGCCACTCGGCCGGCGGGTATTCGCTTGGATGACCCATACCGGCAGTTCCGATTTCCTTCTGTCTCCTGTATCGTCCGAGTACCTAGCAAGGCCCCTCCGTGGATGATCTCTCGCCCTGATATAATCCTGGATCTGCACACCGGCCCCAAGTCGGACATGGACTCTTCCGTCCACCGGATGCTGTTCCAGTCCATGGTGAGCCGGTATCCAGGATCAGGGCTTGTATTCACGGACGGTTCGAAGGTAAACGAGAAAGTAGGCTGTGCATTTGTGTTTGAGGATCGTCTTTTTCTCTTTCCACTTCCCACGGCGTGTAGCGTGTACACAGCGGAGCTCTATGCCATCTTAGAGGTTCTGCGGTTCACGTTATCAGACGATCACCAGCACTTTCTTGTGTGTACTGACTCTCTTAGTGCGCTGCAAGCGATCGATGTGTGTTTCCCGAGGCACCCGCTGGTCCAGCGTGTGCACGTCCTGCTCGCCAGTGCGTGTAACGCTGGAACCGGGGTGACCTTTGTGTGGCTTCCTAGCCACATGGGTATTGCGGGAAACGAGCTTGCTGATCAGCAGCGCGGGAGGCAGTCACACTGCCCTCGCCACCGTATAAGGTGCCTGCTAGTGATGTGCGCTCTCAGTTGCGACATTCGATCAAGTCGCATTGGGAGGAAGCGTGGCGTGCCACACCTCCACCCAACAAACTGAGAGGCATCAAGGAGACAACGAAGGTGTGGAAATCTTCCTTCCGATCTCTCCGGATGGAAGCTGTGGTACTCTGTCGACTCCGGATCGGCCATGGGATTGCTACGCACTCCCACTTGCTAAAGAGAGAAGACCCCGTGTGTGATGATGATGATGATATTTGTTGTTTTAAGGGGCCTAACATCTAGGTTATCGGCCCCTGATGGTTTGGGTGATCGTGAAGATGAAAATGAAAAGCGAACTTAAAACTAAAACTAACTACTAACCTACATACTAGAAGAAGAAATGGAAAAATAAAGGAGAATAAGGCAAATAAAGGACAGGAGGAAAAGAAATGCCCTCAACCCTCGAAGAAGGCGGACTGAGGGACTTGGAAGGAAGGAGAGCCATGAAAGGCAGATAGGAAAGTGAAAGAGGAGAGGGTCCGCCCCAAAGGTAAGGGACAAAACGGGAAAACGGACACAGCTCAGGAATCCCTCGGGGTCGCCAACTCCCGAACTCACCAGCCGTGAGCCCCTGAGGGTGTAGCATTATCTAGGGTGCACCAAAAGAGGTGGGGCTACATACACCCGGCCTCCTTGAGGGCCTTAAGCAGAAGGCAGGAGATAACATGAAAAGAAAAAGAAGGCTGACCCCTCGCAGAAGGAGGGAATCAGAAAAGATCAGACAAGGGCCAATTAAGGCGGGAAAGGAAGTGACTCCCTAGGCCTCGGATACCCTAATACCGTCGGGGTCGGAAGAGAACAAGAGTTGACCAAGTGAGGTCGACAGGAAAGAAGACAGAGAGGAGCCCGGGACAAGTAAGTGGAACCAATGCCGGACTCAGAGACCCCGTGTGTATTTGCGGCGCCTCCCTAACCGTGGCACACATTCTCTTGGAGTGTGTGGATCTGGCCGATTTGCGGAGGTCTCTTAAACTGCCTAATACCCTCTCCCTTATTCTCTGTGATGATGGGCCGTCAGCAGACCTCGTCATCCGGTTCATGAGGGAGAGTGGTTACTTTTTTAAGTTTTAATGTAAGTTAAGACTTTTAATTCAGGTTAAGTCTGTTTTATGTTTTTTATTGCGTTCGTCTATTTTATTGTTCACTCTGCCTTATTTGTTTTTTACCATCCCCCTTTTACTATTTGTATTCCAATAAGGCATAATTGTTGGGGCTCACTGTCTATTTTATATAAACCATTTTCGTTTCATCCATGGCAGTGAGCTGTTTTTATCTTCATACTTTCATTTCACGCCATTCCATTTCATTAGGGGTCGATAACTTCGACGTTAGGCGCCTTAAAACAACAATTATCATCATCATCATCTCTGTTAACATAGGACCCGTCTTGCATTTTTCTGGATTACCATGCTGAATGGAACTTGCGCCCTTTTGAATCCTTAGGAGACTCTCCGCCGAACATTTCTTTTTTGGTTGGTTGACACGCACCTAAGTTTAGAACTTTATCGAACATTTCGGGAGTAAAACGCTTTATTTTTGCCAGCCTAGCAGGATCTTTGTCGTCAAAAGGCAGTAGAGAACTCGATTCTTTTTAACAGGCAAGCTTCTTTGTCTATACCGGTATCAAGATGAGTTATTTCTAGTACCGCTGTTTAATTCTCATAGAGAACACACCCCATTTTCAAGCACCGGCCTAAGCATACGGTACACGCCACTGGTCAAAGCAAAGTAGTTTTATTCTCTAATTTTCCTCCCTTTCCGTTTAGGAACTTGCTTACAACTTTCTTGTTTTCGCTAATTTTTCGTACTTGTACAACTTAGGTACACCTCACGACTCCACATAGTAAGTAGTTTTATTGAGTTTCTCTTTCTTTTCCTCTTCTCTTTTTTTTCTCTTTTCCCTCCTCTTTTTTCCTTCTCCCTTTTTTCGTCTTCCATTTTTTGGGACCCCTCCCCGTTTTATGGACCCACCCCAAATCAGGTCGGGCATTCGCCTGACCTGACATACGGCGTGGGCGCCACTGCACTCACTATATTTAACATGAAAACTAATGATGTTCAGTGCTATGTATGGATGATGATGATGATAATTGTTGTTTTAAGGGGCCTAACTTCTAGGCTATCGGCCCCTGATGGTTTGGGTGACCGTGATGATGATGATGAAAAGCGAACTTAAAACTAAACCTAACTACTAACCTACACACTAGAAGAAGAAATGGCAAACCAAAGGAGAATAAGGCAAATAAAGGACAGGAGGAAAAGAAATGCCCTCAACCCTCGAAGATGGCGGATTGAGGGACCTGGAAAGAAGGAGAGCCATGAAAGGCAGACATGAAAGTGAAACAGGAGAGGGTCCTCCCCAAAGGCAAGGGACACAAGGGGAAAACGGACCAAGCTCGGGAATCCCTCGGGGTCGCCAACTCCCGAACTCACCAGCCGTGAGCCCCTGAGGGTGTAGCATTATCTACGGTGCATCAGAAGTGGTGGGGCTACATACACCCTGCCTCCTTAAGGGCCTTGAGCACAAGGCAGGAGGTAAAAGGAAAACAAAAAGAAGGCTGACCCCTCACAGAAGGAGGGTATCAGGAAAGATGATGATGATGATGATGATGATAATTGTTGTTGTAAGGGGCCTAACATCTAGGCTATCGGCCCCTGATGGTTTGGGTGATCGTGAATATGAAAATGAAATGCAAACTTAAAACTAAAACTAACTACCAACCTACATACTAGAAGAAGAAATGGAAAAATAAAGGAGAATAAGGCAAATAAAGGACAGGAGGAAAAGAAATGCCCTCAACCCTCGAAGAATGCGGATTGAGGGACTTGGAAGGAAAGAGAGCCATGAAAGGCATATAGGAAAGTGAAAGAGGAGAGGGTCCGCCCCGAAGGTAGGGAACAAAAGGGGAAAACGGACCCAGCTCAGGAATCCCTCGGGGTCGCCAACTCCCGAACTCACCAGCCGTGAGCCCCTGAGGGTGTAGCATTATCTAGGGTGCACCAAAAGTGGTGGGGCTACATACACCCGGCCTCCTTGAGGGCCTTGAGCAGAAGGCAGGAGATAACAGGAAAAGAAAAAGAAGGCTGACCCCTCGCGGAAGGAGGGAATCAGAAAAGATGAGACAAGGGCCAATTAAGGCGGGAAAGGAAGAGACTCCCTAGGCCTCGGATACCCTAATACCGTCGGGGTCGGAAGAGAACAAGAGTTGACCAAGTGAGGTCGACAGGAAAGAAGACAGAGAGGAGCCCGGCACAAGTAAGTGGAAGCAATGCCGGACTCAGCTGGGGCCCCGTGGTCGCCAACCCACTTCTCACTAGATGTGAGCCCCTGGGGGAATGGAAAGATGAGTCAAGGGCCAATTAAGGCGGGAAAGTGAAAGACTCCCTATGCCTCGGATAACCTAATACCGTCGGGGTCGGAAGAGAACAAGTGTTGACCAAGGGAGGTCGACAGGAAAGAAGAGCTATGTATGGCATGAGGGGGAAGCTCAGAGAGGAGCAAACGAGATTGGTTCTTTTGTTTTACAATATCTCGAAAGCATGGAAGGTGATGGTTCACACGAAGTAGACGTAATTTTCTATTCAGATAACTGTGCTGGCCAGCAGAAAAAACAATTTTTGATAGCCATGTACATGCACGCGGTGTGGAAGTACAAGTGCATACGTAGACCCACAAATTTCTTATAACTGGCCATAGACAAAATGAAGGCGACAGCGCTCATTCTGTGATCGAGAGACAGATCAATCGAGCAAAAAGGTCGGGGCCGATTTTTGTTCTTGAACAGTACATTTCTCTCATACGATGTGCAAAGAAAAACGGGAAGCCTTACACCATACACGAAGTTTGTCACGAAGACGTCTATGATTTAAAGGCATTAGCAGCTGACATTGGATTGCAGCTAAAGACAAACAGCGAGGGAAATACCTTAAGATTACGGAAGTGAAAGTACTGAAGGTGGAGACGAAACAATTCGGAAAACTATTCTACAAAACTTCCTACGCCGAGAGTCAATTTCATATCACTGATGTCATGCCACCGAAAAGAACAGGCAAAGCTATCACAGTGTTAAAAGCTAATGATGTTGTTTTGAAGAGGGCATATCGGAGAAAAGTAGGAATCTCTGACATAAAGAAAGAAGGTCTACTGTCGTTGTTTAAAAAGAAATCCATCCCAAACTGTTATTTAACATTTTATAGCAACTTATGATTCCAAGATGTAACTCCAGTACTCCATTATTATTATTATAATTTCCTCATTATAATTTGTAACTTCAAAACGTTATACTGCATTCAATAATAGTTTGTAATTTCAAAATATTATTTTTCATCCTACAATAAATTGTATTTTTTACTTTGTATAATATTTCATTTCTTTCACCCCATGATTTATAACAAAACCAGAAAATAAATTTCATCAGAACAATGTCACAAGTCAAAATGATTGATTAAAAATGAATTTTTAATGGTTGATTTCACAGATTTGTTGGAACCTTTGACATTTGAACAAAGAGCATGGCCTAACGTTCCCACCACAAGAAATAATTAAGTATACAAGTTCAATCTTCCATCCAGGACAGTTTTCAAATAATAATAATAATAATTTTCAAACACTTCTCCTGAAAAACTGTGATTTTTGAGTTGTGTCACTATTCCTCCGTTTCCTATTCAGTTTCACATTTTTCTCTAATTCATTATATTTTCTCCTAGATGTTAGCATATACTTCGTGTTTAACTGATTAATCGTCAATCCAATCTCTGCCCCGTATTCCTCTAATTTCTTTAACTTCTCTTCCAAATCCTGTTTCCTCCTAGATAATAAATCAATAATTATCATCTGCATAAGCAAGGTCTTGCGTCACTCGGTTAAGCAATGTTCCTCCTGTGTTGCCCTCTTGTATCCTTTGCATTACATTCTCCAAGGCAATGTTAAACAGTAAGGTGGAGAGAACATCACCCTGTCGTAATCCTTGGTTAACTTCAAAGGTATTTGATAGGATACCTTCAACCTTTACTTTACATGTTGTTCTTTCCAAAGTCATTTGTACCATTCTTGTTAATTTATTAGGTATTCCTGCCTCTTCCATTGCCTTCCATAGCTGATTCCTTTTAATGCTATCATATGCTTGTTTAAAATCTGCTGTAATGTCAACCAGTATTTATCATATCTGTAAATGGTGTTACGGCTGTGAGTTGTTTCGTCGCTTCGCCGGTTGCGTCACAGCTGGCCCGGGCTGTGCTCTGCCTCAGTGTATTACGTGCGCCTTACGCAAGAGGGCTACTAGGACAAAGGGATGGTCCAGAATATTCATGACCCAGCCAGTGATGGAAACCTCGAGAAGCCGTGAATCCTGGATGGGTCTAGAAGCATGTATTGAGTCACCGGCCTGCTATATAAGGGCGACCTGGCAGGCGGGGAAAGTGTGTGTTTTTCGAGCTAGTGCGAGTGTTTACCTTGAGCGACAGTTGTTGGCGACGTGACTTACGAAACCCCTAGTGAAGCTGATTCTCTTGACAGCGAGGGAGTGAGAAGCCTACAGAGGAACTGTGTCTTGAACGAGTGCGACAGAGGTGATGGTGGTGAATTGTGAAACAGTGTGTAGTACGGTGACAGGCTGAGTGCAGAAATTTCCAGCCAGCGCACGGGGCCACCTAATTACGAGGGATTAACTTCTGCGGCTTGTTGACAAGTGAAGGGCAAGAGTTCCTTACAAGAGGAAACTGGAGTGAGGTACTGATTGCTTGTATTTGCTATTTGTGTGGTGTACCTTTCAGGCTTTCAATAAAGCTAATTAGATTTCTTTAAAGGAACAATTGTGTTTGTGCTTTCACCCACCGTAATCATTGTTAACGTAAGTGCCACTAGGGGGTGGCACGTAACAATATTTTAGTAAAGTACACATTATGCAATTAATACCTCTTTACTTACGAATATTCTTATCATTACTAGGCTATTAAGGAATACGTTTCTCTGCCTTCCTTATTACAACAAACCTCTAAGCATGTACCTTGAATATAAAGTCATACTGAGCCTTGGTAGCAATAATATTTAGCAACGAAGAAGGAAATCTGGCAACCTGGCGAATTTTATTCCCTTCTTAATGTATCCTGTTTGCTCCTGAGAACACAGCCTGCCTGTTTCAAGACCAAGGTCAACAGTGTTGACTTCCTGCCTCAATGCAACCCTTGCTCCCAGCCACATCCATCAATCCCATAGCATCATCCTCAAGACTCGAGGTGATGCCCAAGCCAACCTAATTAATAAGATGACCGTGGCCAGCCTGCACTCCGTCCAAGCAATCTGTGAATTTCCAGTGTGAAAACACGGAGTCTGCGCACAGGAGTGACTCCGCTTCGGCAGAGGTACAGTCAACATAGCAGCTTGCTTCCCTGAGCACACAAGTGTTCTCGCTCGCGCGTCGCACATATATAGTAGCCTCACTTTCATGGTTAACGACCGGCGTCTCAAACGGTAAGCATTAGCACGAGCCGACAATAGCCATTATTTATGGCTGACAAAAATACCTGACGGTTCTTGACCAATAAGATGCTTCCTCCATCTGTCCCCGAGGAGTGCAGACCAGGCGATGACACCAGCCCTGTCTACCTGCTCACTTTACAGTTTCCAGTGTTGCACTGTTGCACGCTGTTTTGTCCAGTCTCGCTACTGCTTGCTCTCATGACTATTTAGATAAAACGTTAGAATTTTCCTTGTTCATTTCAGTGTAAGTTGTGTTCGTCTGTACCATTATTAGTGTTGTGGAGGCCTTGGGAAGGCTATATGGTCAGTGGAGTACCTTCAATTGACCACAGTAATGAGGAATGCGCAGAACGTTTAAATAGTAATATTAACGACTGTAGCGTGGTGCCCGATTACAGTATTTGCGCTTCTTCAACTTCAACTAACGGCTCCGGATCAAACGATTGTGATGGAACTACTTCAGGAACTGAAAGCTGTGAAGATGAAACAGGGCATGGGGTTAATAACGTTGTTGACATGGTAAAAACTGTAACAGGCACACTCAGTGCCGGATTAAGGTAAAATGAGGCCCAAGGCCCTCAGATTTTTGGGGCCCCTTTATTTTTTTCATTTTTTAATTTTTTTTCTACCTGTATATTTAATAAAGTATATATGAGTTTTTCTCAAGATGAATAATACACTTTTTATTAAATCATATATACATATATACATACATTTCAATTGAAACGATCATCGTTATTTGAAAACATTTCAGATGATTTGATGAACAATTTAACAAATCATACTATTTTTTACTTCTGTAAAATGTAATCAAACATTTTTTCTGTTGTTTTTTTTTTTCGGTCAATGAAATCTTCTACAATGTCATCAACATCAATTTCCCGCAGAATATCTGACTCGATGTACATTAAACTTAGCATGTCTAATCGTTCTTGTGACATGACACTTATTTGCGCACTTTTGATCCGTTTCAATTTAGAAAACGAGCGCCCCGCGGAACAATTCGTTACCATGAGGGTCAGGAAAATGCGAAAAGCAATTTCAACGTTCGGAAAAACAGACTCAAGCTTGTCTCGAATAAGAACTTCGTGAAGTTCAGAATGAGTGAACTCAGTTTTTAAAGGACATTGTAATCTCTCTCTATATATAAATTTAATATAATTCTGAAACTGTCTCAGTTCTGGATACATTTTTTCTAAATCCTCAGAATAAAATTTTAGGGCCCCTGGATAATTGGGGGCCCTAGGCCTGGGCCTAGTCGGGCCTAAGGGGTAATCCAGCACTGGGCACACTTAGCCCAGGAATTTTAGTCTAAAAACGGTCAAAACCTTGAATTTTTTTTAGTAAAGCTCAAAATTGGTACAATTGTACTATTTGATGTTCTTAACAACATATTAAAAGTCCCCGGTATTCCCGGGTCGGCTTCCTGGATTTCCAGCCGTTTGAACTCCTGGAATGCTGGAGAAGTAGGTGGTGTCGCTGGAATGCGCATTGTAAGAGAACGATTTGGCTTACAGTGCTCTAACATGGCTTAAATTAAAGTAGAAAAAATAAGCGATAAGTTAATTCATGGGTTGTTATGTTAGCGATACTTCCGGTCTAACAGGAAACGAAGAAATGCCGCGAAATTTAAAAAAAAAAGTGCCACGTTTTTCTTTTTTTGACGTTTGTTGGCAAACTGTCACGAATTTCACAGACAAGTCTTCTAAAAAGTTGTTGGCGACAAAATCAGCTTTCATTTTATGTATTTATAATTGATGTGCAAGTAATAGTTGCCGAGCTACAGAGATTTGAATAATGGCGCGCGACTTGAAACAGCCCGTGTTTGCGTTGTTTCTCAGCGGCCAACTAACGCGTTCGCCCGCAGCATTGATGCGTCGATTTGGCGGAGCTTCTTGTTTTCTTTTGTTCCCGAATTTTAAATATGATGATGATTATTGTTGTTTTAAGGGGCCTAACATCGAGGTTATCGGCCCCTGACGAAATGAAATGGCGTGAAATGAAAGGATGTAGATAAAAACAACTCACTGCCATGGATGAAGCAAAAATGGTGTTTATAAAACAGACAGTGAGCCCCAAAAATTATGCCTTAATTGAATAAAAAGGAATAAAAGGCGGATGGTAAAAAAGGATAAAACAAATAAGGCATAGTGAACAATATAATACAGAACACAATAAAAAACATAAAACAGATTTAACCAGAATTAAAAGTCGTAACTACACATTAAAACGTAAAAAAGTAACCACTCTCCCTCATGAACCGGATGACGAGGTCAGCTGACGGCCCGTCATCACGGAGAATAAGGGAGAGGGTATTAGGCAGTTTAAGAGTCCCTCGCAGATCGGCCAGATCCACACACTCCAAGAGAAGGTGTGCCACGGTTAGGTGGGCGCCGCAAGTACACACAGGAGGATCTTCTCTCTTTAGCAAGTGGGAGTGCGTTGCAATCCCATGGCCGATCCGGAGTCGACAGAGTACCACAGCTTCCTTCCGGAGAGATCGGAAGGAAGATTTCCACACCTTCGTTGTCTCCTTGATGCCTCTCAGTTTGTTGGGTGGAGGCGTGGCACGCCATGCCTCCTCCCAATGCGACAGGATCGAATGCCGCAACTGAGAGCGCACATCACTAGCAGGCACCTTATACGGTAGCGAGGGCAGTGCGACTGCCTCTCTCGCCGCCTGATCAGCAAGCTCGTTTCCCGCAATATCCATGTGGCTAGGAAGCCACACAAAGGTCACCCCGGTTCCAGCGTTACGCGAACTGACGAGCTGGTCGTGCACACGCTGGACCAACGGGTGCTTCGGGAAACACACATCGACCGCCTGCAGCGCACTCAGAGAGTCAGTACACACAAGAAAGTGCTGGTGATCGTCTGATAACGTGTACCGCAGAGCCTCTAAGATGGCATAGAGCTCCACAGTGTACACGCTACAGGCCTCGGGAAGTGAAAAGAGAAACCGACGATCCTCAACCACAAATGCACAGCCTACTTTCTCGTTTACCCTCGAACCGTCCGTGAATACAAGCCCTGATCCCGGATACCGTGTCACCACGGACTGGAACAGCCTCCGATGGACGGAGGAGTCCGTGTCCGACTTGGGGCCGGTGTGCAGATCCAGGATGATATCAGGGCGAGAGACCATCCACGGAGGGGCCTTGCTAGGTACTCGGACGATACAGGAGACAGAAGGAAATCGGAACTGACGGTATAAGTCATCCAAGCGAATCCCCGCCGGCCGAGTGGCTCGGGCGAGCGCATCATACAGCCGGCGATTCGGATTGGAAAACAAACATGGATAGATTGGATGAAGGGGCATCTGTCGAATTGTTGCAGCATAGGTCAGCAGTACTTGTTGGCGCCTCAGGCGTAAAGGAGGTACGCCAGCCTCGGCGAGCAAGCTGACGACTGGGCTCGTCCGAAAGGCACCCGTCGCCAGCCTCACACCGCCGTGGTGGACACTGTCCAGTTAAACAAGCACTGACTTACGGGCCGAACCATATGCTACACTGCCATAATCCAATCGAGATAAAATCAGAGCCTTATAAAAGCGTAGGAGCACCGCGCGGTCCGCCCCCCATGATGTGCCGCTAAGAAACCGCAACATGTTGAGTTTCTTAGCACAGGTAGTTTTCAAACACGGCACGTGTGGCTCCCACGTCAATTTCTGATCGAAAAGGAGCCCAAGGAACCGGTACGCAGCAACGACCGGCAAAGCTACATCGCCCAGATAAAAGCTCAGAATCAGGATGGAGAGTGCGTTTTCGGCAGAAATGGACAACCGAGGACTTAGCGGTAGAGAATCGAAAGCCATGCTCTAGTGTCCAGCGTTCCACTCTCCGAATAGCTTGTTGTAGCTGTCGTTCAGCGACCGCCATATTTTGCGAACTATAATGTAGAGCGAAGTCGTCTACATATAGCGACGGTACCACTGCTGGACCAGCAGCAGGGACTATACAGTTTATGGCAATCGCAAATAATGTTACACTAAGCACCGATCCCTCTGGGACTCCGTTTTCCTGTATATGGTATTGCGAATATGTCCCCCCTATTCGGACACGGAACAGGCGAAGGGACAGAAAATTCGCAATAAAAACCGGCAAGTTACCTCGGAATTTCCATTGATGCAGGGTAGAGAGAATGCCGTAACGCCAAGTGGTGTCATAGGCCTTATCGAGATCAAAGAAAACAGCGACTAGGTGCTGTCTCCGGAGAAAAGCGCCCTTTATGGCGGTCTCCAGGCGTACCAGATGGTCGTTGGTATACCGAGACGCCCTGAAACCACACTGGTATTCAGACAGGAGTCCCCGTTTCTCCAGGACCCACACTAGGCGTCGATTGACCATCCTCTCAAAGAGCTTGCACAGACCGTTAGTGAGACAAATAGGTCTGTAACTCCCTGTCAATTTGGGATCCTTATCGGGTTTCAGGATAGGTATAATGATACCTTCCTGCCATTGCGCTGGAAACACACCTTCCAACCAGATACGATTAAACACCCTGAGCAAATAACGAATGCTCTCATCGTTAAGGTGTTTAAGCATCTGGTTGTGAATATTATCCCTGCCAGGAGACGTGTCCCTGCAGAGCGCCAGCGCTCCGCGGAGTTCCCACTTCGTAAAGGGCACGTTGTACTCCTCCGAAGCGCGGGAAGCAAAACTAAGATGGAAACGTTGCGCTTCGCGCTTCAGGGCCACGAAGGCAGGGTCATAGTTATCGGAACCGGATATATCCGCAAAATACGAAGCGAGATGGTTTGCAACGCGATAAGGATCTGTAACCAATTCGTTATCAATGGAAATTCCCGGTACAGTAGAAGATGTCTGAATTCCCGAAATGCGTCTTAGTTTAGTCCACACTTGAGAGGAGGGGGTATGTGCCGTAATAGAAGACACATACCGTTCCCAGGATTGTTTCTTACTCTGGCGAATAAGAATCCGTGCCTTGGCACGAAATTTCTTAAACGCCACCAAATTGGCCATGGTTGGACGCCGACGGTAGTGCTTATGAGCTCGACGACGGTCTCTTATTGCCGCTGCAATATCCTCTGTCCACCAAGGGACGAGTTTGCGACGAGGAGTCCCAGAAAAGGATGGAATGGACTCTTCGGCGGCGGCAAGAAGCACATCGGTGATGTGCTGTACCTCGTCATCGACGCTCCTGCAACCAAGATCAACGAACACAGCTCGTTCTTGAAACGAGGGCCAATTCGCCCGCTTAAGCACCCAACGACTGGGGAACTCCACGGGCTTCTGGTTCAGAAGTGTAAGAACGATCGGGAAATGGTCACTGTCACAGACGTCGCCGTGTACATTCCAACCAAATAGGGGGACCAGCGCACGGCTACACAAACTCAAGTCAATGTGTGAGTACGTGCCGTGCGCTAAGCTAAAATGTGTAGCTTCCCCTGTATTTAATAGACATAAATCCATCCCTTGAATTAAGCCCTCCACGTCCCTTCCTCTGGGGAAGGAAGATGGTGATCCCCATTGGGGGTGATGAGAGTTGAAATCACCCACGAGTAGGAAAGGGACTGGAAGTTGATCAACAAAATCAAAGACGTCATTAATATCTAGGGGTGGTTCGGTGGAAGGTACACGTTACATACAGTTGTCATAGCAGGCAAGGACACGCGAACTGCAATAGCTTCCAGAGGAGTGTCGAGTGGAAACTCCTCACTATAGCAGTCAGAGCGAACGAAGGTACAAACGCCCCCGGAAGCCCGGGCGGCGTCTTGTCGCTCTTTAGAGTATAGTCGGAAACCTCTCAGAACAGTCTCGTGATCAGGTCTGAGGTTCGTTTCCTGTAGGCAGACTATACTCGCTGCGTATTGGGCAATAAGCTGACGGAGCTCTGTCAAATGCCTGTCATAACTGTTACAATTCCACTGTAACAGTGCCATTGTGTGGACTTAGGGAATAAGTTGGAGCAGCAAGCTACAACTTAAGACTCTGGAGGACCATCATCCACTACGTCGACTATAATCTCCATGTCCTCAGGCGAGGTCATGGAGTGACTCGACTCGGTGGAAGATTTCCTAGACGCAGTTCGGTGGCGGGGGGAACTCCGTGGGGAGCGCGTAGATCTGGGGACCGAAACGTCCCCAGGCGCAGAAGCATCCGCAGGTGTGTGCGCGGATGGCTTCCCCTTTTTTGGAGAAAGGGAATGCGTAGTGCGGGGTCCCTTCTTACCCGCCCCCGCCTCTTTAAGATATATAGACGGGTCAGGAGCCGAATTCCTGACCCTGGTCGACGATGCCGCCTCCGCCGGCTTCGGCGCGGCTTTCGCCGACCGTTTGGGTGGGGAGAAAGTCTTCGACTTCCTCCCGAGTGGGGAGTAAGTCTTCAACTTCCTCCCCTGCTGTGCGGGCGGAGCAGCCTTCGCTCGCACAGCCTTCGTGCTGGCCGAAGGTGGAGTTGAAGTCACCTTCGGGCTTTCCGTTATAATCTTAGGAGCTGGTTTCGGAACAGGAAACTCAGTTGCAGGTTTCACAGCTGGTACAAAAGATGAGGTAGCCGGGACCAAATTTGGTATTATGTCTCTATAATCAATCGTTGGAGAAGGCGAAGTCGTGGTACGGTACTTCTTGCGGGACTCCTGGTAGGTGAGACCATCCAGGGTTTTGATCTCTTGGATTTTCTTCTCACTCAGGAAGACAGGGCAGTTCCTGTCCCGAGGAGAATGATATCCAGGGCAATTAGTGCACTGATAAGGTGTTGTGCACTCTTCCGCTTCGTGTGGTACCTTACCGCATGTTCCGCAGATTGCGGGGCTCGAGCATCGGGATAACATGTGCCCGAACTTCTGGCACTTATAACACCTCATTGGTGGAGGGATATAAGGCCGTACGTCACAACGGTAACTTGTAACTTTGACTTTCTCCGGGAGCACCGAAAGCTCAAAGGAAATAATGAAAGCACCAGTATCCACGATTTGACCATTGACCTTGCGCGTAATGCGCCGGACATCAGTCACGTGACGGTGCCGCATATCCTCCTTGAGCTCCTCGTCAGTGTTCAGAATCAGGTCCCGGTAGAAAATAACTCCTCGGACCAGATTCAGGGACGTGTGCTTTTCCACTTTGACGGGAATGTCGCCAAAGTGGTCACATTGCAAAAGTTGTTCAACTTGCTCTCCAGTCCTAGTCTTGAGCAACAAGCTACCATTCCTCATCTTTTGTACTTTCTCAAGCTCACCATAGACACCTTCTATGTGGCGAGAAAACAAAATACTCTTTACCAGCTTGAAATCACCTCCATCTGTTCTGGTAGCTACCAGAAACTTGGGGGTGTTAGTACCCAGATTTTCACGCACAGATTGTTCACAGGGGGTTGATCCCCGTAGGGAATCAAATGTTAAAGACTTGGGTGTAGGACCACCCTGTTTGGGTGTAGGTCCACCCTGGTTGGGGATTTTTCTTTTAGAACCCATGGCCAGATCATCCTCCCCGAATGCCACCGACATCCGATCACGGGCCGTCACAGTAGGCGCTACCCAGCCAGGGCAAGGCCCGCCTAGCTTGGAAGGCATTGCCCGGGGGTCCGATGTTTTACAATGCCGTATCGTCATGTACCCCTTGGCATATACTGGATTTTACAGCTCAGACATTCGGCTGTGCGGGGACCTGCGTAGTCAGGCGGATACTACTGAACGGGAACATGGCACACCCACCTGTCGGCGCGGCCAAGACCGGAACAGGCTTTCGAGCGTAGTCGCTAGCGTAAGTGGCCCATTCTCCTAACAGCACGCACATATAGAAATTTTGGTTGCCAGACCCTGTAAGCATTGACGGAAAGAAGTGCGATATAACCTAATGAGAGTTATACCGCACGGGTGTATGTCTTTTAGAGCTGACTGTCAAACCCTCGAAAGGGGACCGTTCCGAGAAGCCCTTTTAGTCGCCTTTTACGACTGGCAGGGAGTACCGTGGATGTATTCGCTTCCTCCCACCCACTGGGGGTCCAATTCACAAAACAACGCGGAGTCCTTAAAGTATAGCCAAGGTCGCCCCTTTTAGTCGCCTCTTACGACAGGCAGGGGATACCGTGGGTGTATTCTAAACCCCCCACCCACAGGGGGGGAAAGAGGAGAGGGTCCGCCCCAAAGGTAAGAGACAAAAGGGGAAAACGGACCCAGCTCAGGAATCCCTCGGGGTCGCCAACTCCCGAACTCACCAGCCGTGAGCCCCTGAGGGTGTAGCATTATCTAGGGTGCACCAGAAGTGGTGGGGCTACATACACCCTGCCTCCTTAAGGGCCTAGAGCACAAGGTAGGAGGTAAAAGGAAGGAAAAATGAAGGCTGACCCCTCGCAGAAGGAGGGTATCAGACAAGGGCCAATTAAGGCGGGAAAGGAAGAGACTCCCTAGGCCTCGGATACCCTAATACCGTCGGGGTCGGAAGAGAACAAGAGTTGACCAAGTGAGGTCGACAGGAAAGAATACGGAGAGGAGCCCGGCACAAGTAAGTGGAAGCAATGCCGGAGTCAGCTGGGGACCCGTGGTCGCCATCCCACGTCGCACTAGATGTGAGCCCCTGGGGGGGATTTTAAACAGTTGGTCGTTGGCCGATGTGTGTTATGCCGTATAAATGTTATTTATTGTGTTGCCAAAAAATGAGTTTTGAAGACTGCATTTTGTGCAAGAAGCCACTCGACGATCCGATGGGCGTTGTTTGTGTTTTAAAAGGTTTTACAAGGAAAACTAACACCGCAAGAAGTATGCGAAGATCAAGTTGTAACTCGGGTCATGGAGTACATGGAATACAAGACGAAGACTCTGTCAGAAACAAGCCAGACAGCGAAGCTGTGGGCAAAGTACTACAGGCTAGTGGAAATCGTTCGGCTGTTTATTCGGGCAGAAAGAACATCATGATGATGATGATAATTGTTGTTTTAAGGGGCCTAACATCTAGGCTATCGGCCCCTGATGGTTTGGGTGATCGTGAAGATGAAAATGAAATGCAAACTTAAAACTAAAACTAACTACCAACCTACATACTAGAAGAAGAAATGGAAAACTAAAGGAGAATAAGAGAAATAAAGGACAGGAGGAAAAGAAATGCCCTCAACCCTCGAAGAAAGCGGATTGAGGGACTTGGAAGGAAGGAGAGCCATCAAAGGCATATAGGAATGTGAAAGAGGAGAGGGTCCGCCCCAAAGGTAAGGGACAAAAGGGGAAAACGGACCCAGCTCAGGAATCCCTCGGGGTCGCCAACTCCCGAACTCACCAGCCGTGAGCCCCTGAGAGTGTACCATTATCTAGGGTGCACCAGAAGTGGTGGGGCTACATACACCCTGCCTCCTTAAGGGCCTAGAGCACAAGGCAGGAGGTAAAATGAAGAGAAAAAGAAGGCTGACCCCTCGCAGAAGGAGGGTATCAGAAAAGATGAGACAAGGGCCAATTAAGGCGGGAAAGGAAGAGACTCCCTAGGCCTCGGATACCCTAATACCGTCGGGGTCAGAAGAGAACAAGAGTTGACCAAGTGAGGTCGACAGGAATGAAGACAGAGAGGAGCCCGGCACAAGTAAGTGGAAGCAATGCCAGACTCAGCTGGGGCCCCGTGGTCGCCAACCCGCGCCCACAAGATGTGAGCCCCTGGGGGGAGAAAGAACATCAAATTGGAACCTCCATTTGTACTGCGTATCGAAGATGTTGCCATACCTACACGCTACACTACGTTATGTCAGCCTACTTGTACCTGCATCAAATGCTTAAGTCAGATCAGAAGATGCCCGTGGACGAGTACACCAACTTCACGAAGAACGGGTACTTTTCCATCCGACGCTCGAATGATTTTTGGGCTGGAATATGGTCAGATATGGCCATAGAACAGGATCTATTGCGGCCTATGAAATCACGTGGAGGTTTAACAAGAGGACGAGGAGTGGACGATAGCCCGCTGGCTCACTTTGTCCCGGCGTTTCCACTGTGCATCCCGATCTGTGAAACTGTAGAAAATGTGTCTGGTATAAAGACAAAATCCTCGGAACACCCCGCTGACTTGAGAGACTCGCGGCTGAAGCTGGAGAACCGCCACGCAGAAGTGTTTCGCTCGTGAGTAGAAGATGATGATGATGATAATTGTTGTTTTAAGGGGCCTAACATCGAGGTTATCGGCCCCTGACGAAGTGAAATGGCGTGAAATGAAAGGATGAAGATAAAAAACAGCTCACTGCTATGTATGAAACGAAAATGGTTTAGATAAAATAGACAGTGAGCTCCAACAATTATGCCTTATGTAGCAAGAAAAATACTTACAAAAAGGAACTCAGACTGAAACTACTCACCAAATGGAGACCGGTAATACGTACATACGGGAATTTCGAAAGAAAATACTCACAAAAGGAATAGATTGAAAAATACGCACAAAATGTAGGTTAAGTCCAAAATACGTACAAAATGCAACGTGCAGTCGAAATACTTACAAAATGAAAGTGAAATCAAAATACTTACAAAATGCAAATGAGATTGAAAATACGCACAAAATTTAATGTAGATTCAAAATACCCACAAAATGCAATTGAGAATTAACTACTTGCAAAAAAGCGGTGTAATATGAAAATACAAAATGCAATTGAAATTCAAAATACTCACAAGAAGACCCCCTTATATTGAAAGACTTACTAAAAAGCAATTTTGATTGGCAATCCTTAGAAAATGCAAGTGAGGTTGAAAAACACTCACAAAATGCAATTTAGATCGAAAAAACTTACAAAATGCAATGCAGATCAAGAATACCTACAAAAAGGTGCGGGAAACTTAAAGAGAAAATGAAATATAATGAAAGGCGGAGAGGAGAGGAGAGGGGAGAGAGAAGAGGGTCCGTCCCAAAGGTAAGGGACAAAAGGGGAAAACGGACCCAGCTCAGGAATCCCTCGGGGTCGCCAACTCCCGAACTCACTAGCCGTGAACCCCTGAGGGTGTAGCATTATCTAGGGTGCACCAGAAGTGGTGGGGCTACATACACCCTGCCTCCTTAAGGGCCTTGAGCACAAGGCAGGAGGACAAAGGAAAAGAACAAGAAGGCTGACCCCTCCCAGAAGGAGGGTATCAGAAAAGATGAGAGAAGGGCCAATTAAGGCGGGAAAGGAAGAGACTCCCTAGGCCTCGGATACTCTAACACCGTCGGGGTCGGAAAAGAACAAGAGTTGACCAAGGGAGGTCGACAGGAAATAAAACAGAGATGAGCCCGGCACAAGTAAGTGATGATATGATGATAATAATTGTTGTTTTAAGGGGCCTAACATCGAGGTTATCGGCCCCTAATGATCTGGGTGATAGCGAAAATGATAATGAAATGGAAACAAGAACAAAATTATCTGAGACGGAAAATACGTACAAAAAGAACTCACAATATGGTCTTACAAAAGGGAATTTAGAACGAAAAGAGTCACAAAAAGACTACGTGGAAAAATACCCACAAAACGTAGGCTAGATTCAAAATACGTACAAAATGCAATGTAGCGTCGAAACACCTACAAAATGCAACTGAAATTCAAAATACTTACAAAATGCAAATGAGATCGAAAATACGTACAAAATGCAATTGAGGTTCAAAATACTTACAAAATGCAATTGAAATTCAAAATACACAATGCCATTCAGATTGAAATAGGCCCTATCCCAGTTCCAATCCAAATTATTCACAAAGTGCAATTGAAATTCAAAATACTTACAAAAAGCAATTGAAATTGTAAATGCTTACAAAATGTGCGGTGATTCTAACGACTCATGTGGTTTGACAATACTTACAAAAAGCAATTTAGATTGAAAATACTTGACAAAATGTAATTTAGATTCAAAATACCCTAAAAATGCAATTAAGAATCAAAATATGTGCAAAATGCCCACCAAAAAAAAATGCAATTTAGATTCAAAATTCGTGCGAAATGCGGTTTTGGTTGAAAATACTTACAAAATGCAATTGAAATTCAAATTCTCACTAAAAGGCCCGGCTACCTGCATTGAAAGACTTACCAAAAAGCAATTTAGATTGTCAATCTTTACAAAATGAAATTGAAGTTGAAAACAATCGCGAGATGTAATTTAGATCGAAAAAAACTTACAAAAAGCAACGTAGATTAAAAATACCTTAAAAAATCGCTAAAAGAAAATTTAGATACACGGTGAACCAAGTAACAAAAACAGTGCGGGAATCTTAAAGGGAAAGGAAATATAATGAAAAGAGGAGAGGAGAGGAGAGGGGAGAGAGGAGAGGGTCCGCCCCAAAGGTAAGGGACAAAAGGGGAAAACGGACCCAGCTCAGGAATCCCTTGGGGTCGCCAACACCCGAACTCACCGGCCGTGAGCCCCTGAGGGTGTAGCATTATCTAGGGTGCACCAGAAGTGGTGGGGCTACATACACCCTGCCTCTTTAAGGGCCTTGAGCACAAGGCAGGAGGTAAAAGGAAAAGAAAAAGAAGGCTGACCCCTCACAGATGATGATGATGATAATTGTTGTTTTAAGGGGCCTAACATCTAGGTTATCGGCCCCTGATGGTTTGGGTGATCGTGAAGATGAAAATGAAATGAAAACTTAAAACTAACTACTAACCTACATACTAGAAGAAGAAATGGAAAATTAAAGGAGAATAAGGCAAATAAAAGGACAGAAGGAAAAGAAACACCCTCAACCCTCGGAGAAGGCGGATTGAGGGACTTGGAAGGAAGGAGAGCCATGAAAGGCATATAGGAAAGTGAAAGAGGGGAGGGTCCGCCCCAAAGGTAAGGGACAAAAGGGGAAAACGGACCCAGCTCAGGAATCCCTCGGGGTCGCCAACTCCCGAACTCACCAGCCGTGAGCCCCTGAGGGTGTAGCATTATCTAGGGTGCACCAGAAGTGGTGGGGCTACATACACCCTGCCTCCTTAAGGGCCTAGAGCACAAGGCAGGAGGTAAAAGGAAGAGAAAAAGAAGGCTGACCCCTCGCAGAAGGAGGGTATCAGAAAAGATGAGACAAGGGCCAATTAAGGCGGGAAAGGAAGAGACTCCCTAGGCCTCGGATACCCTAATACCGTCGGGGTCAGAAGAGAACAAGAGTTGACCAAGTGAGGTCGACAGGAAAGAAGACTGAGAGGAGCCCGGCACAAGTAAGTGGAAGCAATGCCGGACTCAGACGGGGTCCCGTGGTCGCCAACCCACGCCCCACTAGATGTGAGCCCCTGGGGGGGGGGGGGGGCAATACAACAGATGGTGGGGAAAAGTTTTGACGGTCTCAAGCTCGCAAGAAAAAGCCGCGTAGTCCCTTTGTCAGTTGTTGGATGCCAACTAAAATTTCGTGATGACATCGTCCCGGTCAACCCGCACTAACTTTTCATGCGAATCATATGTGTGATGAAATCGGAAGCGGATATCGTGGAGTTCTTGAAGTACGAGCTTGCACCGACGCCTCCAGCTCCCTTCGATTCATCCTTATTGAGAAAAATAGCCAAGTCAGCACTTCAACACCTTTTCAAACCTTCAGAAGCCCCCAAAGATTTTCAAGAACAACGCAAAATAGTCGTTGATAGAGGTCTGCTTTTGCATACCGTTGTATGGCCAAGAGCTGCAACCTTTGGTGACATAATCCAGTCCTACAAGTTGTACATAAGCAAGAACTATCCTTCAAACGTTACCATTGTGTTTGACAACTACGATCAGATTCCAAGCACGAAGGACCAGGAGCAGGCACGCCGTGCGGGGAAGCGGACGTCCATAGATATCGCCTTCGATTCCAACACAATGGTTTCCACTTCTCAGGCAGACTTTCTAAGTAACACCAAAAACAAGCGACGGTTCATCTCTACGTTGACAAAGGAGCTTAGAAATGCTGGAGTTGCTGTTCGTCAGGCGACAGGGGACGCACATACACTAATTGTCGACTTAGCGTTGTCTCTAGATGCCGAAGATCATGCTGTAACTGTTATAGCGTCAGACACTGATGTCCTATGCATGTTGTTGGCAAAAGCAAGAGAGAACAACAACAACATCCATTTTCACAGTCCTGGAAACTCAAAATCTCTTGGAAAGATTTTCCCTATCACAAGCATTCAGGAAGATATCGGCGAGATGATAAGTTGTGTGTTATTTGCACATGCCGTGAGCGGATGTGACGCAACTTCGGCCATTTTTAGCAAAGGGAAGAAGTGTCCGGGGCATTCTCAAAAGCAACGAAGATCTTCGGAAAACTGTCGAAGTCTTCAATCAGCCTGGCGCATCCAATGAAGATATCAAGATAGCTGGAAAAAAAATTGCTCTCGAGTTGTTCAACGGAAAGGGCTTCAATTCTCTAAACGAGCTTCGTGTGCATCTGTATGGAAGGACTATCGCAAGACAGACCGTTACTGCTTCGTTCGATTTGACCACTTTGCCGCCAACGTCCGACGCATGCCGGCGGCATTCACTGCGTACATATTTGCAGATATATATTATTTTTAGTATGTTGTTACACCATTTTACTTCGCTGTGATACAATTAACATTCTCATTTGTATACAAATTGGTTTCTAACAAAAATTATTTGAATTATTTGATAAATAATACATTATAAACTGTATTAGTTTTAAGCAGAGATATCTACTCCGATATTCGCACTACTCTTTACTTAAGATGTTTGCTCTCCTAAAAATGGCATTAAAATAATAATTTACGATCGCCATGTCACAAAGGGTTACATATTTTACATATTAAAACATTAATTTTGTTTGCCTAGCTCAATAAAGCACGTAAAAACGCAAAGAGATCGCCTTATAGAATGAAGAGATGTCGATTGAGGGAGAGAGAGAGAGAGAGAGAGAGAGGGGGGGGGGTGGACTCAAAATGCGAAATTGAATTATTTTCACTATTTGGAGCAGATGTACAAAAAGGGTGATTTCCATTAAAAACACTCAATAAAATTTGAAAAACATTGAATTTTTTTTTGTGGGGGGGGGGGGGGAGGAGGAGGGGAATTTTTTGAGAGGGGTGTGTTTAATATTTTGAAAAGAGGGGAAGCACTTCATTTATCATAGAGAAAAGGGAAGCTCCTGTAGGATGTAACAATGCAAAATCAGAGCGCGTCCCGGTCGCAGTGTGTGTGTAGCGCAGACGGAGAAGAAAATGACGTAATAATCGTTTGTTTATACCACTATAGCTCGGCAACTATTATTCGGACATCGATTATAAATACATTAAATGAAAGCTTATTTTGTCCCTTACAACTTTTATAGAAGACTTGTCTGCGATATTAGTGATAGTTTGCTAACAAACGTCAAAAAGAAAAAAACGTGGCACTTTTTTTTTTAAATTTCGCGGCATTTCCTCGTTTCCTGTTAGACCGGAAGTATCGCTAACATGCCAATCCATGTATTAACTTATAACTTATATTTTCTCCTTTAATTTAAGCCATGTTAGAGCACTATAAGCCAACTCGTTCGCATACAATGCGCATTCCAGCGACACCAACTACTTCTCCAGAATTCCAGGAGTTCAAACGGCTGGAAATCCAGGAAGCCGACACGGGAAGACCGGGGACTTTTAATATGTTGTTAAGAACATCAAATAGGACAATTGTACCAATATTCAGCTTTACTAAAAAAAATTCTAGATTAAAACCTAAAATTCCTGAGCTAACTATCTAAACAGTCTCAAAAGTTCGTGTGCAGTACGTACGATTACGTGAAAAAGATGATGATGATGATGATAATTGTTGTTTTAAGGGGCCTAACATCTAGGTTATCGGCCCCTGATGGTTTGGGTGATCGTGAAGATGAAAATGAAATGGAAACTTAAAACTAACTACTAACCTACATACTAGAAGAAGAAAGGGAAAACTAAAGGAGAATAAGACAAATAAAGGACAGGAGGAAAAGAAATGCCCTCAACCCTCGAAGCATGCGGATTGAGGTACTTAGTAGAAGGAAGGAGAGCCATGAAAGGCAGATAGGAAAGTGAAAGAGGAGAGGGTCCCCCCCCCCCCCCCCCAGGTAAGGCACAGAAGGGGAAAACGGACTAGGCTCAGGAATCCCTCGGGGTCGCCAACTCCCGAACTCACCAGCCGTGAGACCCTGAGGGTGTAGCATTATCTGGGGTGCACCAAAAGTGGTGGGACTACATACACCCGGCCTCCTTGAGGGCCTTGAGCAGAAGGCAGGAGATAACATGAAAAGAAAAAGAAGGCTGACCCCTCGCAGAAGGAGGGAATCAGAAAAGATGAGACAAGGGCCAATTAAGGCGAGAAATGAAGAGAGGGAGTCTCTTCCTTTCCCGCCTTAATTGGCCCTTGTCTCATCTTTTCTGATACCCTCCTTCTGTGAGGGGTCAGCCTTCTTTTTCTCTTCCTTTTACCTCCTGCCTTGTGCTCTAGGCCCTTAAGGAGGCAGGGTGTATGTAGCCCCACCACTTCTGGTGCACCCTAAATAATGCTACACCCTCAGGGGCTCACGGCTGGTGAGTTCGGGAGTTGGCGACCCCGAGGGATTCCTGAGCTGGGTCCGTTTTCCCCTTTTGTCCCTTACCTTTGGGGCGGACCCTCTCCTCTTTCACTTTCCTAAATGCCTTTCATGGCTCTCCTTCCTTCCAAGTCCCTCAATCCGCCTTCTCCGAGGGTTGAGGGTATTTCTTTTCCTTCTGTCCTTTATTTGCCTTATTCCCCTTTAGTTTTGCATTTCTTCTTCTAGTATGTAGGTTAGTAATTAGTTTTAGTTTTAAGTTCGCTTTTCATTTTCATCTTCACGATCACCCAAACCATCAGGGGCCGATAACCTAGATGTTAGGCCCCTTAAAACAACAATTATCATCATCATCAAATGAAGTGATGATGATGATGATAATTGTTGTTGTAAGGGGCCTAACATCGAGGTTATCGGCCCCTAATGATCTGGGTGATAGCGAAAATGATAATGAAATGGAAACCAGAACAAAATTATCGAAGACTGAAAATACGTACAAAAAGGAACTCACATGGAAACAACTCACAATATGGTCCTACACAAGGGAATTTAGAACGAAAAGTTGCACAAAAAGAATAGATTGAAAAAGACCCACAAAACGTAGGCTAGATTCAAAATACGTACAAAATGCAAAGTAGCGCCGAAATACTTACAAAATGCAACTGAAATTCAAAATACTTACAAAATGCAAATGAGATCGAAATTACGTACAAAATGCAATTGAGGTTCAAAATACTTACAAAATGCAATTGAAATTGAAAATACACAATGCAATTCAGATTGAAATATCCCAGTTCCAATCCAAATTATTCACAAAGTGCAATTGAAATTCAAAATACTTACAAAATGCAATTGAAATTGAAAATGCTTACAAAATGTACGGTAGATTCAAAAGACTCATGGGGATTGACAATACTTACAAAAAGCAATTTAGATTGAAAATACTTGACAAATGTAATTTAGATTCAAAATACCCACAAAATGCAATTGAGAATCAAAATATGTGCAAAATGCCCACCAAACAAAATGCAATTTAGATTCAAAATTCGTGCGAAATGCGGTTTTGGTTGAAAATACTTACAAAATGCAATTGAAATTCAAAATACTCACTAAAATGCCCTGACGCCTGCATTGAAAGACTTACTAAAAAGCAATTTAGATTGTCAATCTTTACAAAATGCAATTGAGGTTGAAAACAATCGCGAGATGTAATTTAGATCGAAGAGACTTACAAAATGCAACATAGATCAAAAATGCCTTAAAAAAAAAAAAAAGTGGTAAAAGGGAATTTAGATACACGGTGATTCGAGTAACAAAAACAGTGCGGGAATCTTAAAGAGAAAAGGGAATAGAAGGAAAAGAGGAGAGGGGAGAGAGGAGAAGGTCCGCCCCAAAGGGAAGGGGGAAAACGGACCCAGCTCAGGAATCCCTCGGGGTCGCCAACGCCCGAACTCACCAGCCGTGAGCCCCTGAGGGTGTAGCATTATCGACGGTGCACCAGAAGTGGTGGGGCTACATACACCCTGCCTCCTTAAGGGCCTTGAGCACAAGGCAGGAGGTAAAAGGGAAAGAAAAAGAAGGCTGACCCCTCGCAGAAGGAGGGAACCAGAAAAGATGAGACAAGGGCCAATGAAGGCGGGAAAGGAAGAGACTCCCTAGGCCTCGGATACCCTAATACCGTCGGGGTCGAAAGAGAACAAGAGTTTTCCAAGTAAGGTCGAAAGGAAAGAAGACACAAAGGAGGCCGGCACAAGTAAGTGGAAGCAATGCCGGACTCAGCTAGGGCCCCGTGGTCGCCAACCCACGTCCCACTAGATGTGAGCCCCCGGGGGGAGCTTAAGAAGATAGTGGGCCAGATGCTCTCAGATGGAGTCATCCGTCCTTCGATTTCATCCTATTCATCCCCGATATTCATAGTCCCGAAGCCGAATGGTGGGTTTCGCCCGGTAGTTGACTACCGTCGCTTGAACAAGAAGGTGGTGATGGAGTCCATTCCCATGCCTGACCTCCACTCTTGTTTTTCTTGGTTCTGGAGGCTCGCTACTACAGCTTGCTCGACATGAACCAAGCGCATTATCAGGTTCCCCTGGCGGAGTAATCGAAACCTCTCCTTTCTCTTGCCACTGATTGGAACCTATATGAGTTCAACAGGTTGCCATTTGTCCTGTCAACTGGCGGAGCAGTTTTGAGTAGGTTGTTGGACAAGGTCTTCAACGTTATTAAGTTAGAGTTCCTTTATCATTATCTCGATGATGTGGTGATATACAGTCAGACGTTCGACGATCACGTGCGTCACCTCAGGGAAGTATTCACCCGTCTGAAGAAGGCTGGTCTTACTGTCAAGATGTCAAAAGTTTCGTTCGCCAAGCCTCAAATTTCTTTTCTGGGGCATATCATCTTTGCCGCAGGAGTTTCTATCGATAGTACTCGAAACCAAGGCATTCGGGATTTTCAGAGGACCGTTAATGTCAAAGGAGTGGCCCGCTTCGTCGGAATGGCCAACTTCTTCCGGAAGTTCATTCCGGACTTTGCACGCAAGGCTATGCCATTGAATAGATTGCGGCAAAAGAAAGTCTTGTTTGAGTGGGGTGAGTCTCTGCAGGCAGCTTTCTACGAGTTAAGGGAGGCATTGTGTAGCGCTCCCGTTCTCGCCATTCCTAACTTCAGTAGGAGGTTCATTGTGCAGACTGATGCCTCGTTAGGCGCTGTTGCAGCCGTTCTGCTAGAAGATGGAGAGGAAGGACGCCGTCCCATTGCGTTCGCTTCACGTACATTAACTGTCCAAGAATCTCGATATTTCGACTATGATTTAGAAGGATTAGCCGTGATGTTCGGCCTGGAAAGATTCAAGTTATATGTGGAACATGTCCCATTTGATCTGGAGACTGATAACCAGGCCCTGAGCTGGGTTCTGGCTAGGCCAAGAAACACGGGTCGCATCGCTCGGTGAGCCACCAGAATATCTTCATTCAATTTCACTGTTCGTCATATTAAGGGGACAGACAACGTTATCGCTGACTCGCTCAGTCGTATTTATGAGGAGTCTCCCCTCAAAAAACATGAGCAGGCCTCCGTTGAACCTGATGTTGTTGAGGTGCGTTCCGCCCAACACATGATGAACCATTCTCCGATGCTGTTTAAGGATCTTGCTCTGATGAACCATTATCCGATGCTGTTTAAGGACATTGCTGTTCATCAAAGGGAAGACCAAGAATTAGAAGCTATTATGTCTAAATTGAGTTCTGGAGAACCTGTGAAACCTTACTTCTTAAGGTCAGGGGTATTATGTTGCATTGCCAGGCATGACAGGAAACCGAAGGTTGTCTTGCCTGTCCAGCTAGTGGACTATCATGAGTCACCTGTGGGTGGTCATTTAGGGATCTTTAAGACCAGACAGAAGGTCAGGCAATCATATAAGTGGAAGTACTTGGACAGATATGTTAAGAGGTTTGTTTTAGGATGCCGGGATTGTAACGTCAGTAAACCTATTATTAAAAGTAAGGTAGGATTTTTATCTTCTGAACCTGTGATGTACCCTATGGAGAGGCTCTACATATATTTTGTAGGCCCCTTTCCGAGATCCAGATTAGGCAACCGTTTTTCTCTTGTCTGCGTTGATGGTTTCTCGAGATTTTGTTGGATATTTCCCTCGAGAATGAGCAACACTACCGCTGTGATTAAAAGTCTGAAGGTCATCTATAGTTCGTTCGGTCCATGTCAGTACCTTGTGTCTGATAATGCCCGCACCTTAACATCGAATCAGTTTCGAAACCTCTGTTTCGATTTCTCGATATCCCACGTCACAACTAGTTCATACTATCCGAAACCTAGTTTAGCCGAGAGGGTTAACAGGAACTTGAGGGCTGCGTTGATCGCCTATCACCGCGACAACCATGCCAAGTGGGACTCATCATTGCATTGGTTTTCATTTGCGTTCAATACCGCTGAGCACGAATCTCACGGTAAGACTCCGTTTGGCTTGATGCACGGGTTTGAGCCAAACTCACCTCTTTCAAATCTTTGGTCACTGAAGGATCTTCTTCCGGACCAACCCAGTCTCGAGTGCGTTAGAGAAGTTTGAAATGAAGCTCAACGCGCCTTCAAAATCTCCCACGACAAGTTAGCTCAAAGGTATAATAAAGGTCGTGGTCAATGTAAATTTAAAGCCAACGATTTGGTCTTCGTAAATAATTTTTGGAGGAAAACTCCAGGCCATCAGGTATCTGGTAAACTCATACCGAGGTTCTGTGGCCCGTTTAGAATTCTGTCATTTCCGACAGATGTCACTGTCCTGTTGGTGGACGACCAGAGAAAGAGCATTTTCAGGAATCACCTGAGCTACTGTAAAGCTGCTGGTGAGCGTGAAGCTGAGGGACAAGAAGAAGGAGCAGAGGATGCAGATTAATGAGTGTGTTTTTGCGTTGCGTTGGGATTGCATTAAACTTGTAATTTTAGTAATGTGTAAAGTTCCGAACCTAGTGTTGGTTCAAGTTCGTGTTTACCTTTCCCCTTTGGGTGCTGCTGTTGTCGCAGGATTCTCTTGGTGAGAATTAGAGCGTGTCGCCTGTTGGATTAATGAGTATTTGGTGAAGTTAATCGTGTTGTGGTGAAGTCACCTGGACTGGGAGTGTTCCGTTGATGGTAAGAAGCAGGCACCTGATGTCCTGGTAAGGATATCGTTGATGCGTTAGATACCGTAGGCATCCTGTTGTGTTGAAACACGATATTTGGTTGTGTTGATAGTTGATCGGGTGTTCAATTTTGTGTTTTGGTAAAATTTTCTTCCTTTAATTTGTTTTTGCATCCTGTCGCCGCATGTGGAGTTGATGTGTTATGTTGGTATGTTGTCTGCTAGTCTGCATTCTGTTCTGCTCGGCCTGTGTGCTTTTCTTCATGGTACGTCTGTCTGTCTATAAGGTTGATGATGATGATAATTGTTGTTTTAAAGGGCCTAACATCTAGGTTATCGGCCCCTAATGATCTGGGTGATAGCGAAAATGAGAATGAAATGGAAACCAGAACGAAAATTATGTGAGACGGAAAATACGTACAAAGAGAAACTCAGATGGAAACAACTCACAATATGGTCTTACAAAAGGGAATTTAGAACGAAAAGATTTACAAAAAGAATAGATTGAAAAAGACCCACAAAACGTAGGCTAGATTCAAAATACGTACAAAATGCAATGTAGCGTCGAAATACTTATAAAATGCAACTGAAATTCAAAATACTTACAAAATGCAAATGAGATCGAAAATACGTACAAAATGCAATTGAGGTTCAAAATACAAAATGCAATTGAAATTCAAAATACACAATGCCATTCAGATTGAAATAGGCCCTATCCCAGTTCGAATCCAAATTATTCACAAAGTGCAATTGAAATTCAAAATACTTACAAAATGCAATTGAAATTGAAAATGCTTACAAAATGCACGGTAGATTCAAACGACTCATGCGGATTGACAATACTTACAAAATGCAATTTAGATTGAAAATACTTTACAAAATGTAATTTAGATTCAAAATATCCACAAAATGTAATTGAGAATCAAAATATGTGCAAAATGCCCACGAAACAAAATGCAATTCAGATTCAAAATTCGTGCGAAATGCGGTTTTGGTTGAAAATACTTACAAAATGCAATTGAAATTCAAAATACTCACTAAAAGGCCCGTCTACCTGCATTGAAAGACTTACTAAAAGCAATTTAGATTGGCAATCTTTACAAAATGCAATTGAGGTTGAAAACAATCGCGAGATGTAATTTAGATCGAAAAAACTTACAAAATGCAACGTAGATCAAAAATGCCGTAAAAATCGCTAAAAGGGAATTTAGATAAACGGTGAACCAAGTAACAAAAACAGTGCGTGAATCTTAAAAAGAAAAGGAAATATAAGGAAAAGAGGAGAGGAGAGGGGAGAGAGGAGAGGGTCCGCCCCAAAGGTAAGGGACAAAAGTGGAAAACGGACCCAGCTCAGGAATCCCTCGGGGTCGCCAACTCCCGAACTCACCAGCCGTGAGCCCCTGAGGGTGTAGCATTAACCAGGGTGCACCAGAAGTGGTGGGGCTACATACACCCTGCCTCCTTAAGGGCCTTGAGCACAAGGCAGGAGGTAAAAGGAAAAGAAAAAGAAGGCTGACCCCTCACCGAAGGAGGGTATCAGGAAAGATGAGACAAGGTCCAATTAAGGCGGGAAAGTGAGAGACTCCTTAGGCCTCGGATAACCTAATACCGTCGGGGTCGGAAGATAACAAGAGTTGACCAAGGGAGGTCGACAGGAAAGAAGACGGAGAGGAGCCCGGCACAAGTAAGTGGAAGCAATTCCGGACTCAGCTGAGGTTCTGTGGTCGCCAACCCACGTCCCACTAGATGTGAGCCCCTGAGGGGTGTCTACAGGGCATTTGATGTGTAACTTAATACTAAATGTAAATGTGTGGCAATTTCGATGACGCCAAGTGTGGTGTGTCTGTGTGGAGACATTGTTGCCTCGTTTGTGCCCTGTTAAGCGAGAGCTGAGCCTTCCTCTTCTAACATTTGGGTATCTTGGTTCCTACATCGTGGTGTCCCAATTTAATTATTTTTATCAAAGCTATAGAATTGTAAAGGTTAGGATTTTGGAACGGAACCAGTTAGTTAACTTGGTATTCTGTCAAAGAAGAAGAAGTGGTCTTTTAGTGAACACCAGTAAGGTGCTTCGTTCATGTTTTCTATTTATCATTCATTTAATTCTGTGTAAAGTAAAGTCTTGCGTGTGCTACTTGAGTACATCGCCTATTACTCAAAGTAAAAGTGTTCTCGTATCACAAGGCAAGTGAATTGCCTGGTCCTCCCTAGTTCGTGCTAGTCCCAGTGTGTGCTTCGGAAGTCTCAAGTGCTCTCGCCATGGTCTCATGTCAGACCATCTTCGATCCTGCGTGCAAGCTTCCAGAGGTGGAAGACCCTGACTCAACCTTGCGTTAGAGTCACCCTGCGTGCTGTGTCTGCTGTGTTCTTGGTTGTTACAGTGGTGGTCATGTGTGGGGGTTGCACCCCTCACATTTGGAGATGATGGCCTGTGCAAGGGTCACTGTCATGATGACAGCCCACATCTGGTGGCGGATCCTGATGCCATCCGGTCGGTGCTCTGGCGATGCCTCCCTTGTCGTCAACCCATGGCTGTTGAACATCCTGGAAGTGGGTACATGGTTTGCTATGGTGGTGTTGGTGCCCAATGTCCTGAACATCTGGATGATTCTGCTCGACATCACCTGCCTGACCGCTGCTTACTCCTGAGGGCCTTCTACGTGTCACTCTCACCCGTGGGTGAGCCCTTATGAGGGGGAGGCTGTGACGCTTAATAGTTGTCACATTTCTCCTCACTTGCTCCCCCCCCGGCGGCCCCTAATTTGGACATGAGACAATAAAGAATCATTTCTCCTGCATTCAAACTCCCGCCGAGCAACGCTGCCATTTTGACGATCTCACGCGATTGGACTGTGAGTGACATTCTGATTTGGTTTAAATCCTTTCATCTTATTGTTGGAGACCCTGCAAAGAACTCTGGGTGATCTCGAATTGTGCTAAAGTGTCATGCTACCAACCTAAATTGTGCACTAGCAATTGTTTCTTTAGGCAATACCTTGCCTATTATCTGTGCCACGATTGGTACGTCTCCGGCTACGATCGACCCTGCTCGTGATCCGATGAGATGTGAAGCGACTCTTTGAACTGACTTTCTGCTTGGGACAATGTAGTGATTAAGAAGTGTTAGTGGCCAGCTCTTCGGTAGCTGGCCCCTTATGGCCAGCATGGCCTGGTTGCTGCAAGATAAGGTACTGTGAGCTATCTACCTTCCTATATGGGACCTTGTTTTACTTACTCGCGATCGAGTTTTATTATCTTCTGCTCTGGTGCGGTTGGAGCCGTGTTCAGTAATGGATTTTTATGCATATTTTCTCAAGCCACACGGAACTTCAAAAAATGTCCGCGAGGGCCCAAGCCATGCAGCTTGCCCCGTTCTATTTTATAATTAATGTGGCAACGTTTATTAAGCTTATTAGAACAGTTCAACTTAATGCATAAAATGTATTTGTCAATATTATTACTACTTCTGATATAAATATACACTTTTGTTGGGGCATAGTTTAGATTACGGCAAGACCTCCTTCCTTGCCGTCTGGCGTGGTAAAGATGGATGGCTGCTATGTCTATTGTCGTCAGCCATGACAAGAATAGCTTGCCACGGTGGGTGAGTGGTTATAGTGTCGGACTACCAACCCCAAGATTGCAGGTTCGCCCCTGGCCATGGTAAGTGATTTTAGAAGGCGACAAAAATCACGATACTCATGTCATACGTTGTTGGCATGTTAAAGAACCCATTTGAATTCAGTAGGCCGTGTTCAATGGCAAAATTAATCTCGGGATTTTCCGCCAACACAAAGTTCCTCCATTCTCTACTTGAAAGCGCTGTAGTGTCAAGGAGTTTAGATATCTAACCTCCTTGACTTTCATAGCGTTCAAAGGAACGACGAAATTCGACATGCAAGCTACCCTCTGGGTGTCAATTAACAAAGCTTGCACCAGGCACCCGAGGCCATACGATATTATTATTATTATTATGACAAGAATAATGAAGATTATTATTTAAAAAAAAGGAATAAGATCATAACGTTGGTCAAGGCGAGTCGAGTTATGTTACGAGTCCCTGCTCGTAGGCAAATGTTGGCATTAGAATATTAATTATATTCACGATATGGATTGTGTCTAACCTTACGCCTATTCCGCGCTTGTGGTTTTCTCACCGCATTTTATTTAAGAGCTTACTAGCTCATTTTCTGACTTGAGATTGTGTTTGGTAATCCAATTGTTTGATTTTTCATTCGCCTGACGGCGTTTCTTCATTTAGGAGTTATTCTCCGTTTAATTGAAGGCTTGATGCCTTGTTCGTTTTGTCTAGCCTGTTGCTTGGGCTTGGTAATTTCACGCTACCGTGAAATGCACGTAACTTCTTGTATTCTCTATGTGCCGACTACGCTTAGACCAACCAATACAAAGCCATACCACTGCGGTGGGTACATTCTGCCATCTTAGCTAGATTAGGAGTGTTCTTCTTATTTTCATTTTATGTATTGTTACCTTGTAATGTTCCACATATTCTATTTTTGCACTTATATATTTCTCGTTTCCTAAGGTGCCTGGTATTATTTCATTAACTAGTATGCATGTGCGAGCTAGCCCGGCTTAAGGGATTAGGGTTCAATTCCATTTAACAGGATTTACCTGAGAGACCCTCTGAGCGTTTCGACGTTCTGGGGCAGGGTATCAGAAAAGATGAGACATGGGCCAATTAAGGCGGTAAAGGAAGAGACTCCCTAGGCCTCGGATACCCTAATACCGTTGGGATCGGAAGAGAACAAGAGTTGACCAAGTGAGATCGACAAGAAAGAAGACGGAGAGGAGCCCGGCACAAGTAACAGGAAGCAATGCCGGACTCAGCTGGGGTCCCGTAGTCGCCAACCCACGCCCCACTAGATGTGAGCCCCTGGGGGGGCAGTAATGAAGACGGAGAGGAGCCCGGCACAAGTAAGTGGAAGAAATGCCGGACTCAGCTGGGGCCCCGTGGTCGCCAACCCACGTCCCACTAGATGTGAGCCCCTGGGGGGATATGTGGAAAAGGGTTCGAGTGGACGAAGTCAGTCAAGGACGAGACGGAAATACGAACAGCCATTTTACGCCTGCCAGACGGTTGGAGAATCAGCAGACCGATCCAACTGGTGATTCTTTTGGAGATCGACCAGGGTGGGGTGGATGTGAAGGATCTTAGAAGCGGTTACTAACGCTGAGATTGCGACTCACTACACTCAATAAGTCTATTGTAGTTTCTTATATATATATATATTTGTATTGTTGTGAGAACAAAGAAGTATTCCAATATGGAGAGTTTCAGTGCACAGATATATAGGCCTCAAGTACGTAAATTCCCCCAACAAATCGTTGAACTCATTAACACACAGCTATACAATTCCGCCTATAATATCTGCCGATGGAGAACTGTTACCTCAACTGTTAGTTGTGTTAAAAGAAAAGGACGGTGAATTTGGACCTATTGTTAAAATAACTTTGTTTACAGCAGATAATTTATTTGTGTTGCCATCCCCGTCCGGAAAGTTAACTAAAAAGTTACTTCAAAGGTGCTTACAAGATGTTTATTTTCAAACTGTACCAGACGACAGTGTTTTACTCTTGGATTCATGGACAGTACACAGTGAAGCAAATATATTAGCGTCAAAACCCCTCAACAAAACAATTATTGTTAAAACTATTCCCCAGAGAACCATTGGAATGATTCAGCCGTTAGATGTGCTTGGTTTCTGGGTATGGAAACAATTTATTCGTTATTTTTATGGCCTAATTGTATTATACAATTTCAACATTAACATTCATTTGCCCAACAATATATTAAAAACCCAATCATTGACCCACAACCAACTATCTTCTCCACGGTTTCGTATCATGTGGCAGTATAGTTAGTTCAAATCCGGTTATGTTGAAACACAGCCCGTTTGCTTTGTGAACCCCGTTCAATTTTGTTTCAAGGATGATGCTATCCAAAATACTTGCGATATGTGTACAAAAGAAAGTATTGCAAGTTGCGCGTGGTGCAAGCAATCTCTTTGCATTGACCTCAATTTTGTATGCATCCACTATTGCAAGGACTACAAAGAGTAAAACAGGAAAAAATAAAAGGTTGTTTTATTTATTTACAGTATGGCCAAGCGCATTATTTTGCACTTTTACACTCTAATCGAGAGGTTAGAATAGTGAGGGGAAGGTGCAATGCGGGGAATGCAACGGAGCACGGCAGGTTGCTCCCTGGTGACCGGGAGCCATCGCGTGCTGCTAGGATTGAAAGTCAGCTTTACCTCTTCCCAACTCCTCACACATGCCGTCGCCCGGCCGATTTTCGGCGTTCAAAAATGAAAGTGGCCCTGGGGTTTTCACTACGTCATTGTACAACGTTGTAGGATTATCGTGTGCTAAATTTCAACCAGATCAGAATTTTACTCCGCGATCCGTTCCCTTGTTAGTGGCTATTTACTGTCATTTTTTCTATATGTTGATTTTCTTCTATATTTTAATTATCTTCCTTCCATATGGCTTTCTTTATTTGTGCATTATATGACCTAAGGGCTTAAATCCTTCATATGTCACATATATAATGATAATGTGCTCCAACACCCCAAGTGAGTTGGAAGAAGCCATTGAGAACTTCAATCAACTATGCCACCATTCTGGATATGTTCAGCATATAACAGCAATGCTGAGTGAGGGGAAGATACATGAGTGGGTATCATTACAGGGCCGTGGAGAGCGGCGACGGGCCCTGGGGCTGGAATCTCTCGGGGCCCCCTTTATAACTAAATTCTGTAAATTTAAATTATAATCCTCGTAAGTTTGCACAAACTGATTTTGCGCATTTTTTGCACAAAATGGTCATCATGAAATCAATTACAAGAACATAAAAAACCAGCAAGAAATAATAGTAATAATAATAATTGTAGCATGCTGATCTGCTATGCCCAAGATCGCGGGTTTAAACCCGGCCGAAGTCGTCGGATTTTTAAAAGCGTTAAAATCCTTCAGTATGCCTTTATTCGGAGGGGAAGTAAAGCCGGCGGGCCCATGTCATAGATTTTTGGTATGTAAAAGAACCTACCACTTCAACTGGTAGTGTGTAGCCAAAATTTGTAGGTTATTTGGTTAGAAACGCTCTCAAGTTCCAACGTTCGCCGCTGGGTGTCAGTTACAGTGGCGTCTGGTAGCCTAAGTGGGAACTACTTGAAATAGAACGTGTTAGGTAGCCTACGAGCGTTCAATTGGTATGTCCTGATATGAGCATTGGCTGCAATAAATAGGCTGTCTGTTAGGTAGTCAGCCCGAAGGCTGGTTGGATCCTCAAAAAGTACCGCCGTTACGTTATGTGAGTAGATACCCACAAAAACCCAAGGCAGCGCTATTCTGAGGCGTTCTAGGCAAGAAGAGGAGTGAGGTAGTTTGCCATTGCTTTCCTCACTGAGAACAGTAGTCCTAACCCTATGAGTAAAACCTTTCACAGCATTCACAGGCACTGACTGTGCCCCGAATGCCATTACTAAGCACCACCCATACCTTAGTAGCTTCCATATAATCACAGCCATGAGTGAGACTGAGACATCGGAGAAAAGCCACCTTTTACTCTAGCCTGTGCCAACTGACAAATGCAAATGTACTGTATTCACCAAGAGATGGCAAACAGGCCAAATAAATAGGCTACTGTATAATAATATTTCAATTATATATTCCACTACTGTCGACCAAAGTATTATGTGTACTCGAGTTTGAAGGTTGTTTGTGGAGTAACCAATAGACCTACATAAAATCCAATACCATCAACATTTTTGTCGTTCTATTTTACGTTAGTTCATGTAGGTTTGGATTTTTAAATTTCTATTTTAATATTTGTTATCGCAGTTGGAACACAAAAAGTGCCCGTTTATAAGCGTGTTTCAACCATGCGTCACATTTAAGAATTATTATCTCAAAAGCTCGTCATCAGATAGAATCCAAATTTTAACACAATATACATTGGAACGTTGTATAACTGGTTTATTAATTTCACAATTTTGTGTGTCCAAGAAACAAAGTTGTTATCATTGTTGTAAGGTAACTTTTTCTCGGCTCAGGGTGGTTGGAAAATGTAGTTCTTGGTTGCGTTGTAATCATTATACATCAAAACGTTATGCTGTATGACTGTGAAATACGTAAATTAATTCACTTATTTTATATCGGTTTGTATTTGTACGAGGAAATAACACATGGTTCTCCAGCTAGCCGCTCTTGGAAAAGCTGTACAGCGTTGCTGAGATGGAGCCCACCACTTCCGAGCGAGACGCCCCATGATGCGTGTAGAAATACAAACCGATATAAAATAAGTGAATTAATTTACGTATTTCACAGTCATACAGCATAACGTTTCGATGTATAAGGATTACAATGCAACCAAGAACTACATTTTCCAACCACCCCGAGCCGAGAAAAAGTTACCTTACAAAAATGGTAACAACTTTGTTTCTTGGACACACACAATTTTGAAATTAATAAACCAGTTATGCAACATTCCATTGTATATTGTGTTAAAATTTGGATTCGATCTGATGACAGGTTTTTGAGATAATAATTCTTAAATATGACGCATGGTTGAAACACTCTTAAAAACGTGTACTTTTTGTGTTCCAACTGCGATAACAAATATTAAAATATATATTAATAATTCCAAACCTACATGACCTAACGTAAAAAAGAACGACGAAAATGATACTGTCATTGGATTTTATGTAGGTCTATTGGTTACTTCACAAACAACCTTCAAAGTCGAGTGCACATAATACTTTGGTCGACAGTAGTTCAGGATATATTTATTATCACAAGCAGAGCGTGAATTACTATCAATATAAATAAGATAATGCTGGTATGTTAAATTTACAACAGTGAAACCGGAGGAATGCACGCAAAATTATTTGCAAATTCAATGTTTATACCTGACAAGCGCGTACCAATGCATTATTTTCAAGTAACAAAAATAAATATCAGAGTAAAGCCATCGAAAACAAAGTAATATACTGTTTTGTTTTGGCGTTTGACAGATCTAAATTTGACCGGATGAGGTAACATTGTAAGTGTTCAGATTTTAAGTTCTGCAGATCCTCTTTGATATCAATAATTTTAGATTTAGAACTTCAGAGATACTCGTAAAAGCAATATGCTCGTTTATCGTACACAAATTTGAAAAGAAAATGCATTTACCGAACCGTAATTCCATCGCCTTTACAGTATTTAACTTGGGGAAAACATTCACATTGAAAGAAGCTGTTGTCCATGAACTCGGAAACAGGTGGGCTCGAATTCCACCGTCAGTGATTCTAAGTTTATTTTCCACCATTCATCGTTTTAAACCTATAGCCAAAGGCTGTAGTTACACATCGTACATTCATTTCCTCCCCAATTCAGTCCCAAATGAATTAAACTATGTTATTAACGTCAGATATAGATTGTCGGACAGAGTTCTACACGCACACTAAGTAGAAAGGACTGATGACCATGACGTCCTCAGACCCAAAAATTAATCAACAGGAAGTTCATCTCACTGACCTGCATGTCAAAAGAGGTGAAAGGGTATACTCTACACTGTGCAGTACTACGGCCTCTGTGGCATATGACGTAATCTCTTTTCATAATGAAAACATGATTTTTACACAAATTCAAGACTTATTTTAAAATACGTTTTACATATAGTGTTTTTATGTTGACATTCTTAAAATTTGCTGCCCTTGAAGACTCACTCCCCTGGGTCTAAGCCTAAACACAGGAAAGTGTTTTGGTTGAACGGCGATCACACATCTTTGCAAAATATATTTTCATTATTAGCCACAGGTATACAGTACTCATACGTAAGTCAAGTTATTATGTGCTATCAGTAGATTGCAGCTGATCAGTGATTTTTTTCACAAAAGACGAAAATATGAATTTGAACTATATTTTGTAATTTGCAGTCAGTGGATTTCTTATAATTTAATATTGCTTTGCAGTAAGCAAAACTAGAGCCAGGTTCTCCTAAAAATCTTCAACCCTATCTATGACAGGTGACCATCAGGGACGGATTTAAGCCAATATTATGGGGAAGTGGACACACATGGGATCTGGGGGATGGAATATCACCAAGCTCAGAGTGGAGTCCGGTGGTCCTCCTCCAGAAAATTTTGCAAAAATCAGGTCCAAATTATTGAGTTAATTTTGTGATATTTTGGAGTAAAAAATTGATGACCATTGAAATTTAGTGGCTATAGAAAAGACTCTCGCACCTTCAAGAAAGACCCCGCGGTGTAGCTCACCAATGACCGTGAGAGGGGTCTACAGCGAGTCTGCAGATCAGAGGTTCGAATCCCGGTGCTGACAGCGGCTATCCTGAGTGTGGTTTTTCACACTCCCTCCAGACAAATGCCAGGATAGTACCTTATTTTAAGTCCAGGGACACCTACCCCACTCTTAACCCTAATAATTGCATAAATAGTCTCGACGGCTAACGCTTTCCCAGTCGGCAACTAAGAATACGGCATGCGATTGATCAAGTCACAGAGGCCATAGCACAGCACAGTGTATACCCTGCTTTTCGTCCAGCAGGAGGCGGTTTTAAGTTTCTACTCCCCAAGACAGATAGTTACAACAATGTTGCTAATACACCTCTCTTGTTATAGCTACAACAACCTTTAGCCTCCCCTTCAGTCTACACAATTTGCACGTTTTTTTGGTTTTCGATTGTGTTCGCTGTTTGAGAATCTTGTAATTTACTTCATTAATATTTGTGAAAACTACTGCTTTACAGTAAACTTCATTCAATAACGTGGAGGCCTTCAGAAACAAACCGGAGAATTAACGCGTCAGCAAATACTGAATTATATCTACAGTACTAGTTGATGCAAACGATCCCCAACCGAGCGACAATGGTTCATTATCTGCCAGTGATACTAGACCTACCAGTTACCAAGTGCACGGGTTAAATGTCGTAAACCCCTAAATGAATTAACAACTATAACGACAAATAGGCCTATTATTATCTGTTGAGTAAGACTACGAATGACACCGCAGTCGGGAAGCCGAATCCTGCATTCCTGCCGCGGCTTCGTCAGGGCCCGGAGCCATTTATAAGTCGTAGATAAAGAGAGCAACTCCTTTTATGTTTAACGGTACTGAGACGTTAAAGCGTATCACGAAAGGGCTTGATTCGCTAGAGAAAGTATCTCTTCGCGTCCTGAAAAATAAGTGCTTTGCAGATCGATGCTGCTCTTTGGAATAAACGGCGTAGAAATGCCCAATAATAGTAATAATAGCCACTGCACTAGCTCAAAACAAAATTTTATTTATATTAATATTCGACCATACTTCATCTTAATTTTCTTCTAAATTAAGCAGAGTTCAAATATTTGCTCTTAGGAAAATCTGCGCGGTTTCCTACATGCAATATATTAATTTCACCATCGCCATGCACATCACTGACATTACTTATTGTTTTAAGGGGCGTAACAGTTACGTCATCTGCCCGTACCACTGACGTTCCATGAGAGGAATTGGAAAACAAAGTCCAGTGCCCTATCTTAATTGTCATTTTCTCCTGGTTAATTAGACACTCAGTCCAGAAAAATACTCGAATGTTACCTTAGTTTCAGCCTTTGGATACATTTCCCAACTCTCGTAGCAATAGTAATATAGGTTCTCAATAAATCACTTAATCAGAAATGATTTGCGCACGAACTCAAGTACCTAGGATTGTTGATCGTATTGAATGAACCAGTAATAATAATAATAATTATACTGGTCCTAAACATACAGATTATTCAAATGTTAGCATTGTTTTCTCAATCCAGTAGGTACGAGAAGATGAACAATTTCGCATGCATTTCTTCTATCTACGTTTGACAACAGAATCATCCCACCTTTCGCAAGATATTTAGCCAGCAATGATAATGTTTCACATAGCTCGAAAGTGAATTACTAGGGAACGATGACCTCGCTGTTCCGCCCCTTAACTCAACAATAGCTATAAAGTGACTTACTGTGTGGACGCTTCTTTTAAAATGTATTTTACTTACCTGTCTGCACGGCATACGGTAGGTCTAGCTATACTATATATTCATTTCAGACACTATCACCTCTAAATATCTAAGCTCGACGTGACGCACCAAACTTCAATCTCTTGAGCTAGCTGACCAAACACACCAGGGCAACCCAGGCTCTCGAGGCCTTGGTGAAATAAGTGAAGGGATGATAAAGTTATTTAAAGGATTGCTGCATAAGCCGAATAAGCTAAATAAGGATCAGAACAATACATAGCGAAGCCTCATCGCCTAAGTTGACCGCCTTGAGACAGTTGTTCTTCCCACATGCGCTTTGTAAAGGAAAATATTGTCCACTTGACAGAATAAGTTTTTCAATCCTTGTAACTTTGTTCACAGACGGTTCATTGCATTCACTAAATGATTGCCAGTAGAAAATTCATGTCACATAAAGGCAATAATAAATCAATGCCTGATTGGGCCTCGTCTCCTGTTAGGTCGCCGGGCCCCTCTGGGAGGGTCGGGCCCCGGGGCACCAGCCCTGCCTGACCCCCCCTCTCGTCGGGCCTGTATCATTATACCGACTCACTGCCTCCTGTAGAGGCCATAGCACAAACAACTTCTCGGAGGCCTCGATGAGAATTTTAAAGGATATTGCACTTCATAGGACGAAGGCCTTTAATGCTCCAGCATTAGTAGACTTTGTAGCTACTGTATGGGAGTACTACTTGGAAGGCCGTATATTGGACTTCGCTCACAATAAGCGCTCCGGACCACGGCTCCTATACAGCAAGCTGCAGAGGAAAAGGCCTATCGAAGCATTAGAAGGAGTCCTTATTTCCTGTGAAGATCTCTACATTTACTTTGTGCCATCAGTTACAATGATGATAATGATAATTGTTTTAAGGGGCCAAACATCTAGGTTATCGGCCCCTAATGGTTTGGGTGATGGTGAAGATAAAAATGAAATGTAAATTATAACTAAAACTAACTACTAACTTATATACTAGAAGAAGAAATGGATAACAAAAGGAGAATAAAGCAAATAAAGGACAGGCGGAAAATAAATTCCTTCAACCCTCGAAGAATGGGGATTCAGGGACTTGGAAGGAAGGAGAGCCATGAAAGGCAGATAGGAAAGTGAAAAAGGAGAGGGTCCGCTCCACAGGTAATGGCCAAAAGGGGGAAACCAGACCCAGCTCAGGAATCCCTCGGGGTCGCCAACTCCCGAACTCACCAGCCGTGATGATGATGATAATTGTTGTTTTAAGGGGTCTAACATCTAGGTTATCGGCCCATGATGGTGTGGGTGATCGGAAAGATGAAAATGAAATGCAAACTTAAAACTAAAACTAACTACTAACCTACAGACTAGGAGAAGAACAGGAAAACTAAAGGAGAATAAGGCAAATAAACGACAAGAGGAAAAGAAATGCCCTCAACCCTCGAAGAAAGCGGATTGAGGGACTTGGAAGGAAGGAGAGCCATGAAAGGCAGATAGGAAAGTGAAAGAGGAGACGGTCCGCCCTGAAGGTAAGGGACAAAAGGGGAAAACGGACCCAGCTCAGGAATTCCTCGGGGTCGCCAACTCCCGAACTCACCAGCCGTGAGCCCCTGAGGGTGTAGCATGATCTAGGGTGCACCAGAAGGGGTGGGGCTACATACACCCGGCCTCCTTAAGGGCCTTGAGCACAAGGCAGGAGGTAAAAGGAAAAGAAAAAGAAGGCTGACCCCTCGCAGAAGGAGGGTATCAGGAATGATGAGAGAAGGGCCAAAGAAGGCGGGAAAGTGAAAGACTCCCTAGGCCTCGGATACCCTAATACCGTCGGGGTCGGAAGAGAACAAGAGTTGACCAAGTGAGGTCGACAGGAAAGAAGACGGAGAGGAGCCCGGCACAAGTAAGTGGAAGAAATGCCGGACTCAGCTGAGGCCCCGTGGTCGCCAACACACGCCCACTAGAAGTGAGCCCCTGGGGGGTCGGAAGAGAACAAGAGTTGACCAAATGAGGTCGACAGGAAAGAAGACAGAGAGGAGCCCGGCAATAGTAAGTGGAAGCAATGCCGGAATCAGCTGGGGCCCCGTGGTCGCCAACCCACGTCCCACTAGATGTGAGCTCCTGGGGGCAGCAGCAGTGAGCCCTGAGGATGTAGCAATATCCAGGGTGCACCAGAAGTGGTGGGGCTACATACACCCTGCCTCCTTGAGGGTCTTGAGCAGAAGGCAGGAGAGAACATGAAATGAAAAGAAAGGCTGACCTCTCGCAGAAGGAGGCTATCAGAAAAGATGAGACAAGGGCCAATTAAGGCGGGAAAGGATGATGATGATGATGATAATTGTTGTTTTAAGGGGCCTAACATCTAGGTTATCGGCCCCTGATGGTTTGGGTGATCGTGAAGATGAAAAAAAAAGCGAACTTAAAACTAAAACTAACTACTAACCTACATACTAGAAGAAGAAATGGTAAACTAAAGGAGAATAAGGCAAATAAAAGGACAGAAGGAAAAGAAATGCCCTCAACCCTCGGAGAAGGCGGATTGAGGGACTTGGAAGGAAGGAGAGCCATGAAAGGCATATAGGAAAGTGAAAGAGGAGAGGGTCCGCCCCAAAGGTAAGGGAAAAAGGGGAAAACGGACCCAGCTCAGGAATCCCTCGGGGTCGCTAACTCCCGAACTCACCAGCCGTGAGCCCCTGAGGGTGTAGCATTATCTAGGGTGCACCAGAAGTGGTGGGGCTACATACACCCTGCCTCCTTGAGGGCCTTAAGCAGAAGGCAGGAGATAACATGAAAAGAAAAGAAGGCTGACCCCTCACAGAAGGAGGGAATCAGAAAAGATGAGACAAGGGCCAATTAAGGCGGGAAAGGAAAAGACTCCCTAGGCCTCGGATACCCTAATACCATCGGGGTCAGAAGAGAACAAGAGTTGACCAAGGGAGGTCGACAGGAAAGAAGACAGAGAGGAGCCCGGCACATTTCTAAAGGAAAGTATAAGATCAAACACATTACACACTCAGCATTCCCCCACCCCCGCGCTCGTATCTAGACGTAGAAAGAATTTCCGAGCTTCTTATTGGCCGTCCTGGTGTCTGAATGAGTTGAAAAGCAATCTGATTGGCTCTTGTACACAATCTTCTATGCAAACTGCCGGGAAACATGGCTCGTGTTCAATTCTGTGCATTGTATGAAAGCTATCATGGAAGGTACAAATCACACGGTAATAAACGTGCCTATACCAGCTATCATGCCTGTACTGGTAGAAGCTACGAATTGTACATTTTCCCATTCACATCTGATGCTTATTGTTCATGTTCTATCAACAATTGAGAAGGTCAAAGCCCGTTACCTAAAACGGATTCTAGGAGTAGGGAAGTCAGCACCATCGAGGCTAACACATGTGTTACCAAAAGAAACCTTCTTCGTTGAGGACATAAGAGCACAAATCAGGCTACCAAGTACTAAGGCTTATGAAAATGATGATGATGATAATTGTTGTTTTAAGGGGCCTAACATCGAGGTTATCGGACCCTGACGAAATGAAATGGCGTGAAATGAAAGGATGAAGATAAAAAACAGCTCACTGCTATGGATGAAACGAAAATAATTTAGATAAAATCGACAGTGAGCCCCAACAATTATGCCTTATGTACCAGGAAAAATACGTACAAAAAGGAACTCATATTGAAACTACTCACCAAAGGGAGAGCGGTAATACGTACATAAGGGAATTTCGAACGAAAATACTCACAAAAGGAATAGATTGAAAAATACGCACAAAATGTAGGTTAAGTCAAAAATACGCACAAAAGGCAACGTACAGTCGAAATACTTACAAAATGCAAGTGAAATCAAAATACTTACAAAATGCAAATGAGATTGAAAATACGCACAAAATGTAATGTAGATTCAAAATACCCACAAAATGCAATTGAGAATTGATGATGATGATGATGATGATAATTGTTGTTTTAAGGGGCCTAACATCTAGGTTATCGGCCCCTGATGGTTTGGGTGATCGTGAAGATGAAAATGAAAAGCGAACTTAAAACTAAAACTAACTACTAACCTACAAACTAGAAGAAGAAATGGGAAACTAAAGGAGAATAAGGCAAATAAAAGGACAGAAGGAAAAGAAATGCCCTCAACCCTCGGAGAAGGCGGATTGAGGGACTTGGAAGGAAGGAGAGCCATGAAAGGCATATAGGAAAGTGAAAGAGGAGAGGGTCCGCCCCAAAGGTAAGGGACAAAAGGGGAAAACGGACCCAGCTCAGGAATCCCTCGGGGTCGCCAACTCCCGAACTCACCAGCCGTGAGCCCCTGAGAATTGAGAATTAACTACTTGAATAAAGCGGGGTAGGTTGAAAATACAAAATGCAATTGAAATTGTTTACAAAATGTATGGTAGATTCAACTTCTCATTTGGATGGACAATACTTACAAAATGCAATTTAGATTGAAAATAATCACAAAATGTAATTTAGATTCAAAATACCCACAAAATTGCAATTTAGACTTAACTACTTGAACAAAGCGGGGTAGGTTGAAAATACAAAATGCAATTGAAATTCAAAATACTCACAAGAAGACCCCCCTATATTGAAAGACTTACTAAAAAGCAATTTTGATTGGCAATCCTTACAAAATGCAAGTGAGGTTGGAAAACACTCACAAAATGCAATTTAGATCGAAAACACGTACAAAATGCAACGTAGATCAAGAATACCTACAGAAAGGTGCGGGAAACTTAAAGAGAAAAGGAAATATAAGGAAAGGCGGAGAGGAGAGGAGAGGGGAGAGAGGAGAGGGTCCGCCCCAAAGGTAAGGGACAAAAGGGGAAAACGGACCCAGCTCAGGAATCCCTCGGGGTCGTCAACTCCCGAACTCACCAGCCGTGAGCCCCTGAGGGTGTAGCATTATCTAGGGTGCACCAGAAGTGGTGGGGCTACATACACCCTGCCTCCTTTAAGGGCTTTGAGCACAAGGCAGGAGGAAAAAGGAAAAGAACATGAAGGCTGACCCCTCCCATAAGGAGGGTATCAGAAAAGATGAGACAAGGGCCAATTAAGGCGGGAAAGGAAGAGACTCCCTAGGCCTCGGATACCCTAGTACCGTCGGGGTCGGAAGAGAACAAGAGTTGACCAAGTGAGGTGGCCCGGAATGAAGATGATGATGATAATTGTTGTTTTAAGGGGCCTAACATCTAGGCTATCGGCCCCTGATTGTTTGGGTGATCGTGAAGATGAAAATGAAATGTAAACTTAAAACTAACTACCAACCTACATACGAGAAGAAGAAATGGAAAACTACAGGAGAATAAGGCAAATAAAGGACAGGAGGAAAAGAAATGCCCTCAACCCTCGAAGAATGCGGATTGAGGGACTTGGAAGGAAGGAGAGCCAAGAAAGGCAGATAGGAAAGTGAAAGAGGAGAGGGTCCGCCCCGAAGGTAAGGGACAAAAGGGGAAAACGGACCCAGCTCAGGAATCCCTCGGGGTCGCCAACTCCCAAACTCACCAGCCGCGAGCCCCTGAGGGTGTAGCATTATCTAGGGTGCACCAGAAGTGGTGGGGCTACATACACCCTGCCTCCTTAAGGGCCTTGAGCACAAGGCAGGAGGTAAAAGGAAAAGAAAAAAAAGGCTGACCCCTCACAGAAGGAGGGTGTCAGGAAAGATGACACAAGGGCCAATTAAGGCGGGAAAGGAAGAGACTCCCTAGGCCTCGGATACACTAATACCGTCGGGGTCGGAAGAGAACAAGAGTTGACCAAGTGAGGTCGACAGGAAAGAAGACGGAGAGGATGATGATGATAATTGTTGTTTTAAGGGGCCTAACATCTAGGTTATCGGCCCCTGATGGTTTGGGTGATCGTGAAGATGATGATGATGATGATGATAATTGTTGTTTTAAGGGGCCTAACATCTAGGTTATCGGCCCCTGATGGTTTGGGTGATCGTGAAGATGAAAATGAAAAGCGAACTTAAAACTAAAACTAACTACTAACCTACATACTAGAAGAAGAAATGGAAAACTAAAGGAGAATAAGGCAAATAAAGGACAGGAGGAAAAGAAATGCCCTCAACCCTCGAAGAAGGTGGATTGAGGGACTTGGAAGGAAGGAGAGCCATGAAAGGCAGATAGGAAAGTGAAAGAGGAGAGGGTCCGCCCCCAAAGGTAAGGGACAAAAAGGGAAAACGGACCCAGCTCAGGAATCCCTCGGGGTCGCCAACTCCCGAACTCACCAGCCGTGAGCCCCTGAGGGTGTAGCATTATCTAGGGTGCACCAGAAGTGGTGGGGCTACATACACCCTGCCTCCTTAAGGGCCTAGAGCACAAGGCAGGAGGTAAAAGGAAGAGAAAAAGAAGGCTGACCCCTCGCAGAAGGAGGGCATCAGAAAAGATGAGACAAGGGCCAATTAAGGCGGGAAAGGAAGAGACTCCCTAGGCCTCGGATACCCTAATACCGTCGGGGTCAGAAGAGAACAAGAGTTGACCAAGTGAGGTCGACAGGAAAGAAGACAGAGAGGAGCCCGGCACAAGTAAGTGGAAGCAATGCCGGACTCAGCTGGGGCCCCGTGGTCGCCAACCCACGCCCACAAGATGTGAGCCCCTGGGGGGCCTTGAGCACAAGGCAGGAGGTAAAAGGAAAAGAAAAAAAAGGCTGACCCCTCACAGAAGGAGGGTGTCAGGAAAGATGACACAAGGGCCAATTAAGGCGGGAAAGGAAGAGACTCCCTAGGCCTCGGATACACTAATACCGTCGGGGTCGGAAGAGAACAAGAGTTGACCAAGTGAGGTCGACAGGAAAGAAGACGGAGAGGATGATGATGATAATTGTTGTTTTAAGGGGCCTAACATCTAGGTTATCGGCCCCTGATGGTTTGGGTGATCGTGAAGATGAAAATGAAAAGCGAACTTAAAACTAAAACCAACTACTAACCTACATACCAGAAGAAGAAATGGGAAACTAAAGGAGAATAAGGCAAATAAAAGGACAGAAGGAAAAGAAATGCCCTCAACCCTCGGAGAAGGCGGACTGAGGGACCTGGAAGGAAGGAGAGCCATGAAAGGCATATAGGAAAGTGAAAGAGGAGAGGGTCCGCCCCGAAGGTAAGGGACAAAAGGGGAAAACGGACCCAGCTCAGGAATCCCTCGAGGTCGCTAACTCCCGATATCACCAGCCGTGAGCCCCTGAGGGTGTAGCATTATCTAGGGTGCACCAGAAGTGGTGGGGCTACATACACCCTGCCTCCTTAAGGGCCTAGAGCACAAGGCAGGAGATAAAAGGAAGAGAAAAAGAAGGCTGACCCCTCGCAGAAGGAGGGTATCAGAAAAGATGAGACAAGGGCCAATTAAGGCGGGAAAGGAAGAGACTCCCTAGGCCTCGGATACCCTAATACCGTCGGGGTCAGAAGAGAACAAGAGTTGACCAAGTGAGGTCGACAGGAAAGAAGACAGAGGAGCCCGGCACAAGTAAGTGGAAGCAATGCGGACTCAGCTGGGGCCCCGTGGTCGCCAACCCACGCCCACAAGATGTGAGCCCCTGGGGGATCGGAATGAAGACGGAGAGGAGCCCGGCACAAGTGGAAGCAATGCCGGACTCAGCTGGGGCCCCGTGGTCGCCAACCCACGCCCACTAGAAGTGAGCCCCTGGGGGATCGGAATGAAGACGGAGAGGAGCCCGGCACAAGTAAGTGGAAGCAATGCCGGTCTCAGCTGGGGTCCCGTGGTCGCCAACCCACGTCCCACTAGATGTGAGCCCATGGGGGGGCTTATGAAAAGACACTACACCTGTTAAAAGAGAAAACTAATGCCATATGGCCCGAATTTTACTCAACAGACGCCATGACAACATCGGAATGGAAGCAGACAAATTATGAACTTAAGACACATACTGACACTATTTGCAACGCACGTCACAAGCTATGTCAGAACCTAAGATTTCATCAACCGGAAGAATCCTGCGAGTGCAAATTGTGCAATAAACATTGTGAGCGATATCATTCACAAAACTGCCCATACAGGACAATCTCAATAGTAGGACTAGGTAAAGAATAATTTATGTACCATTATGCATATTGTGTGCTTTTCTTAAATAAATAATTGTTGAAGTTCTTAATCCATGGCCAAATGTAGAAAGATATCAGCTAGAACTTAAATGTATTCATTTACTGCGTGAGATGTTTTAAACTTGCCCCAGAGCAAGTTTCATGTCTGTTTTGCGATAATAATGCAAATCAACAGGAAGTATTATCCTCAATCGACAACCCTTCATGTTTGAAAGGAAGGTGCCCCTGCCACCATCTACCGTCTCAATCGGGAACAAGGAGGGCACTACCAGGACCTTCTATACTACCGGACCTGACACTGCAATCCAAGATGGCCGCCGTAGTTGGTGGTCGGACATCAAACGCCTGACGTGTGTCACAATCCAACACAACACAAAATAACATCATGACGTGATTTTGTCTGCTGTTAATTCATTTTATGGGCTTGGGACATCTTGGTCATCAGCCCCGTGCAGTTGTGTGTGGGTTGAATTCCTCCGATTACGTGATGAATGTAGTAGTGTGTGTAGCTGTGTAAGGGCAGGCATGGGGAGGTGTCCTAGGAGTTGAATTAAGGTACCACCGGAGTTTCATCAGGAAAGGAATAAAATAAAATAATGTTGAGGCCCACAGGAGAGATTTGCAGAATATCTTGGCTGAGTGAACAGGAAAGTTGTAAATGTTTCTGTATGAATTTCAATCCCTTTTTAGTAAGTTACATATTATTCGGGGCATGTTTGCCATCTCTTGATGAATGCAGTACATTTGCATTTTTCTGTTGGCACAGGCTAGAGTAAAATGAGGCTTTTCGCCGATGTCTCAGTCTCACTCTTGGCTGTGATTATATGGAAGCTACTGAGGTATGGGTGGTGCTGAGTAATGACATTCAGGCACAGTTAGTGCCTGTAGGCACAGGCTAGAGTATCACCGATGTCTCAGTCTCACTTATGGCTGTGATTATATGGAAGCTACTGAGGTATGGGTGGTGCTGAGTAATGACATTCAGGGCACAGTCAGTGCCTGTTGGCACAGGCTAGAGTATCACCGATGTCTCAGTCTCACTCATGGCTGTGGTTATATGGAAGCTACTGAGGTATGGGTGGTGCTTAGTAATGACATTCAGGGCACAGTAAGTGCCTGTTGGCACAGGCTAGAGTATCACCGATGTCTCAGACTCACTCATGGCTGTGATTATATGGAAGCTACTGAGGTATGGGTGGTGCTTAGTAATGACATTCAGGGCACAGTCAGTGCCTGTGGATGCTGTGAAATGTTCTACTCATAGGGTTAGTACTGCTGTACTGACTCAGTGAGGAAAGCAATGACAAACTACCTCACTCCTCTTCTTGACTAGTACGCCTCAATATAGCGCTGCCATGGGGTTTTGTCGGTATCTACCCACATAACCTAACGGCAGTGCCTTTTGAGGATCCAACGAGCTTTCGGGCTGACTACCTAACAGACATACATATTATTCTTAAAAATAAATGTAACCAACCAGATGGTGTAGTTCTTGGTTGTCACTTCTGGGGTCCAAGTTTGATTCCTGACTGTCAAGAAATCTCAATTCTAGTCTGAGGGTAAGAACGGGCTACACACAGCCTAGTGAGGTAAACCGAGAAATGTTGGGTTCGATTCTCCGCTTAGCCACCCAGCAAGTGGTTTACCATGGGTTCCCACACATACTGAAGATAAATGCCTAGGTAATTCCTATCATAAGGTCACGACTGCCTCCTGTAAATCCGTCAACAAGTAGGCTAGTCGTATTCATTCATTCCTATTCATGAGATTAAATGGAACTCTGTCAAACGGGGCGGCTTCGGTGGCGTAGTTGGTGGCATGCTGAGCTTCTATGCCCAAGATAGCGGGTTCAAACCCGGCCGAAGCCGTCGGATTTTTTAAGAGCGTTAAAAATCCCTCAGTATGCCTTCCTTCGGAGGGGAAGTAAAGCCGGCGGTCCCATGTCATAGATTTATGGCATGTTAAAGAACCTTCCACTAATTACACCTGTGTGAAGCTAAATTGGATAGGTTAAGAATGTAAACAACGCTCTTAGGTTTCTACGTTCGTTGCCAAGAGCCGACTGCGGTGGCGTCTAGTAGCTAAGTTCTGAACTAGGCCTAGTAGTCGTTGACGGTGGCGTTTGGCGGCAAAAGTAGTAACTATTTGAAAAATTCTAAGTTGCATACTTAAATTAAAAAACAGATACACACACTAATACAGTCATCACAATTAACACCGGTTATCAGACAGATTCTACACACACCCCAAGTACACGGGGCTACATGACCTCGTTGTCGCGGCCCCTAAACTTACGAACCAACCAAACTCTGTCAAAGGCATGACGTGTGTCAGAATCCAACCCAACCCAAAATAACATCATGACGTGATTTTGTCTGCTGTTAATTCATTTTATGGGCTTGGGACTTCTTGGTCATCAACCCCGTGAAGTTGGGTGTGGGTTGAATTCCCCTGATGGGAAATTAGAAAATAGGCACCAATGGCTTATCTTCATAATAATTGGATTTGGATCCAGTCACACAACAGTTTCAAGGCATATCACCACAATTTTAGCATAACCTATGTACGAGTAAGCCTACTGGTAGTTTATTAAAACGGCATCCACACCAAGTACGTGATAAGATTGATATCCTTGGACAAGCAGGCGTATAATTGGATGAGAGAACACTGCAGACAATTTAAAAAGTAGGTTATGTTCCTACGTACGGTAATCAATTTTCAGATCTTCTTAAACCTTGAATTGGAATACGTTAATTATTGCTATGCTTGCTCATAATGAATTACCATTACTAATAATTTATAAACTATAAACAGAATAATAAATAGACCAAACTTACCCACTGATTGGCAATAGTAGGTCTATTGATGGTATCACAAGCGTAACAGAAGTCTCCGGTATCTCGTATTTAAGAAGCACTATTGCAGACATTTACTTACACGAACGTGTAATATCATTAAGCAATAATCAATAAGCACAGATAATCAAGGGAGACGATTGCTAACCGAAATTCACATCAGTATCACATCGTAAACAAAACGACTCAACTAATAAACAAAGCATATAATCACCAACAGCGACAGCCATCTTTCATCAGTCCCGCCGCCAGTGTCAGGTCCGGTATTATAGAAGGTCCTGGCACTACGCCAGTACAGCCAATAAGAAGCCCAGTAATACTTCTCAAGTCTGGATTCGAGTGGAGGAAAAAATATGCACCATTGCAGGGTTCCTCTTCTTTTTTGTTTTGTTTTTACCACGAACAAGATGGTAATTTAAAAAATTGTATTTTCGTACTATTCAACAACTCCCTAAACAATACGGTATAACAATGATCCTAATCTAACCTTCCCATGTCTGTAGTTTTCTTCTGGGGAAAAACTTCTTAAGGGTGGGAGGGGGACATAAAACACACATACAAAGTTAGCCATACACCAAATACGGTGGTCCTCCCTCTCGGTAGTGCCACGGGGTCGTCAGGAACCCAGTCTTGTGCCCGTACCTTCTATTGACCACTGCTGGCAGCACACATGCACAGTGGAGATATTTCTGCCGAGTCGTTCTGCAATAGCGGGGAAGGAAAATCCACCTTCACGTAGCCCTATTACACAGCCTCGTTGAAACGCAGTGAGCTGTTGATATTGGACTCTTCGTTATCGTAAAGGCGTTCATGACCCACTCACAGTCACTCCGTCCAATCTCACAGGTAACTAACGCTCTCGCACAGTCCAGCCCGTATTTAAAGTAAACCTGGAGCGCAACGTCATTGGGCCGCTACTAGCGCCCCGCTGATGCGATTTGCGGGGAAATTTGAATCAACGTCATCGTTCATGATGATGATGATGATGATGATGATACTTGTTGTTTTAAGGGGCCTAACATCGAGGTTATCGGCCCCTAATGAAATGAAATGGCGTGAAATGAAAGGATGTAGATAAAAACAACTCACTGCCATGGATGAAGCAAAAATGGTGTTTATAAAACAGACAGTGAGCCCCAAAAAAATTTGCCTTATTTGAATAAAAAGAATAAAAGGCGGATTGTAAAAAAGGATAAAACAAATAAGGCATAGTGAACAATACAATGCATAACACAATAAAAAACATAAAACAGATTTAACCACAATTAAAAGTCGTAACTACACATTAAAACTTAAAAAAGTAACCACTCTCCCTCATGAACCGGATGACGAGGTCAGCTGACGGCCCCTCATCACGGAGAATAAGGGAGAGGGTATTAGGCAGTTTAAGAGTCCCGCGCAGATCGGCCAGATCCACACACTCCAAGAGAAGGTGTGCCACGGTTAGGTGGGCGCCGCAAGTACACACAGGAGGATCTTCTCTCTTTAGCAAGTGAGAGTGCGTAGCAATCCCATGGCCGATCCGGAGTCGACAGAGTACCACAGCTTCCTTCCGGAGAGATCGGAAGGAAGATTTCCACACCTTCGTTGTCTCCTTGATGCCTCTCAGTTTGTTGGGTGGAGGCGTGGCACGCCATGCCTCCTCCCAATGCGACAGGATCGAATGCCGCAACTGAGAGCGCACATCACTACAGGCACCTTATACGGTAGCGAGGGCAGTGCGACTGCCTCTCTCGCCGCCTGATCAACAAGCTCGTTTCCCGCAATACCCATGTGGCTAGGAAGCCACACAAAGGTCACCCCGGATCCAGCGTTACGCAAACTGACGAGCTGGTCGTGCACACGCTGGACCAACGGGTGCTTCGGGAAACACACATCGATCGCCTGCAGCGCACTCAGAGAGTCAGTACACACAATAAAGTGCTGGTGATCGTCTGATAACGTGTACCGCAGAGCCTCTAAGATGGCATAGAGCTCCGCAGTGTACACGCCACAGGCCTCGGGAAGTGAAAAGAGAAACCGACGATCCTCAACCACAAATGCACAGCCTACTTTCTCGTTTACCCTCGAACCGCCCGTGAATACAAGCCCTGATCCCGGATACCGTGTCACCACGGACTGGAACAGCCTCCGATGGACGGAGGAGTCCGTGTCCGACTTGGGGCCGGTGTGCAGATCCAGGATGATATCAGGGCGAGAGACCATCCACGGAGGGGCCTTGCTAGGTACTCGGACGATACAGGAGACAGAAGGAAATCGGAACTGACGGTAAAAGTCATCCAAGCGAATCCCCGCCGTCCGAGCACATCATACAGCCGGCGATTCGGATTGTAAAACAAACATGGATAGCTTGTATGAAGTGGCATCTGTCGAATAGTTGCTGCATAGGTCAGCAGTACTTGTTGGCGCCTCAGGTGTAAAGGAGGTACGCCAGCCTCGGCGAGCAAGCTGACGACTGGGCTTGTCCGAAAGGCACCCGTCGCCAGCCTCACACCGCCGTGGTGGACACTGTCCAGTTTAACAAGCATTGACTTACGGGCCGAACCATATGCTACACTGCCATAATCTAACCTAGATAAAATCAGTGACTTATAAAAACGCAGGAGCACCGCGCGGTCCGACCCCCATGATGCGCCGCTAAGAAACCGCAACATGTTGAGTTTCTTAGCGCAGACAGTTTTCAAACACCGCACGTGTGGTTCCCACGTCAATTTCTGATCGAAAAGGATCCCAAGGAACCGGTATGCAGCAACAACAGGCCAAGCTACATTGCCCAGATAAAGCTCAGGATCTGGATGGAGGGTGCGCTTTGGCAGAAATGGACAACCGAGGACTTAGCGGTTGTAGCTGTCGTTCAGCGACCGCCATATTTTGAGCACTATAATGTAGAGCGAAGTCGTCTACATATAGCGACGGTACCACTGCTGGACCAGCAGCAGCGACTATACCGTTTATGGCAATCGCAAATAATGTGACGCTAAGCACCGATCCCTGTGGGACTCCGTTTTCCTGAATATGATATTGCGAATATGTCCCCCCTATTCGGACACGGAACAGGCGAAGGGACAGAAAATTCGCAATAAAAACCGGCAAGTTACCTCGGAATTTCCATTGATGCAGGGTCGAGAGGATGCCGTAACGCCAAGTGGTGTCATAGGCCTTCTCGAGGTCAAAGAAAACAGCGACTAGGTGCTGTCTCCGGAGAAAAGCGTCCTGTATGGCAGTCTCCAGGCGTACCAGATGGTCGTTGGTACACCGAGACGCCCTGAAACCACACTGGTATTCAGACAGGAGTCCCCGTTTCTCCAGGACCCACACCAGGCGCCGATTGACCATCCTCTCAAAGAGCTTGCACAAACCGTTAGTGAGACAAATAGGTCTGTAACTCCCTGTCAATTTGGGATCCTTATCGGGCTTCAGGATAGGTATAATGATACCTTCCTGCCATTGCGCTGGAAACACACCTTCCAACCAGATACGATTAAACACCCTGAGCAAATAGCGAATGCTCTCATCATTAAGGTGTTTAAGCATCTGGTTGTGAATATTATCCGGGCCAGGAGACGTGTCCCTGCAGAGCGCCAGCGCTCCGCGGAGTTCCCACTCCGTAAAGGGCACGTTGTACTCCTCCGAAGCGCGGGAAGCAAAACTAAGATGGAAACGTTCCGCTTCGCGCTTCAGGGCCACGAAGGCAGGGTCATAGTTATCGGAACCGGATATATCCGCGAAATACGAGGCGAGATGGTTTTGCAACGCGATAAGGATCTGTAACCAGTTCATTAGCAATGGAAATTCCTGGTACAGTAGAAGATGTCTGAATTCCCGAAATGCGTCGTAGTTTAGTCCACACCTGAGAGGAGGGGGTATGTGCCGTAATAGAAGACACATACAGTTCCCAGGATTGTTTCTTACTCTGGCGAATAAGAATCCGTGCCTTGGCACGAAATTTCTTAAACGCCACCAAATTGGCCATGGTTGGACGCCGACGGTAGTGCTTGTGAGCTCGACGACGGTCTCTTATTGCCGCTGCAATATCCTCTGTCCACCAAGGGACGAGTTTGCGACGAGGAGTCCCAGAAAAGGATGGGATGGACACTTCGGCGGCAGCAAGAAGCACATCGGTGATGTGCTGTACCTCGTCATCGACGCTCCGGCAACCAAGATCAACGAACACAGCTCGTTCTTGAAACGAGGGCCAATTTGCCCACTTAAGAACCCAACGACTGGGGACCTCCACGGGCGTCTGGGTCAGAAGGGTAAGAACGATCGGGAAATGGTCACTGTCACAGAGGTCGTCGTGTACTTACCAACCAAATAGGGGGACCAGCGCACGGCTACACACACTCAAGTCAATGTGTGAGTACGTGCCGTGCGCTAAGCTAAAATGTGTAGCTTCCCCTGTATTTAATAGAGATAAATCCAACCCTTGAATTAAGGCCTCCACGTCCCTTCCTCTGGGGCAGGAAGATGGTGATCCCCATTGGGGGTGATGAGAGTTGAAATCACCCACGATGAGGAAAGGGACTGGAAGTTGATCAACAAGATCAAAGACGTCATTAATATCAAGGGGGTGGTTCGGTGGAAGGTACACGTTACAAACAGTTGTCATAGCAGGCAAGGACACGCGAACTGCAATAGCTTCCAGAGGAGTGTCGAGTGGAAACTCCTCACTGTAGCAGTCAGAGCGAACGAAGGTACAAACGCCCCCAGAAGCCCGGGCGGCGTCTTGTCGCTCTTTAGAGTATAGTCGGAAACCTCTCAGAACAGTCTCGTGATCAGGTCTGAGGTTTGTTTCCTGTAGGCAGACTATACTCGCTGCGTATTGGGCAATAAGCTGACGGAGTTCTGTCAAATGCCTGTCATAACTGTTACAATTCCACTGTAACAGTGCCATTGTGTGAACTTAGGGAATAACGAGGAGCAGCAAGCTACTCCAACTTATCCTCTGGAGGATCTACAGTCACTACGTCGACTATAATCTCCATGTCCTCAGGCGAGGTCATGGAGTGAATCGACTCGGTGGAAGATTTCATAGACGCAGTTCGGCGGCGGGGGGATCTCAGTGGGGAGAGCGCAGATCTGGGGACCGAAACGTCCCCAGGCGCAGAAGCATCCGCAGGTGTTGGCGCGGATGGCTTCCCCTTTTTGGGAGAAAGGGAATGCGTAGTGCGGGGTCCCTTCTTACCCTTACCCGCCTCTTTAAGACATATAGACGGGTCAGGAGCCGAATTCCTGACCCTGGTCGACGATGCCGCCTCCGCCGGCTTCGGCGCGGCTTTCGCCGACCGTTTGGATGGGGAGAAAGTCTTCGACTTCCTCCCGAGTGGGGGAGTAAGTCTTCAACTTCCTCCCCTGCTGTGCGGGCGGAGCAGCCTTCGCTCGCACAGCCTTCGTGCTGGCCGAAGGTGGAGTTGAAGTCACCTTCGGGCTTTCCGTTAGTATCATAGGTGCTGGCTTCGTAACAGGTAACTCAGTTGAAGGTTTCACAGCTGGTACAAAAGATGAGGTCGCCGGGACCAAATTTGGTATTATGCCTCTATAATCAATCGTTGGAGAAGGCGAAATCGTGGTATGGTACTTCTTGCGGGCTTCCTGGTAGGTGAGACCATCCAGGGTTTTGATCTCCTGGATTTTCTTCTCACTCAGGAAGACAGGGCAGTTCCTGTCCCGAGGAGAATGAAATCCAGGGCAATTAGTGCACTGATAAGGTGTTGTGCACTCTTCCGCTTCGTGTGGTACCTTACCGCATGTTCCACAGATGTCGGGGCTCGAGCATCGGGATAACATATGTCCGAACTTCTGGCACTTATAACACCTCATTGGTGGTGGGATATAAGGCCGTACGTCACAACGGTAACTTGTAACCTTGACTTTCTCTGGGAGCACCGAAAGCTCAAAGGAAATAATGAAAGCACCAGTATCCACGATTTGACCATTGACCTTGCGCGTAATGCGCCGGACATCAGTCACGTGACGGTGCTGCATATCCTCCTTGAGCTCCTCGTCAGTGTTCAGAATCAGGTCCCGGTGGAAAATAACTCCTCGGACCAGATTCAGGGACGTGTGCTTTTCCACTTTGACGGGAATATCACCAAAGTGGTCACATTTCAAAAGTCGTTCAACTTGCTCACCAGTCCTAGTCTTGAGCAACAAGCTACCGTTCCTCATCTTTTGTACTTTCTCAAGCTCACCATAGACACCTTCTATGTGGCGAGAAAACAAAATACTCTTTACCAGCTTGAAATCACCCCCATCTGTTCTGGTAGCTACCAGAAACTTGGGGGTGTTAGTACCCAGATTTTCACGCACAGATTGTTCCCAGGGGGTTGATCCCCGTAGGGAATCAAATGTTAAAGACTTGGGTGTAGGACCACCCTGTTTGGGTGTAGGTCCACCCTGGTTGGGGATTTTTCTTTTAGAACCCATGGTCAGATCATCCTCCCCGAATGCCACCGACATCCGATCACGGGCCGTCACAGTAGGCGCTACCCAGCCAGGCCAAGGCCCGCCTAGCTTGGAAGGTGGAAAGGGGTGTACCAAGTGGATGTGGTACATCCTAAGGGATTTAGACAGAATGAAGTTTCGGGCACAAAAGGTGATAATGAAGGACAGAGCGGGATAAGACCAAAAAGTTAAGATTTAGATTTGAATGATATTTATTAAATATAAAGCGAATATGTCGCCAGGAATAATAGCTTCAAAGAAATTACTTTAAAAGCTGACAATAAAAAATTAATAACAATTAAAAGGTACTTGTTTCTCCAGGAAACGTAAATAGAGCAGTGATTAACTTTAAAGTATTAAATATAAAATTACTAAAAAAGAAGCATAATCATTTAAATTCATTCCAAAGTGGATTAAAATGAAATACTCTTCTGACGGAAAGAATCCGGGCAAAATAAAGGACGTGAAAGGGTACCACCTCTTCTAAGGTACGATACAAGAAGTATCAGGCCGGCAGTCGGAGGTCCTCAGTAGCTGGCGGCAATAGTGCGCCCGCTCTGGCGGTGCGAGGTCATTCTGGCAGGTTCTAGGGTTCCGGGTTCGGAACTAGAGTAGATGGTGATAGGTTCTCCCAAAGATAGCGACCAGCATAGAGAGGCTCTTGGTAATACCTCCTGCGGCTGGTGAAATGATGTTCTCAGAATTACGATTTGCAGAGTAGATCCATGTTGAAGATTTTTGGTTGAAGTGCAGGCTGATGAATTTAGACTGCCCTGCCAGGCCGCCAAGTCCAGCAGGGAGATTATGCCGGCGGCGAAGAGACTCCGGCAGCCAGAGGTACCCCGAGAGGGCAGTAACCCCAGCAGGGATGCTGGTGAGCAGATGTGATCCGTTGAGAAGAGTGGACAAGAGTAGGCACTGTAGGCCGGGAGACCTCAGGCTATATAGCGGTAGTGACGTCAGCGCGCGGAACCTTCTAGCATGAAGGTGTGGCGAGAGAGCAGCCAATCACAGCGCAGCCCCAAGCACAATGCGAGCGTCACCGCTGGAGAGAGCTCAGTGCTCGTGAGACAATGTGACGGTATAGTACGTCTAGAAAGACACTACAGAAAACAGGTGAGTAGACATGAATATTACAGAAAAGCAATTAAATTGAAACACCAATATTAAACAAATCAGAACACCGCGTTCAGACTGCAATTCACGAAATTAAAATAATGGGGCAGAAAAATTGAACGTGTGTTTCACACCGTAAGGGAAACATAGCCAACAAAAAACATTCGCAAAGCGAACATGCTGGGAGGGGCGAGAAAAAATTGCAGTAAGAAAGCGCAGAAGTTAGGCCTCGCGTGGTAAAGGAGCAATCATGGTGATTGGCCTAAGAAAATGACCAGCAGAAGTCTGCAGTTTTACCACGCGAACCCTACCATCTCTGCCAGGAAAGCACTCAACAACCCTACCCAAATTCCAAACAAGAGGAGGACTAGGGTCTTTCAAAAGCACCAAGTCCCCCACCTGAAGGTTAGAGCAGGAAAAAAGCCATTTGCCACGCTGCTGAAGCAAACCGAGGTATTCCAACCTCCAGCGACGCCAAAAATTGTTGCGCAAACTTTCAATTTTGCGCCAAGAAATGGCTAAAGAAGATTGAGAATTAGAATATAACAAAGGTGGGGAGGCAGTCAATGGACCACCGATAAGAAAATGGCCCGGCGTTAATGGTAGAAGATCTGAAGGGTCATTAGATAAGGGTGATAAAGGACGAGAATTAATTATGCCCTCAATAAAAATAATTAAAGAATTAAACTCTTCATGAGAAAGGGGGGTGTGGCCACAAACACGTCTAAGGTGCTTCTTGGTGAGTTTCACACAAGACTCCCACCGTCCACCTTGATGGGGTGCATAAGGGGGGATGAAGTGCCACTTGAAATTTCTCTGGTGAGCATAATCAGTAATCCTTTCCAGCGCTGCATTTTGAGTAAGAGCTCTCTTAATTTGCTCAGAAGCTCCGATAAAATTTTTAGCATTGTCGGAAAATACTTCTGAAGGAAGTCCTCGGCGAGCAGAAAATCTGGCAAAAGCTGCCAAAAAATAAGCAGTAGAGGCGTTGGTAACTAGTTCTAAGTGAACTGCTCCGGTGACCATACATACAAACAGCGAAATATAGAGTTTTCCAAAAATACATTTTTTGGCCTCAGGAGAATTTTTTATGTAAACAAAAGGCCCGGAATAATCCACGCCCGTGAAGGCAAAGGGTCTAGCAGGCGCAGATCTAAAGTTGGGAAGATCACCCATGAGCTGAGTGGTAATTTTAGGGTTGGATTTAAAACATGGAATACACTTCCGGATAACAGAGGTAACTTCATGGACTCCGTTTATGGGCCAATACCTTTCACGAATGACAGAAAGTAATGTACGAGTACCAGCATGAAGATGCTGGTAATGATACTGACGAATGATTAGAGAAGTGACATGATGCTTTGAAGGAAGAATAATTGGGTGTTTTTTATCCTCGGAAAGATCAGCCAAAGATAAACGTCCTCCAACTCTTAGTAAACCATCAGTGTCCAAAAAAGGGGCGAGTGATGAAAGCCTACTCGATTTTTTAAGGGATTGACCTTGGGACAACACCTGACATTCTTCAGAGAATATTTCTTGTTGAGTAAGCCATAAGATTTTTGTAGTGGCTAAACCTAATTCAGAAAGGGTTAAATATGGCTTAGGAAAAAGGGGTTGCTCTACCACAAAATATTTCCATCGAAGGAGATAAGCCATAACCCTCACCAATTTATGGAAAGAGGAATATCGCTGCAAGAGAAGGGGAGAGTCAGAAACGAGAAAAGAAGATCCAGTAATCTTACCAGCATCCGGCAAGTCTGATAACTCCGGAAGAGGAAAATTTGGCCAAGCGGAAGGTTCTTGCAGAAGCCAAGGGGGACCGTGCCAGTATAATGTCAGGTTAGCCAACATAAGAGGGGAACATCCCCGAGAAATGACATCTGCAGGATTCTCCTTGCCAGATACATGATGCCATTGTTCAAAGTTAGACAATTGTTGAATTTTGGACACTCTATTAGCTACAAACACCTGCCAATGCGAGGAAGGTTTGGCAATCCATGCCAACGTGATGGCTGAGTCACTCCAAAAGTAAGTTTTGCTAAATCGGATTTTCAAAGATTGGCGGATTTTGACCGATAATTCAACCGCCAGAAGAGCAGCACAAAGTTCCAGTCGTGGCAAGGATAAGGATTTAAGAGGGGCTACCTTTGACTTAGCGCAAATTAAATTGGAAAAGAAATATGACTGGTCTAAATTGCGGCAAACAATATATGCACAACACCAATAAGCTTTCAATGAGCTATCGGCAAAGATGTGAAGTTCATATCCTCCACAAGAGGGAAAGGGAATAATCACTCGCGGGATAATGACATTGGAGAGATCTTCCAAACTATTTCTATAAGAAATCCAATTTTTTTGCAACTCCGAAGGAACTGGTTCATCCCAACCAGTTTTCAAGGACCAAAGATCCTGCATGAAAAGCTTTGCTGTGACAATAATTGGCGCCAAAAATTGGAGAGGATCAAATATCTTAGCAATCTCAGACAAAATTTGCCGCTTAGTTTGCGGTTTGATGTCACTGAGATTAATTTTGAAAAAGAAAAAATCCTTTTGAGGACTCCAATAGATGCCTAAGGTTTTGATAGAATTACTTTCTTGAAGAAGCTCTACTGAGTCGTTATAGACTGAAGTTAATGGAAATTTAGAAAGAAATTCTTCCGAATTAGAGTTCCACTTGCACAAGGAAAATCCGCCTCCCAAAAGCAAAGCTGTCAAATCTTTAGAGACCTGTAGTGCTTCAGATACTGACTCAAATGAATGAAGAAAATCGTCAACGTAAAATGATGATTTTAACACTTCAGAAGCCTTAGGAGAATACAACGGGCCATCCTGTTCAGCAAGTAATTTCAACGTACGTATGGCTAAAAAAGCAGAGGGCTTTAGTCCATAGGTTAAGGTTTTTAGCCGAAAAATCTTGACAGGTTTAGTAGGCTCGTCGCGCCAAAGAATTCTCTGAAGGTCGCACTGTTGTTGATCGACCAAAATCTGCCTATACATTTGCTTGATATCAGATATCACTGCGATAGGGAACAAGCGAAAATTCATCAAGACAGAAGAAATGTCAGATTGAATAGGAGGGCCTGATAATAATGTGTCATTCAGAGAAGTGCCATTGGCATCCAATGCAGAGCCATTAAAGACCACTCTTATGTTTTCCTTTAAAATCTCATTCTTCCAAACTGGATGATGATTGAGGTAAATGACTTCAGATGGGGTATAAGAAGCATCATCTTTCTTGGTAACAACCTCCATGTGATCAAGTGCCTCATATTCCTCCATAAACATGGAGTATTGAGTTTTAACAACAGGGTCACGTTTAAATTTGTTTTCCACAGCATAGAGTGCTCTAAGAGCCCTAGGGTGTGTTTCAAATAAAAGAGGTGGATTATCCACTCGGGGCATTGTTACGACAAATCTACCCTCTGAATTGCGTTTGGTCGTTTCGCGAAACTGTTTTTCACACATTTCATTTTCAACCGAGGAAGGTGAAACTGAATCTATAGTTTCGATTTTCCAAAATCTTTCTAAGTTATAATCGAGACTTGTATTGACAAAATGACATTGAGAGAAATTTTGAAATGACTTACGAGGGACTTGACCCGTTACTAACCAACCTAGCTTGGTATGATGAACAAACACTCCTGGTGATATTTTAACCTTAGAGCTAAGGAGACATTGCCAAAATACTTGGGCACTGAGAAGTATGTCTACCGGAGCGCTCGTATTAAATGTTGGATCCGCCAACTGAATGTTATGAGGAAATTGCCACGTTCTAACTTCAAAAGAATTACTAGGGGTGTTACTGCCAATAGTATCAATGGCAAGGCAATTCAACTGCAATGTTGTGTTGCAATTCACAGCATCTTTGATGTGAACACGAACAAAATGCAAAGATTTAACATTGCTATTGTTAATACCGGTAACCTGAATTAATGTAGGTTGCTTGGGAAGACCAAGTTTCTTAATGAGACGCTCACTTATGAAGTCATGGGTGGCGGCATTATCCAATAGGGCACGTGCTTCAAGCCATCTACCAGAAGAATCTTGAACTTTTATTAACACGGTTGATAGTAGCACCTGGGAACTACGAATTGAGCTAGAGCTCTGAGTATAAGATTGCGCATTAGCTCCTGGGGATGCATCTTTAGAACATCCAGGGGAAGGAGCCTGACGTGGCTTTTCAAACCTATGAAGCAAGGTATGATGTTGAGCCTTGCAATGGGAGCAAGTATTTTTAGATAAGCAATCAGGCACCATATGCCTAGTTGACAAACAGTTGTAGCAATATCTTTTTTGAGCTATTAATTTGCGTCTTTCATCGGTAGAAAGGGCTTTAAAGGCAACGCAGGAATATAACCTGTGAGGTGCTTTACAGAGAATACAATCCATTGAATTATGCTGAACAGTAAAGACAGCAGATTTGTTTATTTTTGCACCGACTGGTTTCACAACATTAGATTTGTTATCTGCACTTCCTGACATATGACAGGCTACAGCTGACAAAACCTGACATCTATTATTCATAAACGTAAGCAATGAATCATAGGTATATGACGTGTCATTTGTTAGTTCCCTCTCCCATGCCTTTAAGGTTGATGAATCAAATTTAGAAGTAACCAAGTGAATCAAGAATAGATCCCAATGCTCGACCGGTTGGTTCAACCGTGCCAATGCTCTGACATGTAGTTGGACCGCGTCACTCAAGGCTCGCAGTGTTGACAAGCTTTCAGCTCGCAAGGTGGGCAGGTTAAATAAGGCTTGAATATGCCTTTGTAAACATAATTTTTCATTGCCATAACGGCCTTTAAGAAGCTCGATAGCAATGTTATAGTTTTCTCCTGTTAAGGGAAGTTCTCTTATAAGTTGAAGGGGTGGCCCCTGCAAAATGGATTTTAAGTAATGAAATTTCTGAATTTCCGGAAGTGTGGCATTATTATGTACTAATGAACTGAACAATTCAAAGAATGATTGCCACATCTCTTCCTTTCCTGAAAAGTGCGGAATTTCAATTTTAGGTAGCAATGGTTTGATACCGTTCCCATGGTCGCTAATTCTTCCTTGAGTTTCTTCTACCTTCAACGCCAGGGTCAAAGTTCTAACTAATGCCACAGCCTGAGCATGTGTATCAAAGTAATTACTCTCTACTTCTTCCCTATCTGATTGATGTTCTGGACTTTTGATTTCAATTTCAAGTTGCACGAGATCATATTTCTCGTACGCCTGTTCAAAAGCTTTTAAACGCTGGGATATAATGTCAAGGTTTTGTTCCTCTTTCGGTAGAGTAGCTAAATATTTTTGAAAACGGGTGAGTTGACCTTTGTAGGCCGCCCGAGAGTTTAACAGTTTATCATCAATTATTGGTGGCATGGCTGGAAAAGTTGGAACAACTCACTCACCAAAGCTGCTTGTGGCACCAGACAGACCTGCTCTCCGGAAAGAAACCAGTTGTACAAATATGCTGGGATTGTTTCCGCCTTCCCGCAGATCTCCCGCGCTAGCCACAATGTACTGAAATGTATAGAACAAATATTAGATTGCACCAGTTTTTTGAATTGAATTTGCGGTCTCAGAATGAAGGTTCTGGGTTTGATCCGGGGTTGAGGTACCATGGAAAGGGGTGTACCAAGTGGATGTGGTACATCCTAAGGGATTTAGACAGAATGAAGTTTCGGGCACAAAAGGTGATAATGAAGGACAGAGCGGGATAAGACCAAAAAGTTAAGATTTAGATTTGAATGATATTTATTAAATATAAAGCGAATATGTCGCCAGGAATAATAGCTTCAAAGAAATTACTTTAAAAGCTGACAATAAAAAATTAATAACAATTAAAAGGTACTTGTTTCTCCAGGAAACGTAAATAGAGCAGTGATTAACTTTAAAGTATTAAATATAAAATTACTAAAAAAGAAGCATAATCATTTAAATTCATTCCAAAGTGGATTAAAATGAAATACTCTTCTGACGGAAAGAATCCGGGCAAAATAAAGGACGTGAAAGGGTACCACCTCTTCTAAGGTACGATACAAGAAGTATCAGGCCGGCAGTCGGAGGTCCTCAGTAGCTGGCGGCAATAGTGCGCCCGCTCTGGCGGTGCGAGGTCATTCTGGCAGGTTCTAGGGTTCCGGGTTCGGAACTAGAGTAGATGGTGATAGGTTCTCCCAAAGATAGCGACCAGCATAGAGAGGCTCTTGGTAATACCTCCTGCGGCTGGTGAAATGATGTTCTCAGAATTACGATTTGCAGAGTAGATCCATGTTGAAGATTTTTGGTTGAAGTGCAGGCTGATGAATTTAGACTGCCCTGCCAGGCCGCCAAGTCCAGCAGGGAGATTATGCCGGCGGCGAAGAGACTCCGGCAGCCAGAGGTACCCCGAGAGGGCAGTAACCCCAGCAGGGATGCTGGTGAGCAGATGTGATCCGTTGAGAAGAGTGGACAAGAGTAGGCACTGTAGGCCGGGAGACCTCAGGCTATATAGCGGTAGTGACGTCAGCGCGCGGAACCTTCTAGCATGAAGGTGTGGCGAGAGAGCAGCCAATCACAGCGCAGCCCCAAGCACAATGCGAGCGTCACCGCTGGAGAGAGCTCAGTGCTCGTGAGACAATGTGACGGTATAGTACGTCTAGAAAGACACTACAGAAAACAGGTGAGTAGACATGAATATTACAGAAAAGCAATTAAATTGAAACACCAATATTAAACAAATCAGAACACCGCGTTCAGACTGCAATTCACGAAATTAAAATAATGGGGCAGAAAAATTGAACGTGTGTTTCACACCGTAAGGGAAACATAGCCAACAAAAAACATTCGCAAAGCGAACAGAAGGCATTGCCCGGGGGTCCGATGTTTTACAATGCCGTATTGGCATGTACCCCTTGGCATATACTGGATTTTACAGCTCAGACATTCGGCTGTGCGGGGACCTGCGTAGTCAGGCGGATACTACTGAACGGGTACATGGCACACCCACCTGTCGTCGCGGCCAAGACCGGAACAGGCTTTCGAGCGTAGTCGCAAGCGTAAGTGGCCCATCCCCTAACAGCACGCACATATAGAAATTTTGGTTGCCAGACCCTGAAAGCAGTGACGGAAAGAAGTGCGATATAACCTAATGAGAGTTATACCGCACGGGTGTATGTCTTTTAGAGCTGACTGTCAAACCCTCGAAAGGGGACCGTTCCGAGAAGCCCTTTTAGTCGCCTTTTACGACTGGCAGGGAGTACCGTGGATGTATCCGCTTCCTCCCACCCACTGGGGGTCCAATTCACAAAACAACGCGGAGTCCTTAAAGTATAGCCAAGGTCGCCCCTTTTAGTCGCCTCTTACGACAGGCAGGGGATACCGTGGGTGTATTCGAAACCCCCCCACCCACAGGGGGGCGTGTATGATGATGATGATGATGATGATGATGATGATGATAATTGTTGTTTTAAGGGGCCTAACATCTAGGTTATCGGCCCCTGATGGTTTGGGTGATCGTGAAGATGAAAATGAAATGTAAACTTAAAACTAAAACTAACTACCAACCTACATACTAGAAGAAGAAATGGAAAACTAAAGGAGAATACGGCAAATAAAGGACAGGAGGAAAAGAAATGCCCTCAACCCTCAAAGAATGCGGATTGAGGGACTTGGATGGAAGGAGAGCCACAAAAGGCAGATAGGAAAGTGAAAGAGAGGGTCCGCCCCAAAGGTAAGGACAAAAGGGGAAAACCGGACCCAGCTCAGGAATCCCTCGTGGTCGCCAACTCCCGAACTCACCAGCCGTGAGCCCCTGAGGGTGTAGCATTATCTAGGGTGCACCAAAAGTGGTGGGGCTACATACACCCGGCCTCCTTGAAGGCCTTGAGCAGAAGGCAGGAGGTAACATGAAATGAAAAAGAAGGCTGACCCCTCGCAGAAGGGGGGAATCAGAAAAGATGAGACAAGGATGATGATGATGATAATTGTTGTTTTAAGGGGCCTAACATCTAGGTTATCGGCCCCTGATGGTTTGGGTGATCGTGAAGATGAAAATGAAAAGCGAACTTAAAACTAAAACTAACTATGAACCTACATACTAGAAGAAGAAATGGAAAACTAAAGGAGAATAAGGCAAAGAAAAGGACAGAAAGAAAAGAAATGCCCTCAACCCTCGGAGAAGGCGGATTGAGGGACTTGGAAGGAAGGAGAGCCATGAAAGGCAGATAGGAAAGTGAAAGATGATGATGATGATGATAATTGTTGTTTTAAGTGGCCTAACATCTAGGTTATCGGCCCCTGATGGTTTGGGTGATCGTGAAGATGAAAAAAGCAAAAGGGAACGTAAAAACTAAAACTAACTACTAACCTACTTACTAGAAGAAGAAATGGAAAAATAAAGGAGTATAAGGCAAATAAAGGACAGGAGGAAAAGAAATGCCCTCAACCCTCGAAGAAGGCGGATACAGAAAGTGAAAGAGGAGAGGGTCCGCCCCAAAGGTAAGGGACAAAAGGGGAAAACGGACCCAGCTCAGGAATCCCTCGGGGTCGCCAACTCCCGAACTCACCAGCCGTGAGCCCCTGAGGGTGTAGCATTATCTAGGGTGCACCAGAAGTGGTAGGGCTACATACACCCTGCCTCCTGAAGGGCCTAGAGCACAAGGCAGGAGGTAAAAGGAAGAGAAAGAGAAGGCTGACCCCTCGCAGAAGGAGGGTATCAGAAAAGATGAGACAAGGGCCAATTAAGGCGGGAAAGGAAGAGACTCCCTAGGCCTCTGATACCCTAATACCGTCGGGGTCAGAAGAGAACAAGAGTTGACCAAGTGAGGTCGATAGGAAAGAAGACGGAGAGGAGCCAAGCACACGTAAGTGGAAGCAATGCCAGACTCAGCTGGGGCCCCGTGGTTGCCAACCCACGCCCACAAGTTGTGAGCCCCTGGGTGGATGAGACAAGGGCCAATTATGGCGGGAAATGAAGAGATGATGATGATGATGATAATTGTTGTTTTAAGGGGCCTAACATCGAGGTTATCGGCCCCTAATGATCTGGGTGATAGCGAAAATGATAATGAAATGGAAACCAGAACAAAATTATCGAAGACTGAAAATACGTACAAAAAGGAACTCACATGGAAACAACTCACAATATGGTCCTACAAAAGGGAATTTAGAACGAAAAGTTGCACAAAAAGAATAGATTGAAAAAGACCCACAAAACGTAGGCTAGATTCAAAATACGTACAAAATGCAAAGTAGCGCCGAAATACTTACAAAATGCAACTGAAATTCAAAATACTTACAAAATGCAAATGAGATCGAAATTACGTACAAAATGCAATTGAGGTTCAAAATACTTACAAAATGCAATTGAAATTGAAAATACACAATGCAATTCAGATTGAAATATCCCAGTTCCAATCCAAATTATTCACAAAGTGCAATTGAAATTCAAAATACTTACAAAATGCAATTGAAATTGAAAATGCTTACAAAATGTACGGTAGATTCAAACGACTCATGTGGATTGACAATACTTACAAAAAGCAATTTAGATTGAAAATACTTGACAAATGTAATTTAGATTCAAAATACCCACAAAATGCAATTGAGAATCAAAATATGTGCAAAATGCCCACCAAACAAAATGCAATTTAGATTCAAAATTCGTGCGAAATGCGGTTTTGGTTGAAAATACTTACAAAATGCAATTGAAATTCAAAATACTCACTAAAATGCCCTGACGCCTGCATTGAAAGACTTACTAAAAAGCAATTTAGATTGTCAATCTTTACAAAATGCAATTGAGGTTGAAAACAATCGCGAGATGTAATTTAGATCGAAGAGACTTACAAAATGCAACATAGATCAAAAATGCCTTAAAAAAATGGTAAAAGGGAATTTAGATACACGGTGATTCGAGTAACAAAAACAGTGCGGGAATCTTGAAGAGAAAAGGAAATAGAAGGAAAAGAGGAGAGGAGAGGGGAGAGAGGAGAAGGTACGCCCCAAAGGGAAGGGACAAAAAGGGGAAAACGGACCCAGCTCAGGAATCCCTCGGGGTCGCCAACTCCCGAACTCACCAGCCGTGAGCCCCTGAGGGTGTAGCATTATCTAGGGTGCACCAGAAGTGGAGGGGCTACATACACCCTGCCTCCTTAAGGGCCTAGAGCACAAGGCAGGAGGTAAAAGGAAGAGAAAAAGAAGGCTGACCCCTCGCAGAAGGAGGGAATCAGAAAAGATGAGACAAGGGCCAATTAAGGCGGGAAAGGAAGAGACTCCCTAGGCCTCGGATACCCTAATACCGTCGGGGTCAGAAGAGAACAAGAGTTGACCAAGTGAGGTCGACAGGAAAGAAGACAGAGAGGAGCCCGGCACAAGTAAGTGGAAGCAATGCCGGACTCAGCTGGGGCCCCGTGGAAATGAAGAGACTCCCAATGCCTTGGATACCCTAATACCGTCGGGGTCGGAAGAGAACAAGAGTTGACCAAGTGAGGTCGACAGGAAAGAAGACATAGAGGGTCCCGGCACAAGTAAGTGGAAGCAATGCCGGACTCAGCTGGGGTCTCGTGGTCGCCAACGCACGTCCCACAAGATGTGAGCCCCTGGGGGCCGTCATCGTTCAGACGCATAGATATGCCTACCAACGTTTGTTAATCTAGCACAGCCCCATGTTGGTGTTGTTCTTTCTTTTATTCCGCCAATGTATACTTATTTTGTTATAAGCCCAGGGGCGGCTGGCCCTAACGGGCCAGTGGGCAAGGGCCCTCCTTACCATGAACCTACATTAGTAATTCATTTTTAAGCCTTTACGCTCGAAATACTGGCCGAGTTGTGCGCTCCTCACTATGAAAATACACCAGCATGTTTGAATAACGCGCCACATATCTTGTCACGTAATTCGCCTTGCTGCTGGCTGCTTGGGGCCCAGGCCTTACTGGGCCCGAGACTCCATTCAACTACGAACAAGGACGGGTCTATTGCGCGTGCGCGCAGACGCTGTTCTAACGTCAGCTACGGGCCCAGATATTGCGAGCCCACGGTTACAAGGAAGAATAACAAATGGAGCAGTTGTATGGGCTCTGGAGAGAACTTTGGAATGCAGAACTGCTACGTTTGCCTCGAACTTACATCATCTATGGCCGTACCCTGCCCCTTACCTCACCCTTCTGACGATACTGTTTGAAATGATTTGCAAGACGACCACTAGATAGCAATAGTTATCGGAGGCAAAAAGGACACCACCCTGTTGTCATTAAATAAGAAATTTAATGCAGCCAATGGCCAAATTAATAAATTAACATTAAAAGACTAAAAAAAATTGCCCTAGTCTTCACTACAAAACATTGTAGGTGTGACCCGTCTTTGTTTGCACAACATCACGTGATACCTATCACACTGCTCTCCACATAGCAAACAGATGCACTGCTGGTCCGGCTGATGAAATCTCTTCTTGGTGCACACTTTAAAGTGAAAACCATGCACCGAAAATCTCGTGACTATATGACGCAAATCGTACAATGCATTTGTCCATTCAGTTGAAAGCATCGCGTCAGTGCCGTAAAAGTCGTCCCATATGTCTTCTCTCTTCCTTTTCAATTCTGTCAGAGTCTCGTATCCAGGTGTAACGGGCAGCAGTAGGTTCAGTCTCAGGTCTTCAACAAAATATGGCTCTCTAGCTAGCAGGTAAACCAAACGGGATGGCGTGTACTTTGAAAGGCACAAAGCTCTCTTGAGATAGATGGATTTTACTCTTTCCAGATCTGCCAGGTGTTTTCTCTTGAGGTGTATCCATATATTTTCCAATCCATACGATGCAATTGGTGCTATTTTTACATGAAACAATTGGATTGCAGTCTTTAGGGACAATTTATGAATTTGTTTTATGACATTCATCGCTTTCACTGTAGCGGTCAGCTTGTCTCTCATATGGATTGTAAAAACGTTTCCCAGAGTCTGCAAAGTTATCCCGAGATACTTAAAATGAGTCACCGATGGAAGAAGTCTGTCATTATAGCTTATCTTTCCCCGCTTCCCTCCTTTCCTGAATGTCATCTTAACTGTTTTGTCCTCGTTTAAGCGTAATTCATTGACTTCAGCCCAATCCACCAACTTGTTGAAAGCTCTTTGGAGATATTCCATACTTGATGATGATAGAACCATGTCGTCTGCATATATATATATAACCTGACTTTGTCCGTCAATGTTGCTTCTACTATGTCCGCAGTGGCGATGTTGAACAACAGGGGACTTAGAGGGTCCCCCTGTAGTACACCATTAGTTTGTTGTATCGGCTTGAACTTGGAGATGTTGTCATTGATCTCCACACAATTCCAGCTAAGAATATTCCGTATTATAGTGGTCAGGTAGTGCTCCTTGCCTATGAATTTCTCCAATTTTTTCAATAGGATAGTTCTGTTTAATGTGTCAAAAGCCTTGCTGTAATCAATGAACACTGCGTAAAGTTTTCCACTTGGTGGTGCTAATGCCTCCTCTATTTCCATCTGAAGACACTGAATAGCTTGTAAGGTGGATCTACCTCTCCGGAAACCGAATTGTATATCTGGCAATTTTATATCCACATGCTCTGTCAGACGTTCACATATCAGCTTCGTCAAAGTTTTGAAGAGTGTACACTCAAGAGCTATACCTCTGTATGCATTCGGGTCACTGGTATCCCCTTTTCCCTTATAAGGCATCTTAACTGTAGATCTCCTCCAGCTGTCCGGTATATTCCCACGGCGGATGCATTCATTTAAAATAGACAATATTCCCCCTTTAAGGACTGGTGCTACGCTTTTAAGGTGTTCATTATAGATGAAATCTGGACCACATGCCTTGTTATTCTTCGTAGTCATTAGATCTAAGGTTACGTAAAGAGGTCTCTTTAGGAACTCTGTGACAAGCGTTACCAATTAAATAATTTTGTTTTTCACCTAGACCTAGAGTTTTTGACAAATGTCTTAGTGATAGGCTATTATACATTTGGAATTAAATAGCGATTTAGAGGGATATTTAAATTATATTAAATGCAGAACATAACATTTTCCCTAATGAGACAACATTTAATGGTTATTGACAAACACCTAGCGTGCTAGCGAGTAGCGATGCTGTGTATGTTGAATTTGGTAACATTGTCCACAAACATTTGTGACGATAAGCGTTGAAATATGAGTACATTAAGCAATGAATACGGTGGATTATTTAATAAGAGTGCCCTTTTCTTCTCATTCAATCGAAGATAAAATAAAGATTAAGGAATTAGGGAGACCAACGCCAGTTCTGAAAGTAGAACAATTATGCAAAGATAAACGGCGGGAGAGAGTGAGGAAGTTCAGTGCTGAATCGTACAACAAAAATGATTGACTATGTGGTTGTGAAGTTAGAGATTCGTTCTTTTGCTTTCCCTGTTAGTTATTTGGAGGGGAATCCTCTTGGACTAAAAATGGTGTGACAGATTTGAAACATTTAGTGGACAAATTACGAAAACACGAGTGTTCTGCCGACCAAAAGGACAACATAATGAATCTTGCTGTGCTTGGGAAAGCAAACATTTTAAATCAACTGAGCACTGCTTACAGGCTTCAAGTTCAGCTTCACAATGAAAAGGTAAGAGAGAACAGATATGTGCTATCTCTTCTTATTAACTGTGTCCGAATCTGTGGGGCTTATGAACTTGCTCTCCGTGGGCATGATGAATCAGTGATATCATCTAACCCTGGAATTTTTCGTGGACTTGTGGATTTTAGTGCAGAGCTTAATGAATCATTGAAGACTCACTTAGAAAAAGCAAGTGTTTTTAAGGGAACTTCCAAAACTGTCCGGAGTGAGTTACTAGATTGCATGCTTCAAGTATGCCATGACCACATATCTGAAGAGATAAGAAATGCCGATTATGTAGCTATTATAGCAGATGAGACAAGTGACGTTTCCAACACATTTCAAATGGTGCTCCTTTATCGGTACGTGATAAGTGGCAAGATCGTGGAGAGATTTTGGCGTTTTTTGAATCCTCCTGAACATAATGCGCAGTCGCTCACCTCTTGTATTTTGAAGGAAATTGACATTCATTTAAAGGACTCTCCACATAAGCTAATATCTCAGAGCTATGATGGAGCCTCTGTGATGAGTGGTAATGACCGAGGTGTACAAACCCGAGTTAGAGAGAAATATCCTCTTGTATTTTATATTCATTGCCATGCACATAAACTTAACTTAGTAATGTCCAACGCAGCCTCCATCAACCGCAGTGTCCGTATATTTTTTTTCGAATCTGTCAGGAATATGCACTTTTTTTCCCATTCACCACAAAGAACAAAGATACTGGATGAAGTCGTAGACCAGCGTCTTCCAAGAGTAGCTCCAACCAGGTGGAATTTTAATTCAAGGGCAGTGAATACAGTTCACGAACACCGGGTTGATCTAATAGCTTGCATGGAGGAAATTGAAAATCGGAATGAGATCAGGCAACCATCAACTATTTCTCAGGTGAGTGGGCTTAAGTACATCTTGTCTGATGGTACGTTTGTGTTCTGGCTGTCATTTTTCCATAAGATCATGCCACATGACGACATTTTGTATTGTCAACTCCAGAAGCGATCTATCGACCCAGTGCAAGTACAGGAATATCTGAAACGTTTCGAAAGACAGGTTCAATTGGTCCGAGAAAATGTAGAAGAGGTGCACGTGAACGCAGGCGATGGAGTGAGCAGAAAGAGGAAGCATGAAGACCGTTCACCCAATCGAGTTCGTGAAGCAAAGGATGTTTGCGATGTGATAATCAGCCAAGCTATGGAACGATTCTCCTTCACTGGGCATCTTAGCGCATCTAACCTGTTCATCGGAGAAAATTTCCGAGATTACAATGCCATTTTCCCTTCAAAAGACTTAAGAATCGCAGCTGAATCATTCCCGTTTCTGAACGAGAAGCAGCTCAAAACAGAACTTGAACTCATTTATAGGATAGAGGAATTTAGAGCTGTGTCCGGAGCTATTTCATTGCTGGGGTTCATAATGAACGAGAATCTCGCTAGATTATTTGAAGAAACAGTTAAACTTCTTAAAATACTTGTAACCATGCCAATGTCAACATCGGAAGCAGAGAGATGTTTCTCGACTCTGAAGCGCATAAAAACGTTTTTGCGCAACACAATGCTCCAGGATAGATTGTCTGCTTTAGCCATGCTTTCAATTGAACGGAATCTCGTCATGGACATTCCTGATTTTAACAACAAAGTTATAGACAAGTTTGTTCAACTGAAGGACAGAAGAATGGATTTTCTTTCCGGGTAGTTTAAGCTTTAAAGCAACAGCTCAACATTAGATTGAACAAGATGTATGTAGATTATTTTTGAGAATAATGAAAAAAACCTGTACAGGAACCACGAAGTGAGCCCGTGTTCGTATTTAGGACTAACTATGTTACTACTCGACATCAACTTAAGTGAGTTTTTTTTATTTGTAAATAACTAGTGCGGTAATATATGAATAATAATTTGCAGAAGACTGTTTGCTTGCAGACAAACGTATTCGTACTCTCCTTTAATTGACTTCATTTTGAATATGTGTAAGTGTAATGAAGTCATGAACTACACAGCACAACAGTGATCATTTTCCATGAACATTCTCACCTGATTTGCGGTATATGACATCAGTGGTACAACTGCAGCAACGTCTGTCAGGAGATAAAAAAAAGTATAGACATAACCCTTTTCGTAATTTTTACTGTGCATGATAATTTATTTTGTGTGCCCTCCCAAGCTCTAAGACCACCAGCCGCCGCTGTATAAGCCACATAGTATCTATTGTACACTGCTGGTATAAGAAGATGCTGTACTTGGAAAAACCTTGTTATCACTTCTTATATATAAGCAAGGTGAAGGCCAGCTTGCCATGCCGTTCCATTTGTGAGTTCGAAGTGGGATAGCCCATAATTCCACATGAAATACCAAGCAATGACAAGAGAGTTTATACTGCGGTGATCATTGTCATAAACTACAAAGGTACATCCCACCTTGTCATCTCCAGGGGAGCTCGGTATACGAGATCCATCAGTAATAATTATGAAGTCATGGGTGTATGTACAATCATCCCAAAGAAGTTTCTGGTGGAGGCAAGGATGACCAGATTCCAAAAAATGTCAGTTGTTCTCCACAACAGTATTAATGATGATGATGATAATTGTTGTTTTAAGGGGCCTAACATCTAGGTTATCGGCCCCTGATGGTTTGGGTGATCGTGAAGATGAAAATGAAAAGCGAACTTAAAACTAAAACTAACTAATAACCTACATACTAGAAGAAGAAATGGAAAACTAAAGGAGAATAAGGCAAATAAAAGTACAGAAGGAAAAGAAATGCCCTCAACCCTCGGAGAAGGCGGATTGAGGGACTTGGAAGGAAGGAGAGCCATGAAAGGCAGATAGGAAAGTGAAAGAGGAGAGGGTCCGCCCCAAAGGTAAGGGACAAAAGGGGAAAACGGACCCAGCTCAGGAATCCCTCGGGGTCGCCAACTCCCGAACTCACCAGCCGTGAGCCCCTGAGAGTGTAGCATTATCTACGGTGCACCAGAAGTGGTGGGGCTACATACACCCTGCCTCCTTAAGGGCCTAGAGCACAAGGCAGGAGGTAAAAGGAAGAGAAAAAGAAGGCTGACCCCTCGCAGAAGGAGGGTATCAGAAAAGACGAGACAAGGGCCAATTAAGGCGGGAAAGGAAGAGACTCCCTAGGCCTCGGATACCCTAATACCATCGGGGTCAGAAGAGAACAAGAGTTGACCAAGTGAGGTCGACAGGAAAGAAGACAGACAGGAGCCCGGCACAAGTAAGTGGAAGCAATGCCGGACTCAGCTGGGGCCCCGTGGTCGCCAACCCACGCCCACAAGATGTGAGCCCCTGGGGGAACAACAGTATTAAGAGTGGGCATAGTAAAAGGTTGATTTTTCTTAAGTAGTGTGAGTTCGGCTTTCCCAATTGCAGTTAAAAAGAGTGGTTAAATTCCGGTGATAATAAGAGTGGCATCAGTGGATGTGTTACGGTAAGCACGTAAAATTCAAAGTACAAATCCTCTTTGGATTTGAAGCAATTTGTCCTGAGCCCATTTCCTTTCAAGGATGGAACGTAAAGAAGATACACATTATAAAATGAGAGGCACAAAAGCAGTGTGATAAATCATTCGGAGCACTTCAGAGTCCAGCCCCCTTGATGGCCTAGAAGCAACGAGCTTGTTAGCTTTAAGTTGTAATTTATTGAAATGAGCCCTAAACATAAGTTGTCTATCCAGCATAATTCCCAGAAATGAAAGGTGATCCTCCAGTGCTATTTTATATCTAGCCATTATAATTTTAGGTTTATTCAGCTTTCTCCGTCTATTAAGCGAAGCCGTCGGAATTTTTAAGAGCGTTAAAAATCCCTCAGTATGCCTTCCTTCGGAGGGGAAGTAAAGCAGGCGGTCCCATGTCATAGATTTATGGCATGTTAAGGATCCTTCCACTAATTACACCTGTGTGAAACTAAATTGTATAGGTTAAGAAAATCAACAACGCTCTTAGGTTGCTACGTTCGTTGCCAAGAGCGGACTGCGGTGGCGTCTAGTAGCTAAGTTCTGAACTAGGCCTAGTAGTCGTTAACGGTGGCGTTTGGCGGCAAAAGTAGGAACTATTTGAAAAATTCAAAGTTGCAGCCCATACTTGAATTTAAAAAAAACAGATACACACACTAATACAGTCATCACAATTAACACCGGTTATCAGACAGATTCTACACACACCCAAAGTACACGGGGCTACATGACCGCGTTGTCGCAGCCCCTAAACTAAGGAACCAACCAACGTCTATTAAGGGAGATATGATTATTTTTTTCTCTCAAAACTCCCATTTTCCCCACCCGTTTGGTGTATGGTTTCTGCTATCGAAAAACTTGAATAACATTATTTTTTGCCCTTATCCTAAGAATAGCATGAACTTTTGGATTAGAATTTTCAAATACTAAGAAAGTTATTTTACTTTTTAGAAAGAGGCCCCCCATTTACACCCCCTGGTTGCGATTCTGCTCATTAACGTACTCCACCGACATTGCAGCAAGTTGAAGTGTATATTGAACAACTTAAAAACAATAAGGCATCAGGTGAGGATGGGATACTACGTGAAATGTGGAAACTCGGTGGTAGAGTGGCAGCTGCACCCCTCCATCAGGTTATCAGTGACTGTTGGTAAAAGAGACAATACCAAATGATTGGAAAAAGCTATAATCCACCCTTTACATAAGAAAGGGGATAGGACAAATCCTAACAATTATAGGGGTATTCCCTTCAGCCAATAGCTTACAAAATCTCTTCCAAGTCATTGTTTAGCATTTTAATTGAACAAGCGGAGCAAACTATTGGAGAGTATCAAGCCGGATTTGTAGATCTTGTCCAGAGCAAATTATTAATCTTAAAACAATCCTTCGAATCAGAACGATACGTAGGCTAATCTCAACACAGTGTTTACCTTTATTGATTTCCAAAAAGCTTATAATTCGATTGACCGTCACACGCTTTTCTTAACACTATTGGAACTAGAGATTGATGAAATTACTCGAAAGATGATTGAACAAACACTCACTGATACATCCTCAAGAGTTAAGTTTTTGAATGAGATTTCAGACCCTTTCAGCATCAAAATTGGAGTGCGAAAAGGCAATGTGCTTTCGCCAATGCTCTCTAATTTGGTATTAAACAAAGTTATGGGTGAATGGGAGACCATATTACAAGAGAAGAACATTGAAGGGATCCATTTGGGACAAGGCCGAGGGAGATTTGAAGTGAAATTTCTTGCCTTTGCTGATGATATAAGCGATGATTTCATATAACAAACTTGAAGCACAAATAATGATTGAAACACTACATGCAATAGTAATTAAAACTGGTCTTACCATTTCATGTGAAACAACTAAATACTCGTATATTGGATACAGACATAATAAGGAATAGTATTTACCAACACAATATGGTCAAATTCAAAGAGTTGATAAATTTAAGTATTTGGGTGAATGGATTCAGTCAAATGGACTTGATAACATAGCGTGCAAGGAGAGATTGAAGAAGATGGAATTTGCCTATAAGCTTACTCACACCCGTTATAACAAACGATCAATATCGTTCCAAGCAAAATTTAAACACTATGCAACTGTCATTAAGCCAGAAGCATTATATGGTTCTGAAGGGGTGTTGGCGAATTGGGCCAGCTAATCTTCTGAGTGGATCTTTCTTATCTTGTCATTCCATCGCACAGTCCTTTCTGGCCAATTGCCCCAGGCCAAGTTCTGGTACTTCGGCTGAAATCCTTCTCCCTTCGGTCCCCCACCACTACAATTGTGAAAACCCAAAGGTAAGATAACTTACTAGGGTTGTACAAAATTGGATGTAGCATAATTTCAGTGAAACAAACATTATGCCTTTATTCTTTTAAAAGGCTACAACAGTTAAAAGGTACCTTAAACCCCTTACATTATTATTATTATTGTTATTGTCCCTCGTGGTGTATGGATAGCACGCTTTTCTCTTACCGAGGAGGCTCTGGGTTAGATTCCAGCCATAAACGTATGATCTATAGAGGCAGGGGGTGTCGGAATTTTGTCCTGAATGGGATCTATAACGTGCCAGTAAAACAACTGACATGGCTCTGGCTCCATCGCATTTACGCACCCTCAAATGCCAACTAACTGCGCCAGGATTCGATCCTGTAACTTAGGGAACAGCATGCGAGAACGTTACCACTGAGCAACGCAGCCAGTCATATTTAAGATCTGACTTGATGGCTGGAAAGGGGTACTTTTTGTCGTTTATTCATTTTGAAGGCTTTGTGATTATGTAATACTTTGGTGTATGTGGAATCTGTCTGATAATCTGAGTTATATTAACTGCTGTAGCGTACTATTGTGGACTTGTAATTGGTCTAGGATATGGTTAGGAGGTGTCCGTAGTCTTAATTTAGGTACAATCTCGGCATCTGACTAGAGTAGAAATGAGAAACCATGGAAACCCAATTCCAGGATGGCTGAGGTAGGAATCGAACCTGCCTCTTCTCAATTCTGCATCAGCAGAAGGAAAAGTGTACACTCAGCCTCGTTAGGACAATTGAGTAGTTGTCTGACAGTGGGGCAGCGCCCCGGTTACCGAGACGTGACCTGGCTTCACCCTTCAATCTGTAGGCTGAATGGCTGGGCAGCGGTCGCTTGGTAGACCAGGATCAAACATGGGCTGTAGTGCCACGGGGTAGTTCGAGTTATTTTGCGTGGATTTAAATTCGTCTAGAGATATTTGCATTCAATAAGTTCTTAATCAGCTGTTTCACTCAGACTAACAATATTTGCATAACATCAGCCTATGTTTGGGCAGATGGCCTCGCTGTTCTGTCCGTTAGGACACCAATCATCATCATCATCATCATCATCATCATCATCATTATCAAACTTGTTACATAATCATGCTTATCCTGAAAATTACATGTGCAGTTATTTTTCTCTAATTTTGAAATTTATCAACGGTAGGCGTAGCCCAGTGGTTCCCAACACTTTGTGGCCCATCTTCCCTTTCTGGAGGTTGACTAACACCTATCGCCCATTTTCATTTTCATTGTGTGCCTAACTTGAATTGAAGTAAAGTGAAAATAATACCGCAGTTTTATTATTTTAAAAAATTTTACTACCGTATATAAAAACAACCGAAGCAGTTTTATCCGGTCACTCTTAAAATTAAAATGTACATTTTTACATGTTTTTTTTTTAGTTCAAAGAATTGAAATAATTAACTAAGATCATCGACGTACATTTAAAAAATAGGATTTCGTGTTTTCTTTTTTAAATTGGAATCTGGAAAAAGTTGACAGTTAAAATTTGAAAAAACAGATGACAGTTTGAAAACATTGTTATTGTTTTATTTTACCTTTTCAATGGCTGCCTTGTGCTTGCTGGATTTCAGTTAAAGCTTGGATATCCGACAAGAGTTTAGTGCTTTTCAGTCGGTCAACACGAATGTACCCAAAAGAGATGGGTTATGCCCCAATCCTGAAATAAATTACATGAGATTAATAAAACACCAGGATGACCAGTTTCGACGGTCAAGCGATCATCATCAGATCCATTACACTTAGGCTATAAAATCTAAGTTTGAAATACAGGTGAAAATATTTACAATATGTACAATTATTTAGTTGCAGTACCAATACTGTCTCCTTTGAGGCATGTCCAACTTATTTCTTTGTTTTGTGAGAAGCTGGACAACAGAACTAAATCCTTTTTCAACTAAATATGTTGACGGGAACGAGATGGGAAGTGGTTCAGTTTTTCCCCACAGTTGCGGGTAAGTGTCCATAAGCTTCACCCAGGTTAACTCGTAACCGCTCTGCTTGAAAATGATTTTCGGCTCACATTCATACTTCAGCTCTATATACTCCGTCTGCAAAGAGTTATCAAGCTTATCCACAACTTCAAACGAGAATGGATCTAGAATCCAATCCGGAATTTGTAACTTGGTCAAATCTTCAAATCTTGATTCCATGTCAGTTTTTAACCTGGTCAAGCTGATCTGACCAGTAAAAATTAGGATTTTGTCTGTTGGGAGATCAGGAGTCTCGTTATCTGACACTGAACACTTTTGAAGGGTTGGAGACTGAATCAGCCCTTAACGGCCAATATTTTCCTCGTGAATATCAAACTTGGCAATAATTGATGAACACGCGAACGGGAGGCGCTCCTGTCACAATTTTACGTGTACTACCCGGCAACTTCTACTGTACAGTCCTATTTTAATTCCCCCCCCCCTATGAAAACTCATCGCCCCCACTTATTTATTGCCTCCCTGATAACCCAAATCGCCCACTTGGGGCAATCGTCCCCAGGATGGGAACCACTGGCGTAGCCTAATCCACGGGACAAAATATAATTGTTACACTATATTCGAACTACCATGTATTCATCATCATTATTTTATGAGTAACAGTGCTCTTACCATTCCGTGAAACTTAAATGATATACTGTACCTATAACCTGATAAATCATAGGAGTATATTTTCGAGATCACAAATAGTAGATGATGATGATGATAATTGTTGTTTTAAGGGGCCTAACATCTAGGTTATCGGCCTCTAATGGTTTGGGTGATAGTGAAGATGATGAGAATGAAAAACTATAACTAAAACAAACTACTAACTTATATACTAGAAGAAGAAATGGAAAACAAAAGGAGAATGAGGCAAATAAAGGACAGGAAGAAAAGAAATGCCCTCAACCCTCGAAGAAGGCGGATTGAGGGACTTCGAAGGATGGAGAGCCATGAAAGGCAGGAAAGTGAAAGAGGAAAGGGTTCGCCCCACAGGTAAAGGATAAAAGGGGGAACCCGGACCCAGGTCAGGAATCCCTCGGGGTCGCCAACTCCCGAACTCACCAGCCGTGAGCCCCTGAGGGTGTAGCAATATCCAGAGTGCACCAGAAGTGGTGGGGCTACACACACCCTGCCTCCTTAAGGGCCTTGAGCAGATGGCAGGAGAAATCATGAAAATAAGAAGAAGGCTGACCCCTCGCAGAAGGAGGGTATCAGGAAAGATGAGAGAAGGGCCAATTAAGGCGAGAAAGTGAAAGACTCCCTAGGCCTCGGATACCCTAATACTGTCGGGGTCGGAAGAGAACAAGAGTTGACCAAGTGAGGTCGACAGGAAAGATGACGGAGAGGAGCCCGGCACAAGTAAGTGGAAACAATGCCGGACTCAGCTGGTGTCCCGTGGTCGCCTACCCACGTCCCACTAGATGTGAGCCCCTGGGGGGTCACAAATAGTAGTGCCGAGTTGGGAAAGTACTAAAAAACAAAGAAAGATTTCTGTACTTCTTACGTAGAATGAATATCTGTATTCGGTAGTCGACATGTTTATTGTAATTGGTATGCTTTGGCATAATTTGGAGAAACCCAAGGGAGAATGATGCCTATTAATACATGCAGTGGAGGGAGTTTCCAGTCTTTCTGCTCTTATATAAGACACAGTGAATGTTGATAACTAGTCATTAGTCAGGTTTTAGTTCAAAATGGAATTGGAACAGACTGTAAGCTCACGTGGGCAAATCAATATTATTTACAAGTACACATTTCGTCGGGTTAATGAGACGTTGCACGGTTGGAGGTGGCGTTGTATGGTTACAAACTGTCAAGCGAAAATATACGTCGATGGAAATGGAACTACTATTCTCAGGTACGAAGGCGAACATAACCATGCACCGAGTGAGAAATTAGCTCGCCAAATTACTGCAAGTAATGTGAAGAGGAAGGCTGCTGAGGACTTGAATGAAACGCCAAGGAAAATCATCAGAAGGGAAATCTGCAATATGAACACTGCAGCGTCACCTACTATACACGACAATTATCTCCTACGTCGAAGTGTGTATAGAGTTCGTCGAAGGGAACAGCCCGTCTTACCTAAGTCAGCCGCTGAGGTTCAACGTGCTCTTCAAGAAATGGACATTTCAACAAACCAGGGCGAGCTTTTCTTGCAGTTTAATGACACCGAGAATGGCATAATATGCTTCACAACAGCGAAGAATTTGAAATTTGCTTGTGGTCGAGATAAAATTTTCGTCGATGGCACTTTCACGTATTGTCCAAAGTATTTTTATCAGTTTTTTACCATCCACGTGTTTGAAAACGGTCATTATATACCAACAATTTTCCTGCTTTTACCAAACAAGAAGACGACGACTTACGTGAAGGCATTTGCAAGTATTATTGACAAATGTCAAGAATTAAGAACTACGTTTCGACCAAGGCAAATCGTTGCGGACTTTGAAGAAGGAATTCATCACGCCGCCAGGAGAGTATGGCCTGATATTGAGGTAATTGGTTGTAGGTTTCATTTCACTCAGTCCTGGTGGAAGAAAATCCAACAATTTGGCCTTTCACTAGCGTACGTGGAAAAATCATCGGAGTTGGGGCAATGGCTTCGAGCGATTTTTGGCCTTCCCTTATTGAACCCCGAAGAAGTTGCTGATGCCTTTGTAGAAGATTTCATGTCCTGCAAGCCTGAAGACGAACGAGTTACTGAGTTTTGTGACTATTTGACGGAAGCATATATCACAGAAGACGAAAAATTCCCGCCTACTATTTGGGCATCATCGTCAGTATCTTCGCTTCGTACAACGAACGCATGTGAAAGCTTTCATTCGCATTTTGGATCTTCTTTCTACACGGCACACCCAAACATATTCCGTTTCGTGGAAGTTTTAAAGCAGAGGCAAATGGAAACCGAGATTTCTATTAAGAGTGTGGGAATCAAGAAAATGCCAACCAATCGCCAATACAGGAAGTGGATTGAGATTATGGAGCGAACGCGACGGGAATACGAACAGGGGAAAATTACCAGGTTACGTTACACAACATGTGCCGCATACCACTATAAGAAAAGGGAAAACGACAACAAATGAATGCAAATAATGTAAACTGGCCGTAATAAATAATATGTGACGTGCAGGAATCAATATCCTGTAAATAAATTAATCAAGCAAAAAAATAAAAAAACAAACAAAAAATGGGGTGCACTGAGAGACTACCTCCTCGTGGTGTACCCTGGAAACGGCAGAGCCGGCTAAACGTCTCTTCTAATATAATTTAATTGAACGTAAATATAGTACATGATGTGGTCATCACCTGAGGGCGGATGTTGATGCCTTGAAAATTCGCCTGCTGCCTAATGCTCAATGTTGTTGTTGATTGGGGCCGATAACCTCGATGTTAGGCCCCTTAAAACAACAATTATTATTATTATTATTATTGTTGTTGATTGAGGGGCTTTGCGACATCGTGGTCATGTAACCCCACGTACTTGGGTGTGTGTGTGTGTATGGAGATTTGGCTGATAACCTGTGGTACAGTGATGACTGTATTATTGTGTGCAGGCCTAGTGTAATTCAGATGAGGATTGGGAAGGAGGCGGCCATGGCCTTCAGTTAGGACCCAATCCTGCATATGCTTGGGGTAGAAGTGTGAAACCACGGAAAACCATTTCCAGGATGGCGGGAGTAGGAATCGAATACACCTCTTCTCAGTTTTACCTTACGAGGCTGAGTGTACCCCGTTCCAGCCCTCATACCATAATTGAATTTCTTACCAGAGCCGGGAATCGAACCAGAGCCTCCGCGGTGACAGCCACTACACAATGAGGTGGAAATATAATGCTCAATGAAATGTAATCTGAAAAAGACTGACTTTAAAAAAATATATTCGATCAAACTGAAATATGGCAACAGTTTTACGGAGGATTCATAAAAGCAATCCTGTTTTATTCACTACTCAATTACCTACTCTCATTAAAATATATTGGACTTCAATATAGAAATGGCAGTAAAAATGTTAGGCCTATTCTTATTCCAAATGTTTTTTAGAACCATATTAATTAAAATATCATTAAGACAAAACTTCCCGGATGGACGAAAAGAAAACGATTCGCTGGAGTAATTTCATTTTTTCAATACTTAGGAATTAATTCAAATTATTTAGAACACTTCTCTCATTTAACTTAAAACAACTCGTTTACTCGTTGTGTCAGCTGTAGGATTTTCTTTTATACAATCATTTACAAAACCCTGCAGAACGCTGGCCTCTCACCACTGGGTCAGTGGCTCAAATCCCGGTCACTCCATGTGAGATTTGTGCTGGACAAAAGTGGAGGCAGACAGGTTTTCTCCGGGTACTCTGTTTTCCCCGTCACAATTTCATTCCAGCAACACTCTCCACTATCATTTAATTTCATCTGTCATTCATTTAATCATTGCCCCAGGGGAGTGCGACAGGCTTCGGCAACCGGCACAGTTCATATCCTCGCCGCTAGATGGGGGCTTCATTCATTCCATTCCCTGATCCAGTTGGTCGACTGGAAGCAGGCTGTGGATTTTCATATTTACAAAACCAACTACATTCCCATAACAAGTCACTTTACTTGCCTATGAAGAATATTTTAAAATATTTCATCGTATGAGAAAAGATATATGATGCATTAAAATTATGTGAAAGATTATCATATTTACAAATTTTGTAAATACTGTCGTAAAATTGTCTGAAAATCATGAAACATAAAATGGCAAAAATATAAAATAATGATGAAATGAGCATGTGTAATTCCCCTTCGCTACTGCGTAGAAAGGATTTCTGCAGCAATTGGCGTCGTATTATTGTAATTTGAAAAGGAAACACCAAGAGGATTTTAAGGTAAAATTTACTTGGGATATCTACCCTTTTCTCGACGGGCATGAGATGCCATGACATTTTTATGTGGCGGGTATTTTTGACGACCGGATACCCTTCCTGGAGCAGACCTCACAACATGAGTTAATGAGAGAAGAAATTAATAATAAGAATTTATTGCAGCCGAAAGGCCAAAAGAAGAGAATTAACATCTTACTGTACTCAGTCAATGATAATGTTCTTTTGGAGCACTTTGATAGGTGGTACCTGTCACATTTCTGGTTACACAGCTCACATACACTACCAGCTACAGAACATTACTCTAAACATCTGGAGAGGAGGAAAGCCAAAAGCGAAGATATAGATCCGGACTTCTACGCTACAAGCGCCATGGTGGACAGGAACTGGATGAAGGAAAACCAGGAACTGAGACATGTCGTGACGAGACACGCCATCCACGGTTTTCATCACAGAGTGTGTGCAACAAAATCGTATCATAACCCAAGCGAAAGAGAAGAAATTAATGAACCTAAGTAAGGAGCCGGCCCCGTGGTGTTGGGGTAGCGCGCCTGCCTCACACCTGGAGGCCCCGGGTTCGATTCTCGGCTCCGTCAGGGATTTTACAAACTGACGCGAGGGCAGGAACGGGGTGCATTAATCCTCGTGAGGACAATTGAGTAGCTGTCTGACAGTGGAGCAGCGTCCCGATCACGAAAACCAAGATTAACGGCCGATGGGATCCGATGCGCTGATCACGCGTCACCCCAATATCTCCAGGCCAAATGACTGGGCAGCGGTCGCTTGGTAGGCCTAGGCCCTTCATGGGCTGTAGTACCAGGGGGGAAAAGGTAAGGAGTTGAAAGGAAGGAAGGACAGTTCCTGGATTTGTATAGAGTTGAAAATAGGAAAGCATGGAAAACCATTAGAGACTGGCTGCATGGTCGAAATATAAATACAATAGGCCTATTAATACTGCATGTAATTTACACCAATTAAAGATTCAGTAGGCCTACACGGGGCTGATTGCCAAGCTTCTCCAGCCCATAAAATGAATCTCCAACAATTAATTACAGGTATTAAGTATGTTTTAATTTCATCTAATAGGTTAGGCTATTCAATGAAAATAGTTCACTTGTATTTTTTAAAAATTAATGTTGTTCATTCATTAGTTTATGCAATGAAGATTTGGTAAAACGTTAGAGCTTGCACTTAAGTTATATTAACGCTTGAAGTTTTTTAATTTTCCGCCTTATTCAAAATTTAAAAACCTCAATTTTTCATATTAACTGTCAGCACGGAACCAGAAATGGATATTTCTTTAATAAATTATATTAACGCTGTCAGTTTATCGAACACAATCTCATCGATGTCCATATTTCTGAAACTATTGAGGACATATCGTATTCTTTGTAGAAAGCTCCTCCACATACAGTTGTCACCATATCCTCGCTGGGTCATACATATGCGACTTTATAGTAATTGACACCCCTGGGATCGTGAAACTGAGTCACCTTCCCTCCAACAGTTTAATGAGGAAAGGTTGGAACCTGTGTACAATATGCTTGTGTTGGCTGCAGAGTGGGGGAAGAGAGGAGAGGTTGCTAATGAGCTATCACTGGCCAAATTGGACTATGACTTATCAAAGGGGCAGATCATGCTGGCCAGAAAAGTCTGTCCGATTTTATCAGTGTAATTAACTGGCCGAATTTGACTGCGCCCGTTCTGAATGCTTAACATTGAATAAACAAGATGTTCAGTAAAGAACACATAGCCTACTTTCTCCTAAATGCATGGGTATTGTTATAGCTCTTTGTCCTTTTCAAGGAGTATAATTGAATGTTGGTTGTAGTAGCTTGTTGAAATACAACGTGCTAAACGGATATTAACTGATACGTGACTGAAAGCAGTCTTATAAACTCCTTGTACAGATTGATTACCCTGCTCTATCTGTGAAAGTATTTTTGAACTACGTCGCGTTCGTGCGTAGCCTGGTGATATTCTATGAAAACTCTGTATGTAGTACCCCTTGTCGCTACCTGATGGCGGGTAGAGCACTTCCTCCCACGTGCCTGATTGGTGGTACGCTGTGTGTCGGCTGTCGGCCGTAGGAACTAACATTTACGACTTCCGGAAGCTAAGATGGCCGCCTATAGGCTTAATTACAAATATTGTAATTGCGACATGGTGTTACGATATAACTGATTTATCGATCGACCTGGTATCTGTTTGTTACCCTTCGAGTGTGAGTGTTGGAGATGATTATTGTCTGAACCTCGACGAAGAAAGCCACACGATGTAGGGGCTCTAAAATTTGCTCCAAGAGGAGCCTAGCCTTGCGGCTCGGCAAAGGTAATTGGCCTCGTGGCAGCTTGATTCTATTGAAAATGTAACGGACTTCGTGGGAGAGCTTATTTTAATTTTAAAGGGGTGAATTTATTTTAAATAATTTGATTCGGACAACTTAAAGATATGTAACTTGGAAATGTACTAAGTAATTGAATTTGTTATGGAAGTGACTGGTAATTGCGCAGTATTGTTTTTGTTCGGCATGGTTTATTTTATTTGTGATAACCTTTGTGAAGTTTAGAGTTCGTTCTTCTAATTTTATTTTGTGCTGGTATTACCAGTTGATTGTATCTCTTATGTAAGTTTGGTTTGTAGGTTAGCGTATCATGCTTGGATCGAACGAAACTGCCTAGTGTCAGTTATGACTGTAATAATTCAGTTACTTATATTTTATTTTATTGCATGTAATTGGTGAAGGTTTTATTTGGCATACCCAGGCGTGCAGACCTGTAGGTCAACTGACATTCTTTTTTGCGACAGTCCTATCCGAGTTTTATAACCTCTTTTTTTTATTTTTTTATTTTACTTTTATTAGCTTTCCTCCCGGATAGGACATGTAGAGTATTCCTTGGAATACTGATTAATTACCATCTTTGTGATGGATCTTTTTCTTGCAGTCTGTTTCCATGTGAACCGTGACATTGTTTCATGTTAGTATTATTGTAGGATGGTTTTTTTTTTTTTTGCTGATGAAAAGGGACTTGAACTTTGGATTTGACTGGGATTAGTCACTATGATAAAAGGCTCCCATATTTTCAAGCTTATTTAATTATTTTCTTCTTGATTTTGGGTCATACCTTGGAAATAATTAATTTGGTTATGTGGTCTTCACCACCTTAAGGTAATTTATGATTTTACCAATTTTCTTTAATTGAATTATCAATTATCTTCATGGATTTTTCTTCTCTTCTCTGGTTCGGTACCAAGCAAGTTTTAGTTTCACATATGGATTTTTAATTTAGATTCTTCACTTATCTAAGACAATTATTTGTTCATCTTATTGCCTTTGTGGCAAAATCTTACTGTAATTTGTTACTATGTTAAAATATATTTTGGTTACCCTAAGAGTTGTTTCTTGGTGTTCTCTGTTCACAGTAAACATGTATTTTAAGTCTCTTATTACCTTGGGTTATATTCTATCCATCACGCTCCTTCCACATATTAATTATTCTGTTTTGTTGGTATGATAGTGTACCTTACTTCTGGATTACTTTTCTCTTTTTTTTTTTAAATGATCGTAACAGGTCATTAACCATGAATATGAGGTGCCCTTTGCTAGTGCTTCCTCTGTAAAAAAAATGCATTCAATTCGGTTTCACCGTGTTTGAATAGATAGGGGGAATCGATTTGCACACATGCATGGACGCCATATGCAAACTATTGGACTGATGACCTTGTAGCTTGGTCAAAGACCGCTTCTCACATAACGGTATGTTGTTGCAAAATTTCAGATGATTAGGTTGGTCGTAATTTGATTTAAGCTTTTAACATTTGGGTGGCCGCCATTACGTTTCCGTCGAGATGGCGACGATATATAACGTGATACTGAGGTGCCCTTTGCTAGTGCTACCTCTGTACCAAATTTCGTTCAATCCGGGTTCACCGTGTTTGAATAGATAGGGGGAATCGATTTGCACACCTACATGGTCGCCATCCGGAAATTATTGGACTGATGACCTTGCAGTTCGGTGAAAAGATTCTTCGTACTGTGACCGATCCAGTCAGGGTCAATTACCGGCCCCGGATGACAGGAGATCGGAAGGAACTCGGAGAGTCAGTATGACGTCATGGCATGACGCGGCGAGGTAACCGCGAGAGCAGGGGAATGCTCCAGAAGGTTCCAACCCCTCCCACTTTCTTTTTTCTCGAAGAAGGACGCGGTTCTGGAATGTTCAGTATGTGAGTCAGCAGTATGTGAGTCAGTAGTGCGTGGACGAGAATGTTGTACAGCGGAGCACGGAAGATTAGCCCATGTCATGTAGACAGTGATTTTACATCGGGAACTTGAATGGTTTTCGTGAGTGACCAGCAGGCCATGAAGCCTGAAACTAGCGTGCATGTATTGCCAGTGAGTTTTTTTTACAGTGAAGTATGTCAGTTTGTTTGTCGAACAGTGTGAATTTCAAGACAATTTCGGACTCGCTAGTATGTGAGGAAACAGTTAGAACTGATAAAGGAAGTCCGTTTATGCCGACAATTTATGTTCATTAAAGATTGATACCAGGAGGTGTTTAAAATTTCGAGTATCAGGGGAAGAACTATATAACGATAGTCGAGGCGAAGCATTATCGCGAGGCCCTATATGGTAACAGATATCCATTCGGAAATAGCATAGCAGTACGGCATTTTAAGAAACGCAGTGAGAACGCAGTAAGGAAGGCCACATCTACTTTAAGCTTGTGTTGGAAGACGGTAGGCCGCAGGCAACTTGATATGTCGGTCAAGGCCAGCTCGAAATAGCTCCTCGTGGAAGGAAGTGTGTCACCGGGTTAAAGGAAGTGAAAACATATAACTCAAGTGAACCAGGAACTAGACGCTATAGTGTGCGAGCGTGAATGTGCTCTGATATAGTGAGATGTAATATTGCCACTCGGCAGCATGAACTTAATAACCATGGACTCATATATTCTGGGCATCAACATGCACATTAACACGCGAATTATGCTGCACTGAACTTCTAAAGGGGCCATAATGGGGTGAACGGTCGCAACGAGATGGACGAGTGGACCATGGTTGGGACGTCCGGAGACGCCGCTGATGAAGGTGACCGGGGACAACCTGTGGGCAGACATGGGCGTCGCCAGGAGATCGAGAGGTGCCATGGGCGGATACCTCTACCAGTACGCTGGGAGACCACATCGCGGAGACACTGGAGGGACGCCGCCGCCCTGATGCCGCAGACGATGACGACACCGACGCCATGGATTTCCGAGGACACCGGATATAAAGTAAGACGTTTCCTTTCCATCCTTGTTCATCAGAAAGAAGAGAACTTCTACCTCGGATAGCCATGCCATGAGATAACCTGAGATCGTGTAACTTAACGCCCTTTATAATCATTTATTCCAGGTTGAATAAGAGCATCATTTTTTTTTCATAGGGTCGTGCAGATGTTTTTTGTCTTTCTTTTCGGGTCATTTGACCTACATAAATTTACAGCATCAATGGTAGGAGTAAGACATGTATTTATTCTCTGAGACATAATAATAATAATAATAATAATTTGAAATTGGGTAACGATAATAGGAGATGCCCATTTTTGCTGGGAGATTCTAGCATGACGATTTCAGAGGTCATTATTCGAATTTTAATCTGAAAGGTTTGTCACGGATTGCATAGATTTTTATTGCAAATGAATATGGTTGAAGATTGTCGGATAAGGTTCCTTGGATAGGATGCCATATTATCATACGACCTCGTGGTCCCGATAAAGTTGATACGCTCTGTTAGTGTGGGTTCTTGAGACATGCTAATAATGCATGATTTATTTTGTAATGATGATGTGTAAAGGTTATGTAATAATTATGTGGTGATTAGATATGGTATTATTCCGTCAAAATGTGACGAGATTATTCACGGGGCGACGGATGTCCGTGGAATTGTATTTGTAAGGACAGGGTCCTCTTGACGAACGTGCCACGTTCATTGATGAGTTGTATTGAATAGCGCAGGGGTGTAATTGAAGGTGCGCTCGACAGTCAGGTTGTTTGGATCTTCACACAGAGTGTTCGGCGGAAGGGTTACGATTAAATGTTTGTTGTGAGTATGAAATATGCTAGGGCGCCTTATTGCGAGGTTCTTAACCTTTCATAAACATTAGACAATGCTATAATTTAATTACAATGACAAAGATGACAGTGTGGATCAAGGTTGTTGGAAAGGCGAAGATAAATTAATAATAATAATAAGAATAAGTAGTGTAAATATGTAAGCACAATCTGGGTGTGTTAATAATTTATGATAGGTTATAATTAATTGTTGAAATGTCATATTATGTGAAGCTGAGTCGATGTTTGAGTGCTATTTGATGTAACATGATGCTCTTTAATTATTAATTTGCAGTTCGATGGAGGAGATCCGTCCATTACTGTATAAGGGTAGACAGTTGTAATTTACATAGATATTCGATATTTTCTTAGAGTTTTTTTTTGCCGCAGGTGAACTTTGTGTTAAGTGGCTAGTGATGTTTACATGCGTGTGCACCGATAAATGAAGGGTTAATTTAGCTTTTTGAAAGGCGATCTCCTTGTCGGAACTTTAAGAGAGGACACCCACGAGTTTGAATAAGTATAATTTTTTTTGTTTGTTTAGGGACTATGAACTTTATTTTTTTTCTCGGACTTTGTCCCACCATAACTTTATACTCGTGCGTGATAGGCAGGTTGCATATTTATTTATCCTTTGGCCAATAAAGGAGCAGATGTGATTTTACGAGGGCTTTTACTTTCTTTTCTGTTTGTCAATTCAAGTTAGGGTTTTGCTTGTGAATCCTGGTTCAGTCTATTTGCCATCCCAACCCGTAAACGACCCGAGACCCTTTGTCTCTAGCTCGCTGGAGCTTTTCTTTCAGTCTTGTCTGTATGAACCAAGATTCATGCCCTAATTTTTTTTGTACCCATTCCCTTGGCTGTTTCTTCTGATGGGGCCGGGATGCTAGCCGGGTGATCGCCTGTCCCATTGGAGAAACGGGCACAGTACATAAAGATATAATGTTGCAAAATTTGGTAGAGATCAGATGATTAGGTTGGTCGTAATTTGATTTAAACTTTTAACATTTGGGTGGCCGCCATTAAGTTTTCGTCAAGATGGCGGCAATATAAAACATGACACTGACGTGCCCTTTGCTAGTGCTACCTCTGTAGCAAATTTCGTGCAATTCGGTTTCACCGTGTTTGAATAGATAGGGGGAATCGATTTGCACACATACATGACCGCCATCCACAGATTATTGGGCTGATGACCTTGTAGTTTGGTCAAAAGATTTTTTCATACATAAAGGTATGTTGCAAAAAATGGTTGAGGTCAGATGATTACGTTGGTCCTAATTTGATTTAAGCGTTTAACATTTGGATAGCCGCCATTACGTTTTCGTCAAGATGGCGGCGTTATAAATCATGACACTGAGGTGCCCTTTGCTAGTGCTACCTCTGTACCAAATTTCGTTCAATTGGGTTACACCGTGTTCGAATTGATAGGGGGGGGCATACATTCAGAGTACACACACACACACACACACGACACACAATTATTCGACCTGTGTTGATCTCATAAGTCTACTTTCATTTTCTGCAAAAATCGAAAGTAGGCTAAAAAGGAAACCAAGTTGAACTAGAGAAAAAAGAAAGAAAAATACTTCGAAAAATATTGGGTCCCCAAAAGAATAAAGAAAATTGGTGGACGAAGAGGAGAAATGAAGACTTTGACCGTCATATAGAAGAGATTACTGTTTCAATTAAAAAGAGAAGACTAACATTTTATGGACATCTTTACAGGATGAAGAGTAATCGGCTGTTGAAAAAAAAATTGATTACTTCTCTAAAAAAAACTAAAAAAACCCACTACAGGATGGCTGGAAGAGATACGATGGGACCTGCAACAACTGAAGATCACGGACGCTATCATCTCGGACAGGGAGGAATTTCAGCGACGGGCCCATTCAGCAGATTTTACACGTTTCAAAGTCCAACGACGTTCTATGAGGGTGATGTCAGTGGAACAACGGCAAACGATTAGCCGCCAAATGAAAAAGTACTGGGAAGAAAAGAAAAGGAAAAATAATGTACCATTGTCTTGGATTCTAAGCTGTCTATAATTGGCCAAATTCTGTATATATACTAGCAGAAGTACCCATTCTTCGAACGGTCTTCGGTATTAATAACCAGACGTGATCGATGATGATGATGATGATAATTGTTGTTTTAAGGGGCCTAACATCTAGGCTATCGGCCCCTGATGGTTTGGGTGATCGTGAAGATGAAAAATGAAATGTAACTTAAAACTAAAACTAACTACCAACCTACAAACTAGAAGAAGAAATGGAAAACTAAAGGAGAATAAGGCAAATAAAGGACAGGAGGAAAAGAAATGCCCTCAACCCTCGGAGAAGGCGGATTGAGGGACTTGGAAGGAAGGAGAGCCTTGAAAGGCAGATAGGAAAGTGAAAGAGGAGAGGGTCCGCCCCGAAGGTAAGGGACAAAACGGGAAAACGGACCCAGCTCAGGAATCCCTCGGGGTCGCCAACTCCCGAACTCACCAGCCGTGAGCCCCTGAGGGTGCAGCATTATCTAGGGTGCACCAGAAGTGGTGGGGCTACATACACCCGGCCTCCTTGAGGGCCTTGAGCAGAAGGCAGGAGATAACAGGAAAAGAAAAAGAAGGCTGACCCCTCGCAGAAGGAGGGAATCAGAAAAGATGAGACAAGGGCCAATTAAGGCGGGAAAGGAAGAGACTCCCTAGGCCTCGGATACCCTAATACCGTCGGGGTCGGAAGAGAACAAGAGTTGACCAAGTGAGGTCGACAGGAAAGAAGAAAGAGAGGAGCACGGCACAAGTAAGTGGAAGCAATGCCGGACTCAGCTGGGGCCCCGTGGTCGCCAACCCACTTCTCACTAGATGTGAGCCCCTGGGGGACCAGACGTGATCAATTGAGCTACTGTTGCAATGGTTAGGGTCTTGGAACCTGTTTGTCGATGATGATGATGATGATAATTGTTGTTTTAAGGGGCCTAACATCGAGGTTATCGGCCCCTAATGAAATGAAATGACGTGAAATGAAAGTATGTAGATAAAAACAACTCACTGCCATGGATGAAGCGAAAATGGTGTTTATAAAACAGACAGTGAGCCCCCCCAAAAAAATATGCCTTATTTGAATAAAAAGAATAAAAGGCGGATGGTAAAAAAGGATAAAACAAATAAGGCATAGTGAACAATACAATACATAACTCAATAAGAAACGTAAAACAGATTTAACCACAATTAAAAGTCGTAACTACACATTAAAACTTAAAAAAGTAACCACTCTCCCTCATGAACCGGATGACGAGGTCAGCTGACGGCCCGTCATCACGGAGAATAAGGGAGAGGGTATTAGGCAGTTTAAGAGTCCCTCTCAGATCGGCCAGATCCACACACTCCAAGAGAAGGTGTGCCACGGTTAGGTGGGCGCCGCAAGTACACACAGGAGGATCTTCTCTCTTTAGCAAGTGGGAGTGCGTAGCAATCCCATGGCCGATCCGGAGTCGACAGAGTACCACAGCTTCCTTCCGGAGAGATCGGAAGGAAGATTTCCACACCTTCGTTGTCTCCTTGATGCCTCTCAGTTTGTTAGGTGGAGGCGTGGCACGCCATGCCTCCTCCCAATGTGACAGGATCGAATGCCGCAACTGAGAGCGCACATCACTAGCAGGCACCTTATATGGTAGCGAGGGCAGTGCGACTGCCTCTCTCGCCGCCTGATCAGCAAGCTCGTTTCCCGCAATACCCATGTGGCTAGGAAGCCACACAAAGGTCACCCCGGTTCCAGCGTTACGCGAACTGACGAGCTGGTCGTGCACACGCTGGACCAACGGGTGCTTCGGGAAACACACATCGATCGCTTGCAGCGCACTCAGAGAGTCAGTACACACAAGAAAGTGCTGGTGATCGTCTGATAACGTGTACCGCAGAGCCTCTAAGATGGCATAGAGCTCTGCAGTGTACACGCTACAGGCCTCGGGAAGTGAAAAGAGAAACCGACGATCCTCAACCACAAATGCACAGCCTACTTTCTCGTTTACCCTCGAACCGTCCGTGAATACAAGCCCTGATCCCGGATACCGTGTCACCACGGACTGGAACAGCCTCCGATGGACGGAGGAGTCCGTGTCCGACTTGGGGCCGGTGTGCAGATCCAGGATGATATCAGGGCGAGAGACCATCCACGGAGGGGCCTTGCTAGGTACTCGGACGATACAGGAGACAGAAGGAAATCGGAACTGACGGTATAAGTCATCCAAGCGAATCCCCGCCGGCCGAGTGGCTCGGGCGAGCGCATCATACAGCCGGCGATTCGGATTGGAAAACAAACATGGATAGCTTGGATGAAGGGGCATCTGTCGAATTGTTGCAGCATAGGTTAGCAGTACTTGTTGGCGCCTCAGGTGTAAAGGAGGTACGCCAGCCTCGGCGAGCAAGCTGACGACTGGGCTCGTCCGAAAGGCACCCGTCGCCAGCCTCACACCGCCGTGGTGGACACTGTCCAGTTTAACAAGCACTGACTTACGGGCCGAACCATATGCCACACTGCCATAATCTAACCTAGATAAAATCAGTGCTTTATAAAAACGTAGAAGCACCGCGCGGTCCGCCCCCCACGATGTGCCGCTAAGAAACCGCAACATGTTGAGCTTCTTAGCACAGGCAGTCTTCAAACACCGCACGTGTGGTTCCCACGTCAATTTCTGATCGAAAAGGAGCCCAAGGAACCGGTACGCAGCAACAACAGGCAAAGCTACATTGCCCAGATAAAGCTCGGGATCTGGATGGAGGGTGCGCTTTCGGCAGAAATGGACAACCGAGGACTTAGCGGTTGAGAATCGAAAGCCATGCTCCAGTGTCCAGCGTTCCACTCTCCGAATAGCTTGTTGTAACTGTCGTTCAGCGACCGCCATATTGTGCGCACTATAATGTAGAGCGAAGTCGTCTACATATAGCGACGGTACCACTGCTGGACCAGCAGCAGCGACTATACCGTTTATGGCAATCGCAAATAATGTTACGCTAAGCACCGATCCCTGTGGGACTCCGTTTTCCTGTATATGATATTGCGAATATGTCCCCCCTATTCGGACACGGAACAGGCGAAGGGACAGAAAATTCGCAATAAAAACCGGCAAGTTACCTCGGAATTTCCATTGATGCAGAGTAGAGAGGATGCCGTAACGCCAAGTGGTGTCATAGGCCTTCTCGAGGTCAAAGAAAACGGCGACCAGGTGCTGTCTCCGGAGAAAAGCGTCCTGTATGGCGGTCTCCAGGCGTACCAGATGGTCGTTGGTACACCGTGACGCCCTGAAACCACACTGGTATTCAGACAGGAGTCCCCGTTTCTCCAGGATCCACACTAGGCGCCGATTGACCATCCTCTCGAAGAGCTTGCACAGACCGTTAGTGAGACAAATAGGTCTGTAACTCCCTGTCAATTTGGGATCCTTATCTGGCTTCAGGATAGGTATAATGATACCTTCCTGCCATTGCGCTGGAAACACACCCTCCAACCAGATACGATTAAACACCCTGAGCAAATAACGAATGCTCTCATCGTTAAGGTGTTTAAGCATCTGGTTGTGAATATTATCCGGGCCAGGAGACGTGTCCCTGCAGAGCGCCAGCGCTCCGCGGAGTTCCCACTCCGTAAAGGGCACGTTGTACTCCTCCGAAGCGCGGGAAGCAAAACTAAGCTGGAAACGTTCCGCTTCGCGCTTCAGGGCCACGAAGGCAGGGTCATAGTTATCGCAACCGGATATATCCGCAAAATACGAGGCGAGATGGTTTGCAACGCGATAAGGATCTGTAACCAAGCCATTATCAATGGAAATTCCCGGTACAGTAGAAGATGTCTGAATGCCCGAAATGCGTCGTAGTTTAGTCCACACTTGAGAGGAGGGGGTATGTGCCGTAATAGAAGACACATACCGTTCCCAGGATCGTTTCTTACTCTGGCGAATAAGAATCCGTGCCTTGGCACGAAATTTCTTAAACGCCACCAAATTGGCCATGGTTGGACGCCGACGGTAGTGCTTATGAGCTCGACGACGGTCTCTTATTGCCGCTGCAATATCCTCAGTCCACCAAGGGACGAGTTTGCGACGAGGAGTCCCAGAAAAGGATGGAATGGACTCTTCGGCGGCAGCAAGAAGCACATCGGTGATGTGCTGTACCTCGTCATCGACGCTCCGGCAACCAAGATCAACGAAAACAGCTCGTTCTTGAAACGAGGGCCAATTTGCCCGCTTAAGAACCCAACGACTGGGGAACTCCACGGGCGTCTGGTTCAGAAGGGTAAGAACGATCGGGAAATGGTCACTGTCACAGAGGTCGTCGTGTACATACCAACCAAATAGGGGGACCAGCGCACGGCTACACACACTCAAGTCAATGTGTGAGTACGTGCCGTGCGCTAAGCTAAAATGTGTAGCTTCCCCTGTATTTAATAGACATAAATCCAACCCTTGAATTAAGCCTTCCACGTCCCTTCCTCTGGGGCAGGAAGATGGTGATCCCCATTGGGGGTGATGAGAGTTGAAATCACCCACGAGTAGGAAAGGGACTGGAAGTTGATCAACAAGATCTAAGACGTCATTAATATCAAGGGGTTGGTTCGGTGGAAGGTACACGTTACAAACAGTTGTCATAGCAGGCAAGGACACGCGAACTGCAATAGCTTCCAGAGGAGTGGCGAGTGGAAACTCCTCACTATAGCAGTCAGAGCGAACGAAGGTACAAACGCCCCCGGAAGCCCGGGCGGCGTCTTGTCGCTCTTTAGAGTATAGTCGGAAACCTCTCAGAACAGTCTCGTGATCAGGTCTGAGGTTTGTTTCCTGTAGGCAGACTATACTCGCCGCGTATTGGGCAATAAGCTGACGGAGCTCTGTCAAATGCCTGTCATAACTGTTACAATTCCACTGTAACAGTGCCATTGTGTGAACTTAGGGAATAAGTTGGAGCACCAAGCTACTCCAACTTTGACTCTGGAGAATCTACATTCACTACGTCGACTATAATCTCCATGTCCTCAGGCGAGTTCATGGAGTGAATCGACTCAGTGGAGGATTTCCTGGACGCAGTTCGGCGGCGGGGGGATCTCCATGGGGAGCGCGCAGATCTGGGGGCCGAAACGTCCCCAGGCGCAGAAGCATCCGCAGGTGTTGGCGCGGATGGCTTCCCCTTTTTTGGAGAAAGGGAATGCGTAGTGCGGGGTCCCTTCTTACCCGCCCCCGGCTCTTTAAGGTATATAGACGGGTCAGGAGCCGAAGTCCTGACCCTGGTCGACGATGCCGCCTCCGCCGGCTTCGGCGCGGCTTTCGCCGACCGTTTGGATGGGGAGGAAGACTTCGACTTCCTCCCGAGTGGGGAGGAAGTCTTCAACTTCCTCCCTTGCTGTGCGGGCGGAGCAGCCTTCGCTCGCACAGCCTTCGTGTTGGCCGAAGGTGGAGTTGAAGTCACCTTCGGGCTCTCGTTCTGATTCTGGGGAGTAGCTAGAGATGTAGATGGCAGTGGTACATTAGAAGGTTTCACAGTGGAGACAAAAGATGATGTAGCCGGGACCAATGTTGGTATTATGGCTCTATAATCAATCGTTGGAGAAGGCGAAATTGTGGTATGGTACTTCTTGCGGGCCTCCTGGTAGGTGAGACCATCCAGGGTTTTAATCTGCTGGATTTTCTTCTCACGCAGGAAGACAGGACAGTTCCTGTCCCGAGGAGAGTGAAATCCAGGGCAATTAGTGCACTGATAAGGTGTTGTGCACTCTTCCGCTTCGTGGGGTACCTTACCGCATGTTCCACAGACGTCAGGGCTCGAGCATCGGGATAACATATGTCCGAATTTCTGGCACTTATAACACCTCATTGGTGGAGGGATATAAGGCCGAACGTCGCAACGGTAACTTGTTACCTTGACTTTCTCCGGGAGCACCGAAAGCTCAAAGGAAATAATGAAAGCACCAGTATCCACGATTTGACCATTGACCTTGCGCGTAATGCGCCGGACATCAGTCACGTGACGGTGCTGCATATCCTCCTTGAGCTCCTCGTCAGTGTTCAGAATCAGGTCCCGGTGGAAAATGACTCCCCGGACCAGATTCAGAGACGTGTGCTTTTCCACCTTGACAGGGATATCGCCAAAGTGGTCACATTTCAGAAGGTGTTCAACCTGCTCACCAGTCCTAGTCTTGAGCAACAAGCTACCGTTTCTCATCTTTTGTACCTTCTCAAGCTCGCCATAGACCCCTTCTATGTGCCGAGAAAACAAAATAGACTTTACCATCTTGAAATCACCCCCATCCGTTCTGGTTGCGACCAGAAACTTGGGGGTGTTAGCACCCAGATTTTCACGCACAGATTGTTCCCAGGGGGTTGATCCCCGTAGGGAATCAAATGTTAAAGACTTGGGTGTAGGACCACCCTGTTTGGGTGTAGGTCCACCCTGGTTGGGGATTTTTCTTTTAGAACCCATGGCCAGATCATCCTCCCCGAATGCCACCGACATCCGATCACGGGCCGTCACAGTAGGCGCTACCCAGCCAGGGCAAGGCCCGCCTAGCTTGGAAGGCATTGCCCGGGGGTCCGATGTTTTACAATGCCGTATCGGCATGTACCCCTTGGCATATACTGGATTTTACAGCTCAGACATTCGGCTGTGCGGGGACCTGCGTAGTCAGGCGGATACTACTGAACGGGTACATGGCACACCCACCTGTCGGCGCGGCCAAGACCGGAACAGGCTTTCGAGCGTAGTCGCTAGCGTAAGTGGCCCATCCCCTAACAGCACGCACATATAGAAATTTTGGTTGCCAGACCCTGAAAGCAGTGACGGAAAGAAGTGCGATATAACCTAATGAGAGTTATACCGCACGGGTGTATGTCTTTTAGAGCTGACTGTCAAACCCTCGAAAGGGGAACGTTCCGAGAAGCCCTTTTAGTCGCCTTTTACGACTGGCAGGGAGTACCGTGGATGTATTCGCTTCCTCCCACCCACTGGGGGTCCAATTCACAAAACAACGCGGAGTCCTTAAAGTATAGCCAAGGTCGCCCCTTTTAGTCGCCTCGTACGACAGGCAGGGGATACCGTGGGTGTATTCTAAAGCCCCCACCCACAGGGGGGCCTGTTTGTCGACAAAGATAAATTATTAGTTGAAATATGCTCTGAAACTAATTTACCTAACGTGCACTTCCTGACGTGAAAATAAAATTGAAAACCTCGTAGACGAAACGCAATACACGTCACATAATAACTGACCCTCACTGTTGTGTCAAGTCCGCATCCAGAGGAAGACCCCTTTAATAAATTATAAAGGCTTGTGGTGTATGAAAATTCAGGGTTTTAAGCCTCCAATGGCCCAAATTCCTAAAAGAAAGAAAAAAAAACTATTTCAATTCAGGAATTTTTGAAAATAATGTTGCTGTTTGAAGATATAATAGACCTTCTGTACGAAATATCGCACGTTTAAGTCTTGTGAAAAAATCTAGGGTACCCCTTGACCCCCTTAAGCGCATTGATGAATTTTACAGTTTTTGTTGGTTCCGTGACAACCTTATACCCATTTGCAAACTTTCACAGAAATTTAATAAATGGAGTATCATTACTTCTTGCAGAAATAGATGGAAAGTTGGATGTAACTTTTTGAGACACTGTTGTCATGGTTAGAGGCTTGCATTCCTACATTAGTTTATTAAATGAAATTAGTTTTCTGGGAATATATCAGAAACTCTTGGTTTTAGAGCCTTAAAATGTAGTTTTCGGGGACCCTTTACGGCTGTTTAGGGACCCGGAGTTTTGTTTCTGACACCAAGGGGCTGAAAATAAGCTTTGTTTCGTCGTTGTGCGCCGTAGTATAATAATAATTATTATTATAATAATAACATAACAATATAGGGATAGGGATATAATAGACCTTCCGTACCACACCAGCACGTGTAACTCGCGTGAAACAATTCTAGAGAACCCCTTGACCCCTCTTAAGCGTATTATATGTATTGATGAATTTTACAGCTTAATTTAGTTCCGTTATAACCTTCTAGCCGCTTGCAAACTATGTCAGTAATGTAATAAATGGAATTGTATTGCGTCTTACAGAAATAGATGGACCTGTGAGATTCCGTTGCCATGGTTACCGGCTTGCATTCTTTCGTTATTGTATTAAATGAAATTAATTTTCTGGAAATATTTCAAGAACTGTTGGTTTTAGGGCCTTAAAATGTGGTTTTCGGGGGGGGGGGGGGCGAGATTCGTTTCTCACATCGAGGGGCTGAAAATGAGCTTTGTCCCGCCCGTCTACGCCTATTTCAGCAAGTATTTTAAGGGGGTAGGCCCCCTTTTATGAGAGGTAAAGAGAAGAGTTACATCAATGATTAGTGTCGTGCCTCTGAAGGATATCTGTACCAAATTTTACGTTGATCCACTCAGCCGTTCTCGAGTTATAAGGGAACAACTTTGTCCACAGACAGACAAACAGACATACAGACAGACAGACAAAACATTTATTTTAGCGCGCATCCGTCATAAAACAGTCTGAAACGCGTAAATAACGTAAATTTCCGTAACAATTCAGAAGAAAAAAAACAGACAAACTTTCATTCTTTTAGGCGAGAATACGAAGGGTGATGATGATGATTGTTGTTTAATGGGGCCTAACATCTAGGTTATCGGCCCCTAATGGTCTGGGTGACAGCGAACATGACAATGAAGTGGAAACTATAACCAAAAACTAACTACTAACTTACATACTAGAAGAAGAAATGGAAAACAAAAGGAGAATAAGGCAAATAAAGGACAGGAGGAAAAGAAATGCCCTCAATCCTCGAAGAATGCGGATTGAGGGACTTGGAAGGAAGGAGAGCCATGAAATGAAGATAGGAAAGTGAGAGAGGAGAGGGTCCACACCACAGGTAAGGGACAAAAGGGGGAAACTGGACCCAGCTCACGAATCCCTCGGGGTCGCCAACTCCCGAACTCACCAGCCGTGAGCCCCTGAGGGTGTAGCAATATCCAGGGTGCACCAGAAGTGGTGGGGCTACATACACCCTGCCTCTTTGAGGGCCTTGAGCAGAAGGCAGGAGATAACAGGAAAAGAAAAAGAAGGTTGACCCCTCGCAAAAGGGGGGAACCAGAAAAAATGAGACAAGGGCCAATTAAGGCGGGAAAGGAAAGACTTCCGATACCCTAATACCGTCGGGGTCGGAGGAGAACAAGAGTTGACCAAGGGAGGTCGACAGGAAAGAAGACGGAGAGGAGCCCGGCACAAGTAAGTGGAAGTTAGTTAGTTATTGTTGTTGTTTTAAGGGGCGGAACTACGAGGACATCTGCCCCTCATAACACAGATTAAAGAATACAAATTTGGAATTGAATTTAAAATTTTGAGGTGGACATCTAAATTTAAAAAGACCAAAAATTAATAAAACAAAAACAAAACAAACAAAAAAATTACGGAAAAACAAAACATTATCATTCAAAGACGAACAAGTCGTTGAGTCAATTTATACTGGAAAATTTAGATTGTTGGCCCTAACCCACTCTCACTTATAAAGCGGATAACGCTATCAGCAGCCACCGCGTCATCGGCTAATATAAGTTTGAGTGTCATCTGCAAACCAAGGTTTCTTCGTAAGTCAGCAAGATCCACACACCAGGTAAAAATGTGGGCCACGGTGAAAACGGCTCCACAGGTACAAAGTGGGGGGTCTTCCCTTCTCATCAGATACGAGTGGGTGGATCTTGTATGACCTATCCTTAGCCTACATAATATGACGGACTCCATCCGTGACCGGAAAGAGCTCCGCCACACGCGATTAATTCCCTTGATTGCTCTCAGTTTACTGGGCAGTGGGTCAGCTAGCCACTGACTCTCCCAAAATGCCAGAACTTGTAGGCGTAACTGAGAGCGAATATCTCGAGCGGGTACCTTCATTGGTCGAGGTGGTGGTGATACCGCCTCTTTTGCAGCTTGATCCGCTGACTCATTTCCGGCAATTCCTATGTAGCTTGGAAGCCACAGAAAGGTGATTCGAGTGTCAGCGTGGCACAGCCCGGCTAGTAGGTCTGGATTCGCTGCACTAGGGGGTTTTGCGGGAAACATGTAGCAATTGACTGCAACGAACTCAAAGAGTCGGTACACACGAGAAAGTGGATTCGTGCATCATGTAGTGAAAACTGCAGAGCTTCATAGATGGCAACGAGCACCGCAGTAAACACACTATAGGCCTCAGGCAAATAGATCTTAGTATTTGCACCATCAATAACGTAAGCACAACCCACTTTACGTCCACCTTCGAACCATCCGTGTAGAGAATGCCAGCGTCCGGAAATTGGTGAACTATGCTGTGGAACTGCCTCCGGTAAACGGGGCATCCGTGAGCACCTTAGGATCTCGGTGCAGATCTAACCGAATTTCCGGACACGGGACTTGCCACGGAGGCACCTTGCTAGGTGTCCGGATCATACAGGGACATACAGCCACTCCCGTTTCAGTACACGAGCTATCAAGTCTAATACCAACCGGCCGAGAGGAAAGAGGCCGGTTTGCGTACTCCTGGTGGTTTATGGGTACCAAGTAGGTCGGGTGTTGCGGCATTTGACGCACATTAGCAGCATATGCTAAAAGCATATGTTGGCGTCTATAATTTAAAGGTGGAACACCCGATTCGGCGAGTAGGCTGGGTATCGGGCTGGTCCGGAAGGCACCGGTAGCCAGCCTAACGCCACTATGGTGGATACTGTCCAGCATTTTCAAGGTTGCCGGCACTGCTGAACCGTATGCCGCAGAACCATAGTCTAGCCGGGACAAAACGAGGGCTTGGTAGTACCGTATCAACACCGCACGGTCAGCCCCCCACGTAGTGCCACTAAGGGCCGTATTCACCAACGCCAGTAATTTCATTATCTTGGTTTATAGCTGCCAGAATCTCAGATAATAGCTATATCGTTATTCACCAACACAATTATCTCGGTTAATAAGGATTATCCTGGTTAATCACTTTACTGGAGGAAGTTTGACCGGTAAAATGCCGAAAACTAAGATAATCAACAGAACAAAATGGCGCGCAGACGAATGGAATGCTTAATAAATGCTAGAGAAAACGATAGTGACGAAGAATATCATCAAGAATATGCAGGGAAACGGCCTAGGTGGATAAAAGAACGTGCCTCATATTTTGAGGATTACGATGATGTTGATTTTATCACACGTTTTAGGTTATCTAAATCTTCTACGTTGTCAGCATTGTCCATCATAGAACCTAACCTTGAGTTTGCAACGGACAGGTAAGATGAATACTATAACTCCAATAGTGAGTACGGTATATAGAAAGCATTCACTGTAAATTTAACAACTGAATAGTTATATTTGTGGTCTTTCAGGAACCATTCTGTGTCGCCAATAAATCAATTGCTGCTTGCATTAAGGTTTTATGCTACTGGTAGTAATCAGCTGAGCGTAGCGGATTTTGCAGGGGTGAGTCAACCAACAGCTTGCCGAATCGTGCATCGTGTGAGTGCTGCCATAGCCGCTTTACGACCTCGCTACATCAGTCTTCCGCAAACACCTGAGGCTATAAAGCAAACACAGATGGGTTTTTATAACATTGCCAGATTTCCAAAAGCAGCAGGGGCAATGGACTGTACCCATATTCGAATACGTTCTCCTGGAGGTAATCATGCCGAATTATTCCGAAACAGAAAGGGTTATTTTTCGCTGAATGTGCATGCAATATGTAATTGTAATATGGAATTTACTAACCTCGTGGCTAGATGGCCTGGAAGTAGTCATGATAGTACGATTTTCAACAACTGTGTACAACGAGCCAGGTTCGAACAAGGTGTGTACGGGGATTCAGTATTATTAGTAGATGCTGGCTACCCTTGTATATTGTACCTAATGCCTCCTCTGGATGCAGTTCACACACCCGAAGAGAATCTTTATAACGAGTCACAAATAAGAACAAGAAATGTGATAGAGCGAGTGTTTGGCATATGGAAGCGAAGATTCCCGGTTCTTGCTTTAGGTATGAATTTAGCGGTAGAGCACACGTTTCCAGTGATAACTGCTACAGCCGTTCTACATAACATTGTGCGACAAGCAGGAGAAGAGCTACCTCAGGACGATCCACAGCTAGAACTACCAGTACCATGGGCTGAACTTTTAAGGGACGGTCAAATTGACGGACAAGCTGATCAATATAATGTGGCTCGTCGGGACAATTTTGGGAGAAGAACACTAATTGATACGTACTACAGAAGTATTTTATTGGGAATGTAACACTTGTATAATGAGAAGGAAACTATTGAATTACATGGATTTTAATTGTTTTTCCATTATTTGAGTTTTTAATTGGTCTTGCTTAAGAAGCTCCTTCTCTCTTTCAAGCCTTATTTCATCTGCCGCCAGCTTTATTTTCTCCTGCTCCATTTGAAGGAAGTGAAGCTCCTTTTTCCATAAATGTTCCTGTGTGGCTTCTTCAGTGCTCTTTATTATTGCCTCAGCCTTCAACCTATGAATTTTTGCCAAAGGCTCTCCTGACTTGCTTACCATTGGTCTTCAGGTTTGAAGCTAATGGAGTTCTAACTGACTCGGAGGAGTGATCAGGCTTATCAACTTCATTGACGTACTCGACTTGGGCACTGGTAACACTATTGCTGTTTTTATTGGTTTGTAGTGTTGGATGTATCGGAGACTTGAGCATATTTGATGTGTACTTGCTCCAAGTCATCTCAAAATTGGTAGTTGTAGGACCAGATCCCTCCGCTAATACTACAGCATCTTCACTGTCAATAACTGGCGTCTCCAATAGTTGTGATAATTCACTGTCGTCGTAAGGGTTTCTCAGTCCTTCTACGGAAGGTTTAATAAGTTCAATAGCTCTTTCTAGAATAGGATCTTTTTTGATGTTACTAGAGCCTCCACCTGTCTTCAGCACTTCAATCTTGCCCTCCGAGGATGCTTTTCTGGCAGCTTTCTTGATGTTATCCCAAACTGTTCTTAAATTTACTGCATCTCGAGCAGGCCCGTGCCCTTGTGTATTGAATTCTGTAGCCATTTTTTCCCATCGCTCGTTTTTAATTAATGTTGAAACACCGTCTGTTTTCTTATTCTCTATGATGCTGATATTCTCAGCCACTAAATCTATCAGTAATTGCTTCTCCTGTGGTGTCATATTAGGCCTCTTCCTACGTTTCAATTCAAAACTTGACATTATTTACGAATATATACTGCACTATGTCTCACACCTAACCTATAAAGCTACAGAACAGAACTTTGTTTTGACAATAAACAAATGATTTGCGTGGCGCTATTCAACTGTTTCCAGTGCTTCTATATGAAAATTTCAGCGATGCAGTACACATTGAAACGAAAACCGAGATTTCGAAAACCGAGATAATAAAGGCAATGGTGAATACCGATGTTTATGTTATCTCAGATAATAGTATTAACCGAGTTTTCGAAATCTTAGATAATGGAAGAGTTTACCGGCGATGGTGAATACGGCCCTAAAGGTTTGGTTTCCTCCAGTAGCGGTACCGCTTCCTAGCGGCCGTAATGTGACGGCGAATGACGTATAGAAACTGGGGACCGTCTTGACGGTGAACAATGGTGTAAAGCTAGAGCTAATTATCAGTGTGACGAAGCGACCCGAATAGCCACGACCGCTGCCGATCATCCATCCTCAGTCAGCTGTTCCTCGTTGAGGCCTTCGAGCATACAATAGGATAGAGAGGCCTTGGCCAGCGGAACATGGGACCAGAATAAGATCAGCTGATGTTGGTATAAAATGGCGCCTATGCCCAAGTTGTCAGCGCGAGCGTAAAGATTATACTGAATAATTATCGATATACGAGCCCATTTTTGCAGTATAATATATTACGAATATGTAAAATAAGCATTTTCCTTTATGTAAGAGGCTGAATGTGAAGTTATATAACGAAAATGGTTATATCTTGCGCTGCTTACAATTGCAGTCAGAGGTTTGAAAATGGGAACAGGCTATCTTTTCACGGGTATGAATTAAAATATATGACCTAAAATACACAGACTTGATTGCATACAACATTTCCCCAATACAGCTGGCATCCAGTGGCGTAGCCGTGCTCGTTAAATCATGCAGCACGCTCGGATATCGCAGGTCGAATCCCGGCGTTGACTGCTGCTATCTCGAGTGTGGTTTATCCCCCAGGATTTTCCTCACTCCCCCCAGGCAAATGCCGGGATAGCACCTTAGTTCAAGTCCCGGGGCACCCACCTCATCCCTGTCCCTAATAAAGTTACACACTACTACAATCATCACATCAATACAGGTTATCAGACAAGTTCAACCCACACCCAACTACACGGTGCTGATGACCAAGATGTCACAAGCCCCTTAAATGAATTAACAACCACCAATGCAGCTATACATACTACTGCAGTCATCACAGAAATTTAAGTTATCAGACAAGTTCAACACATAGGCCTACTCCAGTACACAGGGCTGATGACCCGAGGGTCCCTAGCCACCAAAAATGAATTTACTAAACATGTAAGGGAAGGGGATAACATAGGATATGTGTAAGATTTATTGCTGTAGGTGATAAATATTTGGAGTGGGGATATCATTGGTTTTCTTTTAAGATGCAGTGCTGGATATCACTTTGTACGCATAATTAAATGTATTCGCTTATTTCAGCTTCCCTTCAGACCCTGAATTGCTTAATATATGGACCATAAATATGAATTTTAATTGATGATTATCGGCAAACTTTCTTGATTTATAAAGGAAAACCAGCATAATAGAAGCATAGGGCCTACATGTTACTAAAAATGTAAGCTAGTACTAGAATGCTTTGTAGAGTTTATTATTTTAGATATGTAAAAATATTACAAATATAACCAAGTCAGAAAATTATTACGGATAAGAATTATACGTAAACGTATTTTATTCACCATTGTATAATTTCCTAACCATGTAGGCCCTACACAAGTCACCTATGCATTCCAACACTGATATGTCAACACACCAAAATATCGCATATAACGATTATACTTCACACTTTTCATACAAAAAAGAACAGCAATATTCATAAGGAATTGTAGTTATCGCCACCTTCAACAGAAATAGTCTGTTAATCACAAGGAATACGCTTTAATCGGGATTTTACGTCACTTCATAATGCTATTCTTATGGGAGACATGCTTGCTTTGCCCAACATCAGCTGATCTTATTTTGGCCCCACGGTCGGCCGGTAGAAGCATAGCTGGCGCCCTCTCTATCCTATTGTATGCTCGAAGGTTGAGGCCTTCGAGCATACAATAGGATAGAGAGGCCTTGGCCAGCGGAACATGGAGCCAGAATAAGATCAGCTGATGTTGGTATAAAATGGCGCCTATGCCCAAGGTGTCAGCGCGAGCGTAAAGATTATACTTAATAATTATCGATATACGAGCCCATTTTTGCAGTATAATATATTACAAATATGTAAAATACGCATTTTCCTTTATGTAAGAGGCTGAATGTGAAGTTATATAACGAAAATGGTTATATCTTGCACTGCTTACAATGCAGTCAGAGGTTTGAAAAAGGGAACAGGCTATCTTTTCACGGGTAAGAATTAAAATATATGACCTAAAATACACAGACTTGATTGCATACATTTCCCCAATACAGCTGGCATCCAGCGGCGTAGCCGTGCTCGTTAAATCATGCAGCACGCTCGGATATCGCAGGTCGAATCCCGGCGCTGACTGCTGCTATCCCGAGTGTGGTTTATCCCACATGATTTTCCACACTCCCCCCAGACAAATGCCGGGATAGCACCTTAGTTCAAGTCCCGAGGCACCCACCTCATCCCTGTCCCTAATAAAGTTACACACAACTACAATCATCACATCAATACAGGTTATCAGACAAGTTCAACCCACACCCAACTACACGGTGCTGATGACCAAGATGTCACAAGCCCCTTAAATGAATTAACAACCACCAATGCAGCTATACACACTACTGCAGTCATCACAGAAATTTAAGTTATCAGACAAGTTCAACACATAGGCCCACTCAAGTACACAGGGCTGATGACCCGGAAGTCCCAAGCCAACAAAAATGAATTTACTACATATGGAGGGGAAGGGGATAACATTAGGATATTTGTAAGATTTATTGCGGTAGGTGATAAATATTTGGAGTGGGGATATCATTGGTTTTCTTTTAAGATGCAGTGCTGGATATCACTTTGTACGCATAATTAAATGTATTCGCTTATTTCAGCTTCCCTTCAGACCCTGAATTGCTTAAGCTATGGACCATAAATATGAATTTTAATTGATGATTGATGATTATCGGCAAACTTTCTTGATTTATAAAGGAAAACCAGCATAATAGAAGCATAGGGCCTACATGTTACTAAAAAAGTAAGCTAGTTCTAGAATGCTTTGTAGAGTTTATTATTTTAGATACCGGTATGTAAAAATATTACAAATATAACCTAGTCAGACAATTATTACGGATAAGAATTATACGTAAACGTATTTTATTCACCATTTTATAATTTCCTAACCATGTAGGCCCTACACAAGTCACCTATGCATTCCAACACTGATATGTCAACACACCAAAATATCGCATATAACGATTATATTTCACACTTTTCATACAAAAAAGAACAGCAATATTCAGAAGGAATTGTAGTTATCGCCACCTTCAACAGAAATAGAGTGTTAATCACAAGGAATACGCTTGAATCGGGATTTTAAGTCACTTCATAATGCTATTCTTATGGGAGTCATCTTTGTTTTGCCCAACATCAGCTGATCTTATTTTGGCCCCACGGTCGGCCGGTAGAAGCATAGCTGGCGCCCTCTCTATCCTATTGTATGCTCGAAGGTTGAGGCAGACTAGCGCAGCGGGGCAATAAGAACGTTGAATAAGAAATGGATGATCTTGACATTGCACTCGTAATAATTTTGGAAGAAGAAGAGTCATCCGAAGATGATAGGGAACGTTCGGGTGCGAGTGATATTTTTAAAAGGCGTCCTACAGAAGGTGCATATGAAATGTTAGTGCGTCGTCATTTGCACAGCAATGAAGATAAATTCAGAGAATATTTTCGGTTGACACCTGTGTTATTTGACTATGTTCTGAATTACATAAAAGATGCCATCACCTCAGTACCATACAACAGAAACAAAAGACCAATATCTCCTGAACAGAAACTCTGTGTATTTTTAAGGTTAGTTTAGTATATTAATTAACAACAATATATTATAATATTTCGTTTTTTCATATACCGTATCTATAAACTGACTATTGTTATTTTAAATCACATCGGTTATATCATTTAACAACAATATCGAGTGTGTTAGTTCGCTTGGCTCATTTTCTGTAAATGTCAACTGTCCGGTTGGTGCAGGAGACATTACATCTCCTATACTTTCACTGTGACTGCTGCTAGGCCTAGATGTTCTTGATGTTGGGTCGTTTGATAAATGCCGTAATTCAACATTACCAACCAGCGTGGAAATTTGCATCCTCAGTTGTACTTGTACATGTCGAGGAAGTTCTTTTACACTTTTCGCCATAGACATGAAAAAATGATCTGTTTCGTCTAATTGTGCGGTGGAATTTACGTTCCGCTCGGCTATTTGTTTCAGCAGCTGCAGTCGTTCCTCAGAATGCGCTGATCTTTTCCTCTTTTTTGGTGGTTCCATCTCTTTACGAACGTTCTCCGCCTCATCTTCCTCCAAGTTTATCAAGTCACTTCCTTCTTTGTAGACCTGAGTATCCTCCTCTACAGCAGGAGTTCCGTTGATATTTACATCTTCACAGCCCTTATCTCCAACAACATTGGTAATCGTGCTGAAATACGGAATAATATGATCATTAGGAAAATAAACACTAAAGCCCACGAATAGTGATCCAATAAGTATCTGTTCTACTGAAAATGTATTAGCCCTATTTAGTTTTGTGACAGTATATAATTTACGATTAAACGTTCCTTTTCTTTACCTTCTTTTCAATGAACTGAAGTCATCTAAGAATGACAGAAGCACAGTTCTCTTCTTTGCTGCGTCACCAGCGGAGCCAGTTATTGGTTTTCCTCTGCGTCTAACATAATAATCTCTTATGTAGGCCCACCTCTTGCTGCAGTCAACATCTGTAGAAGACATGAGCAGGGAGAAACAATTACATTTACATTTCAAAAATATATCATGTTTTTGTTTCTTTCTTTCTTTCTTTCTTTCTTTCTTTCTTTTAGGTACTTGGCTACAGGAGAGTCATTTAGATCACTAGCTTTCCAATTTCGAATATCCCATTCTTGGATAAGTGTCATAATAAAGGAAGTTGCTCGCAGCATCACCACAACTATGTTCGGTTTAGAACTGCCATCACCAACAGAAGAACAACTACGAAGAACTGCTAACGCATATTTATCAAGATGGAATTTCCCGAACTGTGTGGGGGCGATTGACGGGAAACACATAAGGATAAGGGCTCCCAAAAATAGTGGATCGGCATTCTTTAACTATAAGGAGTTTTATTCAATCGTTATGCTAGCGGTTGTCGATGCTGATTGCAAATTCATTGCAATAGATGTCGGATCTTATGGCAGAGAAGGAGACGCAGGTGTCTACTTAAAAAGCAAACTAGGACAGAACATTCAAGGCAATCAGTTTAATATACCCCCACCGAAAACATTGCCCGGAACAGATAATGCTGTACCTCATGTGATAGTTGGAGATGAAGCTTTTGCTTTACACGAACGTTTGATGAAACCCTACCCCAGACAGCAATCTTTGAGTGATCCGTCGAAAGCTGTATATAACTATCGACTATCGCGAGCTAGGAGAACGACTGAAAATACTTTTGGAATTTTATGCGCCTATTTTCGAATTTTTTTTCAGCCAATCGCTACTGCCCCTGAAACTGCTGATAAGTTGATTGCATGTGCCTGTATTTTACATAACATTTTACGAGAAGCAAAATTACCCCCTCCAGCTAACGTGCATATTGATGATGCACTTCCACTTCCTGCAGAAAATTTGTTCCCACTAGCAGCAAATAACGTTCGCATACGAAATTCACCCATGCAAATCCGAGAAATATTTAAAAAATATTTCAATGGTCCTGGTGCTGTTGAATGGCAGAATAATTATGCAGCACATTACTGAAATCTTAATTGTTACTCACTGCACACGATTTAACCTGGTGATATTGAGTGACAGAAGTGTATTTTATTCTGTTAAAACATTACTAAACATCCTATAATCCAATTAATTAATTAATGTTTAACATGGTATACAATGCAGGCCAGTCATTTTGTTGGACGATGTAATTATACGATAAATAAGGTATATGTTGTGATTTTTAGAAGATGCCAGTTATAATTACAATGTATCAACATAACCATAAAAATGAAATATACTGTATATCATACCTGTTTTCTTAAGTATACCGCCAATTTCACGCCAAAGATGTTGCTTCATTTGGGCTTGTCTGTAATCTTTACTCTTCACATTATACAATGCCTCATGATTCTTTACGAAATCTATTAATATTTCCTCTTCTTCCATACTCCAATATATCATTTTATTAGTCATGACTACTTTCAGCACGCACCGTACACCGTACAAAAACGTTGACGAACTGTTTGCTACCGCACTCACGACCGTCATATGAATGACGCTACCGCAACTTTATGTGACGGTGGTAGTCAACGCTTCCTAGAAAACCACTCGCCTTTGTTTCTATGCGGAACGTTTTCGTGACGTCATTCGCCGTCACATTACGGCCGCTAGAAAGCGGTACCGCTACTGGAGGAAACCAAGCCTTAAGGGCCGATTTCACCAACCTCTAGTTAACGTATAATTAAGTAACTCCGTATTAAATATAATTGATGATTAAAACAGTTTTAACATGGCGTACATTTCACCACGAAGGTAGTTCAATATCAGTTAACGGAACACAGCCTTCTAAGCTTTGCGCAAACTGTCCTTTATTACGAAAAGTTTTGGTAGTCCGCACCACTTTCCGTTTCGAAGAAGGCTGTGGAAGATTGCTCCTGGCCATCTTTGCTTTTGGCGGGTTGTACATATTGTGACCTCTTGGTGTACTGTTGAGTTATACTTGTTTAATACGTCTTGTTGTTCTGTGTTTATTAAAATCAATCAATCAAAATGGATTGCAGCAATAAGAAGCGTGTCCGCAGTTCGAATTTTTCTGAGGAAGAAAAGCACGTACTGATAGATGTTGTCACGAAATATATAACTGTGGTTGAAAATAAGAAGTCCGACGGGGTCACTTCGGAGGAGAAACGAAGAGGATGGGTTGCAGTTGCGCAAGAATTTAATTCGAGATGTTTAACATCGAGATCTTGGACCATTTTAAAAACAAAATGGGACAATTTGAAGGCATTGGCGAGGAAATACCACGCGGCATACAAACTGGACACTTGGATAACAGGTGAGTTGCTTTGTAGTATTCTTGTAGCCTACTTTATTAGGGCCTTTCCTTCCTGCTGAAAGATTTTGTAATTTTTTAAATGCTTTATACTGATCAGTATTTCTAATAACACGAGGTTACCGTGCAACCCTCTTTTTCCTGTAAATAATGCAAAGCTGCTTGTATGTGCAGTATGATTGTTCATGTCGACTGAATTTCGTTGATAGATAAGTTAACTAGGTTATGTAGGGTATTTAAATTAGGTTGAAAATCATTGTATCAGGCGTGTGGTGTTTGTAGGAAGAAAAATAATTTAAATTCTTGGAAAATATTGATAACAACTATAATATTTCCGTTAGTTTCGGCTGTTGAGAGGCTGACATGCTTGTAGCCTACAGAGTTTTTATAGAAATTACTACATTAGTTAGTTAGTTATTGTTGTTTTAAGGGGTGGAACTACGAGGTCATCTGCCCCTTACTACATTACCAAGTCATGATTTCTTTTGTAGAGCATGCGATGAATTTTATAATACTAGACATAGTAGGCTAGGCTATTTGATTTCCCAGCCACTTCCAAGCAATGTGGACAGCCTGTTTATCCAGGAATAGCTGTCATGAATATTGTAAAACATTACTACAGGAATTCACAAGCTCATTGGGAGAAAAGAGTGGAACATTTTTTGGCTAGGGGCTGTTATTGTATATTGTCAGTATGCCAAGATGATTGCGGTTGGCAAATAAATAGCTAGAATAAATTGTAGGTTAACAAATTTGGCGTGGCGTTGAATGTGAATTGTGGAGCCGCATAGTGCTGTTGTTGCTTATTATCTAACGAGGATGGTATTTCCGCGTTAATAAGACATAACATGCAAATGGGCTGAACCTGGGACTTATTATTCCCAGACCTCCTGGCTCGTAATGCAAACCTTTATTGTGGCCTCCACAGTAGTGACACTGGTTTTGTCCCAACCGTGGTCTAACCCAGCAGCGACGGATTGATTTGTCCTGACAGTGGTCGATTGCAGCAACAACCAATATTTTAAATATTTTCATGGAAAGGTTATTGGCAGCATTGGCGACTGACGTTTGTCTGATTATTACCGCAAAGTTAATACTTGGATAATTTCCTTATTAAATCGTGCATGTGGTGTTGCTTTAGTGTCCTAGCAGAGTTAATTTAATGACTTAAGAAGTGATTGGAACAAAATTACCAGTTATTTAAAAGAAACACTCCACAACGGTCAATAGCTCGTCTCCCAAACTGTTACTAAATGGAATTTTCACTTAACATATTTAAGAACGTGGAATTCAGGGTCAGTAGCTTCAAAACTTCTTGATGGTTGTGAACTATTATCAACAATGCCATACTGAGCGAAATACTACAGCCTATTCATCTGTATCTTGAAACAAATATCAGTGTCAAATTTTGAAGGCGCACACAGGATTCCCCAGGCTGCCAACCTGCATTCCAGCTTTCAGTAGCTCAACTATCTAGGCTACTGTATGTGGCTGAATCCGGTCGATAAAGAAAGATATATTTTTAAATGTACGTTTTCCCCTTCACAGTTCTGAAACTTTTCCTCAGTGTGTGGGTTTTGTCTATAGAGTAGGCCTAGTATTTTTTTTATTAGGCAATGGTGTCATACCATATTCACCTCATACAGTTCAACAAAGTGAAATTGCTATCGACCACCAAAATATATATGAATGAAAATGAATAAAATAACCAGGGAAATTATTTGCTTCATGAATCAGTTTGTTGTCCCGTTTAATGTGCAAGACCACTATTGTAGGCCTATACGTATTATCTTAAAATCTAGCGATTCTTTGTCGGAAGTATAAACCGTCAATTAATTCTGAATGTAAGTGCAACGTGGATTATTACACTTGCAGCAGACATGAATGTGACTTTTACATACCTTGTTTCATTTTCTGGGCGATTTTGCGTATTGAAATTAGGAACCCTGGCCACTACTGAACCTCATATGTGCTCAAGTACGTAAATATGCTTTTATTTTTGATCTTTAAAAAACGGCTGGCATGTTTCGACAGCACTTGCATCTAGCTCAACTGTCAACAAGGCAATTTCCACAATCCATTAGTGAATAAAAGATTCAATTCGGCGCACTATGTAACGAACTGAGTGCTGCGCTCGAATGATGCACACTAGAGACAACTGGGCGCTTCTTTGTTTTACCGTAAGGGCAAGGTTGGCATACTGTCATGGTACTGTTTTGATGATTGATTTGAACAATGGCGTTCACAGTTGTAATTTTCGCTATATAAGTCGTGATCCTATTTGGGATGGCTGGGTGGGTCACAGGCGGCGGAGGAGGAAACATCCTTTAAAATATCACTCGTTCTATGTTCATTCAGTGCTACCGACCGTGATGCATTATACAACAAAATTTCCTTAGACACAAAAAGGTATAAACGATGCACACATGTTAAATTCTATGTGTTAGAGGCTTTATATACAAACAGAAACCTAACCTGGTGCTTACGCCCTTGTAGTACACGCAGCAATTCTCGCTCAGATAGTCGTCGAACCTAGTAGCGACCAATGGCGTCTGGCCATGGAGCTTGAGAAGAGTACAGTGCAACTTAACAATTAAATTGAACTACTGGTACTAGAAGTAATTTGTAACTCGCCACCACACCTCGCACTTGAACACGTCACTGCATTGGCATGCAGCGATGCACTCCTTGAAACTTCATACAACTAGTGACATGATTTCTCATGAATTCACTAGTTTATTTCAGCATTACGTGCATTTTCTAGGTGTGGGTAGATAACCTAAACAGAATTATATAATTCTCTATTTTTGGTCATTGAAATTGTAGAATTACATTTTTCCTTCAAAGAAAATGTTGGGTATTCAATTTTGGAAGGAATAAACCCACATATGAATGTGAAATTACTTGGAAACTATTTAGATATTGTTCTTAACCTTCCTTCTTTTTTTTTTAGACGTTGTGTGTAGTGACTGGGATATGATTATTTTTGATGTTACAAATTTTGGCAATATGTTTTCTATTACAGGAGGAGGGGCATCTACATCACCTCCTGAGAATCCACTTTTGGAAAGGGTGAAAGCCTTGATTGGGACAACGGTGGAAGGCCTCGACTCGCCATATGACTGTGATGCTGATTACAGTTTAACATCTATGGTGACAACAGATTTCAGCTCCAGCCAAGCAAACACACCACAACAAATCCCTATAACCCCTGTTCCCACACAATTTCCCAAGTCTGCAACTATCACCCATCCATCAGAACCTTCAAACTTCGATACTGTGTTCAATGCAAGTCTTCAAGCTGAAGAAGCATTGCAGGTTGAGACACAGCAAACACAGCCATCACAGGTGGTCGAGGCCGAAACCTGGGCAAGCTGGACTCCAGCGAAATTGAGGCAGCCCAAGTCTGCTGCTCTCCGGACCGTCAGTGAAGAACCGGTGACGAGGCTAATCGCAGAAACTTTGACGGGTGAATCACCAAAAAGAAACCTGTGGGCGAAAAGAAAGCGACCACTGGCAGAGAATAGACTGCAACTCGCAGAGCAGGCTAAGGAGCTTGCCAAGGACGAGGCTGATAGGCTACACGCGTTGTTTGAGGTCCAAATGAGGCAAGAAAAATTGAAAGTTAAAATTTTGAGTTTGCAATATAAAAAAATAAAGAAAGAGTCAGAATGAGTAACTTGCTTTCTATTTTATTGTATTGCTTTTCTCCTTATTTGATCATCTATATACCCTTTTTCCTCAAACACTCAGAGCAAGAGCACATCATGAAAGCTGGCAGATTTTAATTCACTGGAATCTCATACGTTGTAAATTCAGAAGAAAAGTTAAGTAAAGGTATTTCACAATTGAAATTTATTTCAAACCATTTTTCTATCCGGATTGAGTTTACCCATACAATTTATAATTATGAATTCCAGTGGATTAGCAAAATTTCTCGGCTTTGCTCCTTCCCTCCATGCATGCCCTTGCTTCCTAAAGATCATCGTGCAACTTCAGAGATGATGATGACGATGATAATTGTTGTTTTAAGGGGCCTAACATCGAGGTTATCGGCCCCTAATGAAATGAAATGGCGTGAAATGAAAGGATGTAGATAAAATCAACTCACTGCCATGGATGAAACGAAAATGGTGTTTATAAACCAGACAGTGAGCCCCCAAAAATATGCCTTATTTGAATAAAAAATAAATAAAAATGGATGGTAAAAAAGGATAAATCATAATAAGGCATAGTGAACAATAAAATAGATGAACACAATAAAAACCATAAAACAGATTTAACCTGAATTAACAGTCGTAACTACACATTAAAACTTAAAAAAGTAACCACTCTCCCTCATGAACCGGATGACGAGGTCAGCTGACGGCCCGTCATCACGGAGAATAAGGGAGAGGGTATTAGGCAGTTTAAGAGTCCCTCGCAGATCGGCCAGATCCACACACTCCAAGAGAAGGTGTGCCACGGTTAGGTGGGCGCCGCAAGGACCCACAGGGGGATCTTCTCTCTTCAGCAAGTGGGAGTGCGTAGCAATCCCATGGCCGATCCGGAGTCGACAGAGTACCACAGCTTCCTTCCGGAGAGAGTGGAAGGAAGATTTTCACACCTTCGTTGTCTCCTTGATGCCTCTCAGTTTGTTGGGTGGAGCCGTGGCACGCCATGCCTCCTCCCAATGCGACAGGATCGAATGTCGCAACTGAGAGCGCACATCACTAGCAGGCACCTTATACGGTAGCGAGGGCAGTGCGACTGCCTCTCTCGCCGCCTGATCAGCAAGCTCGATTCCCGCAATACCCATGTGGCTAGGAAGCCACACAAAGGTCACCCCGGTTCCAGCGTTACGCGAACTGACGAGCTGGTCGTGCACACGCTGGACCAACGGGTGCTTCGGGAAACACACATCGATCGCTTGCAGCGCACTCAGAGAGTCAGTATACACAAGAAAGTGCTGGTGATCGTCTGATAACGTGTACCGCAGAGCCTCTAAGATGGCATAGAGCTCCGCAGTGTACACGCCACAGGCCTAGGGAAGTGAAAAGAGAAACCGACGATCCTCAACCACAAATGATGATGATGATAATAATTGTGGTTTTAAGGGGCCTAACATCTAGGTTATCGGCCCCTGATGGTTTGGGTGATCGTGACGATGAAAGAAAAAAAAGCGAACTTAAAAACTAAAACCAACTACTAACCTACATACTAGAAGATGATGATGATGATAATTGTTGTTTTAAGGGGCCTAACATCTAGGTTATCGGCCCCTGATGGCTTGGGTGATCGTGAAGATGAAAATGAAAAGCGAACTTAAAACTAAAACTAACTACTAACCTACATACTAAAAGAAGAAACTGAAAACTAAAGGAGAATAAGGCATATCAAGGACAGGAGGAAAAGAAATGCCCTCAACCCTCGAAGAAGGCGGATTGAGGGACTTGGAAGGAAGGAGAGCCATGAAAAGCAGATAGGAAAGTGAAAGAGGAGAGGGTCCGCCCCCAAAGGTAAGGGACAAAAGGAGAAAACGGACCCAGCTCAGGAATCCCTCGGGGTAGCCAACTCCCGAACTCACCAGCCGTGAGACCCTGAGGGTGTAGCATTATCTAGGGTGCACCAAAAGTGGTGGGGCTACATACACCCGGCCTCCTTGAGGGCCTTAAGCAGAAGGCAGGAGATAACATGAAACGAAAAAGAAGGCTGACCCCTCGCATAAGGAGGGAATCAGAAAAGATGAGACAAGGGCCAATTAAGGCGGGAAACGAAGAGACTCCCTAGGCCTCGGATACCCTAATACCGTCGGGGTCGGAAGAGAACAAGAGTTGACCAAGTGAGGTCGACATTGAAAGAAGACGGAGAGGAGCCCGGCACAGGTAAGTGGAAGCAATGCCGGACTCAGTTAGTTGGTTAGTTATTGTTGTTTTAAGGGGAGAAACTACGAGGTCATCTGCCCATCTTAACACAGATTAAAGAATACAAATTTTGAATTGAATTTAAAATTTTGAGGTGGACATCTAAATTTAAAAAGACCAGAAATTAATATAACAAAAACAAAAAGAAATTAAATAAAAAACAAAATCATAAAAATAAACAAAATTTACGGAAAAAACAAAAACATTATCATTCAAAAACGAACAAGTCGTTGAGTCAATGTTCACTGGAAAATTTAGATTGCTGGCCCTAACCCACTCTCACTTATAAAGCGGATAACGCGATCAGCAGCCACCGCGTCATCGGCTAATATAAGTTTGAGTGTCATCTGCAAACCAAGGTTTCTTCGTAAGTCAGCAAGATCCACACACTCGGTGAAAACGGCTCCACAGGTACAAAGTGGGGGGTCTTCCCTTCTCATCAGATATGAGTGGGTGGATCTTGTATGACCTATCCTTAGCCTACACAAAATGACGGACTCTCTCCGTGACCGGAAAGAGCTCCGCCACACGCGAGTAGTTCCCTTGATCGCTCTCAGCTTACTGGGCAGTGGGTCAGCTACCCACTGACTCTCCCAAAAAGCCAGAGATGATGATGATGATAATTGTTGTTTTAAGGGGCCTAACATCTAGGTTATCGGCCCCTAATGATCTGGGTGATAGCGAAAATGAGAATGAAATGGAAACCAGAACGAAAATTATGTGAGACGGAAAATACGTACAAAGAGAAACTCAGATGGAAACAACTCACAATATGGTCTTACAAAAGGGAATTTAGAACGAAAAGATTCACAAAAAGAATAGATTGAAAAAGACCCACAAAACGTAGGCAAGATTCAAAATACATACAAAATGCAATGTAGCGTCGAAATACCTACAAAATGCAACTGAAATTCAAAATACTTACAAAACGCAAATGAGATCAGAAATACGTACAAAATGCAAATGAGATCAGAAATACGTACAAAATGCAATTGAGGTTCAAAATACTTACAAAATGCAATTGAAATTGAAAATACGCAATGCAATTCAGATTGAAAGATCCCAGTTCCAATCCAAAATATTCACAAAGTGCAATTGAAATTCAAAATACACACATCAAAAAAAGTTTTGCATCACCTCGGTTCCAAGAGTTCCGGAACCTTTAAATACAAAGGGAATAGAGATCAACACAAACAACATTTCAGCTCGTTTTATTGCTCATGAGACCCACACATTGCATGTTGTACCATCATACAGCTAGACTTTCAGCATTTGTGGTCCAGATTGCAGTACACACCACTACCTATAATACCCAGTAGCACGTCCTCTTGCATTGATGCATGCCTGTATTCGTCGTGGCATACTATCCACAAGTTCATCAAGACACTGTTGGTCCAAATTGTCCCACTCCTCAACGACAATTCGGCGTAAATCTCTCAGAGTGGTTGGTGGGTCAAGACGTCCATAAACAGCCCTTTTCAACATATCCCAGGCATGTTCGATAGGGTTCATGTCTGGCGAACATGCTGGCCACTGTAGTCGAGCGATGTCGTTATCTTGAAGGAACGCATTCACAAGATGTGCACGATGATGTCGAGAATTGTCGTCCATGAAGACAAATGCCTCTCCAATATTCTGCCGATATGGGTGCACTATGGGTCGGAGGATGTCATTCAGGTATCGTAAAGCCGTTTCGGAGCCTTCCATGACCACCAGTGGCGTACGTCGGCCCCACATAATGCCACCCCAAAACATCAGGGAACCACCACCTTGCTGCACTCGCTGGACAGTGTGTCTAAGACGTTCAGCCTGACCAGGGTGCCTCCAAACACGTCTCCGACGATTGTCTGGTTGAAGGCATATGCGACACTCATCGGTGAAGAGAACGTGATGCCAATTCTGTGGGGTCCATTCAGCATGTTGTTGGGCCCATCTGTACCGCGCTGCATGGTGTCGGGGTTGCAAAGCTGGACCTCGCCATGGACGTCGGGAGTGAAGTTGCGCATCATGCAGCCTATTGCGCACAGTTTGAGTTGAAACACGACGTCCTGTGGCTGAACGAAACGCATTATTCAACATGGTGGCATTGCTGTCAGGGTTCTTCCGAGCGGCAATCCGTAAGTAGCGGTCATCCACTACAGTAGTAGCCCTTGGGCGGCCTGAGCGAGGCCTGTCATCGACAGTTCCTGTATCTCTGTACCTCCTCCATGTCCGAACAACATCGCTTTGGTTCACTCTGAGACGCCTGGAAACTTCCCTTGTTGAGAGCCCTTCTTGACACAAAGTAACAATGCGGACGCGATCGAACTGCGGTATTGACCTTCTAGGCATGGTAGAACTACAGACAACATGAGCAGCGTACCTTCGTCCTGGTGGAATGACTGGAACTGATCGGCTGTCGTACCCCCTCCGTCTAATAGGCCCTGCTCATGCATGGTTGTTTACATCTTTGAGCAGTTTTAGTGACATCTATGAACAGTCAAAGGGACTGTATCTTTGATACAATATACACAGTCAACGTCTATATGCCGGAGATCTGGGAACCGAGGTGATGCAAAACTTTTTTTGATGTGTGTACTTACAAAATGCATTTGAAATTGAAAATGCTTACAAAATGTACGGTAGATTCAAACGACTCATGTGGATTGACAATAATTTCAAAATGCAATTTAGATTGAAAATACTTGACAAAATGTAATTTAGATTCAAAATAACCACAAAATGCAATTGAGAATCAAAATATTTGCAAAATGCCCACCAAACAAAATTCAATTTAGATTTAAAATTCTTGCGAAATGAGATTTTGGTTGAAAATACTTACGAAATGCAATTAAAATTCAAAATACTCACTAAAATGCCCTGAAACTACATTGAAAGACTTACTAAAAAGCAATTTAGATTGTCAATCTTTACAAAATGCAATTGAGTTTGAAAACAATCGCGAGAGGTAATTTAGATCGAAAAAACTTACAAAATGCAGCGTAGATTAAAAATACCTACAAAATAAATCGCAAAAGGAAATTTAGATACACAGGGGAACCAAGAAACAACTACAGTGCAGGAATCTTAAAGAGAAAATGAAATAAAATGAAGAGAAAACAAGAGGTCTGACTCCTCGAAGAAGGAGGGATCAGGAAAGATGAGACAAGGGCCAAATAAGGCGGGAAAGTGAAAGACTCCCTAAGCCTCGGATACCCTAATACCGTCGGGGTCGGAAAAGAACAAGAGTTGACCCAGGGAGGTCGACAGGAATGAAGACAGAGAGGAGCCCGGCACAAGTAAGTGGAAGCAATGCCGGACTCATCTGGGGTCCCGTGGTGGCCAACCCACGTCCCACAAGATGTGAGCCCCTGGGAGAATAAAGTAGACAGTGAGCCACAACAATTATGCCTTACTTGAATAAAAATAAATAAAACGGCGGATGGTAAAGAAAAACATTAAAACAAATAAGGCAAAAAAATAGATGAACGCATTAAAATAGATAAAACAGACTTAACCTGAATTAAAAGTCTTAAATTACTTTCAAACTTAAAAAAGTAACCACTCTCCCTCATGAACCGGATGACGAGGTCAATTGACGGTCTACTCTAACGATACAGGAGACAGAAGGAAATCGGAATTGCCGATAGGAGTCATCCAAACGAATCCCCGCCGGCCAAGTGGGTCGGACGAGCGCATCATACAGCAGGCGATTCGGATTGGTAAACAAACATGGATAGCTTGGATGAAGTGGCATCAGTCGAATAGTTGCAGCATAGGTCACTTGACGTTACAGACAGTTAGGAACAGGGCTCCGAGTGAAAGCCGAGGTTATACGATTGACTTCGCGTCACCACAGGGTAGCTTTACGATTGGTTACGAAGTGAGAAGCTTATTATCCTCTCTGTTTCAAAATAAATCATGTGATTGTGCCCGAGCTTATATATATTTACGACACTTTACTAAATGTAAAATACTGTAGTGTAATATTCAACATATCATATTCTCAGAATACATTACATTGAAGTACTTCCATTTTCTGCTCATTGTACTTCGTCCTGTTGGTCTAGGGGTATGATGATGATGATAATTGTTGTTATAAGGGGCCTAACATCTAGACTATCGGCCCCTGATGGTTTGGGTGATCGTGAAGATGAAAATGAAAGGCAAACTTAAAACTAAAACTAACTACCAACCTACGTACTATAAGAAGAAATGGAAAACTAAAGGAGAATAAGGCAAATAAAGGACAGGAGGAAAAGAAATGCCCTCAACCCTCGAAGAATGCGGATGAGGGACTTGGAAGGAAGGAGAGCCATGAAAGGCAGATAGGAAAGTGAAAGAGGAGAGGGTCCGCCCCGAAGGTAGGGGAAAAAGGGGAAAACGGACCCAGCTCAGGAATCCCTCGGGGTCGCCAACTCCCGAACTCACCAGCCGTGAGCCTCTGAGGGTGTAGCATTATCTACGGTGCACCAAAAGAGGTGGGGCTACATACACCCGGCCTCCTTGAGGGCCTTGAGCACAAGGCAGGAGATAACAGGAAAAGAAAAAGAAGGCTGAACCCTCGCAGAAGGAGGGAATCAGAAAAGATGAGACAAGGGCCAACTAAGGCGGGAAGGGAAGAGACTCCCTAAGCCTCGGATACCCTAATACCGTCGGGGTCGGAAGAGAACAAGAGTTGACCAAGTGAGGTCGACAGGAAAGAAGACAGAGAGGAGCCCGGCACAAGTAAGTGGAAGGAATGCCGGACTCAGCTGGGGCCCCGTGGTCGCCAACCCACTTCTCACTAGATGTGAACCCCTGTAGGGGGGGGGGGGGTCTAGGGGTATGATTCCTGCTTCGGGTGGGTGATGATGATGATGATAATTGTTGTTTTAAGGGGCCTAACATCGAGGTTATCGGCCCCTAATGATCTGGGTGATAACGAAAATGACAATGAAATGGACACCAGAACAAAATTATCTGAGACTGAAAATACGTACAAAAAGGAACTCGGATGGAAACAACTCACAATATGGTCTTACAAAAGGGAATTTAGAACGAAAAGTTGCACAAAAAGAATAGATTGAAAAAAGACCCACAACACGTAGGCGAGAATCAAAATACGTACAAAATGCAATGTAGCGTCGAAATACTTACAAAATGCGACTGAAATTCAAATGAGATCGAAAATAAGTACAAAATGCAATTGAGGTTCAAAATACTTACAAAATGCAATTGAAATTCACAATGAAAGTTAGATTGAAAAAAAGCCGGTTCAGATTCAAAATACTCACAAAGTGCAATTGGAATTCAAAATACTTACAAAATACAATTGAAATTGAAAATGCTTACAAAATGTACGGTAGATTCAAACGATGATGATGATGATAATTGTTGTTTTAAGGGGCCTAACATCTAGGTTATCGGCCCCTGATTGTTTGGGTGATCGTGAAGTTGAAAATGAAAAGCAAACTTAAAACTAAAACTAACTACTAACCTACATACCAGAAGAAGAAATGGAAAAATAAAGGAGAATAAGGCAAATAAAAGGACAGATGGAAAAGAAACGCCCTCAACCCTCGGAGAAGGCGGATTGTGGGACTTGGAAGGAAGGAGAGCCATGAAAGGCATATAGGAAAGTGAAAGAGGAGAGGGTCCGCCCCAAAGGTAAGGGACAAAAGGGGAAAACGGACCCAGCTCAGGAATCCCTCGGGGTCGCCAACTCCCGAACTCACCAGCCGTGAGCCCCTGAGGGTGTAGCATTATCTAGGGTGCACCAGAAGTGGTGGGGCTACATACACCCTGCCTCCTTAAGGGCCTAGAGCACAAGGCAGGAGGTAAAAGGAAGAGAAAAAGAAGGCTGACCCCTCGCAGATGGAGGGAATCAGAAAAGATGAGACAAGGGCCAATTAAGGCGGGAAAGGAAGAGACTCCCTAGGCCTCGGATACCCTAATACCGTCGGGGTCAGAAGAGAACAAGAGTTGACCAAGTGAGGTCGACAGGAAAGAAGACAGGAGAGGAGCCCGGCACAAGTAAGTGGAAGCAATGCCGGACCCAGCTGGGGCCCCGTGGTCGCCAACCCACGCCCACAAGATGTGAGCCCCTGGGGGAAGATTCAAACGACTCATATAGATCAACAATACTTACAAAATGCAATTTAGATTGAAAATACTTGACAAACAGTAATGTAGATTCAAAATACCCACTAAATGCAATTGAGAATCAAAATATGTGCAAAATGCCCACCAAACAAAATGCAATTTAGATTCAAAATTCGTGCGAAATGCGGTTTTGGTTGAAAATACTTACAAAATGCAATTGAAATTCAAAATACTCACTAAAAGACCCGTCTACCTGCATTGAAAGACTTACCAAAAAGCAATTTAGATTGACAATCGTTACAAAATGCAATTGAGGTTGAAAACAATCGCGAGATGTAATTTAGATCGAAAAAAACTTACAAAATGCAACGTAGATTAAAAATGCCTTAAAAATCGCTAAAAGGGGATTTAGATACACGGTGAACCATGTAACAAAAAAAAACAAAAAAAGAACAGTGCGGGAATCTTAAAGAGAAAAGTAAATATAAGGAAAATAGGAGGGGAGAGGAGAGGGGAGAGAGGAGATGATGATGATGATGATGATAATTGTTGTTTTAAGGGGCCTAACATCTAGGTTATCGGCCCCTGATGGTTTGGGTGATCGTGAAGATGAAAATGAAAAGCGAACTTAAAACTAAAACTAACTACTAACCTACATACTAGAAGAAGAAATGGAAAACTAAAGGAGAATAAGGCAAATAAAAGGACAGAAGGAAAAGAAATAAAAAGGAAGCTTGTAGTTTAACGTGACCGTTAATCTTGAGATCATGAGCCACGGGACCTCCTTTTTACGTGGAATCCGAACCACAGGACATGGCATTTCACTTCGAAAATCTCACATGCATTGACCGGGAATCGAACCCGGACCGCCTTGGTGAGAGGCATACAGCTAGACCGCTGAGCCACCACGCCCTTAGGAAAAGAAATGCCCTCAACCCTCGGAGAAGGCGGATTGAGGGACTTTGAAGGAAGGAGAGCCATGAAAGGCATATAGGAAAGTGAAAGCGGAGAGGGTCCGCCCCAAAGGTAAGGGACAAATGGGGAAAACGGACCCAGCTCAGGAATCCCTCGGGGTCGCCAACTCCCGAACTCACCAGCCGTGAGCCCCTGAGGGTGTAGCATTATCTAGGGTGCACCAGAAGTGGTGGGGCTACATACACCCTGCCTCCTTAAGGGCCTAGAGCACAAGTCAGGAGGTAAAAGGAAGAGAAAAAGAAGGCTGACCCCTCGCAGAAGGAGGTTATCAGAAAAGATGAGACAAGGGCCAATTAAGGCGGGAAAGGAAGAAACTCCCTAGGCCTCGGATACCCTAATACCGTCGGGGTCAGAAGAGAACAAGAGATGACCAAGTGAGGTCGACAGGAAAGAAGACGGGGAGGAGCCCGGCACAAGTAAGTGGAAGCAATGCCGGACTCAGCTGGGGCCCCGTGGTCGCCAACCCACGTCCACTAGATGTGAGCCCCTGGGGGGTCGGGTGGGTGAGGTCTCGGGTTCAAACCCCGGAGATGCCCAGCTTTTTTTTAGCCTGCTTTTCACATTTTGCAAAAATGAGGAAAAAGTAGACTTATGAGATCGGGCAAATGTGTGTGTGTCTGTCCTGTCTGTCTGTCTGGCTGTGAGTGTGTCCCCCCCCCCCCCTATCAACTCCTAGACGGCTGCAGCAATCAAAACATCATTTGGTAGGAGGAAAGATCTATACCTGAATATCTCACGTCCATATTTGAAAATGATGTCACTGCTACCAACTGCTGAAAAATCGCAATTGAAATTTGAGCTCCATGTTGGATATCATGGAAGGTACGAATGGGAGCTATTTCAAAATTGGCACACGTATAGATAATACTATTGCAGTTTAATCTCCAGGAGGCCATACATGGCAGTGTTGCCAAAATGATTAAAAGCCTGCTGATAGATCCAAATTTTAAATTCATATAACTTCTACACTATCAATTGGATTTCAACCAAATTTCGTATGTGCTATGTGTACATAAACAGATATGACTGAGCGTATTCTTAAGAGCCACCAGGGCTGCCAACTGTTAATAAATGCTCTATTTTTTTTAAAATCCAAATACGCATACATCAGAAAGTATGCAAGCCTACAGCTTTAAACTATGCACACGTATAGTACCTGACATTCTATATTAATTTGGAGTAACTTATATACGTCAGTGCTACCAACATGATTCTAATCCTGCTGAGAAGTCCAACTTTAAATACATGTAACTTCTATACTATCATTTGGATTTCAACCAAATTTTGTGTGTGCTATGTGTACCATAACAGATATGACTGTGCCGATTCTTAAGAGTAACCAGGGCAGCCAACTGTTAATAAATACTGTCTCTATATTTGTTACCCTAATATCAATATATCAGAAAGTATGCAAGCCAATAGCTCTAAATTTTGCACACGTATAGTACCTGGCATTCTAGATTAATTTGGAGTAACTAATATACGTCAGTGTTGCCAAATTGATTCTAAGCCTGCTGATAGGTCCAATTTTAAAATGCATGTAACTTCTATACTAACTAATGGATTTCATTCAAAATTGGCACAAGAATAGATCATAATATTTCAGATTATTTCTGACCAATACATGCATATCATTGTCGCCAACATGATTTTACGCCCCCTGTTAGATCCAATGTTTAACTGCATATAACGTCCATGCTATCCATTGGACTTCAACCAAATGTTGTATTCTGTACCCTAAGAGATGGAACTAAGAATATATTCAGTCACCAGGGCTGCCAACTTTAGTGCTCTATTAGGCTACATTATGCCAAGTATACAGTGTTTCGGACTAATTAGAAATTTCGATATTACCAATTTAATTTCGTCATTATTCTAGATAGATCCATATACAGCAGATAAATCATTGATATGAATTTTAAATTTTAAGAAAAGTAGGCTCTTTAGTTCGTCACGGAACTTCTTGTTACTTTTGTATTATCTCTTGAAGAGATTCCAAAATTGTATAAAAGAAACTAAGGAACCTTTTTTTTTTTCGTGCGAGACTTGTACTTACTGTGTGCCAGTAATATAAATACATAGTTTGAGGTCAAACGCTACTTTTTATTAGTCGCTTTACCATCAGGTTGGCCTTTCCCTCGGACTCTGTGGGAGATCCCACCATTACCGCCGCCAGGGCAGTGTTCTGGAGATTGAAACACCTGGACGGGGGATAAAACTGGGGAGGTGGGACCAGCACCTCGCCCGGGCGGCCTCACCTGCAAAGCGAACAGAGGCCTCATGAGGGATGGAAAGTGTGGGGAAGATTGGGAGGGATAGGCAAGGAAGAGGCAAGGAGGGTGGTCCCACCTCCCAGTGGTATCCCCCTACCAGGTGTTTCTAGCTCCAGGACACTGCCCTTGCGGCGATTATGGTGGGATCCCTCGCTGAGTCCAAGGGAGGGTAGCGGCTTCGGTGGCGTAGTTGGTACATGCTGTTCTTCTATGCCCAAGATCGCGATTTCAAACCCGGCCGAAGCCGTCGGATTTTTTAAGAGCGATAAAAATCCCTCAGTATGCCTTCCTTCGGAGGGGAAGTAAAGCCGGCGGTCCATGCCATAGATGTATGGCATGTTAAAAAATCTTGCAGTAATAAAACTGTGTGAAGCTAAATTATAGGTGGATAACGCCCTTAGGTTTCAACGTTCGTTGCCAGGAGTCGACTGCGGTGGCGTCTAGTAGCCAAGTTCTGAACTAGTGGTTGTTGATGGTGGCGTTTGGCGGCAAAAGTAGGAACTACTTGAAAAAAAAAACAATGTCTGCAGTCCTTACTTGAATTAAAAACAGATAACACACACTAATACAGCCATCACAATTAACACCGATTATCAGACAGATTCTACACCCAGCCAAAGCACACGGGGCTACATGACCGCGTTGTCACAGCCCCTAAACTGAGGAACTAACCAACCAACCAACCTAAGTCCGAGGGAAAAGCCAACCTGGAAGGTAAACCGACGAAAAACAAAAAACAAAAAAAAAAGAAGAAGCGTTTGATCTCTAACTATGTATTTATATTACCGGTATAAGTACAAGTCTCGCACGAAAAAAGGAACGTTCCTAAGGTTCTTTTATACACTTTTTGAATCTTTTCAAGAGATAAAACAAAAGTAACAAGAAGTTCCGTGTAGAACTAAAGAGCCCACTTTTCTTAAAATTTAAGATTCATGCCAATGATTAATCTATGAGGATCTATCTAGAATAATGACGAAATTAAGTTGGTAATAACGAAATTTCTAATTAGTTCGAAATACTGAATACCTGGCCTAATGTACAGTAGCCTGATAGAGAACTACAGTTGGCAGCCCTGGTGACTGAATATATTCTTAGTTCCATCTCTTAAGGTACACAATACAAAATTTGCTTGAAATTCAATGGATAGCATGGACGTTACATGCAGTTAAACATTGGATCTAACAGCGTGCGTAAAATTATGGTGGCAACAATGACATACATATATTGGTCAGAAGTAATCTGAAATAATATGATCTATTGTTGTGTCAATTTTGAATGAAATCCATTAGTTAGTATAGAAGTTCCATGCATTTTAAAATTGGACCTATCAGCAGGCTTAGAATCATGTTGGCAGCACTGACGTATATTAGTTACTCCAAATTAATCTAGAACACCAGCTACTATACGTCTGCGAAGTTTAGAGCTATTGGCTTGCATACTTTATGATATATTGATATTAGGGTAACAAAAATTAAGACAGCACTTATTAGCAGTTGGCAGCCCTGGCTACTCTTAAGAATCGGCATAGTTATATCGGTTAAGGTACACATAGCACACACGAAATTTGGTTGAAATCCAAATGATAGTATAGAAGTTACATGTATTTATAATTGGACCTCTCAGCAGGCTTAGAATCATGTTGGTAGCACTGACATATATAAGTTACTCCAGATTAATATAGAATGTCAGGTACTATACGTGTGCTAAGTTTAAAGCTGTCGGCTTGCATACGTTCTGATATATGGGTATTTGGATTTTAAAAAATTGAGGGCATTTATTAACAGTTGGCAGCCTTGGTGGCTCTTAAGAATACGCCCAGTCATATCTGTTTATGTACACATAGCACATACGAAATTTGGTTGAAATCCAATTGATAGTGTAGAAGTTATATGCATTTAAAATTTGGACTTATCAGCAGGCTTATAATCATTTTGGCAACACTGCCATGTATGGCCTCCAGGAAATTAAACTGCAATATTATTATTTATACGTGAGCCAATTTTGAAATAGCTCCCATTCATACCTTCCAAGATATCCAACATGGAGCTCAAATTTCAATTGCGATTTTTCAGCAGTTGGTAGCACTGACATCATTTTCAAATATGGCTGTGAGATATTCAGGTATAGATCTTTACTCCTACCAAATTTTGTTTCGATTGCTGCAGCAGTTTAGGAGTTGATAGGGGGGGACACACACACACAGCCAGCCAGCCAGCCAGCCAGAAGGACAGACAGACAGACAGAAGGACAGACACACACACATTTGCCCGATCTCATAAGTCTACTTTGTCCTCATTTTTGCAAAATGTGAAAAGTAGGCTAAAAATGCTGGGCATTTCCGGGGTTTGAACCCGGGACCTCTCGCACCTCACGCAGGAATCATACCCCTAGACCAACAGGACGAAGTACAATGAGCAGAAAATGGAAGTACTTCAATGTAATGTATTCTGAGAATATGATGTGTTGAATATTACACTACAGTATTTTACTTTTAGTAAAGTGTCGTAAATATAGATAAGCTCTGGCACAATCACATTATTTATTTTGAAACAGAGAGGATAATAAGCTTTTCACTTCGTTACTAATCGTGGTGACGCGAAGTCAATCGTATAACTTCGGCTTTCACTCGGAGCCCTGTTCCTAACTGTCTGTAACGTCAAGTCAAAGATCAGCAGTACTTGTTGGCGCCTCAGGTGTAAAGGAGGTACGCCAGCCTCGGTAAGCAAGTTGACGACTGGGCTCGTCCAAAAGGCTCCCGTCGCCAGCCTCACACCGCCGTGGTGGACGCTGTCCAGTTTAACAAGCACTGACTTACGGGCTGAACCATATGCTACACTGCCATAATCTAATCTAAATAACATAAGTGCCTTATAAAAACGTAGGAGCTCCGTGCGGTCCGCCCCCCACGATGTGCCGCTAAGAAACCGCAACATGTTGAGTTTCTTAGCACAGGCAGTTTTCAAACACCGCACGTGTGTCTCCCACGTTAACTTCGGATCGAAAAGGAGCCCAAGGAATCGGTACGTAGCAACAACAGGCAAAGCTACATAGTCCAGATAAAGCTCAGGAATAGGATGGAGAGTGCGCCTTCGGCAGAAATGGACAACCGAGGTCTTAGCGGTTGAGAACCGAAAGCCATGCTCGAGTGTTCAGCGATCCACTCTGCGAATAGCTTGTTGTAGCTGACGTTCAGCGACCACCATATTTTGCGCACTATAATGTAGAGCGAAGTCGTCTACATATAACGACGGTACCACTGCCGGACCAGCAGCAGCGACTATACCGTTTATGGCAATCGCAAATAATGTTACGCTAAGCACCGATCCCTGTGGGACTCCATTTTCCTGTACATGATATTGAGAATATGTACCCCCTATTCGGACATGGAATAGGCGAAGGGACAGAAAATTCGCAATAAAGACCGGCAAGTAACCTCGGAATTTCCATTGATGCAGGGTAGAAAGGATGCCGTAAGGCCAAGTGGTGTCATAGGCCTTCTCGAGGTCGAAGAAAACAGCAACTAGGTGCTGTCTCGGGAGAAAAGCGTCCTGTATGGCAGTCTCGAGGCGTACCAGATGGTCGTTGGTACTCTGAGACGCCCTGATACTGGTATTCAGACAGGAGTCCTCGTTTCTCCAGGACCCACACCAGTCGCCGAATGAACCTCCTCTCAAAGAGCTTGCACAGACCATTAGTGAGACAAATAGGTCTGTAACTCCCTGTCAAATTGGGATCCCTATCGGGCTTCAGGATAGGTATAATTATACCTTTTGCCATTGCGCTGGAAACACACCTTCCAACTAGATACGATAAAACACCTTGAGCAAATAACGAATGTTTTCATCGTTAAGGTGTTTTAGCATCTGGTTGTGAATATTATCCGGGCCGGGAGACGTGTCCATGCAGAGCGCCGGCGTTCCGCGGAGTTCCCGCTCCGTAAAGGGCACGTTGCACTCCTCCGAAGCATGGAAAACAAAACTGAGCTGAGAGCGTTCTGCCTCGCGCTTCAAAGCAACAAAATCTGGAGCCTAGTTATGCGAACGTGATATATCGGCAAAATACGATGCGAAATGGTTTGCAACGCGTTAAGGCTCTGTAACCAATTCATTAGCAATGGAAATGCCCGGTACAGTATAAGATGTCTGAATTCCCGAAATGCGTCGAAGTTTGGTCCACACTTAAGAGGAGGGGGTATGTGCCGTGATAGACGACACATACCATTCCCATGATTCTTTCTTACTCGGGCGGATAAGAACCCGTGCCTTGGCACGACATTTCTTAAACGTCACCAAATTGGCCATGTTTGGGCGTCGCCGATAATGCTTATGAGCGCGACGACGTTCTCTTATTGCCGCTGCAAAATCCTCAGTCCACCAGGGGACGAGTTTGCGACGAGGAGTCCCAGAAAAGGATGGAATTGGACTCTTCGGCGTTAGCAAGAAGCACATCTGTGACGTGCAGTACCTTGTCATCGACGCTCCGACAACCAAGATCAACGAACACAGCTCGTTCTTGAAACGAGGGCCAATTTGCCCGCTTAAGTACCCAACGACTGGGGAACTCCACGGGCTTCTGGTTCAGAAGAGTAAGAACGATCGGGAAATGGTGTAACCATTCTGGTTACAGAGCTCACAGTAAGAGAATGGCGCTTGCTGGGAGTGCTGTCCATCACCCAAAGTTAGAGATATTTTTTTTGTTATTCTTGGACTTTGTATTGAGTGTTCTGTATGATTATTGGTTTTGATGACGTGGAAAAGGAAAATGATATGGAATTATATGCTTTACTGTGAACTAATATCAGAAACGGCTTCAATCAGAAAAGGTGTTCGTTAGCGTTGTGTACTGTCACCGGTTTTGTTCAACATTTATTCTGAGGCAATATTTAAAGAATCGCTGGTAGAAGGTGGAGGGATCAATATAAATGGAAAATGTATTAATAACATTAGATATGCAGATGATACTGTTGTCATAGCAGATAAATTATATACCCTTCAACACATGGTAAATTGCTTAGTACAACACAGTGAAGAATTCGGCTTGTGTGTGAACGCTTTAAAAACAAAAATGATGGTGTTCTCTAAAAAGACAATAAGATCATATCTCACAATAAATAATAATATAGTTGAACAAGTGTCCTCCTTCAAATACTTGGGCACCATATAGAACGAACAATGTGACTCCAAACAAGAAATAAAATCTAGAATTGAACATGCCAGGAAACAATTCTTTACATGATGATGATGATGATAATTGTTGTTTTAAGGGGCCTAACATCTAGGTTATCGGTCCCTAATGATGATGATGATGATGATAATTGTTGTTTTAAGGGGCCTAACATCTAGGTTATCGGCCCCTGATGGTTTGGGTGATCGTGAAGATGGAAATGAAAAAGGGAACTTAAAACTAAAACTAACTACTAACCTATATACTAGAAGAAGAAATGGAAAACTAAAGGAGAATAAGGCAAATAAAGGACAGAAGGAAATGAAATGCCCTCAACCCTCGGAGAAGGCGGATTGAGGGACTTGGAAGGAAGGAGAGCCATGAAAGGCATATAGGAAAGTGAAAGAGGAGAGGGTCCGCCCCAAAGGTAAGGGACAACAGGGGAAAACGGACCCAGCTCAGGAATCCCTCGGGGTCGCCAACTCCCGAACTCACCAGCCGTGAGCCCTTGAGGGTGTAGCATAATCTAGGGTGCACCAGAAGTGGTGGGGCTACATACATCCTGCCCCCTTAAGGGCCTAGAGCACAAGGCAGGAGGTAAAAGGAAGAGAAAAAGAAGGTTGACCCCTCGCAGAAGGAGGGTATCAGAAAAGATGAGACAAGGGCCAATTAAGGCGGGAAAGGAAGAGACTCCCTAGGCCTCGGATACCCTAATACCGTCGGGGTCAGAAGAGAACAAGAGTTGACCAAGTGAGGTCGACAGGAAAGAAGACAGAGAGGAGCCCGGCACAAGTAAGTGGAAGCAATGCCGGACTCGGCTGGGGCCCCGTGGTCGCCAACCCACGCCCACAAGATGTGAGCCCCTGGGGGAAGGCCCCTAATGATCTGGGTGATAGCAAAAATGAGAATGAAATGGAAACCAGAACGAAAATTATGTGAGACGGAAAATACGTACAAAGAGAAACTCAGACGGAAACAACTCACAATATGGTCTTACAAAAGGGAATTTAGAACGAAAATATTCACAAAAATAATAGATTGGAAAAAAACCCACAAAACGTAGGCTAGATTCAAAATACGTACAAAATGCAATGTAGCGTCGAAATACTTACAAAATGCAAATGATATCGAAAATACGTACTGTGACCATTTAGATGAGGGCCACTGATTGTTTTTCTTAGAGGAACCACCTGTTTGAAGAACGCGCGGAGCTGAGGTATTTCGTTTCATCAAGTTTACAAGTTGATGATGAGGATGATGATAATTGTTGTTTTAAGGGGCCTAACATCTAGGTTATCGGCCCCTAATGATCTGGGTGATAGCGAAAATGATAATGAAACGGAAACCAGAACGAAAATTAAGTGAGACGGAAAATACAAAAAGGAACTCAGATTGAAACAAACTCACAAAATGTTCTTACAAAAGGGAATTTAGAACGAAAAGATTCACAAAAGGAATAGATTGAAAAATACCCACAAAATGAAGGCTAGGTTCAAAATACGTACAAAATGCAATGTAGCGTCGAAATACCTACAAAATGCAATTGAAATTCAAAATACTTACAAAATGCAATTGAAATTGAAAATGCTTACAAAATGTACGGTAGATTCAAACGACTCATGTGGATTGACAATACTTACAAAATGCAATTTAGATTGAAAATACTTGACAAAATGTAATTTAGATTCAAAATACCCACAAAATGCAATTAAGAATGAAAATATGTGCAAAATGCCCACCAAACAAAATGCAATTTAGATTCAAAATTCGTGCGAAATGCGGTTTTGGTTGAAAATACTTACAAAATGCAATTGAAAGTAAAAATTCTCACTAAAAGGCCCGGCTACCTGCATTGAAAGACTTACCAAAAAGCAATTTAGATTGTCAATCTTTACAAAATGCAATTGAAGTTGAAAACAATCGCAAGATGTAATTTAGATCGAAAAAACTTACAAAATGCAACGTAGATTAAAAATACCTTAAAAATCGCTAAAAGGGAATTTAGATACACGGTGAACCAAGTAACAAAAACAATGCGGGAATCTTAAAGAGAAAGGAAATATAATGAAAAGAGGAGAGAGAGGAGAGGGTCCGCCCAAAAGGTAAGGGACAAAAGGGGAAAACGGACCCAGCTCAGGAATCCCTCGGGGTCGCCAACTCCCGAACTCACCAGCCGTGAGCCCCTGAGGGTGTAGCATTATCTAGGGTGCACCTGAGGGGGTGGGGCTACATACACCCGGCCTCCTTAAGGGCCTTGAGCACAAGGCAGGAGGTAAAAGGAAAAGAAAAGAAGGCTGACCCCTCACAGAAGGAGGGTGTCAGGAAAGATGAGAGAAGGGCCAAAGAAGGCGGGAAAGTGAAAGACTCCCAAGGCCTCGGATACCCTAATACCGTCGGGGTCGGAAGAGAACAAGAGTTGACCAAGTGAGGTCGACAGGAAAGAAGACGGAGAGGAGCCCTGCACAAGTAATTGGAAACAATGCCGGACTCAGCTGGGGTCCCGTGGTCGCCAACCCACGCCCCACTAGATGTGAGCCCCTGGGGGGTCAAGTTTACACTAGATGGAGAGAGTTTCGATATGAGAGTTCTCATCTGGTATATTTACGAGTTTCTATGTGAAGAGGTTGAACCACCAAAACATCGGGGGAACATGCAGTACTCATTACTGGGAAAAATACCGAAGAGACCAAGAGAATCCGTCGTTTGGATCAGAAAATATTGGAGTTGAAGAAGCCAAGGACCAAGGTTTTGTTTCGCATCGGAGTGGCTGACGGAAGTAGGCCGCACGCAACAGGTGAGGCGGCGAGGCTGTACTGTATGTCTACTAACACCACCCGCTCAAGGTCTACGTGCTTGGCAGATATTTGTGTTTGAAGATACCAGTCTAAAAAGAGTTGTAAGGCAATCAACGTATATGATATGGGCCTTAAAATCCATATATCATAAATCTTTTAATAATAATAAATAGGCTAGATGGGCAAGCCATTGCTTTGGTGTGTGCAAAGTGTTGGGGAATTCCTTACTCATCTAGGGAATCTAGCCTAGAAACTAGAAATGGTACTAGCATGCTACGTAAACCACTCTTAAGATTGTCAGTGTATCGTTTCAAACATCAAGGCCATAAGCAAATACAGTACGCGAGGATCGAAAAAACAGTATTGGTTGAAAAATTATTTCGGACCCGGTGTTGATATTTTAGAACGGGAAGTGAACCAGTCGAGTTAGGAAGTTTTCTGTGGCACAAAGCTGCAAGTGTTAGTATGGGACTCGAATATTTATAACATTATGTTGCCAGACATGCATCATAGTGGTTTGAAAATGGTAGATCGGACCGTCTCCATGAAGTATTAAAAGAGCTGGAGGCAAGATGTCATGGGATTTTTGGGAACAACTTCCGGAATAATGGAGTATAGGCGAGTAGGGACTCGGAACATCTGTTCACTGGAAAGAACGTGTGCCAGCCGGCCTACATGGAATCTACGTCAGAAGGACTCTTCCTACAAGATCTTCACGATGTAAGCCAACTTTATTATTAAGTAGCTAGTGTATTGCATTCTCAATTTCGACTATACTGTCTGCTAAGTAGGTTTATGCTTATGGATTTTTATTTCAAGACGTTATAGCACATTTGAAGATTTATCAGCCAATTTATTTCGAATGGATCTCTTTGATGGAAATCTAGTGCGTTTGGGATGTCAACCTGATAAGCTTCGATATAGCAGTAGACTATTGTGTGGAAGATATTTTACACCATTCCACGCCTAAACCTTATGTTAGGGAACTTAGAAATAATATTTGGATTTGTTCAAAATTAAATGGTTTATAATTATATTAATTTGTTTATAATATTTTCTCGACTTTGTTAGTAGTTTTTCTTTTGAATATGTTGATAGATGAGGAATGTGGATAGCCACATTACGTTTAAATATTATTCCTTTGGAATAATAGTTCGAAATTTTCTGTGAATTTATACATTTTTATATTTGAATTTAAAATAAATGTAAAATATTTTCTCGTTGTGAATGAAGTTGAGATATGATATCGGAAGGCTGTGGGACTGATAGTCAAGCCATAATGATAATAATAATATATAAATGATTATATTGTTTGGAACATTTTCCAATAATAATAATAATAATAATAATAATAATTACTGGTAAAAATAGCGGTTAATAATTGGAGGAATAATGGATCGTAGTTGATAATATGGGAGTTGATTTTGAATGGAGGGACATGCCGAAAGCGTGATCTTTGATATTGGGAGCGGAAGGTCATTCACATACGAATTTTGTATAAAATGAGGAACTATGTATTGGAATTATGCGACAGTTTAACCGAAGTGTGTTGGGGCAGACATTAAAAGTTTATTACACCTATGCGAAAGGCCGAGATATTTAAATTTTGAGAGGGAGAGCATGATCCCATGTGTTGGTTGCTTAGAAACCATTGGACCCAGCCTGCGTAACTGAGGGGTCATTATAAAAGTAAGATTATAATGGTCAAATGTTAAGTGAAAATAAAATATGAATTAATAATGGATGTTTATAAAGTTGAGTTTTGAGGGTCAAATAATTGCTCCATGCTCAAATATGATTAAAAATGAGGACAATGTAGTCGCTCATATGGGAAACTAGTGGCCGATCGTTTGTGAAATTCTACATTCCTAGACTGTTGTATAGTCGCCCGCATGGTGTAGTCGTTTATATATGAATAAGTTGATGTCTCGTCCTAGTTTTTGCTGAAGGCCTTACCGTGTCCTATTTAACGTATTGACAGCATGAGAGGCATTTTGTCTAGAGATTGGTTGATGTATTAACAATTTTAATCTGATAGCTGGTTGAATTTGTGGATCCATTAATCTTCATAAAGTGCCAGTGTGGATTATTCTAAATAATATTTTTTTTGCAATGAATTAAATTGAAAGGATTAACATAAATAAATTGAATTACATGCATATTATCAAAGAAGTTAAATCGAGGCGATTAAATCAGAGGATTTAAATTATATGTGAATTGGTGAATAAAATTTATTTTTGGTGACATCGTGGAAAAATGTCGGAAGTTCAGTCAATGTTTAAATTTGATAAATGCCGTCATGGGGTTTATGTTTTTCATTTCACACCGTTTTGGGAATGTGACTTCCCTGAAATAAGTTTAAGACGTGTGAAATTCCCCGCAGAGGTTGAAACAATTCTGGAAAATTTGATTCAAGTGATACTTTTGTAAATATTAAAAATCATGGTGTCAGGATGGACTGATATTTTCCTGCACATCAGTGATAATTGTACAGTTTAAATAATTAATTGAAGTCAGTGGCGATTCCTCCATGTAGGATGTGAGGATCATCCTACAGTCAGCTCTCAGCTGTAACTGTTAAAAAAAAAGTTTTGTAAAATAGTATTTTGGGCTAACTTGCGCGCCCTCTCGATAAGCTCTGTGTCACTGTCACTGTCACTGTCAGGACTTGTAACTAGTTCTACATTTCACCCCTAGATGGGTGTAGTGTGACCTTCACCACCCGGAGTAGAAACTGAGGAAGAGAGCCTTGCATCCTCAAAGCACGTATTTATAGCTTAAGAAATGCTTGGGAGACCTTGAGGGGGAAGGGGCAGGTATGGTCTCTTAAATGGCGCTCTGAGGACGTCTACTGAGATCCTTAAGTCTCGCTATTGGTTACATTCAAACCAGCGCTACAGGCTTATTGGTTACGATTTCGCGCGGTCAGAATGGATACGGCAGTCTGTCTTCACCTTGTGGAAGGAAGGAACAGGAGTTATTCCATTCCCTGCCCCGCAAAGCGAGACAGGGCGGGCACCCAGCTCAACAGGGAGCTCTTGTGCCGAAGAAGAGGAAAGGGTTAGAGAATAAATTAAATTGAAAGAAGATATGCTAGGCATATGGATAGGAGGGACGAAGGAGGATGCAATGGCGCAGAAGACACCGCGACCCCAAGGCGGACCCCCCAGACGAGGCCCCCACCGCACTCGCCGGAGCATTACCCCACTATCCCCGTTTGTTCAAAAAATATACAAGATACAGAAAATAAAGATTGCCGTGGGTAAAATACAGAAGTAGATACAACAAACAGAAAAGTAATGTCCAGAAAGAATGTCTATTGTTCGTATGGCTGTAAAAGATAAAGACACTGGAAAAGTCAAAGAAAATGAAGAAATTGCAATGTATTAAAGTTCAAAAGATTGTCTATTGTCCATGCTGAAAGAGAAACAAAAAATATTTCAGAAGCACACGCATCAGTGGAAGCACTGGGGTATAGCGGCAACAAGGCCGATAGATTTTAGGAGCACTGGGAGCACTGTGTGACGATGCGTGGAGCCATTCCGGAGAACGAAGTAGACAAAATAAGGTTTAGTGGGGGCAAAAATAAAATTTATAACTGCGACAGGGGCGATGTGAATAAGATAAAACTGAACGAAAAGAAATAAACAATAAGAGGGCACTTGTGGTGCCGACAGTAACAAAGAGGCGGGGCTGACTATATCCCCCTAAAAGAAAGTAGAACATGTGGAAAATGTGCACAGAACAGAAGAATGGGAGCGTGAGAGGGGGCTAGTCGATGAGTGGAGGGAAGAGATTACCGGTTTCCGGGGTGCGTGTGGAATTGAGGATAGCAGTGGCATAGGGGGAGAGCTCGAGATCTTCGAGGGGTTGGGTGGCGTGGGAGCGGCGTGCGCGAGTAAGGTAGGAGAAACGAAGGGAGTGTATGTGGGCGAGTGCAGAAGGGAAAGTGAGCATACCAGTGAGGGTGGCGGAAGGGGTATCTAGTTTACAATGATAGGCGATTTTGATAGCGTGGCGGTCAAGGGTGAGGAGACGGAAATAGAGGCGGGGGTGGGCGGTGAGCCAGGTAAGGGAGGCGTAGGTGAAAACAGGGCGGATGAAGGTCTTGTAAACGTTAAGGGTCTGAGGGGGCCGTAGGCCCCAGGTCTTACCGGTGAGGAGGCGGAGAATTCGGAAGCGGGAGAGGGAGCGTTTGTAGACTGAATCGAAGTGAAGGTTCCATTGGAGGTTATTTTGGAAGGTAGGAAAGCAATGGCAAACTACCTCACTCCTCTTCTTGCCTAGAACGCCTCAGAATAGCGCTGCCTTGGGTTTTTGTGGGTATCTACTCACATAACGTAATGGCGGTGCTTTTTGAGGATCCAACCATCCTTCGGGCTGACTACCTAACAGACAGACAATGCCGAGGTATTTAAGCTGATTAAGTTGAGGAATAAGAGAATCACTGACGGTGAAATGGAGGCGCTGGGAAGGGCGGCGACGGATGCGGGAGCGTTTGATATGGATGTATTGGGACTTCTGAGGGTTGACTTGAATGTGCCAGTGATTGCACCAGGTTTGGAGGGTATGAAGGTAACGTTGTACATGGCGTTGGAGAGTGAGAGAACGAGGGAAGAGGGCGAGAATGGCAAGGTCGTCGGCGTATTGATACAAACGGAGCGGAGGAGAAGGGGTAGGGATATCATGGGTGTAGAGGACATAGAGAAGGGGAGAAAGAGGGCTGCCTTGAGGGACTCCGGCGTGAATAGGGAAAGTGAAGGAAGAAGTACCTTGGATGAGGATTTGAGCCGTGCGATGATATGAGAAGTTTGCAATGAGGCGGACGTACGTGATAGGTAAGGGGAGGTGGAGGAGCTTGAAGAGGAGGCCAGGGAACCAGACTTTATCGAAAGCTTTTTCAATATCGAAACAGAGGAGAAGGGCGTGTTTGTTATTGGGGGAGGCTAGGAAGGCTTCGATGGAGGCAGTGATGTGAAAGAGGTGATCGTGGGTGGAGAAGTTAGGGCGGAAGCCAGCTTGATGATCGGGGATGAGATGAAGGGAGTGAAGATAGGGATAGAGGCGTTTGGTGATGATAAGTTCAAAAAGTTTGGAAAGAACAGGGAGAAGGGAGATTGGACGGTAGGAATTGATGTCCGAGGGAAGTTTAGAAGGTTTTAGAAAAAGAAGGATGTTGGCATTTCCCCAGTGGTGGGGAAAATGTCCGGTGTAGAGGATAGTGTTGTAGATCTGAGCAAGGTAAAGGAAGAGGATGTCGGGGGCCTCGCGAAGGTGACGGTAAGTAATGCCGTCACCCCCGGGGGCCGTAGTGCGGCGATGCTTAAGGAGATTGCGGATTTCAAGGGGGGTGATAGGGGAATTGATGATGATGATGATAATTGTTGTTTTAAGGGGCCTAACATCTAGGTTATCGGCCCCTGATGGTTTGGGTGATCGTGAAGATGAAAATGAATAGCGAACTTAAAACTAAACTAACTACTAACCTACATACTAGAAGAAGAAATTGAAAACTAAAGGAGAATAAGGCAAATAAAGGACAGGAGGAAAAGAAATGCCCTCAACCCTCGAAGAAGGCGGATTGAGGGACTTGGAAGGAAGGAGAGCCATGAATGGCAGATAGGAAAGTGAAAGAGGAGAGGGTCCGCCCCAAAGGTAAGGGACAAAAAGGGAAAACGGACCCAGCTCAGGAATCCCTCGGGGTCGCCAACTCCCGAACTCACCAGCCGTGAGCCCCTGAGGGTGTAGCATTATCTACGGTGCACCAGAAGTGGTGGGGCTACATACACCCTGCCTCCTTAAGGGCCTTGAGGACAAGGCAGGAGGTAAAAGGAAAAGAAAAAGAAGGCTGACCCCTCGCAGAAGGAGGGAATCAGAAAAGATGAGACAAGGGCCAATTAAGGCGGGAAAGGAAGTGACTCCCTAGGCCTCGGATACCCTAATACCGTCGGGGTCGGAAGAGATAGGGGAATTGAGAGGGTGTTGGTAATCAGTGGAGGGAAGGTGGGCAAAGGAAGGCGTGAGACGAGGGGAAGTTGGGTCGGTATAGGCATGAATGGTAGGTTCGTCGGGGTGGGAGAGGTGAGGGGCGATAGTGGGGAAGAAAACGTGGAAGTAATGCTGGGCAAACATATCGGCTTTTGCTTGATTAGAAACAACAGGAGAACCATTACGGAGGATAGGGTACGTGGGATGGGATTTGTGACGTTGGGAAAGGCGGGATAAAGTTTTCCAGAAAAGGCCAGGGTCAGGGGTGTGGGAAAGGTCGGAACAGGCGTCATTCCATTGCTTGCGGCGGATGGCTTTGATAAAAGAGCGAGCGTGACGAAGAGTTTTACGGTGTTCGGTTAGGGTGACAGGGTCGCGGGTTCGACAGTAGGAGCGGTAGAGATCATGGGCAGTAGGAAGGAGATGGAGGGCGCGGGGAGGGATAGGAGGTTTCGAAGGGTGATAGGAGTGGCGGGGAACATGGCGGAGATCGGCGGTAATTAGGGCCTGTTCGACACGATGGATGAGTTGTGAGAGGGCAGGGTGAGAGGTAGGCGGTGTAGGAGGAAAGGGGGTGAGGGAGGAAGTTAAGGTGGTACGGTAGGCGTTCCAATCTGTTTTAGAGTATTGACGGGCTGGAGGAGGTCGTGGAGGAGGTTGGAAAGGGGCAGGGGGGTAGTTATGCTGGGAAATGAGGGTTGGAAGGTGGTTACTACCGATAGTGGGGAGGACAGCAACAGTAGCAATAATGGCGAGATTAGGAGTGAGCATAAGAAAATCGAAAATCGGGAGTGGAATTGGAATAGGGAATCGTGGGGGAGGGAAAAGGGACGGACATGCCCCGGCTAATGGACAAGTAGTCCTGGAAAAGACGGGCTTGGACAGGGGTGTAGGAGGTAACATTGATATCGGCGGCAAAGAAATAAGTAGAAAAAGTGGTTTCTAGGAAGCGGAAGAAATCGATGGGGGGAGGGGAGCGGGGTACCAGATACATAGTGACAAGGGTGAAAGTTTGGTTAGGAAAGATAAGGTCAAGAATGAGATATTCGGTAAAGCCGTCAGGGAAGTTGAAAAAGTGCTGGCGAGTGGGAATGGAGTTGCGAACAGCAACTGAAATCCCACCCTACCGCTGAAAGTGACGATCGGCACGAATGAGTTGGTAGCCGTCAAAGGGGGGAATTGCTCGGGAAGGTTTGAGGAAGGTTTCATTAAAAATCATGATGTCCGGGGCATGTTGGGAGAGGGAGATGTCCAACAATGGTCGGTTGGAGAAAAGGGAGCGGATGTTGACGAAGTAGAGGGTGAGGTTAGGCATTTATCAATAGGCAGGGACGGTACTCAGCCGGAAAAATGCAAAGTGCATCTTATTCTCGCTATACGACATGTCGACATGCGTATTCAAAGTGAGACGGGCGGCGAGTTGGACTTGGGAAACAATGAGTGGACGGGCGAAGGGAAGGACGTTTTGGAGCACCATCGTCACGAAACGGACGATGTTCTCCGTGGTAGTGGGAGTGGTAGGGGATGCGGAAGGAGGAGTGGGAAGATCCTGGGACAGGACGGGGACAACCTGATAGGCTTAGCAGGGTCGGGAAGAGGCCGGCCCCGGCATCGGTATGCGAAGGCGGGGTGGGGCTCACCGCAGGTTGCACACTTCGGGTGCTCCCGATTTACGTTGATGATGATGATAATTGTTGTTTTAAGGGGCCTAACATCTAGGCTATCAGCCCCTGATGGTTTGGGTGATCGTGAAGATGAAAAAGAAATGTAAACTTAAAACTAAAACTAACTACCAACCTACATACTAGAAGAAGAAATGGAAAACTAAAGGAGAATAAGGCAAATAAAGGACAGGAGGAAAAGAAATGCCCTCAACCCTCGAAGAATGATGATGATGATGATGATAATTGTTGTTTTAAGGGGCCTAACATCTAGGTTATCGGCCCCTGATGGATTGGGTGATCGTGAAAAAAAAAGGCGGACTTAAAACTAGAACTAACTACTAACCTACATACTAGCAGAAGAAATGGAAAACTAAAGGAGAATAAGGCAAATAAAGGACAGGAGGAAAAGAAATGCCCTCAACCCTCGTAGAAGGCGGATTGAGGGACTTGGAAGGAAGGAGAGCCATGAAAGGCAGATAGGAAAGTGAAAGAGGAGAGGGTCCGCCCCAAAGGTAAGGGACAAAAGGGAAAAACGGACCCAGCTCAGGAATCCCTCGGGGTCGCCAATTCCCGAACTCACCAGCCGTGAGCCCCTGAGGGTGTAGCATTATCTAGGGTGCACCAAAAGTGGTGGGGCTACATACACCCGGCCTCCTTGAGGGCCTTAAGCAGAAGGCAGGAGATAACATGAAAAGAAAAAGAAGGCTGACCCCTCACAGAAGGAGGGAATCAGAAAAGATGAGACAAGGGCCAATTAAGGCGGGAAAGGAAAAGACTCCCTAGGCCTCGGATACCCTAATACCGTCGGGGTCGGAAGAGAACAAGAGTTGACCAAGTGAGGTCGACAGGAAAGAAGACAGAGAGGAGCCCGGCACAAGTAAGTGGAAGCAATGCCGGACTCAGCTGGGGCCCCGTGGTCGCCAACCCACGCCCACAAGATGTGAGCCCCTGGGGGACCTCGAAGAATGCGGATTGAGGGACTTGGAAGGAAGGAGAGCCATGAAAGGCATATAGGAAAGTGAAAGAGGAGAGGGTCCGCCCCAAAGGTAAGGGACAAAAGGGGAAAACGGACCCAGCTCAGGAATCCCTCGGGGTCGCCAACTCCCGAACTCACCAGCCGTGAGCCCCTGAGGGTGTAGCATTATCTAGGGTGCACCCGAAGTGGTGGGGCTACATACACCCTGCCTCCTTAAGGGCCTTGAGCACAAGGCAGGAGGGAAAAGGAAAAGAAAAAGAAGGCTGACCCCTCGCAGAAGGAGGGAATCAGAAAAGATGAGACAAGGGCCAATTAAGGCGGGAAAGGAAGAGACTCCCTAGGCCTCGTATACCCTAATACCGTCGGGGTCGGAAGAGAACAAGAGTTGACCAAGTGCGGTCGACAGGAAAGAAGACAGAGAGGAGCCCGGCACAAGTGGAAGCAATGCCGGACTCAGCTGGGGCCCCGTGGTCGCCAACCCACGCCCACAAGATGTGAGCCCCTGGGGGAAAGAAGCTTGAGTAGAAGCTTGAGCAGAAGGCGGCATTTTAGCCGCATCAGACGGTGTTTTCACCATGACACACACGAACACAAGCACTGGTAAGTAGAGACTCGCTAGCACGGGCACACGCAGAAACTGGTGAGAACCGGTCGTAGCACTGAGAATTTTGATGAGTTTGGTAATAATTTGAAGACACACGGTCAGCGTAACAGCTTCTTTGATACTGTAAAGAGAGTGGTTCACCGTGTGCACATCATTTGAGTGGTATTGTAGTACGATTGTATTGTATTGTGTTGTGCTGTGTAATGTGTTCGTAATAGTGCAGTGCGACTGAATAATTAATATTAGACTGAGTCTAATATCTTCAATTTAGCCCAGCTATAATAATTATTTTAAATGAATAAGTAGCCTATTAAAGTGCGTTGATTTATCTCGTGTGTAGTATTTTTAAATGATGGCCAGCGTGAATACGCCAGGTACTTCGGGACCAGAACCAAATAGCAGTATCCTAACAGGTGCAATAGAGGAGCCATGTGACCGTAACTGTGTTATCGAGCGGCCTTTTCTGCATCCATTCAGTTAATTTAGCCATGCGGAGAAGAAAGAACTAATCTCGAAGGGATGACCTACTCCTCCTCTACCTAACTTATGTCAATTCAAAAAGCAGGCGGGAAAATAGTAAAATTAAATTTATTCGTTTCCAAATATGCAGAAATACCTTGGTTAAGTTGGGGCAAGGCATTAAATAAGCTTTACTGTTGGCCTTGTTTACTATTTTCTGTTCAGAAAAATGTTTGGAACAGCAGTGGCGTAGCTGATTTGAATAATTTAGGAAATGTATTACGAAAGCGGCATCAACAAAGTAAGGAACACATTGCAGCGGCAATCTCACTGAAACAATTTCAAAACTCGGATACTAGAATTGAATGTTGTCTTAGCAAAGCCTATAAAGAGGCAATAGACAAAGACAATGAAAAAGTGAAAGGCAATAGGTACGTTATGAAGTGTTTAATAGATGCTACTTGCTTCCTGGCGCTTCAGGAGCTACCTTTTCGAGGCCATAATGAATCGGAAGATTCTGCTAATAAAGGCAATTACAGGGAGTTGATTCAATACATGGCAGAACGCGACGTGAATTTGCATAATCACCTACAAAATTGTACTGTGTTCTCAGGCCAAGGTTCAATGATACAAAATGACTTAATCGACGCTTGTGCTCAACACTTAATGCAGAACATAAAAGCCGAAATCTCTGCTGCGCAGTTTGTTGCAATTATTGCAGATGAGACAATGGACATATCAAGGAAGGAGCAATTAAGTATAGTGTTCAGATATGTTGTTCCTAAGGGCGAAATTCAAGAAAGGTTCATAAGATACCTTGATTTGAGCAGTAACAGAAGTGCCGAAAGAATAGCAACACATGTCTTTAATCATTTATATGAGTTTCAATGCAGCAGTAAGTTAATTGCTCAAACCTATGACGGCGCATCTGTCAATACTGGCCAATATAACGGGCTAGCCGCGAGAGTAAAGTCAAAGTGTCCACGAGCATTGCTCACTATCTGCTATGCACACAAACTAAATTTAGTATTGCAGGACTGTGTAAAAGTGATCAGAAATTGTAAAATATTTTTCTCGACCGTTTCCGGTTTCGCGTCGTTTTTCTCCAATTCAAGCAAAAGAACTCATGCTCTTGACGAGATAGTAAATGCCCGTTTTCCTTCTGTTGCTCAAACCAGATGGTTATACAACAATAGACTAGTGGAAATGATTTATAACCACAAAACAGAACTGATTCAGTTGTTCAGTCAAATAATTGAGAATGACACAATGCCGTTCGATCCTGAAACACGATTTTGTGCGAAAGGATTTCTTAAGAACCTTCTTGATTTTGAGTTCAATTTTCTGTTGGAAATTTTCCACTTGGTTCTACCTAAAGCAGAAATACTTTTCAAAATTTTGCAAAAGAAGATATGTGACGTTATATTTTGTGAGAGTAAAATCCAAGAATTTAAAGAGTTTCTGAAGTCATGTCGTGAGGAGTTTGATGAATTGTGGGCTAAACTGCGTAACAAAGACGCTCCTGTTACAAAGAAGCAACGAACTGACAATAAAGATGACATGAAAACCTCATTTCGCCGCCTATACTTTGAAATAGTTGATCACTTCTCAGCACGTATTGAAGAGAGATTTAGAGACCTTCGTTCTTTGACATTTTTCGCTCTTTTAAATGTCGACAAATTTGAGGAATATTCTCACTGTTTTCCCATTAATCATCTTCATTCTCTAATGAAATCGCCATATGGCAGCTTTTTCGACAGTCCGGGACTAAATTCTGAATTGTCTTACGTCTTCAGTTCACCGTCATTTAGATTAAATTCCATATCAAAATTGAATGACTACATTGTATCAAACGATTTCGGTGACACATTACCGGAAGTGTCAAAACTCATCAACTTAATTCTGACTATTCCCGCTACTAGTGCCTCAACAGAAAGGAGCTTCTCTGTGTTGAAGCGCATTAAAACATACTGCAGAAATTCTACAGCAAAATAACGTCTCAATGGTCTAGCATCACTTTCTATCGAGAAAGCTTTCTTCCGGGACTTGAAAAAAAAACATCAATTCCATGACACAATATCTTCGCGGAAAGTAAGGACAGGAGAATCGATTTGAAATTCAAATAAACCACTTAACCAGGTATGTTTTGTGTTGTTTACTATATATTTTACAGATTGATATTACTTTTATTATTATTATTATCATCATGCTCTTCCCTTTAGAAATTCGAACTACAGTAGGCTATAGCCTACCGGAAACTGTAATTTTCAACCTTTCTCATTAATTTATCTTTGGACTTCATCCTATTACGTCCTACACATTATAAAAATCATGAGTCGCCACTGATTGAAGCAGATGCTGAGATGGACTAATGATTTTCTCAGACATCAAGTTAATATTTTGAAAAGAGTGAATTTACTTTTGGATAGAGGCTGGAAATACTTTATTTTATGCGTTCTAAAATTTGTATGTAGATAAGGGAGCCAAGGGGGAGCGTAGGATGTCTTTATTTTCAGGTCTGGAATTTTTGATTTCTCCCTTGGGGATCATTGTATTCTAATAGGACCAGCAAACAGTTAAATTAAACTGAGGTATTTTAAGAAATTGGTGTTATTCACAAATTATTTGCACTACCTTCCATCCTCTATGGAGTGTGAATTTCGATATCCGCCCGGCTGATTTTTTATTAAAATTTTGTTTTGCTATACTCAGTTAGACCCCGAGATTGTTTTTCGAGTCTTAGGCTCGGCGGATGTTGAAATTCATACTCGTGTGCACGTGGGACTTCGGTCAAACGGTCTCAGTACAAAATGCAATTGAGGTTCAAAATACTTACAAAATGCAATTGAAATTGAAAATTCACAATGTAATTCAGATTGAAATAGGCCCTATCTCAGTTCCAATCCAAATTATTCACAAAGTGCAATTGAAATTCAAAATACCTACAAAATGCAATTGAAATTGAAAATGCTTACAAAATGTACGGTAGATTCAAACGTCTCATGTGGATTGACAATACTTACAAAACGCAATTTATATTGAAAATACGTGACAAAATGTAATTTAGATTCTAAATATCCACAAAATGCAATTGAGAATCAAAATATTTGCAAAATGCCCGCCAAAGAATGCAATTTAGATTCAAAATTCTTACGAAATGCGGTTTTGGTTGAAAATACAAAATGCACTTGATATTCAATAATCTCACTAAAATGTCCTGCTCCTACATTGAAAGACTTACTAAAAAACAATTTGGATTGTCAATCTTTACAAAATGCAATTGAGGTTGAAAACAATCGCTAGATGTAATTTAGATCGAAAAAACTTACAAAATGCAACGTAGATTAAAAATGAATTAACAAATCGCTAAAAGGGAATTTAGATACACGGTGAACCAAGTAACAAAAACAGCGCGGGAATCTTAAAGAGAAAAGGAAATATAAGGAAAAGAGGAGAGGAGAGGAGAGGGGAGAGAGTGGAGGGTCCGCCCCAAAGGTAAGGGACTAAGGGGAAAACGGACCCTGCTCAGGAATTCCTCGGGTTCGCTAACTCCCGAACTCACCAGCCGTGAGCCCCTGAGGGTGTAGCATTATCTAGGGTGCTCCAGAAGTGGTGGGGCTACATACACCCTGCCTCTTTAAGGGCCTTGAGCACAAGGCAGGAGGTAAAAGGAAAAGAAAAAGAAGGCTGACCCCACGCAGAAAGAGGGAATCATAAAAGATGAGTAAAGGGTCAATTAAGGCGGGAAAGGAAGAGACTCCCTAGGCCTCGGATACCCTAATACCGTCGGAGTCGGAAGAGAACAAGAGTTGACCAAGTGATGTCGACAGGAAAGAAGACAGAGAGGAGCCCGGCACAAGTAAGTGGAAGCAATGCCGGACTCAGCTGGGGCCCCGTGGTCGCTAACCCACATCCCACTAGAAGTGAGCCCCTGTGGGGAACAATTCTTTTCCTTGCGGAAATTCTTTGTGCGATCAGATCTCAGTGTACAGTTGCGAATCCGGACGATCCGTTGTTACATATTTTCTGTTCTTGTATATGGTTGCGAATGCTGGACCATGGATCCTTCTATTGAAAAACGAATCGACGCCTTTGAAATGTATCTATATCGTCGTCTCCTGCGTATTCCTTGGATATTGAAATTTTTAAATGTCGAGGTCCTACATCGGATGAAAAAGCAAAAAGAACTGCTACATGTTATAAAGCAAAGAAAGACACAATACCTAGGTCACATCATGCGAAACGAGAGGTACCAATTATTACAGCTAATTATTGAAGGAAAGATACAAGGAAAAAGATCCGTTGGGAGACGCAGAAATTCATAGTTGAAGGACATTAGAAGGTGGCACCGGTGTACATCGGAGGAAGCATTTCTTACTGCAATATCAAGGTTCGAGCTGGCTACGTGGAGACGGCGTCTTAAGAAGAAGAACATAATAATAAGAAGAAGATCAAAATATATGACAGTGAGCAGAAGGCAGGAGATAACATGAAAAGTGGAAGCAATGCCGGACTCAGCTGGGGCCCCGTGGTCGCCAACCCATGTCCCACTAGACGTAAGCCCCCGGGGGGGGGGGGGCTCTAAAACGAGCTCAGCACATTGCCCGAGTAAAAAGAATTCATTCGCATTGTAGGGAAACGTGAAGGGTTCCTCGAAAGATTAAGCCCATACCAACAACGACGGATGCGAATTTTTAGGTTGAGAAATGTTCAAGAACTACGGTTGAGGGATCCTGCGGCTCGTATTAAGCACATAGCGCTAGTTTTGTCTTCAAACGTCACCAGAAGAACAAAATAAATTGGAATACAGGAACAATCTGCACAAAAGATTCCTCGATGACAAGAAGCAAGGACCAACTCACAGCTGCGCTTCATGCCACAGCATTGGTTCAAAACTTCAGTCAAGCACAAGAATATATCTACTGTGACTTCAACCAGTTTGAGTCCAGCGTGTGGTCGAGTAGAGAGTGATGATGATGATGATAATTGTTGCTTAAAGGGGCCTAACATCTAGGTTATCGGCCCCTGATGGTTTGGGTGATCGTGAAGATGAAAATGAAAAGCGAACTTAAAAATAAAACTGATGATGATGATGATAATTGTTGTTTTAAGGGGCCTAACATCTAGGTTATCGGCCCTTGATGGTTTGGGTGATCGTGAAGATGAAAATGAAAAGCGAACTTAAAACTAAAACTAACTACTAACCTACATACTAGAAGAAGAAATGGAAAATTAAAGGAGAATAAGGCGAATAAAAGGACAGAAGGAAAAGAAATGCCCTCAACCCTCGGAGAAGGCGGATTGAGGGACTTGGAAGGAAGGAGAGCCATGAAAGGCAGATAGGAAAGTGAAAGAGGAGAGGGTCCGCCCCAAAGGTAAGGGACAAAAGGGGAAAACGGACCCAGCTCAGGAATCCCTCGGGGTCGCCAACTCCCGAACTCACCAGCCGTGAGCCCCTGAGGGTGTAGCATTATCTAGGGTGCACCAGAAGTGGTGGGGCTACATACACCCTGCCTCCTTAAGGGCCTAGAGCACAAGGCAGGAGGTCAAAGGAAGAGAAAAAAAGGCTGACCCCTCGCAGAAGGAGGGTATCAGAAAAGATGAGACAAGGGCCAATTAAGGCGGGAAAGGAAGAGACTCCCTAGGCCTCGGATACCCTAATACCGTCGGGGTCGGAAGAGAACAAGAGTTGACCAAGTGAGGTCGACAGGAAAGAAGACGGAGAGGAGCCCGGCACAAGGAAGTGGAAGCAATGCCGGACTCAGCTGGGGCCCCGTGGTCGCCAACCCACGCCCACAAGATGTGAGCCCCTGGGGGAGAGTAGAGAGTGACAACGTTTGCCTGTGCACTAGCTGCTACAAGAACCCACTTATTCCCTTGAAAAAAAAAAAAGCCCTCGTTTTCCAGGTATACCAAAAAGAAAGTATTGATGATGATAATTGTTGTTTTAAGGGGCCTAACATCTAGGTTATCGGTCCCTAATGGTCTGGGTGATAGCGAAAATGACAATGACATGAAGTTTGTTCCAACACGAAGTTCTGAACGCTTTCCGAACTGGTACCACCTTTGTTTAATACGCAGGCGCCAATTGAGAACGAATACGGAACTAGTTCAGGATTTTGTTTGTTGGAACAGTTTGGTAGTGTTTTTTTTAAAACCTGCGTAAACAACGCCACGTAGGAGTTGTGGAGGCCATTAGCAAAGAGCACTTTGGAGACCTTAAGACTCTTTGATTGTTTTCTTCACTCTGTGCGAGTTTTTTGTGCTTTTCTTTCTGTTGGCATTGGTTGGCATAAAAAGATTGGAAGAATAAAAAGGTTTCCTAGTCGCCTAGATAAATATTAAAGTACCTAATACTAGTATCTAAAGAGTAAAGAGACAAAAATTCTGAAATGGAGGAACTGGGCGGTAAGAATGAAATTATGTAATTATCATTCTCATACTTACAATGTACGGTATTTTATAATTAGTTCACGCAGGTTTACATGTTTACATTATATAATATCCCAAGTACATAAATTAGTTTTAATTGACACAGATAAGAGAATAACCTAAGCATTCTTTATTTTTATATAGGTTGTCAGTTGATGCGTAAATAAATTCTAATAAAATTCATTTTCTTTCTTCCTAACAGGATTAACAGAATGTCTAGTATTTCCTAGTACTAGTACTACCGGTATTACATCTGCTGAACTTGAAAGTCAAGACTTTAACAGCACAAAGATGCTCATAGACTTGTAGGAAAAATACAGCAAGCGGGTAGGGTCCCTGCAGATTAGAAACTTAAGCAGATGTGGTGTGTTATTGCTGAAGAGTTGGGGAGGGAATTGAAAATGAATATAACTGCAAACAGTTGTGATAATAAGTGGAAAGTTCTTGACCGAAATTATAAAAAGTACATCGAGAACAAAACTTCAACTGGGAGAGGAAGAAAGTTTTTTGAATTCGCCAATGAAATGGACCGTTTGTATGGAAAAAAGAAATCTATTTATCCAGAACTGTTGCCGGCTACCACAACAGAACATATTCCAGAAAATGAGACTGAAGTTGAGACCACAGAACCCCAAGGAAATACACAGATACGCCAGTTCATTGAAAATGAAAATATAGAAAGAAGCAGAGTGAAACACCCCCCAAAGCAATTTCGAAAATATTAGGAATGACAGGAAGTCTTATTATGAGACAAGACTGAAAATTGAAATGGAGAAGATAGAAGTGTTGAAAAAAAGGTTGATGATGATGATGATAATTGTTGTTCTAAGGGGCCTAACATCTAGGCTATCGCCCCCCCCCCCCTGAAAAAAAAGGAATGAACTTATTGAAGAAATGAATAGAATATTGAGAGAATCAAGGTGCTGCTGTAAATGTATTGAACCCTTATTAATCTGTCGATAAATAAGTCTTCATGATTTTATTATTATTATTACTGATGCCCAGGCAGTACATGTTGAAATTGACAAAGGGAAGGCAAGGTAGTGTGTTGCAACGATTACAACAGAAGCAAGCTTGGTAGTTATTCCTGAAGACGACCGGTTAAGCCGAGTTCAAGGACAAATTCTGTACCAACGCGCACCTAAATTGGAGTCATTATGGGAGTGTCATGAGTAAAGCTTCAACCGATCCAGGATTGAATCAGCCAATCAGAAGAGACGACGCCAAAGCCACGCGGTGAGTTGCGTACCCTAGAAAAAGGCGCGGAAACGCATATCTAAAGAACCGCCGATCCGAATTAATTCCGCATAAGTGCATTGAGACGTTTGGATAAAATGAAGAAGATTGATAATAGTCCCAAGTTTGTGAGGTGAAAACTCCAGATTATTTTTACAAATTCTCCCCACCCTACCTCATTCTGTCAGTTTCCAATAAATTGATCGGTGATGATCTGTTTAGGACACAACTTTATTGAGCTCTGGTGAGCAACGTTCACGTCAGTCTGCGTCACGATTTTTCAAGCTCTAATGAGCATACTTCACTAACATTTCATTTTGTGCTCAAGGGAGCAGTGTTCACGTGTAGCAGTGGAGATCTCTAGGCGAGATAAGTGCTGCACGAGAGACATGTTTAAGACTTGTTTTCAAGCCAGTTGCGATGAGTTTGAAGTGTGTAATTTTATGTAAATTTTTGTATTATATTTTGAGTGATATTTGTGCGTGTGTTAAGCAAATGCAGAGTTAGAGCAAGTCTACGATCAGTAATCGCATAGGACATTTTTGTGAGTGAAAGTAGTAGCTCACAGCGATTATAACTAGGCATATTATTAACATTGAACATTTCTGTCCAAGAAGCTACGCCAAGATGTCTGATGTATGGTCGTGTGATGGAATGATGTGTATCGCCTCTACAACTACGTCGACGATGGAGGCCTAAATTTCCCGTAGGGAAATGCACCGGGATGAAGGTTAAGTTCTGCAAGCTGAAACGGTGATGTACAAACATTGATTTAATCAATATGTAGTTAGATAAGGCGCGGGAACGTTGTAAATATTTCATTATTGTTTTTCTTGTGATTTTTTTTTGTGTGCCGACACTATTATCTTTAAATATACGTTGGCGCGTGGCCAAATTTGTCTGTTGTCTATTTTCCTTTGGAATCATATTTAGTGTACACGGCGTGTGTATTTGATTTTATCCATGCGAATGCGAAACTCGTTACATCGATAAGTGGTGCTTTATTAAAGTTCATATTTTATAGGAAAAGGGAGGTAATTATTGTAAGATGTTTTATTGAACAGGATATTATTCATACTAGGGTTGCCTAGCGTAACAAATTAAGATGTAACTGTAGAACACCTTAGTTCTAATTTTTTTTAGTTTTTTGAGTCCATTTCAGGTTCTTTAGTCACGGACTAGATTGGAAGCGCAAGCTGGTGGGAAAATATTTATGTCATTTGTATCAGGTTTCTGTCAAACCCATACGTGTGATGCTGTGTGTTCTTGTGTCAGGTGTGTGTATTGATTCTTCGTGATGAGGGGTAGGTGGTGCTACCGCCCTCATATATTTTGTTGTTGTATTTTTGATGGAAAGGCAGAGCGCTCTTGGAGGCTACTGTACCTTGTCCAGTGCTGATTCTTGGATTTCCTAGGGGAAATGCTGAGATATTTAATTCTGACACACACACGTATATATTGTGCTTTGGTAGCACGCTCCTTCGAGACTCGAACCCATGCCACGGCAGGTCGAGGTTATTGACACGTGGGTTGACAGATGTGCAGATTTCCACTTAGCGCCCGTCTAGGTCTGGTGACTCATCTGTTAGGCAGTCCAGCTGACCGACTGACCCCTATAAGCTATCATTAGCAAACCTGTTCTTTTGTGATGGTCATTGGACCATAATTAATTGGGGAGTTCGCCATGTCTGTTACGAATTATCGCATATCGTATGAATTGAATATTGTTTTAATGATTTAAATGTTGGCTTTGAGCCTAGTGTTTTTCTATGACTCATTTCGTGTTAGTTGTCTGTTTTTCTATGACTCATTTCGTGTTAGTTGTCTGTTGGGACACCTGTTGTAGTCGTATTTACTTGTAAAAATGGCAAGCGGTCATACGTGTATTTTCTTTGTTGGTCACGTGTTAATGTACTTGTGTTGATTTGAAAAGTCCTAATTTTAGGCGTTAATGTTCTTTGATTCCAATTTCATGCGGAAATTATTTGTTGTTTTATTTAGTGTAGGAAGTGTCGGTTTAATTTAATTAGTGTATAGTTGGTTCCCCGCGTCTGTCTAGCTCTAGACAATGCAGATTCGTCCTCTGAAGGTTTACCGGATGGTGACGAATCTCGCATTTATTTGTACTCATCGTTAAGCATGTAGAACAGCCGCACACGTACACGATGTCATTGAAGTATTTGGGACATTTGGTCCAGTTTACAATCTCTCCTGAGATTAGGCCTAGTTATGGCAAGTAATTAATTCAAGTGGGAGTCATTTTGGGAGTTCTTGTTTGTTTATTTTAATTTGTAAATAGTTGGTCTGTTATTAAATTCATTTGTTTTAACCCTGGTATTCACTTCATCCTGCATGTCATTTTGTTATGTGTTACCCTGCATGTTATAGAAGCGCTTTAACAACAACTTACGAAATGGACTGTTACACCCCCCCGAAACTGAGTCTCATAAGCTTCTTTGCAAGGGTTCATATATCAAAAATGTCTGCCCAAGTGGGGATTGTTGTTGTTGTTGCTGCTTCGCTGACCTCATACTTATTTCGCTGAGAAATGATGCCAGGTCAAGCGGGCAAGAGTAAATTCAGTAAATTGAGGCGAAGTTGTACCGCCATGTGCATTAGTAAAATCACTGAGTTCTTAAAGTTAGATATATTGAACAAGGTTAGAAGTTGATTTTGTATTTGTTGTTAACTTGTTCTGGCGCCCGGCATAAAATTAGAAATTTGCATATTAGTGAACTCAGTCAAAGCAGGAAGGTGTTGCCTTATCTTTACATTTAATTAACTTCGGTTAATTGGTGTGTTCGTAAATTCTGTTGGTTAGGAATTTTAAAAGCAGATCACAAGGGAGTTATTTTGTTGTTTGCAAATAAGAGTCATTATTCAGTAAAATTTTGATTACTGAAACTTTTATTAAATTAGAATCAGTAATATTTAAATATCAAGACATGTGTTCGTGTGTATGACTGAAATCCCAGTGTATGACCCTGTGTTTCTCTGAGTATATATTTGTGTGTTGTGCGATGGCTAGCATCGAAGAGATCAAAGTGTTAATGGAGCAGATGTCCGTGCAGTTGACTGCGCAATTGTCTGCGAAAACGGAAGAACTGTTAAAAAACATGAAGGAGGACATGAGTGAACAGAGCGATAAACAATTACACGAGTTGCGTGAGCACATTGACAAACAATTACAGGATGTGAACAGTAACATTACGGTCCAATTGCAGGTCCAGAAATTGGATACCGACAAACAATTACACGAGTTGCGAGAGAATAATAATAAACAGTTAAATGAATTAAACCATAAATTATCAGAGCAGGCAACAGTACAAACAGTTCAGTTAGAGAAGATCACCCAGGAAATAAATCAAAGTACTAGGGTAGAATTAGAGAAACTGGCAGGAGAGGTAGCGGAAAATAACTCTAAGCAATTAGGGGAAATTAAGAAGCTAGAGTCTAAATTCGACAATAAAATGGTACAATTAGATGAAATGGTAGCCGCCAAATTAAAACAGATTGAGACAGCATGCGTACACAACACGGCTGGAATAAAAAGCACGCAGGATGAATTACAGGGGCAATTCGACAGGATATAGGCGAAGAACGAAAACATACAGGAGCAGATTGATTCAGTCGATAATAATGTACTAGAATTAATAAAAGAACTTGACAAGCTGGAAATAAAAACGGAGAAAGAACGGATGCACTTGCGCGAAAATGATGATGATGATGATGATAATTGTTGTATTAAGGGGCCTAACATCTAGGTTATCGGCCCCTGATGGTTTGGGTGATCGTGAAGATGAAAATGAAAAGCGAACTTAAAACTAAAACTAACTACTAACCTACATACTAGAAGAAGAAATGGAAAACTAAAGGAGAATAAGGTAAAAAAAAGGACAGGAGGAAAATAAATGCCCTTAACCCTCGAAGAAGGCGGATTGAGGGACTTGGAAGGAAGGAGAGCCATGAAAGGCAGATAGGAAAGTGAAATAGGAGAGGGTCCGCCCCAAAGGTAAGGGACAAAAAGGGAAAACGGACCCAGCTCAGGAATCCCTCGGGGTCGCCAACTCCCGAACTCACCAGCCGTGAGCCCCTGAGGGTGTAGCATTATCTAGGGTGCACCAAAATTGGTGGGGCTACATACACCCGGCCTCCTTAAGGGCCTTAAGCAAAAGGCAGGAGATAACATGAAAAGAAAAAGAAGGCTGACCCCTCGCAGAAGGAGGGAATCAGAAAAGATGAGACAAGGGCCAATTAAGGCGGGAAAGGAAGTGACTCCCTAGGCCTCGGATACCCTAATACCGTCGGGGTCGGAAGAGAACAAGAGTTGACCAAGTGAGGTCGACAGGAAAGAAGACAGAGAGGAGCCCGGCACAAGTAAGTGGAAGCAATGCCGGACTCAGCTGGGGCCCCGTGGTCGCCAACCCACATCCCACTAGATGTGAGCCCCTGGGGGGACTTGCGCGAAAACCTGGAAGACCAGTTAACAAGAACAGAAGAGCGAATACGAGAAGAGATAGAACAGCGAAATAAGAATTAAGAAGAAGTAGGAGAACAATTAATTAAAACCCAGCAGGTGATACAAGAGCAAATACGAGAAGAGCTTGAGAAGAATCAGGAAAGGAGTGTAGAAAAATTTAGTAGTTTGAAGAACAGGATCCGGAAAGATTGGGAACAGCAGGTGAATGAAACTAAAGGAGATAGTCTGACGATATTAAAGCGGCTAGACGAGTATAATTCTAGGATGCAGGCTTTGGAGGAAAACATGAAGTCCAAACTCCAAGAACACGCAGACCTCATAGTTAAGAACGAGATAAGGTCCTTAGAAAATGCTACTTTATTCTCTGCAGAAAAAACAGTAGGCAAACATGGAAGTATTGGAAGTCCGGTGGGCTCGAAGCTGGCTGAGGATACGAACCGAGGTCAGAGTCCAAAGATAACGTGCGACACATTCCAAAACTACAGAGGGGAGACATCAACTCCACAACCCGGCTTGGCACCTGCTCAAGTGATACAAGTAATTAGGGGAAACGACTTTAAACCCGACAAATTCAGGGAGAATTCAGGATCTACTCCTAAAGCATTTTTGCGCCAGCTGGACGATTACTTTAATGACCAACACGTCAGTCCCGCAAAACAGCTGCGACTGGTTGAAAATTTTTTAGAGGGCCCAAGTTTAATTTGGTTCCAGAGTTTGAAGTACACATTTAATGACATGGCCCAATTTAAAGAGGCATTCTTGAGGAAGTTCTGGAGTCCGTCATTGCAGCAGGGGTTGAGGATGGATTTATACACCAGGAAATATCACAGCACACACCCCACAAGGTTTTTCTGAGTTCTTTAGCCAACAGCTGGTTACATTCCGGGATTTTGACGACCCCCCTTCAGAGGAAAACATGGTTTTAACCATCGGTAAGCAGCTTCCGATGAATATTCAGCAGTTTTTAGTGGCTGGTAATATCAAAACCGCAGTTCAGGCCGAGGAGATACTCCGCCATTTGGATGAGACGAGTATGGTCAGTCCGCAGACAGGGAGACGGAACATGGAGTGTGTGAACACGGCTGAAGTTGTTCAAGGGCATCAAAATAATCACAATCAGAATAATCAAACGAAGACACAGTCTACCGGAACACAACTTACGCCCAGGCGGCAGGAGTTCGATGGCCGAAACCAATTCAATAACAACAATAGGAACTTCCAGAATCGCCGTGATAATTATAATAATAATAATAATCAGAACATTCACAATCAGTGGACGTACCACCGAGAGTATACGAACTGGAGGGGAAACCCAAGGCAGGGTAGACCTTACCAAAGGAACGGAGATGGCAGATGGAACAATTCGAGGAATTATCAGCAAGATAATCAGGGAGACTATCGCAATGACTGGAACGAGCGGTACGCTGAATCACAGAAATATTTGGACGAGTTAAATGCCGAAGAAACAGAGAAAGAGAAGTGGGGGCGTGCGATGGCAAATAGGCAGAGCCCAGAGAATCACCAAGGAGCGGGGGCGGAAAGCTTATTACGACAGCAGGAGAGACGCGATGACAACCGGCGGAACTCAACGAATGGGACCCAGGATTTAAAAAAAACACGATTAAACCAAAACCAGATAGCCTGAGAACGGAGGACACCAGGGAACGGGAGGAGTTGATTGTTGCGAACATAGAAGAGTGGGTAGCATTCCCGGACGATTGCCTGGAGGAAGTGGTGAAGGACCGAGAGAATGTAATCAGACAATTTCCAATTATTTATGCTCATATTGGAGGTATTAGAGTGAGGTGCCTGATCGACACGGGTAGCCAGGTGAGCTTAGTCACGGAAGCATTGTTGAAAGAAATTGGGAATAAACAAACCATTCCAATTATGCCTGTACCATTAATGAAAGTCCAAGGGGTCATTCCAGACAAGACCATAATTTGCAAGCACCAAGCATAGTTAGATCTGGAGATATTAAACCACACATTTTCACAAACTTTCATCGTGATACCGAAGATGAATTATGATGTCATTCTGGGAGCCAACATCATCTGTGATTTTCATGCTATAATTGACTTGCATAATAACACTGTTGAGTTTTAAACAAGTTGAGGGGTTGAGTCATGTTGGTCTGAACATGGAAGAGAGTCCACTAGAGAGAGAGGCGAATACTTGGGTCATTGAAGAATGCTCTAATGAGGCGATCGAAGATAAGAACTCGACGGAGGGACGAGTAAGCCAGACAGCAGTGGTTGAAATTGACAGTCGAGATATTTCGCAGGAACTTTGGATACATTTGGCGGAGGAAGAAATTAGCGGGTCCAAATTTGAAATTTTACTTCAGGAGCGACTTAAGGAGGCAATAGTAGGGGAACCTGACAGAAGAAAATTAGAAGAGATTTTGAGACATCATTCCATTCCTGACCCGGTCGCAGACTGGAAGCAGGCTGTGGATTTTCATTTCATTCATTCATAAGGGAGTTTTCGACACGATCCCTGGAAAAGTTTTAAATTTCCAGTATGCCATGCAAGTTACCGATTGGACCCCATTTAAGAGTAAATTGTACCCGATCCCAGAGAAACATTTTGCTCAGGTGAAGGACATTATTAGTAACTTATTAGATTCTGTTATGATTAGGAAAGCAGCAACCCCATACTTAAACGCAATATTGGCTGTGGCCAAGCCAAATGGATCAATCAGATTATGCCTAGATGCTCGGGTTTTAAACAGTAAACTGCTAGTTGAGCATGACCAAGCACCAAGGATCAAGGATGTATTGAAGGGCTTCCGTGGAAAGAAGATATATTCTAGCGTCAACCTAACGAATAGTTTCCACCATCTGGAACTTGAGGAAAAATCACAATTATTGACGGTTTTTTTTTATTTGATAACCAAAGCTATATCTGGTCTCGCATGCCCTTTGGTGTAAAAACAGCTGGATGTGCATTGATAAGAGCACTAGACAGGAATCTGACTGAGGAGGTCAAGAGCTTCTCTACGAGATGTGTTGACGACATACTTATAGCATCAGAAGCAATGGAGGAACGCTTGGTAAACCTAAACAAACTTCTGGATAACTTGAGAACCATGAATTTCAAAAATAATTTGAAGAAATCGCACTTTTGCCAGAGCGAGATTCTGTATTTGGGTCACATAATTGATGTTGAGGGCGTGAGACCAAATCCGGCGAAAATTGACGCAATCAAGAAATTCCCCACACCAACTAAAGTGAAACATGTGAGAGCATTTTTGGGAGTGACAGGTTTCTTTAAGGAGAATTGTCCTGGGTACACGGAAACAGTAGCACCAATGCAAGAGATGCTAAAGAAATCAAATCGATGGTCATGGAATGAGGAGTGCGACAGGTCCTTTAGAGCCACGAAAGACCTACTGGAGAATTGTGTGAAGCTAGGGTATCCAGACTTCGAGAAGATGATGATGATGATAATTGTTGTTTTAAGGGGCCTAACATCGAGGTTATCGGCCCCTAATGATCTGGGTGATAGCGAAAATGATAATGAAATGGAAACCAGAACAAAATTATCTGAGACGGAAAATACGTATATAAAAGAACTCAGATGGAAACAACTCACAATATGGTCTGAAAAAAGGGAATTTAGGACGAAAAGTAAAACACACACAAAACGTATGCTAGATTCAAAATACGTACAAAGTGCAATGTAGCGTCGAAATACTTACAAAATGCAACTGAAATTCAAAATACTCACAAAATGCAAATGAGATCGAAATGACGTACAAAATGCTGATGATGATGATGATAATTGTTGTTTTAAGGGGCCTAACATCTAGGTTATCGGCCCCTGATGGTTTGGGTGATCGTGAAGATTAAAATGAAATGCGAACTTAAAACTAAAACTAATTACTAACCTATATACTAGAAGAAGAAATGGAAAACTAAAGGAGAATAAGGCAAATAAAGGACAGGAGGAAAAGAAATGCCCTCAACCCTCGGAGAGGGCGGATTGAGGGACTTGGAAGGAAGGAGAGCCATGAAAGGCATATAGGAAAGTGAAAGAGGAGAGGGTCCGCCCCAAAGGTAAGGGACAAAAGGGGAAAACGGACCCAGCTCAGGAATCCCTCGGGGTCGCCAACTCCCGAACTCACCAGCCGTGAGCCCCTGAGGGTGTAGCATTATCTAGGGTGCACCAGAAGTGGTGGGGCTACATACACCCTGCCTCCTCAAGGGCCTAGAGCACAAGGCAGGAGGTAAAAGGAAGAGAAAAAGAAGGCTGACCCCTCGCAGAAGGAGGGTATCAGAAAAGATGAGACAAGGGCCAATTAAGGCGGGAAAGGAAGAGACTCCCTAGGCCTCGGATACCCTAATACCGTCGGGGTCAGAAGAGAACAAGAGTTGACCAAGTGAGGTCGACAGGAAAGAAGACAGAGAGGAGCCCGGCACAAGTAAGTGGAAGCAATGCCGGACTCAGCTGGGGCCCCGTGGTCGCCAACCCACGCCCACAAGATGTGAGCCCCTGGGGGACGTACAAAATGCAATTGAGGTTCAAAATACTTACAAAATGCAATTGAAATTGAAAATACACAATGCAATTCAGATTGAAATATCCCAGTTCCAATCCAAATTAATCACAAAGTGCAATTGAAATTCAAAATACTTACAAAATGCAATTGAAATTGAAAATGCTTACAAAATGTACGGTAGATTCAAACGACTCATGTGGATTGACAATACTTACAAAATGCAATTTAGATTGAAAATACTTGACAAAATGTAATTTAGATTCAAAATACCCACAAAATGCAATTAAGAATCAAAATATGTGCAAAATGCCCACCAAACAAAATGCAATTTAGATTCAAAATTCGTGCGAAATGCGGTTTTGGTTGAAAATACTTACAAAATGCAATTGAAATTCAAAATTCTCACTAAAAGGCCCCGCAACCTGCATTGAAAGACTTACCAAAAAGCAATTTAGATTGTCAATCTTTACAAAATGCAATTGAAGTTGAAAACAATCGCGAGATGTAATTTAGATCGAAAAAACTTACAAAATGCAACGTAGATTAAAAATGCCTTAAAAAATGGTAGAAGGGAATTTAGACACACGGTGAACCAAGTAACAAAAACAGTGCTGGAATCTTAAAGAGAAAAGTAAATATGAGGAAAATAGGAGTGGAGAGGAGAGGAGAGGAGAGGAGAGGAGAGGAGAGGGGAGATGATGATGATGATAATTGTTGTTTTAAGGGGCCTAACATCTAGGTTATCGGCCCCTGATGGTTTGGGTGATCGTGAAGATGAAAATGAAAAGCGAACTTAAAACTAAAACTAACTAATAACCTACATACTAGAAGAAGGAATGGAAAACTAAAGGAGAATAAGGCAAATAAAAGGACAGAAGGAAAATAAATGCCCTCAACCCTCGGAGAAGGCGGATTGAGGGACTTGGAAGGAATGAGAGCCATGAAAGGCATATAGGAAAGTGAAAGAGGAGAGAGTCCGCCCCAAAGATAAGGGACAAAAGGGGAAAACGGACCCAGCTCAGGAATCCCTCGGGGTCGCCAACTCCCGAACTCACCAGCCATGAGCCCTTGAGGGTGTAGCATTATCTAGGGTGCACCAGAAGTGGTGGGGCTACATACACCCTGCCTCCTTAAGGGCCTAGAGCACAAGGCAGGAGGTAAAAGGAAGAGAAGAAGAAGGCTGACCCCTCGCAGAAGGAGGGAATCAGAAAAGATGAGACAAGGGCCAATTAAGGCGGGAAAGGAAGAGACTCCCTAGGCCTCGGATACCCTAATACCGTCGGGGTCAGAAGAGAACAAGAGTTGACCAAGTGAGGTCGACAGGAAAGAAGACAGAGAGGAGCCCGGCACAAGTAAGTGGAAGCAATGCCGGACTCAGCTGGGGCCCCGTGGTCGCCAACCCACGCCCACAAGATGTGAGCCCCTGGGGGAAGACTTCGAGAAGAAATTTGTAATTCAGGCAGACGCTTCATTGATTGGAATCGGCGCCATGCTGTTCCAAGAGGACGCTAATGAATCCAAGAAACGATCATATTTGGCATTTACGAGTCGTAAATTGAGGAAGCACGAGAGGAACTACACTGTGACAGAGCTTGAGTTGCTAGCGATTTTGTACTCACTTCAACAATGGCGCAAGATGATCTTCGGATATTCCATTGTTATCAGAACTGACCACCATGCACTGACATTCTTATTCAAGACGACGATGGCAAGCGAAAGAGTTACGCGTTGGTCCATTTACATACAGCAGTTAGATATTACCGTAGAACACTGCCCTGGAAGGATGAACATCATACCAGATGCTTTAAGCAGGTATCCTGAAGATGAGAACGAGATGGCAGTGGATGTTCACCACATAGCACTAACACCTAAGGCTCGTGAATTTTTGGACAAGCTGAAAGAAATTCAGAAGGAACAAGAAAAGGACCCGTGGATGATGATGATGATCAAGTTTTACAAGAAGGAACTGCAGCCAGATTCACCTGAATATCAAGAAGCCTGTGCCAAGGAAGCGAAATTTCACTACTTGAATAACATTCTGCATAAGTACGTGGATGAGGATCACACCAAACTGCGAATTCTAGTTCCAGCATCATTACAGAGAGGATTGACGTGGCATGTCCACGAAAGCCTAGCACATATCGGCACGGACAAAACAGAAGCGACAATAGGGGAAACTTTTACATGGCCTAAGATGCGATATACTATTGTGGAAGTAATCAGAACTTGTGACGCGTGTCAGCGCACTAAACCCAATAACTTCATATTGAAACAACCACCGAAACCTTTATTACCTCAGAAACCATGCGAGCTGGTCGCTATTGACTGTTTTGGCCCTCTAGTTAAGGGAAAACGAGGATGCCGACACCTACTTGTATGTGTCGATGTGTTTTTCAAGATGGTAGTATTATGTCCAATCAAGAAGACGACATCAAAGCAAGTCCTCAGCAGAATTCAGAACAAACTCATTCCGATGCTTGGGAAGCCGGAATTCATCTTATCGGACCATGGTACCTATTTTACGAGCAATGTTTTTAGACAAGGTCTAGAGAGCTTAGGGATGAAGCATGTTCTGTCGAGCATTCGCCATCCTTGTGGAAATCCGAACGAGAGAACGATTCGCTGTGTTGCCAAGTATTACCGAGTCACGATTCCTAATGATCATAATAAGTGGGTTGACAAAGTAGGAGATATTGAGATGTGCATAACACTACAAAGCACGAGTCGACAGGTCAAGTGCCACTAGTTGTACACCACAACAGGATGCCTGAGAGATCTTGGGACAAGATTATTCCATGCCCAAGGGACCCATTATTAGCACATGAGCTGCGAATTCAACGAACAAGAGAACACATGAGGAGCCAAGCGGACCGAAGACTGAGGAGATACAGAGGAAAGAAATTTCATCGTGAATTACAGGAACAGGAACTAGTGCTTGTTCGAAGACCACCGATATCAGATCCTAAGAACAAAGTATTTGCCAAGTTCTGTCCAAAATTTATCGGCCCGTTCCGCATCATTAAGAATTTGGGTAACAATGCTTACAGACTTGAAGAATTGAGCACTGGCGCTAAATCTAATTTGAATAGCGCTAATCTCAAGCCGTATTACAGAAGGGAACCATTTGATGAGCAATCAGGACAATGAATGCAGAATCATTATTGCAAATTTTAATTTGAGAACTTACACTCAAATGTACGTGGCCATGTAGTACCTGGGGAGAGCGAGCTTTCTTTGTAAACAAGACAGCTGGTCCGGCAGAAGTTGTAATTGTGTGAGTGAGAGGGAAGGTCTGGCGAGACGTGTGAATGACATTGCAGCGAGGAGCGCGCACACTAATAGGGGCAGTGGAATGTACACTCAGGCAGACGAGTGAAGTACTTAAGGGATGTTATCAATACTACTGTGGATATTGTTTTTAAAATCCAAATCAATCACTTGCTTCGAATTTCAAAACCTTGCTGAGGATAAATGAACGTGATGATGATGATAATTGTTGTTTTAAGGGGCCTAACATCGAGGTTATCGGCCCCTAATGAAATGAAATGACGTGAAATGAAAGGATGTAGATAAAAACAACTCACTGCCATGGATGAAGCGAAAATGGTGTTTATAAAACAGACAGTGAGCCCCAAAAAATTATGCCTTATTTGAATAAAAAGAATAAAAGGCGGATGGTAAAAAAGGATAAAACAAATAAGGCATAGTGAACAATACAATACATAACACAATAAAAAACATAAAACAGATTTAACCACAATTAAAAGTCGTAACTACACATTAAAACTTAAAAAAGTAACCACTCTCCCTCATGAACCGGATGACGAGGTCAGCTGACGGCCCGTCATCACGGAGAATAAGGGAGAGGGTATTAGGCAGTTTAAGAATCCTGCGCAGATCGGCCAGATCCACACACTCCAAGAGAAGGTGTCCCACGGTTAGGTGGGCGCCGCAAGTACACACAGGGGGATCTTCTCGTTTCAGCAAGTGGGATAAATGAACCCTTATTAATCTGTCGATAAATAAGTCTTCATGATTTTATTATTATTATTATTACTGATGCCCAGGCAGTACATGTTGAAATTGACAAAGGGAAGGCAAGGTAGTGTGTTGCAACGATTACAACAGAAGCAAGCTTGGTAGTTAATCCTGAAGACGACCGGTTAAGCCGAGTTCAAGGACAAATTCTGTACCAACGCGCACCTAAATTGGAGTCATTGTGGGAGTGTCATGAGTAAAGTTTCAACCGATCCAGGATTGAATCAGCCAATCAGAAGAGACGACGCCAAAGCCACGCGGTGAGTTGCGTGCCCTAGAAAAAGGCGCGGAAACGCATATCTAAAGAACCGCCTAGCCGAATTAATTCCGCATAAGTGCATTGAGACGTTTGGATAAAATGAAGAAGATTGATAATAGTCCCAAGTTTGTGAGGTGAAAACTCCAGATTATTTTTACAAATTCTCCCCGCCCTCCCTCATTCTGTCAGTTTCCAATAAATTGATCGGTGGTGAGCTGTTTAGGACACAACTTTATTGAGCTCTGGTGAGCAACGTTCACGTCAGTCTGCGTCACGATTTTTCAAGCTCTAATGAGCATACTTCACTAACATTTCATTTTGTGCTCAAGGGAGCAGTGTCCACGTGTAGCAGTGGAGATCTCTAGGCGAGATAAGTGCTGCACGAGAGACATGTATAAGACTTGTTTTCAAGCCAGTTGCGATGAGTTTGAAGTGTGTAATTTTATGTAAATTTTTGTATTATATTTTGAGTGATATTTGTGCGTGTGTTAAGCAAATGCTGAGTTAGGGAAAGTCTACGATCAGTAATCGCATAGGACATTATTGTGAGTGAAAGTAGTAGCTCACAGCGATTATAACTAGGCATATTATTAACATTGAACATTTCTGTCCAAGAAGCTACGCCAAGATGTCTGATGTATGGTCGTGTGATGGAATGATGTGCATCGCCTCTACAACTACGTCGACGATGGAGGGCTAAATTTCCCGTAGGGAAATGCACCGGAATGAAGGTTAAGTTCTGCAAGCTGAAACGGTGATGTACATACATTGATTTACTCAATATGTAGTTAGATAAGGCGCGGGAACGTTGTAAATATTTCATTATTGTTTTTCTTGTGATTTCTTTTGTGTGCCGACACTATTATCTTTAAATGTACGTTGGCGCGTGGCCAAATTTGTTTGTTGTATATTTTCCTTTGGAATCACATTTAGTGTACACGGCGGGTGTATTTGATTTTATCCTTGCGAATGCGAAACTCGTTACATTCGATAAGTGGTGCTTTATTAAAGTTCATATTTTATAGGAAAAGCGAGGTAATTATTGTAAGATGTTTTATTGAACAGGTTATTATTCATACTAGGGTTGCCTAGCGTAACAAATTAAGATGTAACTTGATGATGATGATGATAATTGTTGTTTTAAGGGGCCTATCATCTAGGTTATCGGCCCCTAATGATCTGGGTGATAGCGAAAATGGTAATGAAACGAAAACCACAACGAAAATTAAGTGAGACGGAAAATACTTACAAAAAGGAACTTCTTATTCTTACAGAAGGGAATTTAGAACGAAAAGATTCACAAAAGGAATAGATTGAAAAATACCCACAAAATGAAGACTGGGTTCAAAATACGTACAAAATGCAATGTTGTTGATGATGATGATAATTGTTGTTTTAAGGTGCCTAACATCTAGGTTATCGGCCCCTAATGATCTGGGTGATAGCGAAAATGAGAATTAAATGGAAACCAGAACGAAAATTATGCGAAACGGAAAATACGTACAAAGAGAAACTCAGATGGAAACAACTCACAATATGGTCTTACAAAAGGGAATTTAGAACGAAAAGATTCACAAAAATAATAGATTGAAAAAGACCCACAGAACGTAGGCTAGATTCAAAATACGTACAAAATGCAATGTTGCGTCGAAATACTAACAAAATGCAACTGAAATTCAAAATGCTTACAAAATGCAAATGAGATCGAAAATACGTACAAAATGCAATTGAGGTTCAAAATACTTACAAAATGCAGTTGAAATTGAAAATACACAATGCAATTCAGATTGAAATAGGCCTTATCCCAGTTCCAATCCAAATTATTCACAAAGTGCAATCGAAATTCAAAATACTTACAAAATGCAATTGAAATTGAAAATGCTTACAAAATGTACGGTAGATTCAAACGACTCATGTGGATTGACAATACTTACAAAAAGCAATTTAGATTGAAAATGCTTGACAAATGTAATTTAGATTCAAAATACCCACAAAATGCAATTGAGAATCAAAATATGTGCAAAATGCCCACCAAACAAAATGCAATTTAGATTCAAAATTCGTGCGAAATGCGGTTTTGGTTGAAAATACTTACAATATGCAATTGAAATTCAAAATACTCACTAAAAGGCCCGGCAACCTGCATTGAAAGACTTACTGAACCCATGTGCCATAGGGTCCATGGAGGTCGAATCCATGCATTTGGGGAAGAAATGAAAGAAACGTACAGTTTCTAATGTAACTTAGAGAAAGATCAAGCTAGGATGCTAGCCTCACGTTGTGCAACCAGCGAGGACCAGGTGTTCGTGAGATGAGATCACCCCTCTTGACATTCAGAAGGGAGCGAGTCATGAGTATTAATAACCGAGTGGAAAATTCCCACTATTAGACAAGGAAGCCTGATTCGGAAATCGAGCTGAGCTTGCTGGAAAATGACAACACCGCTTATGCGCCAGAAGAGGAATAATTAAATTTAACCCGTTTACGAGTATAAAAATAAGTAAACAAGTACAGTACAGTGAATCATTTCGAATGAGAGATTTTTTAGTAAAGAAAAACCATTTAATAATTGCACAGGAGAAAACTGCAAACGCAAGAAGACGTCATCGGGGAATTACCAAGGCTGGTGTAGAGGGGAGAGTACAAAAGAACAGCAACACCCACACAATTGAGGACGAGAAATTAATTAATATCTCCGAATTGCACGATCGATTCTTAGGTGCAATGAGATTATTTAACATTGAGAAGACGAGCTTTCGGCAGGTATAATTTTTATAATTGTGCAACCATTATTTTAGAAGTTGGCCACAGAAAGGGCTAGAGTCTTATTTTTTGTAGTGAAATAGTATAAAGCTTCTGGCTTCACCAAGCCAAACATGCAGTTCCTAACAGCCCGAGGGGGCGTTGCTACGCATCACGCAGTACGAGTCCATCCAGGGGGGCGTGACGTTGGAGCATCATCAACGCAAAGTATTATTCAGTCCAAGGGACGTGAAGTTATATCAGATCATGCAGTTCTGAACAGCCCGAGGGGGTGTTACTACGCATCAGTACAAGCAGGTCCAAATAGCCCAAGGGGGGCGTTGCTACCCATCAGTATTGAGACAGCCGTGTGGGGCGTCACTCTGCGTCACATCGAAGACAGTTACCAGTACTCCTTGAAGGGAGAAACGCTGTATTATACCGCAGAAGTAATATCCGATAGCCATAGGCGTCGCAGTATTAACAACTTGCTTGCCTCCAAAAGGAGTGGTAAAGAAGAAATTTAAAGTATCGCCGTGTTGAAAGATTAGGAAAATCCTAGTTACAGGATTTAGGTCCGACAGTACATAAGTTACAGTGAAAAGTTCGTAAAATATAGTCAGAGCAGGCTGCGAACGTTGGAATCAAGGCGATAGGTCGTTAAATAGACGAACGAATATATCATAACGTATGGAAGTACCGTACAGAAAGATAAACAGTTATCTAAATTAAAGAACCCAAAAAGGGAAGAACAGAGTAAGGTTCATAACGTATTTCAGAAACGTAGGATTGCTAGAACCGATCAAATAAAGAAGAACGGAGATTATAAACATTATCTCCAGAAAGCAGACGAACTATTCTAAAGCACTAGACTCGAGAAGTACTAGCTGCTATAAAATAAATCAATAGGTCATCGATAGGTTATTGAGGAGACCTCGATCCGAATAGACTTTCGCTAGGATCGATAAACCAGATCTACAAAGAAGCCGTTCAAGCTAGAGAAATAGCCGGTCATCCAGAATAGGAGTAGAAGAATTAGGATTCCAGGGAACAGTAGATGTTTCGAGACTTTCGTATTCTGCAGGATAGGAAGCCGACATTGAATAAATTTCACCCTTGGAAACGGGAAATTAAGAGGTCACGTGTGATAGGCTAAGAAATACGGCCTAGTGATCAAGAATTGTGAAGTGTAAATTTATCAAGATTGTGTGTTAAATTAATATTTTTTAGTGTTTATTGTGTGTTCTAAAGGGACACACCAGTGTATAAAAATGTCGTCAATGTTAAGTGTCTTAAATATGTGTCAAGAAGTGTTTGTACATAAGATGAATTTCTATAATATGGAGTAAAATTTCAAAAGTGGGCCAAAATGAAACACCGCACAAGAATAAAAATCATGGGACGATCTTAAAAACATGTGAGTACTGAATTTCATTCTATTTTGGTATCAGGAAATGATTGTGTACAGATCCACCGGAGTTTTGAGTAAAAGGGATGTGCTTTAATAAATAAATAAATACTGAATAAACAAGAACGCGGTCTGAACAAAAATAGTAATTTGAGAAATTATAAATAATTATGTAAAGAATAAATCCCGTAGAGGAAATATGTGAATAAAATGTTAATGTATTTAACGAATGTCATAAGAGCAAGCGAAATATCAGTAATTATCATGAAAGATATTTAAATAAAGTAAATTTGAGATATGAAAGAAATATCTTTTGAGCTTGTGTAAAGAATAAAGATAATAATTGATACGTGACTAGGCTTGTTCTGAATTGATAACACTGCTCCATCTGTGAGGGTAAATGGGAACTTCGATACGTCAGCGTTCGTCTGGAGATTATCTTGGTAAACTCAGGCATTGTGTTGTCTTTCTCCGCTACCAGATGGCGGGTAAACCTCTTCCACTCCTGTGTCGTGATGGTGGAGCGCTCCGTGTCAGCCATCGGAACTAACATTTTCGTATTGCAGTGTCCATTGGAGTGTGAGTGTTGGAGATGTTTTATTGTCTGAACCTCGACGAAGAAAGCCACATGATGTAAGGGCTATAAAAGTTGCTCCAAGTTGAGCCTAGCTCGGCTAGACAAAGGTGATTGGCCTCGTGGCAGCTTCATTCTATTGAAAATGTAACCGACTTCGTGGGAGAGCTTAGCTTATTTTTATTTTAAAAGGGGGGAAGTTTATTTAAATAATTTGTTTCGGCCAACCAAGGTATGTAATTTGAAAGTGTACTAAGTGATTGAATTCGTTGTGGAAGTAACTGGTAACTGCGCAGTTTTGTATCATTTGTTGTGATTGCCTTTGTGAAGTTGAGAGCTCGTTCTTCTATTTTTATTTAGTGCTGGAATTACCAGTTGAATTGTGTCTCTTAGGTAAGTTGTGTTGTTGGTTAGAGTAACATCGAACAAAATTGCGTATTGTCAGTTATGACTACAACAATTCAGTTACCTATATTTTATTTTTTTGCATGTAATTGGTGAAGGTTTTTTTTGTCATACCCAGGCGTGCTGCCCTGTAGGTCAACTGACTTTCATTTTTGCGTCTGTCCTATCCGAGTTTTATAACCTCCTAATTTATTTATTTATTAATTACTAACTTATTTATTTTCCTCCCGGATAGGACATGTAGGATATTCCTTGGAATACTGTTTTGTTACCATCTGAGTATGGTCTTTTCAGCTTATATCATGGTTACCATGAGAACGTTTGGAGATTGTTCTTGGTTTTCATTATTAAGAGTGATGTTTTGTTTTTTTTCTTCTTGCTAGAGGACAACTTTTTGGGATTTCGACTGAACCAGTCACTCTGATAATTAGCTCCCATATTATCAACTTAATTAATTATTTTCTTCTTGGTTTGGGGTCCTCCCTTGACCTTAATGTATTTTGATTATGTGGTCTTCACCACCTTAAGGTAATTAAATATTGTTACCATTTTCTTTAATTGTATTATCAATTAATTTCATGGATTTTTCTGCTCTTCGCCTGGTTCGGTACCAAGCAAGTTTTTAATTTCACATATGAATTTCCTTTTAAATTTAGATTCTTCACTTAGGCCTATCCAATATCAAATTTTGTTAATATTGCCTTTGTGGCAAGACATGGCTGTAATTTGTTTCTATGTTTTAAATATACTTTTGGTTACCCTAAGAGTTTTTCTTGGTGTTCTTGTTCACAGTAGACCTGTATTTTATTAAGTCTCTTATTACCTTGGGTTATATTCAGTCCAGTACGCTCCTTCCACATTTTTATTATTTTATTTGGTATGATAATGTACCTTGCTTCTGGATTGCCTTTCTTCTTTTAAATGATCGTAATGGGTCAATAATAATAACCAAGAAAGGAAATATTAAATAAAGATCAAATAAATTGATGTGAGCATAAGAGCGTTAGAGCCTTAATAAAAAGTATAGACATGATGTTTAAATGCATGTTCTTGAAAGAGAGAAAGTTATTGCAAAGGAAAAGAATAATATAAAATTGAAATGTGTATCAATTGTTAATATGATATTATCAGTTCTTTGGACGACGCTAGGCTTAAAAATGTATAGCGCAAAAGGAGCGCAATTAAAATAAAATGTCACGCTAGGAACGCGTAAAAGTTAATGTACTTGGTAAATTAGTTATGAGAGGTAGTTGATTGTAGCGAATTGAGATTTGGTATAAGTCCTCTATTTGTGACGTAGTATCACGAGGCATTGTGTATGTATTGAAAGGGAGCAAATGTATGGTATTGAGCGTAGGTCTATTAGCTATTGGCTGACCCTAAATCGCATTTTGTATAGTCCTCTATAAGGGAAAGGTTCCCGAGGCATGTGAAGAGATTCGAACCCAGAATCCTCTTATTTTGAAAGCCCCTTTATTATTCGTCGTTAATTGCTCTTCCACAATCAATGAGGACCTTTCATAATTAATAAACGCCAAGATTACGAATGTGGTTTATAAGCCCAATAATATTGTTGTACGTACACGACAAGTAAAAGGCCAGGTCTCCACCAAGAACTGAGAATGGAAAGTTTGTGTTTTGTAAAGCATTTATCCCCCAGGGGCTCACATCTTGTGGGCGTGGGTTGGCGACCACGGGGCCCCAGCTGAGTCCGGCATTGCTTCCACTTACTTGTGCCGGGCTCCTCTCTGTCTTCTTTCCTGTCGACCTCACTTGGTCAACTCTTGTTCTCTTCCGACCCCGACGGTATTAGGGTATCCGAGGCCTAGGGAGTCTCTTCCTTTCCCGCCTTAATTGGCCCTTGTCTCATCTTTTCTGATTCCCTCCTTCTGCGAGGGGTCAGCCTTCTTTTTCTTTTCATGTTATCTCCTGCCTTCTGCTTAAGGCCCTCAAGGAGGCCGGGTGTATGTAGCCCCACCACTTTTGGTGCACCCTAGATAATGCTACACCCTCAGGGGCTCACGGCTGGTGAGTTCGGGAGTTGGCGACCCCGAGGGATTCCTGAGCTGGGTCCGTTTTCCGCTTTTGTCCCTTACCTTTGGAGCGGACCCTCTCCTCTTTCACTTTCCTATCTGCCTTTCATGGCTCTCCTTCCTTCCGAGTCCCTCAATCCGCCTTCTTCGAGGGTTGAGGGCATTTATTTTCCTACTGTCCTTTATTTGCCTTATTCTCCTTTAGTTTTCTATTTCTTCTTCTAGTATGTAGGTTAGTAGTTAGTTTTAGTTTTAAGTTCGCATTTCATTTTCATCTTCACGATCACCCAAACCATCAGGGGCCGATAACCTAGATGTTAGGCCCCTTAAAACAACAATTATCATCATCATCATCATCATGTAAAGCATTTAAAGAGGGCTCTAGCTCGGGCCAGACGGGAAGGATCCCGCATAGTCATAAATAACTATCATGTGTCACGGCCAGACCCTCGGAGTAGGAGGGGTGTCTGGAGGTCGTTTTGTAAAGAGTAATGAATACACCAGGAGTGTTTAAAGTTGTTAACGACCCGGGCGTTGAACCGAGGTCCTTGTAGATTGATATTTCCGCTTGCCTGTTCAGATCGTAGTTTTCTTATGTGATAATGGTCTTATAAGACGTAAGAGATAAATAACAATACCTATTGTAATGTTGTATGGAAGTAGGATTCCACGAGTAAATTGAAGGCAACTAGGTTTCGGGAGTAACTATGGTTTTTTGACTGTGTCAAGTATCTTCATACTCTGGAGTACACAAGTAATTTCCTGATTACCTTAATGTACTTATGAAACTAGAGAGAGATGATAACAGCTGAAAAATGTGTGAACATGCCCAAATATTGAGTTAGATAATTAACATAGAATTTTAAATGTAATGATACATTTGTTTTGAGGATTAAGAAAATATAAAAAGTAGTATTTGAGGTGTACAAAGAATGACACCGTTATTATGTAAAGCATGGAGCTAAAAGAGCTCGGAATTATATAAAACTTACAGTTGATGCTTTATGGAAGTAAAAATAAGTAGGAATTGTTGGTTTATGTGGAAACCATATGTTTTAATACAATATTTGTTTTATTATATTGTGATTCCTTGTTCATTTGGAACAAGTAGATGATTATGGGTCAGTAATTTAATTGTTAAAGTGTTTGTAGCGCCATAATTTTTATGAATTAAATGTGTTAAAATAGGAGTTGATTTTGTTGTTATTTTTGAAAGTGTATCCTCTAATTAATCCAAAATATGTGAGTCACAGAGTGGGGGAACTTACCGCTGCCCCGAAAATTCCGAATTGAGCTACGCTGGTATACTGTGATTGGCATATTTCTTGCTAAAAGGGCACATTACTAAAAAGCAATTTAGATTGTCAATCTTTACAAAATGCAATTGAGGTTGAAAACAATCGCGAGATGTAATTTAGATCGAAAAAACTTACAAAATGCAACATAGATCAAAAATGCCTTAAAAAATCGCTAAAAGGGAATTTAGATACACGGTGATTCGAGTAACAAAAACAGTGCGGGAATCTTAAAGAGAAAAGGAAATAGAAGGAAAAGAGGAGAGGAAAGGGGAGGGGAGAGAGGAGAAGGTCCGCCCCAAAGGGAAGGGACAAAAAGGGGAAAACGGACCCAGCTCAGGACTCCCTCGGGGTCGCCAACGCCCGAACTCACCAGCCGTGAGCCCCTGAGGGTGTAGCATTATCGACGGTGCACCAGAAGTGGTGGGGCTACATACACCCTGCCTCCTTAAGGGCCTTGAGCACAAGGCAGGAGGTAAAAGGAAAAGAACAAGAAGGCTGACCCCTCACAGAAGGAGGGTATCAGGAAAGATGAGACAAGGGCCAATTAAGGCGGGAAAGTGAAAGACTCCCTAGGACTCGGATAACCTAATACCGTCGGGGTCGGAAGAGAACAAGAGTTGACCAAGGAAGGTCGACAGGAAAGAAGAAAGAGAGGAGCCCGGCACAAGTAAGTGGAAGCAATGCCGGACTCAGCTGGGGCCCCGTGGTCGCCAACCCACAACCCACTAGATGTGAGCCCCTGGGGGGTAAGATGTAACTGTAGAACACCTTAGTTCTAAATTTTTTTTAGTTTTTTTAGTCCTTTTCAGGTTCTTTAGTCACGGACTAGATTTTAAGCGCAAGCTGGTGGGAAAATATTTGTCATTTGTTTCAGGTTTCTGTCAAACCCATCCGTGTGAATCTGTGTGTGTTCTTGTGTCAGGTGTGTGTATTGATTCTTCGTGATGAGGGGTAGGTGGTGCTACCGCCCTCATATATTTTGTTGTTGTATTTTTGATGGAAAGGCAGAGCGCTCTTGGAGGCTACTGTACCTTGTCCAATGCTGATTCTTGGATTTCCTAGGGGAAATGCTGAGATATTTAATTCTGACACACACACGTATATATTGTGCTTTGGGAGCACGCTCCTTCGAGACTCGAACCCATGCCACGGCAGGTCGAGGTTATTGACACGTGGGTTGACAGATGTGCAGATTTCCACTTAGCGCCCGTCTAGGTCTGGTGACTCATCTGTTAGGCAGTCCAGCTGACCGACTGACCCCTATAAGCTATCATTAGCAAACCTGTTCTTTTGTGATGGTCACTGGATCATAATTAATTGGGGAGTTCGCCATGTCTGTTACGAATTATCGCATATCATATGAATTGAATATTGTTTTAATGATTTAAATGTTGGCTTTGAGCCTAGTGATTTTCTATGACTCATTTCATGTTAGATGTCTGTTGGGACACCTGTTGGTGTAGTCGTATTTACTTGTATGTTGATGATGATAATTGTTGTTTTAAGGGGCCTAACATCTAGGTTATCGGCCCCTGATGGTTTGGGTGATCGTGAAGATGAAAATGAAAAGCGAACTTAAAACTAAAACTAACTACTAACCTACATACTAGAAGAAGAAATGGAAAACTAAAGGAGAATAAGGCAAATAAAAGGACAGAAGGAAAAGAAATGCCCTCAACCCTCGGAGAAGGCGGATTGAGGGACTTGGAAGGAAGGAGAGCCATGAAAGGCATATAGGAAAGTGAAAGAGGAGAGGGTCCGCCCCAAAGATAAGGGACAAAAGGGGAAAACGGACCCAGCTCAGGAATCCCTCGGGGTCGCCAACTCCCGAACTCACCAGCCGTGAGCCCCTGAGGGTGTAGCATTATCTAGGGTGCACCAGAAGTGGTGGGGCTACATACACCCTGCCTCCTAAAGGGCCTAGAGCACAAGGCAGGAGGTAAAAGGAAAAGAAAAAGAAGGCTGACCCCTCGCAGAAGGAGGGTATCAGAAAAGATGAGACAAGGGCCAATTAAGGCGGGAAAGGAAGAGACTCCCTAGGCCTCGGATACCCTAATACCGTCGGGGTCAGAAGAGAACAAGAGTTGACCAAGTGAGGTCGACAGGAAAGAAGACAGAGAGGAGCCCGGCACAAGTAAGTGGAAGCAATGCCGGACTCAGCTGGGGCCCCGTGGTCGCCAACCCACGCCCACAAGATGTGAGCCCCTGGGGGAGTATTTACTTGTAAAAATGGCAAGCGGTCATACGTGTATTTTCTTTGTTGGTCACGTGTTAATGTACTTGTGTTGATTTGAAAAGTCCTAATTTTAGGCGTTAATGTTCTTTGATTCCAATTTCATGCGGAAATTATTTGTTGTTTTATTTAGTGTAGGAAGTGTCGGTTTAATTTAATTAGTGTATAGTTGGTTCCCCGCGTCTGTCTAGCTCTAGACAATGCAGATTCGTCCTCTGAAGGTTTACCGGATGGTGACGAATCTCGCATTTATTTGTACTCATCGTTAAGCATGTAGAACAGCCGCACACGTACACGATGTCATTGAAGTATTTGGGACATTTGGTCCAGTTTACAATCTCTCCTGAGATTAGGCCTAGTTATGGCAAGTAATTAATTCAAGTGGGAGTCATTTTGGGAGTTCTTGTTTGTTTATTTTTATTTGTAAATAGTTGATCTGTTATTAAAATCATTTGTTTTAACCCTGGTATTCACTTCTTCCTGCATGCCATTTTGTTATGTGTTACCCTGCATGTTATAGAAGCGCTTTAACAACAACTTACGAAATGGACTGTTACACCCCCCGAAACTGAGTCTCATAAGCTTCTTTGCAAGGGTTCAGTATGTCTGGTGAAAATAACACTAGTAGCAATTAGTTCCTCGTAACGTAATTATTTAGTGCTTTATTGGCTTGAATTGAAATGTAAAATATATACACAGGATATAAATCCTCATATTTTCATATCAATACTACATACGTAATGTATTCACAATGTTGTCCCTGATCCTTCTAGCACTTCTACCATCATTACCATTATCATCTTCATCATCATATTCGCCATTGACTACCTGATGGTGAGGTAGGCCTCTTTCTCTGACGCCAATATCTTCAAATAATTCATCATTAAAAGAGATATTGTATAAGATGATGATGATGATAGTTGTTGTTTTAAGGGGCCTAACATCTAGGCTATCGGCCCCTGATGGTTTGGGTGATCGTGAAGATGAAAATGAAATGCAAACTTAAAACTAAAACTAACTACCAACCTATATACTAGAAGAAGAATTGGAAAACTAAAGGAGAAAAGGCAAATAAAGGACAGGAGGAAAAGAAATGCCCTCAATCCTCGAAGAATGCGGATTGAGGGACTTGGAAGGAAGGAGAGCCATGAAAGGCAAATAGGAAAGTGAAAGAGGAGAGGGTCCGCCCCGAAGGTAAGGGACAAAAGGGGAAAACGGACCCAGCTCAGGAATCCCTCGGGGTCGCCAACTCCCGAACTCACCAGCCGTGAGCCCCTGAGGGTGTAGCATTATCTAGGGTGCACCAGAAGTGGTGGGGCTACATACACCCTGCCTCCTTAAGGGCCTTGAGCACAAGGCAGGAGGTAAAAGGAAAAGAAAAAGAAGGCTGACCCCTCACAAAAGGAGGGAATCAGAAAAGATGAGACAAGGGCCAAGTAAGGCGGGAAAGGAAGTGACTCCCTAGGCTTCGGATGCCCTAATACCGTCGGGGTCGGAAGAGAACAAGAGTTGACCAAGTGAGGTCGACAGGAAAGAAGACAGAGAGGAGCCCGGCACAAGTAAGTGGAAGCAATGCCGGACTCAGCTGGGGCCCCGTGGTCGCCAACCCACGCCCACTAGAAGTGAGCCCCTGGGGGGTATTTTATAACACACATGCCGCTCTAATCAGATGGGCAATGTACTGAATATTTCGCAATTTAACATGAAATAATTGTCTGAATATTTGCTTTAAAATACCAAAACAGTGTTCTATTACATAACGGTTCTTCGCCAGTTTTACGTTATAATTTAATTGCCTTCTTGTTAATTGTCTCCTGTCTTTGAATGGAGTCATCAAATCCTTTCTCAATGGGTATGCACTATCCCCAAGTAGAAAATAGTGACCGCACTTAGCTTCCAGATTATTTACAAGGGGACTATTTCTGAACACTCTGCCATCGAGTACTGATCCTGGTTAACCCACGAATAGGTCCACAATTTTTCTCGAATGATCACAGACAGCTTGCATCTGAAAATAAATTTGTTTTAGGGTCAGTTTATTTTTTTAAGTAAGTATTTTTTACCAATTTCATTATTCAGAAGTACAAATTTTAAAGAAATACCTGGATGGAATAATATCCTTTCCTATTTATGTAGGAATCAGGAATGTTTGTCAACTCTTACGTGACTGACATCAATAACTCCGATTACACCAGGAAACCCATTTTCCCGAAAGTGCTCCACTGTATTCCTTTTTTCATTCTCTGTAGGCCAAGTTATCATCTGGGACGATAAGTTACTCAGAAAAACCTACAACTCGTGCAATTATTCTGTGTAAAGAACTGATAGTTATGTTAAACCTATCTGCAACATCCCTAAAACTTGCCGTTTGATGGCCGATAAACCACAAAAAGATCAGAACCTGTAAGTTATACAAAAATTATAACGTGACGAATGTATATTTCAAATGAAATAAAAAAGAATCGTGTGCAACGTGTATTATCATGGACGAATGACTCAAGGGAAGTTGCCCAGAGCTGTTTTGAGTGAAGCCAGGCGCCGAGTAATAAGTGCGCGTAACCTGGTGTAATGGGTATGAGGCAGAGCAGTTTTCGTCATCCCTTATAAACTATCAGGCTGACCACCTTGTTGGTTGGTTCCTCAGTTTAGGGGCTGCGACAACGCGGTCATGTAGCCCCATGTACTTTGGGTGTGTGTAGAATCTGTCTGATAACCGGTGTTAATTGTGATGACTGTGTTAGTGTGTGTTATCTGTTTCTTTAATTCTAGTAAGGACTGCAGACTTAGAATTTTTCAAATAGTTCCTACTTTTGCCGCCAAACGCCACCGTCAACGACTACTAGTTCAAAACTTAGCTACTAGACGCCACCGCAGTCGGCTCTTGGCAACGAACATAGGAACCTAAGAGCGTTGTTTACATTTCAACCTCAAATTTAGCTTCACATAGGTGTAATTAGTGGAAGGTTCTTAAACATGCCATCAATCTATGACATGCGACCGCCTACTTTACTTCCCCTCCGAAGGAAGGCATCCCTAGTGACTTGCGTTCTTGATGATGATGATGATGATAATTGTTGTTTTAAGGGGCCTAACATCGAGGTTATCGGCCCCTAATGAAATGGAATGACGTGAAATGAAAGGATGTAGATAAAAACAACTCACTGCCATGGATGAAGCGAAAATGGTGTTTATAAAACAGACAGTGAGCCCCAAAAATTATGCCTTATTTGAATAAAAAGAATAAAAGGCGGATGGTAAAAAAGGATAAAACAAATAAGGCATAGGGAACAATACAATACATAACACAATAAAAAACATAAAACAGATTTAACCACAATTAAAAGTCGTAACTACACCTTAAAACTTAAAAAAGTAACCACTCTCCCTCATGAACCGGATGACGAGGTCAGCTGACGGCTCGTCATCACGGAGAATAAGGGAGAGGGTATTAGGCAGTTTAAGAGTCCTGCGCAGATCGGCCAGATCCACACACTCCAAGAGAAGGTGTGCCACGGTTAGGTGGGCGCCGCAAGTACACACAGGAGGATCTTCTCTCTTTAGCAAGTGGGAGTGCGTAGCAATCCCATGGCCGATCCGGAGTCGACAGAGTACCACAGCTTCCTTCCGGAGAGATCGGAAGGAAGATTTCCACACCTTCGTTGTCTCCTTGATGCCTCTCAGTTTGTTGGGTGGAGGCGTGGCACGCCATGCCTCCTCCCAATGCGACAGGATCGTATGCCGCAACTGAGAGCGCACATCACTAGCAGGCACCTTATACGGTAGCGAGGGCAGTGCGACTGCCTCTCTCGCCGTCTGATCAGCAAGCTCGTTTCCCGCAATACCCATGTGGCTAGGAAGCCACACAAAGGTCACCCCGGTTCCAGCGTTACGCGAACTGACGAGCAGGTCGTGCACACGCTGGACCAACGGGTGCTTCGGGAAACACACATCGATCGCCTGCAGCGCACTCAGAGAGTCAGTACACAAAAGAAAGTGCTGGTGATCGTCTGATAACGTGTACCGCAGAGCCTCTAAGATGGCATAGAGCTCCGCAGTGTACACGCTACACGCCTCGGGAAGTGAAAAGAGAAACCGACGATCCTCAACCACAAATGCACAGCCTACTTTCTCGTTTACCCTCGAACCGTCCGTGAATACAAGCCCTGATCCCGGATACCGTGTCACCACGGACTGGAACAACCTCCGATGGACGGAGGAGTCCGTGTCCGACTTGGGGCCGGTGTGCAGATCCAGGATGATATCAGGGCGAGAGACCATCCACGGAGGGGCCTTGCTAGGTACTCGGACGATACAGGAGACAGAAGGAAATCGGAACTGACGGTATAAGTCATCCAAGCGAATCCCCGCCGGCCGAGTGGCTCGGGCGAGCACATCATACAGCCGGCGATTCGGATTGGAAAACAAACATGGATAGCTTGGATGAAGTGGCATCTGTCGAATAGTTGCAGCATAGGTCAGTAGTACTTGTTGGCGCCTCAGGTGTAAAGGAGGTACGCCAGCCTCGGCGAGCAAGCTGACGACTGGGCTTGTCCGAAAGGCACCCGTCGCCAGCCTCACACCGCCGTGGTGGACACTGTCCAGTTTAACAAGCACTGACTTACGGGCCGAACCATATGCTACACTGCCATAATCTAACCTAGATAAAATCAGTGACTTATAAAAGCGCAGGAGCACCACGCGGTCCGCCCCCCATGATGTGCCGCTAAGAAACCGCAACATGTTGAGTTTCTTAGCGCAGGCAGTTTTCAAACACCGCACGTGTGGTTCCCACGTCAATTTCTGATCGAAAAGGAGCCCAAGGAACCGGTACGCAGCAACAACAGGCAAAGCTACATTGCCCAGATAAAGCTCAGGATCTGGATGGAGGGTGCGCTTTCGGCAGAAATGGACAACCGAGGACTTAGCGGTTGAGAATCGAAAGCCATGCTCCAGTGTCCAGCGTTCCACTCTCCGAATAGCTTGTTGTAGCTGTCGTTCAGCGACCGCCATATTTTGCGCACTATAATGTAGAGCAAAGTCGTCTACATATAGCGACGGTACCACTGCTGGACCAGCAGCAGCGACTATACCGTTTATGGCAATCGCAAATAATGTTACGCTAAGCACCGATCCCTGTGGGACTCCGTTTTCCTGTATATGATATTGCGAATATGTCCCCCCTATTCGGACACGGAACAGGCGAAGGGACAGAAAATTCGCAATAAAAACCGGCAAGTTACCTCGGAATTTCCATTGATGCAGGGTAGAGAGGATGCCGTAACGCCAAGTGGTGTCATAGGCCTTCTCGAGGTCAAAGAAAACAGCGACTAGGTGCTATCTCCGGAGAAAAGCGTCCTGTATGGCAGTCTCCAGGCGTACCAGATGGTCGTTGGTACACCGTGACGCCCTGAAACCACACTGGTATTCAGACAGGAGTCCCCGTTTCTCCAGGACCCACACCAGGCGCCGATTGACCATCCTCTCAAAGAGCTTGCACAAACCGTTTGTGAGACAAATAGGTCTGTAACTCCCTGACAATTTGGGATCCTTATCGGGCTTCAGGATAGGTATAATGATACCTTCCTGCCATTGCGCTGGAAACACACCTTCCAACCAGATACGATTAAACACCCTGAGCAAATAGCGAATGCTCTCATCGTTAAGGTGTTTAAGCATCTGGTTGTGAATATTATCCGGGCCAGGAGACGTGTCCCTGCAGAGCGCCAGCGCTCCGCGGAGTTCCCACTCCGTAAAGGGCACGTTGTACTCCTCCGAAGCGCGGGAAGCAAAACTAAGATGGAAACGTTCCGCTTCGCGCCTCAGGGCCACGAAGGCAGGGTCATAGTTATCGGAACCGGATATATCCGCAAAATACGAGGCGAGATGGTTTGCAACGCGATAAGGATCTGTAACCAGTTCATTAGCAATGGAAATTCCCGGTACAGTAGAAGATGTCTGAATTCCCGAAATGCGTCGCAGTTTAGTCCACACTTGAGAGGAGGGGGTATGTGCCGTAATAGAAGACACATACCGTTCCCAGGATTGTTTCTTAATCTGGCGAATAAGAATCCGTGCCTTGGCACGGAATTTCTTAAACGCCACCAAATTGGCCATGGTTGGACGCCCACGGTAGTGCTTATGAGCTCGACGACGGTCTCTTATTGCCGCTGCAATATCCTCTGTCCACCAAGGGACGAGTTTGCGACGAGGAGTCCCAGAAAAGGATGGAATGGACTCCTCGGCGGCAGCAAGAAGCACATCGGTGATGTGCTGTACCTCGTCATCGACGCTCCGGCAACCAAGATCAACGAATACAGCTCGTTCTTGAAACGAGGGCCAATTTGCCCGCTTAAGAACCCAACGACTGGGGAACTCAACGGGCGTCTGGTTCAGAAGGGTAAGAACGATCGGGAAATGGTCACTGTCACAGAGGTCATCGTGTACATACCAGCCAAATAAGGGGACCAGCGCACGGCTACACACACTCAAGTCAATGTGTGAGTACGTGCCGTGCGCTAAGCTAAAATGTGTAGCTTCCCCTGTATTTAATAGACATAAATCCAACCCTTGAATTAAGCCTTCCACGTCCCTTCCTCTGGGGCAGGAAGATGGTGATCCCCATTGGGGGTGATGAGAGTTGAAATCACCCACGAGTAGAAAAGGGACTGGAAGTTGATCAACAAGATCTAAGACGTCATTAATATCAAGGGGTTGGTTCGGTGGAAGGTACACGTTACAAACAGTTGTCATAGCAGGCAAGGACACGCGAACTGCAATAGCTTCCAGAGGAGTGGCGAGTGGAAACTGCTCACTATAGCAGTCAGAGCGAACGAAGGTACAAACGCCCCCGGAAGCCCGGGCGGCGTCTTGTCGCTCTTTAGAGTATAGTCGGAAACCTCTCAGAACAGTCTCGTGATCAGGTCTGAGGTTTGTTTCCTGTAGGCAGACTATACTCGCCGCGTATTGGGCAATAAGCTGACGGAGCTCTGTCAAATGCCTGTCATAACTGTTACAATTCCAAACAGTGCCATTGTGTGAACTTAGGGAATAAGTTGGAGCAGCAAGCTACTCCAACTTTGACTCTGGAGAATCTACAGTCACTACGTCGACTATAATCTCCATGTCCTCAGGCGAGTTCATGGAGTGAATCGAATCGGTAGATGATTTCCTGGACGCAGTTCGGCGGCGGGGGAATCTCCGAGGGGAGCGCGAAGATCTGGGGGCCGAAACGTCCCCAGGCGCAGAAGCATCCGCAGGTGTTGGCGCGGATGGCTTCCCCTTTTTTGGAGAAAGGGAATGCGTAGTGCGGGGTCCCTTCTTACCCGCCCCCGGCTCTTTAAGGTATATAGACGGGTCAGGAGCCGAAGTCCTGACCCTGGTCGACGATGCCGCCTCCGCCGGCTTCGGCGCGGCTTTCGCCGACCGTTTGGATGGGGAGGAAGACTTCGACTTCCTCCCGAGTGGGGAGGAAGTCTTCAACTTCCTCCCCTGCTGTGCGGGCGGAGCAGCCTTCGCTCGCACAGCCTTCGTGCTGGCCGAAGGTGGAGTTGAAGTCACCTTCGGGCTTTCCGTTATAATGTTAGGAGCTGGTTTTGGAACAGGAAACTCAGTTGCAGGTTTCACAGCTGGAACAAAAGATGAGGTAGCCGGGACCAAATTTGGTATTATGGCTCTATAATCAATCGTTGGAGAAGGCGAAGTCGTGGTACGGTACTTCTTGCGGGCCTCCTGGTAGGTCAGACCATCCAGGGTTTTGATCTCCTGGATTTTCTTCTCACTCAGGAAGACAGGGCAGTTCCTGTCCCGAGGAGAATGAAATCCAGGGCAATTAGTGCACTGATAAGGTGTTGTGCACTCTTCCGCTTCGTGTGGTACCTTACCGCATGTTCCGCAGATTGCGGGGCTCGAGCATCGGGATAACATGTGCCCGAACTTCTGGCATTTATAACACCTCATTGGGGGAGGGATATAAGGCCGTACGTCACAACGGTAACTTGTAACCTTGACTTTCTCCGGGAGCACCGAAAGCTCAAAGGAAATAATGAAAGCACCAGTATCCACGATTTGACCATTGACCTTGCGCGTAATGCGCCGGACATCAGTCACGTGACGGTGCCGCATGTCCTCCTTGAGCTCCTCGTCAGTGTTCAGAATCAGGTCCCGGTGGAAAATAACTCCTCGGACCAGATTCAGGGACGTGTGCTTTTCCACTTTGACGGGAATGTCGCCAAAGTGGTCACATTGCAAAAGTTGTTCAACTTGCTCTCCAGTCCTAGTCTTGAGCAACAAGCTACCGTTCCTCATCTTTTGTACTTTCTCAAGCTCACCATAGACACCTTCTATGTGGCGAGAAAACAAAATACTCTTTACCAGCTTGAAATCACCCCCATCTGTTCTGGTAGCTACCAGCAACTTGGGGGGTGTTAGCACCCAGATTTTCACGCACAGATTGTTCCCAGGGGGTTGATCCCCGTAGGGAATCAAATGTTAAAGACTTGGGTGTAGGACAACCCTGTTTGGGGATTTTTCTTTTTGAACCCATGGCCAGATCATCCTCCCCGAATGCCACCGACCTCCGAACACGGGCCGTCACAGTAGGCGCTACCCAGCCAGGGCAAGGCTTGGAAGGCATTGCCCGGGGGTCCGATGTTTTACAATGCCGTATCGGCATGTACCCCTCGGCATATACTGGATTTTACAGCTCAGACATTCGGCTGTGCGGGGTCCTGCGTAGTCAGGCGGATACTACTGCACGGGTACATGGCACACCCACCTGTCGGCGCGGCCAGGACCGGAACAGGCTTTCGAGCGTAGTCGCTAGCGTAAGTGGCCCTTCCCCTAACAGCACGCACATATAGAAATTTTGGTTGCCAGACCCTGAAAGCAGTAAAGGAAAGAAGCGCGATATAACCTAATGAGAGTTATACCGCACGGGTGTATGTCTTTTAGAGCTGACTGTTAAACCCTCGAAAGGGGACCGTTCCGAGAAGCCCTTTTAGTCGCCTTTTACGACTGGCAAGGATTACCGTGGATGTATTCGCTTCCTCCCACCCACTGGGGGTCCAATTCACAAAACAAGGCGGAGTCCTTAAAGTATAGGCAAGGTCGCCCCTTTTAGTCGCCTCTTAATACAGGCAGGGGGTACCGTGGGTGTATTCTAAACCCCCCCACCCACAGGGGGGCCTCCTCAAGGGCCTTGAGCACAAAGCAGGAGGTAAAAGGAAAAGAAAAAGAAGGCTGACCCCTCACATAAGGAGGGTATCAGGAAAGATGAGATAAGGGCCAAAGAAGGCGGGAAAGTGAAAGACTCCCTAGGCCTCGGATACCCTAATACCGTCAGGGTCAGAAGAGAACAAGAGTTGACCAAGTGAGGTCGACAGGAAAGAAGACGGAGAGGAGCACGGCACAAGTAAGTGGAAGCAATGCCGGACTCAGCTGGGGCCCCGTGGTCGACAACCCACGCCCACTAGAAGTGAGCCCCTGGGGGATATCAGGAAAGATGAGACAAGGGCCAATTAAGGCGGGAAAGTAAAATACTCCCTAGGCCTCGGATACCCTAATACAGTCGGGGTCATAAAAGAACAAGAGTTGACCACGGGAGGTTGACACCAAAGATGACAGAGAGGAGCCCGGCACAAGTAAGTGGAAGGAATGCTTGGTGGCACTGCAATTGAATGACAAATCTATGTTGAAACGAGAATTTCATGAAATGAAGTACAGTATTCTGAATGTAGGCTATCTATGTAAGAATGAGAAATGTATAATATACACCACAGTACACGGACTGGATTTTGTAAATATTTTATTGCCTCCAGTTCCTTATTTACATCCCGATTTCCTTTAAGTATTCCACTTAGTAAGAGAAAATTTCGGTGTATTCTTATTGGCGATGGTTTTATTTCGTAGCGTCTCCTTTCACCGACAAAACGCGCTATTCACCGTGAGCACGAAACTTCATGCGAACGAAAGCGTCTCTTTTCACCGACAAAACGCGCTATTCATAGTGAGCGCGAAAGATCATGTCAAAGAAAGCGTCTATTTGCCCGACGAAGCGCACTATTCATCGTGAGCGCGAAATGTCATGCCAACAAAAGTGTCCCCTATCACCTCGAAAACGATGATGATGATGATGATAATTATTGTTTTAAAGGGCTTAACATCTAGGTTATCAATGGTTTGGGTGATAGTGGAAGATGAGATGAGAATGAAAACTATAACTAATACTAACTACAGACTTACATACCAGAAGAAGAAATGGTAAACAAATAAAGGATAAGGCAAATAAAGGACAGGAAGAAAAGAAATGCCCTTAACCCTCGAAGAATGAGGGATTAGGAAGGAAGGATAGCCCTGAAAGGCAGATACGAAAGGGGGGAAAGAAGATGATGATGATGATGAGAATTGTTGTTTTAAGGGGCCTAACATCTAGGTTATCGGCCCCTGATGGTTTGGGTGATCGTGAAGATGAAAAAAAAAAGTTAAAACTAAAACTAACTACTAACCTACATACCAGAAGAAGAAATAGAAAACTAAAGGAGAATAAGGCAAATAAAGGACAGTAGGAAAAGAAATGCCGTCAACCCTCGAAGAAGGCGGATTGAGGGACTTGGAAGGAAGGAGAGCCATGAAAGGCAGATAGGAAAGTGAAAGAGGAGAGGGTCCGCCCCGAAGGTAAGGGACAAAAGGGGAAAACGGAACAAGCTCAGGATTCCCTCGGGGTCGCCAACTCCCGAACCCACCAGCCGTGAGCCCCTGAGGGTGTAGCATTATCTAGGGTGCACCAAAAGTGGTGGGGCTACATACACCCGGCCTCCTTGAGGGCCTTGAGCAGAAGGCAGGAGATAACAGGAAAAGAAAAAGAAGGCTAAACCCTCGCAGAAGGAGGGAATCAGAAAAGATGAGACAAGGGCCAATTAAGGCGGGAAAGGAAGAGACTCCCTAGGCCTCGGATACCCTAATACCGTCGGGGTCGGAAGAGAACAAGAGTTGACCAAGTGAGGTCGACAGGAAAGAAGACGGAGAGGAGCCCGGCTCAAGTAAGTGGAAGCAATGCCGGACTCAGCAGGGTTCCCGTGGTCGCCAACCCACGGGGAAAGAAGAGAGGGTCGCCCCAAAATCAGTGGAAGAAGGAAAAAAAACGGACCCAGCTCAGGAATCCCTCGGGATCGCCAACTCCCGAACTCACCAGCCGTGAGCCCCTAAGGGTGTAGCAATATCCATTGTGCACCAGAAGTGGTGGGGCTACACACACCTCCTTGAGCAGAAGGCAAGAGATAACATGAAAAGAAAAAGAAGGCTGACTTCTCGCATTTCTTCCCAGTCTTGAAGACGGTCATTTTGTCCCCCTATCAGAAGACAAGGTGAACAGAGAGGAGCAGAAGAAAATACGAAAAGTAAGGAACGACACCCAGGAAAAACGTCTGGAGCTAAAAAAAATGTACTGAAGACAACAGATGAACTTATCACAGATTTTGGACTAACTATGCGTACATATCCATAATGCAAAGTGGATTAAAACACACAACTGTTGTACTCAAGCGTTCGTCTCATGAATGCATGATTAATTTGTATAACCCTGATCTGCTCTTACTTCATGAAGCCAACATGAACATCCAATTCATAACAGATATGTATTCCTGTGCCATTTACATCCTTAATTACATCAACAAATCAAATAGCGGGATGTCAAAACTGCTGAGAAAGGCAGCAGGGGTAACTGCAACATGAAGGAACAGCTTATGATGTTAGCCAATAGGCCTACTTTCCTCAATGGAAGAGAGTTCAGTTCTCAGGAAGCAGTTTACTACATCTTAGCTTTACCATTATCATCCTTTTCGTGCCACTGTGCATTTGTCAACACCAATCCACCTGAAAAGAGGGCCACAGTGGTCAAGAGGAAAAGCGAGTTGAAAAAGTTGCCACAGGGTTCAACTGACATCTTTACAAAGAACATTATGAAGCATTATGTCCAGCGGCCAACAGCTCTTGAAATCGATTGCTTGGCGGATTTTGCGGCATGATATAACTCATAAAGCAGGCAAAAGACAGTAGTGGGCGCAATGAAGAGGATATGCATTTTGAGGACACCAGCAGTGAATGCTCAATAGATGGCTCTTATTTTCAAATGAAAGACAAGTCCCACTGGTTCCAAAAGAGAGCAAGAGCAAAAATTTTAAGATTTGTCAATTATAGTGAACAATACGAAGAATATTTCCGAGAACATGTCATGTTGATTTGGGCGTGGAGAGATGAGCAAGTAATAATCAAAAGCGCTCCCAACATATACAGAAGATAACTCACTCCAATAAAATAAAACCGAGACAAATATGAATTCAATGAGAACATACTGAATCTTTTGGAAAATGAAGAAAACATGCAAAATAATTTGAACTGTTCGGTCAGTGATGACGAGGAGACAAATATTCCACCAAATTTGAGAGTCTTGCAAGCGAATTCCCAATATTGTCTCTGTCGGACTAAGTACGCGTGAAGATGTGGTACTCCCGATTCCCTACATGGTTTCTGAAACTGAGTATTCTGAAATAGTAGGCACATTAAACTCAAAGCACCGTAAATTCCTTGTTCACGTCCTACACCAGTTCAAAGAAGACAAGCTACCTCTGTATCATTGTGTGCTTAGAGGAGCTGGAATCGGGAAATCGCGCCTCATTAATGCCTTACAACAGATCGTACTTCGGTGGTTGAACAGAGGAACATGTGGTGATGATAATTGTTGTTTTAAGGGGCCTAACATCTAGGTTATCGGCCCCTAATGATCTGGGTGATAGCGAAAATGATAATGAAACGGAAACCGGGACGAAAATTAAGTGAGACGGAAAATACTTACAAAAAGGAACTCAGATTGCAACAACACACAAAATGTTCTTACAAAAGGGAATTTAGAACGAAAAGATTCACAAAAAGAATATATTGAAAAAGACCCACAAAACGTAGGCTAGATTCAAAATACGTACAAAATGCAATGTAGCGTCGAAATACTTACAAAATGCAACTGAAATTCAAAATACTTACAAAATGCAAATGAGATCGAAATTACGTACAAAATGCGATGATGATGATGATAATTGTTGTTTTAAGGGGCCTAACATCGAGGTTATCGGCCCCTAATGATCGGGGTGATAGCGAAAATGATAATGAAATGGAAACCAGAACAAAATTATCGAAGACGTAAATACGTACAAAAAGGAACTCACATGGAAATAACTCACAATATGGTCTTACAAAAGGGAATTTAGAACGAAAAGTTGCACAAAAAGAATAGATTGACAAAGACCCACAAAACGTAGGCTAGATTCAAAATACGTACAAAATGCAAAGTAGCGTCGAAATACTTACAAAATGCAACTGAAATTCAAAATACTTACAAAATGCAAATGAGATCGAAATTACGTACAAAATGCAATTGAGGTTCAAAATACTTACAAAATGCAATTGAAATTGAAAATACACGATGCAATTCAGATTGAAATATCCCAGTTCCAATCCAAATTATTCACAAAGTGCAATTGAAATTCAAAATACTTACAAAATGCAATTGAAGTTTAAAATGCTTACAAAATGTACGGTAGATTAAAACGACTCATGTGGATTGACAATACTTACAAAATGCAATTTAGATTGAAAATACTTGACAAAATGTAATTTCGATTAGGTGCAAAATGCCCACCAAACAAAATGCAATTTAGATTCAAAATTCGTGCGAAATGCGGTTTTGGTTGAAAATACTTACAAAATACAATTGAAATTCAAAATTCTCACTAAAAGGCCCGGCTACCTGCATTGAAAGACTTACCAAAAAGCAATTTAGATTGTCAATCTTTACAAAATGCAATTAAAGTTGAAAACAATCACGAGATGTAATTTAGATCGAAAAAACTTACAAAATGCAACGTAGATTAAAAATACCTTAAAAAACGCAAAAAGGGAATTTAGATACACGGTGAACCAAGTAACAAAAACAGTGCGGGAATCTTAAAGAGAAAGGAAATATAATGAAAAGAGGAGAGGAGAGGAGGGGGAGAGAAGAGAGGGTCCGCCCCAAAGGTAAGGGAAAAAAGGGGAAAACGGACCCAGCTCAGGAATCGATGATGATGATGATAATTGTTGTTTTAAGGGGCCTAACATCTAGGTTATCGGCCCCTGATGGTTTGGGTGATCGTGAAGATGAAAATGAAAAGCGAACTTAAAACTAAAACTAACTACTAACCTACCTACTAGAAGAAGAAATGGAAAACTAAAGGAGAATAAGGCAAATAAAGGACAGGAGGAAAAGAAATGCCCTCAACCCTCGAAGAAGGCGGATTGAGGGACTTGGAAGGAAGGAGAGCCATGAAAGGCAGATAGGAAAGTGAAAGAGGAGAGGGTCCGCCCCAAAGGTAAGGGACAAAAAGGGAAAACGGACCCAGCTCAGGAATCCCTCGGGGTTGCCAACTCCCGAACTAACCAGCCGTGAGCCCATGAGGGTGTAGCATTATCTAGGGTGCACCAGGAGGGGCGGGACTACATGCACCCGGCCTCCTTAAGGGCCTTGAGCACAAGGCAGTAGGTAAAAGGAAAAGGAAAAGAAAAAGGAGGCTGACCCCTCACAGAAGGAGGGTATCAGGAAAGATGAGACAAGGGCCAAAGAAGGCGGGAAAGAGAAATACTCCATAGGCCTCGGATACCCTAATACCGTCGGGGTCGGAAGAGAACAAGAGTTGACCAAGTGAGGTCGACAGGAAAGAATACGGAGAGGAGCCCGGCACAAGTAAGTGGAAGGAATGCTTGGTGGCACTGCAATTGAATGACAAATCTATGTTGAAACGAGAATTTGATGAAATGAAGTACAGTATTCTGAATGTAGGCTATCTATGTAAGATGATGATGATGATAATTGTTGTTTAAAGGGGCCTAACATCGAGGTTATCGGCCCCTAATGATCTGGGTGATAGCGAAAATGATAATGAAATGGAAACCAGAACAAAATTATCGAAGACTGAAAATACGTACAAAAAGGAACGCGCATGGAAACAACTCACAATATGGTCCTACAAAAGGGATTTTAGAACGAAAAGTTGCACAAAAAGAATAGATTGAAAAATACCCACAAAACGTAGGCTAGATTCAAAATACGTACAAAATGCAAAGTAGCGCCGAAATACTTACAAAATGCAACTGAAATTCAAAATACTTACAAAATGCAAATGAGATCGAAAATACGTACAAAATGCAATTGAGGTTCAAAATACTTACAAAATGCAATTGAAATTGAAAATACACAATGCAATTCAGATTGAAATATCCCAGTTCCAATCCAAATTATTCACAAAGTGCAATTGAAATTCAAAATACTTACAAAATGCAATTGAAATTGAAAATGCTTACAAAATGTACGGTAGATTCAAACGACTCATGTGGATTGACAATACTTACAAAAAGCAATTTAGATTGAAAATACTTGACAAATGTAATTTAGATTCAAAATACCCACAAAATGCAATTGAGAATCAAAATATGTGCAAAATGCCCACCAAACAAAATGCAATTTAGATTCAAAATTCGTGCGAAATGCGGTTTTGGTTGAAAATACTTACAAAATGCAATTGAAATTCAAAATACGCACTAAAATGCCCTGACGCCTGCATTGAAAGACTTACTAAAAAGCAATTTAGATTGTCAATCTTTACAAAATGCAATTGAGGTTGAAAACAATCGCGAGATGTAATTTAGATCGAAGAGACTTACAAAATGCAACATAGATCAAAAATGCCTTAAAAAATGGTAAAAGGGAATTTAGATACACGGTGATGCGAGTAACAAAAACAGTGCGGGAATCTTAAAGAGAAAAGGAAATAGAAGGAAAAGAGGAGAGGAGAGGGGAGAGAGGAGAAGGTCCGCCCCAAAGGGAAGGGACAAAAAGGGGAAAACGGACCCAGCTCAGGAATCCCTCGGGGTCGCCAACGCCCGAACTCACCAGCCGTGAGCCCCTGAGGGTGTAGCATTATCGACGGTGCACCAGAAGTGGTGGGGCTACATACACCCTGCCTCCTTAAGGGCCTTGAGCACAAGGCAGGAGGTAAAAGGAAAAGAAAAAGAAGGCTGACCCCTCGCAGAAGGAGGGAATCAGAAAAGATGAGACAAGGGCCAATGAAGGCGGGAAAGGAAGAGACTCCCTAGGCCTCGGATACCCTAATACCGTCGGGGTCGGAAGAGAACAAGAGTTGACCAAGGGAGGTCGACAGGAAAGAAGAAAGAGAGGAGCCGGCACAAGTAAGGGGAAGCAATGCCGGACTCAGCTGGGGCCCCGTGGTCGCCAACCCACAACCCACTAGATGTGAGCCCCTGGGGGGAATATCTATGTAAGAATGAGAAATGTATAATATACACCACAGTACACGAACTGGATTTTGTAAATATTTTATTGCCTCCATTTCCTTATTTACATCCCGATTTCCTTTAAGTATTCCACTTAGTAAGAGAAAATTTTGGTGTATTCTTATTGGCGATGGTTTTATTCCGAAGCGTCTCCTTTCACCGACAAAACGCGCTATTCACCGCGAGCACGAAACTTCATGCGAACGAAAGCGTCTCTTTTCACCGACAAAACGCGCTATTCATAGTGAGCGCCAAAAATCATGTCAAAGAAAGCGTCTATTTGCCCGACGAAGCGCACTATTCATCGTGAGCGCGAAATGTCATGCCAACGAAAGCGTCTCATTTCCCCAACAAAACGCGATATTCACCGTGAACGCAACATGTCATGCCAACAAAAGTGTCCCCTATCACCTCGAAAACGATGATGATGATGATGATGATGATAATTGTTGTTTTAAAGGGCTTAACATATAGGTTATCAATGGTTTGGGTGATAGTGAAAGATGAGATGAGAATGAAAACTATAACTAATACTAACTACAGACTTACATACCAGAAGAAGAAATGGTAAACAAATAAAGGATAAGGCAAATAAAAGACAGGAAGAAAAGAAATGCCCTTATCCCTCGAAGAATGAGGGATTAGGAAGGAAGGATAGCCCTGAAAGGCAGATAGGAAAGGGGGGAAAGAAGAGAGGGCCGCCCCAAAATCAGTGGAAGAAGGAAAAAAAAACGGACCCAGCTCAGGAATCCCTCGGAATCGCCAACTCCCGAACTCACCAGCCGAGAGCCCCTGAGGGTGTAGCAATATCCATTGTGCACCAGAAGTGGTGGGGCTACACACACCTCCTTGAGCAGAAGGCAAGAGATAACATGAAAAGAAAAAGAAGGCTGACTCCTCGCAGAAGGAGGGTATCAGGAAAGATGAGACAAGGGTCAATTATGGCGGGAAAAGAAGAGAGCCCCAGGCCTCGCATACCCTTATATCGTCGGGGTCGGAATATAACATGAGTTGGCCAAGCGAGGTCGACAGGAAAGATAACAGAGAAGAGACAGGCACAAGTAAGTGGAAGCAATGCCGGACTCAGCTGGAGTCCTGTGGTCGCCAACCCACGTCCCACAAGTCGTGAGTCCCTAGAGGGAGCTATCGATGACAATCACATCAAACCGAAAGATGAAGATTACGATGACCATGATGATGAAGAAGAGCCAATTAACATTGCTGACGATGAAACAATGCTGACAGACGCTATAGTATTTGCACCTGGTGAAGGGCGCAAACCCGAATCACTATTTGCAGAATATGTGGAGGCTCAAAGTTTCATAAAAATATATCGGGGTGAGATTATTGAACAACCTACCAAAACTGGGTTAAGTCAGAAATAATACGTGGCGATCGTTGCTGTGCCTACGTTACGAAGCTCCTCTTCTCAGCACTGAAATTAAGAACATCAAAAAATCTCGTCAAGTATTTCATTTTGTCTACGTAAAAAGAAATCAAGGAAGAATGACTTATGTGTGAAGCATACTCTGAACGAAGACACGATGAAGGGCCTTGAAGTACACGACAGTGTATTCCGCGTGTTCGCCCCAGACAGTGGAGCTCCTGCCTATTGGGAGCTAAAGATGAAGGAACTGTTTGCTATGATGAGACAGTTGGGTCCTCCAACAATCGTTCTAACTTTATCACCAGATGATACTCGATGGTCAGAGCTAATGGTTGTTTAAAAAAAGGTATTTGACAACGTTAACATAACAGAAGACATGGTCTCGTCAATGAGTTACCAAGAAAAGGTGTGTCTCGTAAAAAACGATTCAGTTACGGTGGCACGCTACTTTGAATACCGAATGAGGAGACTCTTCAATGTTCTAAACCAAGACTCCATTGTCTTCAGAGAGCATAAAGTATTTGATTATTACTTCAGGAAGGATGATGATGATAATTGTTGTTTTAAGGGGCCTAACATCTAGGTTATCGGACCCTGATGGTTTGGGAGATCGTGAAGATGAAAATGAAAAGCGAACTTAAAACTAAAACTAACTACTAACCTACATACTAGAAGAAGAAATGGAAAACTAAAGGAGAATAAGGCAAATAAAAGGACAGAAGGAAAAGAAATGCCCTCAACCCTCGGATAAGGCGGATTGAGGGACTTGGAAGGAAGGAGAGCCATGAAAGGCATATAGGAAAGTGAAAGAGGAGAGGGTCCGCCCCAAAGGTAAGGGACAAAAGGGGAAAAAGGACCCAGCTCAGGAATCCCTCGGGGTCGCCAACTCCCGTACTCACCAGCCGTGAGCCCCTGAGGGTGTAGCATTATCGAGGGTGCACCAGAAGTGGTGGGGCTACATACACCCTGCCTCCTTAAGGGCCTAGAGCACAAGGCAGGAGGTAAAAGGAAGAGAAAAAGAAGGCTCACCCCTCGCAGAAGGAGGGAATCAGAAAAGATGAGACAAGGGCCAATTAAGGCGGGAAAGGAAGAGACTCCCTAGGCCTCGGATACCCTAATACCGTCGGGGTCAGAAGAGAACAAGAGTTGACCAAGTAAGGTCGACAGGAAAGAAGACAGAGAGGAGCCCGGCACAAGTAAGTGGAAGCAATGCCGGACTCAGCTGGGGCCCCGTGGTCGCCAACCCACGCCCACAAGATGCGAGCCCCTGGGGGAACTTCAGGAAGGAGTTTCAACAACGTGGTAGCCCACATTTGCACTGTTTGATGATGATGATGATGATAATTGTTGTTTTAAGGGGCCTAACATCGAGGTTATCGGCCCCTAATGAAATGGAATGACGTGAAATGAAAGGATGTAGATAAAAACAACTCACTGCCATGGATGAAGCGAAAATGGTGTTTATAAAACAGACAGTGAGCCCCAAAAATTATGCCTTATTTGAATAAAAAGAATAAAAGGCGGATGGTAAAAAAGGATAAAACAAATAAGGCATAGGGAACAATACAATACATAACACAATAAAAAACATAAAACAGATTTAACCACAATTAAAAGTCGTAACTACACCTTAAAACTTAAAAAAGTAACCACTCTCCCTCATGAACCGGATGACGAGGTCAGCTGACGGCTCGTCATCACGGAGAATAAGGGAGAGGGTATTAGGCAGTTTAAGAGTCCTGCGCAGATCGGCCAGATCCACACACTCCAAGAGAAGGTGTGCCACGGTTAGGTGGGCGCCGCAAGTACACACAGGAGATCTTCTCTCTTTAGCAAGTGGGAGTGCGTAGCAATCCCATGGCCGATCCGGAGTCGACAGAGTACCACAGCTTCCTTCCGGAGAGATCGGAAGGAAGATTTCCACACCTTCGTTGTCTCCTTGATGCCTCTCAGTTTGTTGGGTGGAGGCGTGGCACGCCATGCCTCCTCCCAATGCGACAGGATCGTATGCCGCAACTGAGAGCGCACATCACTAGCAGGCACCTTATACGGTAGCGAGGGCAGTGCGACTGCCTCTCTCGCCGCCTGATCAGCAAGCTCGTTTCCCGCAATACCCATGTGGCTAGGAAGCCACACAAAGGTCACCCCGGTTCCAGCGTTACGCGAACTGACGAGCAGGTCGTGCACACGCTGGACCAACGGGTGCTTCGGGAAACACACATCGATCGCCTGCAGCGCACTCAGAGAGTCAGTACACAAAAGAAAGTGCTGGTGATCGTCTGATAACGTGTACCGCAGAACCTCTAAGATGGCATAGAGCTCCGCAGTGTACACGCTACACGCCTCGGGAAGTGAAAAGAGAAACCGACGATCCTCAACCACAAATGCACAGCCTACTTTCTCGTTTACCCTCGAACCGTCCGTGAATACAAGCCCTGATCCCGGATAACGTGTCACCACGGACTGGAACAACCTCCGATGGACGGAGGAGTCCGTGTCCGACTTGGGGCCGGTGTGCAGATCCAGGATGATATCAGGGCGAGAGACCATCCACGGAGGGGCCTTGCTAGGTACTCGGACGATACAGGAGACAGAAGGAAATCGGAACTGACGGTATAAGTCATCCAAGCGAATCCCCGCCGGCCGAGTGGCTCGGGCGAGCACATCATACAGCCGGCGATTCGGATTGGAAAACAAACATGGATAGCTTGGATGAAGTGGCATCTGTCGAATAGTTGCAGCATAGGTCAGCAGTACTTGTTGGCGCCTCAGGTGTAAAGGAGGTACGCCAGCCTCGGCGAGCAAGCTGACGACTGGGCTTGTCCGAAAGGCACCCGTCGCCAGCCTCACACCGCCGTGGTGGACACTGTCCAGTTTAACAAGCACTGACTTACGGGCCGAACCATATGCTACACTGCCATAATCTAACCTAGATAAAATCAGTGACTTATAAAAGCGCAGGAGCACCACGCGGTCCGCCCCCCATGATGTGCCGCTAAGAAACCGCAACATGTTGAGTTTCTTAGCGCAGGCAGTTTTCAAACACCGCACGTGTGGTTCCCACGTCAATTTCTGATCGAAAAGGAGCCCAAGGAACCGGTACGCAGCAACAACAGGCAAAGCTACATTGCCCAGATAAAGCTCAGGATCTGGATGGAGGATGATGATGATGATGATAATTGTTGTTTTAAGGGGCCCAACATCTAGGTTATCGGCCCCTGATGGTTTGGGTGATCGTGAAGATGAAAATGAAATGCGAACTTAAAACTAAAACTAACTACTAACCTACATACTAGAAGAAGAAATGGAAAACTAAAGGAGAATAAGGCAAATAAAGGACAGGAGGAAAAGAAATGCCCTCAACCCTCGAAGAAGGCGGATTGAGGGACTTGGAAGGAAGGAGAGCCATGAAAGGCAGATAGGAAAGTGAAAGAGGAGAGGGTCCGCCCCAACGGTAAGGGACAAAAGGGGAAAACGGACCCAGCTCAGGAATCCCTCGGGGTCGCCAACTCCCGAACTCACCAGCCGTGAGCCCCTGAGGGTGTAGCATTATCTGGGGTGCACCAAAAGTGGTGGGGCTACATACACCCGGCCTCCTTGAGGGCCTTAAACAGAAGGCAGGAGATAACATGAAAAGAAAAAGAAGGCTGACCCCTCGCAGAAGGAGGGAATCAGAAAAGATGAGACAAGGGCCAATTATGGCGGGAAAGGAAGAGACTCCCTAGGCCTCGGATACCCTAATACCGTCGGGGTCGGAAGAGAACAAGAGTTGACCAAGGAAGGTCGACAGGAAAGAAGACAGAGAGGAGCCCGGCACAAGTAAGTGGAAGCAATGCCGGACTCAGCTGGGGCCCCGTGGTCGCCAACCCACGCCCACAAGATGTGAGCCCCTGGGGGGGCTGGATGGAGGGTGCGCTTTCGGCAGAAATGGACAACCGAGGACTTAGCGGTTGAGAATCGAAAGCCATGCTCCAGTGTCCAGCGTTCCACTCTCCGAATAGCTTGTTGTAGCTGTCGTTCAGCGACCGCCATATTTTGCGCACTATAATGTAGAGCAAAGTCGTCTACATATAGCGACGGTACCACTGCTGGACCAGCAGCAGCGACTATACCGTTTATGGCAATCGCAAATAATGTTACGCTAAGCACCGATCCCTGTGGGACGCCGTTTTCCTGTATATGATATTGCGAATATGTCCCCCCTATTCGGACACGGAACAGGCGAAGGGACAGAAAATTCGCAATAAAAACCGGCAAGTTACCTCGGAATTTCCATTGATGCAGGGTAGAGAGGATGCCGTAACGCCAAGTGGTGTCATAGGCCTTCTCGAGGTCAAAGAAAACAGCGACTAGGTGCTGTCTCCGGAGAAAAGCGTCCTGTATGGCAGTCTCCAGGCGTACCAGATGGTCGTTGGTACACCGTGACGCCCTGAAACCACACTGGTATTCAGACAGGAGTCCCCGTTTCTCCAGGACCCACACCAGGCGCCGATTGACCATCCTCTCAAAGAGCTTGCACAAACCGTTTGTGAGACAAATAGGTCTGTAACTGCCTGACAATTTGGGATCCTTATCGGGCTTCAGGATAGGTATAATGATACCTTCCTGCCATTGCGCTGGAAACACACCTTCCAACCAGATACGATTAAACACCCTGAGCAAATAGCGAATGCTCTCATCGTTAAGGTGTTTAAGCATCTGGTTGTGAATATTATCCGGGCCAGGAGACGTGTCCCTGCAGAGCGCCAGCGCTCCGCGGAGTTCCCACTCCGTAAAGGGCACGTTGTACTCCTCCGAAGCGCGGGAAGCAAAACTAAGATGGAAACGTTCCGCTTCGCGCCTCAGGGCCACGAAGGCAGGGTCATAGTTATCGGAACCGGATATATCCGCAAAATACGAGGCGAGATGGTTTGCAACGCGATAAGGATCTGTAACCAGTTCATTAGCAATGGAAATTCCCGGTACAGTAGAAGATGTCTGAATTCCCGAAATGCGTCGTAGTTTAGTCCACACTTGAGAGGAGGGGGTATGTGCCGTAATAGAAGACACATACCGTTCCCAGGATTGTTTCTTACTCTGGCGAATAAGAATCCGTGCCTTGGCACGGAATTTCTTAAACGCCACCAAATTGGCCATGGTTGGACGCCGACGGTAGTGCTTATGAGCTCGACGACGGTCTCTTATTGCCGCTGCAATATCCTCTGTCCACCAAGGGACGAGTTTGCGACGAGGAGTCCCAGAAAAGGATGGAATGGACTCCTCGGCGGCAGCAAGAAGCACATCGGTGATGTGCTGTACCTCGTCATCGACGCTCCGGCAACCAAGATCAACGAATACAGCTCGTTCTTGAAACGAGGGCCAATTTGCCCGCTTAAGAACCCAACGACTGGGGAACTCAACGGGCGTCTGGTTCAGAAGGGTAAGAACGATCGGGAAATGGTCACTGTCACAGAGGTCATCGTGTACATACCAGCCAAATAAGGGGACCAGCGCACGGCTACACACACTCAAGTCAATGTGTGAGTACGTGCCGTGCGCTAAGCTAAAATGTGTAGCTTCCCCTGTATTTAATAGACATAAATCCAACCCTTGAATTAAGCCTTCCACGTCCCTTCCTCTGGGGCAGGAAGATGGTGATCCCCAGTGGGGGTGATGAGAGTTGAAATCACCCACGAGTAGGAAAGGGACTGGAAGTTGATCAACAAGATCTAAGACGTCATTAATATCAAGGGGTTGGTTCGGTGGAAGGTACACGTTACAAACAGTTGTCATAGCAGGCAAGGACACGCGAACTGCAATAGCGTCCAGAGGAGTGGCGAGTGGAAACTCCTCACTATAGCAGTCAGAGCGAACGAAGGTACAAACGCCCCCGGAAGCCCGGGCGGCGTCTTGTCGCTCTTTAGAGTATAGTCGGAAACCTCTCAGAACAGTCTCGTGATCAGGTCTGAGGTTTGTTTCCTGTAGGCAGACTATACTCGCCGCGTATTGGGCAATAAGCTGACGGAGCTCTGTCAAATGCCTGTCATAACTGTTACAATTCCACTGTAACAGTGCCATTGTGTGAACTTAGGGAATAAGTTGGAGCAGCAAGCTACTCCAACTTTGACTCTGGAGAATCTACAGTCACTACGTCGACTATAATCTCCATGTCCTCAGGCGAGTTCATGGAGTGAATCGACTCGGTAGATGATTTCCTGGACGCAGTTCGGCGGCGGGGGGATCTCCGTGGGGAGCGCGAAGATCTGGGGGCCGAAACGTCCCCAGGCGCAGAAGCATCCGCAGGTGTTGGCGCGGATGGCTTCCCCTTTTTTGGAGAAAGGGAATGCGTAGTGCGGGGTCCCTTCTTACCCGCCCCCGGCTCTTTAAGGTATATAGACGGGTCAGGAGCCGAAGTCCTGACCCTGGTCGACGATGCCGCCTCCGCCGGCTTCGGCGCGGCTTTCGCCGACCGTTTGGATGGGGAGGAAGACTTCGACTTCCTCCCGAGTGGGGAGGAAGTCTTCAACTTCCTCCCCTGCTGTGCGGGCGGAGCAGCCTTCGCTCGCACAGCCTTCGTGCTGGCCGAAGGTGGAGTTGAAGTCACCTTCGGGCTTTCCGTTATAATGTTAGGAGCTGGTTTTGGAACAGGAAACTCAGTTGCAGGTTTCACAGCTGGAACAAAAGATGAGGTAGCCGGGACCAAATTTGGTATTATGGCTCTATAATCAATCGTTGGAGAAGGCGAAGTCGTGGTACGGTACTTCTTGCGGGCCTCCTGGTAGGTCAGACCATCCAGGGTTTTGATCTGGATTTTCTTCTCACTCAGGAAGACAGGGCAGTTCCTGTCCCGAGGAGAATGAAATCCAGGGCAATTAGTGCACTGATAAGGTGTTGTGCACTCTTCCGCTTCGTGTGGTACCTTACCGCATGTTCCGCAGATTGCGGGGCTCGAGCATCGGGATAACATGTGCCCGAACTTCTGGCATTTATAACACCTCATTGGGGGAGGGATATAAGGCCGTACGTCACAACGGTAACTTGTAACCTTGACTTTCTCCGGGAGCACCGAAAGCTCAAAGGAAATAATGAAAGCACCAGTATCCACGATTTGACCATTGACCTTGCGCGTAATGCGCCGGACATCAGTCACGTGACGGTGCCGCATATCCTCCTTGAGCTCCTCGTCAGTGTTCAGAATCAGGTCCCGGTGGAAAATAACTCCTCGGACCAGATTCAGGGACGTGTGCTTTTCCACTTTGACGGGAATGTCGCCAAAGTGGTCACATTGCAAAAGTTGTTCAACTTGCTCTCCAGTCCTAGTCTTGAGCAACAAGCTACCGTTCCTCATCTTTTGTACTTTCTCAAGCTCACCATAGACACCTTCTATGTGGCGAGAAAACAAAATACTCTTTACCAGCTTGAAATCACCCCCATCTGTTCTGGTAGCTACCAGAAACTTGGGGGTGTTAGTACCCAGATTTGCACGCACAGATTGTTCCCAGGGGGTTGATCCCCGTAGGGAATCAAATGTTAAAGACTTGGGTGTAGGACCACCCTGTTTGGGTGTACGTCCACCCTGGTTGGGGATTTTTCTTTTAGAACCCATGGCCAGATCATCCTCCCCGAATGTCACCGACATCCGATCACGGGCCGTCACAGTAGGCGCTACCCAGCCAGGGCAAGGCCCGCCTAGCTTGGAAGGCATTGCCCGGGGGTCCGATGTTTTACAATGCCGTATCGGCATGTACCCCTTGGCATATACTGGATTTTACAGCTCAGACATTCGGCTGTGCGGGGACCTGCGTAGTCAGGCGGATACTACTGAACGGGTACATGGCACACCCACCTGTCGGCGCGGCCAAGACCGGAACAGGCTTTTGAGCGTAGTCGCTAGTGTAAGTGGCCCATCCCCTAACAGCACGCACATATAGAAATTTTGGTTGCCAGACCCTGAAAGCAGTGACGGAAAGAAGTGAGATATAACCTAATGAGAGTTATACCGCACGGGTGTATGTCTTTTAGAGCTGACTGTCAAACCCTCGAAAGGGGACCGTTCCGAGAAGCCCTTTTAGTCGCCTTTTACGACTGGTAGGGAGTACCGTGGATGTATTCGCTTCCTCCCACCCACTGGGGGTCCAATTCACAAAACAACGCGGAGTCCTTAAAGTATAGCCAAGGTCGCCCCTTTTAGTCGCCTCTTACGACAGGCAGGGGATACCGTGGGTGTATTCTAAACCCCCCACCCACAGGGGGGAAGTAACAAAAACAGTGCGGGAATCTTAAAGAGATAGGAAATATAATGAAAAGAGGAGTGGAGAGGAGAGGAGAGGAGAGGAGAGGAGAGGGTCCGCCCCAAAGGTAAGGGAAAAAGGGGAAAACGGACCCAGCTCAGGAATCCCTCGGGGTCGCCAACTCCCGATCTCACCAGCCGTGAGCCCCTGAGGGTGTAGCATTATCTAGGGTGCACCAGAAGTAGTGGGGCTACATACACCCGGCCTGCTTAAGGGCCTTGAGCACAAGGCAGGAGGTAAAAGGAAAATAAAAAGAAGGCTGACCCCTCACAGAAGGAGGGTATCAGGAAAGATGAGAGAAGGGCCAAAGAAGGCGGGGAAGTGAAAGACTCCCTAGGCCTCGGCTACCCTAATACCGTCGGGATCGGAAGAGAACAAGAGTTGACCAAGTGAGGTCGACAGGAAAGAAGAAGGAGAGGAGCCCGGCACAAGTAAGTGGAAGCAATGCCGGACTCAGCTGGGGTCCCGTGGTCGCCAACCCACGTCCCACTAGATGTGAGCCCCTGAGGGGGGCTGTAGAAAGAACAGTGAAAACGTGCAGAAGTCCATATTCAATACACAGAAAGCAGTTCCCGCGGAAGCCATGACTATTTACAAAAGTCAAGGAGGCACATAAGACCATGTTGCTGTACAACTCATTAGAGGTCTCAGGCGCAACAAGATTTATGTCGCTCTCAGCAAGTGCACGAAATTAAGCGGACTCTACCTGACCGGCCGCTTCACAGCTCCAGCACCACCTAGAGAAAACGACAATGTAACGGCTCACATGGAAAGGCTCGTCAACAAAACAATAGCCATGCCATGCCTACTTCAATAAATGCTTCCCACCGATTTGACAATTTTTTACCTCAATATTGAAAGCCTGAGAAGCAAAGCCCACTTTACCGATTTTAAGAATTTCATGAAATTAATCCAACCCACTATTTTCATTGCGACTGAGACATGGACCTTATTGGATGACGACATAGACATTTATGGCTACACGATCCTACTTCGTTTGGATGCTAGGCGTCTTCGACATGCTTATGGCATTTTAGTCTATGTGAAACAAGGCTCTGTTGCTAGAGTGGTGTACACACATGCCAGCGAAACGGAAGGTAAAACCTGCTGCTTGGCTGAGCTTGACTGCGGTGGAGTGGCTGTATGCACAGGGTACAAACCTCCCTCCACACCATTTGCCGACGTGCAGGACATCTTTCAAACGGCCGTGAATTCTGTACGTTCTGAATCTTCGAAAGTGAGCATCTTAGGGGATTTCAATCTGAATCTGACTGCTGAACCCATCCATTACTTCTACAGAAGTTTTGAATAGTTATAATTCAACTGTCACATACGCAAGGGAACATCAACAACCAATGCACGCACAGCACGTACAGTAGATTGTATCCTGCCAAATTTCCACACGTATCTGGAGTCATCGAAACAATCTACAGCCACACACATATCTTCAATTTGCATTCCGCACAAAGCACACCAATTCCGGCACCCCCACCTGCAACGCCCTCAACTGTTGTGCCATCTGTGATAGTGCTGTCCATGTCATCGCAGAAGATTTCTCTCCAGGAAGCTATCGTCGAAGGCAGACAAGTTTCAAACACATTTCGCGACATAACTAAAATAAGAGCGTTTCTAAAATGTATAAGGCAGGGCATAGGCCTAGGCAATTCTCAAGGGAAACTAGCGACAAGCGTACTGCTACCTCCATACATGGATGATTTGTTCATGTCCATTCAAACAACTGGAGATGGGAACTGTTTTACTATGCGATTTGTTTGTTATGCGGACAGGAGTGTCTTGGGCCCGGTCTAAGGGCCATTGTAGCTCATCACATGCAGATAAACGATGATTTCATCAACAACTTATAATTGGGCCTAGGCACCTACACCTCCCGCTTACACTTTTAACTGACCAAAACGTGACCGAAATATTGGAAGTTATGTTGATGAGATACATTTTAAGAAAGCCCATAAACATTTACACAAGCTCGCCAAGTAGCTCATTGCAATTCGCGCAGTGTTCGGCATCCCGTGAGCTGCACTTTGTATTGGATCTACAATCCCAGCACTATGGTCCGTTAAAAATAAAAGGGAGCGGTGCACCACCAGTTCCTGAATCAATGCAAAACACGCAGGAAATAGACGGCTTTGTTACCTACGACTGATAAGGATATTGAAAATCCACAAAATGTTAGTGACGTGGAAACGGATACAAAAATATTGGCTTGAGCAGGCAATGACATTCACAATGTGGCACCCGTGGATGAGCAAGAACGTGGTCAAGATGTGGTACACCCGATCAGCAGCTCAATGAAAACCAACAGAAATACCTTAGGACACTGACGAAACGCGCTGTAGTGGAAGTGAACTATCTTCTGACAAGTGTAGTGGAATTGAACTATCTTCAGACCAAAGAAGTGCGGTCAGAGAAGAAGAGAGACTACCTTCTGTTGTTTTTTTGTATATATTTCATGTTCTTGTTCCCGCCTAGGTAGTAAGAAATAAAACAGAGTTTTCAAGTGCAATCTTGCGTTAATCGTGAATACCTACATATAAGGTGGGTGTCCCGAATAAGGCCATGCTTTTAATAAGGCCACCTATCGTTTTCTCAAGAAGTTTAATGAACAAGTAACAGATGCCAGCACCTCCTTGACGCTCGATATCAGCGCGTTTACTGGTGCCAGTTTCAACTTCGTGCGATTATCCGGTCACCACCATTTAGAGTGTGGTGTTTGTGGATGCCGGTTCATCTAATATTCAGGTTGCACATTTGTCACAACTGTTGCGGTAAGTACTTGTGAAATGTTATTGTTTAAATGTCTTCGTACTCCACATGTAATGTTATTTATATCCACGATGTCATATTTCTGAAATATTGACTGAATAAGCTGCTATATAGGACAATTGTTCAAAAGTAATGTGTCCCCAATAAGGCCATGGGTGGCCTTGTTAGGGGCATCGCGACATAAGGATGCATTAAAACATTTAACTACATCAGGACTTCTTTCTCATCCATAACTTGCTTTATTAATGCTATAAGGCATATTTAAATTAAAAATGCATAATAAATTACGTTCTTTTTTGTTTAATTGCAGTTATGGCTCCCGTACAATCAAAACTTAAGAGAGCCCCATGGGCAGGCGAACAATTGCAATCAGCTATATCAGCTGTCCACGGCGGCATGTCAGTAAAAGGGGCGGCATCATCATTTAATATCCCTAGAAGAACATTACGCAACAATTTGCTGTCCGGTAATACTGAGAGAAAATTGGGGCGTCCTTCCGTGTTAACTGCAGAACAAGAGGAAATGTTATGTGTAAGGCTCTATCGACTAGCAGACGTTGGCATGCCCATTACTAGTAATGTTTTGAAACGGAGCGTGTACTCGTTCTGCAACGAAAATAACATTAAAAATCCGTTTAACTCGTTGACCTGCAAAGCTGGGCGTCGATGGTTGGATTTGTTTCTAAAGCGACATCCGGAGGTGGCCAAACGTAGGACACAGCACCTCAACCCTGGAAGAGCTTCGAAACTCAATAAATTCATTGTTGACGATTATTTTCAGAAATTGAAAGGAGTCATGATTGAAACTGATGTAGCAGATAAGCCACACTTAATTTATAACATCGATGAAAAGGGATGTCGTCTGACATTACACCATCAGCAGCACGTGTTTGCTCGCAAGGGTGCAAAGCGTGTTCACATTGTAGCACCTGAGCATGCAGAAAACGTAACAATTGTTACATGTGGTAATGCAGTGGGGAATTTCGTGCCACCAATGATCCTATTCAAAGGACAAAGACTGAAACCTGAGTGGGAAGACAACCTGCCTCCAGGGACAAAGGTTGTAATGACACCCAAAGGAAGCATGAACTGTGAAACGTTTTCTCAATGGATAGATCATTTTGCTATGTACAAATCTGCCGGTGACAGAGCGCTGCTCATTTTTGATGGTGCTTCTTCGCATCTAGACGTGAGCATTGTTTCGGCAGCGGACAAGCATAACCTCACACTTTTCTGTTTGCCAAGCAACACGACTCATGAACTACAGCCGCTGGACAAGACAGTGTTCAAGTCATTCGAGACATTTTGGGATGATGAAGTCCTAAAATTTTGGATGACTCATCCAGATCGACAAATAAATCGAAGCATATTCGGAAAAATATTTTCCAAAGTATGGCTAAGATCCATGACTCCAGCAAAATTAATATCCGGGTTCAAAGCAACGGGGATATACCCTTATAATCCAGATATTATTCCTGAAGTGGCCTTTGCGCCCGCTTCCCTGACTAACATTGAGATGGCAGATGGTAATCTGGATCCTGTCAACAGCTCAGGCAACCCACTACCTGACGAATCACTTCATTCAGAATTAGAAGATGACCCTACAGTACCTTCACTGACAAGTGTCACTTCTCAGTCCGTTCATCCCGTTTCACAAGTTCCACATGCACGAGCAACATCAACTAATTCCGTTCCTGTAAGTGAAATCCATGACCACACACCAAACTCTCATTTCCAAAGTAACTCCTCGTCAAGCCGATCCCTAACGGACATACTGTCAACACCTAAGAGGAAAGTAAAGAAAACCCTGCGGCGCCAACCCATCAATTCACGGGCTCAAAAAATTGTGAAGGCTCTATTTGAAGATAGACAGTCAGCAGCGAAGCCGAAACCTGCGAGGAAAAGGACGGCTCGGGAGGCACAAAATAAAGAAAGAAGTCATTCTATCAACGATTTGTCTCGGCCTAGCACCAGTGGAATTCAGCAACGCAAGCAACATACCTCTTCTAATACCTGGTACTGCTTCCTTTGTCAACAAGATCGTGTTGCTGACATGCGTCTGTGTGTGAGTTGTCAGAAGTATGTGCACGAGAAATGTGTTGGTTTAACAAAATCAGACAAAGATACTTTTTATTGTCCGAAATGTGTGCGATTTCAATCCAAAGTGCCTGTGTCTGTTTATTTCTCAATATGTTATGTTGACCGATGTACTTTATACTCTATTTCATTGCACTGGAGACATTAAACTATGTTTAGAAGTGTATTTGCTCTCTTAGTTATGGAAATAAAATGGGGTGGCCTATTTGAATCACTAGCTCCAAGTAAGGCCACAATGAAACCAATTCAAATATGTGCTCCTCTTCCTGCATGACGCGTAACATATATAGTATGATAGCATGAAATTAAACACAAATGTATAAACTAATTTATGTAAAATTATTACAGTCTTATTATGTACACAACAGTACATAAAAATTCTGAAAGCTTAAGGTGGCCTTATTTGGGACACCTACCTTAGATATCCACATTGGTGACCCTGACGTGATGCCGCAAGAAAACGAAACAGCAAATAGCGGACAAGAAAATGTGGTAGCGCGCGTAAGTGTTAAAGTCCCACCATTCTGGAAACCAGATCCCAAAATATGGTTTATACAACTTGAAGCTCAGTTCCGTACGAGAAACATAACACGAGATGAGACGAAATACGACACAGTGGCGAGTTCAATCGACGCGGAAATATTAACCCAAGTGACTGATATTCTGATTAAGCCGCCCGATACCGAAAAATATGACGCAATTAAGGAACGACTAATTTCAGTTTTCGCGGATAGTGAGACTCAAAGAACACAGAAACTGTTAACGGAACTGGAGCTTGGGGATCGCAAACCCTCCCTGCTGTTGTGTGAAATGAGGAACTTAGCCGATGATAAGGTTGGTGAACAGTTCCTTAAGACATTATGGTTACAACGTCTGCCTCGCGACATGCGTACTATTCTATCAGTGAGCAGTGACGATCTAACAAGGCTAGCCACCATGGTCGATCAAATTTGGGAACTGAAACCAACTCCATCCTTCCAGATAGCACCTATAAATGTTGTCAAGTCCCAACGAGGTGACATGGAAGACTTGAAGAAGCAGGTATCTGAACTTTCCATTCAAGTGTCAGAATTAAAGAAGCAAATACAATCTCGTTCTCGTCTGCGGTACAGATCAAATTCAGGCAGGAGGTCCAACAGCCGTAATTCCCGTGCTACTCCAAACGTGTGTTATTACCATTCGAAGTTCGGTGAACGTGCGTATAACTGTCTGCAGCCATGCAATATGAGTACGGCACTGCAAGCCCAGCCAGATAATACGGAAAACTAACCGCCCGTCTCTCCACGGCGACAGAGAGTCAGGGGCCTCAGCTGATTCGCCTGTATGTTAGTGACAAGGAATCAGCAGCCCTTTTCCTGATAGACACGGGAGCAGATATTTCAGTTGTCCCTCCTTCGAACGATGAAAAGCAAACTGTAAGTAAACTTGAACTCTTCGCAGCCAATAACAATAAAATTAAAACATATGGTCAGAAGTTGTTAAAGCTCGATCTTGGGTTACGCCGAGAATTCCAGTGGCCTTTCATCCTAGCTGATGTAAGTAGACCCATTATTGGAATGGATTTTCTCTCACATTATAACCCGCTGGTCGACAGTCAGCGCAAACGCTTAGTCGATGGCAATACTTTATTGGTTGCCAATTGCATAACTTGCCAAAATAGTGCAGAAGAGGTTAGAGTAGTAGAACATGGGAACTCGTACCAGTCTATCTTAAATAAATTTCCAGACTTAACACGCCCCAATATAGTAAACAGGAAAATCAGAAGTCACCACATAGAACATCACATCGAGACTAAAGGTCCCCCTGTATTTGCCAAACCAAGGAGACTCACAGCTGAGAAGTTGAAAGCAGCTCGACAAGAATTTGAATATATGCTCAAACATGGCTTATGATGATGATGATGATAACTGTTGTTTTAAGGGGCCTAACATCGAGGTTATCGGCCACTAATGATCTGGGTGATAGCGAAAATGATAATGAAACGGAAACCAGAACGAAAATTAAGTGACGGAAAATACTTACAAAAAGGAACTCAGATTGAAACAACTCACAAAATGTTCTTACAAAAGGGAATTTAGAACGAAAAGATTCACAAAAGGAATGGATTGAAAAATACACACAAAATGAAGGCTAGGTTCAAAATACGTACAAAATGCAATGTAGCGTCGAAATACCTACAAAATGAAATTGAAATTCAAAATACTTACAAAATGCAAATGAGATCGAAATTACGTACAAAATGCAATTGAGGTTCAAAATACTTACAAAATGCAATTGAAATTGAAAATACACAATGCGATTCAGATTGAAATATCCCAGTTCCAATCCAAATTATTCACAAAGTGCAATTTACATTCAAAATACTTACAAAATGCAATTGAAGTTGAAAATGCTTACAAAATGTACGGTAGATTCAAACGACTCTTGTGGATTAACAATACTTACAAAATGCAATTTAGATTGAAAATACTTGACAAAATGTAATTTAGATTCAAAATACCCACAAAATGCAATTAAGAATAAAAATATGTGCAAAATGCCCACCAAACAAAATGCAATTTAGATTCAAAATTCGTGCGAAATGCGGTTTTGGTTGAAAATATTTCCAAAATGCAATTGAAATTCAAAATTCTCACTAAAAGGCCCGGCAACCTGCATTGATGATGATGATGATGATAATTGTTGTTTTAAGGGGCCTAACATCTAGGTTATCGGCCCCTGATGGTTTGGGTGATCGTGAAGATGAAAACGAAAAGCGAACTTAAAACTAAAACTAACTACTAACCTACATACTAGAAGAAGAAATGGAAAAATAAAGGAGAATATGGCAAATAAAGGACAGGAGGAAAAGAAATGCCCTCAACCCTCGAAGAATGCGGATTGAGGGACTTGGAAGGAAGGAGAGCCAGGAAAGGCAGATAGGAAAGTGAAAGAGGAGAGGGTCCGCCCCGAAGGTAAGGGACAAAAGGGGAAAACAGACCCAGCTCAGGAATCCCTCGGGGTCGCCAACTCCCGAACTCACCAGCCGTGAGCCCCTGAGGGTGTAGCATTATCTACGGTGCACCAGAAGTGGTGGGGCTACATACACCCTGCCTCCTGAAGGGCCTTGAGCACAAGGCAGGAGGTAAAAGGAAGAGAAAAAGAAGGCTGACCCCTCACAGAAGGAGGGTATCAGAAAAGATGAGACAAGGGCCAATTAAGGCGGGAAAGTGAAAGACTCCCTAGGCCTCGGTTACCCTAATACCGTCGGGGTCGGAAGAGAACAAGAGTTGACCAAGTGAGGTCGACAGAAAGAAGACAGAGAGGAGCCAGGCACAAGTAAGTGGAAGCAATGCCGGACTCAGCTGGGGCCCCGTGGTCGCCAACCCACTTCTCACTAGATGTGAGCCCCTGGGGGAAACCTGCATTGAAAGACTTACCATAAAGCAATTTAGATTGTCAATCTTTACAAAATGCAGTTGAAGTTGAAAACAATCGCGAGATGTAATTTATATCGAAAAAACTTACAATATGCAACTTAATTTAAAAATACCTTAAAAATCGCTAAAAGGGAATTTAGATACACGGTGAACCAAGTAACAAAAACAGTGCGGGAATCTTAAAGAGAAAGGAAATATAATGAAAAGAGGAGAGGAGAGGAGAGGAGAGGGGAGAGAGGAGAGGGTCCGCCCCAAAGGCAAGGGACAAAAGGGGAAAACGGACCCAGCTCAGGAATCCCTCGGGGTCGCCAACTCCCGAACTCACCAGCCGTGAGCCCCTGAGGGTGTAGAATTATCTAGGGTGCACCAGAAGTGGTGGGGCTACATACACCCTGCCTCCTTGAGGGCCTTGAGCACAAGGCAGGAGGGAAAAGGAAAAGAAAAAGAAGGCTGACCCCTCGCAGAAGGAGGGAATCAGAAAAGACGAAACAAGGGCCAATTAAGGCTGGAAAGGAAGAGACTCCCTGGGCCTCGGATACCCTAATACCGTCGGGGTCGGAAGAGAACAAGAGTTGACCAAGTGAGGTCGACAGGAAAGAAGACGGAGAGGAGCCCGGCACAAGTAAGTGGAAGCAATGCCGGACTCAGCTGGGGTCCCGTGGTCGCCAACCCACGTCCCACTAGATGTGAGCCCCTGGGGGGAAACATGGCTTATGCAAACCTTCCAAGAGTAGCTGCTCCAGTCCCCTACATCTCACAAAAAAGAAGTCTGGTGATTGGAGACCCTGTGGTGATTATAGGGCCCTCAATAGTATTACAGTTCCCGATAGATACCCTTTACCTTTCCTCACTGATTGCAGCCATGTGTTGTCTGAAGCCAAGATTTTTTCATCCATTGACCTGACCCGTGCTTACCAACAAATACCTGTCCATGATGATGATGATGATGATGATAATTGTTGTTTTAAGGGGCCTAACATCGAGGTTATCGGCCCGTAATGATCTGGGTGATAGCGAAAATGATAATGAAATGGAAACCAGAACAAAATTATCTGAGACCGGAAACACGTACAAAAAGAAACTCAGATGGAAACAACTCACAATATGGTCTTACGAAAGGGAATTTAGAACGAAAAGTTGCACAACAAGAATAGATTGAAAAAAGACCCACAGGACGTAGGCGAGATTCAAAATACGTACAAAATGCAATGTAGCGTCGAAATACTTACAAAATGCAACTGAAACTCAAAATACTTACAAAATGCAAATGAGATCGAAAATACGTACAAAATGCAATTGTGGTTCAAAAAACTTACAAAATGCAATTGAAATTGAAAATACACAATGCAATTCAGATTGAAATAGGCCCTATCCCAGTTCCAATCCAAATTATTCACAAAGTGCAATCGAAATTCAAAATATTTACAAAATGCAATTGAAATTGAAAATGCTTACAAAATGTACGGTGATTCTAACGACTCATGTGGATTGACAATACCCCTGGAGAGCGTTTCTAACTTTAAATATCTAGGCGTGACACTTCAGACAACGGGCAACGTCTTTACGCTTCACGTTAACGATAGGATCTGTGCGGCTACGAGGGCCATAAATGATATCAGACAGTTGAGAAAACTCTCCGTCAAAACAGCCTTGAAACTCTTCCAGCTCAAGGTTACACCCGTTGTAACATATGGATTAGAGAATATCTGGACACATCTCAAATTGAAACACCTGGAAAAGTTGGAGAAACTAAAAGCGACTTTCTTAAAGAAGGTTCTGTGTGTTTCAAAATACACGCCTTCAAGACTAGTCTATGAATTAACACGTGAATTATATTATGTGGAAGAGCTCCGCCTCCAACTGTCGCTACCGTCTACACCAGCATACGTGCAACTCATGGAGAACCTGAAATCGAAGAAGAGAGACATATGGTGGGATTTCTACATCACTGACGCAATGACCTGCAATGATTGGAAACGGGGAGGCTACGAACTAAGACATACTGTTACACGCTTTGCCATACATGGCTTTCACCATAAGCTGTGCAAGTTAAAGAAGTTTCACCAGCCAGACGCAGACTGTGTATGTGAACGTTGCGGCAAATGTTGCGAAAGATATCATGCGATGTACTGTACATATAGACTTGAATCTCTGACGTCCTTCTGTTGTAATGAATAGTTTATTATGTTTCATTTTGTCTGTATCATTCCTTTGGCTATTAGCTGCAATAAATATTTTATTATTGACAATACTTACAAAATGCAATTTAGATTGAAAATACTTGACAAAATGTAATTTAGATCCAAAACACCCACAAAATGCAATTGAGAATCAAAATATGTGCAAACTGTCCACCAAACAAAATGCAATTTAGATTCAAAATTCGTGCGAAATGCGGCGTTGGTTGAAAATTCTTACAAAATGCAATTGAAATTCAAAATACTCACTAAAAGGCCCGGGCACATGCATTGAAAGACTTACTACAAAGCAATTTAGACTGCCAATCTTTACAAAATGCAATTGAGGTTGAAAACAATCGCGAGATGTAATTTAGATCGAAAAAACATACAAAAAGCAACGTAGATTAAAAATGCCTTAAAAAACGCCAGAAAGGAATTTAGATACACGGTGAACCAAGTAACAAAAAACAGTGCGGGAATCTTAAAGAGAAAAGTAAATATAATGAAAAGAGGAGAGGAGAGGGGAGAGAGGAGAAGGTCCGCCCCAAAGGGAAGGGACAAAAGGGGAAAACGGACCCAGCTCAGGAATCCCTCGGGGTCGCCAACTCCCGAACTCACCAGCCGTGAGCCCCTGAGGGTGTAGCATTATCTAGGGTGCACCAAAAGTGGTGGGGCTACATACACCCGGCCTCCTTGAGGGCCTTGAGCAGAAGGCAGGAGATAACAGGAAAAGAAAAAGAAGGCTGACCCCTCGCAGAAGGAGGGAATCAGAAAAGATGAGACAAGGGCCAATTAAGGCGGGAAAGGAAAATACTCCCTAGGCCTCGGATACCCTAATACCGTCGGGGTCGGAAGAGAACAAGAGTTGACCAAGTGAGGTCGACAGGAAAGAAGACAGAGAGGAGCCCGGCACAAGTAAGTGGAAGCAATGCCGGACTCAGCTGGGGCCCCGTGGTCGCCAACCCACTTCCCACTAGATGTGAGCCCCTGGGGGAAAATACCTGTCCATGAAGCAGACATCCCTAAAACAGCAATCACCACTCCATTTGGGCTATTTGAATTCCCATATATGACTTTTGGACTAAAAATGTTGCCCAAACCTTTCAAAGGTTCATGAACACTGTGTTAATGGGACTCGATTTCGTCTTCTGTTACTTAGATGACTTACTCGTGGCTTCACCTGACAAAGAAACGCATGGACGTCATCTTCACACAGTTTTTGAAAGACTGGATGAGTATGGTCTCTGCCTTAACATCGAAAATGCAAGTTTGGAGTAGAAGAAATACAGTTTTTGGGTTACTTAATAAATCAGAATGGTTTGAAACCACTTCCGTCAAAAGTAGAAACCATCAAGAACTTCCCCGAACCTCAGTCAGCCACTTCATTAAGACGTTTCCTTGGTATGTTCAATTTTTACCACAGATTCGTTCCAAACTGTGCAACCATACAGCAACCGCTAACCACCATGTTAACCGGACATAAGAAGAACAGCACGCAAGCACTGGAGTGGACTGACGAAAGAAGAAATGCATTTTCTACAGTGAAAGAGGCCCTCTGCAACGCGACTCTACTGGCTCATCAGCAACAACGAGCTCCCTAATCTTTGGTTACTGATGCTTCGGACAGTGTGATTGGGGCAGTCCTCCAGCAAGAAGTCAATGGCGTGAAGCAGCCCTTACATTTCTTCTCCAGAAGCCTAACCAAGACACAAATGAAGTACAGTGCCTATGACCGTGAACTTCAGGCTATCTACAGCTCAATCAAGCCCTTCCGGTATTTATTGGAAGGACAGAATTTCACAGTATTCACAGATCACAAACCTTTAGTTTATGCCTTCCAGCAAGACTTAAACAAGGCACCTCCCAGGCGAGCCCGACAATTACAATATATTGCCGAGTTCACCACAGACATCAGGTACATCTCTGGAACAGAAAACGTGGTTGCAGATGCACTGTCACGCATAAGCACCATTTCTTCACCTACACCCCTAGACTATGATGCCATGGCAGAAGAATAGGAAGACGACGATCTAGAAGTGCTCAAGAAAAGTAACTCCTTGAAGATGACAAAATTTCACATACCTAACTCCAATCAACTTATCTACTGCGACATATCAACAGGCTACATTCGTCCTTACATAACCCCAAAATTCCGAAAAATAGCGTTCTCAGCAATGCACTACTTGTCTCACCCTGTAATCCGGGCGACAACACAAATGGTCACTAAAAGATTCATTTGGCCAAACATAAGACAGGATTGTAAAGTATGGGCTCGAACGTGTTTGGAATGCCAGAAATGTAAGGTCAATAAGCACACGCAATCAGATCTAGCAGATTTTGCAATACCTAATGAACGGTTCTCTCACATCAACGTGGACATTGTTGGACCCTTACCACCTTGCAGAGGATTCCGATAACTATTAACGGTTGTGGACAGGTTTTCCCGCTGGCTAGAAGCAGCACCCATAGGAGACCAAACAGCAGAAACTGTTACCAGAACCTTAATTTCGTGTTGGTTCTCAAGATTTGGTATACCAGCTCGTATCCCAACAGACCAAGGTCGGCAATTCGAGAGCAACCTTTTCAAAACAATTGCCAAGTATTTAGGTTCGCAGAGCAACACCACTACCGCCTACCACCCTCAGGCAAATGGACTCATACAACGCCAGCACAGGACATTGAAAGCTGCCCTTAAATGTCATCCGCTCAAATCATATTCTTGGGTGGAGTCACTCCCAATAGTCCTCTTAGGTATTCGTACCGCAGTCAAAGAAGACTTAGGATGTTCACCTGCAGAGCTAGTCTATGGCACAACCATAAGACTTCCAGGCGAATTTCTCTCCGAGACCCCTAACATCACCCAGCAAGACTTCGCCAGACGTCTTCAGGAGACAATCCGCTTGCTGAAACCTGTTCCTACATCTAAGCACGGGAACAGAAACGTTTTTGTCTCCAGGATCTCACAACATGCTCCCATGTGTTTGTATATCAGAACGCTACAGCAGCACCACTGCAGCCAGTGTACACAGGTCCTTACAAAGTGAAGAAGCGCAACCAGAAGTATTTTAAAGTCGAGATCAAAGGGAAGGTTACGAAGATCACTATCGACCGCTTGAAACCAGCCTTCATACTCGAGGAACATTCTTCAACACAGCACCCACAGCCAGATACAGACAAAATTCAACAAACAGATTACCCACCAACAACCCCTGTGCCCGTAGCAGCTGAAAGACTTATGAGAAAAACTAGTTCTGGTCGAACAGTTCATTTTCCCAGCAGATTCCTGGACTCACTTGTGGTTATTTAGGGGGCGTGTGTGTAGTGGAAGTGAACTATCTTCAGACCAAAGAAGTGCGGTCAGAGAAGAAGAGAGACTACCTTCTGTTGTTTGTTTTTTTGTATATATTTCATGTTCTCGTTCCCGCCTAGGTAGTAAGAAATAAAACAGAGTTTTCAAGTGCAATCTTGCGTTAATCGTGAATACCTACATATAGATATCCACACTACCATTCACCGTGAACGTAACACGTCATGCCAACGTAAGCGTCTACTCTCCTCGAAGAAACGGGCTATTCATCGTGAGCGCGAAACTTCATGTCAACGAAACCGTCTACATTCCCCGACAAAATGCGCTATTCATCGCAAGCGCCAAACTTCATGCCAACGAAAGCGTCTCCTTTCACCGACAAATCGCGCTATTCACGGTGAGCGCGACACGTCTTGCCAACGAAATGTCTCCTTTCCCCAACGAAACGCACTATTCACCGTAAGCGCAACACATCATGCCAACGAAAGCGTCTTACTTCCCAGAAGAAACGCGATATTCACCATGAACGCAACATGTCATGCCAACCGAACCGTCTCCAAACAACTCGAAAAAGAGCTCAGTACATTGCCCAAGTAAAGGAAATTCATGAGCGTCTCCACATTGTAGGGAAACGCAACGAGTTCCTCGAAAGATTACGGCAATACCAATAACGAAGAATGAGAATCCTTAGAGTGAAAAGAAAACACCTGGCAAGATTGGAAATGCTCACGAACAACGGTTGAGGGATCCAGCGGCTCGTATTTTGCTAATAGCGCGAGTTTTGTCTTCAAACGTCACCAGAGAAGAAAAAATACATTACAATACATAAAACATCTCAACAATAGCGTCCTCGATAACAAAAAAGCAAGGCTGCGCTTCATGCCACAGCATTTTGTTCAAAACTTCAGTCAAGCCCCGGAATATATCTACTCTGCCTTAGACGAGTTTGAGTGCGGCGTGTGGTCCAGTGGAGGATGACTGTTTAGGGTAAGAGCACCGGTTCATGACAGGGTCACCATTTGTTGACACCTAAACACTTAATCAAGCAGAATAAGCCAACAGACCGCATGCGGATCTCTGAACTCACTCTGGAGCTACAGCAGAGCACCCTAGTGAAAGTAGCAGAAAACCGGGAATGCTGGGCCCTACGGGTAGATTTAGGAGGCAGTTGTTGTTGATGATGATGATAATTGTTGTTTTAAGGGGCCTAACATCGAGGTTATCGGCCCCTAATGAAATGAAATGGCGTGAAATGAAAGGATGTAGATAAAAAAACAACCCACTGCCATGGATGAAACGAAAATGGTGTTTATAAAACAGACAGTGAGCCCCAAAAATTATGCCTTATTTGAATAAAAAGAATGAAAGGCGGATGGTAAAAAAGGATAAAACAAATAAGGCATGGTGAACAATGAAATAGATGAACACAATAAAAAAAACATAAAACAGATTTAACCTGAATTAAAAGTCGTAACTACACATTAAAACTTAAAAAAGTAACCACTCTCCCTCATGAACCGGATGACGAGGTCAGCTGACGGCCCGTCATCACGGAGAATGGAGGCAGTTGTGTAAAGGCGTCCAGTGTTTGCTGCAACAATTCGTGTGCTCCTTATCGACTTTGATTAGAAGGCATGTTTCACAAAATTATAGGTGTTCGCTATTGCAAATTACTTCGTTGCATGCACTGTTTTATTATGCACGTCTGATAGGCGTCAGAGATTTTTACTTCATTTTTTATGAAATGCATGTTTGTTGATCAAGTTAGTTTCGGTGTAAATAACCTGTTCATCAAGGCTTAGGTCGCACCAAATATTGACAGCCCTGTCAAAAACTGGTGTTTTACTAAATAGCTGATAATTAAGCGTAGATGACATCTTTCTGCCCTATGTTGCAATTTGGTAGTGATCTCGTTAAAATCAGATGACTATTACCAGGTTTTGACAGATAGTGTCAACAACTGGTGTGTTGGCATGTCAATAATTGGTGAATGATTCATGTGTCGATTAATTCAATCATTCGCTTATTAGGCATAGTCTACCTTATACACATCGTTACACACTTCTTGTGATTAGTGTAATTTCTTATTGTTTTTTAGGTGTTACACAATGGGGCCTAAGATGAAGAGAATATTTAATTATTCACCTGAACAGATGGAACAAGCATTTGAAGATGTTAAAAATGGATCTTCTGTTGCTTCAGCAGCTAAACGACATGGCATTCCGAGAATAACTCTCTTATATAGATCTAAGGGAAAGACTAAAAAATCGAGGATAAAGGGCCTTGGCCCAATACTTTCCGTAGATGAAGAAGGAATTCTTGTACACTGGATAAAAACTATGGCAAAAGCTGGCTTTCCACTAACTAAAGATGACTTAATTAGTAGTGTCAAACAGCTTTTGAGTAATCTGAACAGGGCAACTTCATTTGTTTCTGGACGTAAATGGTAAGTCTTTTATGAGAAGGAATCCATCTATATATTTACGGACACAAGAAAATTTAACAACTTCAAGGGCACATGTGTTATCAGCCGAATTAAGAAAATGGTTTTTCGAAGTATATTCGTATCTTTCAGATGAGAACGTCCTTGATGTTTTGAAGGATTCAGATGAAACTGCTGTTTTTCTCAATCCTAAAGGTGGACAAGTCTTAGCAACTAAAGGTGACAAAAAAGTATATCAGAAAGTTAACCCTGATGAGATAGTGTGTCTCACCGTTTTGGTCACAGCTAATGCATCTGGTCTTTTAGCTCCTCCTCTCATTGTATTCAAGTATGAATGTATCCCCAGTGATATAGCTGCCAGCGTTCCTGAAGATTGGGGCATTGGAAGATCTGAAAACGGTTGGATGACAGGGGCTCTGTTTTATGAGTTCATAGCAAACATCTTTTATCCATGGCTATTGAGAAACCAAATTGAATTACCAGTAATATTTTTCATAGATGGGCATTGTTCTCATCTCACTCTGCACTCTAGTGAGTTCTGTGCAGGGAAAGGAATTATTCTGGTAACGCCTGTTCCCAACGCAACACACATTTTTCAGCCTATGGACATATCGGTAATTCGTTCTTTCAAGGGACGTTGGAAAGATAAAGCCCATAAGTGGAGGCTGAAAAATATTAAAAACCCAGTGTTGAAAAGGAAAAACTTTGCCCCCATTTTGAAAGATGTCCTCAATGATCTTCCACTAACAGCCGTTCAAAATGGATTCAGGAAATGTGGTTTTTATTGCCGTGGAATCCCGATGCCATTGCTGTTGATTGTACACCCATGGCAAGGGTTCAAATGAAAATCGCACGAAGGAAAATCACACACGTGAAATTCAGATAGGACTGAAGGTAGTGGAAGAATTTATTGGAAAGGATAAAGTAGAATATATTTGAAAGGTCTGCTATCTTGCGCAGAGCAGTTGAAGATACTTCCTTATTCAACATGTGGAAAATTATGAGAGATACATGCAGGGAATTTAGGTTTGATTGAAGTAAAGGAAGTCATCAGCATCATTAGTGAGAACCCTCAATGGCAACTGCAGTATGGAAAACCTTGGAGATGAAGGAAATTTTCAACTAGATGATATGCTTTCTACAAGAGGAGGGATTACATCTGTATACCAACTGGATGATATGATGATGATGATGATAATTGTTGTTTTAAGGGGACTAACATCGAGGTTATCGGCCCCTAATGATCTGGGTGATAGCGAAAATGATAATGAAATGGAAACCAGAACAAAATTATCCAAGACTGAAAATACGTACAAAAAGGAACTCGCATGGAAACAACTCACAATATGGTCCTACAAAAGGGAATTTAGAACGAAAAGTTGCACAAAAAGAATAGATTGAAAAAGACCCACAAAACGTAGGCTAGATTCAAAATACGTACAAAATGCAAAGTAGCGCCGAAATACTTACAAAATGCAACTGAAATTCAAAATACTTACAAAATGCAAATGAGATCGAAAATACGTACAAAATGCAATTGAGGTTCAAAATACTTACAAAATGCAATTGAAATTGAAAATACACAATGCAATTCAGATTGAAATATCCCAGTTCCAATCCAAATTATTCACAAAGTGCAATTGAAATTCAAAATACTTACAAAATGCAATTGAAATTGAAAATGCTTACAAAATGTACGGTAGATTCCAACGACTCATGTGGATTGACAATACTTACAAAAAGCAATTTAGATTGAAAATACTTGACAAATGTAATTTAGATTCAAAATACCCACAAAATGCAATTGAGAATCAAAATATGTGCAAAATGCCCACCAAACAAAATGCAATTTAGATTCAAAATTCGTGCGAAATGCGATTTTGGTTGAAAATACTTACAAAATGCAATTGAAATTCAAAATACTCACTAAAATGCCCTGACGCCTGCATTGAAAGACTTACTAAAAAGCAATTTAGATTGTCAATCTTTACAAAATGCAATTGAGGTTGAAAACAATCGCGAGATGTAATTTAGATCGAAGAGACTTACAAAATGCAACATAGATCAAAAATGCCTTTAAAAAAATGGTAAAAGGGAATTTAGATACACGGTGATTCGAGTAACAAAAACAGTGCGGGAATCTTAAAGAGAAAAGGAAATAGAAGGAAAAGAGGAGAGGAGAGGGGAGAGAGGAGAAGGTCCGCCCCAAAGGGAAGGGACAAAAAGGGGAAAACGGACCCAGCTCAGGAATCCCTCGGGGTCGCCAACGCCCGAACTCACCAGCCGTGAGCCCCTGAGGGTGTAGCATTATCGACGGTGCACCAGAAGTGGTGGGGCTACATACACCCTGCCTCCTTAAGGGCCTTGAGCACAAGGCAGGAGGTAAAAGGAAAAGAAAAAAAAAAGGCTGACCCCTCGCAGAAGGAGGGAATCAGAAAAGATGAGACAAGGGCCAATGAAGGCGGGAAAGGAAGAGACTCCCTAGGCCTCGGATACCCTAATACCGTCGGGGTCGGAAGAGAACAAGAGTTGACCAAGGGAGGTCGACAGGAAAGAAGAAAGAGAGGAGCCGGCACAAGTAAGTGGAAGCAATGCCGGACTCAGCTGGGGCCCCGTGGTCGCCAACCCACAACCCACAAGATGTGAGCCCCTGGGGGGGGGGGGGGTGGATGATATGCCTTCTACAAGTGGAGTGAACACAGCTGTAAACCAACTGGATGGTATGCCTTCTACAAGCGGAGGGAACACAGCTGTAAACCAACTGGAAGATATGCCTTCTACAAGTGGAGTGAACACAGCTGTAAACCAATTGGAAGAATATTCCTATGAATATTCCTGGTAGTAGCATACCAAGACCCTTTAAGAAAGTCCTCTTTTGGCCGGAAGTTTTTATAACCCAAAGGAAACGGTAAAAAGAAACTCTTCCCTCAGTTGTGACATCAAAATCATGGCAAGATTATCACAAAAATAAAGCAAAGAAGAAACTTGAATTAGAAAGAGAAAAAAAAACAAGAGCTGCAGAGAGACAGAGAAAGAAAGAGCTCAAGGAAGAACAGGACATGAATAAAAAGATGAAAAAGAAGGATGAAAGAAGAAAAACAAGGAAAAAGAAACCAGAAATAGTTTCTTCTGAGGAAGAAGAGGAAGAGTGGGTTCCTTCAGGTGACAGTGTGGACGATGCTAGCCTCCATTTGTCAAGTGATTCCGACAGCGAAAACATGAATGTCTCATTTGGAATGATTAGAAAGTCTAGATCAAATATTTATGATACAGAGAATTGTAACAAAGATCAGGAAGACACTGAAGATAACTGTATTGATCTGCATGAAAACGAAATTATTCATGAAAAAGAAGATGAACAGCTCAAGTCAGATGACTTAGACAAGCCTTTTAGAAGTTCAGGAACGCTCAAGAAGATGATGATGATGATGATAATTGTTGTTTTAAGGGGCCTAACATCTAGGTTATCGGCCCCTGATGGTTTGAGTGATCGTGAAGATGAAAACGAAAAGCGAACTTAAAACTAAAACTAACTACTAACCTACATACTAGAAGAAGAAATGGAAAACTAAAGGAGAATAAGGCAAATAAAGGACAGGAGGAAAATAAATGCCCTCAACCCTCGAAGAAGGCGGATTGAGGGACTTCGAAGGAAGTAGAGCCATGAATGGCAGATAGGAAAGTGAAAGAGGAGAGGGTCCGCCCCAAAGGAAAGGGACAAAAAGGGAAAACGGACCCAGCTCAGGAATCCCTCGGGGTCGCCAACTCCCGAACTCACCAGCCGTGAGCCCCTGAGGGTGTAGCATTATCTAGGGTGCACCAAAAGTGGAGGGGCTACACACACCCGGCCTCCTTAAGGGCCTTAAGCAGAAGGCAGGAGATAACATGAAAAGAAAAAGAAGGCTGACACCTCGCAGAGGGCGGGAATCAGAAAAGATGAGACAAGGGCCAATTAAGGGGGGAAAGGAAGTGACTCCCTAGGCCTCGGATACCCTAATACCGTCGGGGTCGGAAGAGAACAAGAGTTGACCAAGTGAGGTCGACAGGAAAGAAGACAGAGAGGAGCCTGGCACAAGTAAGTGGAAGCAATGCCGGACTCAGCTGGGGCCCCGTGGTCGCCAACCCACGCCCACTAGATGTGAGCCCCTGGGGGGTCGCTCAAGAAGAAAGCGATTCTAATCTAGGACTAAAGGGACCTGAACTGCATCTTACAGAAGGAGACTTGGCATTGTGCCGCATGAGCAAGACGAATCGCAAAAAAAAAAAAAAAAAAAAAAAAAAAAAAAAAAAAAAAAAACAATGAAACACGTTGTGCGTGTAACCACGGTGCTTGAGCCAGATCGTGTTACCGCAGTTAAACTAAATCCTCTCAGCCGCTTAAGAAACGTTTTTGTTCTAAATGAAAACGATATCAGGACAATATAGGTGAATGAAATCATTGAGATGTTACCTCCACCGTTGATTTTTGCATTAAATTCAGGAAGGCGGTACCAATTTCCTTGCTCAGTAGATGTCAATTGGTAATATTAAGGTGGTTGTTGTCACTGTGAGTGACACCAGTAGGGTCAACACTGTTTTTGTATTTATATCTACCCCTTTTCCTTACATTAATTTGAGTGTTGGAAGGACATGATGATGATGATAATTGTTGTTTTAAAAGGCCTAACATCTAGGTTATCGGCCCCTGATGTTTTGGGTGATTGTGAAGATGAAAATGAAATGCAAACTTAAAACTAAAACTAACTACTAACCTACATACTAGAAGAAGAAATGGAAAACTAAAGGAGAATAAGGCAAATAAAGGACAGGAGGAAAAGAAATGCCCTACACCCTCGAAGAATGCGGATTGAGGGACTCGGAAGGAAGGAGAGCCATGAAAGGCAGATAGGAAAGTGAAAGATGATGATGATGATAATTGTTGTTTTAAGGGGCCTAACATCTAGGTTATCGGCCCCTAATGATCTGGGTGATAGCGAAAATGATAATGAAATGGAAACCAGAACAAAATTATCGAAGACGGAAAATACATACAAAAAGGAACTCACATGGAAACAACTCACAATATGGTCCTACAAAAGGGAATTTAGAACGAAAAGTTGCACAAAAAGAATAGATTGAAAAAGACCCACAAAACGTAGGCTAGATTCAAAATACGTACAAAATGCAAAGTAGAGCCGAAATACTTACAAAATGCAACTGTAATTCAAAATACTTACAAAATGCAAATGAGATCGAAATTACGTACAAAATGCAATTGAGGTTCAAAATACTTACAAAATGCAATTGAAATTGAAAATACACAATGCAATTCAGATTGAAATATCCCAGTTCCAATCCAAATTATTCACAAAGTGCAATTGAAATTCAAAATACTTACAAAATGCAATTGAAATTGAAAATGCTTACAAAATGTACGGTAAATTCAAACGACTCATGTGGATTGACAATACTTACAAAAAGCAATTTAGATTGAAAATACTTGACAAATGTAATTTAGATTCAAAATACCCACAAAATGCAATTGAGAATCAAAATATGTGATGATGATGATGATGATAATTGTTGTTTTAAGGGGCCTAACATCTAGGTTATCGGCCCCTGATGGTTTGGGTGATCGTGAAGATGAAAATGAAAAGCGAACTTAAAACTAAAACTAACTACTAACCTACATACTAGAAGAAGAAATGGAAAACTAAAGGAGAATAAGGCAAAGAAAGGACAGAAGGAACAGAAATGCCCTCAACCCTCGGAGAAGGAGGATTGAGGGACTTGGAAGGAAGGAGAGCCATGAAAGGCAGATTGGAAAGTGAAAGATGAGAGGGTCTTCCCCAAAGGTAAGGGACAAAAGGGGAAAACGGACCCAGCTCAGGAATCCCTCGGGGTCGCCAACTCCCGAACTCACCAGCCGTGAGCCCCTGAGGGTGTAGCATTATCTAGGGTGCACCAGAAGTGGTGGGGCTACATACACCCGGCCTCCTTAAGGGCCTAGAGCACAAGGCAGGAGGTAAAAGGAAGAGAAAAAGAAGGCTGACCCCTCGCAGAAGGAGGGTTCAGAAAAGGCGAGACAAGGGCCAATTAAGGCGGGAAAGGAAGAGACTCCCTAGGCCTCGGATACCCTAATACCGTCGGGGTCAGAAGAGAACAAGAGTTGACCAAGTGAGGTCGACAGGAAAGAAGACGGAGAGGAGCCCGGCACAAGTAAGTGGAAGCAATGCCGGACTCAGCTGGGGCCCCGTGGTCGCCAACCCACGCCCACAAGATGTGAGCCCCTGGGGGAGGCCAATTAAGGCGGGAAAGTGAAAGACTCCCCAGGCCTCGGATAACCTAATACCGTCGGGGTCGGAAGAGAACAAGAGTTGACCAAGGAAGTTAGTTAGTTATTGTTGTTTTAAGGGCGGAACTACGAGGTCATTTGCCCCTCTTAACACAGATTAAAGAATACAAATTTTGATTTAAATTTAAAATTTTGAGGTGGACATCTAAATTTAAAAAGACCAAAAATTAATAAAGCAAAAACAAACAATTAAATAAAAAATAAAAATTATAAAAATAAACAAAAATTACGGAAAAAACAAAACATTATCATTCAAAAACGAACAAGTCGTTGAGTCAATGTTCACTGGACAATTTAGATTGCTGGCCCTAACCCACTCTCACTTATAAAGCGGATAACGCGATCAGCAGCCACCGCGTCATCGGCTAATATAAGTTTGAGTGTCGTCTGCAAACCAAGGTTTCTTCGTAAGTCAGCAAGATCCACACACTCGGTGAAAATGTGGGCCACGGTGAATACGGCTCCACAGGTACAAAGTGGGGAGTCTTCCCTTCTCATTAGGTACGAGTGGGTGGATCTTGTATGACCTATCCTTAGCCTACACAAAATGACGGACTCTCTCCGGGCCCGGAAGGAGCTCCGCCACACGCGAGTAGTTCCCTTGATCGCTCTCAGTTTACTGGGCAGTGGGTCAGCTAGCCACTGACTCTCCCAAAAAGCCAGAACTTGTAGGCGTAACTGAGAGCGAATATCTCTAGCGGGTACCTCCATTGGTCGAGGTGGTAGTAATACCGCCTCTTTTGCAGCTTGATCTGCTAACTCATTTCCCACAATTCCCATGTGGCTTGGAAGCCACAGAAGGGTGATTCGAGTGTCAGCGTGGCACAGCCCGGCTAGTAGGTCGTGGATTCGCTGCACTAGGGGGTGTTGCGGGAAACATGTAGCAATTGACTGCAACGAACTCAAAGAGTCGGTACACACGAGAAAGTGGATTCGTGCATCCTGTAGTGCAAACTGCAGAGCTTCATAGATGGCAACGAGCTCCGCAGTAAACACACTACAGGCCTCAGGCAAAGAGATCTTGGTATTTGCACCATCAATAACGTAAGCACAACCCACCTTCTCGTCCACCTTCGAACCATCCGTGTATAGAATGCCAGCGTCCGGAAATTGGTGAACTATGCTGTGGAACTGCCTCCGGTAAACGGAGGCAACCGTGTTCACCTTAGGACCTCGGTGCAGATCTAACCGAATTTCCGGACGCGGGACTTGCCACGGAGGCACCTCGCTAGATGTCCGGATCATACAGGGACCTACAGCCACTCGTATTTCAGTACACGAGCTATCAAGTCTAATACCAACCGGCCGAGTGGTACGAGGCCGGTTGGCGTAACCCTGGTGGTTTTGGGTACCGAAGAGAGCTTGATAGGTCGGGTGATGCGGCATTTGACGCACATTGGCAGCATATGCTAAAAGCATATGTTGGCGTCTATAATTTAAAGGTGGAACACCCGATTCGGCGAGTAGGCTGGGTATCGGGCTGGTCCGGAAGGCACCGGTAGCCAGCCTAACGCCACTATGGTGGATACTGTCCAGCATTTTCAAGGTTGCCGGCCTTGCTGAACCGTATGCCGCAGAACCATAGTCTAGCCGGGACAGGACGAGGGCTTGGTAGAACCGTAGCAGCACCGCACGGTCAGCCCCCCACGTAGTGCCACTAAGAAACCTGAGCATGTTCAGTTTCCTGAGACATGTCATTTTCAATTGCCGTATATGGTGCTGCCACGTTAACTTGCTATCAAAATGGAGCCCCAGGAAGCGATAAGTGTCAACCAACGGCAACGCAGCATCCCTGAGATGTAGTTCAGGGTGTAAATGTAGCCTCCGGAGCCGACAAAAATGGACGACGGAGGTTTTCGCTGCTGAAAAACGAAAACCCCGGTCGTGAGCCCACCTGTCGACCCGGTTGATAGCTAGCTGCAATTGCCGTTCCACGACTGCCATACTTCCAGAGCTGTAATGCAGAGCTAAATCGTCTACATACAGCGATGGAACTACCGCGGTCCCGGCGGCGGCAACAATGCCATTAATGGCAATCGCGAACAAGGTGACACTCAGCACTGAGCCCTGAGGAACTCCATTTTCTTGGGTATAGTATTGCGATAATGTCCTACCGACCCTTACACGGAAGAGTCGGACGGACATGAAATTCGCAATGAAAGTCGGTAAGATACCACGGAGTCCCCACTTGTGAAGGGTGGAAAGGATCCCGTAGCGCCATGTGGTGTCGTAGGCTTTCTCGAGGTCAAAGAAAACCGTGACTAGGTGCTGCTTTCGGAAAAAAAAAAGCCTCCTGTATGGCGCTCTCAAGTCGCACCAGATGGTCAGTGGTGGACCTATGAGAGCGAAATCCACATTGGTACTCAGACAGGAGACCTTTATCCTCCAAGAACCACACCAGTCGACGGTTCACCATCTTTTCGAGCAGCTTACATAGGCCATTTGTCAAACAAATGGGCCTATAGCTGCTTACAAACTTGGGATCCTTTCCAGCCTTAGGAATCGGTATCACGATCCCCTCTCGCCATTGAGATGGAAACTCCCCTTCAATCCATATACGATTAAAGAGGATCAACAGTTGTTTTATACTGGATTCGCACAGATGCTTTAACATTTGATTATGTATGTTATCCGGTCCAGGAGCCGTATCCCTGCACAGTGCAAGCGCACTGCCCAGTTCCCATTCAGAGAATGGTACATTATAGGACTCCGAAGCAGCAGTGGCAAAGGACAAGGGGTGAGTCTGGTTGATGATGATGATGATGATGATAATTGTTGTTTTAAGGGGCCTAACATCGAGGTTATCGGCCCCTAATGATCTGGGTGATAGCGAAAATGATAATGAAATGGAAACCAGAACAAAATTATCTGAGACGGAAAATACGTATATAAAAGAACTCAGATGGAAACAACTCACAATATGGTCTGAAAAAAGGGAATTTAGGACGAAAAGTAAAACACACACAAAACGTAGGCTAGATTCAAAATACGTACAAAGTGCAATGTAGCGTCGAAATACTTACAAAATGCAACTGAAATTCAAAATACTCACAAAATGGAAATGAGATCGAAATGACGTACAAAATGCAATTGAGGTTCAAAATACTTACAAAATGCAATGGAAATTGAAAATACACGATGCAATTCAGATTGAAATATCCCAGTTCCAATCCAAATTAATCACAAAGTGCAATTGAAATTCAAAATACTTACAAAATGCAATTGAAATTGAAAATGCTTACAAAATGTACGGTAGATTCAAACGACTCATGTGGATTGACAATACTTACAAAATGCAATTTAGATTGAAAATACTTGACAAAATGTAATTTAGATTCAAAATACCCACAAAATGCAATTAAGAATCAAAATATGTGCAAAATGCCCACCAAACAAAATGCAATTTAGATTCAAAATTCGTGCGAAATGCGGTTTTGGTTGAAAATACTTACAAAATGCAATTGAAATTCAAAATTCTCACTAAAAGGCCCCGCAACCTGCATTGAAAGACTTACCAAAAAGCAATTTAGATTGTCAATCTTTACAAAATGCAATTGAAGTTGAAAACAATCGCGAGAGGTAATTTAGATCGAAAAAACTTACAAAATGCAACGTAGATTAAAAATGCCTTTAAAAAAATGGTAGAAGGGAATTTAGATACACGGTGAACCAAGTAACAAAAACAGTGCTGGAATCTTAAAGAGAAAAGTAAATATGAGGAAAAGAGGAGTGGAGAGGAGAGGAGAGGAGAGGGGAGGGGAGAGAGGAGAAGGTCCGCCCCAAAGGGAAGGGATAAAAGGGGAAAACGGACCCAGCTCAGGAATCCCTCGGGGGCGCCAACTCCCGAACTCACCAACCGTGAGCCCTTGAGGGTGTAGCATTGTCGACGGTGCACCAGAAGGGATGGGGCTACATGCACCTTGCCTCCTTAAGGGCCTTGAGCACAAGGCAGGAGGTAAAAGGAAAAGGAAAAGAAGGCTGACCCCTCACAGAAGGAGGGTGTCAGGAAAGATGAGACAAGGGCCAATTAAGGCAGGAAATGAAAGACTCCCTAGGCCTCGGATAACCTAATACCGTCGGGGTCGGAAGAGAACAAGAGTTGACCAAGGGAGGTCGACAGGAAAGAAGAAAGAGAGGAGCCCGGCACAAGTAAGTGGAAGCAATGCCGGACTCAGCTGGGGCCCCGTGGTCGCCAACCCACGCCCACAAGATGTGAGCCCCTGGGGGTGAGTCTGGTTGATGATGATGATGATAATTGTTGTTTTAAGGGGCCTAACATCTAGGTTATCGGCCCCTGATGGTTTGGGAGAACGTGAAGATGAAAATGAAAAGCGAACTTAAAAACTAAAACTAACTACTAACTTACATACTAGAAGAAGAAATGGAAAACAATAGGAGAGTAAGGCAAATAAAGGACAGGAGGAAAAGAAATGCCCTCAACCCTCGAAGAAGGCGGATTGAGGGACTTGGAATGAAGGAGGAGCCATGAAAGACAGATAGGAAAGTGAAAGAGGAGAGGGTCCGCCCCAAAGGTAAGGGACAAAAAGGGAAAACGGACCCAGCTCAGGAATCCCTCGGGGTCGCCAACTCCCGAACTCACCAGCCGTGAGCCCCTGAGGGCGTAGCAATATCTACGGTGCACCAGAAGTGGTGGGGCTACATACACCCTGCCTCCTTAAGGGCCTTGAGCACAAGGCAGGAGGTAAAAGGAAAAGAAAAAGAAGGCTGACCCCTCACAGAAGGAGGGTGTCAGAAAAGATGAGACAAGGGCCAATTAAGGCGGGAAAGGAAGAGACTCCCTAGGCCTCGGATACCCTAATACCGTCGGGGTCGGAAGAGAACAAGAGTTGACCAAGTGAGGTCGACAGGAAAGAAGACGGAGAGGAGCCCGGCACAAGTAAGTGGAAGCAATGCCGGAATCAGCTGGGGCCCCGTGGTCCCCAACCCACGCCCACTAGAAGTGAGCCCCTGGGGGAGGGGGGGTGAGTCTCTGCCTCCCGCTTCAGAGTCAGAAATGTAGGATCGTAACTCCCGGAGCAGGATACATCGGAGAAGTGCGAGCCAATGCTGTTGGCAATGGCGAGATGGTCCGTGATGATGTCTCCATTGATGGACACTCCGGGTATCGACAGTGATGTCGGGAGTCCGGAGATCCGGCGAAGCTTAGTCCACACTTGAGATGATGGAGTATGCGCCGTCATGGACGACACTTACTTTTCCCACGTCGTTTTCTTACTCTCCCGAATCAGATATCGGGCTCTGGCACGCATCCTTCTGAAGGTGATAAGGTTGGCCATGGTGTTTTGCCTCCGATAGCATTTGAAAGCACGTCGACGATCTTTAATGGCTGCTGCAATCTCGGCTGTCCACCAAGGGACAAGCTTCCGGCGTGAGTTTCCGGATGAGGAAGGTATTGTTTCCTCAGCAGCAGCCAAAATACCATTCGTTATGTGAATGGTATGACCGTCGACACTCTCAAAGGTATCTTCGGCAAACACCGCACGTGGCGTGAAAGTTGGCCAATCAGCCCGACGGAGAAGCCATCGACTTGGTAACTCGATGGCTCTCTGGTTCGGAAGAGTAACGATAATTGGAAAATGGTCACTATTACAAAGGTCGTCGTGTACACCCCACTGTAGCAGGGGAACCAGCGCACGACTGCACAAGGTAATATCGACACTTGAATAAGTGCCGTATGCAATAGAGAAGTGCGTAGGTTCCCCTGTGTTCAACAAACACAGGTCCAGCCGCCTGATCAGCCTCTCAAAATCTCTCCCTTTACCGCTAGTGGTAGCGGAGCCCCAGATGGTGTTGTGGGCATTAACATCTCCCAGAAGGAGAAAAGGAGGGGGGAGCTGAGAGACTAGATCCTCCAGCTGTCCGTAATCCGGTTGAGAATCAGGCGGGATGTACACGTTACATACTGTTGCCATTACTGGCAACGAAGTACGAACTGCAACTGCTTCTAGCTGAGTACGCAACGGCACCTCTTCACTAAAGAGACTAGAGTGGACGAGAGTGCAGACGCCACCGGCGGCCACAGCTCCGTCCACCCGGTCTTTAGAGAAGAGTTTGAAGTGTCGCATTGTTGTCTCATGTCCAGGACGAAACCTGGATTCCTGAAGACAGACAATGTTTGCCGTAAACTGAGAAATCAATTGGCGTACTTCAGCGAGATGTCGAAAATAGCTATTACAGTTCCATTGTAATAGTGCCATAGTATGGACTTAAGTAGAAGATAGTCGTCTACTTATGCTTAACCGTTTGCCAACCATCCCTATCCTTAGGAGTGGGTGATAGGGTAGGAGAGCATTCCTCAATCTCCACATCTCCTTCGGAGGACGAAGAAAACGGAGCGAATGCTCTCTTCGTTGGCGAACGGTTATCGCCGGACTTTCCGGGTCTCGTCCTTGGTGAAGAGCGAGAGCGGTGACGAGGGACCTTCTCCCGGTCCGATGACTGGGAGTCCGTCCCCGGCACGTCCCGACTATTTTTCTTCTTGAACCGGCGTTGACGTCTATTTGGGGAAGTAGTTGGACCCTTCCCCCCTGACGTCTCCGTCCTGCCAAACAATGCAGCACTTGCTAGGACTGCTCCTCCGGTGGTCGTGGAAGCAGAATTGCCAGCAGGTATAGGAGCTGCCTTTTCAGCAGGAGGGCAAGAGAGACGGCGATGAACAGTCTCTTTCTTACCCGCCGTTCCTGTTCCCTGTTTTGTTTGGCTGGATGTGGGTCCAGCCGTGGCCGGCGAAGACTTCCTCCTCGAACGAGTCGGAGATTGCTTCTTCACTGGCCTTATCGGAGGAGTTGCCTTCTCCGATGGCGCCGGTTTAGTTGGAGGCACCTGCGCCTTTTGTTGGATGCCAGAAGAAGATTCCGTAACCTTCTTCTGGCTAACAGGGGTGATAATAGGGCTATTTGTAGCCCCTTTAACAGTGGTAACTCTTTTAGAACTTGCCGATGTCAAGTTTGCCGCTTGATTACTAGATTCGTTTGATACCTTTTGAGCATATGATACTGAGAAAATAGGAGAGGCCATGGAGCGATATTTTCTGCGTGCTTCAGTGTAGGAGAGCTCGTCTAAGGTCTTTATTTCTTGAATTTTCTTCTCCTCTAGGAAGGCAGGACATTCCTTCCAGCGAGGAGAGTGCTCTCCCTTGCAATTTGGACATGCGGGAGGTGGTGTACATTCCGCTCCCTCATGAGTGGCCTTGCCACAGGAAAGACAGATAGGCTTTCCCGAGCAACGAGATGAGGTATGTCCAAATCGCTGACACTGAAAACACCGCAATGGAGATGGAATATACGGTCGCACATCGAGAGTGTGCATTGACACTTTGATCCTCTTGGGCAGGCTATCCGACTCAAACGATAAGATGAACGCCCCGGTGTCAACTAGTACACCATTCATCTTACGTTTGATTCGTCTCACCTCGACAACGCCATGCTTTCCAGTTCTTTCCAGGATACACTCGTCGGTAGTGTTCACCAGGTCCCTATGAAATACTAAACCTTTCTTCAGGTTTAGGGACTGGTGCTTTACTACCTCGACTGGAATACCACCGAAACTTGTCGTCCCAAGAAGACCATCTGTCTGTCTCTTTCCTTGAGTTTTTATCAAGAGTGCGCCGTTTCGCAGCTTTTTTACTGTGTCTACATCGCCCCATTTCCCCTCAATTGCATCATGTAAATCAAAAGGATCAACGTTTGTAAAATTTTGCCCATCGGTCCTTGTTACCATAAGGTACCGAGGGAAAAACGTTGAATCCTTTTCATCAAGCGGCGAAACTAGAGGCATAAACTTCCTCTTCTTAAATTTTAAAGACGGCTTTGTAAGGGAGCCACCCTGTGAAATAATGGACGCTATGTTTGGTCCCACGAGTAGCTAGGGAACTAAAAGTCAACCCCCGGCAGAGCCCCGCTTGCCCGGGGTAAGGCTAAGGTTCTCCAGAGGTCGCCAGGTATATGGAGGTGGGTCGCTTGTGACTACTCACCCAGTAGCCATTCATCACCTCGCCACGACCACTCAGCTTGTGATTAGGGGAGGATTCCACCTCCTGTCACGCACACACACATTTACACCAAAGAAAGAAAAGATGAGACAAGGGCCAACTAAGGCGGGAAAGTGAAAGACTCCCTAGGCCTAGGATACCCTAATACCGTCGGGGTCGGAAAAGAACAAGAGTTGACCAAGAGAGGTCGACAGGAAAGAAGAAAGAGAGGAGCCCGGCACAAGTAAGTGGAAGCAATGCCGGACTCAGCTGGGGCCCCGTGGTCGCCAACCCACAACCCACTAGATGTGAGCCCCTGGGGGGGAAAGTGAAAGAGGAGAGGGTCCGCCCCAAAGGTAAGGGACAAAAGGGGAAAACGGACCCAGCTCAGGAATCCCTCGGGGTCGCCAACTCCCGAACTCACCAGCCGTGAGCCCCTGAGGGTGTAGCATTATCTAGGGTGCAACAAAAGTGGTGGGTCTACATACAACCGGCTCCTTGAGGGCCTTGAGCAGAAGGCAGGAGATAACATGAAAAGAAAAAGAAGGCTGACCCCTCGCAGAAGGACGGAATCAGAAAAGATGAGACAAGGGCCAATTGAGGCGGGAAAGGAAGAGACTCCCTAGGCCTCGGATACCCTAATACCGGGAAGGAAAGAGAACTCGGGCTAATGTTTCTGTGATATTTGTGTGACCTAATATGTATTTTTAGCAAGTAAAAGTAAATAGATGATGATGACAATTGTTGTTTTAAGGGGCCTAACATCTAGGTTATCGGCCCCTGGTGGTTTGGGTGATCATGAAGATGAAAATGAAAAGCGAACTTAAAACTAAAACTAACTACTAACCTACATACTAGAAGAAGAAATGGAAAACTAAAGGAGAATAAGGCAAAGAAAGGACAGAAGGAACAGAAATGCCCTCAACCCTCGGAGAAGGCGGATTGAGGGACTTGGAAGGAAGGAGAGCCATGAAAGGCATATAGGAAAGTGAAAGAGGAGAGGGTCCGCCCCAAAGGTAAGGGACAAAAGGGCAAAACGGACCCAGCTCAGGAATCCCTCGGGGTCGCCAACTCCCGAACTCACCAGCCGTGAGCCCCTGAGGGTGTAGCATTATCTAGGGTGCACCAGAAGTGGTGGGGCTACATACACCCTGCCTCCTTTAGGGCCTAGAGCACAAGGCAGGAGGTAAAAGGAAGAGAAAAAGAAGGCTGACCCCTCGCAGAAGGAGGGTATCAGAAAAGATGAGACAAGGGCCAATTAAGGCGGGAAAGGAAGAGACTCCCTAGGCCTCGGATACCCTAATACCGTCGGTGTCAGAAGAGATCAAGAGTTGACCAAGGGAGGTCGACAGGAAAGTAGACGGAGAGGAGCCCGGCACAAGTAAGTGGAAGCAACGCCGGACTCAGCTGGGGCCCCGTGGTCGCCAACCCACGCTCACTAGAAGTGAGCCCCTGGGGGTTAAAAGTAAATAGTAGACCAATTGGATGAATGTATGTTTCATTGTCAACATCTGGTTCAATCATGTGTCAACAACTGGTGTTTTAGCCTACTTTCGATTTTTGCAAAAGATGAAAGTAGACTTATGAGATCAACACAGGGCGAAAAAATGTGTGTCTGTGAGTGTGTGTACTCTGAATGTCTGTCCCCCCACCCATCAATTCGAAAACGGTGAAACCGAATTGAACAATATTTGGTAAAGAGGAGGGACTAGCAAAGGGTACCTCAGTGTCATATTTTATATCGCCGCCATCTTGTCGGAAACGTAATGGCGGCCATCCAAATGTTCAAAGCTTAAATAAAATTACGACTAGCCTAATCATCCGATCTCTACCAAATTCTGCAACAACATATATTTATATGGAGAGCGTCTTTTGACTAAACTACAAGGTCATCAGCCTAATCGTTTGCAGATGGCGGCCATGTATGTGTGCAAATCGATTCCCCCTATCTATTCAAACACGGTCAAACTGAATTGAACGAAATTTGGTAAAGAGGTAGCACTAGCACATGGCACCTCAGTGTCATGTTTTATATTGCCGCCATCTTGACGAAAACGTAATGGCGGCCACCCAAATGTTGAAAGCTTAAATCAAATTACGACCAACCTAATTATCTCATCTCTACCAAATTTTAAAACATTATACTTTTATGTATGAAGAATCATGTAACTGTACTACAAGGTCATCAGCCCAATAATTTGCAGATGGCAGCCATGTATGTGTGCAAATCGATTCCCCCTATGTCTTCAAACACGGTGAAACTGAATTGAACGAAAATTGGTACAGAGGTAGCACTCGCAAAAGGCAACTCAGTGTCATGTTTTATATCGCCGCCATCTTGACGGAAACGTAATGGCGGCCACCCAAATGTTAAAAGCTTAAATCAATTTACGACCAACCTAATCATCTGATCCCTACTAAATTTTGCAACAACATACCTTTATGTGGAAAGCATCTTTTCTTACCAAACTACAAGGTTATCAGCCCAATAGATTGCAGATAGCGGCCATGTGCAAATCGATTCCCCCTATCAATTCAAACACGGTGAAACCGAATTGAACGAAATTTGGTACAGAGGTAGCACTCGTAAAAGGCAACTCAGTGTCATGTTTTATATCGCCGCCATCTAGACGGAAACGGAATGGCGGCCACCCAGATGTTAAAAGCTTAAATCAAATTACGGCCAATTTGCAGATAGTGCTCATGAATGAGTGCAAATCGATTCACCACATCAATTCAAACACGGTGAAACCGAATTGAATGCAATTTTGTACAGAGGAAGCACTAGCAAAGGGCACCTCATATTCATGTTTAACTCTTGCGCTGCGGCAATCGACTTTAGTCGATTTACAGCGATACTGTGTTCGCAGCGGCAATCGACTTTTGTCGACTTGGCACTTTCCCGCTGCTTCTTACACGATCTTTGTTAACAAAGTGGCTCTTTAATATTGCGTACATGAATATGCATGTCTTGTGAGTGTACTGGGAATTGTTGAAAGCAATGTCGTGAGTATTACAGTATTTCCTTTGTTGTCTCCCGCCCGACTACATTCCGCTCTGCTCTCTGGTCGTCAGTGGCCTACCACACTAGTGAGAAGCCATGAGCGCGCGTAATATAAGCAATGATGAAGATGATGATGATAATTGTTATTTTAAGGGGCCTAACATCGAGGTTATCGGCCGCTGACGAAATGAAATGGCGTGAAATGAAAGGATGAAGATAAAAAAAGAGCTCACTGCTATGGATGAAACGAAAATGGTTTAGATAAAAAAGCAATGAGCCCCAACAATTATGCCTTATGTAGCAGGAAAAATACTTACAACAAGGAACTCACATTGAAACTACTCACCAAATGGAGAGCGGTAATACGTACATAAGGGAATTTCGAACGAAAATACTCACAAAAGGAACAGATTGAAAAAAAAAAACGCACAAAATGTAGGTTAAGTCCAAAATACGTAAAAAAATGCAACGTACAGTCGAAATACAAAATGCAAGTGAAATCAAAATACTTATAAAATGCAAATGAGATTGAAAATACGCACAAAATGTAATGTAGATTCAAAATACCTACAAAATGCAATTGAAATTGCTTACAAAAGGTATGGTAAATTCAAACTTCTCATTTGGATGGACAATACTGACAAAATGCAATTTAGATTGAAAATAATTACAAAATGTAATTTAGATTCAAAATACCCACAAAATTGCAATTGAGACTTAACAACTTGAACAAAGCGGGGTAGGTTGAAAATACAAAATACTCACAAGAAGACCCCCCTATATTGAAAGATTTACTAAAAAGCAATTTTGATTGGCAATCCTTACAAAATGCAAGTGAGGTTGAAAAACACGCACAAAATGCAATTTAGATCGAAAAAACTTACAGAATGCAATGTAGATCAAGAATACCTACAAAAAGGTGCGGGAAACTTAAAGAGAAAAGGAAATATAATGAAAGGCGGAGAGGAGAGGAGAGGGGAGAGAGGAGAGGGTCCGCCTCAAAGGTATGGGACAAAAGGGGAAAACGGACCCAGCTCGGGAATCCCTCGGGGTCCCCAACTTCCGAACTCACCAGCCGTGAGCCCCTGAGGGTGTAGCATTATCTAGGGTGCACCAGAAGTGGTGGGGCTACATACACCCTGCCTCCTTAAGGGCCTTGAGCACAAGGCAGGAGGAAAAGAACAAGAAGGCTGACCCCTCACAGAAGGAGGGTATCAGGAAAGATGAGACAAGGGCCAATTAAGGCGGGAAAGTGGAAGATTCCCTAGGCCTCGGATACCCTAATACCGTCGGGGACGGAAGAGAACAAGTGTTGACCAAGGGAGGTCGACAGGAAAGAAGACGGAGAGGAGCCCGGCACAAGTAAGTGGAAGCAATGCCGAACTCAGCTGGGGGTCCCGTGGTCGCCAACCCACGCCCCACTAGATGTGAGCCCCTGGGGGGTATAAGCAATGACAGAGATAAAATCTACCAGATGTTAGTAGCAGATTCAGATGTGTCGATAGATGGAGACTATGAGAGTAGTGATGACAGTGGTGATGATTCGAATGATAGTTCGTTAGTAAATAGTTGACGATCGTCAAGTACCTGACTGGCGTGATATCAGTAATGACGAAAGAATAAAAACATGGAATTTATGTGACGGTGCTGACTTCGATTTGAAAGTGAAAAGTGATGTTTCAAACTTTCAGGTCCCTTACAAATCATTTCAATTCATGCCGCTGGCAGTGTTTGAACATACAGCAAATGAAACTAATATATATGCTGAACAGTGTTTAGATAAAACGTATGACTTTCCACTGTGTTCTAGGTATCGTAAGTGGTCTGGATGTACAATGGAAGATATTCAAGCAATGGTAGCTCTTGACATTGGGATGGGATTGTGCCGTAAATCAGTATTACAGTCTTATTTTTCGGATAAGCATTGGCTCACTGCTACGCCTCATTTTAGTGATGTAATGTCACGAGATAACTACTGTCTCCTTCGCAGCTTCCTACATTTCAATAATAATGAATATCAGATTCCTAGCGGTTCACCTGGTTATGATCCGTTATTCAAGGTCAGGCCTGCAATTTCTATGGTAGAAAATACGTACCTACAGAATGTTTCACCAGGAAAATGCTTATCAGTCGATGAGTCTATGCTGAAGTTCACAGGGAGGTTGTGGTGTAAGCAGTATATGCCTTCAAAACCATCGACAAAATGGGGCATCAAGTTATGGTCACTGTGCGATAGTAAAAGTGGTTTCCTCTGCAGATTTCAGACTTACGTGGGAAATAATAGTAATGAGACTGATCCAGGGGACACATTAGGGGAGAAAGTTGTTAGGAGCTTGTCAAAAGACTGTGAAAATACCAGCAGAATTATATACGTGGACATTTTTTTTTTCAAGCCCCACACTTTTCACTCATCTTGCTGAGAATAGTGTGGGTGCATGTGAAACAGTGAGATGTAACCGTTAAGGTCTTCCTCAAGAGATGAAAGGTCTGAAGATGAAGAAAGGACAGAAACCTAAGTTCTGGCATCATCCTACTAAAAAACAAGAAGTTCCGTGAAGAACTATACAGCCTACTTTTCATGCCAATGATTATTCTACAGAATATGAACCTATCTAGAATAATGACGAAATTAAGTTGGTAATAACGAAATATCTAATTAGTTCAAAATATACCTGGTATAATGTAGCCTAATAGAGCACTACAGTTGGCAGCCCTGGTGACTGAATGTATTCTTAGTTCCATCTCTTAAGGTACAGAATACAAAATTTCGTTGAAGTCCAATGGACGTTACATGCAGTTAGACATTGGATCTATCAGCACGCGTAAAAGCATGTTGCCAACAATGTCATGCGTGAGCTGGTCAGAAATAATCTGAAATATTATGATATCTTGTTGTGCCAATTTTGGATGAAATACATTTGTTAGTAAAGAAGTTACATGTATTTTAAAATTGGACATATCAGCAGGCATAGAATCATGTTGGCAGCACTGCCTTGTATTAATTACTCCAAATTAATCTAGAATGTCAGGTGCTATACGTGTGCATTGGCTTGCATACTTTCTGATATATTGATATTAGGGTAAAAAAAATATAGACAGCATTTATTAACAGTTGGCAGCCCTGATTGCTCTTAACAATACTTATAGTGATATCTGTTATGGTACACATAGCACATACGAAATTTGGTTGAAATCCAACTGATAGTATAGAAGTTACATGTATTTAAAAATTGGTACTATCAGCAGGTTTATAATCATGTTGGTAGAACTGATGTATAGAAGTTACTCCAAATTAATCTAAAATGTCAGAATATACGTGTGCATAGTTTAAAGCTGTTGGCTCGCATACTTTCTGATATATAGGTATTTGGATGAAAAACAAATAGAGCGAGCAATTATTAACAGTTGGCAGCCCTGGTGGCCTTAAGAATACGCTCAGTCATATCTGTTTATGTACAGATATTACATACAAAATTTGGTTGAAATCCAATTGATAGTGTAGAAGTTATATGCATTTAAACATTGGAGCTATCAGAAGGCTTAACATTATTTTGGCAACACTGTCATGGTTGGCCTCCTGGAAATAAAACTGAAATAGTCTTATCTACATGTGTGCCAATTTTGGAATAGCTCCCATGCATACCTTGCAAGATATCCAACATGGAGCTAAAATTTTTAGTGCGGTTTTTCAGCAGTTGGTAGCACTGACATCATTTTCAAATATGGACGTGAGATATTCCGGTGCACATCTTTACTCATACTAAATTTGGTTTTGATTGCTGCAGCCGTTTAGGAGTTGATAGGGGGACACACACACACAGCCAGACAGACAGACAGACAGACAGACACACATTTTCCCGGATCGACCTCATAAGTCTACTTTTTCCTCATTTTTGCAAAATGTGAAAAGTAGGCTAAAAATGCTTGCATGTTCGTGGCAAGATACCGGCCGGGTAAATATGCTCACGACCGTACACTCATCTGAGGTTGTGAAGGTTTACCAACAGATTTTGTTACCCGTGATAAACCTAAATTAGTTGTGAATTATAATCATGAAATGAATGGTGTTGACATGTTCGATCAACTGAAAACGAATTACGCATTTGTGCACAAGAAAATCAAGTGGTATCAGGTCTTGCGGTATTTCATCATAGAAACAGCCCTAGCCAATGGAAGAACAGTGTACAATAAGGTCTATAACAAGAAAACAAGTGCTCATGACTTCAGAGATGATGTAATAACGAGACTTCTAGAAAAGTACAAACGCGCTCCACCTGCGAAGAAACCCGTCGCCAGCCACACACAGCCGTGGTGAACACTGTCCAGTTTAACAAGCACTGACTTATGCTACACTGCCATAATCTAATCTAGATAAAATCAGTGCCTTATCAAAACGTAGGAGCACCGCGCGGTCCGCCCCCCCCCCCCCCCACGATGTGCCGCTAAGAAACCGCAACATGTTGAGTTTCTTAGCACAGGTAGTTTTCAAACACCGCACGTGTTGTCCCCACGTCAATTTCTCATCGATGATGATGATGATGATGATAATTGTTGTTTTAAGGGGCCTAACATCAAGGTTATCGGCCCCTGGTGGTTTGGGTGATCGTGAAGATGAAAATGAAAAGAGAACTTAAAACTAAAACTAACTACTAACCTACATACTAGAAGAAGAAATGGAAAACTAAAGGAGAATAAGGCAAATAAAGGACAGGAGGAAAAGATATGCCCTCAACCCTCAAAGAAGGCGGATTGAGGGACTTGGAAGGAAGATGATGATGATGATGATAATTGTTGTTTTAAGGGGCCTAACATCTAGGTTATCGGCCCCTGATGGTTTGGGTGATCGTGAAGATGAAAATGAAAAGCGAACTTAAAACTAAAACTAACTACTAACCTACATACTAGAAGAAGAAATGGAAAACTAAAGGAGAATAAGGCAAATAAAAGGACAGAAGGAAAAGAAATGCCCTCAACCCTCGGAGAAGGCGGATTGAGGGACTTGGAAGGAAGGAGAGCCATGAAAGGCATATAGGAAAGTGAAAGAGGAGAGGGTCCGCCCCAAAGGTAAGGGACAAAAGGGGAAAACGGACCCAGCTCAGGAATCCCTCGGGGTCGCCAACTCCCGAACTCACCAGCCGTGAGCCCCTGACGATGATGATAATTGTTGTTTTAAGGGGCCTAACATCGAGGTTATCGGCCCCTAATGATCTGGGTGATAGCGAAAATGATAATGAAATGGAAACCAGAACAAAATTATCTGAGACGGAAAATACGTATATAAAAGAACTCAGATGGAAACAACTCACAATATGGTCTGAAAAAAAAAGGGAATTTAGGACGAAAAGTAAAACACACACAAAACGTAGGCTAGATTCAAAATACGTACAAAGTGCAATGTAGCGTCGAAATACTTACAAAATGCAACTGAAATTCAAAATACTCACAAAATGCAAATGAGATCGAAATGACATACAAAATGCAATTGAGGTTCAAAATACTTACAAAATGCAATTGAAATTGAAAATACACAATGCAATTCAGATTGAAATATCCAGTTCCAATCCAAATTAATCACAAAGTGCAATTGAAATTCAAAATACTTACAAAATGCAATTGAAATTGAAAATGCTTACAAAATGTACGGTAGATTCAAACGACTCATTTGGATTGACAATACTTACAAAATGCAATTTAGATTGAAAATACTTGACAAAATGTAATTTAGATTCAAAATACCCACAAAATGCAATTAAGAATCAAAATATGTGCAAAATGCCCACCAAACAAAATGCAATTTAGATTCAAAATTCGTGCGCAATGCGGTTTTGGTTGAAAATACTTACAAAAGGCAATTGAAATACAAAATTCTCACTAAAAGGCCCCGCAACCTGCATTGAAAGACTTACCAAAAAGCAATTTAGATTGTCAATCTTTACAAAATGCAATTGAAGTTGAAAACAATCGCGAGATGTAATTTAGATCGAAAAAAACTTACAAAATGCAACGTAGATTAAAAATGCCTTAAAAAAATGGTAGAAGGGAATTTAGACACACGGTGAACCAAGTAACAAAAACAGTGCTGGAATCTTAAAGAGAAAAGTAAATATGAGGAAAAGAGGAGTGGAGAGGAGAGGAGAGGAGAGGAGAGAGGAGAGAGGAGAAGGTCCGCCGCAAAGGGAAGGGATAAAAGGGGAAAACGGACCCAGCTCAGGAATCCCTCGGGGGCGCCAACTCCCGAACTCACCAACCGTGAGCCCCTGAGGGTGTAGCATTATCTAGGGTGCACCAGAAGTGGTGGGGCTACATACACCCTGCCTCCTTGAGGGCCTTAAGCAGAAGGCAGGAGATAACATGAAAAGAAAAAGAAGGCTGACCCCTCGCAGAAGGAGGGAATCAGAAAAGATGAGACAAGGGCCAATTAAGGCGGGAAAGGAAAAAACTCCCTAGGCCTCGGATACCCTAATACCGTCGGGGTCGGAAGAGAACAAGAGTTGACCAAGTGAGGCCGACAGGAAAGAAGAAAGAGAGGAGCCCGGCACAAGTAAGTGGAAGCAATGCCGGACTCAGCTGGGGCCCCGTGGTCGCCAACCCACGCCCACTAGAAGTGAGCCCCTGGGGGAATTTCTCATCGAAAAGGAGCCCAAGGAACCGGTACGCAGCAACAACAGGCAAAGCTACATTGCCCAGATAAAGCTCAGGATCAGGATGGAGAGTGCGCTTTCGGCAGAAATGGACAACCGAGGTCTTAGCGGTTGAGAACCGAAAGCCATGCTCTAGTGTCCAGCGTTCCACTCTCCGAATAGCTCGTTGTAGCTGTCGTTCAGCGACCGCCATATTTTGCGCACTATAATGTAGAGCGAAGTCGTCTACATAAAGCGACGGTACCACTGCTGGACCAGCAGCAGCGACTATACCGTGTATGGCAATCTCAAATAATGTTACGCTAAGCACCGATCCCTGTGGGACTCAGTTTTCCTGTATATGATATTGTGAATATGTCCCCCCTATTCGGACACGGAATAGGCGAAGGGACAGAAAATTCTCAATAAAAACCGGCAGTTACCTCGGAATTTCCATTGATGCAGAGTAGAGAGGATGCCGTAACGCCAAGTGGTGTCATAGACCTTCTTGACGTCAAAGAAAACAGCGACTAGGTGCCGTCTCCGGAGAAAAGCGTCCTGTATGGCAGTCTCCAGGCGTACCAGATGGTCGTTGGTACACCGAGACGCCCTGAAACCACACTGATATTCAGACAGGAGTCCTCGTTTCTCCAGGACCCACACCAGGCGCCGATTGACCATCCTCTCGAAGAGCTTGAACAGACCGTTTGTGAGACAAATATGTCTGTAACTCCCTGTCAATTTGGGATCCTTATCGGGCTTCAGGATAGGTATAATGATACCTTCCTGCCATTGCGCTGGAAACACACCTTCCAACCAGATACGATTAAACACCCTGAGCAAAGAACGAATGCTCACATCGTTAAGGTGTTTAAGCATCTGGTTGTGAATATTATCCGGCCCGGGAGACGTGTCCTTGCAGAGTGCCAGCGCTCCGCGGAGTTCCCACTCCGTAAAGGGCACGTTGTACTCCGAAGCGCGGGAAGCAAAACAGAGCTGGAAGCGTTCTGCCTCGCGTTTCAAAGCAACGAAATCTGGAGCATAATTATCGGCAAAATACGAGGCGAGATGGTTTGCAACGTGATAAGGATCTGTAACCAATTCATTATCAATGGAAATTACCGGTACAGTAGAAGATATCTGAATTCCAGAAATGATAATAATGATGACGATAATTGTTGTGTTAAGGGGCCTAACATCGAGGTTATCGGCCCCTAATGATCTGGGTGATAGCGGAAATGATAATGAAATGGAAACCAGAACAAAATTATCTGAGACTGAAAATTCGTACAAAAAGAAACTCAGAAGGAAACAACTCACAATATGATCTGACAAAAGGGAATTTAGAACGAAAAGTTGCACAAAAAGAATAGATTGAAAAAGACCCACAAAACGTAGGCTAGATTCAAAATACGTATAAATGCAATTGAAATTGAATATACACAACGCAATTCAGATTGAGAGAGGCCCTATCCCAGTTCTAATCCAAACTATTCACAAATTGCAATTGAAATTCAAAATACTAACAAACTGCAATTGAAATTGAAAATGCTTACAAAATGTACGGTAGAATCAAATAACTCATGTGGATTGACAATTATTACAAGAAGCAATTTAGATTGAAAATACTTGACAAAATGTAATTTAGATTCAAAATACCCACAAAATGCAATTGAGAATCAAAATATGTGCAAAATGCCCGCCAATCAAACTGCAATTTAGATTCAAAATTCGTGCGAAATGCAGTTTTGGTTGAAAATACTTACAAAATGCAATTGAAATTCAAAATATTCAAAAAGGTCCCTCCGCCATATTGAAAGACTTACTAAAAAGCAATTTAGATTGTCAATCTTTACAACATGCAATTGATGTTGAAAACAATCGCGAGATGTAATTTAGATCGAAAAACCGTACAAAATGAAACGTAGATTAAAAATGCCTTAAAAATCGCTAGAAGGGAATTTAGATACACGGTGAACCAAGTAACAAAAACAGTGCGGGAATCTTAAAGAGAAAAGTAAATATAATGAAAAGAGGAGTGGAGAGGAGAGGAGAGGGGGAGAGAGGAGAAAGTCCACCCCAAAGGTAAGGGACAAAAGGGGAAAACGGACCCAGCTCAGGAATCCCTCGGGATCGCCAACTCCCGAACTCACCAGCCGTGAGCCCCTGAGGGTGTAGCATTATCTACGGTGCACCAGAAGTGGTGGGGCTACATACACCCTGCCTCCTTAAGAGCCATGAGCACAAGGCAGGACGTAAAAGGAAAAGAAAAAGAAGGCTGACCCCTCACAGAAGAAGGGTATCAGGAAAGATGGGCCAAGGGCCAATTAAGAGGGGAATGTTAAAGACTCCCTAGGCCTCGGATAACCTATTACCGTCGGGGTCGGAAGGTATGATGACAATTGTTGTTTTAAGGGGTCTAACATCGAGGTTATCGGCCCCTAATGAAATGAAATGGCGTGAAATGAAAGGATGTAGATAAAACCAACTCACTGCCATGGATGAAACGATGATGATGATGATGATAATTGTTGTTTTAAGGGGCCTAACATCTAGGTTATCGGCCCCTAATTATCTGGGTCATAGCGAAAATGATAATGAAACGGAAACCAGAACGATGATGATGATGATAATTGTTGTTTTAAGGGGCCTAACATCGGGGTTATCGGCCTCTAATTAAATGAAATGGCGTGAAATGAAAGGTTGTAGATAAAAACAGCTCACTGACATGAATGAAACGAAAATGGTGTTTATAAAACAGACAGTGAGCCCCAAAAATTATGCCTTATTTGAATAAAAAGAATAAAAGGCGGATGGTAAAAAAAAGGATAAAACAAATAAGGCATAGTGAACAATAAAATAGATGAACACAATAAAAAACATAAAGCAGATTTATACTGAATTAAAAGTCGCAACTACACATTAAAACTTAAAAAAGTAACCTCTCCCTCATGAACCGGATGACGAGGTCAGCTGACGGCCCGTCATCACGGAGAATAAGGGAGAGGGTATTAGGCAGTTTAAGAGTCCTCCGCAGATCGGCCAGATCCACACACTCCAAGAGAAGGTGTGCCTCGGTTAGGTGGGCGCCGCAAGGACACACAGGGGGATCTTCTCTCTTCAGCAAGTGGGAGTGCGTAGCAATCCCATGGCCGATCCGGAGTCGACAGAGTACCACAGCTTCCTTCCGGAGAGATCGGAAGGAAGATTTCCACACCTTCGTTGTCTCCTTGATAACTCTCAGTTTGTTGGGTGGAGGCGTGATGATGATGATGATGATGATAATTGCTGTTTTAAGGGGCCTAACATCGAGGTTATCGGCCCCTAATGATCTGGGTGATAGCGAAAATGATAATGAAATGGAAACCAGAACAAAATTATCGAAGACTGAAAATACGTACAAAAAGGAACTCACATGGAAACAACTCACAATATGGTCCTACAAAAGGGAATTTAGAACGAAAAGTTGCACAAAAAGAATAGATTGAAAAAGACCCACAAAACGTAGGCTAGATTCAAAATACGTACAAAATGCAAAGTAGCGCCGAAATACTTACAAAATGCAACTGAAATTCAAAATACTTACAAAATGCAAATGAGATCGAAAGTACGTACAAAATGCAATTGAGGTTCAAAATACTTACAAAATGCAATTGAAATTGAAAATACACAATGCAATTCAGATTGAAATATCCCAGTTCCAATCCAAATTATTCACAAAGTGCAAGTGAAATTCAAAATACTTACAAAATGCAATTGAAATTGAAAATGCTTACAAAATGTACGGTAGATTCAAACGACTCATGTGGATTGACAATACTTACAAAAAGCAATTTAGATTGAAAATACTTGACAAATGTAATTTAGATTCAAAATACCCACAAAATGCAATTGAGAATCAAAATATGTGCAAAATGCCCACCAAACAAAATGCAATTTAGATTCAAAATTCGTGCGAAATGCGGTTTTGGTTGAAAATACTTACAAAATGCAATTGAAATTCAAAATACTCACTAAAATGCCCTGACGCCTGCATTGAAAGACTTACTAAAAAGCAATTTAGATTGTCAATCTTTACAAAATGCAATTGAGGTTGAAAACAATCGCGAGATGTAATTTAGATCGAAGAGACTTACAAAATGCAACATAGATCAAAAATGCCTTAAAAATCGCGAAAAGGGAATTTAGATACACGTTGATTCGAGTAACAAAAACAGTGCGGGAATCTTAAAGAGAAAAGGAAATAGAAGGAAAAGAGGAGAGGAGAGGGGAGAGAGGAGAAGGTCCGCCCCAAAGGGAAGGGACAAAAAGGGGAAAACGGACCCAGCTCAGGAATCCCTCGGGGTCGCCAACGCCCGAACTCACCAGCCGTGAGCCCCTGAGGGTGTAGCATTATCGACGGTGCACCAGAAGTGGTGGGGCTACATACACCCTGCCTCCTTAAGGGCCTTGAGCACAAGGCAGGAGGTAAAAGGAAAAGAACAAGAAGGCTGACCCCTCACAGAAGGAGGGTATCAGGAAAGATGAGACAAGGGCCAATTAAGGCGGGAAAGTGAAAGACTCCCTAGGCCTCGGATAATCTAATACCGTCGGGGTCGGAAGAGAACAAGAGTTGACCAAGGAAGGTCGACAGGAAAGAGGAAAGAGAGGAGCCCGGCACAAGTAAGTGGAAGCAATGCCGGACTCAGCTGGGGCCCCGTGGTCGCCAACCCACAACCCACTAGATGTGAGCCCCTGGGGGGGGGGGGTGGAGGCGTGGCACGCCATGCTTCCTCCCAATGCGACAGGATCGAATGCCGCAAATGAGAGCGCACATCACTAGCAGGCACCTTATACGGTAGCGAGGGCAGTGCGACTGCCTCTCTCGCCGCCTGATCAGCAAGCTCGTTTCCCGCAATACCCATGTGGCGGAAGCCACACAAAGGACACCCCGGCCCCAGCGGTACGCGAACTGACGAGCTGGTCGTGCACACGCGGGACCAACGGGTGCTTCGGGAAACACACATCGATCGCTTGCAGCGCACTCAGTGAGTCAGTACACACAAGAAAGTGCTGGTGATCGTCTGATAACGTGTACCGCAGAGCCTCTAAGATGGCATAGAGCTCCGCTGTGTACACGCCACAGGCATCGGGAAGTGAAAATAGAAACCGACGATCCTCAACCACAAATGCACAGCCTACTTTCTCGTTTACCCTCGAACCGTCCGTGAATAGAAGCCCTGATCCCGGATACCGGCTCACCACGCACTGGAACAGCCTCCGATGGACGGAGGAGTCAGTGTCCGACTTGGGGCCGGTGTGCAGATCCAGGATGATATCAGGGCGAGAGACCATCCACGGAGGGGCCTTGCTAGGTACTCGGGCGATACAGGACACAGAAGGAAATCCGAACTGACGGTATAAGTCATCCAAGAGAATCCCCGCCGGCCGAGTGCATCATACAGCCGGCGATTCGGATTGGAAAACAAACATGGATAGCTTGGATGAAGGGGCATCTGTCGAATAGTTGCAGCATAGGTCAGCAGTACTTGTTGGCGCCTCAGGTGTAAAGGAGGTACGCCAGCCTCGGCGAGCAAGCTAACGACTGGGCTTGTCCGAAAGGCACCCGTCGCCAGCCTCACACCGCCGTGGTGGACACTGTCCAGTTTAACAAGCACTGACTTACGGGCCGAACGATATGCTACACTGCCATAATCTAATCGAGATAAATTCAGAGCCGTATAAAAGCGTAGGAGCACCGCGCGGTCCGCCCCCCATGATGTGCCGCTAAGATACCGCAAGATGTTGAGTTTCTTAGCACAAGCAGTTTTCAAACACCGCACGTGTGGCACCCACGTCAATTTCTGATCGAAAAGGAGCCCAAGGAACCGGTACGCAGCAACAACAGGCAAAGCTACATTGCCCAGATAAAGATCAGGATCAGGATGGAGAGTGCGCTTTCGGCAGAAATGGACAACCGAGGACTTAGCGGTTGAGAATCGAAAGCTATGCTCCAGTGTCCAGCGTTCCACTCTCTGAATAGCTTGTTGTAGCTGTCGTTCAGCGACCGCCATATTTTGCGCACTATAACGAAGAGCGAAACCGTCTACATAGAGCGACGGTACCACTGCTGGACCAGCAGCAGCGACTATACCGTTTATGGCAATCACAAATAATGTTTCGCTAAGCACCGATCCCTGTGGGACTCCGTTTTCCTGTATATGATATTGCGAATATGTCCCCTCTATTCGGACACGGTACAGGCGAAGGGACAGAAAATTCGCCATAAAAACCGGCAAGTTACCTCGGAATTTCCATTGATGCAGGGTAGAGACGATGCCGTAACGCCAAGTGATGTCATAAGCCTTCTCGAGGTCAAAGAAAACAGCGACTAGGTGCTGTCTCCGGAGAAAAGCGTCCTGTTTGGCGGTCTCCAGGCGTACCGGATGGTCGTTGGTACACCGAAACGCCCTGAAAACACAATGGTATTCAGATAGGAGTCCCCGTTTCTCCAGGACCCACACCAGGCGCCGATTGACCATCCTCTCAAAGAGCTTGCACAGACCGTTAGTGAGACAAAGAGGTCTGTAACTCCCTGTCAATTTGGGATCCATATCGGGCTTCAGGATAGATATAATGATACCCTCCTGCCATTGCGCTGGAAACACACCTTCCAACCAGATTCGGTTAAACACCCTGAGCAAATAACGAATGCTCTCATCGTTAAGGTGCTTAAACATCTGGTTGTGAATATTATCCGGGCCGGGAGACGAGTCCCTGCAGAGCGCCAGCGCTCCGCGGAGTTCCCACTCCGTAAAGGGCATGTTGTACTCCTCCGAAGCGCGGGAAGCAAAACTAAGCTGGAAACGTTCCGCTTCGCGCTTCAGGGCCACGATGATGATAATTGTTGTTTTAAGGGGCCTAACATCTAGGTTATCGGCCCCTGATGGTTTGGGTGATCGTGAAGATGAAAATGAAAAGCGAACCTAAAACTAAAATTAACTACTAACCTACATACTAGAAGAAGAAATGGAAAACTAAAGGAGAATAAGGGAAATAAAAGGACAGAAGGAAAAGAAATGCCCTCAACCCTCGGAGAAGGCGGATTGAGGGACTTGGAAGGAAGGAGAGCCATGAAAGGCATATAGGAAAGTGAAAGAGGAGAGGGTCCGCCCCAAAGGTAAGGTGATGATGATGATGATAATTGTTGTTTTAAGGGGCCTAACATCGAGGTTATCGGCCCCTAATGATCTGGGTGATAGCGAAAATGATAATGAAATGGAAACCAGAACAAAATTATCGAAGACTGAATATACGTACAAAAAGGAACTCGCATGGAAACAACTCACAATATGGTCCTACAAAAGGGATTTTAGAACGAAAAGTTGCACAAAAAGAATAGATTGAAAAAGACCCACAAAACGTAGGTTAGATTCAAAATACGTACAAAATGCAAAGTAGCGCCGAAATACTTACAAAATGCAACTGAAATTCAAAATACTTACAAAATGCAAATGAGATCGAAAATACGTACAAAATGCAATTGAGGATCAAAATACTTACAAAATGCAATTGAAATTGAAAATACACAATGCAATTCAGATTGAAATATCCCAGTTCCAATCCAAATTATTCACAAAGTGCAATTGAAATTCAAAATACTTACAAAATGCAATTGAAATTGAAAATGCTTACAAAATGTACGGTAGATTCAAACGACTCATGTGGATTGACAATACTTACAAAAAGCAATTTAGATTGAAAATACTTGACAATTGTAATTTAGATTCAAAATACCCACAAAATGCAATTGAGAATCAAAATATGTGCAAAATGCCCACCAAACAAAGTGCAAGTTAGATTCAAAATTCGTGCGAAATGCGGTTTTGGTTGAAAATACTTACAAAATGCAATTGAAATTCAAAATACTCACTAAAATGCCCTGACGCCTGCATTGAAAGACTTACTAAAAAGCAATTTAGATTGTCAATCTTTACAAAATGCAATTGAGGTTGAAAACAATCGCGAGATGTAATTTAGATCGAAGAGACTTACAAAATGCAACATAGATCAAAAATGCCTTAAAAAAAATGGTAAAAGGGAATTTAGATACACGGTGATTCGAGTAACAAAAACAGTGCGGGAATCTTAAAGAGAAAAGGAAATAGAAGGAAAAGAGGAGAGGAGAGGGGAGAGAGGAGAAGGTCCACCCCAAAGGGAAGGGACAAAAGGGGAAAACGGACCCAGCTCAGGAATCCCTCGGGGTCGCCAACTCCCGAACTCACCAGCCGTGAGCCCCTGAGGGTGTAGCATTATCTAGGGTGCACCAGAAGTGGTGGGGCTACATACACCCTGCCTCCTTAAGGGCCTAGAGCACAAGGCAGGAGGTAAAAGGAAGAGAAAAAGAAGGCTGACCCCTCGCAGAAGGAAGGGATCAGAAAAGATGAGACAAGGGCCAATTAAGGCGGGAATGGAAGAGACTCCCTAGGCCTCGGATACCCTAATACCGTTGGGGTCAGAAGAGAACAAGAGTTGTCCAAGTGAGGTCGACAGGAAAGAAGACAGAGAGGAGCCGGCACAAGTAAGTGGAGCAATGCCGGACTCAGCTGGGGCCCCGTGGTCGCCAACCCACGCCCACAAGATGTGAGCCCCTGGGGGAACCAGGGCCACGAACGCAGGGTCTTAGTTATCAGAACCAGATATATCCGCAAAATACGAGGCGAGATGGTTCGCAACGCGATAAGGATCTGTAACCAATTCATTAGCAATGGAAATTCCCGGTACAGTAGAAGATGTCTGAATTCCCGAAATGCGTCGTAGTTTAGTCCACACTTGAGAGGAGGGGGTATGTGCCGTAATAGAAGACACATACAGTTCCCAGGATTGTTTCTTACTCTGGCCAATAAGAATCCGTGCCTTGGCACGAAATTTCTTAAACGCCACCAAATTGGCCATGGTTGGACGCCGACGGTAGTGCTTATGAGCTCGACGACGGTCTCTTATTGCCGCTGCAATATCCTCTGTCCACCAAGGGACGAGTTTGCGACGAGGAGTCCCAGAAAAGCATGGAATGGACTCTTCGGCGGCAGCAAGAAGCACATCGGTGATGTGCTGTACCTCGTCATCGACGCTCCGGCAACCAAGATCAACGAACACAGCTCGTTCTTGAAACGAGTGCCAATTTGCCCGCTTAAGAACCCAACGACTGGGGAACTCCACGGGCGTCTGGTTCAGAAGGGTAAGAACGATCGGGAAATGGTCACTGTCACAGAGGTCGTCGTGTACATACCAACCAAATAGGGGGACCAGCGCACGGCTACACACACTCAAGTCAATGTGTGAGTACGTGCCGTGCGCTAAGCTAATATGTGTAGCTTCCCCTGTATTTAATAGAGATAAATCCAACCCTTGAATTAAGCCCTCCACGTCCCTTCCTCTGGGGCAGGAAGATGGTGATCCCCACTGGGAGTGATGCGAGTTGAAATCACCCACGATAAGGAAAGGGACTGGAAGTGGATCAAGAAGATCAAATACGTCATTAATATCAAGGGGCTGGTTCGGTGGAAGGTACACGTTACAAACAGTTGTCATACCAGGCAAGGACACGCGAACTGCAATAGCTTCCAGAGGAGTGGCGAGCGGAAACTCCTCACTATAGCAGTCAGAACGAACGAAGGTACAAACGCCCCCGGAAGCTCTGGCGGCGTCTTGTCGCTCTTTAGAGTATAGTCTGAAACCTCTCAAAACAGTCTCGTGATCAGGTCTGATGTTTGTTTCCTGTAGGCAGACTATACTCGCTGCGTATTGTGCAATGAGCTGACCGAGCTCTGTCAAATGCCTGTCATAACTGTTACAAATCCATTGTAACAGTGACATAGTGTGAACCTATAAACTAGGGAATAAGTTGGAGCAGCACGCTACAACCTATCGTCTGGAGGATCATCACCCACTACGTCGACTATAATCTCCATATCCTCAGGCGAGGTCGTGGAGTGAATCGACTCAGCGGAAGATTTCCTGGACGCAGTTTGGCGGCGGGGGGATCTCCGTGGGGAGCGCGCAGATCTGGGGACCAAAACGTCCCCAGGCACAGAAGCATCCGCAGGTGGTGGGGCGGATGGCTTCCCCTTTCTTTTGGAGGATAAAGGGAACGCGTAGTGGGGGCTCCCTTCTTCCTCGCGTCTTTCAGATATTTAGACGGGTCAGGAGACGAATTCCTGACCCTGGTCGACAATACCGCCTCCGCCGGCTTCGGCGAGGCTTTCGCCGACCGTTTGGGTGGGGGAAGTGGGGAGTAAGTCTTCAACTTCCTCCCCTGCTGTGCGGGCGGAGCAGCCTTCGCTCGCACAACCTTCGTTGTGGCCAAAGGGGGGGTAGAAATCACCTTCGGGCTCTCTTTCTGATTCTGGGGTGTAGATGGAGATGTAGATGGCGGTGGTAGATTGGAGGTTTCACAGCTGAGACAAAAGATGAGGTAGCCGGGACCAAATTTGGTATTATAGCTCTATAATCAATCTTTGGAGAAGGAGAAGGAGAAATCGTGGTATGGTTATTTCTTGCGGGCCTCCTGGTAGGTGAGACCATCCAGGGTTTTGATCTCCTGGATTTTCTTCTCACTCTGGAAGACAGGGCAGTTCATGTCCCGAGAATGAAATCCAGGGCAGTTAGTGCACTTATATGGTGTTGTGCACTCTTCCGCTTCGTGTGGTACCTTACCGCATGTTCCACAGATTTCGGGGCTCGAGCATCGGGATAACATGTGCCCGAACTTCTGGCAGTTATAACTCCGCATTGGTGGAGGGATGTAAGGCCGTACGTCACAACGGTAACTTGTTACCTTGACTTTCTCCGGGAGCACCGAAAGCTCAAAGGAAATTATGAAAGCACGAGTATCCACGATTTGACCATTGACCTTGCGCGTAATGCGCCGGACATCAGTCACGTGACGGTGCCGCATATCCTCCTTGAGCTCCTCGTCAGTGTTCAGAATCAGGTCCCGGTGAAAAATAACTCCTCGGACCAGATTCAGAGACGTATGCTTTTCCACTTTGACAGGTATCTCGCCAAAGTGGTCACATTTCAGAAGTTGTTCAACTTGCTCTCCAGTCCTAGTCTTGAGCAACAAGCTACCGTTCCTCATCTTTTGTACTTTCTCAAGCTCGCCATAGACACCTTCTATGTGGCGAGAAAATAAAACACTCTTTACCAGCTTGAAATCACCCCCCATCTGGTCTGGTCGCTACCAGAAACTTGGGGGTGTTAGTTAGTTAGTTAGTTATTGTTGTTTTAAGGGGCGGAACTACGAGGTCATCTGCCCCTCTTAACACAGATTAAAGAATACAAATTTTGAATTGAATTTAAAATTTTGAGGTGGACATCTAAATTTAAAAAGACCAAAAATTAATAAAACAAAAACAAACAATAAAATAAAAAAATAAAAATTATAAAAATAAACAAAAATTACGGAAAAAACAAAACATTATCATTCAAAAACGAACAAGTCGTTGAGTCAATGTTCACTGGAAAATTTAGATTGCTGGCCCTAACCCACTCTCACTTATAAAGCGGATAACGCGATCAGCAGCCACCGCGTCATCGGCTAATATAAGTTTGAGTGTCGTCTGCAAACCAAGGTTTCTTCGTAAGTCAGCAAGATCCACACACTCTGTAAAAATGTGGGCCACGGTGAATACGGCTCCACAGGTACAAAGTGGGGGGTCTTCCCTTCTCATTAGGTACGAGTGGGTGAATCTTGTATGACCTATCCTTAGCCTACACAAAATGACGGACTCTCTCCGGGCCCGGAAGGAGCTCCGCCAAACGCGAGTAGTTCCCTTGATCGCTCTCAGTTTACTGGGCAGTGGGTCAGGTAGCCACTGACTCTCCCAAAAAGCCAGAACTTGTAGGCGTAACTGAGAGCGAATATCTCTAGCGGGTACCTCCATTGGTCGAGGTGGTAGTGATACCGCCTCTTTTGCAGCTTGATCTGCTAACTCATTTCCCACAATTCCCATGTGGCTTGGAAGCCACAGAAAGGTGATTCGAGTGTCAGCGTGGCACAGCCCGGCTAGTAGGTCGTGGATTCGCTGCACTAGGGGGTGTTGCGGGAAACATGTAGCAATTGACTGCAACGAACTCAAAGAGTCGGTACACACGAGAAAGTGGATTCGTGCATCCTGTAGTGCAAACTGCAGAGCTTCATAGATGGCAACGAGCTCCGCAGTAAACACACTACAGGCCTCAGGCAAAGAGATCTTGGTATTTGCACCATCAATAACGTAAGCACAACCCACTTTCTCGTCCACCTTCGAACCATCCGTGTATAGAATGCCAGCGTCCGGAAATTGGTGAACTATGCTGTGGAACTGCCTCCGGTAAACGGAGGCAACCGTGTTCACCTTAGGACCTCGGTGCAGATCTAACCGAATTTCCGGACGCGGGACTTGCCACGGAGGCACCTCGCTAGATGTCCGGATCATACAGGGACCTACAGCCACTCCTATTTCAGTACACGAGCTATCAAGTCTAATACCAACCGGCCGAGTGGTACGAGGCCGGTTGGCGTAACCCTGGTGGTTTTGGGTACCGAAGAGAGCTTGATAGGTCGGGTGATGCGGCATTTGACGCACATTGGCAGCATATGCTAAAAGCATATGTTGGCGTCTATAATTTAAAGGTGGAACACCCGATTCGGCGAGTAGGCTGGGTATCGGGCTGGTCCGGAAGGCACCGGTAGCCAGCCTAACGCCACTATGGTGGATACTGTCCAGCATTTTCAAGGTTGCCGGCCTTGCTGAACCGTATGCCGCAGAACCATAGTCTAGCCGGGACAGGACGAGGGCTTGGTAGAACCGTAGCAGCACCGCACGGTCAGCCCCCCACGTAGTGCCACTAAGAAACCTGAGCATGTTCAGTTTCCTGAGACATGTCATTTTCAAAATGGAGCCCCAGGAAGCGATAAGTGTCAACCAACGGCAACGCAGCATCCCTGAGATGTAGTTCAGGGTGTAAATGTAGCCTCCGGAGCCGACAAAAATGGACGACGGAAGTTTTCGCTGCTGAAAAACGAAAACCCCGGTCGTGAGCCCACCTGTCGACCCGGTTGATAGCTAGCTGCAATTGCCGTTCCACGACTGTAATGCAGAGCTAAATCGTCTACATACAGCGATGGAACTACCTCGGACCCGGCGGCGGCAACAATGCCATTAATGGCAATCGCGAACAAGGTGACACTCAGCACTGAACCCTGAGGAACTCCATTTTCTTGGGTATAGTATTGCGATAATGTCCTACCGACCCTTACACGGAAGAGTCGGACGGACATGAAATTCGCAATGAAAGTCGGTAAGTTACCACGGAGTCCCCACTTGTGAAGGGTGGAAAGGATCCCGTAGCGCCATGTGGTGTCGTAGGCTTTCTCGAGGTCAAAGAAAACCGTGACTAGGTGCTGCTTTCGGGAAAAAGACTCCTGTATGGCGCTCTCAAGTCGCACCAGATGGTCAGTGGTGGACCTATGAGAGCGAAATCCACATTGGTACTCAGACAGGAGACCTTTATCCTCCAAGAACCACACCAGTCGACGGTTCACCATTTTTTCGAGCAGCTTACATAGGCCATTTGTCAAACAAATGGGCCTATAGCTGGTTACAAACTTGGGATCCTTTCCAGCCTTAGGAATCGGTATCACGATCCCCTCTCGCCATTGAGAAGGAAACTCCCCTTCAATCCATATACGATTAAAGAAGATCAACAGTTGTTTTATACTGGATTCGCACAGATGCTTTAACATTTGATTATGTCTGTTATCCGGTCCAGGAGCCGTATCCCTGCACAGTGCAAGCGCACTGCGCAGTTCCCATTCAGAGAATGGTACATTATAGGACTCCGAAGCAGCAGTGGCAAAGGACAAGGGGTGAGTCTCTGCCTCCCGCTTCAGAGTCAGAAATGTAGGATCGTAACTCCCGGAGCAGGATACATCGGAGAAGTGCGAGCCAATGCTGTTGGCAATGGCGAGATGGTCCGTGATGATGTCTCCATTGATGGACACTCCGGGTATCGACAGTGATGTCGGGAGTCCGGAGATCCGGCGAAGCTTAGTCCACACTTGAGATGATGGAGTATGCGCCGTCATGGACGACACTTACTTTTCCCACGTCGTTTTCTTACTCTCCCGAATCAGATATCGGGCTCTGGCACGCATCCTTCTGAAGGTGATAAGGTTGGCCATGGTGTTTTGCCTCCGATAGCATTTGAAAGCACGTCGACGATCTTTAATGGCTGCTGCAATCTCGGCTGTCCACCAAGGGACAAGCTTCCGGCGTGAGTTTCCGGATGAGGAAGGTATTGTTTCCTCAGCAGCAGCCAAAATACCACTCGTTATGTGAATGGTATGATCGTCGACACTCTCAAAGGTATCTTCGGCAAACACCGCACGTGCCGTGAAAGTTGGCCAATCAACCCGACGGAGAAGCCATCGACTTGGTAACTCGATGGCTCTCTGGTTCGGAAGAGTAACGATAATTGGAAAAATGGTCACTATTACAAAGGTCGTCGTGTACACCCCACTGTAGCAGGGGAACCAGCGCACGGCTGCACAAGATAATATCGACACTTGAATAAGTGCCGTGTGCAATAGAGAAGTGCGTAGGTTCCCCTGTGTTCAACAAACACAGGTCCAGCCGCCTGATCAGCCTCTCAAAATCTCTCCCTTTACCGCTAGTGGTAGCGGAGCCCCAGATGGTGTTGTGGGCATTAACATCTCCCAGAAGGAGAAAAGGAGGGGGGAGCTGAGAGACTAGATCCCCCAGCTGTCCGTAATCCGGTTGAGAATCAGGCGGGATGTACACGTTACATACTGTTGCCATTACTGGCAACGAAGTACGAACTGCAACTGCTTCTAGCTGAGTACGCAACGGCACCTCTTCACTAAAGAGACTAGAGTGGACGAGAGTGCAGACGCCACCGGCGGCCACAGCTCCGTCCACCCGGTCTTTAGAGAAGAGTTTGAAGTGTCGCATTGTTGTCTCATGTCCAGGACGAAACCTGGATTCCTGAAGACAGACAATGTTTGCCGTAAACTGAGAAATCAATTGGCGTACTTCAGCGAGATGTCGAAAATAGCTATTACAGTTCCATTGTAATAGTGCCATAGTGTGGACTTAAGTAGAAGATAGTCGTCTACTTATGCTTAACCGTTTGCCAACCATCCCTATCCTTAGGAGTGGGTGATAGGGTAGGAGAGCATTCCTCAATCTCCACATCTCCTTCGGAGGACGAAGAAAACGGAGCGAATGCTCTCTTCGTTGGCGAACGGTTATCGCCGGACTTTCCGGGTCTCGTCCTTGGTGAAGAGCGAGAGCGGTGACGAGGGACCTTCTCCCGGTCCGATGACTGGGAGTCCGTCCCCGGCACGTCCCGACTATTTTTCTTCTTGAACCGGCGTTGACGTCTATTTGGGGAAGTAGTTGGTCCCTTCCCCCCTGACGTCTCCGTCCTGCCAAACAATGCAGCACTTGCTAGGACTGCTCCTCCGGCGGTCGTGGAAGCAGAATTGCCAGCAGGTATTGGAGCTGCCTTTTCAGCAGGAGGGCAAGAGAGACGGAGATGAACAGTCTCTTTCTTACCCGCCGTTCCTGTTCCCTGTTTTGTTTGGCTGGATGTGGGTCCAGCCGTGGCCGGCGAAGACTTCCTCCTCGAACGAGTCGGAGATTGCTTCTTCACTGGCCTTATCGGAGGAGTTGCCTTCTCCGATGGCGCCGGTTTAGTTGGAGGCACCTGCGCCTTTTGTTGAATGCCAGAAGAAGATTCCGTAACCTTCTTCTGGCTAACAGGGGTGATAATAGGGCTATTTGTAGCCCCTTTAACAGTGGTAACTCTTTTAGAACTTGCCGATGTCAAGTTTGCCGCTTGATTACTAGATTCGTTTGATACCTTTTGAGCATATGATACTGAGAAAATAGGAGAGGCCATGGAGCGATATTTTCTGCGTGCTTCAGTGTAGGAGAGCTCGTCTAAGGTCTTTATTTCTTGAATTTTCTTCTCCTCTAGGAAGGCAGGACATTCCTTCCAGCGAGGAGAGTGCTCTCCCTTGCAATTTGGACATGCGGGAGGTGGTGTACATTCCGCTCCCTCATGAGTGGCCTTGCCACAGGAAAGACAGATAGGCTTTCCCGAGCAACGAGATGAGGTATGTCCAAATCGCTGACACTGAAAACACCGCAATGGAGATGGAATATATGGTCGCACATCGAGAGTGTACATTGACACTTTGATCCTCTTGGGCAGGCTATCCGACTCAAACGATAAGATGAACGCCCCGGTGTCAACTAGTACACCATTCATCTTACGTTTGATTCGTCTCACCTCGACAACGCCATGCTTTCCAGTTCTTTCCAGGATACGCTCGTCGGTAGTGTTCACCAGGTCCCTATGAAATACTAAACCTTTCTTCAGGTTTAGGGACTAGTGCTTCACTACCTCGACTGGAATACCACCGAAACTTGTCGTCCCAAGAAGACCATCTGTCTGTCTCTTTCCTTGAGTTTTTATCAAGAGTGCGCCGTTTCGCAGCTTTTTTACTGTGTCTACATCGCCCCATTTCCCCTCAATTGCATCATGTAAATCAAAAGGATCAACGTTTGTAAAATTTTGCCCATCGGTCCTTGTTACCATAAGGTACCGAGGGAAAAACGTTGAATCCTTTTCATCAAGCGGCGAAACTAGAGGCATAAACTTCCTCTTCTTAAATTTTAAAGACGGCTTTGTAAGGGAGCCACCCTGTGAAATAATGGACGCTATGTTTGGTCCCACGAGTAGCTAGGGAACTAAAAGTCAACCCCCGGCAGAGCCCCGCTTGCCCGGGGTAAGGCTAAGGTTCTCCAGAGGTCGCCAAGTATCTGGAGGTGGGTCGCTTGTGACTACTCACCCAGTAGCCATTCATCACCTCGCCACGACCACTCAGCTTGTGATTAGGGGAGGATTCCACCTCCTGTCACGCACACACACATTTACACCAAAGAAAGAAAAGATGAGACAAGGGCCAACTAAGGCGGGAAAGTGAAAGACTCCCTAGGCCTAGGATACCCTAATACCGTCGGGGTCGGAAAAGAACAAGAGTTGACCAAGAGAGGTCGACAGGAAAGAAGACGGAGAGGAGCCCGGCACAAGTAAGTGGAAGCAATGCCGGACTCAGCTGGGGTCCCGTGGTCGCTAACCCACGTCCCACTAGATGTGAGCCCCTGAGGGCTTGGGGGTGTTAGCACCCAGATTTTCACGTACAGATTGTTCCCAGGGGGTTGATCCCCGTTTGAGGATTTTTCTTTTAGATCCCATGGCCAAATCATCCTCCCCGAATGCCACCGACATCCGATCACGGGCCGTCACAGTAGGCGCTACTCAGCCAGGGCAAGGCCCGCCTAGCTTGGAAGGCATTGCCCGGGGGCAGATGTTTTACAATGCCGTATCGGCATGTACCCCTTGGCATATACTGGATTTTACAGCTCTGACATTCGGCTGTGCGGGGACCTGCGTAGTCAGGCGGATACTACTGCACGGGTACATGGCGCACCCACCTGTCGGCGCGGCCAAGACCGGACAGGCTTTCCAGCCTATTCACAAACGTAAGTGGCCCATCCCCTAACAGCACGCACATATAGAAATTTCGGTTGCCAGACCCTGAAAGCAGTAACGGAAAGAAGTGCGATATAACCTAATGAGAGTTATACCACACGGATGTATATCTTTTAGAGCTGACTGTCAAACCTTCCAAAGGGGACCGATCCGAGAAACCCTTTTAGTCGCCTTTTACGACAGGCAGGGATTACCGTGGATGTATTCGCTTCCTCCCACCCACTGGTGGTCCAATTCACAAACCCACGCGGTGTCCTTAAAATATAGCCAAGGTCCTCCCCTTTAGTCGCCTCTTACGACAGGCAGGGGATACCGTGGGTGTATTCTAAACCCCCCACCCTCAGGGGGACAAACTTTTGGTTCAAGTTCTTTTCTCATATAATTGGTTTTTTTTGTAGAAGGATATTCTTTGTTATATTTGGTTATGTTTCACATGTCCTGGTGTGATTGTTATTCGTTGAAGGGGAAGAATGGTTATCTCTAGACAGTGAAGATATTTCAATAAATTGATACTTTGAGAGATAAAGAAGTTATTCCGCAAGTTTTCGGATCATAAAAAGTACATCAGAATACGTAATACCCCAATTATACGTAAGCCCGGGCTAGCTAATGGAACATGTAATGTTGATGATGATGATAATTGTTGTTTTAAGGGGCCTAACATCTAGGTTATCGGTCCCTGATGGTTTGGGTGATCGTGAAGATGAAAATGAAAAGCGAACTTAAAACTAAAACTAACTACTAACCTACATACTAGAAGAAGAAATGGAAAATTAAAGGAGAATAAGGCAAATAAAAGGACAGAAGGAAAAGAAATGCCCTCAACCCTCGGAGAAGGCGGATTGAGGGACTTGGAAGGAAGGAGAGCCATGAAAGGCATATAGGAAAGTGAAAGAGGAGAGGGTCCGCCCCAAAGGTAAGGGACAAAAGGGGAAAACAGACCCAGCTCAGGAATCCCTCGGGGTCGCCAACTCCCGAACTCACCAGCCGTGAGCCCCTGAGGGTGTAGCATTATCTAGGGTGCACCAGAAGTGGTGGGGCTACATACACCCTGCCTCCTTAAGGGCCTAGAGCACAAGGCAGGAGGTAAAAGGAAGAGAAAAAGAAGGCTGATCCCTCGCAGAAGGAGGGTATCAGAAAAGATGAGACAAGGGCCAATTAAGGCGGGAAAGGAAGAGACTCCCTAGGCCTCGGATACCCTAATACCGTCGGGGTCAGAAGAGAACAAGAGTGGACCGAGTGAGGTCGACAGGAAAGAAGACAGAGAGGAGCCCGACACAAGTAAGTGGAAGCAATGCCGGACTCAGCTGGGGCCCCGTGGTCGCCAACCCACGCCCACAAGATGTGAGCCCCTGGGGGAGAACATGTAATGTATGGCACTTTCCGAATAGTAATTTAAAATCTCTATTAATGGGATATAATAAATTTTCTTTCTCTTATTCTAACTCAGTAGTTGTTATTTATTGGTTTTACATATTTTTTCTTTCACTTATCATTTCTGCAAGGTGTTTTGCCATAAGCAAGTCATATTGTCCTACAGCCCGGGAGGAGATAATTCGTGTTCTCTATACGTATTCTCTCATTGTGTATATGAGTGGCACCCAATGAAATTTATCTTGATAATACATATATTCTAAATTGGTTTGTGTTGAAGAGCGATTACACTTCTCTTTACAAATTGGCCAATAAGTACTTGTGTATGCCTGCGTCATCGGTCCCATCCGAAAGATTATTTTCCAAGGCTGGTATGGTCACAAATGAGCGACGAAACAGATTGTCAACAAAGAAGTCGGACAAAAATTTATTTCTCAATAGTTGGTATACTGCAACATCTACATCATTAGGAGATTATTGTGATTACAACAAATGTATGACTCTTGATTTTTGTTAGGAAGTGTGTGTAATTGTATTCATTTTCTTCATTTTATGCTTAATTTGCTACATGAGGTCAAATGTTCCGGAGTTCTCTCTGTTCTTTCTTCCTAACCTAAGCAAGAAACCCGTTACAGTATTAACTTTATTTTTACAAATGATTAAGCATTTTTCCTGTAGCTTTAGTATATTGTGTTATAGATTTAGTTTTATTTACAAAGGGTTTAGACTTATTTGGTTTACGTTTGAAAATTACTCAGTATTTCCGTTTTCTTATATATTAAACATTGCTTCTTAAGCTGCCAGACAGTGTTCATTTAATAAGTATGTGATTTCTGGTAGAACATACATTTATGTACTACTACGAGTACGATTGTCTTCGTTTTTATGCTTCAAATGAAATGTGCAACCTCCTGTATATTCAGTCATAACTAGAGATAGGAATTTTAGGTGCTGCACCTTAATTTTTTTTTTGTTATTAACATGCCCAATCTTGCTTGTCTTGCAAAGAAAATATTAAATTAACATCCTTAACTGGGTTTTGGTTGCACCTTTTTGCACTTTTTCCCAATGCAAGCACCTTTTCTTAATGTCAACACCTTTGTCCACATTTGATCTTAAATACATTAAAAAAAAAGATACGAGCCTTACAGTAGTCGCATATGATGTGTAACATCTGACATGTTTATCCTACTCGTATACTACACAGCTTGGACATTCTTAAAATGTTAATTTACACTCCATTTTCATACTGGTACTATGATGAATGAATAGATTGAATTGGAGATATGCTACTGTCACATTTGTGGCGCAGCGGTCAAGCTGTTAGTCTCTCACCAAGGTAGACCGGGTTTGATTCCCGGTCAATACATGTGAGATTTTCGAATTGAAATGCCATGTCCTGTGGTTCGCATTCCACGTAAAAGGGAGGTACCGTGGATCATGATCGTGAGATTAACGGACACGCAAAACTACAAGCTTCCTTCCTTCCTTTTACATTAATAATTCATAATAACAAAGTGACATACAACATCGACAGTACTCTCAAATATTGTGAGCACATTCCTCAGTAACTATAACATTCATTATTCTCAAGGCTCTCATAGAGTTCGTCGTAAACAATCAAAACATGGCTTCCTACAATCATGAAATGATCTAGTCTCACATATGATGAAAATACAGCTTTTATTCCAATCATATAAAAACATTCTGTTATGCATTTAATATCTGACTACTCACCCACAGCTTGACAATAATGCCGCTTACTTAAATGTCATTTGTCGTCTTTGTCCTACCCCATGTGATATTCAACCTTGAACGTGAAGCTTCATAAACTGCTCAATGACAAATGAAAGTCGGTGAAACATTTGCCACTGTGCTCGTCAAACCAGTGCCTGCTACATGCACTGCCTACTGTATTGTCATAAAATTCTCGCGCTACAGAGCACACACTGCCTTGTTTCCAATACACTCATTTGCAATTGTACATCCAGCTGGTAGTGCGTCTTCACTTCCGTCCGATCCACTTCCGTCCCATTTTTCTGTCAGTGCGTCTTCACTTCCGTCCGATCCACTTCCGTCCCAAATTTTCAAAATCACTCCCACAAAACTATCCAGCAACCGAGCGGAAAGATGTTACACATAAAAAAACGAACGTTACTATAATAAATAAAGGCGAGGAAATGGAGAGGATTTCACCTGTAAAGCTTGGTTCTACGTAGTTCCTCAGTTCGACGCTAGGATCGTAGGCTCCCGATACTGTACTATTCGCGCTCTAAGTATGAACCTCGTGAGTGATTGTTGAACTATCAGCTTACCGGCCTTGATAGTATTATTTATTACGTAGGAGACACGACATGTCACATTATGCTATTACTGTGTATGGGTCTACCATTTTCCTGTGTTGCCAGCATCAGTAATCATAATCAAGTATGCCTAAACAGAAACTGAATGCCGGGAAAATACGTGATATTGCGAAGCAGTTTAGTGCAGATGGTATTCAGAGCGACGGGTCTGTTCTGCGTTGTAGCGTTTGTGATATATCAATAACAATTGATGAAAAACACCAACGTATTCGTGTTGCGCAGGACAGTAGCGGCTTTTCGGATGCATCAGGTACAGCCCGGCTGCACTAACATTTCTCAAAACTATTGTCTATCATTTTCTGAATCCCTATACTTTCTCTTTAAAACCTACCGTATTCGTTAAAAAGAACGAAGAGTGCGCTTTGTAAGTTGTGATTACACAACCGGCATAGCGCTCATACTTATTAGTAATAAAGCAAGCACCGCAGTCCGTTTCCTTCACGATTGCGCCTTGCGTTCTGAGTGCAGCCCTGCCAATGCTCACAGCAGTAGGGGCTGACTTGTGACGTGTAACTCAACCGTTGCCACGACAACGCGCCAAACCGCCTGCAGTATGTATACAGGAGTATCAGCTTGGTGCTGCCGCGCGAGCAACTCCAATATTTGGCTGCCTCAAGCGAGCTGTGACGATATTATCCGAACGTACCCGAATATAACCCGGGCTCTCCGCTAGTAGAGCATTGCTGCCAATGTTAGTATTTCAATCACGCTATAACACAATCACGCAAATACATATTTACTAGTATATTTTTTCGCGAGAGTTGTTGCTACTGTTCCAACAGTTGCAACAAGAAGCTTCTTATAAATTTGACCGTGGTGTACGAAGTATTTCTATAGTAAAAATTGTGCTGTTAAATTGTGATTCGTGGCCGCATGGCGCATTAATTGTGAGTGAAGTGTAAATAGAATAAGATCATTTGAAGAGCATACAGTAGCACAGCTAAAAGAGTGAGCTCTTGACTATTTTATAGTTACTGTGTTAAGCTTAATATAAATATACTGATATCGCGCCAGGAGATGGCAGTTGGGTTTGAACTGCAGAGGTCTTCCCGCTCACTGCGTATCGCGCATTCCAAAAACATTCAGTTGGTTACTACTTGCTTCACTCACTCAGCACATTCCATCTTTCACTGGCTGCGTGTCGTCTGCTGCAACAATAACCATTGGCATGCGGTAAGCCGATATATGTAAGTTTGGAATAGGCGGACCGCGCATGCGTACTGCAGCGTGTTCAACTGCCATCTCCTGCCGCGATGACAGTAGGGACAATAGGTGTATGTTTGGAGAGGAAGTGCGTTTGAAAAACAGTTATGTTATAAACATAAATACGAGTATGCAGAGTGATAGGTCGTTCTTTAGGTATATAGTATTTAAATCTTTTCTTATAGTGTGAAATAATAGTGTTCCCTCCAAGGCGTGTTTTAACATGGAACCGTCCGTAGAGTTAGTTTGAATTTTAAGATAAACTCCGTTTTCTAAATGGAAGGAGGAGGATAAAAAAAAAAGAAATTTTATCAAGCAATCAACCCCAACCACTTTTGACATATCAGAAAGGTGCACACGCGAAAATTCCAGGTATCTTGGTAAAGTAGTTATCCGTGGTTATGCGGTAGTCAGTATTTGCAGAAACTCTTTTGTTGGCCTTGTCTTATTGTTGGAGTGAACAGGGCGTCTGGAGTCACACAGGATTTGAAAATATGTCCTGTGCTACAAGGTCTTTCCAAAAGCACGAAGGTTCCTCGGAGCATATAAAAACTGCAGTGGGATTTATAAAAAGTGCCGTGGGATTTAAAGAACTTAAAAAGAATCGATGATGATGATGATAATTGTTGTTTTAAGGGGCCTAACATCTAGGTTATCGGCCCCTGATGGTTTGGGTGATCGTGAGGATGAAAATGAAAAGCGAACTTAAAACTAAAACTAACTACTAACCTACATACTAGAAGAAGAAATGGAATAAAGGAGAATAAGGCAAATAAAGGACAGGAGGAAACGAAATGCCCTCAACCCTCGAAGAAGGTGGATTGAGGGACTTGGAAGGAAGGAGAGCCATGAAAGGCAGATAGGAAAGTGAAAGAGGAGAGGGTCAGCCCCAAAGGTAAGGGACAAAAAGGGAAAACGGACCCAGCTCAGGAATCCCTCGGGGTCGCCAACTCCCGAACTCACCAGCCATGAGCCCCTGAGGGTGTAGCATTATCCAGGATGCACCAAAAGTGGTGGGGCTACATACACCCGGCCTCCTTGAGGGCCTTAAGCAGAAGGCAGGAGATAACATGAAAAGAAAAAGAAGGCTGACCCCTCGCAGAAGGAGGGAATCAGAAAAGATGAGACAAGGGCCAATTAAGGCGGGAAAGGAAATGACTCCCTAGGCCTCGGATACCCTAATACCGTCGGGGTCGGAAGAGAACAAGAGTTGACCAAGTGAGGTCGACAGGAAAGAAGACAGAGAGGAGCCCGGCACAAGTAAGTGGAAGCAATGCCGGACTCAGCTGGGGCCCCGTGGTCGCCAACCCACAACCCACTAGATGTGAGCCCCTGGGGGGTAAAAAGAATCGGAATCAAAAAGATGGTATATTGGCTTTCACGGCCGGTGAAAGCCAATATACCATCTTTTTGGAAGTCTTCATAGGGAGGTTCAGGCTGCTTGAGCTTTCAATTCTCGCAGTCAAGGAGTGCAGTTGCACTCTATATAAAGGGCGGTAGCGCACAGTTCGTTACTCCTGTGGGGGTCCGGGCAGGGACCCCAAGAGTCCGCCGATGAGCCAGCTTGGTGTCCTAGGCGAAAATCCACACAAGGCACGGCACAAACCTAGAAGAATTGCTGAGTTTTAATCGGAATCAAATTGCTTACGATTTAAGAGAAAATGCGCGTCTTTACATCACAAAGTTTAATGAGAATGTGAGGCTTAACAGACTTTTTATGCGATTACCAATCGATGCAGTTTTATTTCTGTCTAAACAGGAAATGGCATTTAGAGGTCATGATGAGAGCGACTCCTAAATAGAGGGAATTTCAAAGAACTGTTGAAACTTCTAGTCTGCAGCAGCTCATTAGAAATGCAACAGAATTATGCTTCGATAAAGAAAGTTTTTGATGATAATAATAATAATGATAATTGTTGTTTTAAGGGGCCTAACATCTAGGTTGTCGGTCCCTGATGGTTTGGGTGATCGTGAAGATGAAAATGAAATGTAAACTATAATTAAAACTAACTACTAACTTATATACTAGAAGACGAAATGGAAAACAAAAGGAGAATAAGGCAAATAAAGGACAGGATAAAATGAAATGCCCTCAACCCTCGGAGAATGCGGACTGAGGGACTTGGAAGGAAGGAGAGCCATGAAAGGCAGATAGGAAAGTGATGATGATGATAATTGTTGTTTTAAGGGGCCTAACATCAAGGTTATCGGCCCCTGATGGTTTGGGTGATCGTGAAGATGAAAATGATAAGCGAACTTAAAACTAAAACTAACTACTAACCTACATACTAGAAGAAGAAATGGTAAACTAAAGGAGAATAAGGCAAATAAAAGGACAGAAGGAAAAGAAATGCCCTTAACCCTCGGAGAAGGCGGATTGAGGGACTTGGAAGGAAGGAGAGCCATGAAAGGCATATAGGAAAGTGAAAGAGGAGAGGGTCCGCCCCAAAGGTAAGGAACATGATGATGATGATAATTGTTGCTTTAAAAGGCCTAACATCTAGGTTATCGGCCCCTGATGGTTTGGGTGATCGTGAAGATGAAAATGATAAGCGAACTTGAAACTAAAACTAACTACTAACCTACATACTAGAAGAAGAAATGGTAAACTAAAGGAGAATAAGGCAAATAAAAGGACAGAAGGAAAAGAAATGCCCTCAACCCTCGGAGAAGGCGGATTGAGGGACTTGGAAGGAAGGTGATGATGATGATGATAATTGTTGTTTTAAGGGGCCTAACATCTAGGTTATCGGCCCCTGATGGTTTGGGTGATCGTGAAGATGAAAATGAAAAGCGAACTTAAAACTAAAACTAACTACTAACCTACATACTGGAAGAAGAAATGGAAAACTAAAGGAGAATAACGCAAATAAAGGACAGGAGGAAAAGAAATGCCCTCAACCCTCGAAGAAGGCGGACTGAGGGACTTGGAAGGAAGGAGGGCCATGAAAGGCATATAGGAAAGTGAAAGAGGAGAGGGTCCGCCCCAAAGGTAAGGGACAAAAGGGGAAAACGGACCCAGCTCAGGAATCCCTCGGGGTCGCCAACTTCCGAACTCACCAGCCGTGAGCCCCTGAGGGTGTAGCATTATCTAGTGTGCACCAGAAGTGGTGGGGCTACATACACCCTGCCTCCTTAAGGGCCTAGAGCACAAGGCAGGAGGTAAAAGGAAGAGAAAAAGAAGGCTGACCCCTCGCAGAAGGAGGGTATCAGAAAAGATGAGACAAGGGCCAATTAAGGCGGGAAAGGAAGAGACTCCCTAGGCCTCGGATACCCTAATACCGTCGGGGTCAGAAGAGAACAAGAGTTGACCAAGTGAGGTCGACAGGAAAGAAGACAGAGAGGAGCCCGGCACAAGTAAGTGGAAGCAATGCCGGACTCAGCTGGGGCCCCGTGGTCGCCAACCCACGCCCACAAGATGTGAGCCCCTGGGGGGATTGGAAGGAAGGAGAGCCATGAAAGGCATATAGGAAAGTGAAAGAGGAGAGGGTCCGCCCCAAAGGTAAGGAACATGATGATGATGATAATTGTTGCTTTAAGGGGCCTAACATCTAGGTTATCGGCCCCTGATGGTTTGGGTGATCGTGAAGGTGAAAATGAAAAGCGAACTTAAAACTAAAACTGACTACTAACCTACATACTAGAAGAAGAAATGGAAAACTAAATGAGAATAAGGCAAATAAAGGACAGAAGGAAAAGAAATGCCCTCAACCCTCGGAGAAGGCGGATTGAGGGACTTGGAAGGAAGGAGAGCCATGAAAGGCATATAGGAATGTGAAAGAGGAGAGGGTCCACCCCAAAGGTAAGGGACAAAAGGGGAAAACGGACCCAGCTCAGGAATCCCTCGGGGTCGCCAACTCCCGTACTCACCAGCCGTGAGCCCCTGAGGGTGTAGCATTATCTAGGGTGCACCAGAAGTGGTGGGGCTACATACACCCTGCCTCCTTTAGGGCCTAGAGCACAAGGCAGGAGGTAAAAGGAAGAGATAAAGAAGGCTGACCCCTCGCAGAAGGAGGGTATCAGAAAAGATGAGACAAGGGCCAATTAAGGCGGGAAAGGAAGAGACTCCCTAGGCCTCGGATACCCTAATACCGTCGGGGTCAGAAGAGAACAAGAGTTGACCAAGTGAGGTCGACAGGAAAGAAGACAGAGAGGAGCCCGGCACAAGTAAGTGGAAGCAATGCCGGACTCAGCTGGGGCCCCGTGGTCGCCAACCCACGCCCACAAGATGTGAGCCCCTGGGGGAAGATAGGAAAGTGAAGGAGGAGAGGGTCCGCCCCAGAGGTAATGGATAAAAGGAGGAAACCCGGACCCAGCTCAGGTATACCTCGGGGTCGCCAACTCCCAAACTCACCAGCCGTGAGCCCCTGAGGGTGTAGCAATATCCACGGCGCACCAGAAGTGGTGGGGCTACATACACCCTGCATCCTTGAGGGCCTTAAGCAGAAGGCAGGAGATAAGATGAAAATAAACAGAAGGCTGACCCCTCGCTGAAGGAGGGTATCAGAAAAGATGAGACAAGGGCCAATTAAGGCGGGAAATGAAGAGACTCCCTAGGCTTCGGATACCCTAATACCGTCGGGGTCGGAAGAGAACATGAGTTGACCAAGTGAGGTCGACAGGAAAGAAGACGGAGAGGAGCCCAGCACAAGTAAGTGGAAGCAATGCCAGACTCAGCTGGGGCCCCGTGGTCGCCAACCCACGTCCCACTAGATGTCAGCCCCTGGGGTAAAGGAAGTTTTTAGCGGAGAATCGAAAACTATACAGGGCGATGGTATATTGGCTTTCACGGCCGGTTTATACAGGGTGAGCTAATAGACTGCATCTATACCTTCATTAGGGATGCTGTGAAAGAAATTAATTTTAGAAACCCCTTCTTTTCAGTTCAGGTCGACGATACAACTGACATCACAAAGAAATCGCAGTGTTCGATGATACTTCGGTATATACCTACAAAGGTGCGCTAGTTGAACGCTTTCTTGGCTTTTATGATGTTAGTTCGGACCGTAGAGCGCCTACTTTGTTCCACTTGCTTCAGACTGTTGAGTGAATTTTCTTACAAAACGAAATTGATTGCCCAGTGTTATGACGGAGCTAGTGTCATGGCTGGTCATCTAAACAGTCTTCAAACTATCGTCAAGGAAGATGCCCCTTAAGCATTATGTGTAGATTGTTTGTCACACCGATTAAATCTAGTGGTAAGCAAAGTATTCGCAATATATTAGAGTGCCGTATTTCTTTGCGAGTCTGGGTGGTATTCCCTAATTTTTTCATTCATCAGCCAAAAGAACTTTCGTCGCTGATTCAGTAATTGCGAAACGAATACCATCTGGTTGGTCGTGACATGGAAAACTTTTAAACGTGGTTGTCGAGGAGTGGGAGGGATTGAAAGATATTTTTGAAAGACTTATGCACGACCCTCAGTCAGACGAAAAGACTATTCGTCAATCAGAAGGGTTGCTTAATAACTTTAATAGCTTCCAAATCATATTTTTATCAATAGAAATGCGCCCGAATTTATTTAAGGCTATAACCATGATTCAGCCGAGATCCAAACTGTGATACTTGAATTTTATGAGGGCGACATTAAAATCCAATGAATAAAATAAAATCTAATATCTGAGTATTTTATACTGTGAATAAGTATATTATCAATTTTTGATGCATTTATAAACAATTACAGAAAGCCAGAGTGAATTTAGAAAACTCTAGAATTATTTAAATAATAGGGAAAATTTATTGAAGAAGGCAGGCCTACGCAAGTGAAAACACGGAGTTTATTTCGGGTTAGACGCGATGTGTCGTCACCAGTGAGGGGAGAGAACAGCACGTGCGCGGCGCGTAAGGAGAAACTCTGAGCAACGTCACAACACAAGAGTGGGGAGGAGAGCGGAGATCTTGACGCCGTTGGCGAGAGCAAACCAAGAATTCATTCTCTGCTCATATCAGGTCCGAGTGAGACCTAGAGTTATAAATGCTAGTGCATGATCAGAAGTGCATCGTATTAGAAGTGAGAGTGCGAGGCCAGCAAGGCCGTGACCAGTGAGGAGACACATCTCCACCCGGCAAGCCAAGTCGAAGGCCGGGCTATTCTAGTGCTATATTTTCGTGAAACAGTATCACTCAGAACTAAGCAAATTTTGTACAAGCACGTTCTTCAACAGAACACTTTTACATCATAACGCGGCTTACAGAACAAGCACACTGCAAATATATCTTTCTATTACTGCTTGTATCTCTACACAACAACTTCGCATTTATAAAGGCATTATATTATACTACATAAACTTTTTTTCAGATTTAACAGTGTACAAAATGCAGTCAACAGATTGGCGAAGGGGAAGCTACACTTGTTAAATTCTTAGTCAAGAGATTGCCATGTTCTAAATTCACCATGAAGGGAAGTTGACCTACATCAATGAAGAGTGAGAGTTCCAGATTGTCTCCACATGATGGATATCGTGGCAGATTATGTCCACGACACTCTGAATTGGAGAACTAAGCTATACTACCGAATGAGATTCCACGCACATCTGGGATTACTCTTAAAGACATTTTACTGCGAAAGAAGATTCTACCAAGGAATAAGAGATGCGGACGTAATTAGCGGTGTCACGCTCTAAGATTTCACCAACATGTGGGAAGTCTGAAGCAGATTGGGAGTGATAATGATGATAATTGTTGTTTTAAGGGGCCTAACATCTAGGTTATCGGTCCCTAATGGGTTGGGTGATCGTAAAGATGAAAAGGAAATGTAAACTATAACTAAAAACTAACTTATATTCTAGAAGAAGAAATAGAAAACAAAAGGAGAATAAGGCAAATAAAGGACAGGAGAAAAAGAAATGCCCTCAACCCTCGAAGAATGCGGATTGAGGGACTTGGAAGGAAGGAGAGCCATGAAAGGCAGATAGGAAAGTGAAAGAGGAGAGGGGTCCTCCCCACAGGTAAGGGACAACAGGGGGAATCCGGACCCAGCTCAGGAATCCCTCGGGGTCGCCAACTCCCGAACTCACCAGCCGTGAGCCCCTGAGGGTGTAGCAATATCCAGGGTGCACCAGAAGTGGTGGGGCTACATACACCCTTCCTCCTTGAGGGGCTTGAGCACAAGGCAGGAGATAACAGGAAAAGAAAAAGAAGGCTGACCCCTCGCAGAATGAGGGTATCAGAAAAGATGAGACAAGGGCCAATTAAGGCGGGAAAGGAAGAGACTCCCTAGGCCTCGGATACCCTAATACCGTCGGGGTCGGAAGAGAACAAGAGTTGACCAAGTGAGGTCGACAGGAAAGAAGATGGAGAGGAGTCCGGCACAAGTAAGTTGATGATGATGATAATTGTTGTTTTAAGGGGCCTAACATCTAGGTTATCGGCCCCTAATGATCTGGGTGATAGCGAAGATGATAATGAAACGGAAACCAGAACGAAAATTAAGTGAGACGGAAAATACTTACAAAAAGGAACTGATTGAAACGACTCACAAAATGTTCTTACAAAAGGGAATTTAGAACGAAAAGATTCACAAAAGGAATAGATTGAAAAATACCCACAAAATGAAGGCTAGGTTCAAAATACGTACAAAATGCAATGTAGCGTCGAAATACTTACAAAATGCAACTGAAATTCAAAATACTTACAAAATGCAAATGAGATCGAAAATACGTACAAAATGCAATTGAGGTTCAAAATACTTACAAAATGCAATTGAAATTGAAAATACACAATGCAATTCAGATTGAAATAGGCCTTATCCCAGTTCCAATCCAAATTATTCACAAAGTGCAATCGAAATTCAAAATACTTACAAAATGCAATTGAAATTGAAAATGCTTACAAAATGTACGGTGATTCCAACGACTCATGTGGATTGACAATACTTACAAAAAGCAATTTAGATTGAAAATACTTGACAAAATGTAATTTAGATTCAAAATACCCACAAAATGCAATTGAGAATCAAAATATGTGCAAAATGCCCCCAAACAAAATGCAATTTAGATTCAAAAATCGTGCGAAATGCGGTTTTGGTTGAAAATACTTACAAAATGCAATTGAAATTCAAAATACTCACTAAAAGGCCCCGCAACCTGCATTGAAAGACTTACTAAAAAGCAATTTAGATTGTCAATCTTTACAAAATGCAATTGAGGTTGAAAACAATCGCGAGATGTAATTTAGATCGAAAAAACATACAAAATGCAACATAGATCAAAAATGCCTTAAAAATCGATAAAAGGGAATTTAGATACACGGTGATTCGAGTAACAAAAACAGTGCGGGAATCTTAAAGAGAAAAGGAAATAGAAGGAAAAGAGGAGAGGGGAGGGGAGAGAGGAGAAGGTCCGCCCCAAAGGGAAGGGACAAAAGGGGAAAACGGACCCAGCTCAGGATCCCTCGGGGTCGCCAACGCCCGAACTCACCAGCCGTGAGCCCCTGAGGGTGTAGCATTATCGACGGTGCACCAGAAGTGGTGGGGCTACATACACCCTGCCTCCTTAAGGGCCTTGAGCACAAGGCAGGAGGTAAAAGGAAAAGAACAAGAAGGCTGACCCCTCACAGAAGGAGGGTATCAGGAAAGATGAGACAAGGGCCAATTAAGGCGGGAAAGGAAGAGACTCCCTAGGCCTCGGATACCCTAATACCGTCGGGGTCGGAAGAGAACAAGAGTTGACCAAGGAAGGTCGACAGGAAAGAAGATGATGATGATGATGATAATTGTTGTTTTAAGGGGCCTAACATCTAGGTTATCGGCCCCTGATGGTTTGGGTGATCGTGAAGATGAAAATGAAAAGCGAACTTAAAACGAAAACTAACTACTAACCTACATACTAGAAGAAGAAATGAAAAATAAAGGAGAATAAGGCAAATAAAAGGACAGAAGGAAAAGAAATGCCCTCAACCCTCGGAGAAGGCGGATTGAGGGACTTGGAAGGAAGGAGAGCCATGAAAGGCATATAGGAAAGTGAAAGAGGAGAGGGTCCGCCCCAAAGGTAAGGGACAAAAGGGGAAAACTGACCCAGCTCAGGAATCCCTCGGGGTCGCCAACTCCCGAACTCACCAGCCGTGAGCCCCTGAGGGTGTAGCATTATCTAGGGTGCACCAGAAGTGGTGGGGCTACATACACCCTGCCTCCTTAAGGGCCTAGAGCACAAGGCAGGAGGTAAATGGAAGAGAAAAAGAAGGCTGACCCCTCGCAGGAGGAGGGAATCAGAAAAGATGAGACAAGGGCCAATTAGGGCAGGAAAGGAAGAGACTCCCTAGGCCTCGGATACCCTAATACCGTCGGGGTCAGAAGAGAACAAGAGTTGACCAAGTGAGGTCGACAGGAAAGAAGACAGAGAGGAGCCCGGCACAAGTAAGTGGAAGCAATGCCGGACTCAGCTGGGGCCCCGTGGTCGCCAACCCACGCCCACAAGATGTGAGCCCCTGGGGGAGGAAAGAAGAAAGAGAGGAGCCCGGCACAAGTAAGTGGAAGCAATGCCGGACTCAGCTGGGGCCCCGTGGTCGCCAACCCACAACCCACTAGATGTGAGCCCCTGGGGGGGCACAAGTAAGTGGAAGCAACGCCGGACTCAACTGGGGCCCCGTGGTCGCCAACCCACGTCCCACCAGATGTGAGCCCCTGGAGGAGATTGGGAGTGAGGCCAGACGCAAGCAGCAAGGTGATCGGCCTGACTAATGATGATGATGATAATTGTTGTTTTAAGGGGCCTAACATCTAGGTTATCGGCCCCTGATGGTTTGGGTGATCGTGAAGATGAAAATGAAAAGCGAACTTAAAACTAAAACTAACTACTAACCTACATACTAGAAGAAGAAATGGAAAACTAAAGGAGAATGGTTGGTTGGTTCCTTAGTTTAGGGGCTGCGACAACGCGGTCATGTAGCCCCGTGTACTTTGGGTGAGTGTAGAATCTGTCTGATAACCGGTGTTAATTGTGATGACTGTATTAGTGTGTGTATCTGTTTTTTTTTAAATTCAAGTAGGGACTGCAACTTTGAATTTTCAAATAGTTCCTACTTTTGCCGCCAAACGCCACCGTCAACGACTACTAGGCCTAGTTCAGAACTAGCTACTAGACGCCACCGCAGTCGGCTCTTGGCAACGAACGTAGCAACCAAAGAGCGTTGTTTACATTCTTAACCTATCCAATTTAGTTTCACACAGGTGTAATTAGTGGAAAGATTTTTAACATGCCATAAATCTATGACATGGGACCGCCGGCTTTACTTCCCCTCCGAAGGAAGGCATACTGAGGGATTTTTAACGCTCTTAAAAAATCCGACGGCTTCGGCCGGGTTTGAACCCGCTATCTTGGGCATAGAAGCTCAGCAAACTAAAGGAGAATAAGGCAAATAAAAGGACAGAAGGAAAAGAAATGCCCTCAACCCTCGGAGAAGGCGGATTGAGGGACTTGGAACGAAGGAGAGCCATGAAAGGCATATAGGAAAGTGAAAGAGGAGAGAGTCCGCCCCAAAGGTAAGGGACAAAAGAGGAAAACGGACCCAGCTCAGGAATCCCTCGGGGTCGCCAACTCCCGAACTCACCAGCCGTGAGCCCCTGAGGGTGTAGCATTATCTAGGGTGCACCAGAAGTGGTGGGGCTACATACACCCTGCCTCCTTAAGGGCCTAGAGCACAAGGCAGGAGGTAAAAGGAAGAGAAAAAGAAGGCTGACCCCTCGCAGAAGGAGGGTATCAGAAAAGATGAGACAAGGGCCAATTAAGGCGGGAAAGGAAGAGACTCCCTAGGCCTCGGATACCCTAATACCGTCGGGGTCAGAAGAGAACAAGAGTTGACCAAGTGAGGTCGACAGGAAAGAAGACAGAGAGGAGCCCGGCACAAGTAAGTGGAAGCAATGCCGGACTCAGCTGGGGCCCCGTGGTCGCCAACCCACGCCCACAAGATGTGAGCCCCTGGGGGACTGACTAATGACCTCGCTACTCTGTTACATCATAAGCAGCGCGCTAGCATATGGTCTGACCAGCTGGGACTCGAGCACAGGCAAATCTCGTTTGTTTGGCACAGTAGTCCATACAGAATCTCTCTTCGGCAGCTAAGGTAGATGAACGTCTGTATTATATGTAGTAAAGTAGCCATGTTCTGTGTTTAATTCAGTTATTGACCAACATATTTTTTGTAGATTATTTAAGTATTAAATTCTAGTTTTTATTGCTATTTTCATTGCAGATTTCAGTCAGTTTGACATTTTTGTCAGCAAGTTGTCGTTTTGACATTTAGTAAATTAAATTGTAAATTCATTGTAGTTAAAACTTGCGAAGCGTAAACTAAATCTGTTTTATGAGAGTGATGGAATGCGTCGATAAGTCGAGATACAGTATGTTAAGAAAGTTTGTAACTTTGCGAAAGTACAGGAAGTTTCGAAAGCTTATGATGTTAATGCAAGCTTCGAAAGTATTAAAAAATTACTGCGTGCAATAAATGCTTTATTACACGACGTCAAATATCATGTAAAAGATAGTCTTTATAAATAATTTGACAAATTAAATAATTAAAATGCATTATTCCTTTGTAGAAACAGATAGTTGTTGAGAAACTATGCAGTATGTAAAGTAATGGAATAAAATATATATATCCAGTTGATTTAATGTTCCAAGAACAGTTATATATGTAAAATTAAATTATTATTAGAGCGTTAATAAATCTCATTATTTTTGTGATTAAAATATTTCATGAGAGGAACCCAGAAACTTCATTGTTAAGAAACAAGTATTTAAATATCGAAAGAAATTGCAGGGCGATCTTTTATAAGCCAGCCCAGTGTCAGAAATGAGTCAGGATGTACTTGATTGAATTATATTCAGATTTTGAATTCTCAGGAAGAGAGGAAATGTTTGTATTTTTATTTAATATGAATTCGTGCAGACTCTTCTCAGAAAGTTACAGTAATGTTACAACGAAATTTAGTGTGTGGATTAAAGTAAATAAATTAAAGCCACAGGGTGATTAAGAAGCTGTACAGAATTATTTGAAGATTTTTTGAATTTGAAAGCACGAGGAAATACATGTATAAGGCTAGTGGAAGTTTTGTTGGAGTGTTTCTTGAAAAATATTCACAGTTGAGGTGAATATGAAATAAAGTTACTGATTTTCATTGCATTAGTGTAGAATGCGTTAAAATGGATTTAATATTTGGAATTCCGTGCGATACATGACGTAAATGAAACTACGCATTGTTATAAAGGAGGCATGTTAGTAATGTTTCCAGGATTTGTTCACAGAGAGTGTGAAGTTATTAATTGCATTGAGGCAAGTTTCTGTAAAGGGTGTTCAACAAGTCAAGTAATTATTTATGCAAATTTGAAACAGAGGCGTGGAATGATGTTAAATGCCATGCAACTAGTTAATATCTACGTTTATGTATGTAACTGAAAGTCTTGCAACGAAATTCATTACTATCGGAGCTATTCACAGATTGGTGTGATACATTTTGAACAGTGTTTAACTTGATCGTTCGGCACAAATGTTCTTTTTGATATGTCTAGTATGTTAATACTTTAAACCTATAAAAGGCGCGGTGGATGTTAAATGCGTGATGTAGACTCATAGAAGTTACGGAAAGAACAAAACCTTAGAGGACTTTATTAAAGAAATAAAAGTTTGTGCAGACCACAAATTTCTGTAAATAAATTAAACATTTAAATACTTTAAATATTCTATTTTAGATTTGGAACTACGGTTCATATACATGAAACGCATTGTATAGAATAGGGAAATGCCTGAACCTACCGTCGTTTCATATTTCACGAATTCCAGTGAAGTTCAGTGGAACTTCACATTGTTAAATTTTTTTTTTTTTTAAATGTTTGTTGGTTATGCATTTTTTGCATTATTCTACGTGAACAGAATAAGGGCTCAGTGGAGTGCCGAATTCTCCAATTTCATTTCAGGACAACGTGTAGATTGTCACAATTTTTTTCTTGATTATTTAAGTGTCAAATAGGACACTATTTTCATTTATTTGTGTTAGGGACATAACTGTATTGTCCTTTGTTAATAAACGTAGCAAGCACTTTTTGGATTGCTTGTCACCCCATTTTATCTTAACTGACCGCTTACTCATTTTATAATCGTCGTAAATGGTACTACTAGTTAGATACAGGCGCCCACTATAGTTTTAGACGTTATCACCCCTCGAGATCGGAGTTTCTCGATTTGCTATTAATGTAAATAATAGTAGAAGTATGTAACTAGTCTGGTAGTACTATTTTCATACTCTTTATGATCCTCGAATTCCCAATTCTATACCTAGCAGGCAACGGTAAGTTATTTTGAGCTGGGTATCTATGTTCCAGCAATCCCTTACATCTCAGCGGATATAGGTGCTGATTGGAGAATTCGGGCGCAGTACGGTATTGAATGACATTTTTCATCATCATCATCATTCTCTACCGCTTATCCCAATTAATTGGGGTCGCCGGAGCCAACCCGGCTCATTTTTTGTTTTGGCCGGGGATTTAAGACCAGATGCCCTTTCTGACGCCACGTGATTTTTCAGGCGAAAATTTCACCCAGCTGTCACCGGGATTCGATCCCCGGCCGTCCGGGTGAGAGACGAGCAGCTAAGCCACTACGCCATCACGCTCCCCATTGAATGACCTTTTTGAGTTTGCTAATATATTATATAACGTGCTCATAAAGAAGTCTCTGGACATTTACTTCTGCCTCTCAAAAATAAACACCACACGGCAACTGATACTAGGTAAAAGGAATGAAGAAATGTTTAAAACCTATTTTCATATGGCTGAGAAGAAAACTAAAATTGAACTTAAAAGTCATTCTGGTTTAAAAACAGAAAACGAGGTTTTTCTTAAGTATCGAGTTCTGTATTTTGAGATATTGGATATAGCCTCCGTAGAAATTGATACAAGATTTCAAGATATGCAGAAGCTCGAGTTCTTTTTTGCTTAGGAAATAGCTCTAAGTTTGAAGAATATTCTAAAATCCTCCCTCTTGATGCTCTAGACTAGAGAACTTAAAAATCTTTTATCCCACGATATTTGACACACACACAGGTTAAAAAAACGAACTTCAGTACATCTATTCTGATTTTACCTACAAAAATACCAGTTTGGAGTAAATAATTTTGTCGCTCAATATGAATGAACGTAAGGACGTGTTCAAAGAAGCGTATAAAATATTTTGTTTAATGACTACTGTACCGTCTACCAGTTCCTCAGTAGAAAGAAGCTTTTCGTGCCTTAAGCGGATTAAAACATTCTTAAGGAATTCAACATCACAGGAGAGGCTGACTGCGCTGGCAACCATATCCCTAAAGAAGTCACTCCTCAACGACCTGATGAATACAATGCCCTTTTACGATGACATCATAGACAAGTTCGCTGTTTCAAAGGACCGAAGAATAGACTTAACAAGCAATAGACGTGACCGAATGTGAGCAATATTTGCTATTTTAGTTAATTTTACACTTATGTTGTGCTATTTAAAGTAAGTGCATGAAAATAATACAGCGAATGATTTCTATGCCATTGTCTTCCCAAAGCATCACCCCGATACCAGATTTCCTCCTAGCTAGTTGACCCAACACACCTATTCAAAATGTATACGTTTACTGCACACGAGCGTGTGTTGGGCTGCACCGAACTTACACCCCACGAACCGCCGCTGGCGCAGCATATATGTAGCACAAAACATGTGAAGAATAAGGAACTACAACGTAGTGAAGTTGCAGTTCGACAACAATTCATTGGTGAAGCAATGGCTTCTTCAAATTCAAGAAACAAAAGTGATTTATTTACTGAAACAGCAAAGACATATGTAGTATTCCTTTTTCCAAGCTTAACAAACCTATTATATAATTATTAATCGCAGCCAATTATGAAAACGTATTTGGAGAAATATACCGGGAAGTCTGTTCCAGAAGAGAGCACCATACGAAAATCATATCTTCAGCCTGTGCATAAAGAAAAAATTACAACAGATCAGGCAAGTAATAGCTGAAAATCCAGTATATTTTGTACTAGATGAAACCACCGATAGGAAAAACAGATATGTTCTAAACATTTTAGTAGCACCCCTAAATGGACAGGAAGTGAAACCCATGCTGTTGAAAATGTACTTTCGTAATAAAACAAACAATGCCACTGTGATGCGAAGTTTCAATGATGCGTGTGTTGTATTGTGGCCTGAAGGAATACAGTATGATCGAGTGTGGCTAGTATTTATGGATCAAGCATCCTAAATGATATTGGCATTTGCCAACCTGAAACCTATGCACTGTAATTTAAAGCACGTGACCTGCATTGCATATGCGTTGCATCGAGTTTGTGAAGCACTAAAAGATGAATATTCATATACAAACAAATTTCTGTTTTGTATTAAGAAATTGCTATAAAAGGCTCCTGCTAGGATACAAACGTACGTTGAAATTACAGGACTTCCTCTTCCAACTTCTCCAATTCTTACTAGATGGGGTAGTTGGGTAAAGGCTGCAGTGTTTATTTGTAACCATGTGATTTCTTAGATGTTATACCAAATGATTCATCAGCTGTGAAAAGGGCCCAAGAACTAGCTCGTAAACAGGAGTTGCAAGATGAACTTTATACTGTGCACGGTTACTCTTTCCTGACAACTGCCATTACAAAATTGGAGGAGCAGTGTCCTCAGAAAGAACAACAATGGGCTCTTCTGATGGATGTGAAGGACGCACTGGAGGGTACTGCAAAGCACGTACTAGAACAGAGCTTATCCAAAAACCCTGATGTTGAATATGTTGCAACAAAAAGGGATTTATATTATCGACTGCAAACAAAATATGCACCAATTTCTAACCTAACATTTGTAGGTTACAGAGACTCCTAGTTTCTTTCAGTTTTTTTTGTTTTGTTTTATTGGGTTGCCAGCCATGGACACTTGTTGGTAGGCCGCCATGGAGAATCTTGTGTCAGTGCCCATTGGATTCAATTTTGGTGGTCTATCAATAGGTGGCTTTGGCTGGTGGCCTTGGCTGATTGATAGGTGCCTTGATGATAGGGCAAGTTACCATGGTGATGATGTTGATTTGGTTGGAATGCTAGGAATGGAAAGCTAATTTTTTTGGTTTGTTTTGTGAATGGATTGGACAGCTCTTAGTGTTCAGTATTGTATGGAGGCTGGCCTATGGAAGAGTTAATGTTCTAGTGTTTAGTAATAGAAGGAGGACAGAAAGCCATGGGAATGAGCTGGTTGTGTGCTGGAATTCATGGAAGATGATGATGATTATGATAATTGTTGTTTTAAGGGGCCTAACATCGAGGTTATCGGCCCCTAATGAAATGAAATGGCGTGAAATGAAAGGATGTAGATAAAAACAACTCACTGCCATGGATGAAGCGAAAATGGTGATTATAAAACAGACAGTGAGCCCCAAGAATTATGCCTTATTTGAATAAAAAGAATAAAAGGCGGATGGTAAAAAAGGATAAAACAAATAAGGCATAGTGAACAATACAGTACATAACACAATAAAAACATAAAACAGATTTAACCAGAATTAAAAGTCGTAACTACACATTAAAACTTAAAAAATTAACCACTCTCCCTCATGAACCGGATGACGAGGTCAGCTGACGGCCCGTCATCACGGAGAATAAGGGAGAGGGTATTAGGCAGTTTAAGAGTCCCTCGCAGATCGGCCAGATCCACACACTCCAAGAGAAGGTGTGCCACGGTTAGGTGGGCGCCGCAAGTACACACAGGAGGATCTTCTCTCTTTAGCAAGTGGGAGCGCGTAGCAATCCCATGGCCGATCCGGAGTCGACAGAGTACCACAGCTTCCTTCCGGAGAGATCGGAAGGAAGATTTCCACACCTTCGTTGTCTCCTTGATGCCTCTCAGTTTGTTGGGTGGAGGCGTCGCACGCCATGCCTCCTCCCAATGCGACAGGATCGAATGCCGCAACTGAGAGCGCACATCACTAGCAGGCACCTTATACGGTAGCGAGGGCAGTGCGACTGCCTCTCTCGCCGCCTGATCAGCAAGCTCGTTTCCCGCAATACCCATGTGGCTAGGAAGCCACATAAAGGTCACCCCGGTTCCAGCGTTACGCGAACTGACGAGCTGGTCGTGCACACGCTGGACCAACGGGTGCTTCGGGAAACACACATCGATCGCCTGCAGCGCACTCAGAGAGTCAGTACACACAAGAAAGTGCTGGTGATCGTCTGATAACGTGTACCGCAAGAGCCTCTAAGATGGCATAGAGCCCCGCAGTGTACACGCTACAGGCCTCGGGAAGTGAAAAGAGAAACCGACGATCCTCAACCACAAATGCACAGCCTACTTTCTCGTTTACCCTCGAACCGTCCGTGAATACAAGCCCTGATCCCGGATACCATGTCACCACGGACTGGAACAGCCTCCGAAGGACGGAGGAGTCCGTGTCCGACTTGGGGCCGGTGTGCAGATCCAGGATGATATAAGGGCGAGAGACCATCCACGGAGGGGCCTTGCTAGGTACTCGGACGACCCAGGAGACAGAAGGAAATCGGAACTGACGATATGTCATCCAAGCGAATCCCCGCCGCCCGAGTGGCTCGGGCGAGCACATCATACAGCCGGCGATTCGGATTGTAAAACAAACATGGATAGCTTGGATGAAGTGGCAGCTGTCGAATAGTTGCATCATAGGTCAGCAGTACTTGTTGGCGCCTCAGGTGTAAAGGAGGTACGCCAGCCTCGGCGAGCAAGCTGACGACTGGGCTTGTCCGAAAGGCACCCGTCGCCAGCCTCACACCGCCGTGGTGGACACTGTCCAGTTTAACAAGCACTGACTTACGGGCCGAACCATATGCTACACTGCCATAATCTAACCTAGATAAAATCAATGACTTATAAAAACGCACGAGCACCGAGCGGTCCGCCCCCCCATGATGTGCCGCTAAGAAACCGCAACATGTTGAGTTTCTTAGCGCAGGCAGTTATCAAACACCGCACGTGTGGTTCCCACGTCAATTTCTGATCGAAAAGGAGCCCAAGGAACCGGTACGCAGCAACAACAGGCAAAGCTACATTGCCCAGATAAAGCTCAGGATCTGGATGGAGGGTGCGCTTTCGGCAGAAATGGACAACCGAGGACTTAGCGGTTGAGAATCGAAAGCCATGCTCCAGTGTCCAGCGTTCCACTCTCCGAATAGCTTGTTGTAGCTGTCGTTCAGCGACCGCCATATTTTGCGCACTATAATGTAGAGCGAAGTCGTCTACATATAGCGACGGTACCACTGCTGGACCAGCAGCAGCGACTATAACGTTTATGGCAATCGCAAATAATGTTACGCTAAGCACCGATCCCTGTCGGACTACGTTTTCCTGTAAATGATATTGCGAATATGTCCCCCCTATTCGGACACGGAACAGGCGAAGGGACAGAAAATTCGCAATAAAAACCGGCAAGTTACCTCGGAATTTCCATTGATGCAGGGTAGAGAGGATGCCGTAACGCCAAGTGGTGTCATAGGCCTTCTCGAGGTCAAAGAAAACAGCGACTAGGTGCTGTCTCCGGAGAAAAGCGTCCTGTATGGCAGTCTCCAGGCGTACCAGATGATCGTTGGTACACCGAGACGCCCTGAAACCACACTGGTATTCAGACAGGAGTCCCCGTTTCTCCAGGACCCACACCAGGCGCCGATTGACCATCCTCTCAAAGAGCTTGCACAAACCGTTAGTGAGACAAATAGGTCTGTAACTCCCTGTCAATTTGGGATCCTTATCGGGCTTCAGGATAGGTATAATGATACCTTCCTGCGATTGCGCTGGAAACACACCTTCCAACCAGATACGATTAAACACCCTGAGCAAATAGCGAATGCTCTCATCGTTAAGGTGTTTAAGCATCTGGTTGTGAATATTATCCGGGCCAGGAGACGTGTCCCTGCAGAGCGCCAGCGCTCCGCGGAGTTCCCACTCCGTAAAGGGCACGTTGTACCCCTCCGAAGCGCGGGAAGCAAAACTAAGCTGGAAACGTTCCGCTTCGCGCTTCAGGGCCACGAAGGCAGGGTCATAGTTATCGGAACCGGATATATCCGCAAAATACGAGGCGAGATGGTTTGCAACGCGATAAGGATCTGTAACCAGTTCATTAGCAATGGAAATTCCCGGTACAGTAGAAGATGTCTGAATTCCCGAAATGCGTCGTAGTTTAGTCCACACTTGAGAGGAGGGGGTATGTGCCGTAATAGAAGACACATACCGTTCCCAGGATTGTTTCTTACTCTGGCGAATAAGAATCCGTGCCTTGGCACGAAATTTCTTAAACGCCACCAAATTGGCCATGGTTGGACGCCGACGGTAGTGCTTGTGAGCTCGACGACGGTCTCTTATTGCCGCTGCAATATCCTCTGTCCACCAAGGGACGAGTTTGCGACGAGGAGTCCCAGAAAAGGATGGGATGGACTCTTCGGCGGCAGCAAGAAGCACATCGGTGATGTGCTGTACCTCGTCATCGACGCTCCGGCAACCAAGATCAACGAACACAGCTCGTTCTTGAAACGAGGGCCAATTTGCCCGCTTAAGAACCCAACGACTGGGGAACTCCACGGGCGTCTGGGTCAGAAGGGTAAGAACGATCGGGAAATGGTCACTGTCACAGAGGTCGTCGTGTACATACCAACCAAATAGGGGGACCAGCGCACGGCTACACACACTCAAGTCAATGTGTGAGTACGTGCCGTGCGCTAAGCTAAGATATGTAGCTTCCCCTGTATTTAATAGAGATAAATCCAACCCTTGAATTAAGCCCTCCACGTCCCTTCCTCTGGGGCAGGAAGATGGTGATCCCCATTGGGGGTGATGAGAGTTGAAATCACCCACGATTAGGAAAGGGACTGAAAGTTGATCAACAAGATCAAAGACGTCATTAATATCAAGGGGCTGGTTCGGCGGAAGGTACACTTTACAAACAGTTGTCATAGCAGGCAAGGACACGCAAACTGCAATAGCTTCCAGAGTAGTGGCGAGTGGAAACTCCTCACTATAGCAGTCAGAGCGAACGAAGGTACAAACGCCCCCGGAAGCCCGGGCGGCGTCTTTTCGCTCTTTAGAGTATAGTCGGAAACCTCTCAGAACTGTCTCGTGATCAGGTCTGAGGTTTGTTTCCTGTAGGCAGACTATACTCGCTGCGTATTGGGCAATAAGCTGACGGAGTTCTGTCAAATGCCTGTCATAACTGTTACAATTCCACTGTAACGTGGAATAACGTGGAGCAGCAAGCTACTCAAACTTTGACTCTGGAGGATCTACAGTCACTACGTCGACTATAATCTCCATGTCCTCAGGCGAGGTCATGGAGTGAATCGACTCGGTGGAAGATTTCATAGACGCAGTTCGGCGACGGGGGGATCTCCGTGGGGAGCGCGCAGATCTGGGGACCGAAACGTCCCCAGGCGCAGAAGCATCCGCAGGTGTTGGCGCGGATGGCTTCCCCTTTTTGGGAGAAAGGGAATGCGTAGTGCGGGGTCCCTTCTTACCCTTACCCGCCTCTTTAAGATATATAGACGGGTCAGGAGCCGAATTCCTGACCCTGGTCGACGATGCCGCCTCCGCCGGCTTCGGCGCGGCTTTCGCCGACCGTTTGGGTGGGGAGAAAGTCTTCGACTTCCTCCCGAGTGGGGAGTAAGTCTTCAACTTCCTCCCCTGCTGTGCGGGCGGAGCTGCCTTCGCTCGCACAGCCTTCGTGCTGGCCGAAGGTGGAGTTGAAGTCACCTTCGGGCTTTCCGTTATTATCATAGGTGCTGGCTTCGGAACAGTTAACTCAGTTGAAAGTTTCACAGCTGGTACAAAAGATGAGGTCGCCGGGACCAAATTTGGTATTATGGCTCTATAATCAATCGTTGGAGAAGGCGAAATCGTGGTATGGTACTTCTTGCGGGCTTCCTGGTAGGTGAGACCATCCAAGGTTTTGATCTCCTGGATTATCTTCTCACTCAGGAAGACAGGGCAGTTCCTGTCCCGAGGAGAATGAAATCCAGGGCAATTAGTGCACTGATAAGGTGTTGTGCACTCTTCTGCTTCGTGTGGTACCTTACCGCATGTTCCACAGATGTCCGGGCTCGAGCATCGGGATAACATGTGCCCGAACTTCTGGCACTTATAACACCTCATTGGTGGAGGGATATAAGGCCGTACGTCACAACGGTAACTTGTAACCTTGACTTTCTCTGGGAGCACCGAAATCTCAAAGGAAATAATGAAAGCACCAGTATCCACGATTTGACCATTGACCTTGCGCGTAATGCGCCGGACATCAGTTACGTGACGGTGCTGCATATCCTCCTTGAGCTCCTCGTCAGTGTTCAGAATCAGGTCCCGGTGGAAAATAACTCCTCGGACCAGATTCAGGGACGTGTGCTTTTCCACTTTGACGGGAATGTCGCCAAAGTGGTTACATTGCAAAAGTCGTTCAACTTGCTCTCCAGTCCTAGTCTTGAGCAACAAGCTACCGTTCCTCATCTTTTGTACTTTCTCAAGCTCACCATAGACACCTTCTATGTGGCGAGAAAATACTCTTTACCAGCTTGAAATCACCCCCATCTGTTCTGGTAGCTACCAGAAACTTGGGGGTGTTAGCACCCAGATTTTCACGCACCGATTGTTCCCAGGGGGTTGATCCCCGTAGGGAATCAAATGTTAAAGACTTGGGTGTAGGACCACCCTGTTTGGGGATTTTTCTTTTGGAACCCATGGCCAGATCATCTTCCCCGAATGCCACCGACATCCGATCACGGGCTGTCACAGTAGGCGCTACCCAGCCAGGGCAAGGCCCGCCTAGCTTGGAAGGCATTGCCCGGGGGTCCGATGTTTTACAATGCCGTATCGGCATGTACCCCTTGGCATATACTCGATTTTTCAGCTCTGACATTCGGCTGTGCGGGGACCTGCGTAGTCAGGCGGATACTACTGCACGGGTACATGGCACACCCACATGTCGGCGCGGCCAAGACCGGAACAGGCTTTCGAGCGTAGTCGCAAGCGTAAGTGGCCCATCCCCTAACAGCACGCACATATAGAAATTTTGGTTGCCAGACCCTGAAAGCAGTAACGGAAAGAAGTGCGATATAACCTAATGAGAGTTATACCGCACGGGTGTACGTCTTTTAGAGCTGACTGTCAAACCCTCGAAAGGGGACCGTTCCAAGAAGCCCTTTTTGTCGCCTTTTACGACTGGCAGGGATTACCGTGGATGTATTCGCTTCCTCCCACCCACTGGGGGTACAATTCACAAAACAACGCGGAGTCCTTAAAGTATAGCCAAGGTCGCCCCTTTTGACAGGCAGGGGATACCGTGGGTGTATTCTAAATCCCCCACCCACAGGGGGGTCATGGAAGATGGGAGGTGTTGTTTGAGAAAATGTGATGAGGTTGATTTAGTTGATGCTGACATGCTGATATGAAGCTAGTTTTTTTTTTAATATATGATTGGAAGGAAGTTAGTGTTGATATTTTTGTATGGAGGCTGTCTTCAGGGAAGAGTCTTAGACAAATTACAGACATGCGTACAGAGCTTATGATCATAATGTCCCAAGCATCAACCAGCCACAAAAACATTAAATGCAATAGAAAATGCAGTAATTCATGATCAGAAGGGCTTGGCTTGGTAAACTTGTGCAAGGACAAGCAAGGATAACAGATGCAGGTAATGGAAGATTGCCTGTATTAATAAATACTGAATATTTTTGAAGTTGGTCTCCTGGTCTTTGTGGATTTATTTAAAGATAGTTTTATAGCCCCTATACGCTGAGGTGGCAAGTTTCATATAATCATTACAACTTGTATCTGCTGACGTTGAACGTTCCTTTTCTATATATAAGTATTTACTTAGTGACCGGAGATGCAGCCTCACTAAAATAATATTGAAATGTTATTTTTTATCAGTTTTCTGGACATGTGATTTTAATAATATCGTGTTCTGGGACTTGTTTTGTGCAGATTTTTAATACATTATGAGAGAATTCTGTGTCTATACAATGTAATACGAGTGTTGATGATGTTTGTATGAATAGCCTATTTACATATAAAATATGCCCCTATTTCGACTAAATTATAGCACCTTTTAAACCAAAATTTTGCACCTAAAATTCCTAGCTCTAGTCATAACATAGAGTTCCTTCGCCTCTTTTGAGAGTCATTGCGATTGTCTCGCTCTCCCTAGTCGACTCGTCTACTCGAGTTCACTTACTCGCTTCTTTCACGAGACATAGCGTTTGTCTCGCTCTCCCTGCCCTACGCGGCCGTCTCGACAACTCTCGAGTTGGTAGTGTTTCCGAATACGAGTGACTCGAGTTGACGAAGTATTTGACTCGTCGCATCGCTAGTAATGAGAATGACGTAGGAACCCTTTAGTGATATCGGTTTTAGATATGATCCATTCATTCACTACAACAACAATAGTCTCTAGGGAGAATGAGCCAAACATGCAGATATTGTAATGCACGATAATGGAAAGGGCAGCCGATGGGATTGTGCTGCTCTAATGGAAAAGTGAGGCTCCCTATAAGTGATGAGCCAATTGAACCCCTTAAAACTCTCATCGGGGAAACCGCAGAATCCAAGGAATTTTTAACTTAAGTTCGTACATATAACTCATGTTTCCAAATGACCTCATTTGGTACTTCCGGTCATGTCGTATCACATGACTACCCAACAACGTTTACTGTCCAGGGACAAATCTACCACAGAATTGGCTCATTACTCCCCCAACCTCATCAGTCTTATAGTTTCCTTCAAGTACTTTTATGGGTGATCATCACGCTGAGGCTTCAAGGCGTATCCCAAAACACAGAACAAAGCCTTCAACGCATGCTACATGACAATAATGATTTAATCAGGTCCTTCAAAACAGCACTAGATCAGTGGCCATCTGATGATTTCAAATTAATTATCAGCGCTGGACGCCAGCCATCTGGTGAGCACGGGCGACGATTAAACGCTCCAACTGTCGATGAAGTTGCAGTGGTCATTGTTGGTAATGAGTTTCAAGAGCGAGACATTGTCCTACGCCAAAGAGATGACACTTTGGTAAGAGTAGCCTATCTGAAACTCACTGCTTCTATGACGCTCTGCAATACCCTCTCATATTCTGGAGTGGCGAAGAAGGTTACCATTTCAACATCCAACAAATTAATCCTACAACTAATTTTTCAACAAGTAAGAAAGTGACTGCAATGCAGTTTTATGCGCCGTAAAGTGGGGCTACTTTGCTCCTGTTACAAATAAGTTTCAGAGCCCTCTGGAGGGACTACCTTTAATTATAATGAAATGGTTTGTTGTAAATCATAGATGGCATGATATTCGTCCTTCCGGTACTTGCTATTTCTATCATTTTGTGTGTAGTTGGTGAGAGGCAGCCATTGAGTTCAAGTGTTATTTTTCTGACGGAAACTTGCATTCGAAAAGTTGACTCTACGGGACAGAAATTTTATAACTGAAAGGGTAAGTGTATGACTTTCTGATGTAGAATTTAATGCTGAATTTAAATTTACTACTCCCTTTCATGTGGTTGCATTTGTTTCTATATAATTCAAAAATAAATAATTGAGGATACATTTTCTACAAAAGTGAGGCTACTTTGCCTCACTCATAGAATGGATTACCGTAACACCATTCCTTTTCTGAAATGCATTTTAATTATATTTCTGCATTATTTTTTACAGAGATGGTTCGGGAATATAAAAGAAAGGCAGGATCTCGCCGCTACCCCGATTACACTCCCCAACAGTTGGAAGGATGCCTGGGAAGTATTAGGAATGGTACATTTTCACATTAAAAGGCTGCAGATCATTTTAAAACTGCAATGCGCACGTTATTAAAAAAACTGAAACAAAAACACCAAAATATGCCCGGTATGCAGCCTAGTTTTAATGGAGATGAGGAGAATGCGTTCGCTTCTTACATAGAAATAATGAGTAAATATGGATTCCCCCTAAATTCTGATGATCTGCGTTTCATAATAAAATCTTATTTGGGTAGAACAGGGCGTACTACATGCCAGGGGAAGACTGGATAAAAGGGGTTCTTCAACGGCATCCTCAATTAACTGAAAGGTTTGCCGCCAATATCAAATGTTTTGCCGCCAATATCAAATGTAACAGGGCAGCTATTGATAAAGACACGTTGCGTAAATTCACTGAAAATCTGTCCAATGTAACAAAAGATGTCTCGCCGTCTCACATCTGGAATCGAGATGAGACAAATCTCATATATGATCCCGGGAAAAGAGTTATCTGTAGCAGAGGTCGTAAAGTCAGTTCTCCTATATGGATGTGAATCGTGGAAAGTCAGCAAGCAAGTCACACAACAACTCCAAGTGTTTATAAACAGATGTCTTCGTCGAATTATTGGTGTAAGGTGGCCAGAAGTAGACATAAACACAGAACTATGGGAAATGACTAAACAACGACCTATTGCAGAAGAAATAAAAGAAAGGAAATGGCGATGGATTGGACATACACTCCGCAAGAAACAAGGAGCTATTGAGAGGTCAGTCTTGAATTGGAACCCGCAAGGTGCACGGAAACAGGGTCGCCCGAAAAAAAACCTGGAGGCGCACTGTTGAGGATGAAGTCCTGGCTGCTGGAAAGACATGGAAGGAAGTGAAGAGCCTAGCCGCTGACAGAACTGGATGGAGGTCTTTCTCGGATGCCCTATGCTCCTCTAGGGGCCACATGAATTAAGTAAGTAAAGTAAGTAGCAGAGGTGCCAAATACCCGGAAAGGGTTTGTAACTTTTCCAAATCCAGCTCCTCCATAATGATGTGTGTCAGTGCAGCAGGAGAAATGTTGCCACCTTATGTCGTCTACAAGTCTGGGCAGCTGTGGACTACATGGACAGAGGGAGGTCCAAAGCGATGCAGGTACAATCATTCTAGTTGAGGATGGTGTGATGCAGTGACCGACAGTGACTGGTTTGAAACCATACTGCTGCCCAATTTGAAGAAACTGGAAGGAAAAAAAAGTTGTGATTGCTGACAATCTCTCTACACATTTGAACGTCCAAATTTTCCAGATGTGTAGGGAAAATTATAGTCATTTTGTGTGTCTTCCACCAAACTCAACCCATCTCAAACAACCTTTAGATGTTGCTTTCTTTCATCCCTTGAAAGTTGTATGGCGGCATTTACTGTGTGAGTGGAAGCAAACACATGAAGGAATGAAGTGTGATGTTCTTCCGAAACACCAGTTCCCCGCTCTGCTGAAGAGGGCTCTTGATGTGATGCAGCCAAATGTAAAAAAGAACCTGGAAAGTGGCATTATGAAGTGTGGTATATTTCCCTGTAATGTTGAGCGGTTGCTTGAACGCATCGGACGCAGAGAGGTGCAACAAGATGGACTGAATAACTCATTTCTGCTCATTCTGCAAAGAAAGGAAACTCTCAACATTTTCGGGGATAATGAAGGCCGCAGGAAAAGAATAAAAGATTCCAGTCTCACCTGGAAATAGTGTCTCCCATGCAACCGGTACCAATAGTAGTACGATTGAGAGTGCGATTGTTGCTGCAAAATCCACTTCACAAGCACCTACAGGACAACCAGGAAAACGTAAAAGGAAGCAAAAGAGACATTAGTCAGTCATTGTTGTTTTAAGGGGCGGAACTACGAGGTCATCTGCCCCTCAAGAGACATTCAAAGAGAAGTGAAGACCACATCAATCAAAACTCTTCTTCTGATGAAGAAACCTGGGAGTCCTACCTGTCTTGAAGAACTAGAGCAAGAAGAAGAAAACTTAGAGAGCTCCCAAGGACCAGAAATTAGCTCCCAGAAATTAAACATGTAACAGAGAAATCGGTGCATTTGTGATATTTCACTATGAGGATCATTTGTATCCAGGTGCCATTAAACACTTTAATGAGACTGAGGCAACAGTCAGTGCTATGACATTAAGAAGTCGTGGAGATGCAATCTAAACCCGACAAACTCTTTTGCGAATGGAAAGACAGTGCAGGAGTGTTGATCCACCGAAAATGATAAACAAAAGGGGTTGTTTCCATATTCCCGAACTGAGTGGTGTTGATGATGATAATTGTTGTTTTAAGGGGCCTAACATCTAGGTTATCGGCCCCTAATGATCTGGGTGATAGCGAAGATGATAATGAAACGGAAACCAGAACGAAAATTAAGTGAGACGGAAAATACTTACAAAAAGGAACTCGGATTGAAACGACTCACAAAATGTTCTTACAAAAGGGAATTTAGAACGAAAAGATTCACAAAAGGAATAGATTGAAAAATACCCACAAAATGAAGGCTAGGTTCAAAATACGTACAAAATGCAATGTAGCGTCGAAATACTTACAAAATGCAACTGAAATTCAAAATACTTACAAAATGCAAATGAGATCGAAAATACGTACAAAATGCAATTGAGGTTCAAAATACTTACAAAATGCAATTGAAATTGAAAATACACAATGCAATTCAGATTGAAATAGGCCTTATCCCAGTTCCAATCCAAATTATTCACAAAGTGCAATCGAAATTCAAAATACTGACAAAATGCAATTGAAATTGAAAATGCTTACAAAATGTACGATGATTCCAACGACTCATGTGGATTGACAATACTTACAAAAAGCAATTTAGATTGATGATGATGATGATGATAATTGTTGTTTTAAGGGGCCTAACATCGAGGTTATCGGCCCCTATAATGTAGACGCCAGGTATCGATCCTGGTACCTCTCGCATGCTAAGGGAACGCCCTACCATCTGAGCTATGTCCCCTTACAATTTAGATTGAAAATACTTGACAAAATGTAATTTAGATTCAAAATACCCACAAAATGCAATTGAGAATCAAAATATGTGCAAAATGCCCCCAAACAAAATGCAATTTAGATTCAATATTCGTGCGAAATGCGGTTTTGGTTGAAAATACTTACAAAATGCAATTGAAATTCAAAATACTCACGAAAAGGCCCCGCAACCTGCATTGAAAGACTTACTAAAAAGCAATTTAGATTGTCAATCTTTACAAAATGCAATTGAGGTTGAAAACAATCGCGAGATGTAATTTAGATCGAAAAAACTTACAAAATGCAACATAGATCAAAAATGCGTTAAAAATCGATAAAAGGGAATTTAGATACACGGTGATTCGAGTAACAAAAACAGTGCGGGAATCTGAAAGAGAAAAGGAAATAGAAGGAAAAGAGGAGAGGGGAGGGGAGAGAGGAGAAGGTCCGCCCCAAAGGGAAGGGACAAAAGGGGAAAACGGACCCAGCTCAGGATCCCTCGGGGTCGCCAACGCCCGAACTCACCAGCCGTGAGCCCCTGAGGGTGTAGCATTATCGACGGTGCACCAGAAGTGGTGGGGCTACATACACCCTGCCTCCTTAAGGGCCTTGAGCACAAGGCAGGAGGTAAAAGGAAAAGAACAAGAAGGCTGACCCCTCACAGAAGGAGGGTATCAGGAAAGATGAGACAAGGGCCAATTAAGGCGGGAAAGGAAGAGACTCCCTAGGCCTCGGATACCCTAATACCGTCGGGGTCGGAAGAGAACAAGAGTTGACCAAGGAAGGTCGACAGGAAAGAAGAAAGAGGGGAGCCCGGCACAAGTAAGTGGAAGCAATGCCGCTGAGTGGTGTTGATTGAAATGTTGACCTGTGTTGATTGAAATGTTGACCTGTGGAGTAGACTTCAAGTGTGCCTAGATTTTGTAATTATGCTTTCTTTTATGGTGAAGGCTGTACCATCAAACAATCTATTATTTCATTTTGTTTTGTTTCAAAAATAATGTTGTAATATTCAAAAATAAAAATTTAAAACTTTTTTTTTCTTTTCAGTGTAAGAAATGTAAAAATGGAACTGTAAAACGTGTGTAACATTGCTCCATCCAATTGTTCCATTAAACTAACATTGATTTTGATGGTGGAGCAAAGTAACCCGCCCGTATGGGAAACATTGCCCCACTTTTAGAAATTATGAAAATCATTATAAAATGAAAATCCAAAAACATCTTCACTCATATACTGTTCCTCTGTGATTCAGTTAACTACTTGGCGAATATGAACTTTATTTGTTAACTTTAACTTAGGTATTTTAGTACATCTGTACAAAGTGACTAAATATTGGAGAGAAGTGCTTCACGGTACTTAATAATGGTTCATCAAATAACTTCAACGCCATTATTCGCTACAGATAACTTCTCAATCAGTCTATTGTCGACACGTACGCTAATATTGAAACCGAGAGATTACTGTTCATTAAGTTAAACATGGGGAAGTTGCGTGCTGAGCAGTATGTACACCTAAGGGATGCTGTTGCCAACTATGAGACAGTACGATCGAATGATCTTGGTGCCGAGATAATAGTGTGGGGGTCACTTCCTTGCAAGCTGTGATCCACCTTCCACAAAATCTCGCTTGTGGCATTTTTTTCCTGCTGTCATATCTTTCAACTCAAGTCCAGCGGCGATGGGATAAGGATGGTGGAGGCAGGTTTTCGGATTGAAACTGGAAGCCCCTAGTTCGCACCTGCACGTTGGCAGCAGATGTGTGATGGTCGTCTTTCTGAGACCTCATGACTACTCAGGAGTTCGGTCCTGCATCTGTGTTTGGGCAGGCCTATTTAGGATAACCGTTGCCCACCCCGAATGGGGAAGACCCTAGAAAATGTGGGCTGAACATCGGTAGTCACACCTTCAGCCGGCTGGGAGGCCACACCCAGCGGGTCACCCCTTTTGTGGTCGAAAAACGAAAACTAAGAATATCCAACCTTTAATTATAGGATCCTGGAATGTTCGAACGTTACTCGATTTGAAAGACAATAACAGGCCTGAGAGAAGAACAGCGCTCGTCACCCATGAGCTTGGTCGAATGAACATAGATATTGCTGCTTTAAGTGAAACCAGATTGTCCAGCGAAGGTAAAATTACAGAGTTCAGTTCAGGTTACGCCCTATTTTGGAAGGGAAAAGATGAGGGAGAGCGCCGTATTCATGGTGTTAGTTTCGCTTGAAGACCACACTGGTGAATGATTATCAGCTAACTCCAACTGCTGTCAGCGAAAGAATTATGACCCTCTGAATCCCACTCTCCGGGGGTCACTTTCTGACTATCTCCGCATATGCTCCCACCTTGGATGATGATGATAATTGTTGTTTAAAGGGGCCTAACATCTAGGTTATCGGCCCCTAATGATCTGGGTGATAGCGAAAATGATAATGAAACGGAAACCAGAACGAAAATTAGGTGATACGGAAAATACTTACAAAAAGGAACTCAGATTGAAACAACTCACAAAATGTTCTTACAAAAGGGAATTTAGAACGAAAAGATTCACAAAAGGAATAGATTGAAAAATACCCACAAAATGAAGGCTAGGTTCAAAATACGTACAAAATGCAATGTAGCGTCGAAATACCTACAAAATACAATTGAAATTCAAAATACTTACAAAATGCAAATGAGATCGAAAACACGTACAAAATGCAATTGTGGTTCAAAATACTTACAAAATGCAATTGAAATTGAAAATACACGATGCAATTCAGATTGAAATATCCCAGTTCCAATCCAAATTATTCACAAAGTGCAATTGAAATTCAAAATACTTACAAAATGCAACTGAAGTTGAAAATGCTTACAAAATGTACGGTAGATTCAAACGATTCATGTGGATTGACAATACTTACAAAATGCAATTTAGATTGAAAATACTTGACAAAATGTATTTAGATTCAAAATAACCACAATATGCAATTAAGAATCAAAATACGTGCAAAATGCCCACCAAACAAAATGCAATTTAGATTCAAAATTCGTGCGAAATGCGGTTTTGGTTGAAAATACTTACAAAATGCAATTGAAATTCAAAATTCTCACTAAAAGGCCCGGCTACCTGCATTGAAAGACTTACCAAAAAGCAATTTAGATTGTCAATCTCCACAAAATGCAATTGAAGTTGAAAACAATCGCGAGATGTAATTTAGATCGAAAAAACTTACAAAATGCAACGTAGATTAAAAATACCTAAAAAATCGCTAAAAGGGAATTTAGATACACGGTGAACCAAGTAACAAAAACAGTGCGGGAATCTTAAAGAGAAAAGGAAATATAAGGAAAAGAGGAGAGGAGAGGAGAGGAGAGGGGAGAGAGGAGAGGGTCCGCCCCAAAGGTAAGGGACAAAAGGGGAAAACGGACCCAGCTCAGGAATCCCTCGGGGTCGCCACCAGCCGTGAGCCCCTGAGGGTGTAGCATTATCTAGGGTGCACCAGAAGGGGCGGGTCTACATACACCCGGCCTCCTTAAGGATGATGATGATGATGATAATTGTTGTTTTAAGGGGCCTAACATCTTGGTTATCGGCCCCTGATGGTTTGGGTGATCGTGAAGATGAAAATGAAAAGCGAACTTAAAACTAAAACTAACTACTAACCTACATACTAGAAGAAGAAATGGAAAACTAAAGGAGAATAAGGCAAATAAAAGGACAGAAGGAAAAGAAATGCCCTCAACCCTCGGAGAAGGCGGATTGAGGGACTTGGAAGGAAGGAGAGCCATGAAAGGCATATAGGAAAGTGAAAGAGGAGAGGGTCCGCCCCAAAGGTAAGGGACAAAAGGGGAAATCGGACCCAGCTCAGGAATCCCTCGGGGTCGCCAACTCCCGAACTCACCGGCCGTGAGCCCCTGATGGGTGTAGCATTATCTAGGGTGCACCAGAAGTGGTGGGGCTACATACACCCTGCCTCCTTAAGGGCCTAGAGCACAAGGCAGGAGGTAAAAGGAAGAGAAACAGAAGGCTGACCCCTCGCAGAAGGAGGGTATCAGAAAAGATGCGACAAGGGCCAAATAAGGCGGGAAAGGAAGAGACTCCCTAGGCCTCGGATACCCTAATACCGTCGGGGTCAGAAGAGAACAAGAGTTGACCAAGTGAGGTCGACAGAAAAGAAGACGGAGAGGAGCCCGGCACAAGTAAGTGGAAGCAATGCCGGACTCAGCTGGGGCCCCGTGGTCGCCAACCCACGCCCACAAGATGTGAGCCCCTGGGGGTGCCTCCTTAAGGGCCTTGAGCACAAGGCAGGAGGTAAAAGGAAAATAAAAAGAAGGCTGACCCCTCACAGAAGGAGGGTATCAGGAAAGATGATGATGATGATGATGATAATTGTTGTTTTAAGGGGCCTAACATCTAGGTTATCGGCCCCTGATGGTTTGGGTGATCGTGAAGATGAAAATGAAAATCGAACTTAAAACTAAAACTAACTACTAACCTACATACTAGAAGAAGAAATGGAAAACTAAAGGAGAATAAGGCAAATTAAGGACAGGAGGAACAGAAACGCCCTCAATCCTCGAAGAAGGCGGATTGAGGGACTTGGGAGGAAGGAGAGCCACGAAAGGCAGATAGGAAAGTGAAAGAGGAGAGGGTCCGCCCCAAAGGTAAGGGACAAAAGGGGAAAACGGACCCAGCTCAGGAATCCCTCGGGGTCGCCAACTCCCGAACTCACCAGCCGTGAGCCCCTGAGGGTGTAGCATTATCTAGTGTGCACCAGAAGTGGTGGGGCTACATACACCCTTCCTCCTTAAGGGCCTAGAGCACAAGGCAGGAGGTAAAAGGAAGAGAAAAAGAAGGCTGACCCCTCGCAGAAGGAGGGTATCAGAAAAGAGGAGACAAGGGCCAATTAAGGCGGGAAAGGAAGAGACTCCCTAGGCCTCGGATACCCTAATACCGTCGGGTTCAGAAGAGAACAAGAGTTGACCAAGGGAGGTCGACAGGAAAGAAGACAGAGAGGAGGCCGGCACAAGTAAGTGGAAGCAATGCCGGACTCAGCTGGGGCCCCGTGGTCGCCAACCCACGCCCACAAGATGTGAGCCCCTGGGGGACAGGAAAGATGAGAGAAGGGCCAAAGAAGGCGGGAAAGTGAAAGACTCCCTAGGCCTCGGATACCCTAATACCGTCGGGGTCGGAAGAGAACAAGAGTTGACCAAGTGAGGTCGACAGGATCCCACCTTGGATGCTGATATAGAAGTTAAAGACCCATTCTACAACCTGCTGAGCACAATCATCACCAAAGTACCACCTAGAGACAAAATCTTAATGCTTGGCGATTTCAACGCCAGAGTTGGTAAAGATCATCAATTATGGAACAATGTGATGGGAAAACAAGGACTTGGCAACTGCAATGCCAATGGTCTATTATTACTCCTTGGTCTATGACTCTATGTGCTGAACATGAACTCTTTATTATCAACACTCAGTTCCGCCTGCCGAATCGCTACAAAACCACTTGGATGCATCCTCGTTCGAAGCACTGGCACATCCTTGACTATATCACCAGGCTATGTGATAAAAAGGTTATCCTTGTCACTAGGACCGCAAGAAGTGTCGATGACTGTTGGACAGATCATAAGCTCTTTTTTTGCGGGTTGAGGATCTCAACCTGTCGCAAACCGAAACGATCCATACACAACCTATCCAGACGGAAATTTGACACTTCTAAACTCCATGTAAAATCAATTGCTACAGATTACAGAAATGAAATCTCAAATAAGCTGGCTAATCACCCAGTTAGCACAAATAGTGTAGTACAGGAATGGGCCACGCTTCAGAAGGTCATCACTGAGTCAGCTGAGGAAAGAATTGGTTTTGTGAAGAACAAAAGACAAGTCTGCGTTGATGAAATTATGTGTCTCATTAATGTCAAACGGGGGGCCCATCTATCCATTCTTCAAGATCCGTCCTCCAGTGTGAAAAAATCACAATTCGTGCAGCTTAAGGGAAAATGATGATGATGATAATTGTTGTTTTAAGGGGCCTAACATCTAGGCTATCGGCCCCTGATGGTTTGGGTGATCGTGAGGATGAAAATGAATTGCCAACTTAAAACTAAAACTAACTACCAACCTACATACTAGAAGAAGAAATGGAAAACTAAAGGAGAATAAGGCAAATAAAGGACAGGAGGAAAAGAAATGCCCTCAACCCTCGAAGAATGCGGATTGAGGGACTTGGAAGGAAGGAGAGCCATGAAAGGCAGATAGGAAAGTGAAAGAGGAGAGGGTCCGCCCCGAAGGGAAGGGACAAAAAGGGAAAACGGACCCAGCTCAGGAATCCCTCGGGGTCGCCAACTCCCGAACTCACCAGCCGTGAGCCCCTGAGGGCGTAGAATTATCGACGATGCACCAGAAGTGGTGGGGCTACATACACCCTGCCTCCTTAAGGGCCTTGAGCACAAGGCAGGAGTTAAAAGGAAAAGAAAAAGAAGGCTGACCCCTCACAGAAGGAGGGTGTCAGGAAAGATGAGACAAGGGCCAATTAAGGCGGGAAAGGAAGAGACTCCCTAGGCCTCGGATACCCTAATACCGTCGGGGTCAGAAGAGAACAAGAGTTGACCAAGTGAGGTCGACAGGAAAGAAGATGATGATGATAATTGTTGTTTTAAGGGGCCTAACATCTAGGTTATCGGCCCCTGATGGTTTGGGTGATCGTGAAGATGAAAATGAAATGCGAACTTAAAACTAAAACTAACTACTAACCTACATACTAGAAGAAGAAATGGAAAACTAAAGGAGAATAAGGCAAGTAAAGGACAGGAGGAAAAGAAAGGCCCTCAACCCTCGAAGAAGGCGGATTGAGGGACTTGGAAGGAAGGAGAGCCATGAAAGGCATATAGGAAAGTGAAAGAGGAGAGGGTCCGCCCCAAAGGTAAGGGACAAAAAGGGAAAACGGACCCAGCTCAGGAATCCCTCGGGGTCGCTAACTCCCGAACTCACCAGCCGTGAGCCCCTGAGGGTGTAGCATTATCTAGGGTGCACCAAAAGTGGTGGCGCTACATACACCCGGTCTCCTTGAGGGCCTTAAGCAGAAGGCAGGAGATAACATGAAAAGAAAAAGAAGGCTGACCCCTCGCAGAAGGAGGGAATCAGAAAATATGAGACAAGGGCCAATTAAGGCGGGAAAGGAAGAGACTCCCTAGGCCTCGGATACCCTAATACCGTCGGGGTCGGAAGAGAACAAGAACAGGAAAGAAGACAGAGAGGAGCCCGGCACAGGTAAGTGGAAGCAATGCTGGACTCAGCTGGGGCCCCGTGGTCGCCAACCCAGTAATAGATTGAAAAATACGCACAAAATGTAGGTTAAGCCCAAAATACGTACAAAATGCAACGTACAGTCGAAATACTTGCAAAATGCAAGTGAAATCAAAATACTTACAAAATGCAAATAAGATTGAAAATACGCACAAAATGTAATGTAGATTCAAAATACCCACAAAATGCAATTGAGATTTAACTACTTGAACAAAGCGGGGTAGGTTGAAAACACAAAATGCAAATGAAATTGCTTACAAAAGGTATGGTAGATTCAAACTTCTCATTTGGATGGACAATACTTACAAAATGCAATTTAGATTGAAAATAATTACAAAATGTAATTTAGATTCAAAATACCCACAAAATTACAATTGAGACTTAACTACTTGATGATGATGATGATAATTGTTGTTTTAAGGGGCCTAACATCTAGGTTATCGGCCCCTGATGGTTTGGGTGATCGTGAAGATGAAAATGAAAAGCGAACTTAAAACTAAAACTAACTACTAACCGACATACTAGAAGAAGAAATGGAAAATTAAAGGAGAATAAGGCAAATAAAATGACAGAAGGAAAAGAAATGCCCTCAACCCTCGGAGAAGGCGGATTGAGGGACTTGGAAGGAAGGAGAGCCATGAAAGGCAGATAGGAAAGTGAAAGAGGAGAGGGTCCGCCCCAAAGGTAAGGGACAAAAGGGGAAAACGGACCCAGCTCAGGAATCCCTCGGGGTCGCCAACTCCCGAACTCACCAGCCGTGAGCCCCTGAGGGTGTAGCATTATCTAGGGTGCACCAGACGTGGTAGGGCTACATACACCCTGCCTCCTTAAGGGCCTAGAGCACAAGGCAGGAGGTAAATGAAGAGAAAAAGAAGGCTGACCCCTCGCAGAAGGAGGGTATCAGAAAAGATGAGACAAGGGCCAATTAAGGCGGGAAAGGAAGAGACTCCCTAGGCCTCGGATACCCTAATACCGTCGGGGTCGGAAGAGAACACGAGTTGACCAAGTGAGGTCGACAGGAAAGAAGACAGAGAGGAGCCCGGCACAAGTAAGTGGAAGCAATGCCGGACTCAGCTGGGGCCCCGTGGTCGCCGACCCACGCCCACAAGATGTGAGCCCCTGGGGGATAACTACTTGAACAAAGCGGGGTAGGTTGAAAATACAAAATGCAATTGAAATTCAAAATACTCACAAGAAAAACCCCTATATTGAAAGACTTACTAAAAAGCAATTTTGATTGGCAATCCTTACAAAATGCAAGTGAGGTTGAAAAACACTCACAAAATGCTATTTAGATCAAAAAAACTTACAAAATGCAACGGAGATCAAGAATACCTACAAAAAGGTGCGGGAAACTTAAAGAGAAAAGGAAATATAAGGAAAGGCGGAGAAGTGAGGAGAGGGTCCGCCCCAAAGGTAAGGGACAAAAGGGGAAAACGGACCCAGCTCAGGAATCCCTCGGGGTCGCCAACTCCCGAACTCACCAGCCGTGAGCCCCTGAGGGTGCAGCATTATCTAGGGTGCACCAGAAGGCAGCGAAAAGCTGAAGAACTGCAAAGACTATCTGATGCCCGTGACCTGCAAAACCTCTATGCAGGCATACAGGAGGTATACGGCCCAATCCGATCATCATCAGGTACATTGAAAACTGCTGACAATTCCGCCATTTAAACTGATCAAGAACAAATTTTGGAGCGTTGGAAGGAACATTTCTCTGCACTTCTAAATCGTGCCTTCAATGTTGCCGAGGACTTCCTAAACAACGTCCCTCAGCAGCCCCAACAACCATGGATAGCGGTTCCGCCGACATTCCGAGATTTCACCAAAGAGCTCATGAACTAAAGCCGAGAAAGGCTCCTGGTCCTGATACCATTCCTCTGGATTTGTCACAAAGTGGAAATATGGCCTTGAAGACTCGACTTTTTATACTTATCCTCTTAATTTGGGAAACTCGAGAAGTACCTGGCGACTTGAAGAATGCTACCATTATCACTATCTTCAAGAAAGGCGATCGTATTGTGTGTGGGAACTGCCGTGGTATATTGCTGTTATCCATTGCAGGTAAAGTTCTCGCAAGAATTCTACTAAGCCGGCTCCAAGCTATCTCAGAGAGGATTTTGCCCGAGCCTCAATGTGGTGTCCGAACCTCCAGGGGCACAACAGACATGATATTCTGTGCCAGACAACTGCAGGAAAAGTGCAGAGAGCAACAGGAGCCTCTGTATTTAGTTTTCTATAACCTGGAAAAAGCCTTTGATTCAGTGCCAACATCTGCTATGTGTAAAGTATTAGCGCACTTTGGATGTCCAGATCGCTATGTGGAATTAGAAAGCTCTTCATGATGGAATGTATGGGAAGATTCTTCACTGTAACTCTGTATCCGATCAGTTTCCAATCACTCACGGTTTGAAACAATGCACAGAGTCTTCATGAATCAAGACCTAAAGATGCATACCAAACTCTTGGTGTACAAAGCTGTCGTCATCTCAACGCTACTGTATGGCTGTGAAACTTGGACACACTATCGCCGTGATATCAAGAAACTTGAGCGCTTCCACCAACAAAATATGAGATACATCTTGAATATCAAGTGGGAGGACTACGTGACCAACACTGCAGTTCTCGAGAGAGCGCATCTCAATAGCAATGAGGCAACTATCATCGCTCATCAACTGAAATGGTTAGGCCATGTTCACTGTATGAGTGATACCAGGCTTCCACGTCAATTCATTTATGGCGAACTTTGCTCCGGCACTAGACCTCATAGGGCCCCTCTGAAGCGTTTTAAAGACCAGCTAAAACACGGCATGACGACGACTGGTATTCATATCCACTCATGGGAAACATCTGCTGCGGACCATTTATTGTGGCGGAACATTACATCGACCTCTGTCAGCTTATTTGAAGAAGAACGTCGCAGACATGAAGAGGCCAAACGACAAGCAAGAAATCTTCGTCAATTACAACCCCTCCCTCCCCCGATCATCGAGTGCAATTTATGTGGACGCATGTTTTATGCCAAGATTGGCCTGTTAAGTCATCAGAAACACATCCACAAGCTGGTCTGAAAAGCTCTATGCAGGAAGAAGTACGTGTACTCGGAATCGAGTTACAGCCGACGAGTGATCATGCCTTCAAGCTTTGTTGGCTCACCACGCTACCTTAGTGAACGAGCACAAGATGCTCTTATATATGTTAGGAACTATGGTCGTCCTGATCTGTTCATAACAATGAAATGCAATCCTTAAGTGGGAGGAAATCATTCGAGAGCTACTTCCAGGTCAGAAGGCAATTGACAGAGATGACATAGTGGCAAGAGTATTCAATCAAAAAGTTGTAATATGTTGAACTAGCTTATTATTATTATCAATGAGTCTCGTTGACTTATTATTATTAGTAGTAGTGCTTTCATATATTGGATCACATGTCAGGTGACATACCTTGATTCACTTATTATTATTATTACCTATATTATTATCATTTTGAGTATTGAATTTTTTAAAGACATTAGCCGTCATTTCAAGACATAGGAATTCATTTCGTATGGCTGGAGGAACATAGCGATGGAAAGAGTGGTAGTTTAAAAGATTTTAGGTTTGAAAGGCTGACACCAAGAGGATTACTGAGACGACTATGCACAGCATGAGTCGTCCCAACCATAGCTTCGATGAGGGCAGTGCTCGTTCCTGGAAACTCGCCGGGGGACAGGCCTTTTGTCCCAGGTCTATCGCTGCTCGTTGGGACATGGATGCAAAGCACTGACGTGAGTGCTTTTGTCTGGAGATTGGGTGTGGCGAAGACACGATTGGAAGAGGGTGAACTCGCTGGTGGAAGGTGTGGGGCAGTTTTGAAATACCGAGGACAAGGGGGAAGGCAGGCTGCTGGACATTACAAGAGCGACTTCTCTGACTAGAGGACAACAGAGAGGGTTCTCTATGAGCTCGGAAGTAAGACAGTATATCGGTCGAGTGTGGTAGGCGAATTCATGCCTATATGCACCAATGGGGATAGTCGTGTCTGGGCTATCACCATAAGAGTGATTTTAGGGATTATATCCCATCACTAACCATACATCAGAGCAGATATCAAATCACTGTTAAATGCAATAAACATAATTCAGCGCACCATGACGAGCAGAGGAGGGACGACAACGAACCAGCCCAACATCACATCACTGCCATGAACCACGAGGACGAGAGATGATCTACATCGGTAAGCCAAATGACGCGAATTACGCAAAGTCTCTATTTGCAGTAAATTGATGATGATAATTGTTGTTTAAGGGGCCTAACATCTAGGTTATCGGCCCCTGATGGTTTGGGTGATCGTGAAGATGAAAATGAAAAGCGCTCTTAAAACTAAAACTAATTACTAACCTACATACTAGAAGAAGAAATGGAAAACTAAAGGAGAATAAGGCAAATAAAGCGCAGGAGGAAAAGAAATGCCCTCAACCGTCGAAGAAGGCGGATTGAGGGACTTGGAAGGAAGGAGAGCCATGAAAGGCAGATAGGAAAGTGAAAGAGGAGAGGGTCCGCCCCAAAGGTAAGGGACAAAAGGGGAAAACGGACCCAGCTCAGGAATCCCTCGGGGTCGCCAACTCCCGAACTCACGAGCCGTGAGCCCCTGAGGGTGTAGCATTATCTAGGGTGAACCAAAAGTGGTGGGGCTACATACACCCGGCCTCCTTGAGGGCCTTAAGCAGAAGGCAGGAGATAAAATGAAAAGAAAAAGAAGGCTGACCCCTCGCAGAAGGAGGGAATCAGAAAAGATGAGACAAGGGCCAATTAAGGCGGGAAAGGAAGAGACTCCCTAGGCCTCGGATACCCTAATACCGTCGGGGTCGGAAGAGAACAAGAGTTGACCAAGTGAGGTCGACAGGAAAGAAGACAGAGAGGAGCCCGGCACAAGTAAGTGGAAGCAATGCCGGACTCAGCTGGGGCCCCGTGGTCGCCAACCCACATCCCACTAGATGTGAGCCTCTGGGGGGTGCAGTAAATTCATCGCCACGTAAATTCCAGCTTTTGTTTTTTAACTTTAACTTATAGACCCCTTCCAGTTGCTATTTTCGCCGACCCTTAGTAAATTCAGTAGAGTCATTTAATTTTTATCATTTATCATTTATTGTTTATCGCCATTTTCTTGTTTTTAACTTTATTAAATCTTTCATATTATTTGATGCAGGTCTTTTCTTCCTTAGCAGTTAGAAATATCTTTAAGTCATCCCTTATTCCCAAAACAAATACTATCTCGGTTAAAGACGGAGTCTTACCACGTCCTTGAGAAGAAGAGAACTCAGCTGCTCTACAAATTATGTAAGTGACTGTATGTTTGGTCATTTTATGGAGATCATGACCATGGCGCCCACCGAGTAATTAATTTATCCATTTTCAATATCTTACAATCAATTATTATTTAAAATTATCAATTCAAATGTCATTCATCAGTTTAGAGGGAGAGTTGCCGTGTAATTTCCTCAGACCAATCAGTAAGACTGTTACATTTGTGCGCTCAACCTGGAGCAAAACGGTTACATTTGGCACCTCAACGTAAGGCCGAAAACCGGATGGTATTTGTGGAGGGAAGAAGTGATATTTCTGTGCAAGTGTTTTTTTTTTTTTTTTTTTTACAGTGAGTGATACTATATCGGCATGGCTGATGACAGCGATATGCTGTTGAGAAGCGGGCAACAGTTAGGCGGTGGTATGGTGGAGGAGAGCGTAGATGAGCATGATCAGTTGGCAGGGGGGGGGGGTGAGAATAGTACAGGGTTAGCGGAGGTAGACCTTGATACTGACAAGAAGGGAGAAAGTCAGGAAGGTTTTCAAAACCTAATGTTGAAACTCATGCAGGACTTAAGCGGCAAAATGGAGGCCACAAATAACAAGATAGATGCAAACAATCAGGAGATGACGGAAAAATTGGATAGAAATAGCAGGGAGATGAAGGATAGGTTGGACAGCGTGGTCAAAGTGAATGAGGAGCTGAACAGGAAGTATGGAACACTGCAGGAAAGCATTAAGGGGGTAGAACAACAAATTAGGGGAGAAATTAAAGGGGTGGTGGAAGAAGAGGCTAGGAAAATTATAGAAATTGTAGATCAGAAATTGGGAAAAGGAAAAAGAGGAAAGTCAGGAGAGGAGTGGTACTCAGATGGAAATTTTCAAGGAATTAGTGCAGGTGGAGACAAGACAGGTGAAGGAACAGCTGGGGGGAGAAATTAGTAAAGTTTAGAAAGATTTAAGTAAGAAGAATCATGAGAGCATTCAAGAGATTAGGGAGAAGCAGGGTGTGCTGACGGAGATGGGAAAAGAGAGAGATGGAAATATGAAAGAGAGATTTGAGGATATAGAAAGAAAAACAGACAGGAATATAGCTGAGAAGGTAGCTGAGGCGGAAGCCAGAATAAGGGTCAAAATGAGACAAGAGACGGGGAGGGAGAGAACAGGTTTTTCCGGCAGCTGTAATTACAAGGAAATAGAGAGGAGGGCAATATCGAATGGGGACAGGTGTTAGAAATTTTAGAGCAAGCTTTTGTTGGAGAAACAAAAAGCTGGTATGCGGTTTACAAAAACACTCTAGAAAGCTTAGACGACTTCAAAGCTAAATTTCACGAAAAGTTTTGGAATGAAGCCATTCAGTCACAACACAGAGAGGCAGTGGCGTGCGGGAGATACAATGCGAGGGGGAGCCAAAATATGACCGAATACTTTCTGAGCCAGGTGTTGGTATGTAAGCATTTGGGCGGGTTATCGAGGGAAGGAGATGTGGTCAGGTTGTTGTTGCGACACTTTCCTTATAGGATGAAGGAGGCGGCCTGTATTCAAAAAGTCGGAAGTATACAGGAACTCGAGAAATTATTAGGGACGTTTGATACTTTGGGTAGCGGGAACGGCGAAGAGCAAAATGCAAATTATGCCAGAAACCAGGACGTCAGGAGCCAAGGCTCACAAAGCAGAGGCAGTGGCGGCGGCCAGGATTTCGGTGGCCAGAATTTCCAGAATAGGGGTGGTGGAAATCCTAGTTTCCAAAACCGTGGGAACATGATGAATCCACAGTACAGTAGAAACAATAACGCTCAGGGTCCCAATTACAATCAAAGGAGTCATCAGGGTCAAGGTAATGGTCCACAGGGGGGTCAAAGGACCGGTGGCTACCAGAACTCCAACTACAACCAGAACAACCGAGGTTTTGGAAGGGGAAACCCTGGAGGCAATAGCGGTAACCAGAGAGAGGAGAGGGAACCAAATGACAATAACCAGACCAGTGGCGTGAACAATGGGGCGGAGAACGACAGAAGCCGTAATTTAAACGAGCGCCAGGCTGCGATGTGAGGTCAGAATCACAGTCTGCGCTGATCCCTGTTATAACCCTAGTACAGGAACCCTATGACCTGAATGTCAGAGATGATTTGTTAAGAGAATTTATTGAGAAGGAAACTTGAGCTAAAACATTAGATGTGAGCCCTGTCGTAGAATTATGCGTGTTGCGGGCGCGACACGCAGTTTTAATCGATACTGGGTGTGGAGCGTCTTGCGTTAGCCAGAAATTTTATAATCAAATAAGAGAAGCAGGGGTGGAGCTTGAAGAAATGCCAATTAAGACTACGTACGTTATAACTGCAGTTGGAAAGAAGTCGCAGTTAATTAGCAAGCAGGTTATAGTAGAAATCAATATTAACGGTCATATAGAGAACCAGGTGTGCCTAGTTATTCCATATTTAATTTATGCAATGATACTTGGGTGTGACTGGTTAACCAAAGTTCAGGGTAAAATATGTTATGACGAAGGGTGCATTAGACTCAAGTGGAGTGAAGAGGAAGTAATCATGGAATTCGTAAATCAGAATAAGGGGAGTTATATTTCTAGTTGTTTATGTACGATAAACGAAGTGTCGAGAGCAAGATGATGATGATGATAATTGTTGTTTTAAGGGGCCTAACATCTAGGTTATCGGCCCCTGATGGTTTGGGTGATCGTGAAGATGAAAATGAAAAGCGAACATAAAACTAAAACTAACTACTAACCTACATACAAGAAGAAGAAATGGAAAATTAAAGGAGAATAAGGCAAATAAAAGGACGGAAGGAAAAGAAATGCCCTCAACCCTCGAAGAAGGCGGATTGAGGGACTTTGAAGGAAGGAGAGCCATGAAAGGCATATAGGAAAGTGAAAGAGGAGAGGGTCCGCTCCAAAGGTAAGGGACAAAAGGGGAAAACGGACCCAGCTCAGGAATCCCTCGGGGTCGCTAACTCCCGAACTCACCAGCCGTGAGCCCCTGAGGGTGTAGCATTATCCAGGGTGCACCAGAAGTGGTGGGGCTACATACACCCTGCCTCCTTAAGGGCCTAGAGCACAAGGCAGGAGGTAAAAGGAAGAGAAAAAGAAGGCTGACCCCTCGCAGAAGGAGGGTATCAGAAAAGAGGAGACAAGGGCCAATTAAGGCGGGAAAGGAAGAGACTCCCTAGGCCTCGGATACCCTAATACCGTCGGGGTCAGAAGAGAACAAGAGTTGACCAAGTGATGTCGACAGGAAAGAAGACAGAGAGGAGCCCGGCACAAGTAAGTGGAAGCAATGCCGGACTCAGCTGGGGCCCCGTGGTCGCCAACCCACGCCCACAAGATGTGAACCCCTGGGGGAGCGAGAGCAAGAGATGTAGGGGATATAGAACAGGTGTCTGAGAACATAGAGCCTGTGTCTTTAAATTTCATGGGCAGTGTGCTGACCAACAGAGATCTTGAGGACTCGTTCCGTCAGGCTGCGGATCAGGGGAATATAGAAGAAGAAGATGAGTGTAATCTCCTTTACGAAGTTTTGATGAAGAATCAGAGAGTTTTTGAAAACAGGATTGGCAAGGCCAATTGCTATGTGCACTCTTTAAACGTCCATGATTACTCAGTCTTTACTGGCCATAGGTATCCCATACCATTTAAATACCAACAGGCAGTTGAAGCACAGATTGAACAAATGCTCGAGGATGGCATAATAGAGTATTCCAGTAGTCCCTACGTAAATTCTTTAATTACTGTCCCGAAAGCCGATGGAAAAGTCAGACTTTGTCTGGACGCACGCCTGGTAAATGCACACATCTCTTCTGACCAATTAAAATCCATGTCCATTGAAGAACTCATGCAGAGTTTTGAAGGAAAAAAGTATTTTACGTGCGTGGACCTAAGTTCTAGCTTCTGGCAGGTTCCTCTAAGGGAAGAAGACCGTCCATTTACGGCATTTAGCCACCAGTACAACCTCTTTCAATTTCAGAGAGTTCCATATGGTCTCAAAAGTAGCTCAGCCGCACTTATCCGTGCACTAAACATAGCGCTAGGGGATGACACAGGAGATTACGTCACGATCTACGTAGACGATCTAGTGATCAGTTCTAAAACATTTGCAGAACACTTAGACCATTTAAACATAGTTTTCCAGAAGTTAGACAGAGCAGGCTTTACTTTAAAATTATCGAAGTCATCTTTCTGCAGAACAGAAGTCACGTTCCTGGGTCATAGGGTGTCCCGATTAGGAGTTACGCCGGAAGCAAGCAGGGTGGACAACATTCTCGATGCAAGTGTACCAAAAAACGTTAAAGAGCTTAAAAGTTATCTGGGGGTCTGTAATTTTTTTCGTCGTTTCGTGTTAAGGTATTCAGGACTGGTTGAACCATTTAGGGAGCTCCTTAAATCAGGAAGCAGATGGAGGTGGGATGAAAGTCATGACAAAGCGTTCCGTGCTCTGAAACGTGGTTTCGAGCAAGCAGTAGTATTGAAGTATCCGCTCAGAGACCAAGAGTATGTATTGATGACGGATGCGTCACATATTGGGGTTGCGGGTGTATTGTGTCAGAGGGATACGGAGGAAAATTTAGGTATTGTATCCTTAGCCTCGCGTGGACTTTCAGCCACCGAGAAGAAGTATACGATAACAGAATTGGAACTGCTCGGAATTGTTTTCAGCCTAAGTAAATTTCGAATGTATGTGCTAGGGAGTAAATTTCAAATCTACACAGACCACCACGCTCTACTTTTTATGCAAACATGTAAGCTAAGCTCAAACCGTGTAAGCAGATGGATTCTTGCTCTTCAAGAATACGATTTTGAGGTAAAGCACATCAAGGGTAAAGAAAATGTCTTAGCGGATATGCTATCTAGGGATTCGAATTTAAATAAGGACAATTCACTTGTTAAAGCAGAAGGGGGAATTTTGCTCTGCGCGTGTGTGGATCCGAGCAACAGGATATCGCTTGAAACCTTGAGTAAAATGTTGTTTGAGCAGCGGGATGACGCAACCTTGGGTGAGGCACTGGCCAGGTTGGAGGCGGGTGAGTCACAGGTTGTGAAGGTCGGGCGGTTTGCATATAGAATGCAGGACGGGCTTCTCGCACGAAAGTGTAAGAATGACTGCTGGGCAATATGCGTGCCGGCCACCCTAAGGGAAGAACTTATATGGTTCATACACAAGGAGCTAGGACATTTTGGAGCGACCAAAGTGTTCTATGAACTTTCACGTGATTTTATATGGGAAAAAAGGGGAAGGGATGTGAGAAAAACACTCGCTAGGTGTGACCTCTGTCAGAAGAGTAAATATACTGTTAAGCATTTAAAAGGGGAAACGCAGGCGATCCCCACCAGTAGTCCAGGGGAACTACTGTGTGTGGACCTATTTGGACCTGTAGTTAAAGGTCAGTACGGCTACGAATACATCTTTGTTGTGATTGATGCATTCAGTAAATACATCAAACTTTATGCGCTAAGGAAAGCCACGGGACTCGCATGTAGCCGACTGATTATTGAAAAGTACATTCCTGAGTTTGGCACTCTACTCAGGATTTTATCTGATAGTGGGCCGCAGTTCACTGCAAAGAAATGGAATACCAATATGCAGAAAGCCGGCATTTCACACGTTCACTCATCGGTAAGATTCCCACAAGGTAATCCTTCGGAACGACCGATGCGAGAGGTGGGCCGTCTATTCCGAGCTCTCGTGCACGATAAGCATACGGCGTGGGTCGCACAACTTCCCAAAGTTGAGACCTGGCTAAACTCTGTCCAGCATGATAGCACGAAGTTGACGCCCCATGAAATTCATTTTGGAAGGAGACCCCAAAATGAGCTAGCAAGAGTACTGGGTTTGTCTAAAGGAAAACAACCGGGGATGGACTATTTTGTCCAGTTGGCGAAACAAAATTTAAGGAAATCAGCAGCTAAGAGAATTCGTCAACAAAAACAGACCAAATTCGACCTTTTCAATCATGGAGATCGCGTATTATTGAGAGTCCCAAAACAGTCGAATGCCTCCGATAAAGTCACGAGGAAGTTCTTTTTATTGTTTTCTGGACCATATATAGTGTCCAGGAGGATTGGTAACACCGCGTATGTTCTGGAAAATGAACTAGGAGAGAAACTTTATGGAACATACAATATACAAAGCTTGCGAAAATATATTTCGTAAAGTAAGGCAGGCAATGAGAGGTCAAAACCATGTATTTTGGAGTTAAGACTGTTCTAAACGATTATCATACACGGAGTGCATACGCACCTTGGCACGTGGTCAGTTGCGTATCCATTTACGTGGTGAGGAACTCAACAGACCGACTGGTGAGTGACATAGCGTGACGTTGCGTGTTATGTATTTAAAGGAATACTAGGCAGGTCATTGTCACGAAGGTCGACTGGTCTGGAAGATTGCCATTTAAGGTATTTAAAGGAACGAGACAGAGAGAGAAGGGTGAGTGGTGCTGTCTACAGATGGTCAGATAAGATAAGCATAGCGGGAAGTGGAGCTTGGTGTATTGTTGGAATACACGGTACGATAGAGTATATTTTTAATGCTCTTTTCTTGTTCATTCCTTCCTTTTTATCAAACACCAACAGTGATCTTCTAGTTTCTCTTTGGTGGTCATGTCTCTTATGTCATTTGTGAGTCTGTTCTAGATATATATCTTCCATGACCCACCTAGCGTCATCTAGCAGCGAATCTCTGAAGTTCCTCAATTCTTCCCTGTACAAGAGGACTTCCTTATCCATCTGGCCACCAGATCTCGTCGCCATCGCCAGCTATCATCTCCGTGATCAAGAGAACTTCGTCTACTTTTTCACCCACCAGGCTGCGATAGCGTCGCCTACTATCAACTCTTTGAAGACCATTTCCTCAAGAGAATTTAACTTTTGTATGTTGGTGATGCTTATATGACTTCCTTTTGTCTCCTACCCCCACTCTTTTCCCCATTCCTGATCCCTCTGTGCTTCGCTGAGCATGTCTCACTTGTACGTCGACCGTCGACTCAGTCAAGGCCCAACTAGAGCCAGCCTCCTGAACTCAAGAGGCATTTTCTTCATTCCACGCCATGTTGGAACTCTAATGTAAACCTTCAAAGGGAACTTCACCATCGCTATGCAGCAAAGATAAGTACAGACTTCAGGTATAACCTCATTCTCATCGTTTTAATATCTGCATGCTTTTAAGGATAATTTTATAGGCAGTGTGAGATTACTATATTTTGGGGCAATAATCATCCTTCGCGGGATTTACCATGTTGGGCTTTTGTCTGTCTAAGCCAACCTTAATAGAAAGTAGCTTTTCTTAAGCTAATTAAATGAGAAATCTTCTCACAACGTGGGAAATACCCACTGTCTATAAAACTATTAAGCTCGTTCCACCGCTGGATTAACATTGGCCCTATTCTTCTATTAGGATCTTTCTGGAACCTTCCAGAATCTGTACTCTATCTACAAGTCGTCCCGTCAAGTATTTTCCACTCACATGTGGGGATACTATTTTAAATGAGGAATCTTCCTTATGAATTAATGCTCAATAGCTAATTTTCTTCCACCGTTGGAATGTTCTATGGCGCATTTAATTGTAATTCACAACTTTCTCAAGCAATAGACTCTCGCCTACCTAGTGCAACCAGTTTTTTTTCCACAATTGCAATAACTTTTTTTTGCCATAAACTTTTGTGTTACTATAGTGAACTTTTCATCCATTTAACAGATGATGATGATGATGATAATTGTTGTTTTAAGGGGCCTAACATCTAGGTTATCAGCCCCTGATGGTTTGGGTGATCGTGAAGATGAAAATGAAAAGCGAACTTAAAACTAAAACTAACTAATAACCCACATACTAGAAGAAGAAATGCAAAACTAAAGGAGAATAAGGCAAATAAAAGGACAGAAGGAAAAGAAATGCCCTCAACCCTCGCAGAAGGCGGATTGAGGGACTTGGAAAGAAGGAGAGCCATGAAAGGCATATAGGAAAGTGAAAGAGGAGAGGGTCCGCCCCAAAGGTAAGGGACAAAAGGCGAAAACGGACCCAGCTCGGGAATCCCTCGGGGTCGCCAACTCCCGAACTCACCAGCCGTGAGCCCCTGAGGGTGTAAAGGGTGCACCAGAAGTGGTGGGGCTACATACACCCTGCCTCCTTAAGGGCCTAGAGCACAAGGCAGAAGGTAAAAGGAAGAGAAAAAGATGGCTGACCCCTCGCAGAAGGAGGGTATCAGAAAAGATGAGATGATGATGATGATGATGATAATTGTTGTTTTAAGGGGCCTAACGTCTAGGTTATCGGCCCCTGATGGTTTGGGTGATCATGAAGATGAAAATGAAAAGCGAACTTAAAACTAAAACTAACTACTAACCTACATACTAGAAGAAGAAATGGAAAACTAAAGGAGAATAAGGCAAATAAAAGGACAGAAGGAAAAGAAATGCCCTCAACCCTCGGAGAAGGCGGATTGAGGGACTTGGAAGGAAGGAGAGCCATGAAAGGCATATAGGAAAGTGAAAGAGGAGAGGGTCCGCCCCAAAGGTAAGGGACAAAAGGGGAAAACGGACCCAGCTCAGGAATCCCTCGGGGTCGCCAACTCCCGAACTCACCAGCCGTGAGCCCCTGAGGGTGTAGCATTATCTAAGGTGCACCAGAAGTGGTGGGGCTACATACACCCTGCCTCCTTAAGGGCCTAGAGCACAAGGCAGGAGGTAAAAGGAAGAGAAAAAGAAGGCTGACCCCTCGCAGGAGGAGGGTATCAGAAAAGATGAGACAAGGGCCAATTAAGGCGGGAAAGGAAGAGACTCCCTAGGCCTCGGATACCCTAATACCATCGGGATCAGAAGAGAACAAGAGTTGACCAAGTGAGGTCGACAGGAAAGAAGACAGAGAGGAGCCCGGCACAAGTAAGTGGAAGCAATGCCGGACTCAGCTCGGGCCCCGTGGTCGCCAACCCACGCCCACAAGATGTGAGCCCCTGGGGGAGAAAAAATGAGACAAGGGCCAATTAAGGCGGGAAAGGAAGAGACTCCCTAGGCCTCGGATACCCTAATACCGTCGGGGTCAGAAGAGAACAAGATGATGATGATAATTGTTTTTTTAAGGGGCCTAACATCTAAGTTATCGGCCCCCGATGGTTTGGGTGATCGTGAAGATGAAAAAAGCAAAAGCGAACTTAAAAACTAAAACTAACTACTAACCTACATACTAGAAGAAGAAATGGAAAAATAAAGGAGTATAAGGCAAATAAAGGACAGGAGGAAAAGAAATGCCCTCATCCCTCGAAGAAGGCGGATTGAGGGACTTGGAAGGAAGGAGAGCCATGAAAGGCAGATAGGAAAGTGAAAGAGGAGAGGGTCCGCCCCAAAGGTAAGGGACAAAAGGGGAAAACGGACCCAGCTCAGGAATCCCTCGGGGTCGCCAACTCCCGAACTCACCAGCCGTGAGTCCCTGAGGGTGTAGCATTATCTAAGGTGCACCAGAAGTTGTGGGGCTACATAAACCCAGCCTCCTTAAGGGCCTAGAGCACAAGGCAGGAGGTAAAAGGAAGAGAAAAAGAAGGCTGACCCCTCGCAGAAGGAGGGTATCAGAAAAGATGAGACAAGGGCTAATTAAGGCGGGAAAGGAAGAGACTCCCTAGGCCTCGGATACCCTAATACCGTCGGGGTCAGAAGAGAGCAAGAGTTAACCAAGTGAGGTCGACAGGAAAGAAGACAGAGAGGAGCACAGCACAAGTAAGTGGAAGCAATGCCGGACTCAGCTGGGGCCCCGTGGTCGCCAACCCACGCCCACTAGATGTGAGCCCCTGGGGGTACAAGAGAACAAGAGTTGACCAAGTGAGGTCGACAGGAAAGAAGACACAGAGGAGCCCGGCACAAGTAAGTGGAAGCAATGCCGGGCTCAGCTGGGGCTCCGTGGTCGCCAACCCACGCCCACTAGAAGTGAGCCCCTGGGGGGTAAGGCCATGAACATTTATCCTCAATCCCAATTGATCTTTCCTAAGCCTTTTACTGACAAACCATAATAATAAAGTTGTTACTTTAAGTCCTTTTTCAATGAGGTGTCACTCTATAGAAGTGCCCTCCCCTTTTTCTTATATAACATTAATTAACTTCTGCACAAATACGTGTCGAGTACACGTTTCAAACTTACATTGTTTCTCCCTTCTAATTAGGGAATACAATTCTTTCAACTCATGAGTGAGTTATTTCTTGGTTTCACGAAAGGGAAACTTGCCCCATTTGTCTCGTTATTCCTACTTAAACATAGGAAGTCTAGAACCTTCCTTTTGACTTTCTCTTCAGGTTTCACAGTAAGTGACCTGTCCTATTTTGTATAACTATTATAAAAGTAATTTAGCGTAAATATAAGAAGTTATAGGAACTTCTCTTTCATTCTACCTGCTTTCTTTTTTGTTATTTTCGAAGTTGTAACTTTTTCTAAGACAGGTACTTGGAAATTTCTTAAAGTACACACCTTGTACTCTATTTACTGTCTAACTTTAATCACTTTAATTGTTCTTAACTTTTGTACTTTATCCTCTCTATTTTGAAATCTTGCGAGGATTTTAAAACATATAAAGGTTTGAAACCAATATAATTGTTAATTGCCTGGCGCAAACTTTGGATGTTTTTTCGGAGGTCTGTGACCCCAGTTGTTATAAAGTTTAAATTATATATTTGGCAAAAAACTACTACTTATTTGTTAAATTCATTACGCTCTTTTGCATTGTTAAAATAAATTCAAGTTCCTTTTTTTGACTCATCATTTCTCTAATACTACAGTTAGGCAAGATCCTGGCTTTCCTAACTCTCCCTAGGTTCATGCCCTACTTAATGCAAATAAATCTCTTAATAGGGTTTTCACCACTTGTTGCATTTGAACAAGAACTCTTAGGCATAACTGATGTCAAACTCTCCTCCTATTTCTCCATCCTTTTTTCTTTGGTCCGAAACCCATCTCCTTCTCTTTATCATCTTCCCTTGGTGGTTAGGTTATTCCCCAGTCAATAATCTACCCAAAATTTAGGTCCCAGAAACACGGGAGAGTCCATTTGTTATTTTCTATTCTTTTTCAAGGGTCATTTGACAATACCTTACAAATTATTAATATCTGCTTTGAATCTTTCAGCTATAACTACATCGTGCGAAGCCTGTGAAGTGGAAAGAGGCCGCTCCTGTCTCCTTTGGGGTGTCCCTTTCTTTCAACTTATTTGCTGCTGCCAGCCTGACAGCATTTCCAAGGTTCCACAGTTTCGTAAGTTGTACTTTAATCTATTTACTTTGCCATGGCTCCTACTGAAAAGGATGAAACTCTCATTGCCAGACGTTCTTCCTACAAAGGGCAACTTACCAGATTTAGAAATTTCATTAACAAAATAAATCCCGCCGAGTGTGATCTAGACATCTTGACACAACGCCTTAAGTTGTACGAACGGTCCTATGATTATTACGATCAAATTCAAACCGAGATTGAATCCGCTTGCTGAGAACTTCAATCGGATCGGGACGAGGTTGAACCCTTGTATTTTGAAGTGATTGCCAAGGCCCACCAACTGATCCGCAGTATCTCAGAACCGGACACTAGGGTCATCAATCCGGCCCAGTTCACACCCGCTTCAGTTCACAAGGATAAACCGAAACCGTTACTTCCAAAGATAAGCCTACCTCACTTCTCAGGCCAGGAAGGTGAATGGTATTCCTTTTATGAACTTTACTGCTCCCTCATTCATGAAAATAATGACATTCTCGACATTCATAAATTCTACTTCTTGCGTACGTCCTTGGAAGGCGAGGCCTTGGCCTTGGTTGAGTCACTGCCTTTAAGCGCAGATAACTACCACATCGCCTTTAATCTCCTTAAAGAGAGATATGGTAATTTACGTTTGTGTGTCGCTCGCCACATCCGCTGTCTGTCCAACCTGCCAGCCGTCAAACCTAATGACGTCACCTCTTTAAGAGACATGTTAGACTCCGTGCAATTAAATGTTAGAGCGTTATATCAACTTAAGCAGCCAGTCCAAACTTGGGACACCATCCTTATTCATCTAGCTACATCCAGATTCGATTTTTCGACATTAAAGGCTTGGGAAATCGAACTCACTCGTAAGGAGGAATACTCGTTCGAACACCTCATCTCGTTTCTCAACAGCCGGTGCCAAGTCCTTACAGCACTCTCATTTCAGTGCGAAAATGTCGAAACGAGTCATCAGTGTCACACTCTTGAGAAAAAAAACTTGTCTCTTCAAATGGTCATCAGCCCCCATCTGTCGAGAACAAGCAAACCCGTTCTGCTTCTTTCAACCATCCAAGAGAACATATCAGGCCGCTCAACAAATCTTTAAAATGCACGCTCTGTAAAAAGTTTCACACTTTGTACTCGTGCAAACCCTTTAAAGAATTGTCTGTTGAAGACCGAAGGAAATTTGTCTTCAATAGTAAACATTGCTTCAACTGTTTGTCACCTAAGCATTCTTCTTCTAACTGTACGTCTTCCAACCTCTGTTTTCATTGCAAAAAACCACATCATTCCTTATTGCACGTTCATGATCAATCGAGGTCACTAGTACACGCTTCTTTAAACTCCATGCAGAGCAGCTCAGAACAAACTAATGCTTCTTCCTGCATTTCTAACGCCGAAACTTCTCACAGTGCGCTAGTTCTTTTGTCCACTGTACAATTCGAAATCGAAGATAAATTTGGAAATTTGTTTCGAACCCGCGGTCCTCTCGATTCCGCTTCAACTCACAACTTTGTTTCGCAATCGTTAATTAGCTACTTTGTGATTTAAGGTGTTGTCAATTCTCGCCCATTAACTCCGCTTTCCAATGACCCTGATGACCTGCTTCCACTCACACCTGGTCACTTCCTTACACGCACTTCTCTCTCTGCCCCTCCTCCCCTTCCTAATTCTTACAGGGATTCCAATTTACCTATTGTTTGGTGTAAACTTGAAGCCCTTCCCAATTCTTTCTGGAAGAGGTGGAACTTGGAATATTTAACTTTCTTGCAACGGAGACAGAAGTGGTTTCTTTCCAGTCCCGACATTAAAGTGGGGGACTTGGTTACGTTAGGGATGTTTCTCCTCCCCTGGTCTGGATTTCTGGTAGAGTGACCGAGTGTTATCCTGGAAGGGATGGGAGAGTCAGGGTGGCCAAAATCTTGACCACTAATGGTCAGATCACCAGACCACTGGCTTTAATTGCTCCATTACCTTTAAATGTTTAACTGTTTATTTTGTTCTCTGTTGGTGTTTTCCCCTCCCAGCTTGGTGTATTCTTGGAATACACGGTACGATAGAGTATATTTTAAGGCTCTTTTCTTGTTCATTCCTTCCTTTTTATCAAACACCAACAGTGATCTTCTAGTTTCTCTTTGGTGGTCATGTCTCTTATGTCATTTGTGAGTCTGTTCTAGATATATATCTTCCATGACCCACCTAGCGTCATCTAGCAGCCAATCTCTGAAGTTCCTCAATTCTTCCCTGTACAAGAGGACTTCCTTATCCATCTGGCCACCAGATCTCGTCGCCATCGCCAGCTATCATCTCCGTGATCAAGAGAACTTCGTCTACTTTTTCACCCACCAGGCTGCGATAGCGTCGCCTACTATCAACTCTTTGAAGACCATTTCCTCAAGAGAATTTAACTTTTGTATGTTGGTGATGCTTATATGTCTTCCTTTTGTCTCCTACCCCCACTCTTTTCCCCTTTCCTGATCCCTCTGTGATTCGCTGAGCATGTCTCACTTGTACGTCGACCGTCGACTCAGTCAAGGCTCAACTAGAGCCAGCCTCCTGAATTCAAGAGGCATTTTCTTCATTCCACCCCATGTTGGAACTCTAATGTAAACCTTCAAAGGGAACTTCACCATCGCTATGCAGCAAAGATAAGTACAGACTTCAGGTTTTAACCTCATTCTCATCGTTATAATATCTACATGCTTTTAAGGATAATTTTATAGGCAGTGTGAGATTACTATATTTTGGGGCAATAATCATCCTTCGCGGGATTTACCATGTTGGGCTTTTGTCTGTCTAAGCCAACCTTAATAGAAAGTAGCTTTTCTTAAGCTAATTAAATGAGAAATCTTCTCACAACGTGGGAAATACCCACTGTCTATAAAACTATTAAGCTCGTTCCACCGCTGGATTAACTTTGGCCCTATTCTTCTATTAGGATCTTTCTGGAACCTTCCAGAATCTGTACTCTATCTACAAGTCGTCCCGTCATGTATTTTCCACTCACATGTGGGGATACTATTTTAAATGAGGAATCTTCCTTATGAATTAATGCTCAATAGCTAATTTTCTTCCACCGTTGGAATGTTCTATGGCGCATTTAATTGTAATTCACAACTTTGTCAAGCAATAGATTCTCGCCTGCCTAGTGCAACCAGTTTTTTTCCACAATTGCAATAACTTTTTTTTGCCATAAACTTTTGTGTTACTACAGTGAACTTTTCATCCATTTAACAGACTATAGTGAAAACTAGTGCTTGTTCAACATTTCTACCGCGTCGCGATCGTCCGATTACCATAAATAAGGCCATGAACATTTATCCTCAATCCCAATTGATCTTTCCTAAACCTTTTACTAACAAACCAAAATAATAAAGTTGTTACTTTAAGCCCTTTTTCAATGAGGTGTCACTCTATAGAAGTGCCCTCCCCTTTTTCTTATATAACATTAATTAACTTCTGCACAAATACGTGTCAAGTACACGTTTCAAACTTACATAGTTTCTCCCTTCTAATTAGGGAATACAATTCTTTCAACTCATTAGTGAGTTATTTCTTGGTCTCATGAAAGGAAAACTTGCCCCATTTGTCTCGTGATTCCTACTTAAACATAGGAAGTCTAGAACCTTCCTTTTGACTTTCTCTTCAGGTTTCACAGTAAGTGACCTGTCCTATTTTGTATAACTATTATAAAAGTAATTTAGCGTAAATATAAGAAGTTATAGGAACTTCTCTTTCATTCTACCTGCTTTCTTTTTTGTTATTTTCGAAGTTGTAACTTTTTCTAAGATAGGTACTTGGAAATTTCTTAAAGTACACACCTTGTACTCTATTTACTGTCTAACGTTAATCACTTAATTGTTCTTAACTTTTGTACTTTATCCTCTATATTTTGAAATCTTGCGAGGATTTTAAAACATATAAAGGTTTGAAACCAATAGAATTGTTAATTGCCTGGCGCAAACTTGGGATGTTTTTTCGGAGGTCTGTGACCCCAGTTGTTATAAAGTTTAAATTATATATTTGGCAAAAAACTACTACTTATTTGTTAAATTCATTACGCTCTTTTGCATTGTTAAAATAAATTCAAGTTCCTTTTTTTTTTGACTCATCATTTCTCTAATATATGATGATGATGATGATAATTGTTGTTTTAAGGGGCCTAACATCTAGGTTATCGGCCCCTGATGGTTTGGGTGATCGTGAAGATGAAAATGAAAAGCGAACTTAAAACTAAAACTAACTACTAACCTACATACTAGAAGAAGAAATGGAAAACTAAAGGAGAATAAGGCAAATAAAGGACAGGAGGAAAAGAAATGCCCTCAACCCTCGGAGAAGGCGGATTGAGGGACTTGGAAGGAAGGAGAGCCATGAAAGGCATATAGGAAAGTGAAAGAGGAGAGGGTCCGCCCCAAAGGTAAGGGACAAAAGGGGAAAACGGACCCAGCTCAGGAATCCCTCGGGGTCGCCAACTCCCGAACTCACCAGCCGTGAGCCCCTGAGGGTGTAGCATTATCTACGGTGCACCAGAAGTGGTGGGGCTACATACACCCTGCCTCCTTAAGGGCCTAGAGCACAAGGCAGGAGGTAAAAGGAAGAGAAAAAGAAGGCTGACCCCTCGCAGAAGGAGGGTATCAGAAAAGATGAGACAAGGGCCAATTAAGGCGGGAAAGGAAGAGACTCCCTAGGCCTCGGATACCCTAATACCGTCGGGGTCGGAAGAGAACAAGAGTTGACCAAGTGAGGTCGACAGGAAAGAAGACAGAGAGGAGCCCGGCACAAGTAAGTGGAAGCAATGCCGGACTCAGCTGGGGCCCCGTGGTCGCCAACCCACGCCCACTAGAAGTGAGCCCCTGGGGGACATTTCTCTAATACTACAGTTAGGCAAGATCCTGGCTTTCCTAACTCTTCCTAGGTTCATGCCCTACTTAATGCAAATAAATCTCTTAATAGGGTTTTCACCACTTGTTGCATTTGAACAAGAACTCTTAGGCATAACTGATGTCAAACTCTCCTCCTATTTCTCCATCCTTTTTTCTTTGGTCCGAAACCCATCTCCTTCTCTTTATCATCTTCCCTTGGTGGTTAGGTTATTCCCCAGTCAATAATCTCCCCAGAGCTCGCTTAGGTCTGTTATGTGATCAGGCTCGAAAGGAACTTAATTGTGACGACAATTGCACAGACATATCTTGACTTTAAGGATATTTCTATATTTGTGTATTATTTTGTAGGATCAAAAATGTAAAACTTACAGAGATTTTGAGTAACTCAGTCAGGAGGCACCTTCTCCGACGTGTGATCTGTGAGCGTACGAAGTGTGGCATGAATGGGTGGAGTATCATACACCAACATGGCGTGAGTTTTGAGTTCGGCCAACCAGGTCGACACCGGTAGCGACCGAGTGTGATAAATGTCATGCAGTGGCATGGAAGTTACGTGACGGAACAATAAGGTCACTAAATGAAGCTAGGTGAAGTGAAATAATGAATGCATACATAGTGTGACACATAAATGTATCTCTCTCCTAACACATAGGAAATAAAGACAATGAAAAGCGAATTTATCGTAATGAAATGATGTAACTATGAACAATTTACGAGCAACCCACGCTGGTAGACAGAAAAAGACAATGACGTGAGGCGTCGAAGATGATGAAATTGTACAGATCTAAGGGTATAATGGAATGTTTGTATTGTTTTATATGTATATATTTTAGGGTTTTTTGTTTCTTTTATGCGTGTTCTTGGGATATCGCTGGAATATAGGGATTCTATATGTCACGCGATCTCCCAGGGCGAATGTAATATGTTGAACTAGCTTATTATTATTATCAATGATGATGATAATTGTTGTCATTTAGACTTTCACGGCCCGTGTTATTATTCATAATGTTGAATTTTGGGCTTATGCCGTGTTTTATTATACTAATATTCGACGCGTTTCGAAAGAAACCATGTCTTTCATCGTCAGGAATAATCTGGAATACGACAATGTTGCTAAGAGAAAGCAACGAAGAACATATAGAAGGTGCCCAAAGATGGACGCCATTATAGCCCCATGTTAGGGACAACGGAAAGCAGCAGTGAATTACTTTCTCAGGGTTCTGATAATAGGTAGCCAGGATTCACTGAGATTGTAGCCGGTGTCGCGGTTGAAATTATCTGGGTGTTTACGTATTTCAACCGCCTCCCTGATGATTCTGGGACGATATTGCTTTATACGGGCAAGAACATCCACTCCTTGGAACATGACATCATGGCCAGGTGTTAAAGCATGATCGGCAACAGCTGATTTATCAGGTTGAATGAGCCTGATACATCTATTATGTTCCTTAATGCGAGTGCATATTGTTCTCGAAGTCTGCCCGATGTAAACCTTGCCACAAGTACAGGGAACTCTGTAGATACCCGGTTGTTGCAATTTAGGCAAACTGTCCTTAGTTGGTCGCAGGAGTTGCCTAATCTTAACAGAAGTTCCAAATACAGTCCGTATGTTGTACCGACGTAGGATTTTAGCAATACGATCCGTTGTGTTATGTATGTACGGAAGGTAAGCAGTTCCTCTTACATCTCTTTTCTCAACTGACGTCCTATTATTATTTTTTGGTTTCAGAACCGTAGAAATCAAAGCCTTGCTATAACCGTTGCTCTCAAAGGTGGTTCGCAGGGTGTTAATTTCTTCTTGTAAAGAAGACACTTCACAAATCCTCCTAGCCCTGGTAGTTAAGAGTTGTAACGATACCATGTTTCTGGGCAGGGTGATGGTGAGAACTTGCGTGGAGATATCTATTGGTGTGTGTTGGCTTACGAAAAACGCTGTGTCCTAAAGATCCATCCTCTTTCTTGGTGACGAGAACATCTAAAAAAGGTATTTTGCCGTCAGATTCCTTTTCCATGGTGAAACAAATAGAAGGGTGCTGGAGATTAAGGTGATCCAGGAAATGGCTAAGATTTTCCTCACCTTCCGTCCAAACAACGAACGTGTCATCCACATAACGCCACCAGATCTTCGGTTTGAAAGGAGCCGACGACAAAGCTTTCTCTTCAAAGTTCTCCATGAAGAAATTAGCCACAACAGGAGAGAGAGGACTACCCATGGCCACACCATCAGTCTGCTCATAAAAATTCCCATTCCATAGAAAGTAGGAGGAGGTCATGCAGTGATAAAAAAGTCTTGAGATGTCTTCAGGAAAAAAGCCATTAATGAGAGACATAACACCATCAATAGGTACTCTCGTAAACAGAGACACCACGTCGAGACTCACTAGAATATCACCCGGCTGAAGTGTTATAGCTTTTAACTTTTCCACGAAGTGTGTGGAATCCTTAATGTACGAAGGCGTGTTACCCAGACGCGGCTGAAGTAGTCTACCTAAGTATTTGGAAAGGGCATATGTAGGAGAACCAATCGTACTAACAATAGGTCTAAGAGGAACATCTTCCTTATGTATTTTAGGAAGACCATAGAGTCTCGGAGGAATAGCATCCCCTGGAAGGAGAGTCTTCGCTGCATCCGCTGGAATAGATGATTGCTTGATCAATTTGACGGTGACATTTGAGTAGCGAGTAGTAGGATCACGACTATTAATCCTATATACAGGATCTGATAACAAAGACGAGATCTTGGAATCATAATCAACCTTATCCAATACCACTGTCGCGTTACCCTTGTCAGCGGGGAGAACGTTAATATCAGAATCGTCCCTTAGATCTTTAAGTGCCCGGCTTTCGCCTTGTTTTAAGTTGGTGTTAGGTGGCTTAGCGGTCTTGAGAACTCGGGAACATTCTTGCCTGGCTTCCTCGGCCTCTTCAGGTGTGAGGTGATGTACCGAGGATTCTACGGATGTAATAAGTTCTTCAATAGGAATTCTTCTAGGCGCTACAGCAAAATTGAGACCTTTAGCGAGAACTGCCTGTTGGGTATCACTTAGAGGCTTGCTGGACAAATTTACGACAACCTTGTTAGCATCAAGTCTAATGGCTTGAGATTTCTGCAACTGATATAACCTATCATATTTGGAAATATGTCTGTCCCTCACCTGATCTAGAACGCTGTTAGCTTGCACTGAAGAAATACGATCAAAGATCTTCCACAATTCCTCACTTACGAAGTTTGAGAGGCGTAGATGTAGCTGTAGTAACTCCCTCGAAATAAAATCCAACTGCTTACGAGTATGCTGTAACCTCTCTATCAATAACGCCTTGCTTGCACGACGATAGATTCTCGTTGCCTTAGGTGTTCTGAAGGAATGCTTCAACATAACAAAACTCGGTAGAATATCATGATCCCGGCATCTTAGGAGAAAAGCGAGTGAAGAGATTAGACACACCTTCTTGCGTCGTAACCTACTAAATCTAGACATCAGTCGGAAAATATCCTCCCCATAGAGGTTTCTAATATTGTCATTTAGACTTTCACGGCCTGTGTTATTATTCATAATGTTGAATTTTGGGCTTATGCCGTGTTTTATTATACTAATATTCGACGCGTTTCGAAAGAAACCATGTCTTTCATCGTCAGGAATAATCTGGAATACGACAATGTTGCTAAGAGAAATCAACGAAGAACATATAGAAGGTGCCCAAAGATGGACGCCATTATAGCCCCATGTTAGGGACAACGGAAAGCAGCAGTGAATTACTTTCTCAGGGTTCTGATAATAGGTAGCCAGGATTCACTGAGATTGTAGCCGGTGTCGCGGTTGAAATTATCTGGGTGTTTACGTATTTCAACCGCCTCCCTGATGATTCTGGGACGATATTGCTTTATACGGGCAAGAACATCCACTCCTTGGAACATGACATCATGGCCAGGTGTTAAAGCATGATCGGCAACAGCTGATTTATCAGGTTGAATGAGCCTGATACATCTATTATGTTCCTTAATGCGAGTGCATATTGTTCTCGAAGTCTGCCCGATGTAAACCTTGCCACAAGTACAGGGAACTCTGTAGATACCCGGTTGTTGCAATTTAGGCAAACTGTCCTTAGTTGGTCGCAGGAGTAGCCTAATCTTAACAGAAGTTCCAAATACAGTCCGTATGTTGTACCGACGTAGGATTTTAGCAATACGATCCGTTGTGTTATGTATGTACGGAAGGTAAGCAGTTCCTCTTACATCTCTTTTCTCAACTGACGTCCTATTATTATTTTTTGGTTTCAGAACCGTAGAAATCAAAGCCTTGCTATAACCGCTGCTCTCAAAGGTGGTTCGCAGGGTGTTAATTTCTTCTTGTAAAGAAGACACTTCACAAATCCTCCTAGCCCTGGTAGTTAGAGTTGTAAGGATACCATGTTTCTGGGCAGGGTGATGGTGAGAACTTGCGTGGAGATATCTATTCCAGCGGATGCAGCGAAGACTCTCCTTCCAGGGGATGCTATTCCTCCGAGACTCTATGGTCTTCCTAAAATACATAAGGAAGATGTCCCTCTTAGACCTATTGTTAGTACGATTGGTTCTCCTACATATGCCCTTTCCAAATACTTAGGTAGACTACTTCAGCCGCGTCTGGGTAACACGCCTTCGTACATTAAGGATTCCACACACTTCGTGGAAAAGTTAAAAGCTATAACACTTCAGCCGGGTGATATTCTAGTGAGTCTCGACGTGGTGTCTCTGTTTACGAGAGTACCTATTGATGGTGTTATGTCTCTCATTAATGGCTTTTTTTCCTGAAGACATCTCAAGACTTTTTTTTATCACTGCATGACCTCCTCCTACTTTCTATGGAATGGGAATTTTTATGAGCAGACTGATGGTGTGGCCATGGGTAGTCCTCTCTCTCCTGTTGTGGCTAATTTCTTCATGGAGAACTTTGAAGAGAAAGCTTTGTCGTCGGCTCCTTTCAAACCGAAGATCTGGTGGCGTTATGTGGATGACACGTTCGTTGTTTGGACGGAAGGTGAGGAAAATCTTAGCCATTTCCTGGATCACCTTAATCTCCAGCACCCTTCTATTTGTTTCACCATGGAAAAGGAATCTGACGGCAAAATACCTTTTTTAGATGTTCTCGTCACCAAGAAAGAGGATGGATCTTTAGGACACAGCGTTTTTCGTAAGCCAACACACACCAATAGATATCTCCACGCAAGTTCTCACCATCACCCTGCCCAGAAACATGGTATCCTTACAACTCTAACTACCAGGGCTAGGAGGATTTGTGAAGTGTCTTCTTTACAAGAAGAAATTAACACCCTGCGAACCACCTTTGAGAGCAACGGTTATAGCAAGGCTTTGATTTCTACGGTTCTGAAACCAAAAAAATAATAATAGGACGTCAGTTGAGAAAAGAGATGTAAGAGGAACTGCTTACCTTCCGTACATACATAACACAACGGATCGTATTGCTAAAATCCTACGTCGGTACAACATACGGACTGTATTTGGAACTTCTGTTAAGATTAGGCAACTCCTGCGACCAACTAAGGACAGTTTGCCTAAATTGCAACAACCGGGTATCTACAGAGTTCCCTGTACTTGTGGCAAGGTTTACATCGGGCAGACTTCGAGAACAATATGCACTCGCATTAAGGAACATAATAGATGTATCAGGCTCATTCAACCTGATAAATCAGCTGTTGCCGATCATGCTTTAACACCTGGCCATGATGTCATGTTCCAAGGAGTGGATGTTCTTGCCCGTATAAAGCAATATCGTCCCAGAATCATCAGGGAGGCGGTTGAAATACGTAAACACCCAGATAATTTCAACCGCGACACCGGCTACAATCTCAGTGAATCCTGGCTACCTATTATCAGAACCCTGAGAAAGTAATTCACTGCTGCTTTCCGTTGTCCCTAACATGGGGCTATAATGGCGTCCATCTTTGGGCACCTTCTATATGTTCTTCGTTGATTTCTCTTAGCAACATTGTCGTATTCCAGATTATTCCTGACGATGAAAGACATGGTTTCTTTCGAAACGCGTCGAATATTAGTATAATAAAACACGGCATAAGCCCAAAATTCAACATTATGAATAATGATAATTGTTGTTTTAAGGGGCCTAACATCTAGGTTATCGGCCCCTGATGGTTTGGGTGATCGTGAAGATGAAAAGCGAACTTAAAACTAAAACTAACTACTAACCTACATACTAGAAGAAGAAATGGAAAACTAAAGGAGAATAAGGCAAATAAAAGGACATAAGGAAAAGAAATGCCCTCAACCCTCGGAAAAGGCGGATTGAGGGACTTGGAAGGAAGGAGAGCCATGAAAGGCATATAGGAAAGTGAAGGAGGAGAGGGTCCGCCCCAAAGGCAAGGGACAAAAGGGGAAAACGGACCCAGCTCAGGAATCCCTCGAGGTCGCCAACTCCCGAACTCACCAGCCGTGAGCCCCTGAGGGTGTAGCATTATATAGGGTGCACCATAAGTGGTGGGGCTACATACACCCTGCCTCCTTAAGGTACTAGAGCACAAGGCAGGAGGTAAAAGGAAGAGAAAAAGAAGGCTGACCCCTCGCAGAAGGAGGGTATCAGAAAAGATGAGACAAGGGCTAATTAAGGCGGGAAAGTGAAAGACTCCCTAGGCCTCGGATAACCTAATACCGTCGGGGTCGGAAGAGAACAAGAGTTGACCAAGGAAGGTCGACAGGAAAGAAGAAAGAGAGGAGCCCGGCACAAGTGGAAGCAATGCCGGACTCAGCTGGGGCCCCGTGGTCGCCAACCCACAACCCACTAGATGTGAGCCCCTGGGGGATATTATCAATGAGTCTCGTTGAATTATTATTATTAGTAGTAGTGCTTTCATATATTGGATCACATGTCAGGTGACATACCTTGATTCACTTATTATTATTATTACCTATATTATTATCATTTTGAGTATTGAATTTTTTAAAGACATTAGCTGTCATTTCAAGACATAGGAATTCATTTCATATGGCCGGAGGAACATAGCGATGGAAAGAGTGGTAGTTTTAAAGATTTTAGGTTTGAAAGGCTGACACCAAGAGGATTACTGAGACGACTATTCACAGCATGAGTTGTCCCAACCATAGCTTCGATGATGATGATGATGATGATGATAATTGTTGTTTTAAGGGGCCTAACATCTAGGTTATCGGCCCCTGATGGTTTGGGTGATCGTGAAGATGAAAATGAAAAGCGAACTTAAAACTAAAACTAACTACTAACCTACATACTAGAAGAAAAAAAAAAAAAGGAAAAAAAGGGAAAATTAAAGGAGAATAAGGCAAATAAAAGGACAGAAGGAAAAGAAATGCCCTCAACCCTCGGAGAAGGCGGATTGAGGGACTTGGAAGGAAGGAGCCATGAAAGGCATATAGGAAATTGAAAGAGGAGAGGGTCCGCCCCAAAGGTAAGGGACAAAAGGGGAAAACGGACCCAGCTCAGGAATCCCTCGGGGTCGCCAACTCCCGAACTCACCAGCCGTGAGCCCCTGAGGGTGTAGCATTATCTAGGGTGCACCAGAAGTGGTGGGGCTACATACAACCTGCCTCCTTAAGGGCCTAGAGCACAAGGCAGGAGGTAAAAGGAAGAGAAAAAGAAGGCTGACCCCTCGCAGAAGGAGGGTATCAGAAAAGATGAGACAAGGGCCAATTAAGGCGGGAAAGGAAGAGACTCCCTAGGCCTCGGATACCCTAATACCGTCGGGGTCAGAAGAGAACAAGAGTTGACCAAGTGAGGTCGACAGGAAAGAAGACAGAGAGGAGCCCGGCACAAGTAAGTGGAAGCAATGCCGGACTCAGCTGGGGCCCCGTGGTCGCCAACCACGCCCACAAGATGTGAGCCCCTGGGGGACATAGCTTCGATGAGGGCAGTGCTCGTTCCTGGAAACTCGCCGGGGGACAGGCCTTTTGTCCCAGGTGTATCGCTGCTCGTTGGGGCATGGATACAAAGCACTGACGTGAGTGCTTTTGTCTGGAGATTGGGTGTGGCGAAGACACGATTGGAAGAGGGTGAACTAGCTGGTGGAAGGTGAGGGGCAGTTTTGAAATACCGAGGACAAGGGGGAAGGCAGGCTGCTGGACATTACAAGAGCGACTTCTCTGACTAGAGGACAACAGAGAGGGTTCTCTATGAGCTCGGAAGTAAGACAGTATATCGGTCGAGTGTGGTAGGCGAATTCATGCCTATATGCACCAATGGGGATAGTCGTGTCTGGGCTATCACCATAAGAGTGATTTTAGGGATTATATCCCATCACTAACCATACATCAGAGCAGATATCAAATCACTGTTAAATGCAATAAACATAATTCATCGCATCATGACGAGCAGAGGAGGGACGACAACGAACCAGCCCAACATCACATCACTGCCATGAACCACGAGGACGAGAGATGATCTACATCGGTAAGCCAAATGACGCGAATTACGCAAAGTCTCTATTTGCAGTAAATTCATCGCCACGTAAATTCCAGCTTTTGTTTTTTAACTTCTTATAGACCACCTCCTGTTGCTATTTTCGCCGAGCCATAGTAAATTCAGTAGAGTCATTTAATTTTTATCATTTATCTTTTATCGTCATTTTCTTGTTTTTAACTTTATTAAATCTTTCATATTATTTGATGCAGGTCTTTTCTTCCTTAGAAGTTAGAAATAGGTTTAAGTTATCCCTTATTCCCAAAACAAATACTATCTCGGTTAAAGACGGAGTCTTACCACGTCCTTGAGAAGAAGAGAACTCAGCTGCTCTACAAATTGTGTAAGTGACTGTATGTTTGGTCATTTTATGGAGATCATGACCATGGCGCCCACCGAGTAATTAATTTATCCATTATCAATATCTTACAATCAATTATTATTTAAAATTATCAATTCAAATGTCATTCATCAGTCTAGAGGGAGAGTTGCCGTGTAATTTCCTCAGACCAATCAGTAAGACTGTTACATTTGTGCGCTCAACCTGGAGCAAAACGGTTACAAAGTTAAATTTTGTTGTTGCTGTAATTGAAAATGAAAATCCACAGCCTGCTTCCAGTCTCCGACCGGGTCAGGAATGAAATGAATGAAGCCCCCATCTAGCGGCGAGGATATGGACTGTGCCGGCTGCAGAGGCCTGACGCACTGCTCTGGGGCAATGATTAAATGAATGACAGATGAAATTAAATGATAGTGGGGAGTGTTGCTGGAATGAAATTTTGACAGGGAAAACCGGAGTACCCGGAGAAAAACCTGTCTGCCTCCGTTTTGTCCAGCACAGAAATCACATGGAGCGACCGGGATTTGAACCACGGACCCAGCGGTGAGAGACCGGCGTGCTGCCTAAGCCACGGAGGCTTTGTTGCTGTAATTAACAAAGGAAAAATATTTGGTGCTGTCAGAAACTGGATGTACACTGTTGAATGGCAAAAACGTGGACTCCCACATTTTCACGTGCTTCTATGGCTAATTGATAAGATCCAGCCACAACAAATCGATGATGTCATCATAGCTGAGATACCAGATCACACTTCTCACCCACATCTTCATGACTGGGTGGTCAAACATATGGTGCATGGTCCTTGCGGTGCTATCAACTCTAGGTCACCATGCATGAAAAATGGGAGATGTACAAAGAGGTATCCCGGATAGTTGGTAACTGAAACACAGACCAGTGACAATGGATACTCTTTGTTCAGAAGGCGTTCTACAATTCACGGTGGGCATTTTGTTGAAATTAATGTAACAGGTCGAGGACCCGTTGATATTGTTACGTTTACGGTCCTTGAAATAACCGGTCAGGCATATACAAATACACTACCGTACTTCTTTATTAGCAAACCTTACACTACTAAATATTAATGTAGTGTTCGTTAATATTTAAACTGGGAACGTCGAGCTCTAGTCTTTCTGAAACTACTACACTCCAAATCTCAACACTGCCTTTTCACCGAATCCTAAATCTCTTCTCTCTCGTATCGTCGCCTTCTCGATTCATCCACTGCCAGCTTGCCGGCCCAACTCACAATTGCAGCCAGCTCGCCACGCGCTCGCACGAGTCTGCCACCAGGTGCGCTCACACGAGTCTGTCACACTGTCCCCTCCTTAAGATTGTTCCGTCCCGGAGCAGAAACCCCGTCTTTGGGACCAGCAGCAAGCCAGAATTTCAATCCCTGTGCGCCGAAAGGCTTCTTCTAGCATGCTTCTTACGATCCTCCAGTCCAATCCATCCTGCCCACAGCCCAACTTGGGCACAGCTAATATGGATATGTTCCGCTGCAGTAGGAGCTCTCGCATCGCAAGCAGACTATCCCAGACGGCACGATAGGTCGGTTTCTGATGGGAAAGTTCTTTCGTCACTAGATAGAATAGCGATCGCTCGTTCCTGGGTAAATACAACACGTTTCCGACACGAGGCTCTTGAAGCTGCAGCTCTTCAATCCCACCATACTTCCACCCGAATACTTGGGCGATTCCTCGGCTCATCCTCAGGTCCTTAGCCACAGAGTGAGCCAAGGCATACTCACTGGAGGTTTGGAATAAATCCTGCCGAATCTCAGTACTGACGACATAACAAACATTGCGGTCAGTACCACATTGGGACATGAATTCTTCGAACGATCGTTCCGACTCCGGGACTCGACATATACGGGCGAGTTGCCCGTGCTCCTCGTCATGGTTGTCGCCCAGGAACGATGCCAGCCGATTGAAGTGGACCACTCGGGGTTTGCCATTCGGTCTCCTCCTGATACGGTAGACGACGTCGTTAATCCTCTTCAGTACCTCATATGATCCGTCCCAGGAGCGTTGCAGCTTTGGAGAGAACCCTCGCCGTCGTTTAGGGTCGAAAAGCCAGACTAGATCTCCTGCTTGGTACCCGCCTGATTCGGCTCTTACGTCGTATCGCTCCTTCATCCTGTCGCTCACATTCTGAATGTTTGTGCGAACGCGGTCGTGAATATCATCCATCCTTCGACGAAGGCCGGATATGTAGTCCTCCCCAACGACATTATCCTCAGGTTTGCAACCGAACGCCAGGTCACACGGCAACCGCAGTTCTCGGCCAAACAGCGCATTAGCTGGTGTTTGGCCTGTGGTCTCATGGATAGAAGAGCGATATGCCAGTAGAAACAAGTGGAGAAACTTGTCCCAGTCCCGCTGGTGGTCGGAGACAATTTTCGACAGGTATTTCTCTACTGTCCTGTTCATGCGCTCCACCATTCCATCGGACTGTGGGTGCAGGGCAGTCGTTCTCGTTTTTCGGATTCCGAGAATCTGGCACATCTCCTGGAACACCGACGACTCGAAATTTCGCCCCTGATCGGAATGCAATTCCAAGGGTACACCAAATCGGCTCACCAGCTCCTTTATTAGCGTCTCGGCAACCACCACAGCTTCTTGGTTGGGCAACGCATATGCCTCTACCCACTTGCTGAAGTAATCTATTGCCACCAAGATGTATTTATTCCCACTCTCAGTCGTAGGGAAAGGGCCCGCTACATCGATGGCGATCCGTTCAAACGGGGCACCAACGTTGTACTGTCTCATCGCTGCTCTTCCCTTCTTCTGTGGCCCGTTCGCAGTGGCACAAACCACGCACTTCCTACACCATTCACGTACGTCATCTGAGTAATTAGCCCAATAAAACCGCTCTCGAACTTTCTCCATGGTTTTTCGAACTCCAAGGTGGCCCCCAGACGTTCCATCATGCAGCAACTGCAGTACCTCGGGCACTCTGTTTCGTGGAACAATACCCTGTAGCCTCTCCTGAGCCCCGTCCTCTCTCCCCAGTACCCTCTTTAGCACCCCGTTTTCCAAAATCACGGAATTCCATTGAGCCCAGTAGGCTTTCACAGTGCACGTGTAGGGTGCTACCTCTTCCCAAGTCGGTCGTTGCTCAGACGTCTTCCACCGCAGTAGGTGTTTTAAGTCCGGGTCATTTTCTTGATCCTTACGGATTTCCTCATCCTTCCAGTGGTCGTCGATCACAGTGCTTCTTCTCACTGCTGCAACTTTTTCGTCAATCCGATTGCAGTGCTTGCAGTCTTGTGCGCATGGTCTCCTTGACAGAGCATCAGCATTTCGGTGCTTAAGGCCAGCCCTGTGTTCAGTGTCGAAGTCGTACTGCTCGAGCCTTTCAATCCACCTGGCTACCTGTCCCTCCGGGTTCTTGAAGCTCAGTAGCCACGTAAGCGCTGCATGATCAGTCCGTAGAAGGAACTTCCTCCCATAGAGATATTTGTGGAAATGCTCCACTGACTTCACTACAGCGAGCAATTCCCTTCTAGTTACGCAGTAGTTCCTCTCCGGTTTAGAAAGAATCTTGCTGAAGTAAGCTATCACCTTTTCTTGCCTACCTTGCAGTTGGGAAAGCACGCCACCTACTCCCACATTGCTAGCATCGGTGTCCAAAACGAATAGTCCTTCCGGTTGAGGGTAACTCAGGATAGGAGCATTGGTCAATACCTCCTTCAGTTGTTCGAAGGCTTGTTGACAGGTCGCGTCCCACACAAAACCCCGACTTTCCTCGGTAAGTCTGGTCAGAGGCTTAGCAATGTTAGCATATCCAGGCACGAATCGACGGTAATAGGTGCACAGTCCGAGGTAACTCCTGACTTCTTGCTTATCTTTCGGTACTGGCCATTCCTTCACCGTGTTAATCTTTTCCGGATCCGCGGTGACTCCCTCTCCGGAAACAACATGGCCGAGGTAGTTAACTTGTTTCCGAAACAGGAAGCACTTCTTGGAATTAAGCTTAAGGTTGGCTTGCTTAAGACGTAAGAACACCTGGTCGAGATTTCTCAGGTGATCTTCAAAAGTTCTTCCCAGAACGATGTCATCCAAGTAGACCAAGCATGTTTCCCAAGACAGCCCTTTTAAAACGCGATCCATCAGTCGTTCAAAGGTCGCAGGGGCATTACAGAGTCCGAATGGCATAACTGTGAAGTCCCAAAGCCCAGAACCAATCGTAAAGGCGGTCTTCTTCTTGTCCCTGGGGTCCAATCCTACCTGCCAGTATCCACTCTTGAGATCCAACGTGGAGAATATCGTGCTCCCACCCAAGGTGTCTAGGGTGTCATCGATGCGTGGTAGTGAGTAACTGTCCTTTTTCGTCACATTGTTCAGTTGACGGTAGTCTACACAAAACCGTGTAGATCCATCTTTCTTCTTCACCAGGACCACTGGCGAAGCCCATGGGCTGCTTGAAGGTTCAATCACCCCATCGCGAGCCATATCATTTATTATCTGCTCTGCTTCCTCTCGCTTGGCTAGTGGTAATCTTCTGGAAGTCTGGCGAATTGGTCTTGAGTCACCCGTATCGATGCGATGTTGAACCACGTTCGTTCTTCCGTTACTGGTCCCGTCCTGGAAGGCATCCTTATGACGTCGAAGAAGTTCCCTCACTTCTCGGCTCTGCCCAGGATTAAGCTCTTGACACGCTGCCTCGATAAGACCGTCGAGTCACACCGAAGATATATCGGATGAGGAAGTAGCTGTTTGTACTTGGCGTACGACGGAGGACACAGACGAACAGCTTCCCAAACTGGTTCCTTTCCGAACGATTATCAAGCGATCATTAAGGTTCATTACTCGCACAGGAATTTTCGCCCCTGCACGGACCAAAGCTCTGGCTACCAGTATTCCACGTTCAGGTTCATCGTCAGCAAACCTAGGCCCTACCATGACGACACAGCCATGAGGAACTCCACCATCCGGCTTTCCTTCTACCATCACTTCACTAAGCCCAGGTAGTACAACATCTACCGCTGCGATCACTACCTCCTCGTTTCCGACTCTCAAAATCCCACTCTCCAGTCCAAATTTATACTCAGTCATGATATCCATCCCGAGAATGACGTCCTCCTCCACTTCAGCGACCAAGACACGATGGCGAAACTGGGTATCACCGATGACGAAGTTGACGACTACCTCCCCGTGAACGTTGGCTGGTTCCCCCGTAGCCGTTCGCAGTGTCCATCTCGTGGTTGTTACTGTTCGTCTCACGATGCCTGGTCTGATTATTGTCATTGTGGCCCCTGTATCCAGCAGTAGGTCTCTGGGCTCTCCATCCACATGGCCACTAATAAAAATAGATTTGGCTTGACAACCCAGAGACGCGACGATAGTAGAAGTGGGGGCATTTCTGGTGTTGCCACTGGTTGACAGTCGCCCCTTTCTATCAACCCTGTTTAGTTTTCCTGTGGCTGGTGCTTCCCGTTCATAAACTTAGGGCATCGATATCTGAGATGCCCCATCTCCCCGCAACCCCAGCACCTCGTCCGTTTCTTCTTGGACTGCAAGGCTTGAAGTACTTTCTCCACGATTTCTTCTATGGAAGGCACTGGCTGGACCTCCTTGTCTCTCTCCAGAGCTCGAATGCGAGCCTGGCCGCGCACGGATTGTTCGACAGCCTCAAACTCAAGAGCCAGAGTCAAGGCATCATTCAATGTTTGCGGACGCGCCAGCTTCACAGCCCGCTGCGTCTCAATCTCGCGGAGCCCATCGAGAAACTTCTCGGTAGCAAGACTCTCATACACATCGCTGGGCACTGTTGGATAGGCGCTCCTAACGAGACGTACTATGTCTGCTTCGAACTCCTGTAGGTTCTCGTTGGGTCTCTGACAACGGTTTCTCAACTGGGAGCGATACAGCTGTTCCATGTGACGATGACAGAACCGCATTTCAAGTTTCTGTACAAGAATGTTGTAGTTCTGCCTTTCCGACAAGGGAACAGCCTGCAGGACTCGTAGGGCCTCCCCGCGCAGCGACAAACTCATCAATGAAGCCTTCGTGGCATCCGACCATCCATTAATCATGGCAGCGGTCTCGAACAAGGTGAGGTATTCTTCCCACGCAGACTTCCCATAGAAAGTCGGCAGGTCAGTCCGACCAAACGCGGAAACAGGTATACGCTCCTTACCTTCCGATGGTCCACCAGCGGTAATGATTTCGTTTTCCTGCTTGTCTTTATTTGGAAGCACACCGCTCGCAAGCTCGTCCTCGAACTTCCGCAGGGATTCTTGAAATTCTTCCCTCAGTTTGGTTTCGGTAGTGAGCGTTACTTCTTGAAGTTTTCTCTCGAGGTTGCCAGTATTTTCCATTAACTTCCTTTCCAAATTCTCTGAGTTTTCCGCTATTTTCTTTTCCAAATTTTTATATAGTTCTGAATTTTCTGTTCGTATTTTCTTTTCCATGTTTTCTAATACCTGACACAAACCCTCAGTCCCACCAGTAATCTCGAAAAGAAATGTTTCTGGATCCTCACCTGTGTCCACCAGTACCTGTCTTAACCTCGCTTGCAGCACAGATTTTATTCCCGTAGAATCAACTTCCCTTTCTTCCAGTTCCTGGCGTAACTCCAAAACCTTCAGTGCTGAAAGTTTAACTTTCCTGGTCGTCATTTCACACTCTAAAATGCGGTACATCAAGACTTTCACTATGTATTTACTCTATAGCCTGACCCCACACGTCTGACACCAGTTGTTACGTTTACGGTTCTTGAAATAACCGGTCAGGCATATACAAATACACTACCGTACTTCTTTATTTAGCAAACCTTACACTACTAAATATTAATGTAGTGTCCATTAATATTTAAACTGGGAACGTCGATCTCTAGTCTTTCTGAAACTACTACACTCCAAATCTCAACACTGCCTTTTCACCTAATCCTAAATCTCTTCTCTCTCGAATCGTCGCCTTCTCGATTCATCCACTGCCAGCTTGCCGGCCCAACTCACAATTGCAGCCAGCGCGCCACGCGCTCGCACGAGTCTGCCACCAGGTGCGCTCACACGAGTCTGTCACAATATTAACCATTGGATCGTACCAAACAACCCGGTTTTAACCACGATCTTCAACGCCCATATCAATGTGGAGTATTGCATTAAGAGCATAAAGTACATCTGAAAATATGTTAACAAGGGAAGTGACCAAGCTGCATTCAATCTGGCTAGGGAAGCCGCGCAAGAGATTACACGAGATGAAATACCTCTATACCAATCGGGACGTTACATGAGTTCTAATGAGGCAGCATGAAGCATCTTTGGATTTTCGGTTCACGAAAGACATCCCACTGTTACCCATCTGAGTGTTCACTTGGAAAACTTCCAAAGGGTTTACTTCAATGAAAACAATATGCATGAAGTTTTACAAAATCCAAAAGATACAACATTAACTGCATTTTTAAGCTATGCGCAAACGATGAATTTTCGAGGACCCTACTTTACAACTAAGTACCCCATTACTTCACATGGAATGCCTCGAGAAAAGAGTTCTAACGACGCCGTATCGGGACACCAGTGGAGAATCAACCAGATGTAAAGTACCGGTACACAGTGCACCCTGCCAACTTTCAGTGCTACTGTTTACGTCTGTTACTTCACAGTGTACATGGTCCTACCTCCTTTGAAGACTGTTCAAAACCACACTTACAATACATACAGAGAAGCGTGTGAAGCCCATGGCTTGCTCGAAAGTGACGATCACTGGGAATCAACAATGCGTGAATCTGTTCTGACTCGCTCTTCTCAACGGATCAGATATCTATTTGCAATCCTGGCGAGCACCTGAAGGCTGTCAAATCCCTTACAACTGTGGAAAACTTTTAAAGATGATTGTTGTTGTTTTAACACATTGATGTAGGGCCCCGGAGATCTCCGTAGTAGAGCGGCCAGCGGTGACTGACTTGCCCCGGAAATCTCCGTTTTTCTGCGCGGGCTTCGTTTACGGCTTGTTGTGCCATCTGTTGAGTAACGTTTGAAATAATTACTGGCGAGGCATGGAATAGAGTGATTGTAGATGTTAGTGTTGATATATTTTTCCACTTGTATGATCATTATGGCTATGAAATCTCGATGGATACAGAGGTGATCTTACCCGCCAAGAGTGAATGCACAAGATGGCGCGGCCGTGGCAACGTGCGACGACGAAATATTTCACGATTTGTGTGCAGATTTGTTATCTGATGTTCCCAGTGATATAGAAGATGAAATTAGTGATAGAGGCAGTGACTTTGGGCCCCTCTACGTCAAGTAATCGTCGTCGAAATCCGCGTGTTTCGGTGAGTGATAGTGATTCTAGTAGTGAAGATGAGGTAAACATTTGTTAACAAGGAATGGACAAACTCAATGGATTTACGAAGGACAATCCAGACATACATTTGGCACCTTTTGAAGGTCAGCCAGGCCTCTCATTTGTTCCTGATGATCCATGAAGTATTTCAGAGGTTGTAGATCGCTTTTTTGGTGACGAATTATTCGATATTTTTGTAACACAATCTAACCTATACCATAACCAGAATTTACATACATATAAAGCATCCCCTAAGACACTAAAGTGGACTGACATTTCAGTTGTTGAAATGAAACGATTTTTAGCAATAATCATTTTGATGGGACAGGTTAGAAAAGACACTTATAGGGATTATTGGAGCACAGACCCATTGAAACTCCGATCTTCAGACAGCTGATGAGTCGCAACCGATGGGAACAAATATGGAATGCGTGGCACTTTTCGGACAATTCAGGACAGGATGATCCAACAGACAGGCTCTATAAGGTCAGACCTGTTCTCCAACATTTTGTGGATCGCTTTCAGGCCTTATATAAACCAACCCAGGAGATATCACTAGACGAGGCCATGGCCTGCTTGTGTGAATGGTATGTGAGGCCACAACAGGGTACATATGTAACATGGAAATATATAGTGGGTAAGGGAAAAAGTTGGAAGAAACCATTCTTTCTGTATTCGCACCACATTTGGATATCTGGCATCATGTCTACCAGGACAACTACTATAATAGTGTGACAGTAGCAGATAAATTGCTTGAAAGGAAGACAAGGGTTTGTGGGACTATAAGGGCCAATAGGGGACTTCCACATGACTTTTCAACTGCTGTGAACAATCTCAAGAAAGGGGAAAGTGTGTATTGCAGTAAGGGGGAAGTGGTGTTGCAAGGTTGGAAGGACAAGCGGGTGGTGCGAATGGTTAGTACTTTGCATCCAGCTACGATGAAGCGTGTGGAAACTAAAAGAGGTATTGTGAAGAAGCGTGATTGTATCCTTCAGTACAATAAATTCATGAAGGGTGTGGACAGAGCAGACCAGTATTTGTCGTACTACTCAATTCTCAGAAAGACTGTCAAATGGACCAAGAAGGTAGTACTCTGGTTGATCAATTGTGCCCTATTCAATGCCTTCATTATCTATAGAACTCAGAACCCTGAAAAGAAGATGAAATACAAGTCATTCCTGTTGGAGACACGTATCCTGGCGCAGTCAACTGGCATTTGAGGGTGCGCAAATGCGAGGGAGCCGTGCCCGTAGATTTACTGGCACGTTAAAGATCCCCTTCGGGGTAAAATTTCGGCACCCCGGCGTCTCTAAAAGCCAGTGTAGTTAAAAGGGACGTAAAACCAATAACATTATTATTGTTGGAGACAGCCAGGTACTGGATATCAACTCAGGAATCAGAAGTGAGTGATGAAGGCGATGATGGAGAAGAAGAAGAAGAAGACAACCGCAGGAAAACGCCCACATCACGAACTCCGACAATCCTGAAAGACTATCAGGGGATATGAAAAAGCACAAATCGGAGGCCATTGTTCGATCTGGGAACAAGACATATCCCTCAAAGCCCTGCAAAGTTTGCAGCGCCCACAAGCTGAGGAAGGAAACCCGTTACATCTGCCAGTTCTGCAAGGTACCTCTTCATAAGGGAGTGTGCTTCGAGAAGTACCACACATTGAAGAACTACTAGAACATCTGGTGAGTAGGAATTCAAAGTTTGAACTTTATATGATCACTGGAATAGAATTGATGGCCAATTTACTAAAGCTGTGCATCCTGGTGATTACACTCAAAAATCATCCGGTCCACAAGGCATGTGACAAGCTCAAGCATCCGGTCACCAATGTGTTAAGGGGCCTAACATCTAGGTTATGGGCCCCTAATGGTTTGGATAGCGAAAATGACAATGAAATGGAAACCAGAACGAAAATCAAGTGAGACGGAAAATACTTACAAAAAGTAACTCAGATTGTTACTATGCACAAAATGGAGAGCGGTAATGCTTACAAAAGGGAATTTAGAATGAAAATACTCCCAAAAGGAATAATTGAAAAATACGCACAAAATGGAGGTTTAGGTTCGAAATACGTAGAAAATGCAATGTAGTCGAAATACAAAATGCAATTGAAATTACTTACAAAATGAAAATGAGATTGAAAACACGTGCAAAAGGCAATTGAGGTTCAAAATACTTACAAAATGCAATTGAAATTGAAAATACACAATGCAATTCAGATTGAAAAACGCCCATTTCAGATCTCAGCTTTATTCGACTCCATAATGGAATTGACGGAGTTTTTCCTCGAATTGTGGCCCATTTCAGATCCAAAATACTCACCAAGTGCAATTGAAATTCAAAATGCTTACAAAAACCGCAGGTCAAGGGGCCCAAGAAGTCGGTTCGTGTCTGAAAGAAGTATATTGAGTACAATGTGCAAGACAACGTTACTGAGCTAGTTTTGTGGGCAGACTCATGCGGCGGGCAAAACCGAAACATCAAACAGGCAAATTTACATTTTTAATGACCGCGGATTCTTAGCCTTATCAAGAACCAATTGTTTCAATTTGTGTGTTCAGGGTAAAATGGTTATTCGGTATTTTAGAACTTTGAAACCAGGTGAAGAAACTTCATTATGATGAACATAACTTTTTCGTGGCAATAGTTTCCAAAACCATCCATCGGCATTGTACACCTGGTAACCTCGAAGAGCTAGTTCATCTGTACATGCTCTAGAAAAAAGGTGTTAATTGTTGTTTTAAGGGGCCGAACATCTAGGTTAGCAGCCCCTGTTTGGGTGATAGAGAAAATAACTGTTGTTTTAAGGGGTCTAACATCTAGGTTATCGGCCCCCAATAGTTTGGCTGATAGTCAAAATATACTATGATCCAATGAAACCTACAACTAAAACTAACTACTGACTTACTAACTAGAAGAGGAAATGGGAAACAAGAAGGGGAAGAATGTAGACTAAATAAAAGACAGGAGGAAAGGAAATGCTCTCAACCCTCGAATGAGAATTGAGGGACATGAAGGAAGGAGAGCCATGAAAGGCAGGGAGGAAAGAGAAGGTCCGCCCTAGAAGCAATGGAAAACGGAGGAAAACCGGCCCCAGCTCAGGAATTCTGCTGGGCAAGACGATGTACCACAACTCGCATGCTCAGTTAATGAAACACCAAACTCTTCTGTATCACCAGCCGTTCAGGTGATAAAAAAAACTTTTGGCACCAGAAGGAACACAATTCCACACGTTCAAGAAGGATAATTAACACCAGATGCTTAATTTCACTTCAGTTCCCGAGAGAAATGGAGGAAAAAGAAAAGAACAATTCAACAAAAAAATGAAGATGATAATTGTTGTTTTAAGGGGCCTAACATCTAGGTTATTAGCCCTTAGTGGTTTGGGTGATAGTGAAAATGATGATCATAACAGTTGTTTTAAGGGGCCTAACATCTAGGTTATCGACCCCTAATGATTTGGCTGATAGTCAAAATGTACAATGATCAAATGAAACCTACAACTAAAACTAACTACTGACTTACTAACTAGAAGAGGAAATGGGAAACAAAAAGGAGAAGAATGTAAATAAAAGACGGGAGGACAGGAAATGCACACAACCCTCAAAGAATGAGAATTGAGGGGCATGAAGGAGAGCCATGGAAGGCAGAGGAAAGAGGAGTAGGTCTGCCCAAGAGGCAATGGAAAACGGCGGAAAACCGGACCCAGCTCAGGGTCACCAAATCCCGAACTCAAAGACCATAAGCTCTTGAGGGTGTAGCACACTCCAAGGTGCACCAGAAGTGGTGAGGCTACACACACCCTGCCTTCTTTAGGGCCTTGAGGAGAAGGTAGAAGATGTTATGAAGAGAACAGAAGAGGTCTGACCCCTCAAAAAATGAGGAATCGGGAAAGATAAGACAAGGGCCAGTTTGGGTGTTCTTCGCAGATCTGCCAGGTCCAAACACTCCAAGAGAGTTGTGTGCCACGGTAAGGTGGACGTCACAAGTTCACACTAGGGGGGCTTCTCTCTTTAACAAGTGGGAGTGCGTAGCAATCCCAAGGCCAATCCGCAGTCGACAGAGTACCACAGCTTCCTTCCTGCTAGATCGGAAGGAAGATTGCCATACCTTCGTTGTCTCCTTGATGACTCCCAGTTTGTTGGGCAGAGGCATATTGAAGTAAAGCCATGAAAGGAGGCAGATAGGGAAGGGTCCGTCCCAGAAGCACTGGAAAAACAAGACTTAACTCAGGAAACCCTCGGGGTAGCCAACTCCCTTACTCATCAGCCGTGAGCCCTCGAGGGTGTAGCATCATTCCGAGTGGACCTCTTGAGAAGAAGGCAGGAGATACAGTGAAAAGAAGAGATCGGACCTCTCGAAGAATGAGGAATCAGGAAAGATAAGACAAGGACCAATTAAGGCGTAAAATTGAACGACTCCCTAGGGCTCGTAGGCACAAATACCGTCGGGGACGGAAGAGAACAAGAGATGACCATGGAAAGTCGACAGAAAAGGTGAAAGAGAGGAGCCCAGCACAGTGGAAGCATTGCCGGACTAACCTAGGGCCCCATGGTCACTAAGCCACGTCCCACTAGTAGTGAGCCCCTGGGGAAAAGTTATTACAAATGATGTATTAGTGATATTAGATGTAGCAATTAGAATTAAAATAACAGTATATATATAAATATAAAATTGCTTTGTACTCGTATATTATTGACAACTTCTTGTTCTCCATTTCCCGGTTCGAGTAATCTGGGACTGGGAGTGAATCAAGGAACTCCATACTTTTCTGTCTCTCCACTACTCATGTCCTTCTCCCAGTATATCTTCCACTTTCTTTTTCGCCTTCAAGCGTCGGGGTAGCCTTGTTTGAGCCATTTCGCTCTATTTCTGCACATTCTTTTCATCCCTTTTCTCAATCCTATTCTCCCATGTAATGGGCGGTCTACCTCGTCCAGCTCCTCCCTCATCTCGCATTTTATGTATTTGTTTTACTCTCTTTCTTCTTCCATTCTCGTAACATGTCCATACCATCTCAACGTTCCACTTCACCCATTGCTTTTTGCCCTAATTCCTCTCTAATTCTCTCATTTTGATCTCTATCTCTTCTTGTATCAATTCCACTTCCTTCTTTGTCTTGTTCCGAATCTCGTGTTCCGTTTCCACTGGTCGTCGTTTATATCCGTCCAATCCGAGGCTACTTGTAGTTCTCTGAATCAATTTACTTCCAAATGGGTTATTAGCCCAACGTAGAGTGGTTTGTGGGGTTACCTTCCCATCCTCCATATTTATCCCCTGGAGACCGAGTGCCCCAGATGGTCAGGGTTTGGGCAGGCATTTCCTCCTTACCCACTTAGGTATGGTTTTCCCGCCAATACTCGGGTGGCTGATTGCAGTGGTTTCCCACTGGGCGATGGGGCCGCCACATCCCTACGCCGTGACCTTCCACATTCACATGATTCTCTGGATGAAAAATGTATCCAGTATTGTGCCAGGCCGTTTTCTTTAGGATTCAAGACATCAGACGCATTTATTATGTTCGGATCATATAAGAATATGCTCCTGTCTCCAGACTTGAATTCATAATAGCGCTGGCGAAAACTCGGGTATTTCCACATATGAAAAAAGGGCTTCAAACACTCATCTCACACATGAACTCAGGACCTGCATTAGAAGGATTTCGTGTGTAAAGGAAGCACTGCCTCCAATTGAAGAGAAACTGCAAAAGAGGAAGATTTGCCACACGTGCACTCCAAGCAAAAAACTGAAAACTGCTCACATGTGCCATTCTAGCAGAAAATCCGATTGTTTGCAGTGTGCCAAAAAAGACTGCGAACATTGCTGTGATTAGCTCAAAAACCAGTGAATGAGAATGTGGGCTTTATTTGTGGATAATAACTCTCAATCATGACCCCGATTCATTGACTAAAAAAACTATAATGAAAAGAACTGCTAGTAATATTGGTCTTGCTTGCTGTATTTCATTTAAGGAGCAGTCTTCAAGCTATGGAAATGAAGTTTCTCCATATTATGGCAAGGACAACTAATAGTGATAAAATGAAGGAATGAAATAATAAGAACGCAGGCTGAAATAGAAGTGCCCTTAGGCGAAAAAAATTGCCAGATCACGTATGAAATGGTTTGGGCACGTTATAAGAATGGAAGAGTGGCGAGAAAGTGCATGGAGGTAGAAGTTACTACAGCACCTAGAGGAAGACCAAAAAATGGTGGTTTGATGTAATAAAAAAAGACATCAGGGAGGGGCGATGTCGAGACCATCTTCTAAGAAAGTGTTTTAGGATAGACAAAAGTGGAAGAGGTTCACAAATTGTACCCAGCTCGCTGGAACAATAAACTGGATTATGATGATGATAGTCACTATTGCAAATGCTATAATAAAAATAATATCGTATGGCCTCGGGTGCCTGGTGCAAGCTTTGTTAATTGACACACAGAGGGTAGCTTGCATGTCGAATTTCGTCGTTCCTTTGAACGCTATCAAAGTCAAGGAGGTTAGATATCTAAACTCCTTGACACTACAGCGCTTTCAAGTAGAGAATGGAGGAACTTTGTGTTGGCGGAAAATCCCGAGATTTATTTTGCCATTGAACACGGCCTACTGAATTCAAATGGGTTCTTTAACATGCCAACAACGTATGACATGAGTGTCGTGATTTTTTGTCGCCTTCAAAAATCACTTACCATAGCCAGGGGCGAACCTGCAATCTTGGGGATGGTAGTCCGACACTATAACCACTCACCCACCGTGGCAAGCCTGCAAATGCTATAAACCACCAACTCTAACAATCATTATCATCATCATCATCATCATCAATGAAATAAATGACAGGGGAAAAATTTGTCCTCAACCCTTGAAGAAGGAAGATTGAGGGACTTGGAAGTGAAAATATGAAAATCCACAGCCTGCTTCCAGTCTCCGACCGGGTCAGGAATGGAATGAATGAAGCCCCCATCTAGCGGCAAGGATATGGACTGTGCCGGCTACCGAGGCCTGATGCACTCCTCTGGGGCAATGATTAAATGAATGACAGATGAAATGAAATGATAGTGGAGAGTGTTGCTGGAATTAAATTTTGACAGGGAAAACCGGAGTACCCAGAGAAAAACCTGTCTGCCTCCGTTTTGGCCAGCACAGATCTCACATGGAGGGACTGGGTTTTGAACCATGGACCCAGCGGTGAGAGGCCGGCGTGCTGCCGCCTAAGCCATGGAGGCTTATACTTGGAAGGAAGTACAGGCCTGAAAGGCTGATACAAAACGGAAAGAGGAGATGGTAATTGTTGCTTTAAGGGGCCTAACATCTACGTTATCAGCCCCTAATGGTTAGGGTGATAGTGATAATAAATAATGGCATGAAACCTACAACTAGAACTAATTACTGACCTACCAACTAACTTACGTACTAGAAGAAGAAATGAATGAAAAAAAGAAGGAAACGAAACGATATAATGGACAGGAGGAAAAGAATTGCACTCAATCCACGAAGAATGAGGATTGAGGGACATGGAAAGAAAGAGAGCCATGAAATTGGAAAAAATATTTATTTTTAGGTTCCGTATTGACAAGTTGATGTATATCTAAACAGAAAAATTCTCCTTGACTAGGCGAGAATTTTTCTGTTTAGATATTCAGAGCTATGAAAGGCAGATAGGAAAGGGAAAGAGGAGAGGGCCCGCCCCAAAGTTTGTGGAAAAAAGGGAAGAAACGGACCCAGCTCAGGAATCCCTTGGAGTCGCTAACTCACAAACTCACCAGGGTTTGAAGGTGTAGCACTATCAAGTGTGCACCAGACGTGGTGGAGCTACACACACACTGCCTCCTTAAGAGCCTTGTGCAGAAGGCAGGAGATATCATGAAAAGAAGAAGAAGAAGGCTGACCCCTCGAAGAAGAACAGTAGCAGAAACAAGGGTCAATTAAAGGGGGAAAGTGAAAGACTCCCTAGGCCTCGGATACCCTAATATCGTTGGGGTCTGAAGAGAACAAGTGTTGACCAAGGGAAGTTGTCAGGAAAGATAACTGAAAGGAACTCAGCACAAGTAAGTGGAAGCAATGCCAGACTCAGCTGGGGTCCCTGGGTCGCCAACCCACATCCCACTAGCCGTGAGCCCCTGGGGGAAACATGTCATTTAGCAAGACATCTACAACAATAGACTGATATACTGTATATTGTACAGAATATCTAGTTTGTAAACAAAACCTAAACAATTTCTTACATAAGCGATTTTTAACAGTCAATACTTGATTAATAAGTAAAGACGTGTGGTTGTTTAAAAGATGCTTTGCTAAAAAAGATTTGATCAACGCTGCTGAAAAAGAAAAAGAAAAAAAGAAAACAAGCGTTGACTAGGCGTAACTTAAAAAAACCCTCATGGATGATATATTGTAGTCAATACAGGTGGTATGTAAATAACGGATCAATTAAACCGTATATCATTTGTATGACAATGCAATATGGGTCATTCATTTGAAAACGAGGAAACAAAAAATACAGAAGATTTACAGTCCCCAATAAGTTTAAACAATAAATGGCCGACAGTTTCCCATTCTTACTGAAGGGTGAACTCCAGTACATGCCACCAGGAGCACTTATTCACTTAGTTACCAGTTTTAAGGCTGAGTTTCCACTTTTGATACTGTATGATATTTGTTTTAACTCGTATCGGTCTCATGATCCTTCTATAGCCTATATACCAGGTGAATCAGCTTCCCCTAATAATATTGTTTTATGCAGCCCAACTAATGCATGTTGTTAGGAGGGTCGATATTTCACTACTAGAGCACGAGTCAGCCGGGAAGGTGGTGCGCAGAACACAACGCAGTCAGTCACAGTCAGTCTGTCTTGAGAATCTGAGCTAGTGTGTTGTCAGGAAAGCTAAGTGTAAAGCAGCATGAAAGAGACAGGCTTGATGAGGTAAGCGACGGTGTTGCCATACCGCAGGAACTCATGGCAGCAGCCTGAGGTGTGGGGACTCGGACATGGTGGACCTGTTGCAACAGTGGACACGTACCTCTTTCTCTCTCTGCGCAAATCCCAGAGAGCTGGCCGCCTTCCGGGCTGGCACGAGCTCTAGCAGCCCGTATGGTACTAATGCACTGCGAGCATATCCCGCAAGCGATAATGAAAACTATTATCTTTCCCTCAGGCGGCTTCGGTGGCGTAGTCGGTAGCATGCTGAGCTTCTATGCCCAAGATAGCGGGTTCAAACCCGGCCGAAGCCGTCGGATTTTTAAGAGAGTTAAAAACCCCTCAGTATGCCTTCCTTCGGAGGGGAAGTAAAGTTGGTGGTCCCATGTCATAGATTTATGGCATGTTAAAGAACCTTCCACTAATTGCACCTGTGTGAAGCTAAATTGGATAGGTTAAGAATGTAAACAACGCTCTTAGGTTTCTGCGTTCGTTGCCAAGAGCCGACTGCGGTGGCGTCTAGTAGCTAAGTTCTGAACTTGGCCTAGTAGTCGTTGACGGTGGCGCTTGGCGGCAAAAGTTGGAACTATTTGAAAAATTCTAAGTTGCAGTACTTAAATTAAAAAAGAGATAACACACACTAATACAGTCATCACAATTAACACCAGTTATCAGACAGATTCTACACACACCCAAAGTACACGGGGCTACATGACCGTGTTGTCGCAGCCCCTAAACTTTAGAACCAACCAACCTTTCCCTCGATGTGACTAGTAATTAATTTGAGGGAAAAATAATAGTGTTCAGTATCGCTTGCGGGATATGCTTGCAGTGCAAGCAGAGAAATATCCACCTTTCTGATAACAACGCTTGTTGGGCTGCATAAAACAATATTATTAGGGGCAGTTGATTCACATGGTATTTTTTTTTAATTTGGAAAATAGGCTGAAAATAAATGGTACAATATACAACGTTGGGAAAGAGTATAAATAAATATTAATAAACACATCGAAATGTTCCATTTAATTTTGCTTGCAAGCAGCCACGATACATACATATGTACAACACTTCTGAGACAGAACACATAATTATTTAATTACAACATAATGCACTTCACTGAAATGTGGATACATCTGGAAATTAACAAAGGGAAAAAATATTATAAAAAAATAAAATATATTCAGGAAGTCACAAAATAGACCTTAATACTCGAACATTCTCGCAGTGGCAGCGCGGCCAGATGCTGGAAGTGGTTCATACAGTTATCTTCTTTTTACTGAAACATAATTGAGGAATGGTTAACCAAGGATCTGTGGAAATCAGAGTCCCTTTATAGAAGGCTGGAGAATACTCTCCAATCACGATCAGAAAACATGTCTGTAAATGGAGTCATTTTCAAAAGAAAGGCAAAATGAAATAGTCAAGTAGCGAGTGGCAGGCACTCGAGATGGAGGATCAGTAGTCTTCTAGCTGGCCCAATTTTAGAACATAGGCCTACACAGTAGTCGATCAATTTGTTGTTGCAGTGTATCACTGTAGTTACAAAGGTGAGGGGAGGGGAGAGGGGTTATAACAGAGACAGTCGGGAATTTTGCTCGCCTGGAGAGTCCTTCCACGCATGCAGAAATTCTTGGGCAGCAGCACACTTTCTCCTCTACACATGCAGAAAGCCTATTTCTGCTCCACTTCAGCAGAGGAATGAGCAACTCAGTCCAGACCATAGGACCTATCAGTGGCAAGCTAGACTGGACAATGTCAGACAAGTGGCTTCTACTTGTACGCAATCAGTACATTACAATATGTGCACGACCATCAGTCCATGTTGAGGTGTTTGCGTACACTTTAGAGAAGTGTTCTTTCAGAGCCCAGTTCACTATAAATAAGCTGTTCCTTTTCGGCCGGTACAATTTGCATGTGCAGTGGTGTTCAAGCGCACAGTGAGCCTACATATGTGTGTGTGAACAGAGTAAATAATGTGCACAATGTCTCCACGTGCAGCGCATCAGTCGGGTCTCAGTACTATACTCGAGTTGACCAGGCGAGGACATGTCAGCGCCTAGAATAGTGACTGGGGCTGATTTCATTTATCTTTCTTAATATGCCACCAATTCATGCGAAATTTTAAAGGAATGTTGGGTAGTTGTTGCCTTCTATTCTCCCCCTCTCCCTCTTGTGCTATCAAGAGACAGTGGAATCACCAGAATATTTCACCTAGGACGGGGAAATGGCAGATATGGGGGTACAGTGGAACCTTGTTAGTACGTTCTTCAAGGGACTGAAAAATTTGGACGTAAAAAGCGGGAAAACGCACTAATGAAAAATGATAATGAAACCTCATTAACTTGTTTCAGTAAGGAAAAAGTAAAAAACGTATTAATCAGGAAGTACGTAGTATCGAATATACAATTTTAAACAACCTACAGAATTATTGTATTACAGAACTAGCTTACATAGCAGAGAGCAACGAGAGCAATGAAAACAAGAGAAAAATGTACACTACCGGTACCGTACTGTACTCGGATCGTTCACACGTCCGTGACATGTTGACGTCATTATTATGAAGCAGAGACGTTGGTTTATTTGAGAGATGCAGCGGCTGATATGTGAATAGAGCGCAAGGAGACTCGGAGTGTTGAAGGAAGTATGCAACGTAGGAGCGAGTGACTTGGAACTGTGATGTGAGAGCTTGCCTACGTAATGAAACTAAGTTTTCTAGAATTTCCTTTAGACGGAGGAATGGAACCTAGAAAAGTAGCACAGTTTACTGGCAATTGAATTAGAAGAAATTAGAGCTATCAAGCATGAAAATCCATTCAGTAGAAGCCGAGATACGGAATGGAACATTCTAGAAGGTATACCGCTAGGACTATATAAAGAGCCAGAGAATCGAGACAGTTATGTATTCCATCAGAGCACTTGCTTGAGTGCTCATCTACGATACATCGGGAACGAGTGATTACGCCGTAATTCTGACCGCCGAAAGGAACTTAGTCGCTGGACGAGTTGTCAGTGGACTTAGTTTATGACAGGTGAACGAACATTTACAGTATTGTTACGGCTGTGAGTTTGTTTCATCGCTCGCCGCATGAGTCACAACTGCCCCCGAGCTGGGCTGTGTTCTGCCTCAGTGTATTGCGTGCGCCTTATGCAACAGGACTACTAGGACAAAGGGATGGTCCAGAATATTCGTGACTCAGCCAGTGAAGGAAACCTCGAGAAGTCGTGAACCCTGGATGGGTCTAGAAGCATTTATTGAGTCACCGGCCTGCTATATAAGAGCGACCTGTCAAGCAGTTGTTGTTGTGTGTTTTACGAGCTAGTGCGAGCGTCTATCCTGAGCGACAGAAGTGTGGTGACTTGCGAAACCCCTAGTAAAGCCGTTTCTCTTGACAGCGAGGAAGTGAGAAGCATACAGGGGACTGCCTGTGTTTTGAGTGAGTGTGATTTCACTAAGCGACAGAGATATTGTGGTGAAGTGCCGCGCGAGTTACGAAATCCAGTGACATTGTTTCCCAGCTCGTGAACAGCGAAGCAGCATGTAGCAGGTTTTCGTAAGTAAATGTAATTTGTGTACATAGGGAAGAGTTGCATGTAGTTCTGTCAAGGCCACCAGACACATTAGCGAGAAGATTAACTGTTGACAAGTGAAAGGGGGCAAGAGCTCTCCATAAGCAAGAGACTTGAGGAAACTGGAGTAAGGTTCTAATTGCTTGTATTTGCTGATGAGTAGTGTATCTTTCTGGCCGCAATAAAATTAATTATTTCCTTAAAGGAACAATCTGTGTTGTGCTTTCTACCCACCGTAATCCAGTTAACAAAAGTGCCACTAGGGGGTGGCACGTAACAGTATCATCGAAAGATTTAGAATATCGGATGATTTTATGGTCAACTATTCTGACTGGTCAAGTGATGGTGATTTTTGTAATACCATTCACAGAATTTAGCCTATAAATAACAGTATGTTTCTTGTGGTGAAACTATATATCAGGCACTTCAATAATACCAGGAAGACTTTATACTTATAGTTCATTTTACGCTGCTGACAGGTGTTCCTGTGATAGCAGGCGAATGAAACGGCATTTTCCGGTTATGGGACTTGTTCTTAAGTCGAACTTTTCAAGAATATTACAACAGTATAAGATTATACAACAGTTCCACATTTTAGATTGTACCGAGAACAACGGGAGTGTTTTTGAAGGAGTTATGTTAACACCGACATGTGCCGTTAAAACTACTCGAGGGTAGGTGTGATATGGAAGCGAACGAAGCGATATGGAACTGCAGATGGCCATGGGAGGACACTATGGAAATAGTGAACACCGTAGGACACGCATTACCAACGCATCAAGAATGAAGTAAGCCAACTATACTTGTACTATCCACTAGCATGTAGTAGTATTTGAGAATTCCATTTTTATACTGTCACTATAAGAAATCAACATATTTATCATCGTTATGAGAACGTCTATTATATTTGTCCAGAATGACAAATGGAGCGATATTGTAGTCCGACAATTTATTAGTCTATTTTACTACTTTGTCAGGACGACAGTCAAGTTCATGTGTTTCAACAAGAAATGTTTAAGTTATTTCCAAGGGATAGGAATATTTTTTCTTTAACTCTTATTTAGAGAAGAGGCTCGATTATAACTTGGATTATTTAAATAATTTTATTTATTTATTAATAATAATAAATGACTGTGAAACAAATAAGTTAATAATAATTAAAAATATGAAGACACCATTTAAAAGTTATAAATAATTTATTTAGGGAGGTGATAGCACCAATTTATAAATTAAATTTAATTGTTAATTGTGATTAAATAATTACTGCATTAATAATCAGAAAGTGAGATGTTACTAACAATCATTTGCAATGAGGATTTAAACATTTATTTATTTATGGATGAAATAGGGCAATAATAATCATTATCATGTTGTAGTGAAGCAACGATGCCTCAATAATAATATTTTTTTTCCAGTAATAATAATAATTTCGTGGAAGAATTTAAACAATTGGAAGAGTTTAATATAATAACTTTTGTTTATTTGTGGAATAGAAGTTTGGATTTATAAATAAATTTAAATGAGTATATGAATGAAGTGAAATAGTAAGAATTTGAGCTCAGTAAAATTTTCCAAAAGCACTAAAAATATTAAATGGAGGAAAAATAAAGCGGCAGGTATTAAATGTATAAATGTAGGGAGAGATTATGTAAATGGGAGGCAAGGAGAAATTGACCAGAATTAAATACATCTTTTCATTGGAAAAATAGAATTGAAGAACACACAGTACAGTGGTAAGACAGAATATTACCAACAGAAAAAAATATAATAATAATAAAAAAAAAATTGAGGAGAGGAATACTTGAAGTCAAATAATATGATGATTTTAGTGTGCGAATTGTCGACACTTAAGTTGTGTGGAGGCCGAGGGGTCATCCGGGAGGGCATTTGTTCCCGTAGTTGTGCGTGTGTTATTAGAAGAGCATGTGGGCTCTCAGTTGTAAAAGAAGGGTTAGGCAAGTAGACCACCCCATATTCTAGTCAAATTCCATTGATCTGTCAAACCGCACATTTAATTATTTTTTTCTGGATCAACTTGAATGTCCAACAGTATGCCTAAATAATTGAAGAACATGAGTTTGGATTTGATGAACCTGACCGAGAAAAAAATATCAAGAAAATGAATAGTTGCAAATGCAAAAATAAAATAAATAATTGAAGATATTTTTATTTTGTGCTTGGAATAATAATAATAATAATAATAATAATAATAACAACAGTGGAAATGAGCATTAAATATTCACAATATGAGAGGGTGAGAAAACTTGTTGTAAATAAATTGATAAGAAATTTTGAAATTAATAATAATAATAAATTCTATGATTAACATTTATTTTGTGTGAGATATTATGTAAATTTTCGGAATGAGAAAAGTTTTGATGAAAGAGATAATGATTTAATCCACTGATAGTGGATAACAACAATTTATATTGTTAACAACAATTTATGCCAATGTTTTTAACAAATTTTGAAATGAGTAAATTTAAATTTTGTTTATATTGAAACAAATGAATATGAGAAAGAAAAAATTTATTTTTCAAATAATTATGATAATGAAAAATTTATAAACAATTTTTGTTCTTGGAAACAAAAATTTTACAAACAAAAAAATATTAACATTCAACTTTATGTTAGCCGAATATAGATATGAGGTTGTTATTATACTTCAATGAAACAGTGAAATAATTTTTTCCAATATATATATATATATATATTTTTTTTTTTTTTTTGAAACATCATCGAATTAACCATGTGATAATTTTTCAAAATATCAATTCAACGTGTACTTGAACAAACAATGCAAATCTTCAGGTAAGTGGAACTACAAATATGTAAATAGAGGGATCACTCGAACGCTTCATTGAATAGTGATTACCCAAGTGTAAATAATTAGGAGTTTTCATTTTTGTTGATATCAGAATGGTCTGAATATCAATTCTGCGAAGTTCAAGGACAAGTTTAGGGACTGTTGATTTTTTATGTGTGATTGTTTTTTGTGTTTTTGAGGTTATTGCCAGTCAATTTAACATTTTAAGTATAAATAAATTGAGATTTTTAAGAAGTGTGTTATTTTCAAAATAATTTCTCTCCCTACCTTACTTGTGAATTACCGATATCAGGGGTGCCAGATATAGACCTAATATTCACCTAGATAGACCCTGAGATAGATTTTCTCGCGCTAATCTGATTTCGGTATTTTACAAAATGTGGTCTTTGGATCTCGGTCCAAACGGACACAGTACTCTTAATTCAAGTACCGGTACTGTAGTACGAGTTGAATTATTTAACTTTCTTTAATTGATTTCGGCTTAAATACATGTTTTTCTTGATATTCTGTGGAAAAGAAGTGCCGTATTCTTTGGCGTGAATGATTGGATATAACCGACGTTTTTTTGGGGTTAGACATGCTTGCGCGTGTACAGAAAAAAATACTTCCACGCGCTTAAAGTGAGGATTTTTGTCTAATATATCAAGAATGTTTATTTTCTCATCACTAGTTAATGATTTAACGACTTTCTTAGGCCTATCCATTATTTCAATACGATGCAACAAAATTATCAGTAGGTTTCACAACCTCTTCGGAAGTGTAATGCGTATTTGCGTGAATCAGATCGTATCGAGTTTCAAGGTCGATACGGTAAAATTGTGGGATCGGATCGGATTCAAACTGGTGTTCAGGAACATGATAGTAAACGCGCATCGTATTGAAACTGTTTGTGTTCCTGTTGTGGTTGAAAAGCGTAGTTTGTTTGCACGTGTTTTTAGCGTTAATGTATTTTTCTCAGTTTTACCTTTAATGTGTGGTGTATCCGCACGTTACAGATCCCATTCGGGGCAACATTCCGGTAGCCCGGCGCCTCTAAAAGCTTTAAGCTTCAGTAGTTAAAAGGGACGTAAAACCAAAAAAAATTATCATTATTAAACTGAACATAAACTTGTTAAAAACAAACAACATCAAAATCTTCCGCGCATCCATTTTTCATGTTTACAAACGAAACCACCCATAAAAAAAACGTCGGATGATAATTACGGGTCCTTTATGTTTTACTGTTTAATACGAGTTAGCCAACATAATTGCAGGTTGGCCACCATAAATTATATAGCGTATTGAAATCACGAACTGAAACTGTTCATGTACATGGGCATCATACCAAAAACAGGATCGTATTCAAATCGATTTGAGTTCGCCATGTAAACGCCACTGAGGCCGGACAGAACAGATGTGCAACATTGTCGGCGCGTGCTATAATACTGCCGCGTAACTAGGAAAGTGAGACGACTATACCCGTTATGTTGCAACCCTCGCCCGCTTGTTGGCAAGGAATGTTATCTCAGAGCGGCCGGGCGCCGGGCTCACATTCCACTAGGGGTGGACAAAGAATGCTTTCAGGGCTGACAAAAATGCGATCATACTAGGCGATGCGCGGAAAAATACCCCACGTGACCTTGTTTAAAGAAAGTTTAAAGTGTCTGTCTTGCGTTCTGTGCGTACGGGCTTTATAACTCACGGTACACGACAAAAATTTGATCGTCGTAAGCGGGAAAAGAAAACTTATTAAGGGAATATATCAACATGTATTTAATAGGAATGGGACTGGGACTTGAGAAAATCATCGCGTTAAACGGGAAAACGTAGTAACCGAGAACGTGCTAACGAGATTCCACTGTATACATTTAAAGATCCCTAGTTTTTATGATGGTTGACAGCTTTTATTTACCAGGCGCCTACACAATCAACTGTTCTAACCACCTTTATACAAACTTATGAAGAAACGTTATTTAATTCAAATTTATGCAAAACCAGTTAGTTGAATACAGAAGTCTCTAAGATTCCAATATCAATACAGGAATGTTTATTTCCATGGCTAAAGAGTATTTGTAAAAGTTTCCAAATACTTCAACAGTAGGTTTATAATATCTACATGCGTTCTCTATAAGAAATTTAAAGTCAATAGACGTAGCATCAAAATCACCAGCAGTTTACTAGTATACTACACAGCAAATTTGTTTCTTCAATAGCAGTTCTGTTCAGGGGCAGATGACCTCGTAGTTCCGCCCCTTAAAACAACAATAACTAACTAACTAGCAGTTCTGTTCTTGAATCAAGAGTCTACGAAGTTCACCTCAGATTTTAAAAAGTGAAAAGTTATAACACTTATTTAACTTTAAGTCACAATCACAACTGTTCCATTATTATGCATCAGTGGAAAATACTACTGTAGTATGCAGTAGACTACAGTGGTGGTTATAAATAATGTACGTATTCTTTACAACAATTCGTTTTCTTCTCCTGTTCTCATTTCTAAATAATATCAGGAAGCAACCAGGTAAGAAGAGCCTCGTTCTACCCTTCCAAGCCCTGCCAGAAGATTGGCCAGAGACGTAACCAGATTACCCATCAGTGCATTCTCATTATTGAAGGAACATACGAAGGAAAAATTATGAAATATCCTGAAATATGTCTTATAGTGATACCGTAAGTCTGTGTTACCAGGCTTGAAATATGCTGTAGGTAGATGTGTGAATGAGAAGCTTTGAAAAATCAATTAATAAATCTCACGATCCGTGTTGACATGGGGTTCATTATTGCAATGCATTCTTTAAGTGAGTTGCTGGAAGCCTCGGTCGCAATGTGATGCATGAAATTACAGTGTTTCCGGAATGTACTCCATCAATCTTCGTATTCTGTTATCTTATCGTAAACTGGTAGCAATCTTTCTCGCCCTGACGTGTTCCTGCAGGGACGAAGGAGGAATCTGTTTTAGTTTATTTTGTGATAAGCGAGTAGCCTCCACCTGATTCCATGATGCTTGTGTTATGTGGTTAAAACAGTGGACACAGTTGAGGCAGGAAGATTGCCAAGGGAAAGTCCCATGATATTGTGTAGACTCGCTCCCGGTCTTATAATACTACTGTCCACAGACCACCACTGCAACGACCATGTAAGAACAGACATAAAACGTAAACACAGCAGGTGCATCAGAATGACCATGTTGTCCAGACTAAAAAAGAACAAGTAAAACTTAACTTCATAATTTTGAGTAGTCCCAACATTTTATTGTAAGAAATACCTCTCCTCGACCAATCGATCTCAATCCAAAAGTAACAATTTTTATTCATAAAGAATATTTTTAAGCCGGTCAACCATGTCAATACATTAAAAGTTGGTAACAAGGAACATACTCCATGCGATTTGGATACATTATTTTCTTAACTTACAGAAGATAACCTAAGCAATCTTAATAATCCTGGACACTTCAACAACTACATCTCAATTTTAATATACAAAAAATTAAATGCAATATAGTGTGTAGAGACAAGAAATTAACCATGACTTTTATTGACAATGTTTGAGTAATAATGATAATATACCTTCAGTCAAATATAATCATTGTTGTTCGTAAGTAATGGTTTCGGTCACATTATGACCATCACCAATGTACCATGAATATTGAAGTTTCAAGTCAGTGAAATTACATTATAATTTAGAGATAAAATAATAATTTTCTTAGTGCCATTAAGAGAAATGGTTTTGCAAGTTTACAAGTAAAACTTAAATTTATAATAAAAGAGTTAATATTCAATATTTTTTTTTAATGTTTTCTGTCTTAAAATATTTAAAAAATAATAAAATCAGATCTGTTACAAATTTTGATGAATATATGTGAAAAAAAAAAGTTTCTCCAAAAGCAGCTTGCCGTACAATTAGTTTCCGCTGGGGTAGCGATAAGCCGCTCGGCACGGATTGGCGACATTTAAGGTGTCTCATGGGCATTTTATTCACTTTGTTACATCAAGTAATTATTATTATTATTTAACATCTGTCTTCTCTTTATGTTCACTAGTCTACAAGGTGTAAATTGGGGGAAATTAAAAATTTTATTAATGTAAAAGCGGGGACCAAATTCCATTGAAAACATAGGAAAATTGAAGGGGCCAAGAAAAATGTTGTAAATGGCGGGAAAACAGTAATTGTGGGAACGTAAAAGCAGGGTTATACTGTAATTTCACAGGGTTATTTTCAAATCCTGTTTCTAAAGTACCTTCAAGCGAATGTAATGGTCACCTGGTATGGGTGTCAAGAGCGGATGAAGAACTTAAGTTTGACACAAGCACTCTATTCTGAATATGTAAAGTTTACCAATATGATTGTAATGTATTGACAAGGCTTTGCTTTCAAAACAGGAACAGGCCTCGGAAAGGACGGATGCAAACGACGACCACCCGGATATGCTAATGGACTACGAGTTGGGACATTAAACATACAGACACTGACAGGAAAGATGGAGGAGATTGTAGATGTGATGGAGAGAAGAAAACTGGATGTACTGGGCTTGGCAGAAACAAGATGGAAAGGAGAAGGTCGCAGAGAACTGAGGAAAGGGTACCGGTTGTACTGGAGTGGGAACAGTGAAGGAAGGAGCAGCGGAGTAGGAGTAGTTGTGAGAGATGGAATGCAGGAAGAGGTAAAGGGAATAAGTGACAGGATCATGAAGATCAGAGTAACTGTAAAGGGAAGAAGCCTGGAGATAGCCCAGGTATATGCCCCTCAAGTTGGATGCACAGCTCAAGAGAAGGAAGACTTTGAGGAGGAGCTACAACAGCAGTTGAATGGTCAGAGCATCATTGTCATGGGAGATTTGAATGCACATGTAGGAAGTGAAAGGCAAGGATATGAAAATGTAATGGGAGCAGAAGGATGGGGCAGCAGGAAAGAAGAAGGGAGATAGTTGCTGGGTTTTTGCAAGAGAAACGGTTTAGTGGTAGGCAACTCCTGGTTCCGGAAGAAAGAAAGCCACAAGGTAACGTGGTACAGCAGTGATTTAACAAAGAAATCTTTGGTAGATTACATGCTGTACGACTGGGAAATGAAGAGAAGTGTCAGAGATATAAAGGTAATACCATCAGAGGCCTTAGATAGTGACCACAGAATACTTGTAATGAACCTGGGAGTTGTTAAGTTTAGCAAGAGGACAGAGTACCAGGAAAGGAGAATCAAAGTATGGAAACTGAAGGAAAAGGAAGTCAAGGAAGAATTCCAGAAGATAATAAGGGAAAGGATGCCAACAGACAATCCTAAAACAGGGGAAGAGGAATGGAAGCAATTCAAAAATTAAATGGTGGAAGCTGCATGGCAGTATGTGGAAGGACAAGCAACAGAAAGCAGTGTAAAGAGACATCCTGAGGGAATGAGAGAGTAAAAGAAGCTGTGGGAAGGACGAACAAGGCTTTCAGAGTGTGGTTAACGGAAAGAACTGATCTGGCAAGGGAAGATTATAAGATAAAGAAGAAAGAAGCAAACAAGATTGTCGCAGAGGAGAGGAAGAAGTGGATGGTAAAGTGGACAGAGATGATGGAGGAAGATAGCAGAGGAAATAAGAAAGTACTTTATGGGATGGTCAAAAGTAAGAGAAGAGGTCTGTGAGAGGATGTGATAATGGTGGACACAAACGGAAATGAGGTACACAACAAAGACACACTCAAGACAGTGTGGAATGAGTACTTTGAGGATTTGCTGAATCCAAATGGTCATAGGGAGGAAGACAACACAGGAATGGAAAAGGACCTGACTTGGAGAGAACTGGAAATGGCTATAGACAAGATGAAAGGAGGAAGGGCACCGGGTGTGGACGAAGTGAGTGTTGAAAGTGTGAAGGCAGCAGGGGAGGTTGGGAAACAGTGGCTGTACCATGTGATGAGGGTGGTAAGGAAGGAGAAAAAGACCCCAGAAGATTGGAAGAAAGGATTCACTGTCCCAATATTTAAGAAAGGAAGCAGAAAGGAGTGCAGAAATTACAGGGGAGTCACACTCTTACCACACTGTGCCAAGATATATGAAAAGATATTAGAAAGTAGAATATGAGCCAAAGTGGAGAGAGAATTGAGAGAGGAGCAGTATGGATTCAGACCTGGGAGATCAACAGTGGATCTCATATTTTCAATGAGACAGCTCCAGAAACACCACTACGAATTTGGAGAGGATCTGTTGATGGCCTTCCTGGACATCGAAAAGGCCTATGATAGTGTGTGTAGGGAGAAGGTTTGGGAAGCAATGCAAAACATGGGAGTGGAAAAAGAGACTGTAGGCAGAGTGAAGGAGATGTATTGTGGAAGTGTGAGTTGTGTGAAAGTTGGAGGGGAAAGAACAGACTGGTTCAGACAAATGAGTGGCCTGAAACAGGGTAGTACACTGTCACCCCTTCTCTTTATTGTGGTTATGGACGAGGTAATGACACGGGTAGCAGGAAAGATAGGAGAAGATGAGATGAAAGCAATGGTGTTTTCAGATGATCTCATGGTCTGGGGAAGCAAGGAGGAGGAAATTCAGGAGCAACTGAAGGCTTGGGAAGAAACAGTGGGAGAGTACGGATGGAAGTTCAACATCAGTAAATGTGAGATCCTGTTAACGACCAGGAAAAAGGACAGACCAATGAGTGGGATAACACTTGGAGGTGGACAGCTGAAGAAGGTGGAAAGTCTCAAGTACTTGGGAAGTATAGTGGAGGAAAATGGGAGAAATGACAAAGAGATTACGGAACGTGGCAGACAGGCAGAAGCATTAGGAGCTTAGTGTGGAATAAAGATGTCCCACAAAAAAGCAAGGAAGTGTTATACGGAAGCTACTATATCCCGATACTGACCTATGCTTCAGAAACGTGGATAATGAAGCAGAGACATAAGCAGAATACAGGCAAGTGAAATGAAGTTCCTGCGAAGTAGGATCGGAGTAACAAGAAGAGACAGGGTGAGGAATGAAAAGGTCAGGGAAATAGTGAAAGAGGAGCCCTTGCAAGGTAGGATTGAGACATCAAGACTGAGGTGGTATGGACACTTAAAGAGAATGGAAGAGAAGAAGATTCCCAAGAGGATACATGAGATGCAGTTGCAGAAGAAACAACCAAGGGGAAGATGAAGAGATAGATGGCTGAAAGGAGTGAAGGAATGTGTCAAGAAGAGAGGCGAGGACTGGACCAGAGTGACAGCGGAGAGGTGGTGGGAAGAAAGGATTAAGTGGCGAGGCTTATGTTCCAAACAGACCCAGCCTGGGGCTGGAAACTGTACAAGATGATGATGACTTCAAGTCAATATGGAGCCCAAGAAAGGTAAATGTTCCTCCCAAAAGAATCTGGGTGGGCCAGCTTACATGTATGGATCACAGGGCTTTTATGGAGATAGAAGGGAAGCCAGCTTACCAAAAGTAGTTCTCGGTCTGTGGAGCTCGCATCACCCCCACACCTCCCCCGAGACGACGGTAATTCATAGCTCCACATAGTCGCCATTGGTTCTGTTCCGTATCGTACACCTCGATCGTCTTGAGGTATGCCGTCCCATCGAAACCACCCACTGCATACAGCTGACCATTAACGACGGCCAGTCCCACCTGCAAGGAGACAATGCATATCATATTGTAACAAACTCACACTGAAAAATAGAATTTTTTAACACTTGAAAGTTCAGGATTTTAAAGCTTCTTTCACATGGGTGACAGGCCCCAACAAATCTCAGTTTTATTTTCCACTTCATTTTCCATAATCCTGAGGCACCTCTTGATCATATATCTTCTTCCCTTTTTCTTCTTAATTTCCCGGTTCCAGTGATCTGGGTCGGGGTGTGAATCAAGGACCTCCATACTCAATTAGTTCCTCTGCCTTGCCAGTAAGGGTCAAGACATTTACGGTCACAATTTTTGTGACAGTCTTGATAATCTCTGGTAGCCCACTCTCACAGCTCTCCCAGGACACCAAGAACTGCGCATCGCATCCGGGGGAAGCCCTAGCCATTTCCAAGGCTTCGACGCAAACACTATCATATTTAGGCTATTTGTACGATGGTTTCACTGCACCCAAAGGCCTCTTGATCATATATTGAACTATTTCGGACAGCACAGAGTAGAATATTTGTACATGTATACCTGCCACTTTCCCATTACTCATGGCCTTCTTTGATTTTGATTTAGTTTCAAAACATTGACTTTCTGCTGGGTCAGTCAATGACAAGATGGAGGGTTTGCATAATAAGGTGCTGAGATTTCAGAAGAATTATCGTTCAAGTGGACCAAATTATAGTGAATTAGTGGAAAATGAAAATGAAAGCAATATTCAGGCCCCTAGGTGCCGTCAAGTATGTACATACCGTACTTTGCTTGCTGACCAATCTAACCTCTAATATGCTGCATCTGCTTTTTCTTTAAGTGCCACCGCACAAAGAGTAATTCTTACAAATATATCACACTCTCTGGCACTACTTGGGGTATAAGTGTATACTTATACCAACCTTAAAAATAAAATTTGGACGATTTCAACATTTCTGAACGTTTTTATAATCTAGTGCACTCGAGTATCCTCAGTTGAAAAATGTCCTGTCTACAGGGGATGTGACATATCCAGGCATCCAGTCACCAATCTTTTAAGACAATAATTGTCATGATTGAGTTGTTGATGATTCATTTAAGGGGGGATAGTGACATTGTGGTCATTCAGCCCCATGTACTTGGATGGGTATGTAGTACAGTAGAGTCGAGAAATTCGATGTCTGGGTGCATAGTGTTGTTATGGTGAACTATGTACAGAGATCTAACTTAACAAAGCACTGCAGCTCACAAATTACGAATCTTACAGACTACATGTGACTTAATGAATGATATTCTTGGTCTGTGAAACAATAACAGCTTCCAATTCAAATATGCAATTTTTAATAAGTTAACTTTCAATTATATTCGGTGATGACAGCTTAGTGAGTAACTTGAGTTAGGCCAATACAGCATAGTAAGAAATGGTATGTTTGTGGGAAAGTCGCCTCCGTGTTGTAGGATCAGCGTGTTTAGCTGCCACCCCGGAGATCCGATTCCCGGCTCTGCCACGAAATTTGAAAAGTGGTATGAGGTCTAGAACGGGGTCTACTCAGCCACGGGTGGTCCAAATGAGTAGAGAGGGTTCGATTCCCACCTCAGCCACCCTCGAAGTGGTTTCCGACTTTGTCTCCAGGCAAATACCGGGATGATACCTACCGTAAGGCCACGGCCACCTCCTTCCCTCTTCCTTGCCTATCCCTCCCAATCTTCCCCTCCCTTCCCATTCCTCATGAGGCTTCTATTCGCTTTGTAGGTGAGGCTGCCTGAGCGAGGTGCTGATCCCACCTCCCTAGTTGTACCCTCCGACCTGGTGTTTCAAGTGCCAGGACATCCAGGCGGCGGTGAAAAAAAAATAATAATTGTGGGATCTAAAGTTTGTCTTACAGCTAGTGCAACTGTAGTTACCACCGCACGCCACTGAATCTTCTATTTCAAGGCACCCCAGTGCAAGATGACAAAGTTGTTGTACTCATACTGAGGAAGGCTGTGAGACAATACTCACAAATACATCAGTGCATGTAGACTCAACTACAACACAATGGTGGAATGATGCATGTACTTATGTTTATGGAGTTTTGTGTCATGAGGCTTAGTGTACCCCGTTTGAGCCCTCAGACCAGAATTAAATTTCTTGGTAGAGCCAGGAATCGAACCCGGACCTCCAGGGCGATAACCAAGAATGCTAGCCACTACACCAGGAGGGGGTCAATTTCTGATTCTATCCTGTTTCATCTTCTTTCACATGTTTGCAATTTGCTAATGTCTCTTTGAAATGAGAAGAGTCTCCAAGCCGCACATCACGATTGGCTTAGGTGTCTTACGGTGATGTACTGTACACTGGTGAGAGATCTGAACAAAGACCAAGAACACAGATTTTACCTGAAAGTAGCATTTTCAAAATATGGTCGCCATAATAAAACAATATTTTTGATTCTCTATACTGTATGTAAACTCACCCCACTCCTCCTCGACGTCATGGCCACAATAGGGCTCCAGGTGTTGGAGTGCGGGTTGTATCGCTCGGCACTGGACAGCTCCATGCAGTCATCTCTGCCCCCAACTGCGTAAATAAGATTGTTGAACACGGCACAGCCTAAGTGCTTACGTCGTGTCGACATGGGGGACACAGGCGACCACTTGTTCTGCCTAGGGTCGTAGCGTTCCACTGAAAACAAAATAGAAAATACTCTTATAACATGCTACAGTAGTAGGATAATGTAACACAGCAGCGAGGGGAGGGAGGGTGATGCCTGGTAGATGGCAGCACTGATAGTTCCACACTACAGCAAGAATTGCAAAAGTAGAGGACCAACCTCTTACGATATGTGAGGAGAAAAGTAGAGGAGACAGAATCTAGGATGATTTGGAAAAGTGAATCTACTTCAATATTGGCCTTTTCTGAAGAATAAGGGAACATTACACCGCAATGTCTCTCCAAACCCTCCCCTTCACCTGCAAGATGGACTGATCATATGTGAATACCAACTTATGAAGCACACTGTAACAGTGAGCTCATTCCTGGTTCCCACCAGCAGCATGGTGCTCGGTTTCAGTGGCCTAAAGGTCACCTTCCCACAGACATCAACAGTAGTCGAAGAAACTGAGAAATCCATGTGTTTGGTCAGCAATTTCGGTGGAGAGAAGAAGAAACCTAAATGATGACATTAAAATTTGTAATTTAATAACCTACATTACTCAACAACTGTGTTTGTGAACTAGAATCATCAACCTCTCTAAAATTAATTAATTAAATATAGCCTAGTAACAACAGCACCCTCCTAGGTGTAGAGCCCAAGTGGGACAACTCATGATAAACAAAGAGTCAAGACTGCCATTCGGCTAACTTTAAGTTGGCAAGTCTGCTTCCGTGCGGCGGATCTTCAGTGAGACGCAAGCAAGGTTAACTAGGACTCATTTAATTGATCGATAGGGTACAGGCAACACCTAAAATCTCTCCAGGGACCTCAGACCCCGGAACTGTAGTGTTGGACCTTTTAATGGATAATGTTTTGAACAGTAAATCAAAACAAAAACTAATCGTGAAAATGTATACAATGCGACAAGGGCCAATCCTCACCTTAAGGCTGAAGTGCATGCCTATTTGGAACATAACAATATATTCATTGATTGGAAAGGATGGAACCTGAAGTCAACAAGAAATGGAATGTTTAGAACTAAGTTATCACATATTCTGCTGTTAACTTTCGCGCCTCGTACTGCTTCAATGGAATCACTGTGACCTCGAATTTTTAACGTTCCTTCCCTCTTCCCTCTTCGTATTACATTACAGCTTCATATCTGCATCATTTCAGTTGTAATGTTTAATTAGTTTTTTATAGGCCAATTTAAAAAATGAGTTCCTTCAATATCATAATTGTTCTGGAAAACATAATTAAAATAGTTTTCATGCAAAGAGAATGTTTATTTAATTATTGATTTTTATGAATAATAATCGAAATATCATTTTAACCCTTAATCAGGCGCATGGCGGTCTAAACTACCGAAGTCTTAAAATTTTTGGCAGGCAATCCGTTAGAAAGTTAGCGATGCCCCCTCCCCTCCAGACTATCTCAGCCAAGGGATCATCTAGCCATCTGATAGTTTGACCAGTCTCTAGTCAGGCTGTAAAAACTGAAATACTGTGCTTTACAGTAATTTGACCGTTCAAGATGGATATGTCTCAATATATTACTGAGTGTTGGGTTAGGGTGGGGGTAGGGGAGGTGGGGGGGGGGGGGGGGGGGGAATGACAGGATTATTCTTCCATTTTACTAGCCGAGAAAAAATAAATAGAAAGGAACTTTGGTGTTCAGAGCTTTCCAGATTTCTTCTCAAAACAACTCGTCTTACAACGGGATATATCTTTATAAGGCCTATGAGTTCAGAAAAATATTATCTAAATAATAAGTATAAACTTATATACAACGCCCGGTCGAGGGTCATCAATGTACAACTAGCGGACCCGTGCGAGAAGTTTCACATATTGGGTTGTGTGCGCCCCATGTGTACAGGCTACCCGCCTGGCTCTAGTGTTATATAGGCTGGACGCGACACAGTCCTGGCAGGGGCTATCGTCTTGTTTATGTGTTTAAAAGCACTTTATAAACAAATAAATATATATCCGTTGACTTTTCAAGAAATGCAAGATTTTTCCAGTACTATTGAGACAATTTGGAAGATTTTGGTACAAACCACACCTTCCAAGTCCCTCTGGTTTAGGAGCTTGAGGTTTGTGAAACATACACCTTAGCGTAGGCTATTATAATGGACAATTACCTTACTGTATGAATGAACCCCCCCACCCCAAAAAAGAAATCCTTCGCACGTCACTGATCTTAATCACTCTCTACTACAGTCGCTGTTTAATTGTTCCATTCCAACCATTCTAACAATGCTATTAATGTAACAATAAACTTCCAAACGCGCCACAATACGAAAAGATAGGTTATGGTAATAATGGACATGTAACAAGGCGCCTGTCAAGTTTTCTATGACAATTTGACAATTGTACAAAACTGGCTGAAATATTCATTAGTTCATAAAGAAAAACTGGTGACATACTGTAGGTGACATATTTGTCAGCTTTACAACTTTATGAAACAGATTTCCGACAACATGTCACGACTATTTACAAAATTGTTGCGACATATTTGTCAATTTGTCATGCTTTGAGAAATGGTAACTTGTCGAACTAACGAATTGTTGGATATTTTATGTCCTCTGGCATGTAACTTGTCAAGTTTTATGTTGAAATAGGCACCAGTTTGAAGCACAATAAGAAGAAATAAAAACAAGGAAAACAAGCCGCCATTTGCATCAAAGAATATGTTGCCGAGTGTCAGTTAGTGAAGAGAATATAAGTGAGTCATGGAGGAAAGAATAAGAGGAGATGCCCTGAGCTCGTTTGAGTGAAGCCAAGCGCTGCGTCCAAAGTGGGCGTAACCTTATCTTGTATTCGGTGTTCCGTGACTTGCATGAGGCATTGTGCATGGTGTTTACTGAGTTATCCTTGCAGGATATCTTTCCAGCCTTTTCTCACCTTAACTCATGCTGGAGCAGTAGTGATAAGTTATTAAAAAAGAACTAAAAAACACTCTTCAATTCTAATCTCAGCATGTGTAAATTTGGTGTAAATACCAAAAAATCCATTTCTCTGCAAATCCCAAATTATCAAACAGCTGTCGGTCAATAATTACGGTAGGCCTACGTAATGAATCAATTCGAGGCTAATCGCCAAGTTTCTACCCCACACAAACAAAATATCGCACGGTACCGAAAAGTATAGGCTATACCGTATTTTTGTGCAAATATGCGTCCAAGTGTTCTGTTTATTAATTTTAAGGTTCGTATTATTGAATATCAATATGTGTACGACCAATGAGTGAAAGTGGCCGTGCTCGAAATTAGGCCTAAAAACTGATGAATGCCTCAACATCAATAAGAACTTAAAACTCAATTTGGTGTAGGCCTAAATACCGTAATTAGTTCGGCATCATTAGTTCCCACGTTGTTCCTTCTTTGGTATAACTCGCACCTTCCGACACCTGTATTCAATTTAATCAGTGTTTCAGCGTATTATTACGTTTTGGCGCGTCTTTCTTACAAAACTAGCTTTGATATGTACTCTCATATTTCTATTTAAAATGGCTTTTAAAACGATAACGCAGCTTATTTGTGACAAGTACCGTGATGTACAGAGTGTGTTCTTCTTTGCTTCCACTTACTTGTGCCGGGCTCCTCTCCGTCTTCTTTCCTGTCGACCTCACTTGGTCAACTCTTGTTCTCTTCTGACCCCGACGGTATTAGGGTATCCGAGGCCTAGGGAGTCTTCTTTTTCGCTTCGTTTTACCTCCTGCCTTGTGCTCTAGGCCCTTAAGGAGGCCGGGTGTATGTAGCCCCACCACTTCTGGTGCACCATAGATAATGCTACACCCTCAGGGGCTCACGGCTGGTGAGTTCGGGAGTTGGCGACCCCGAGGGATTCCTGAGCTGGGTCCGTTTTCCCCTTTTGTACCTTACCTTTGGGGCGGACCCTCTCCTCTTTCACTTTCCTATATGCCTTTCATGGCTCTCCTTCCTTCCGGGTCCCTCGATCCGCCTTCTCCGAGGGTTGAGGGCATTTCTTTTCCTTCTGTCCTTTTATTTGCCTTATTCTCCTTTAGTTTTCCATTTCTTCTTCTAGTATGTAGGTTATTAGTTGGTTTTAGTTTTAAGTTCGCTTTTCTTTTTCATCTTCACGATCACCCAAACCATCAGGGGCCGATAACCTAGATGTTAGGCCCCTTAAAACAACAATTATCATCATCATCAGAGTGTGTTCTCCCTATCCAAGAAAAAGTCTTGACTTGTCATTTCAGTTTTATGTCACTAAAATCCATTACTAGTTGGAGTGGTTTACGGCTTTAAGCATAGGGACAGCCATTTTCTTGCTACCCGAAGTGGGCGAACCGTTTGGCTTCAGCAGCTTGCGCTAGGCAGCGCAGCGAAGTCATCTCCTTCCTTTCTTTCCTCCATGAAGTGAGTCAGTTATTGCCAACTTAACTCGTCAAGAGTAATTCGCTCTTCACCTATTGGTGAAAGTGCCGGTTGCTGCTCCCAGCACTTTGAGCGCTATCTGGGTATCTACCTGCTAAAGCTGAATGATCAAGGCCACCGGAGTTCCATAGTACGCGGCATGTCCAGTGCATTGGAGTTGCTTTGTTTCATCTATGGAATATTTTCATTGTATGTATTTGATAAGTGCGTAATATTTGTTTATGTCTTAATGCATATTTGGGCTGAGGAAGCACTAACGTTTGTGCGAAACATGTACCCAATTGTATAAATAGACTATTAATATTGTATTGAAAAGACAGAGAATTGATAGTTTTATTAGTAAACATATTCAATACGGACCTGAAATGGATAATATTATTTTGATATATCAAGTAATTATTATTATTATCATTTAAAATCGCTGTCTTCTCTTTATGTTCGCTGGTCTACTAGAAGTAAATTGCGGGAAATTTAAAATTTCATTAAAGTAAAATAGGGGACCAGATTGTATTGAAAACATAGGAAAATTGAAGGGACCAAGGAAAATGTTGTAAATGGCGGGAAAACGTTAATTGCGGGAATGTAAAAGCGGAGTTATACTGTGTAACCGAACTTTAGGTTACAGAGATCACCTTTTGTTTTCTGTTGGTAGTAATTATTTTTGTTTTCAGGTTGCCAGCCATGGCCACCTATTGGTGGGGCACCACGGAGAATCTTGTGTGTTGTGGCATAGAGATTCTTTGTGTTGGTCCAGCAGTGGGTCGCAGGTGGCTTTGGCTTAGGGCAAGGTAACTAGGGTGATGGATATTTATAGATAGTTTAATGCTGAATGGAGGTTATCTTGTGAAGAATAGGATCGGAATGATATGAAGAAGGAAGGTAGTAGGGTTGTTGGGAAGAGTGTTGGTTTTGTTGTTTTTGTGTCTGCTTGTGGGGATGAAAAATAGAACGAATAGCAAGGTTTATTATGAAAGGCTTATTGAAGTACCATATATACCCGAATGTAAGACGACCCTGAATATAAGACGAGGCCTAGTTTTCAACTGCCTCTTGCAGATTTTTTCAAAAAAAATACCCATGAACTCATAACTTGCACAATATATGCCCTTAAGTAGGGTGACCAGACGTCCTCTTTTTTGCGGACATGTCCTCCAATTTACGTCTCTGTCCTCTGTCTGTGAACAATTTTTTAAAATTGCCTAAATGTCCTCCTTTTTATTAATTTACTATATTATCGTATGCATGTATGTATGTATGTTTTAGTTTTTCGCAGTTTATATTGGCGCCATGGCAATCGTTTAATTTTTACCGATGTGCAGCGCTACTATTTTTGTTTTCGGTCTACGCTGGGTTTGGGAATGTGTTTCTGTGTTTGTGCTCCGTTGAATGGCGTGGTTGTGTGTTTGCCAGTTTAAAATTTGCTCGCATTCAAGATGCCTAAAAGAAAGTGCAAGTTTACAGATGCTCTGAAAACCAAATATCCTGCTTTCAAGCTTGGACGTAATGATTTTGAGGCAGAATGTAATATTTGCCCAATTGCAACTTTCGTCTCGGTAGCAAATCATGGTAAGTTCAATAATTTATTGTTTTAGTTAATAAATTACAAATATTAAAACAGTGTTATTTATATAAAATTTTAATTTAAAAGCCACATTTCTTAAAATAAACACAAGAAAGTGTACAAGGCTGCGGCAGTTCATAAACTATAGACAAGCTTTTTTCCACATCAACTACACCATTAACGAATCGCGTTTTAGCTGCGGAAGGAGCATTAGCATTCCATACTGTTCGTCATCATTCCTCCTACAGATCAATGGACTGCACACCCAAATTGAACCAGACAATTTACCGGTATTATGATTCGGAAATGGCCGAAAGAACTTCTTCAGCAAGAACCAAAACTGAAAGTATAATAAACAGAGTAATAGGCCCACATGCTGTTGATGTTACAGTAGAATGTATGAAGGGAATATCTTGTTATGGAGTGTGTACGGATGGAAGTAATCATGGAAGTCTGAGAATTGTTCCTATTCTCATTCAGTATTTTGATTATAAACTAGGTGGTATTAAAACTAAGGTTGTAGAACTAAAGAAAACTCCTAATAAGAAGGCTGAATATTGCAGGGTATATTAAGGATACCTTGTCTAGTTTAGGTATTATAGAGAAATGTGTGTCCTTTGCTGGTGACAAAACGAACACTAAGTTTGGTGGTTTAAATCGTAAAGAAGGCAAGAATGCATTTACTAACTTAAAAGGATGTTGTGGGGTTTGAAGGCATATCCTAGTGTATTTATTAATCTCATATAATTTTTTTCAGAATAACCCAACTCTTTTGGATACATTCATGTTGACCGACTGAAAAGCACCAAACTTTTGTTTAAAGGATGTTGTCAATAGGAATATGGTAGGTATAGGTTGCCCAGCTCATATATTGAATAATACAATTCAACATGGCACTGATGTTTTATCTGTGGGCATAGATTGTCTTATTGTTCATCATCATCTTGTACAGTTTCCAGCCCCAGGCTGGGTCTGTTTGGAACATAAGCCTCGCCACTTAGTTCTTTCTTCCCATCACCTCTCCGCTGTCACTCTGGTCCAGTCCTCGCCTCTCTTCTTGACACATTCCTCCACTCCTTTCGGCTATCTATCTCTTGGTCTTCCCCTTGGTCGTTTCTTTTGCTTCTGCATCTCATGTATCCTCTTGGGAATCTTCTTCTCATCCATTCTCTTTAAGTGTCCATACCACCTAAGTCTTGATGCCTCAATCCTACCTTGCAAGGGCTCCTCTTTCACCATTTCCCTGACCTTATCATTCCTCACCCTGTCTTTTCTTGTTACTCCGATCCTACTTCGCAGGAACTTCATTTCACCTGCCTGTATTCTGCTTATGTCTCTTTCCTTCATTGTCCACGTTTCTGAAGCATAGGTCAGTATCGGGATATAGTAGCTTCTGTATAACACTTCCTTGCTTTTTTGTGGGACATCTTTATTCCTCACTAAGCTCCTAATGCTTCTCAGAAATGCTTCTGCCTGTCTGCCACGTTCCGTAATCTCTTTGTCATTTCCCCCATTTTCCTCCACTATACTTCCCAAGTACTTGAGACTTTCCACCTTCTTCAGCTGTCCACCTCCAAGTGTTATCCCACTCATTGGTCTGTCCTTTTTCCTGGTCGATAACAGATCTCACATTTACTGATGTTGAACTTCCATCCGTACTCTCCCACTGTTTCTTCCCAAGCCTTCAGTTGCTCCTGAATTTCCTCCTCCTTGTTTCCCCAGACCATGAGATCATCTGCAAACACCATTGCTTTCATCTTATCTTCTCCTATCTTTCCTGCTATCCGTGTCATTACCTCGTCCATAACCACAATAAAGAGAAGGGGTGACAGCGCACTACCCTGTTTCAGGCCACTCATTTGTCTGAACCAGTCTGTTCTTTCCCCTCCAACTTTCACACAACTCACACTTCCACAATACATCTCCTTCACTCTGCCTACAGTCTCTTTTTCCACTCCCAGGTTTTCCATTGCTTTCCAAACCTTCTCCCTACACACACTATCATAGGCCTTTTCGATGTCCAGGAAGGCCATCAACAGATCCTCTCCAAATTCGTAGTGGTGTTCCTGGAGCTGTCTCACTGAAAATATCAGATCCACTATTGATCTCCCAGGTCTGAATCCATACTGTTCCTCTCTCAATTTTCTCTCCACTTTGGCTCGTATTCTACTTTCTAATATCTTTTCATATATCTTGGCACAGTGAGGTATGAGTGTGACTCCCCTGTAATTTCTGCACTCCTTTCTGCTTCCTTTCTTAAATATTAGGACAATTAATCCTTTCTTCCAATCTTCTGGGGTCTTTTTCTCCTTCCATATCACCCTCATCACACGGTACAGCCACTGTTTCCCAACCTCCCCTGCTGCCTTCACAATTTCAACACTCACTTCATCCACACCTGGTGCCCTTCCTCCTTTCATCTTGTCTATAGCCATTTCCAGTTCTCTCCAAGTCAGGTCCTTTTCCATTCCTGTGTTGTCTTCTCCATCTTCAAATACATTGTCTTCCTCCCTATGACCATTTGGATTCAGCAAATCCTCAAAGTACTCTTTCCACAGTCTTGAGTGTCTCTTTGTTGTGTACCTCATTTCCGTTTTTGTCCATCATTACCACATCCTCTCGCAGACTTCTTCTCTTACTTTTGACCATCCCATAAAGAACTTTCTTATTTCCTCTGCTGTCTTCCTCCATCATCTCTGTCCACTTTACCATCCACTTCTTCCTCTCCTCTGCGACAATCTTGTTTGCTTCTTTCTTCTTTATCTTATAATCTTCCCTTGACAGATCAGTTCTTTCCTGGAACCACACTCTGAAAGCCTTGTTCTTCCTTCCCACAGCTTCTTTTACTCTCTCATTCCACCATGGTGTCTCTTTACACCGCTTTCTGTTGCTTGTTCTTCCACATACTGCCACTGCAGCTTCCACCATTGTGTTTTTGAATTGCTTCCATTCCTCTTCCCCTGTTTTAGGATTGTCTGTTGGCATCCTTTCCCTTATTATCTTCTGGAATTCTTCCTTGACTTCCTTTTCCTTCAGTTTCCATACTTTGATTCTCCTTTCCTGGTACTCTGTCCTCATGCTATCCTTAACAACTCCCAGGTTCATTACAAGTATTCTGTGGTCGCTATCTAAGGCCTCTGATGGTATTACCTTTATATCTCTGACATTTCTCTTCATTTCCCAGTCGTACAGCATGTAATCTACCAAAGATTTCTTTGTTAAATCACTGCTGTACCACGTTACCTTGTGGCTTTCTTTCTTCCGGAACCAGGAGTTGCCTACCACTAAACCGTTTCTCTTGCAAAAATCCAGCAACTTTCTCCCTTCTTCATTCTTGCTACCCCATCCTTCTGCTCCCAATACATTTTCATATCCTTGCCTTTAACTTCCTACATGTGCATTCAAATCTCCCATGACAATGATGCTCTGACCATTCAACTGCTGCTGTAGCTCCTCCTCAAAGTCTTCCTTCTCTTGAGCTGTATATCCAATTTGAGGGGCATATACCTGGGCTATCTCCAGGCTTCTTCCCTTTACAGTTACTCTGATCTTCATGATCCTGTCACTTATTCCCTTTACCTCTTCCTTCATTCCATCTCTCACAACTACTCCTACTCCGCTGCTCCTTCCTTCACTGTTCCCAATCCAGTACAACCGGTACCCTTTCCTCAGTTCTCTGCGACCTTCTCCTTTCCATCTTGTTTCTGCCAAGCCCAGTACATCCAGTTTTCTTCTCTCCATCACATCTACAATCTCCTCCACTTTTCCTGTCAGTGTCTGTATGTTTAATGTCCCAACTCGTAGTCCATTAGCATATCCGGGTCGTCGTCGTTTGCATCCGTCCTTTCCGAGGCCTGTTCCTGGTTTGAAAGCAAATATGATATCCACTACTGGCTTGCTAGGCCTATCGTAGCTTCACCAGAGCCCCGTCAGCCGTCACTTTTCAGGGTTCCCATAGAGCCTTCACAGCTACCGTAGCGGTCCCGGGGCACACAAAGTCCCCACTGTACTTCACCCCTACAGGCAATCCCCTACTTCATGCCGTTGCCCGTCTCCCACCACGTGGAGGAGGGGTTGGACTTGTCTTATTGTTAAGTTGTATAATTATTTCTCAATTTACACTGTAAGAACTGAACAATTGAAGTCATATTGTGAATTTGTTGATACCAATTACCGGTACTCTCCCACAGTAAGATGGCTATCTCTGTTCCCCGCTGTTGATAGATTACCGGTATTGGAAATGTTTCTTCCCTTGAAGTCTTACTTCTTGTCAGTACCAAATCCCCTAAAACTTCTCAATTTTTTTGGAAATAACTTGAGTGAAGCTTATTTGTGGCACCTGCATTCTCTAATGTCAATATGTCACTCAAAGACTGTGATAATAGAGAAAGAAGAGAGTTCTGTGTTAAAAATCATGAATGATTTGGAAAATGTCAAGGTTATGCTTCAAAATAGATATGAAGGTTCTTTCATTCCATTGAAGGTGACAGATGTAGTAGAAAATGTTCGAAAAGAGGGGTATAATAAGGAAGCAGATTTATTTATGAATGAAGCATTGTTGTTATATAAAGTATGTTTGGAATATTTGACAAAATGGGTAACATATTTGATGATTTCAGTTGTTTCATGAGGATGAGTTTATCTTTAAAGAAGTTGGAATACACTGAAGATGAAAAGAGGATTATGTATTTACAAGGGAAAGGTATTCACATTGATGATGCAAAATGTTTTGATCAGTTTTGTAATCTGAGTAAATTTACAGAGAAGTTTTCAAATAACAGTAAATATCTTAAATTAACTTGTAGTCAGAAATGGGCAAAATATTTCAAAGACAGTGAAACTATTGAATGCTACTCAGAGCTTCTTAAAATTGCAGAATATTTATTTTGTATCCCAATTCACAATGCTAATGTGGAGAGGGTTTTCTCATTGATTTCATCTCAATGGACAGATGAAAGAAATAGATTGCAAATCGAATCTGTGCAAGGTCTATTAATGGTGCAGTACAATTTTAAGGAATCCTCTTGTCAGGACTTCTATAAATATCTATTGGACGGACCTAAACTGTTGGCAGGAATATCATCCTCAGATAAATACAAATACAAATAAAGTGTAATTTCATGTTTTTAATTTCAGAATAATATAAATTTTCAGTGGCAATGTTCTAAGTTAATTAATGTAATTAATTCATTTTGAAGTTCATAACATTTTTATCGTTACTTATATGGTTTTATTACTTTTAGATTTGTCCTCTTTTTTCCCTTATGTCCTCAATTTTTTCCTTTGTTGTCCTCTATTTCACAGTACTGGATCTGGTCACCCTACCCTTAAGGTTGTGCTTGCAAATTAGCTTACCGTGACTGGCAGGTTTGTTGCATCTTAGAAGTTGCTCAACACTTAATTGAAGCTATTTTAAATCAATATGCTTTGTTTCCTTGTAACCAGTTATGAAAAACATAATTTATTATTATTATACAGGGTTATATACAACTAAGACATGGTTTAAATACTGATTTTGTCACACAACTTCCTATTTGCACAAACATGTTTTAAAATCATCACATCCTTTAAATGCTTACGTCCTCGATCTCACATTAATCACTTTCACTTTCAATATCACTGTTACCATCGTGTTCATCTTCGTCCCGAGCACCACACTCTGCTTGCCACAACAAATCATCTTCCGAACCATCCATTGGATTAGAAATGCAGCAACAATAGAGTCACTAGAAATCCTTCCCCAGGCAGTAGAGATCCATTCTCCCAGCAAGCCAATACTAGGTTTCTTCAACTTGCCAGTTGGAGTAAGGGCGTGATTGCCCTCCAAGAGCCACTCTGTGTACAGTTGACGGAGATGATCCTTAAATGGTTCATTCACGACTACATCCATTACCTGGAGTTGTGACGTCATGCCACCAGGTATAACCACCAAATCAGTGCTTCCCGTGCTAATCACTGACTTAACCTCGTCAGTGAGGTACCCTTTAAATGCATCTAGAACAAGAAGTACACGCTGCTTGAGTAGAACACTTGGTCTGCGGTGCCAAACTGATTTGACCCAATCAACCATCAGGTCCTGGGTCATACAACCTTCTCGTTGCATCGGAAATGATGCCGGCTGGCAACTTTTCCTTGGGCATCGTTTTTCACCTAAGAATAACAAAAGGAGGCATTTTATGCCCATCGGCAAGTGCACATAACATCACAGTCACCCTGGTTTTCTCATTACCTGTGCTTCTCACAAGCACACTCTTTGCACCCTTCGTGTCCACTGTCGTGTTGCACGGCATGTCGAAATAAACTGGTGTCTCGTCGGCATTACCAATTTGACTTAAGAAATAATTATTGTTCGTTCTTAATTTAATTATGTGCCTCTGAAATGTTAAGAGCTTTTCAGAATATTCCTCTGGCAGCTTCTGCGTCAGTGTAGTGTGCCGCCGTAGAGTGAATCCAGAGCATCTCATCATTCGAGTGCACCACCCTTGACTCGCCTTGAAACCTGGAAAACACATTCGTCGAGAAATTTCCAAGGCTTTCATTTTTATAACGTCTCGTGTTATGGGAAATCCGTCTGCCCGCTTTTCCAACACATACTCCACAATTTCTTTCTCCAAGTCAGGGAAGCGTCCTTTCTTGGGTTCACGGAAAGATTTTCTTGTTGTATGCGCACTTTTAAGTTTGTCCTTAGTTTGCCGCCATCTACGCACATAACACTCGCTCACTCCGTACTTCTGTCTGGCTTTAACATTTGATGTTGATTCAGCATAACCAATCACCATCAACTTGAAGTTCGCATCGTAACTCTTCCTTTCACCCAACGGAATTTGAAATTTCTTTGTTCCACGAATTTCTGCCATCACAAAGAATATACTACCAGTAGACGCAAATTCAACCTAAAATACAGCACGCACTGAGCACAAGTGAAGACCACGTGAAGATGTGAGTTAGTCAAGCCACACAAAAACAAGCGAACAGCGACAACGCGGCAAGCAGTCACGAATGCCAACCCACTGTAACAAAGTGATTTTCTGTGTACTGTACCCGATTTCAGCAGTGTCGTGAATGCCAAAATCCAAGATAACAGCGACATCGTCAAAACACAATGGTAAATCCTACACAGGATCAGCGACAACACACACCAGAGCGCGAGACTCTCATTCACATGGGCGTAATAGGGACAGGGAAATGGATAAAATGGTTCAAGCCGCTATAATTACCATAGCATTTTCCTAACCTCCCACTATCTATAAATCACAACGCAAAGATGGTTAAAAACAAACCGATAATCCAAAACTAAATGTCATTATCATTAATGTCTTATGACACACTCGCTGACATAACGCCAACTAAATCACAAAAATAACGACTTAAAATCAACAACTAATAAATTGGCAACATATCGCTATGCCTTCAGGATCAACAAAAAATATATATATATATATATAAAGAAAAAAGAGCTTGCTCCATACAAGGTTGACTACCTTTGAAAGTCAAACATGGAAGGAAATCTTTTAAGGTATAATCCACCTAGACTGCATTCGGATGCGGTGGGCAGTCACCTGAAAGATACCCTAGATGAGTCGGAGCATCTAAAAATACCCCCGACAGATAGAAAACCCAAATTTAGACTGAAGATAGGACAGATAAACTATATAGCAACACACAATATAAATTCCATCATACAGCCAGGAAAACTCAAAATTTTGACAGACGAAATGGATCGCAAAGGGATTCTAATAACCGGGCTTCAAGAAATGAGAAACACCGATCAGGAACCAACAGAATCACAAGGGTATAGAATTTACAAGGGAATACCAGGAAAAAGAGTAATGAAGCAATGTCCACAATTCGGAACAGGATTTGTAGTCAATCTCAAAATAATTGAATCCATCAGAGAATTTAAAGCATTATCCCCTAGGCTCTCGACACTAACTCTAAAAGCTGCAAATAGAACACATACCATTCTAAATGCCCATGCCCCAACTAATGATAAAAATAATAAGAAAGAACACAAAGATGATGTGGAGGGATTTTGGGAGCTTTTAGATCAGACAGCAACAAACATAAATAAAAGTCACACCAAAATTTTAATTGGAGACTTTAATGCCCAGTTAGGAAAGGAAAAAAGATATAGAGACATAATAGGAAAATGGCCAGCACAGAGAAGAACAAACAGGAATGGCATAAGACTGGTGGAATTTTGCAGGAACCATGATATGATCTCCAAATCAACTTACTTCAAGAGAAGACCAAATAAACTCAAAACTTGGAAGCATCCAGATTGGAAGAAAGGTGAATGGCAACTAGATCATGTTTGTATGGATAAGAACTATCACAGGGAGATCTACAATGTGAAAGTTCTGAGAGGAACAGATAATGGATCGGATCATTACATGATAAAGATTAAAATTAAATTTACCCCGTTGACAAAGAAAAAAACTCACCTAAAAAAGAAGAGAATATACGACCCTCATAAACTAATAAATAACAAGGGATACAAAGAACGAACTAGATATATTAAAATAACAGATGATCTAGAGGAAATAGTTCCCGAATTGAAACAAATAGCTGAACAAGTAGCCCCAATAAATCCAAGGAAGAAACACCAATGGTGGAACGATGAGTGTGATAATACAGTGGAAGATAGACATCAAGCCTGGTTACGGTATCAGAGTAAAAAAAACGATGAATCACACTTGGATCTCATAAAACAAAGAAGATAACTCAAAAAATAATACGAGGGGTTAAACGGCTATACCAAAAGGATATACTTCTGATGATCGAAACAAATAGCGCGAAAACAAACTCAGGAGATTACTACAAAATATTTAGCAAACAACTACAAAGATATGAACCTCCAACATTAATGTTGAAAGACAAAAATGGCAAGTTAGCTCATAGTAATAAAAGAAATACAGAAATTTTAGCAGAAACATTCAACAAATTGCTAAATTGCGAAGATCCACCAGAACTGCTTCAAATAAAAACAGACACCACTATTAAAACACCATCAGAAAACATAAATACACCCACAAACCAAGAAGTCTACAAAGCGCTGAGAGAGCTCAAAAACTACAAAGCGAGTGGAGAAGATCAAACATTTGCAGAATTGTGGAAATATGCAGCAGAACCAGTAAAGATTTCATTACACCAATGCATAGTGAACATTTGGATCAAAGAAGAACTGCCAGACCATTGGACTACTGCTATAATACCGTATATACTCGAATACCACCCGCACATTTTTAAACAAAATCGGACGTGAAAAATTGGGGTGCGGGTCTTATTTGAGTCATCCTGATTTTAAAGATTTAAATTGCCCGCCACGCGCGATATCGGGTGTTGCGAGTATCCGCTAGATGGTGCTAGCCTTCTTCCGGCTATCACTTTGTTTTACCGTAAGCAGGCGGCGTCATACTTCCTCGCGCACGTTTTCCGAGTGTAAACATGAGTTGTACGAAGAGTTTGCGGTCGTTTAATGTGAGTGAGAAGCTGAAAGTTGTGAGGGAAGCTGAAGTTATTGGAAATCGTGCCCGGCAGGAAATACAGTGCACTCCCGATAATTCGCGTGTGGATAATTCGTTTTGCGGTTAATTCGCGGGTCTCCATGAGTATTTTTTAAATTGGGAATTCTCACAGCAACTAATCATCACGCTAAGTTAAGCAATCTCTCTGTCGTTTAAAAGAATTTTGATGCGACGCAATGCGTAAAGACGAAATCATTGAACCTAGGGAAGACTGAACTGCATTTCTCTGCGATGCAACAGTAGGCCTAATTGCGCAATCTTCGAAAAATACGCGCATGTTGCCGCGAGTGGTATAGCACAGATTTCCTTTGTCTTTGAAGCCCAAACAATACAAGAGGAATGCATTTTCACTCGGAACCTACCCTCCCTTTCCCAACAGCCACGCTCCAAGGTCGCTGATCTGTGAGTTGTGAAGGGTGGATGTGCGCACAGCGTATTGTAAACAGCGATTATTGCGTAATGGCGCAAACGCGCACGACATCGAGAGCGTGTTTGTTCGATGCTCTTCATGCAGTCAACTAGTCGGGAGGAAAGTACCGCTACTCCGCTCGTACAAAAGCAAGCGCTTGCCGACTTTTGTAACGACGATATTTCGAACGGGCAAGTTAGACGTCGATAAAGACGATTATGATTTACTACAGAAAAGCAAAGAAGAAATAGCATGGCATTTGACTGTTGGTGAGGAAAACGGAAATCCAGTAGATTTCGAGTGCGGGAGTGATGCAACGGAAATCCCGAAACTTTCCCACAGTCAAGCTAGTGTCTCTAGTCACACTTATCTTTTATATAGAAAAACGAGATGAATTTTCGTTTTCATATAATATTTTCTTCGGAAATGTGCAATCGAAAAATAGAATAAACGATCTAAGAAACAAAAAGTAATGACGGCTTTTTTTAAATATATTAATGTAGGCATAATCCACATAGGCCTACCAGTAGCCTAGCATGTCGTATAAGACACTACAATCAGGAGTTAAAATTATTATTTCGCGTGTTCAAGCCTATTTTAATATTTTAACCAATAGTTTTGTTTTTCCTAGGCTTAACAAAAATAACTGCGGATAATTCGCGGAAGTTCGTGCATTAATTACCGCGAATTAACGAGAGTGCACTGTATGATATTGACGAGTCATGTATTCGTGATTGAGCGGGATGACGTCTATGCTACAACCACTGGATGTCTGCGTGAACCGCCCGTTCAAAGCAGCCTTGAAACAGCTGTATACGGAGCAGATGGCGGCCGATAAGCTCACACTGACTCCAACTGGTCGTATTCAGCGCCCGGAAGTTCAGCTGCTATGTTCGTGCATTTTGACGGCATGGAATCGTATCTCGGGAGATCTCATACGGAAGAGCTTCAAGAAATGTAGTATTTCGAATGCTATGGATGTCAGTGATGACGACATTTAGTGGGATGGTGATAAAAGTTCCGAAGTTGGTACTTCTGATGACGATGAATGAAGTGTTTGTGTACATTTATTTGTATTTTTAATCGTTTGATGTGTGTTATTTTCGGACGACTTCAAAACTGTTGGAAACTATTTTGGATAAATGCTATTCTGTTTATTTAGTTACGATTGTACATAATTTTGAGTATTTTTTTTTTTAATTTTGTTCTTCAAAATCAGGGTGCGGGTCTTATTCGGGGGCGGGTCGTATTCGAGTAAATACGGTACATCCATTACACAAGAAAGGAGAAAAATCAAATCCTGACAACTATCGAGGAACTTCCCTTTTGGATATCACATATAAAATCATGTCACGAATTCTATATAATCGTTGTAAAGATCAATTAGAACTGGAAATAGGAGAATATCAAGGTGGATTTCGGCCATGGCGAAGCTGCCCTGAACACATAATCACCTTAAAATTAGTAATGGACTACTACAAACATAGACAAAAAACAGCAAGTCATAACCTTCATAGACTTCAAAAAAGCTTATGTTTGTATACATAGATCTTCATTGCTGAAAATACTAAGAAATTTCGGACTTCATCCCAAATTAATAAAAATTATAAAACTAACTCTAACAAACACCAAATCTAAAGTAAAATTCAGAGGAGAAATATCTGAACCGTTTACGATTAAAACAGGATTAAGACAAGGAGATGGTTTATCGCCTCTACCTTTCAATTGTGCTTTGGAATATGTAATGAGGGAATGGTACAGGGAAAATCCTAGGAACATAAGAATTGGAACCAAGAAAGATCAAATAGACTTAAATTGCTTGGGATTCACAGATGACTTAGCGTTACTGGCTAATAATATTCGAGAAGCCAGAAATCAAATAATAAGCCTACAAAATATAGCACAATAAATTGGACTTCAGATATCATTTGAAAAGACAGATAATGGTAGTAAATCCACTTGTAATCAATCACATAACAGTAAATAACAAGAAAGTTAAAATAGTGAAGCAATTTAAATACTTAGGAGAAATTATAACTTACAACTTGGATGAGAAACCTGCATGGCAAGAAAGAACTAATAAAATGATAAAAGCCCAAAAATTAACATGGTCTACATATAAAAGAAAATGTCTATCCATCACAACAAAATTAAAACATTACAAGACGGTGGTTCAACCAGAGGTGACCTATGGAAGTGAAACTCTTTTTAAAGTTACTCAGAAAAACAGAATCGACAAAATTTTAAAAGTAGAAAGAAGAATAGCTAGAACATGCATAAATAAAAAATATCAGAAAGATGGACAGTGGCGGATAGTACCAAATGAAGTGGTATACAGAGAACTGGAGCCCATCACTGATACTATTCGGAAGAAACGGCTTTCTTTCTTTGGTCACATCATGAGGACACCAGAAACCAGGTTATCTAGAAAAATTGTAGTGAAACTTTGGAATATGAAACAACAAGTAGGATGGATTAAGGAAATTAGAGAAGATATGAAAGAATTGGAAACAACCTTGGATGACTTGCAAAACAAAACAACAAAATTAAAAAAACTGAGAGATATAAAAATAAGATTTCAGGCTAAAATAGACAAACGTAATACAGTAAAAAGGGTATTTACAGATGAGGAACGCCTGAGAAGATCAGAGCGAATGAAGAACTACTGGGCGACTCGGAAAGGAAACTTACTGAAGAAGAGGACCAAGAAATGATTGACTGAAGTGGTCCAATGAGGCCGTAAAAGCAGCAGCAGAAGAAGAAGAAGAAGAAAGAAAGAGAAAGAAAGAAAGAAAGAAAGAAAGAACCCACTTAATGAATTTAAATAGTGACGGCCTCTCACTAATTACAATATTGTTACGGCTGTGAGTTTGTGTCATCGCTCGCCGCTTGAGTCACAACTGCCCCAGGGGCTGGGCTGTGGCTTGCCTCCTGTATTGCGCGCGCCTTATGCAACAGGGCTACTACAGACAAAGGGATAGTCCAGAAGATTCGTGACTGGACCAGCGGTGGAAACCTCGAGAAGCCGTGGACTCTGGATGGATCTAGAACCATTTATTGAGTCACCGGCCTGCTATATAAGAGTGACCCGTGAAGCAGTTGTCGTTGTGTTTTACGAGCTAGTGCGAGCGATTATCTTGTGCGACAGAAGTGTGGTGACGAAGTGCTGTGTGAGTTACGAAATCCTGTGACATTGTTTCTCCCAGCTTGTGAACAGCGAACATCAAGTGCTCGTAAGTAACTGTATTTGTTGTACCTGAGGAAGAGGGGCAGGTAGCTTCTGCCAAGGCCACCGGACTCATTAGGACGGATTAACTTCTGTGGTCTGTTGCAAGTGAAAGGGGCCAAGGGCGCATAAGGAAGAGACTTGAGGAAACTGGAGAAGGCTCCTAATTGCTTGTATTTGCTGATTAGTGTAATTTTCTGGCCACAATAAAGTTAATTATTTCTTAAAGCAGTAATTGGTGTTGTGCTTCCTACCCACCGTAATCCAGTTAACGAAAGTGCCACTAGGGGGTGGCAAGAAACAACTGGTGTCAGAAGCCGGATTACGAACTCAAGCACAACACCTGACGGTCCTGGTTTCAAAACCCGAGCAGGTCATTTTCTCTAATTTTCCTGTGAGTGCATGCCCTTTACAAGACAAACAACTAAAATGGAGGAGAAATTGGCAGCATTGCTAGAAAAGTTAAATGGCATGGAAACCAAATTAGAAGACGGCCAGAAGAATTTAACCAAGGACCTAACTGCCAAACTAGAAGACGGCCAGAAGAAGATGGAAGACGGTCAAAATAAGTTAGCGGAGGACCTGAAGAAGATGGAGGACGGCCAGAAGAAGATGGAGGATGGCCAGAAGAAGTTAGCAGAGGACCTGAAGGACAGCCAGAATAAGTTAGCAGAGGACCTAACCGCCAAATTTCTGGATGGCCAGAAAAATCTGGAAGAGTGCCTGCTGACGAAATTAGAGGAGAGCCAAAGGAAATTAGAACAGGGCCTACGTGAGGAAGTCGCAGCAGTGGAAAAGAAGTTCGACGCCTTACAAGTGGAAGTTGCCGAGCTGCGCCAACGCCCGCTGATGGGGGTGGAGGAGAAATTCAACGCCTTACAAAAGGAAGTTGCCGAGCTGCGCCAACGCCCACTGACGGGGGTGGAAGAGGAATTCAACGCTCTACGAGAGGAAGTTGCCGAGCTGCGCCAACGCCCGCCCACCGTTACACCGGAAATATCAGGAACGGGACATAGCAGAGTGACGCCCCCAACCTTCGACGGAAAGGTCCCGTGGAGCACCTACTTACGTCAGTTCGAGGCAGCCTGTTCCATAAATAACTGGAACAACACAGAAAAGGCTACAGCTCTCATTGTAGCGCTGAGAGGCGACGCCCTTAACGTCCTTCAGGCCATCCCGACTGGATCCCAGGACTACGCTTCACTGATCGCCCATATGGAGTCCCGATATGGAGATAGCCATCGTCAGCAGGCCTACCAGATGCAGCTCCGGACCCGGGTACAGAAGAACGCGGAAACCCTGCAGGAGTTCGAGATGGACATCGCACGCCTCGTAAGGCTCGCCTATCCAACAGCGCCGGCCGACTTTCTGGAACAGATTGCGACGCAGACCTTCACCGACGGGCTACGGGACTCGGACACTCAACAGGCGCTGCGACTCGCACGCAATAAGACCCTGGCAGATGCGCTGAGCCACGCACTTGAGTTCGAGACGGCAAAACAGGCATCTAGAATGCACGCGCGGGTGCTTCAAGTGGACGTCGACGAACCAGTAAAAACCAACGAGACCAAGCCCCTGGCCGACGAATTGATGGAGGCGCTAAGCCGTTTCTTCGACAGTCGCGCCACTACCAGCAACGACACAGCCGGAAGACAACCGGAGAGGCGGCCTGGTAGAGGACTACCGACCTGCTGGGCCTGCGGTAAGAAAGGCCACCTGAGCAAGGACTGCGGTGATCGCCGCCGCCGAGGGTATCCGACGGGAAATCAGTCGTCTGAAGACCGCGCCGCCCAGGGAAACGAGTATTAGCCAGCCTTGGGGGGCAAAGGTTGGCTTGTGACAGTCGTCAAGCCCCGGCAGTCCAAGTGCGTGTGACGAAGTTACGGAGGGACAATAGCAGCCTGATGGTCGACGGAGTCATCAACGGAGTGAGCTGGCCCATGTTGATCGACACGGGAGCATCGAGGACCATCGTCAATCCCACTGTGCTCCCGAAGTGGAGAGTGCAACCCACACAAAGGAACCTCCAGCTAATAACCGCGACCGGAGAGACCGCACCGGTACATGGCGAAGCATCACTGGAGTTCGTCATTGGTCGACGGGTGATAAAGCATCCAGTGCTTGTGGCTGACGTATCAAACGAAGTGATCATCGGACTGGACTTCCTGGACCAGAACAACATCATCTTGGACCTGAGTACCAACACTCTGCACTTCGGAGGTGAGGAACTTGCTTTGCAACCAGCGCACGAGTCCATCACCGCACGACGAGTAAGGCTGAGAGAAGACGTCATCGTTCCTGCCAGGACGGAGGTCAGCGCCGCCGTAATTGTCGATGGAACTGCTGAGGGAGTGGCGGCTGTCATCGAGCCAAAATATGAGGACATCCAGACAAGAGGATTGCTAGTTGCCAAGACCCTCATCAACACGACGCCTCGGCCGTACGTCCGCCTGTCCAACCTGAACGACTACGACATTACGGTTCACCGGGACACCAACCTAGGAGTCTGCGAGCCCGTTACCTGGATTGCCCGCATCACCGACACGACGGACGGACACCTGCAGACGGACAACCGAAGAAGACGCACACTGCCAGAAGAACTACAGAAGCTGTACCAAGGATCTCAGGACCATTTAGACGAGGAACAATCACGCCAACTCCAGGACCTGCTACGCGAATTCCAGGACGTCTTCTCCATGGGAAGCAAAGACTTCGGCAGGACAAGCTTGGTCCAGCACAGAATCGACGTTGGGGACAGCGCACCGATTAGGGCCCCATTCCGACGTGTCCCGCTCGCCAAGCAAGCCGAAGTCGACCGGATGGTTGAAGAGATGAAGGATCAAGGGGTGATCGAGCCATCACATAGTCCTTGGAGTTCTCCGGTCGTGCTTGTGAAGAAGAAGGACGGTTCCACCAGGTTCTGCGTGGACTACAGGCGGGTGAACGATGTCACGAAGAAGGACAGCTACCCTCTACCCCGGATCGACGACACGCTGGACACCATATCAGGGTCGAGATGGTTCTCCACCTTGGATTTGAAGAGTGGCTACTGGCAGGTGGAGGTCCACCCTAAGGACCGCGAGAAAACGGCGTTCTCTGTGGGCAGCGGGCTCTGGCAGTTCACCGTCATGCCATTCGGTCTGTGCAACGCCCCTGCAACCTTCGAAAGGCTAATGGAGTCCATTCTGAGGGGACTACACTGGAAGACCTGCCTGGTATACCTAGACGACGTCATCGTTCTGGGGAGGAGCTTCGAGGAGCACTACAGCAACCTGAAGGAGATCTTGTTGAAGCTACGGTCGTGGCTTGCCTCCTGTATTGCGCGCGCCTTATGCAACAGGGCTACTACAGACAAAGGGATAGTCCAGAAGATTCGTGACTGGACCAGCGGTGGAAACCTCGAGAAGCCGTGGACTCTGGATGGATCTAGAACCATTTATTGAGTCACCGGCCTGCTATATAAGAGTGACCCGTGAAGCAGTTGTCGTTGTGTTTTACGAGCTAGTGCGAGCGATTATCTTGTGCGACAGAAGTGTGGTGACGAAGTGCTGTGTGAGTTACGAAATCCTGTGACATTGTTTCTCCCAGCTTGTGAACAGCGAACATCAAGTGCTCGTAAGTAACTGTATTTGTTGTACCTGAGGAAGAGGGGCAGGTAGCTTCTGCCAAGGCCACCGGACTCATTAGGACGGATTAACTTCTGTGGTCTGTTGCAAGTGAAAGGGGCCAAGGGCGCATAAGGAAGAGACTTGAGGAAACTGGAGAAGGCTCCTAATTGCTTGTATTTGCTGATTAGTGTAATTTTCTGGCCACAATAAAGTTAATTATTTCTTTAAGCAGTAATTGGTGTTGTGCTTTGTACCCCCACCGTAATCCAGTTAACAAAAGTGCCACTAGGGGGTGGCACGTAACAATATCAATATTTTAATCTATACACAGCACCTGAGTTTTATTCTTTACTTAATTACCGAAATACCTTTTAATTCAAATACTAAATTTAAGAAATGCCGAATACTATCTATATACATGTCATCTTAGAACATTATCTACCCCAATGTTCCTCCACTAATCTTTATAGACATAGGATTTATTAACACTAACTGACAGTGATCAATATCGAGGTTATCGGGCAAAATATGGCTTAGCATTCCGATCAATAAAGATGAGAGTGCTATCCAATGAACCCCTGTTCTGATCCAATATTCGAATACAATAACAATAATAATAAACTGAATTAATATCAACGTCCTGAATACTAAACTTTTGGAGCACCCGGACTCGACATCCCAGCTGATCTGCATGAACACGACAGCCTAACAGATCAACATCAAACACCACCAAGATGACCCTAAAATACGAATGAAAATACTGTCATCAAACACAGTAAAATAATCTATCAGCAGCCAAAATGAACTCCACAACCCAATAACTCAACGTTCCAACGAACGGCAACACAGCTCAAAGCTGACTAACTAAACTGCAATCCTAATCACACACTAAACACAGCAAACTAACAACAACAACAACAACAACCACCATTGACAAAGGAAAGGTTCCCAGGACATAACATCCCTTACAGGGGTCGACCTTCGAAATACCAAAGAAACAATTGGTATTATTGCACACCTCTTCAATGTAAACACAACAATCTAACAATACCAAAAAGGAACATCTCTCCCTCAAGTTACAAGTAATTCAATGACGTTGATACTAATTTTAAATATGCTTTAAAAGCAATAGCAGTTACAAATCGTATGAATCTTTCCTAGTGCGTGTTAACGAAGCACCAAACATTTCTAACTATTATCCGTTTCAAAGTACATTGATTGTGAGTGTCAACTCAAAACATTGGTCACTTAGGTGTGAACTATATTCATTAAACATTGAAATATTTGATTATGTATATACATTGTGTCACTCTATAACAATAGTCGTGAACATCGCTCGAATTATCATTACATTTTATAATTCAAAATTGTTTTTCGAAAGAATTCTTCGTCTGAACGATCAACTATCCAACTAACGAGAAATTTACTAAAATAATTTACACTTCTAAAGGAAGAATAAATTTCAAAAATATCACGTCAGGATTGAAGTCCCAAATTAATTTAAAAAAAAAAAAAAACAGATTTTCTGAAAATCCGAAGAAAAAAAAAATTCCAATATCAAAATGCAATACATTTTCAAAGTGAAAATTTTAAAATCCTAAATTCACCGAAATGTAAAAATCCCAAATCGAGAAAAATAAGTCAAATGGTACAGTCTGATAATTGTGCAAAATCACAATATGAGAAGAATCATCGAAGATCAAAATAGCTAAAACCGAAAATAAGAATATCTTTTTTTATTTTTATTATTTTTATTTAGTCAATTTACCCTCTAGATTGGTGGTTCCCACGGACTCAGCGAGGGAACTCACCACTACCTATGGGCAGTGTCCTGGAGCTTGGAACATCTGGTCGGGATGGATACAACTGGGGAGGTGTGATCAGCACTTCGCCCAGGCGGCCTCACCTGCAAAGCGAACAGGGGCCTCAAGAGGGATGGGAAGGGATGGAAGATTGGGATGGATAGGCTAGGAAGAGGGAAGGAGGCGGCCGTGGCCTTACAGTAGGTACCATCCCGGCATTTGCCCGAAGACGAAGTGGGAAACCACGGAAAACCACTTCGAGGATGGCTGAGGTGGGGATCGAACCCCCTCTACTCATTTGGACCACCCGAGGCTGAGTAGACCCCGTTCCAGTCCTCATACCACTTTTCAAATTTCGTGGCAGAGCCGGGAATCGAACCCAGGACCTCCGGGCCGGCAGCTAACCATGCTGACCGCTACGCTACGGGGGCGACATAAGAATATCTAAGAAAATTTAATTTGCGAAAGCAAATTTTCAAAAACTGAAAATTCTCTAAACTGCGAAGTGGCAACAGCGCAAAAATATGGAATGCGAAGAATTAAAAGTGCGAAGGAAACTGTTCATCTGGAAACACACTCGAATCCAAAATAATTAATTTCAAAAACCCAAAAGGTCGAAATCCAAATCTGTATCAACATAAAAATGCTTAAATGCCACCGGTAATCATCGAAGCGGGGACTCCACCAAACCAGACGCGGTTAACACGAAGTTAACTCGCCTGCAATGATCCCAAACATAGCTGGAACTGAAGCTAACCCGCATACTAATTGCGGAAAGAACTTGCTTCGAAGAAGTAAATCACAGATTACCAGAGCTATAACTTTATACAGAACAAACTACTACTGAAATAAATGATCACACCAGGCATGCTTCTAGAGTACCAATCTAAATACAGGGCTATATGAATGAAGAGCTTGTCTTACTTTAAACAGGGCTGGCGATGAAACACGTGTGATCCCATGTACACACAGGTTCGGGAAACTGCTTCCATCTTCAAGCAGCTGGTGGGTATCTAGCCTCCCTCCAAGTCTCACTTCACCTTTTCTTGATCACAGCGAGATTCCACGTTGCCGGCCCACGGCTCCATAGTTCGTGATGGGATCCGAATAGCCTCGGCGTACAGCCCGCCCACTGACAGTCCACTTGTTCGACTCTAGGCCTTCCTTCCGACCTTGCTCATCTTCTCGTTCCTCCAGACAATTTTGTAGCCTCTCTCCATCCTTAGACTGGTTAAAGTCCATGATGCTCTCCGTTAGATTGTGCATTTTAGGAAGTAGCTGTGTGAACATTGCTTTTTCTGCATTTTATTTTGAGTAACTCCACTCGTAGGAATCCTTGCTCTCATGATGTAGGCCACATTTCCCTCGGCATAATTTAGCAATTTAACACGACTCCCTCTGACAAATCAAATGTTCCTTCCAACCATGTGTCCGTGATGTTCGTCACCATTTCACAGTCGAACATATCATTCCAAAATAACGTGTCCCTTTCAAAATGTTTCCTTCCAAATATGTACTTACAGTGTCCTTCACGACGTATATTCATAATTCTACCTTCTCTACGAACACGTCACATAATGCAGACTGATAATTCATTGTCAGACCACGACACCGGTCTCTACCATAAGTATTCCACTACACACTCAAATTCATATACGGACTTACGTGTTTCGCACCATATTAGCACAGTGATACAACAAGGTTACACATATTCATATTGCTCTTTCCTTCACTGAAGCACAGGTACACTCACTCCCACATCACGTTTTCGGAACTCACGGCTGACATCCGTCCGGTTCAAAGACCCGTGTCGCATTACCTCATACAATGGCCGTCTCATCCTTCCGCATGCTTCCAGAACAACCGCGCCCTCTTTCTCAAGGTCCCATAATGCAAGGCTCGGACATGAATATCCTTATACTGAGTTCGAGCGTTAATTATCCAAGGTAGGTAGCGCATAGTTCGTTACTCCTGTGAGGGTCCGGGCGGGGACACCAAGAGCCCGCCAATGAGCCAGCTTGGTGTCCTAGGCGAAACCCCACACAAGACAAGGCACAAACCGAGAAGAATTGCTGAGTATTAAATTCAAACTTCCGCGTAAAAAACAATCAAACTTAACTGAGAAACAAAAATGAAACTTGAAGACAGAATACTTGTACTCATCGACAAAGCAACAGATGGACAAGTACCGAAAAAGAAAGGAAAGTTGAAACTTAAAATGACTACAATCATCTTTGTGATGTCATCAGAAATTAATGTAAGATACAGTATATGCAAGGATTTATCCCTGCAATTTCAAATTGAAAAAAATTGAATGCGAAATATACGCAAAGATGTTACATACCGCTTGAATGTTGGCAACCATGTGTTGATTGTCGTCCGTCACTGTGACGCCATTCCAGTTTGCCAATGCTCACCCCGTTAGGCAGATAGGAACACAATAACATAACCTACAAAGCAATGCATATTGAAGAACATTGATATATACCGTATTTGCTCGCATATATCTCGCACCCCATTTTTTTATTTGAAATTTCAGGGGGAAAAAAAAGTACTCGCATATATTTCGCATTCATTTCTGACGCCGTCATATAAATGACCATAATAACCTTGAGGTAGAAACACGTTCGATTTAGCGCGCCACAACAGTCGTCATTGTCCAGGAACTTGTCCGAAGCGATACTAACAGGAAGAGCGAGCAACGAGTTGATCCAAACTTGTCCGATACAAGCCGATTAGGGAACAGGGCGCCCGCCGCCTTGCGACACGTTCGAATTAGCGATTAGCACGCCACAACATTCTTCAATACGCAATGTTATCGTTTGTTTTGGCGGCAGAGGTTTCCTTTATTGTTGTCCGTCAGTTGCCTTGTAGGCATCAGTACTGGTACTCTGGCTTCGAAGATAAAAGAAATCTCTGCTATACCACTCGCCCCAACATGCACGTATGTTTCGAAGATTGCGCAAGTAGGCCTACTGTTACATCGCAGAGAAACGCAGTTCAGTCTTCTCAAATCTCAAAGATTATGCATTGTGTCGCATCAGAGCTCGGCGCGTGCAAGCACGTGGCACGGCGTGAGTGTTACACGCGGTACATCGTTAGTCTTCGGCCGCGGATGGCTCGACCTCGCTCGTGCATGTAGCGAGAAATCGATAGGGAAGATGATCGTATCGATCGCTAGGCGTCTGCGCTCTAAATTCCTTTTCTGCCTTGAATCGTCATTAAACGAGCGTACAACGTCTTTTTCATAGGTTCTTAATGTCGCATAACCATCATCATCATCATCATGCACAGTTTCCAGCCACTGGCCGGGTCTGTTTGGAACACAAGCCTCTCCAACGTCTTCTGTCTTCCCACCATCTCTCAGCCTCCACCCTTGTCTAGTCTTCTCCTCTCTTCTTCACGATTTCTTCCACCCCCTTCAGCCACCTGTCTCACGGTCTTCCTCTCAGCCTCTTTCCTTCCCACTTCGTCTCGTGTATCCTCCTGGGTATCCTCTTCCCCTCCATTCGTTTTACATGTCCATACCATCTAATTCTAGACTTCTCTATACCGTACTGTAATGGTTCCTCCTTCATTAATTCTCTGGTCCTCTCATTTCTTATTCTGTCCATCTTTGTAGCTCCAATACTGCTTCTCAAGAACCTCATCTCACTGGCCTGTATTTTGCTTTTCTCCCTTCCTTTCATGACCCAGGTCTCCGAGGCACACGCCAGGATAGGGACATAGTACGTCCGATATATGATCTTTTTGCTGTTCTGAGGGACATCCTTGCTCCATAACATGCTTCTCACACTCCTCCGGAATGCTTCAGCCTGTCTCCCCCGCTCATTTATTTCTCTATCGTTTCTTCCATTATCTTTTATCAGGCTTCCCAGATACTTGAAACTCTCCTCTTTCTTCAGCTGTTCCCCACTAATTGTTATTCCCGTTGTGGTACTTTCCTTCTTCCTCGTTGTGATCACCATCTCAATTTATTTATGCTAAATTTCATCCCATATCCTTGTATTATTCCTTCCCACACATCCAACAGTTCCTGTACCACCTCCTCTTTGTTTCCCCAAATCATCAAATCATCTGCAAACACCATTGCTTTCATCTTTCCTTCCCCAATTACTTGTGCCACTCGGGTCATTATGTCATCCATCACCACAATGAAAAGTAACGGTAACAGTGCACTTCCTTGTTTCAGGCCGTTTCTCTGTTCCAACCAGTCCGATCTCTCTCCTCCCACTTTCACAAAGCTCACGCTTCCCTTGTACATCTCCTTTATCCTCCTTATAGTCCATTTTTCTACTCTATCCTCCAGGGACTTCCATACTTTGTTTCTGCATACACTGTCATATGCTGTCTCAATGTCCAGGAAAGCCATCAGTAGATCTGTTCCATACTCATAGTGCTGTTCTTGTAACTGCCTTACTGCAAAAATCAAATCCACTGTGGACCTTCCTGCTCTGAAGTCATGTTGTTCTTCCCTCATCCCTCCTTCTATCCTTGTCCTAATTCTCCTTTCCAAAACTTTCTCAAACATCTTTGCACAATGACTCATCAGTATTATTCCCCGATAGTTTTTGCATTCTGTTCTACTACCTTTCTTGAAGATCGGGACAATTATTCCCTTTTTCCAGTCCTCTGGGGTCTTCCTTTCCTTCCATGCTGTCTTCATCACTCGGTACAACCATTGTATCCACCTCTCCTGCTGCTCTCACCATCTCCACACTCAACTCATCCACACCCAGTGCCTTCCCTCCTTTCATCTTCCTCACTGCATCTTCCCCTTCCTTCCATAACCATCATCATCATCATCATCATTTCCCCTTATCCAGCTCCTGCCGGGTCGGGGTATTTATGGCACTTCTCCACTTTCCTCTTTCCTTCCACCATTCTTCTTCCACGATCTTGTCCCAGTCCAGATTTCTTTTTCTTACGCTGTTCTTCACTGAATCAATCCACCTTGTTCTAGGTCTTCCTCTTGCTCTCTTACCCTTGCACTTCGCCTCCAGCACCTGTCTTGGTATTCTATTTTCCTCCATCCTCTTTACATGTCCAAACCACCTTAGTTTATTCTTCTCAATTCTCTCATTTAGTTTTCCCATCCCAACTTCCTTCCTAACATCTTCATTCCTCACTCTGTCTTTCCTTGTCTTTCCTATCATACTTCTTAGGAATTTCATTTCACTGGCTTGGATTCTACTCTCTTGCCTGCTTGTCAAAGTCCAAGTCTCAGCTGCATAAGTTAATATGGGAACATAGTACACTTTATAGATTACCTCCTTGCTTTTCCTTGGTACTTCCTTATCCCAAACAAGTTTTCTTACGCTTTGATAGAATGCATTGCTCTGCTGTACCCTCCTGCCAATCTCCATGTCCAACCTACCAGTTTGCATCAATTCACTTCCTAGGTATTTGAACGTGTCCACAATTTCCAAACTCTTGACTTCCAATTTTCACAGTGCCCTTTCCTTGTCTTTCCCCTCTTGTCATCACCATGGTCTTGCTTTTCTCTATACTGATTTTCAGGCCGTACTTCTGAATATTTTCGTTCAGTGCATCTAGTTGCTTTTGCACTTCTTCGGTGTTCCTTCCCCAGACCACAATATCATCTGCAAATAACAGTAACTTCATTTCGTAATGTCCATATGCTTCCTTTGTTTCCTTTACAATTTCATCCATCACCATTATGAACAAGAGAGGTGACAGCACACTCCCCTGTCTTAGTCCAGTCCTGTTCCTAAACCAATCTGTCTTTCCAACTGGGGTCAGTACCCTGCTAACACAGTTGGTGCACATTGCTTGCACCATTTCCAACATTTCTCTTCCCAGTCTCTTCCTAACCATGGTTTCCCATACCTTCTCTCTGGGGACACTATCATATGCCTTTTCTAGATCTATGAAAGTCATGATCAAATCCTCTCCATATTCCCAGTTCTTTTCCATCACCTGCCTCAAGCTAAAGATTGGGTCCACTGTGGATCTTCCACTCCTGTAGCCATACTGTTCCTCTTGCAACTCTCCTTCCACCTTTCTTCTCATTCTTCTTTCTAATATCCTTTCCAGTATTTTTACTATCTGTGATAAGAGGGTGATCCCTCTATAGTTATCACACACCTTCTTGCCCCCCTTCTTAAACACTGGTATTATTAGCCCTTTCTCCCAGTCTTCTGGTACACATTTCCGTTTCCACACACACTTTAGCAGTCGATACAACCATTGCATACCAACAGGTCCAGCAGCCTTTATCATTTCTACACTGATTTCATCCACCCCTGTTGCTTTTCCCATCTTCATTTTCTGTACTGCTAATTCCACCTCCAGCATTGTTATATCATCTTCTGTTATAGAGTCGTCAGATTGTGTCACTTCCATCTCACCAGTACAATTGCTCAAACTAGGGGGGACCTGCACGTTGGCAGCAGTTGTGTGATGGTCGTCTTCCGGAGACTCTGTGACTACTCAGGAATTCGGTCCTGCATCTGTGTTAGGGCAGGCCTATTTAGGATCACCGCTGCCCACCCCACATGGGGAAGGCCCTAGAAAAGGTGGGCTAAACATCGGAAGTCACAATCTTGGTCCGGCTGGGCAACCGCACTCAGCAGGTCACCCCTCATGCGGTCGAAACTCAAAAAACAGTAAAGAATCACAATTTGATCATTGGATCATGGAACATCAGAACCTTGCTTGATTTTGACAATAACATTAGACCTGAGAGAAGGTCAGCTCTCGTAACCCATGAGTTATCAAGACTCAACGTTGACATTGCTGCTCTCAGTGAAACTAGGCTGTCTGCTGAAGGCAAGATTACTGAATCTGGAACAGGATATACCATCTTCTGGAAAGGAAAGGATGAGGGTGAATGTCGTATTCATGGTGTGGGCTTCGCTGTGAAGACCAAACTGGTAAATTATCACCAACTTACGCCCATTGCAATCAGCGAAAGGCTCATGACTCTCCGCATACCACTCTCAGGAGGTTCCTTTATGACACTCATCTCTGCCTATGCTCCTACCTTAGATTCTGATGATGAAGTAAAGGCTCAGTTCTATAATCAGCTAAGTGAAATCATCTCCAAGGTACCATCTGCAGATAAACTCTTGCTCCTCGGTGACTTCAATGCCAGAGTTGGGAAAGATCACAGGCTATGGAATAATGTGATGGGCAAACAGGGACTTGGAAAATGTAATTCCAATGGATTGTTGCTTCTTGGTCTTTGTACAGAACACGAACTTTTCATTACCAACACGCAGTTCCGGCTACCTGACCGCTTCAAAACCACGTGGATGCATCCTCGTTCCAAACATTGGCACATTCTTGATTATATCATTACCCGGCAATGTGATAAGAAGGACACTCTTATTACCAGAACAGCAAGGAATATAGACGATTGTTGGACAGATCATAAACTTCTTATATGTAAGCTCAGGATATCCATCAGACCTAAACCACCTAGGAACATCAAAAATTTGCCAAGAAAGAAGTTTAATACATCCAAACTTCAGGATGAATCCATGTACAAACATTTTGGAAACAGGATCGTCACCCAGTTATCAGAAAACCCAGTAACAAATGATATTCAGCAAGAATGGGCCACATTACAGAAGATTATCACACAGTCAGCTGAGGAAACCATTGGTTTTATAGTGCGGAAAAGACAAGACTGGTTTGATGACAACAATGAGGAAATTCTGTCTCTCATCAATGCCAAAAGGAATGCCTATCTTGCCCATCTTCAAGACCCAACTTCCAACACAAAGAGAGATAAACTACTGGAACTCAAGGGTAAATGCCAGACGCAGATAAGGCAGATTAAAAATACTTGGTGGCAACAGAAGGCTCAGGAACTGCAGAGACTATCGGATGCTCGAGACTTGAGGAACTTCTATGCCGTACTCAAGGAAATATATGGACCATCTCACTCATCATCAGGTACACTGAAAAGCGCTGATAATTCTACTACCTTTACTGATAGTCAAGAAATCTTGGAACGCTGGAAGGAGCACTTCTCTAATCTCCTAAATCGTCCATCAGAAGCTGCTGAAGACTTCCTCTGTGATGTGCCGCAACAACCTGAACAACTGTGGTTGGCAGTACCTCCTACTTATCATGAATTCAGTGCAGCTCTCACCCAATTGAAACCCAGAAAAGCACCTGGCCCAGATAACATCCCTCTGGAACTAATTCAAGCCGGAGTTCATTCCCTCAAAACAAGAATTTTCATCCTTATCCTCAGAATATGGGAATCAAGAAAGGTACCTGGAGACCTAAAGAATGCCACTATCGTCACTATCTTTAAAAAGGGTGATCGCAGTGTTTGTGGCAACTACCGTGGTATATCACTGCTATCAATTGTGGGGAAGATTCTTGCTAGAATTCTACTTAACCGCCTCAAGGTTATCTCTGAGAGGATCCTCCCAGAGTCACAATGTGGATTTAGAACTTCCAGAAGCACAATTGACTTGATTTTCTGTGTGAGACAGCTACAAGAAAAATGTAGAGAACAACAGAATCCACTCTTCTTAGTCTTTTATGACTTGGAAAAAGCATGTGATTCGGTTCCAAGACCAGCCATGTGGGCAGTGCTGAAGCGGTTTGGTTGCCCTCAGCGTTTTGTGGATCTAATCAAAGCTCTCCATGATGGCATGACAGGTCAGGTTTGCCATCAGAATAAGATGTCCGATGAATTTCCCATTACCCATGGACTGAAACAAGGATGTGTACTGGCTCCAACGCTTTTTGCGCTGTACTTGGCTGCAATGCTTTATGATTCACCCACAAACATCCCAGGTGTGGAGGTCAAGTATCGTTTTGATGGAGGGCTTTTCAACCTAACTCGTCTCCGCTCCTTGAGGAAAACTCAGGTTACTAAGGTTACTAACATGTTGTATGCAGATGATGCTGCGTCACCAACTCTCACACCAGAAGAGCTGCAAGAGTCAATTAACTGTTACAAAAGTGCATGTGATCGCTTTGGTCTTACCATAAATGTCAATAAGACTAAAGTCTTGGCACAACCTTCACCAGGCACACCTCTTCCTCAGTTCAATATCTCCATTTCAAATTTGCCATTAGAACAGGTTGACCACTTCTCGTACCTGGGCAGTACCATTTCTGTGAGCTGTACCTGTGAGCAGGATGTGGATAAGAGAATTGGCGCAGCCCATGCAGCATATGGACGATTAGCGCACCGGGTCTTCATGAATAAAGATCTATCCATGAGTACAAAGCTTATGGTGTACAAAGCAGTAGTCATTTCTACATTGTTGTATGGCTGTGAAACGTGGACCCTTTACCGACATGATCTTAGGAAGCTTGAGCGTTTCCACCTACAAAAACTACGATCAATCCTGAGGATTAAATGGGAAGACCGCATTACCAATATTGCTGTTCTGGAAAAGGCTCAAATCAACAGCATAGAATCATCCATAATAGGTCACCAATTTAGATGGATTGGTCATGTCCATCGGATGGATGATGTGAGATTACCTCGTCAAATGCTATATGGTGAGTTATGCTATGGCACCAGACCTCATGGTGGTCCTAAGAGGCGCTAGAAGGACCAATTTAAGCAGACCCTGAAATTGACAGGTCTTGATTCACAAACCTGGGACATGCTGGCTGAAGACCGCTCAACTTGGCGCCGTACCATCTCGGATACTGTAAAGACGTTTGAAAGGGATCGACGCATACATGAAGAGGCCAAGCGTCAAGCTAGGAAACTTCGAGCAGCCCAACCACGTCCTCCTCCAGCAATACTATGTGACTTGTGTGGTCGCTTGTTCCATGCCAGGATTGGAGTCTTTAGTCACCGTAAACACATCCACAAACTGGACTGAAGGAAGAAGATTTATACTCGGATTCGAGTTAAAGCCGATGATGATGACAATTGCTCACATTCAATAGCTTATCGAAATACTCCTTCCATTGTCCCTTTATCTCTTCTGGGTGTGTTAACAACTCTCCATCTTCCTTTTTCACCAGCTTTGTGGTAACTCTTTCTTTCCTCTTACTTCTTAGAAGCCCATACAGCATCCTTTTACTGTCACTTACATCTGTGTCCATTCTTCGTGTAAATTCTTCCCAACTTTTCTTCTCCTACCACTTTCTTACACCTCCGTTTGCTGTCGTGATACTTCCTTTTGCTTTCTTCTGTTAGATCTCGGTTCCATTCTTTCCATGCAGACTTCTTTTCTTTCACTGCTTTCCTCACTTCCTCATTCCACTTTCCATAACCATAACGAATATAATTAAAAGGTGTCGACGGACATTGTTGTGAATAGCTTCTTGAAGACGGGCATCACAAATGCATTGGACGGAAGTCAGGATGAAGCAGTATAGGATGATAACCAGAATGATGCACGCGAGAGTACCTCGGAGATTGGCAGCAGTGACGGCAGTGACAATGAATAGGGTGAGTACTGTATGCCAGTTGCCTTGTTTCAATAATGCAAATTTTGTGTTTTATCGGGAATACGGTCATTCCCCACGTATATCTCGCACCAAAAATTTTCACATATTTTCGGTCAAAAAAGTGCGAGATATAGGCGAGCAAATACGGTATTAATTTTATGTAAATTCCATCTCCTACGTATTATTGTGTACTAGCTTCGCCTGGTATCTTTAACAGTTTACCTACCGTAAGCTTAAAAGGCGCACGGACACAATTCATAAAAGCCGAGGTGAACAGTGAAACTCCAAACACATATACTCTTCTCTGCAGTCTTAACTCGAACGACTCGACAGTTTGATGCTGGCCGAAGCCGGGGTGATAGGCTCGTTCGCTAGCTAGTAAGCTCGCTCTGAAGCTAGTATTTAAATTTCCACTGAATGGAGATCGTTGGAAGAAATGAAAACGTAAAAACACTTGCTGCAGCTCCTCATCGAACGATTGAAGTGCATGGCTGTGCCACGGGGTTATTTTCAGCAACTCCTGTGTGTAAAAGCAAATAGAAGGGGAAAACTCCAACCTGTATTTAGTGGGCACTGGCCATCTGAACCTCCTATAGCATACAGGAATCCACCAAGTACAGCCACTGCAACACCTAGTCGTCGAGTTGTCATGGGTGCCACCTTGCTCCATTTATTCTCCTTGGGGTCGTACCTAAAATTAGAAAATTGTACTTATATAAAACAGGTAAGTCTCTTCCAATTTAATACCACATTTCCTAGTATAATCGTCGCATATTCTTATCCTAAAATTTATGGAAGAAAAGAAGGGTGAGACAACTATTAGTCCAGTCAAAATATACATCCGACCTTGCAAAAGATCATGTAGTTCTAATTTTTTTATATGTTGTTTGGACCTCTGCCAATAGTAAAAAACCAAATTTGCAACTTCGAAAGTCCTGTGCTAGCAGTGTAATAGCCAAAAAAACGCCAGATATTTGCACTTTTCTCAGGTTTTGCTCAATATCGTCTAAACTATGCGTCTGAGAGAAAACATCATGAATACATGTTTACAATAAGATAAAAGTGTCTACAATTTGAGTCCTAAGCGAGCTCTGTACGTTTAGTATTTCCCGAGATACAGTTATTTAAAGATTGGATGTTTTTTCAAAAAAGCAAAAATTGTTGGTTTGTGTCTCCTAATTTGACAAATATAGTCAAAACTACTCATCCTATGATAAATGTAATACATAATGAACTTGAAGTTTATTTGTTTACCTTTAATTTGAGCACTAACGGGTACCTATAGGCCCAGCGCTTCTCTCAAATGTGGCATGTAACTGAAAACCTTGAAAAATTGAATTTTAGAAAAATGAATGAAGAGAGCTCCCATAGATACTGTTTTGTTTTATTACAAAAGAAAAACGTTACATCTAAAATTATTTTACAATTATGAAGCAACAGGTCTCATCGTAATCTCACTTGTTTTGTTGGCCCGGGTCTCGAAAAATCTTCCTCTGACGATGGTGCAGGTTTATTCGAGGAATGTTTGAACTGAAGAGCAGGCGCAGGATCGTTTCTCAGTTCTAGCAATGTAGAGGTTGGGATGTCTTCCTCATCGTCAGAATCCTCTAGCTGAAGCGATTGCACGTTTCGACGTATTTTACCACCACAAAATCGACAAAGAGGTGAGCATTTCAGCCCTGCTTTGCGGCAACTACAACCGCCGCTGCAACCTTTTCTGCAATTGCAGGAAATCGTGCGCAGTAGGAGCTGAGGTGCAGGATCCATAGTTGTAGTGATAGGGGTATACCCTTGATCATCAAGCTTCCATTCCCAATCTGTATGGATTTTTGGATTTTTATTGCCCCCCCCCCCCAACCACTCTTGAACTTGGTGGTAAGTTCTGTAAGCATGGTGGCGTGCTGCATCCTCTGTTGGGGGCAAGCGAGCAAGATTGATCTAGATGTTGGCTGCAGATGTAACAAACAGTTGATAGCGAAGGCTATTCAGGGAGTCTGTTAGGAAATCATCCCCGTACAAATACACAAAGCACTTCTCCCCAGCTTTTGCTATGGTTTCGTTAGTGGAGTCTGGCAGCAGAAAAATTTCTGCCAGTTCTACAAGTTGGGGATTTTTGTATATATTTGCTAACTTGGTTTTACCATGCCCATAATGGGCTGAAGTGGTGTCACACCCGATGAACGCATGGATCAAAAGCACTGTACCTGGTGAGTGTTGAGCAGGTCGATGGGTGAAAGAGGAGCTACCTTTGCTACTCTTCTGAAGGTAGGTTAGTTGCACCTGAGCCTAAACCATTGAGGAGGACGAGGTGGTCAACATCTTCTTCGGCTACTTTTACTTGTATGCCATGCTGCTCAAATGAATCGCAAAGAAGTGGAATGAAGCGCCTCTTGTTGTTCTCATTGCCCAATACTTTTTCCTGGGGTAGTTGGATGATGGTGGATTCTTCAAAAATGATGTCTTTGCAGATGTGAGTAGCACAGAGTCGGAGTCGTTCAGCACTTTTTGTGTTTTGTTAGCGGCCTCTTCAGGATAGCTGTCAAAAACAACCGAGACGTTGCTACCAAAGTGTTTTTTAATGTAGCTGATGTAACCTGAAGCAATATCTATCACATACGTTTTGTGCTGCCTGACAACCTTGTGTAAAAGATAGCCCCCATCCAAAACAAGGTAAGTATTGGAGTCAGCTGGTGTGTGGCTGGATAGTGGAGTGAAAGCAGAGAAGAGACTGGACTTGGTCCCCTTTTGCATCCCCTGTTCATTAAACAAAGACATTGGGAATGGGGATAAGTCACGTATAAAATGTTTTTTCAGTTCTCCGTCAGTTGTTTTGGTTATGCACATCCTTTGGGAAATAGTAAGTGGATCGACAACTATTCTCTTGTTCCTCACTTTAACAGAGGTGGTAATGGATGCCAATGTGGCTACTTTGTCTTTACGTTTAAAGGTTACTTTATCAAACGTATTCCCAATGATTTTCTTAACACCTTCAGTTCCCAGTTGTTGGGCCAAGTAGCAATTTATGTTAGGGCCACAAACTATTTCACTACTGATGGATACCAATTTATCAGTGATGGGAAATGGAGGGTGGAGAACAAGTCAGTTTTTTAGTTTTTCTGCATGTTAGGGCCACAAACTATTTCACTACTGATGGATACCAATTTATCAGTGATGGGATATGGAGGGTGGAGAACAAGTCATTTTTTTTGTTTTTCAGCATCACCATTATCTCGAACGATTCGATGATGTTCACCAGTCGGATAGGAGATGTGGCAGAAACGTTCCAGTTCCTCGCATATGTTTACCATGAACACCATTCCTACGGTCCACCGGACTAGCACACAGCTGGAAATTCCACGCCCCTGTGTCAATCCACCATAGCTTTTCATAGACCGCATCAGTTTTTGCTCAATTGTTAAGTCTGGCCTGTGGTCAGATCGGCGGATAGTAAAACCTCCTTCTGTAAACATCTTAAAATCAGTAGGATCCATCCGATCTTCTAGAGCCATCATATCTTCAGGGATCCCGCCTTCATTGTTGAGGCCCCAACGCCTGCTCTCACACACATAATGAACCTCACTCGTCTACAAGCCTTTATAAGTAGGTCTAATATTATACGTACTGGTATCTAACACATCATTTCAGTAAATAATAAGGGAGCGCGATGGCGCAGTGGCTTAGCCCGGGGTTCGAATCCCGGTGTTAGTGGGGTGGAATTTTCACCTGAAAAATCACGTGGCGTCAGGAAGGGTATCCGGCATTAAATCCTCTGCCAAAACCAAACTGAGCCGGTTGGCTCCGGCGACCCCAATTAATTGGAAAAAGCCGAAGAAAGATGATTTCAGTAAATAATAATTAACACGAAATCATTCCAATAATTATGAAACAATTGCTACGTATACTTATCATAATATTAACAACGATTTAGCCAGTACAGGCCCTGTACGTGATGTCTGATACGCTCAAAACTTGTTTTAATTGATTTCACCCAAGTTCGATTTTTCAAGGTTTTCTCGTACATGCCACTTTTGGAAGAAACACTAGGCCTACAGGTACCCGTCAAAACTCAAATGAAAGGTAAACAAATAAACTTCAAGTTCATTATCAATGACATTTATCATAGGGTGCGTATTTTTTACAATATCTGTCAAATTAGGAGACAAAATCCAACAATGTTTGCTTTTTTTGAAAATACATCCAATCTTTAAATAACTGTATCTTGGGAACCACTAAACCTACAGAGCTCGCTTGGGACTCAAATGGTAGACAATTTAATCTGATTGTAAACTGGTATTCATATTGTTTTCTCTCTGATGCATAGTTTAGACGATAATGAGCAAAAAGTGAAAAAAGTGCAAAAATCTGGCGGTTTTTTGGCTATTACACAGGACTTTCGAAGTTGCAAATTTGGTTTTTAACTATTGGCAGAGGTCCAAACAACATCATCATCATCATCATCATCATCATTTCCCCTTATCCAGCTCCTGCCGGGTCAGGGTATTTATGGCACTTCTCCACTTTCCTCTTTCCTTCCACCATTCTTCTTCCACGATCTTGTCCCAGTCCAGATTTCTTTTTCTCACGCTGTTCTTCACTGAATCAATCCACCTTGTTCTAGGTCTTCCCCTTGCTCTCTTACCCTTGCACTTCGCCTCCAGCATCTGTCTTGGTATTCTATTTTCCTCCATCCTCTTTACATGTCCAAACCACCTTAGTTTGTTCTTCTCAATTCTCTCATTTAGTTTTCCCATCCCAACTTCCTTCCTAACATCTTCATTCCTCACTCTGTCTTTCCTCGTTTTACCTATCATACTTCTTAGGAATTTCATTTCACTGGCTTGGATTCTACTCTCTTGCCTGCTCGTCAGGGTCCAAGTCTCAGCTGCATACGTTAATATGGGTACATAGTACATTTTATACATTACCTCCTTGCTTTTCCTTGGTACTTCCTTATCCCAAACAAGTTTTCTTACACTTTGATAGAATGCATTGCTCTGCTGTACCCTCCTGCCAATCTCCATGTCCAACCTACCAGTTTGCATCAATTCACTTCCTAGATATTTGAACGTGTCCACAATTTCCAAACTCTGACTTCCAATTTTCACAGTGCCCTTTCCTTGTCTTTCCCCTCTTGTCATCACCATGGTCTTGCTTTTCTCTATACTGATTTTCAGGCCATACTTCTGAATATTTTCGCTCAGTGCATCTAGTTGTTTTTGCACTTCTTCGGTGTTCCTTCCCCAGACCACAATATCGTCTGCAAATAATAGTAACTTCATTTCTGTATGTCCATATGCTTCCTTTGTTTCCTTTACAATTTCATCCATAACCATTATGAATAAAAGAGGTGACAGCACACTCCCCTGTCTTAGTCCAGTCTTGTTCCTAAACCAATCTGTCTTTCCAACGGGGGTCAGAACCCTGCTAACACAGTTGTTGTACATTGCTTGCACCATTTCCAACATTTCTCTTCCCAGTCTCTTCTTAACCCTGGTTTCCCATACCTTCTCTCTGGGGACACTATCATATGCCTTTTCTAGATCTATGAAAGTCATGATCAAATCCTCTCCATATTCCCAGTTCTTTTCCATCACCTGCCTCAAGCTAAAGATTGGGTCCACTGTGGATCTTCCACTCCTGAAGCCATACTGTTCCTCTTGCAACTCTCCTTCCACCTTTCTTCTCATTCTTCTTTCTAATATCCTTTCCAGTATTTTTACTATCTGTGATATGAGGGTGATCCCTCTATAGTTATCACACACTTTCTTGTCCCCTTTCTTAAACACTGGTATTATTAGCCCTTTCACCCAGTCTTCTGGTACACATTTCCGTTTCCACACACACTTTAGCAGTCGATACAGCCATTGCATACCAACAGGTCCAGCAGCCTTTATCATTTCTACACTGATCTCATCCACCCCTGTTGCTTTTCCCATCTTCATTTTCTGTACTGCTAATTCTACCTCCAGCATTGTTATATCATCTTCTGTTATAGAGTCGTCAGGCTGTGTCACTTCGATCTCACCAGTACAATTGCTCACGTTCAATAGCTTATCGAAATACTCCTTCCATCGTCCCTTTATCTCTTCCGGGTGTGTTAACAACTCTCCATCTTCCTTTTTCACCAGCTTTGTAGTAACCCTTTCTTTCCTCTTACTTCTTAGAAGCCCATACAGCATCCTTTTACTGCCACTTACATCTGTTTCCATTCTTCGTGTAAATTCTTCCCAACTTTTCTTCTTTTCTTCTCCTACCACTTTCTTACACCTCCGTTTGCTGTCGTGATACTTCCTTTTGCTTTCTTCTGTTTGATCTCGGTTCCATTCTTTCCATGCAGACTTCTTTTCTTTCACTGCTTTCCTCACTTCCTCATTCCACCATGGTGTCTCCTTCTCTTTCACTCTTGTTGACGTCCTACCACAAGCACTCTCTGCTGCACCAGCAAATGCCTTTTTAAAGTGGGACCATTCCTCTTCTACATTTTCCACTTGAGTAACTGGGATTTGTTGCTTCAATCTCTCCTGAAAATCTTCCTGTACAGCTTTGTCTTTCAATTTCCATACTTTTATTTTACTTTCTCTGATCTCCTTTAGGTTTTCCAATTTTCCCCATCTAAATTTTGCCACCACAGTTCTATGGTCCCCATCAAATGCTTCTCCTGGTAAAGCTGTCACATCCATCAGCTTTCTGCGATTTGTCCTTTCCACCAGGAAGTAGTCAATTACTGATTTTGTTCTTCTATCACCCCACCCATATCTCGTAATTTTCCTGCTGTTTTTCTTCCGAAACCATGAATTACCCACAACATATTAAAAAATTAGAACTACATGACCTTTTGCAAGGTTGGGCCCCTTTTTATGTCTAATTTGACTGGACTATATGAAGAATATTTAAGTTCAAAGAAAAACCATACTTTAAAAAAATATACTGTATCATTATTTGCTGCCTCCTTGGACGCTTTCATAATATTATTTGCTTAGTTTGTAATCCCATTTCTTGTATTTTCTCACTGTGAACCCACATGTGCAACATCACGCAGGGTCTCTGTCGTGATGTTTCCACAAAAGTGGCTGATGCTAGGCTAGTGTGGGATGTGTCTTGCGGAAGATTCCGCAAACAGCAGTTAGGCCAGTTTTCATGTGGGGCAAACCGGGGCTAGCAGCACTTCGTACAGCGGCTTATTGAAGTTCATCATTCCGAGGACAACTTGCGGAAGTGATGGGTCCATGCAAGTTTCAATTCATGGTCTGGCTCCGAGCGTGCAGGCTGCTCGTATAGCGAGAGTCATAGCCTCCAGGCATAGAGACAAGACTACTTCAATCTGACAAGGTTATGTCAGATTACATGCTCGTGGCAGCATGTGGAACCAATGGACGACTCTACTTGTGGCGTGGCTTTGAGGTTCCTGAAGTGTCTCACAGAGTGCGCAGGTGGTCTTGTGGGCGAGAGACGAATGGAGCCACGTTGTCTTGTGCCAGAATGTAATTTACCGAGTTGAAGTGTCAACGATTTGCGATTGGTAATACGCATATATTATCGTAATTCGTATTAAATATACTTCCAATATAGGCGTAATGATAAGGGTTGTTAAAATGTACTGCGTGAAATTACCGGAACCGGTTTAAGTTCTTTTAGTTACGGCACCGTGTTCGTAGATATGACAGCGAAATGAAACTTTATTTCTAAAGCGGCTGACATGGACCAAGTCGTTAGATAACCTCAAAACGTTTAGTTTGAACTGTGCTACAAAATACGCAGATGATGATGGTTCTCAAAGACTAATGAAAGAAGGCTATAATGTGTGCATACATGGATTATTGAAGATGTTTGGTGTGCCCATCAAAGTAATCTAATGACTTTTAGGGCTGTCTGTTTTGCTAGATGGAGGGAAATCTCCTCCAAGAACACTTTATTCGTGGTGTGACGGCTAGCTTTGTTACCTGTCACCTCGGAGGTCTGGGTTCGATTCCCGGCTCTGTCAAGACATTTAATTCTGGCCTGAGGGCTGGAATGGAGTAGGCTACACAAAGCCTCGTGAGGCAAAACTGAGAAGTGGTGGGTTCGATTTCTATCTCAGTCATCCTGGAAGTGGTTTTCCGTGGTTTCCCACTTATACTCCAGTCAAATACCGGGATGGTTCCTAACTAAAAGGCAACAGCCGTTTCCTTCCTATATCTCACCTGAATTATAAATACACACACTACTACAAATACCACAATAACCAAGGTTATCAAACAATAATCCCACACTCTTTCAAGTACCGGTACATGAGGCCAAATGATCAGGATGTCCAAGGCCCTAAAATGAAACAACAACAACAAAAGCCACTTTATTTTCAAGGGTATGAAGAGAATGACGAGTTCAACGTTCTTAGGTCGTACTGTTCGTGCAAAGCTGGATGATTTCTTCGTGAATATTTCCAATTTAATAAGAATTGGCTGTCTTTAAGCTAAGGAAATACATTCATCTAATGGGATTGTTTTACCTCATCTTTGCTGCACTGGAGCCATTGACATTCCTGCTAAAATATCCTGCACATCCGTTGAGCAGAATGGTATAGGCTAAACCTAGGGGAAAGTGCATAGATCCAGAACCGGTAATGAAACCTAACAGGTAGAGGAGAATTCTTAATTCTGTCTATTTTCCAAATTCCACAGACATACAAGTAGGCTGCTTAAAATACAGCTGTAAATTTTAATTTATGTCTGAATTTACTGCTGCTAGTTAGGCTAGTTATTGTTGTTTAAAGGGGCGGAACAGCAAGGTTATCTGCCACAATTTACTGCAGTAGAGGATAATAGCAACCTAGGCCTAATTCCATGTGATGTCTGTTTACAAGCAAATAGGAGTGTAGAACTGTACAGAATCCTTTTGTAAGCTGCTTTATAAATCATACTGGTATTTACACTAGGCCTAGGTCTACATATAGATATATTTTATCCTCAGTTTTTGACTGACGACCTGGATTTAAGGCCACATAGGTCATAGGCCTATATATCAATCTTCCTCTTTTCATTATTTTTAGCCTGTTAATTGCCAAGTTCATTAAACCTTTGTAGGCTACTACCAGTACCGGTATGTCTAATTTAAAAACTGATATTAAAGCAACTCAACAGGTACGGTATATATTTTAAATAAAAATGACTTGTATCGGAAATCTTATATTTTGAAAGAAAGGTTACCTTAAGCCAATTAATTTCAAAAATGTCAACTAAAGATAACGTCCAAGGTAATCCTCCAGAACTGCCGTAGACCTACCGGTATATGAAAGTACGGTAGCCTAACTAAGCTCATAATCCTCATCTAAAATATCGGTACTTTTCCTTGGAGTTTTCAATATGTTAGAATAACTAGAAATATTATCTTAGGCTATGCTTACAGCTGCGAATTGCACTTATTTTACTCTGAATTATGGTTTGTTGTAGGCATTGCACTGACACCGTATTCATCAATAGGAAGATAATATTAGTTAAAAATCAGAAATTAATCTCGTTAGTTTATTTCTATACTAGCCTATTATTTTAACATATACCAAGCGTTTAACAAATACAGTGTGAATAATACCGTCTTAGATCTGGGCGTAGGCCTAATTTATATGCCAGCTTAGGACGTGACGGCTTCAATTTTATTGGATACTAGCTGAAGTACCCGTGCTTCGCTACGCGTCATAAATAAATTAAAATGTGAAGGTGACAGTTAAAATAGGGGATAGGCGAGGTGCTGCGCAGAGGGAGATTAAGGATGAAACATTTTGTCCAACTACAACGCTCGGCGTTGACCATGTTTTATAGCACAAATTTAGATTTTACTCGCTAACCGTTGGAGATACTTTTCGGATAGAAAATGTAATTTTAAACCTCGTATATGCCATCAAAAGTTTGCTATTTCTTAGCGTTCTCTTTTTATTTCAAATGGAAATATGAGTTTGAAACCAATGGGTGTAGTGACGTCACTAAAATGGTCGCCATCTTTAAATAGTGCAAAGTATTGTAATCAAAAGTAACCTATATGTTAACCAGGTAAATCAGCTACTTCCATGTAAAATTCACGTATATCGGACCAGTGGTACTTGCGTGATTGAGTAATACACAGACACACACCATCTCATTTTAGCCTTGCTTCGCTCGCGTCATTACTTACATTACTTACATGGGTAGGAGCGATCATCCTTTCAAAGTTAAGGGCCGACCACAGCGAACAAATTATGGTAAATATTCTTTTGTAAACCGTGCCATTGATAACTGGAACTCTCTACCTGCCGCAGTGTTAGAGCCTTTTCCCAAACATATAGGTGTGTTTAAGAAAAGACTGACTATTTGTGTAAATACTCCAGTTTAATTGTTGTATAATTGTTATTGAATTGTTATGTGTAATTATTTATTTGTTATGTGTATCCAATTTGCCTCCGGGGGCCACACCCTCCATTGCAAATAAATGAATGAATGAACGAATGAGTGTCATATTGTTATATAATGAAATGCAGTTTTAACCCCGTTAACACCCCTTTAGAACCTGAATATCCAAAAATCCCTCCTTAGTAGACGTTTTCGACACACAACGAACATATCCCCAAAATGTAATTCTTCTAACTTTAATAGTTTTGGTTGGTCGATGAGAGTGAACATCCAAAAATCATTCCTTAGTGGACGTTTTTCTTCCAAAATTTCACCCCTCCCCATAGGCCCCTTAAATTGCATTTATGAGAAAACGGTCGAACACCTATTTATTTTATTGATTTATTTATTTATTTATTTTTAAGCTGATTGATTTCCTCCGAGTTTCAAACTCCTCGCCTATGTCTTTTAAGAGATACACGCTCCGGTAGGAATCTTTCAACCTCCACTTTTCATTCCTTTAACCTCATAACATACACTACATGGAAAAACCATTAGACAGGTGTCAGCTTATTTTTAATGATTAGTATATATGCCAAGTATCACATCCCCAATTGAAACCACTTGTCAGATATTGTTATTCAATGAAATGCACGTTTACCCCTTTAACTCCTCTTTAGAACCTGAATATCCAAAACTCTTTCCTTAGTGGACGTTTTCGACATACAATGAACATATCCCCAACATTTCATGTTTCTAATTTTAATAATTTTGGCTGGGCGATGATGAGTGAGTGAGTCAGTCAGGACATTTTTTCATTTATTTTTGATAATTTCACCCCTCCCCATGGACCCCTTAAATTGGATTTATGAAACAAACGGTCGAACGCCTATTTACTTATTTAAAGCTGTTTTCCCCCCGAGTTTGATGAGTGACTAAGTGAGTCAATCATTTAGGACACTTTCTTTCCTGTTTTCCCCCCCAGAATTTCTCCCCTCTCCAAGGGCTCCTGAAATTGGATTTATGAAAAAACGGTCGAACACCTATTTACTTGTATTTTAAGCGGTTTTTCCCGCTGAATTTAAATTTTTTCGCCTACGTCGTTTCAGAGATACACGCTCCGTTAAGAATCCCTCAACCCCCAATTTTCACCCCTTTCACCTCATAATATACATCACATCGACAAACCCTTAGACATATGTCTGATTATTTTTTATGATTAGTTTCTATACAGAATATCACATCCCCAAAGAAACAAATCATGTGATATCGTTATTCAATGAAATGCACCTTTACCCCCTTAACACCTCTTTAAATCCCGAATAAACAAAAATCATTCCTTAGTTGACGTTTTCGACATACAACGAACATATTCCCAAAATTTCATGTTTCCAACATTAATAGTTTTCGCTGGGCGTGATGAGTGAGTGAGTCAGACAGGACATTTTCTTTCAATTATTTTTACCAGAATTTCACCCTTCCCCATGGGCCCCTTAAATTGGATTGATGAAAAAACTCTTGAACACCTATTAACTTATTTTTTAAGCTGTCTTTTTCCCCTGAGTATGATGAGTGAGTGAGTCAGTCAGTCAGTTAGGACAATTTCTCTCCTTTTTTCCCCCAGAATTTCACCCCACCCCATTGGCCCCTTAAATTAATTTATGAAAAAAAAAAAAAACGGTCGAACACCGATTTACTTATTTATTTAGCTGATTTTCTTTCTCTGAGTTTCAAATTTCTCACCTATGTCATTTAAGAGATAGGCCTTCACGCTCCATTAGGAATCCTTCAACCCCCACTTTTCACCCCTTGCACCTCATAATAATACACCATATCGAAAAACCCTTAGACACCTGTCTGCTTATTTTTAATGATTAGTTTATATGCCGAGTATCACATCCACAAATGAAACCACTCTTGAGATATTGTTATTCAATGAAATGCAGGTTTAACCCCCTTAAGACCCCTTTAGAGCCTGAATATCCAAAAATCCTCCCTTAGTGTACGGTTTTGACATACAACGAACATATCTCCAAAATGCCATGTTTCCAACTTCAAAATTTTTGGCTGGGCGATGATGAGTGAGTGAATGAGTCAGGACATTTTCTTTAATTTGTTTTTCTTCAGAATTTCACCCCTCCCGATGAACCCCTTCAATTTGATTTATCCAAAAAAAAAACTGTCGAACAGCTACTTACTTACTTTAAAGCAGTTTTTCCCCCTGAGTTTGATGAGTGAGTCAGTCAGTCAATCGGTTAGGACACTTTCTTTCCAGTTTTTTTCCCCCCCTGAATTTCACCCCTCCCCATGGGCTCCTTAAATTGGATTTATGAAAAAACGGTCAAACAAATATTTACTTATTTTGTATGCCGATTTCTTTCCGATGAGTTTCAAACTCCTCGCCTATGTCGTTTAAGAGATACACGCTTCGTTAGGAATCTTTCAATCCCTACTTTTCACCCCTTTCACCTCATAATATACACCACATCGAAAAACCATCAGACACGTGTCTTCTTACTTTTTAATGATGAGTTTATATGCCGTGAATCACATCCCCCAATGAAACCATTCGAGAGATATTGTTATTCAATGAAATGCAGGTTTAACCCCCTTAAGACCCCTTTAGAACCTGAATACCCGAAAATCCTCCCTTAGTAGACTGTTTTGACATACAATGAACATATCCCAAAACGGTCATGTTTCTAACTTCAATAATTTTGGCAGGGCGATGATGATGAGTGAGTGAGTGAGTCAGGACATTTTCTTTCAATTTTCTTTTTTCAGAATTTCACCCCTCCCCATGAACCCCTTAAATTTGATTTATGAAAAAAAACCTGTCGAACAGCTATTTACTTACTTTAAAGCAGTTTTTCCCCCTGAGTTTGATGAGTGAGTCAGTCAGTCAATCAGTTAGGACACTTTCTTTCCTGTCCCCCCCCCCACCAGAATTTCACCCTTCCCCATGGGCCCCTTAAATTGGATTTATAAAAAAACGGTCAAACACATATTTACTTATTTTTTATGCTGATTTTTTTTCGCTGAGTTTCAAACTCCTCGCCTTTGTCGTTTAAGAGATACACGCTCATTTAGGAATATTTCAATCCCCACTTTTCACCCCTTTCACCTCATAATATACACCACATCGAAAAACCCTGAGACTCGTGTCTTCCTATTTTTAATGATGAGTTTATGTGCCGAGTATCACATCCCCCAATGAAACCAATCGGGAGATATTGCTAGTCAATGAAATGCAGGTCTACCCCCTTAACACCCCTTTAGAACCTGAATATACAAAAATCCTTTCTTAGTGGGCATTTGCGGTCCTTGGGGAAGCTGCATACCAAATTTCATTCCAATCCGTTCGGTGGTTTCTGAGATTTCGTGATGAATGAATGAGTGAGTGAGTGGTATTTGACAAATATATAGTAGAAGATAGTGTCAAGTCTTTGTTATGCTAAACTCGGTTGACAGTGCTGTGTGAATAGGTGAGTAACTAACGGGATTTCAAGTAAAGATGCTCATTTTCTATACCAGTAGTGCAGAGCGCAACTGGCATCCAGACGGCCGTGTCTCGACTTGAGCTATGTTGCCATGGAAACTATCTGCCTTGCCATTCCTTCATGAGTATATTTTATGATTTGATTAGCCTGTGCTTGAGTCCAAAAGGGCCTAAATCAAAAGAATGAGAAAGACTATCGAAAATTCATGTAGCCAGCGGTTCCTTCCGGGTCCTAAACTATGTGTATGCAAAATTTGGTTGAGATTAGTGGAACGGTGTGGATTTGTATACGGAACAGACCCACATACCCACATACCCACATACAGACTTTCACTTTTATATATTAGATAAAAGCAGGAAATACATTTGGCACAGCATCATCACTTAAAAATCTCCTTCCAGGCAATACTGGCTTCGTGGTTTGTAATCTAAAGCTAAGAAATGGGCTAAACTTACTCTCATGTGGGCTGATATGTGGGATTTCCTTTCAGCATGACGAATTTTGAAAAGCCACTATTTCTTCAAAATACGACCAATGGCAAGGAAGTAAATGTTACTTTGTAGTTGCCACATCTGTTTTTGCACTGGGGAACTGCACGATATTAAACCAGTATTCTATAATTTATAAAACAACGAATATTTAAGTGTAATTCGTAACTACAACTCGCACAAGCTACTCATGGCTGGCCCAAAACATCAGTTTGTAAACAAAGTCACGTGACAGCGTGACGTCAGAGGGCTGTACTGGTCTAGTCGTCCATCATCATCATCATCATCATCATCTTGAGCAGTTTCCAACCGCTGGTCGGGTCTGCTTGGAACATAAGCCTCTCCATCGTTTCCTGTCCATCCACCATCTCTCGTCATTTACTGTGTCCCAGCACACTCCTCTTTCCTCCACACTCTTCTTAACTCCTTTTGTCCATCTGTCCCTTGGTCTTCCCCTTGGCCTCCTTCCCGTCATTTCCATTCCAAACATCTTCTTCGGTATCCTCTCCTCTTGCATCCTCCTCACATGTCCATACCATTGTAGCCTAGATCGCTCTATTCTATTTTGCAATGGTTCCTCTCTTACCATCTCCCTGACTCTCTCATTCCTTACTCTGTCCATTCTTGTCACTCCTACCCTACTCCTCTGGAACTTCATTTCCACTGCTCGTATTTTATTCTTGTCCCTTTCCTTCATCACCCATGTTTCTGAACCATATGTCAAAATTGGCACAAAGTAGGTCTTGTAGATGATTCCTTTACATTTTTGTGGTACATCTTTATTCCATATCATCCCCCTAACACTCTTGAAAAATCCATCTGCGCACCTTCCCCGCTCATTTATTTCCATCCTATTGCCTCCCTTTTCTTCAATTATGCTTCCCAAGTACTTGAAGCATTCTACTTTCTGCAACTGCTGTCCTCCAAGTGTTATGCCCATATCCAGTCTGTTCTTCTTCCTCGTTGTGATGACCACTTCACTCTTTTGTGCTGAGAACTTCATCCCATATGATAACACTACCTTCTCCCACTCATCTAATTGCTCTTGTACTTCTTCCTCATCCTCTCCCCATACCAGAAGGTCATCAGCAAACAACACTGCCTTCATTTTCCTTTCCCCAATGCTATTTACCACTTTTCGTATGATTTCGTCCATCACCACTATAAATAACAGGGGTGAGAGGGCACTTCCCTGTTTCAGACCACTCTCCAGTTGAAACCATTCCGTTCTCTCTCTTCCCACCTTTACACAGCTTTTGCTTCCCTCGTACATTGCTTTCACTCTTGCCACTGTCTCCTTGTTCACTGCTTTTGCTCTCATTGCTTCCCATACCTTGTTTCTATTAATACTATCATATGCTTTCTCAATATCCAAGAAGGTCATCACCAGATCTTTCCCATATTCATAATGGTGTTCTTGTAGCTGTCTTACTGCAAAGATGAGGTCAACTGTTGACCTTCCTGGCCTGAATCCATACTGTTCTTCCCTCAGCCCATCTTCAACTTCTGTCCGAATTCTTCTCTCCAGCACCTTCTCAAATATTTTGGCGCAGTGGCACATGAGTGTAATTCCCCTGTAGTTCTTGCATTCCTTCCTACTTCCCTTTTTAAATATGGGTATTATTATCCCTCTTTTCCAGTCCTCTGGTATTTTCTTCTCCCTCCATATCACTTTCATTACTCGAAAGAGCCACTGTGTTCCTATCACCCCTGCTGCTCTCACCATCTCCACACTCACTTCGTCTATTCCCGGTGCCTTTCCCCCTTTCATCTTCTTTAATGCTTCCTCCACTTCTTTCCATGTCAATTCCTTCTCTGAAATGTCTTGGTCACTGTCTGTTTCTTCCTCCCCAATGTCCACTACGCTGGTTTTAGTTGGATTTAGGAGTTCCTTGAAGTATTCTCTCCAGATAAACTTTACTTCTTCCATATTTTCGACCTCCTTTCCATTCCTGTCCACCATTCTGACATTTTCCCCTGTATCTCTTCTCTTTGCCTTTATCATTCCATACAACACTTTCTTACTGCCATCACAGTCCTCCTCCATCATTTCTGTCCATTTCTCCAGCCATTTCTTTTTCTCTTCCTTCACTACTTCTCCTGCTTCTTTCTTCCGCTCTTGGTATTCTTCTCTTGTTCTGTCTGTCCTCTGTTGGAACCATTTCCTGAATGCTTCATTTTTCTTTTTCACTGCTTCCTTAGTTCTGGGGTTCCACCATGGTGTTTCCTTCCACCTTTTCTTTCCACTAGTTCTGCCACACACGACTTCCGCTGCTTCTACCAACACGTCCTTGAACCTATTCCATTCTTCTTCACCTGTTTTCGGATCATCCTTCGGTAATTTGTTCCTCACTAATATCTGGAACTTCTCCTTATTTCCATCCTCCTTCAGCTTCCATGTCCTTATTCTTCTTTCTTGGTTTTCAGTTCTCCTCTTTTCCTTCAGTCCTCTCACCTTGGCGACCAGCAGACGGTGGTCACTGTCCAGGGCTTCTGAAGGTATTACCCTTATATCCGTGATACTCTTCTTTGTCTCCTTCCCGCATAGAATATAGTCCACCACTGATTTCCTAGTCAAATCCCTGCTGTACCAAGTAATTTTATGGCTCTCTCTCTTCTTGTACCATGTGTTTCCAACCATTAGCCCATTTATCTTGCACAGTTCCAACAATCTCTCTCCTTCCTTATTCCTGTTTCCCCATCCTTCACCACCAATCACTTCCTCAAAACCTCTTCTATCAGTTCCGACATGGGCATTTAGGTCTCCCATGACTATCAGGTCTCTCCCCACTAACTGCTTCTGCAACTCCTCTTCAAACTCGTCCTTCTCGCCTTCTGTGCATCCCACCTGTGGTGCATAGACTTGCAGAATGTCCAGGTTTCTACCTTTCACAGTGATTCTGGCTCTAATTATTCTATCACTTACCCTCTTTACTTCCTCCCTCAGCCCTTCTCTCACCACCACTCCCACTCCATTTCTCTTCCCCTCCTCATTTCCTATCCAGTATAGCTGCAAGCCATTTCTCAGTTCTTTTCTTCCTTCCCCTCTCCATCTGGTCTCTGCCAGTCCTAGTACATCCAGTTTTCTCCTCTCCATCATATCCACAACCTCCTCCACTCTTCCCGTCAATGTCGTTATATTCAAAGTTCCGATTCGTAGTCCATTTCCATAGCCAGGTCTGCTTCCTTTAGATCTGTCCTTTCCGAGGCCCGTTCCCGTTTTGAAAGCAGTTTCATATCCACTACTGGCTTGCTAGGCCTAACGTAGCTTCACCATAACCCTGGCAAGGGGCCTGTTTTTGGTCCGCGAGAGGTATTTTATTTCCCTCAAACCCTCCGGACAAGTCCGGCGAGCCCCCCTATCCGCCACCTGGGACGCGCCCGATAGAGGAACAGGCAAACCCCCACGGGGTTTGTCCATTGGTTCATAAATACGAATATGCTCTGTGACGATGCTGACTGCTCACACAGCGTGCACTAGAGCCCTCGGGCACAGAGGCAGGGACTTTCTTCTTCTGACAAGGTCAGGACAGCATGTGCAACCGACAGGTGCACCAATATGAATGAGCTATACGACTATTATGCAATGAACCAATTCTTTTTTGTAATTGAAAATCAGGGTGCAGCGATTATGCAAGGAAATACGGTACTATATCTACATCTTCAACATAAACACCACTCTAAGTTCTTTTAGTAAAACTGAAACATTTACAGAAAACAAATCTTACCCCTTTCACAAAATATTAAAAAATGTTTTGCTAACTGACGATAAATGTGCCTTACTTCCTTGGCCTTCCGCCCCCTTAAATAAGTTACTAACAACGTACCCTTATCATATGTCCCCCATCACTACTAACATGGAGATTTATAGCATAATTATTTGCTGTTGGTTTAAATCAGGGTTGTATTCATTGTTGCCACGCATGTTTCAAAACCGCCATGTTCGTAGACCGCTCACTGACAGTTGAACTGGCATTTATAACATAACATGAAAGTAGGCAGCTATATGTTGATGGGACGTCATTCCACGTTAGCCAATCTTTACACCGTTAGCCAGATAACAACTAGTAACAGAAACCTACAGTAAAATACCAGTATAACAAAATTTTAGGGACCTCTGAAATTAATTTGTTATACTGAAATAAGTCAATTCTTCAGAACTCACCTAGTGGTGTTGTTTTAAGGGGCGGAACTACGAGGTCACCTGCCCTGTTATATCCATTGCAGGATCTATATACTAACTTCAAAATGCCATTATGGGAAGAAAAAAGAAAAGAAACCACCCCTCAAAATGTATTATGTGATAGGAAAAATATTAAATCTACATATAGCTAGCCTATACACCGAGTAATTATCGGTAGTTATTGACAGAAGTTTTCAGAAAACCTATTTTTGCATTGTACCAGCCTTGACAGCGACCACCGTCTATTAGTAGCAGACCTGAAAAACTTCCATGTGCCAAAAGTACAGAACAGGAAAATGCCAAAAATCAAAGCATGGGAACCCCAGAAAACAGATAAGAGAACTGAGTATCAGAACCGGATAAAAACCCTGTTACCAAGAGATGAAAGGAAAAGTGGAGAGGCAGAATGGACCAGACTAAGGGACTCATTGGTAAAGGAAACAACCGAAGTTTGTGGAAAGACAAGTATGAAAACAAGGGAGAAGGAAACACCTTGGTGGAATGAAAGAGTGAGAGCAGCAATCAGGGAAAGAAATATAGTGCGGAAAGAAAGGGATCAGGAGAAAAATAAACTAGAACTTACTAGAGACAAGAAAAAGATCAAAAACCTCGGACAAATGTACCGAAACAAGAAACTGGACATTACAAGAACAGTTCCAGAAGAAAAGACCAAGGCATGGAAGATATTCACTCAGAAACTGGAGGAGGACAGCAGAGGCAATAGGAAACTACTGTATAGTGTTATCAGAGGTAAAACGAAACCAATGATTACCATAAAGGCCCTTGAAGATGAAAATGGTAATCTGGTATGACAGATAGTGACATGAGATAAGTCCTGAAGGACCATTTTGACCACCTACTGAATAGACCAGTTCAAGAACAAAATATAGAACCTGAAATCCATGCCTACTATGAGGAACCCCCAATCACTTGGACAGAAACTGAGGCAGCCTTAAAATGTATGCCTAAAGGAAAATCTTCAGGTGCAGATGAAGTGAATGCAGACATGATAAAGGCAGCAGGCATCCAGGGCATACAATGGCTGCACAGAGTACTCAATGCCATATGGACAGACAACAAAATACCTGCAGATTGGAGCAAGGGTGTTATAATTCCCCTGCTTAAGAAAGGCAGCAGAAGGAAACCCACCAACTATAGAGGAATAACCCTGCTGTCTCATGGGCTGAAAATTCTAGAGAAGATCGTAGAAAGAAGAACCATCATAGAACCACAGTTGGAGGAGCAGCAATATGGTTTCAGAAGTAACAGATCGACAGTGGATCTAATTTTTACCACCCGCATGCTGATGGAAAAATATTGGGAGAAAGGCAAGAACCTGATCATTGTATTCCTGGATATAGAGAAGTCCTATGATAGTGTTATAAGAGATAAGATCAAAGAAATAAGCCTGAGGGACTAGAAAGGAAAGTTCAGATGCTGTACAAAGGCTGTATTAGCTGTGTACAAATTGGGGAAGGACAATCATCATGGTTTGAGACCAAGAGTGGAGTTCAGCAAGACAGTGCACTGGCCCCACTACTGTTCATCGCTGTTTTGGATAATATAATAAAGAACGTCAAGGAAAAGTTACGTGAATTGCATGCAGTGGCCTTTGTTGATGACATCATGATTTGGGGTGAAACAGACCAGACTCAATGTATGGAAATCCCAGTTCCAGGAATATAACCTCAACATCGGCAAGACCAAGACAGTGGTGATGGCAGTCAACAGAGATGGGCGTCTAGCAAGTGTTCAACTAGTAGACCACCAGTTGGAGTGTGTGGACAGTTTTCCTTCCCTTGGAAGTGTAATCTCCAGTGATAATTTGGTCAGTAAGGAAATCACCAACAGAGTGCAAAAGGGATCAGAATTCTACCAACAAGTAAGAACACTTCTATGGGATGACATGATTCCAAAACCAGCTGAACTGGTGATGTTTAACAGCTACTTTATACCAATATTGACCTATGGTATTGAAGCATGCACCCTTACAAAGAGAGATCCATCAAGACTGCAAGCATCAGAGATGAAATTTCTTAGATCTACCATCCAGAAGACCAGGATGGACAAGTTAAAGAACGAGGAGGTGAGGAAACTAGCTGGAATAAAGACATCCCTATTAAACCGAATCAGCACATCTAGACTGCGGTGGTACGGGCATGTGATGAGGATGGAGCCTACAAGATCAGCCAGAATAAATTTGGACACACAGGTGGATGGAAAAAGACCTGTAGGAAGACCTAGAACCCGATGGATGGACATGATCAAGGTTGATCTAGCGACCAGAGGATGGACAGTGGATGGTGTTCTCCATGACAAATTGTATATGGACAGGTTGAAGTGGAAGAGGCTCATAAACAGTACCCGGGAAACTGGAACTGTACAATGATGATGACCAGCAAGTCTATGTTCCAGAACCTCATTTTTTGAAAAAGTCTGTGATTTTCTTCTGAACAAACCCAGACACAAAAGCTCGTTCCAAATAGTCACCAAACACTGCACATGAATTTAAAACCGATTCTGGCTCATCACTTCCTAACACAAGAAAATCTTGAAGGCTGTGCCATGTTCGTAGCCTGCAAAAGAGTCGATCTCTGTTGATCACAATCATTTAGGGGTTGTCTTCCTCTTCCTCCTCATCATATGGATCTCTATCATTCATAATTAGAGCCCTGCGCGGATAAACAAAACGTTATCCGCATCCGCCCCGCATCCGCACGACTGTTATCCGCATCCGTCCCGCATCCGCATGGCTTTTATTCGCATCCACCCCACATCCGCATGACTTTTATCCAAATCCGCTGATATTTCAATATTATGTTTAATTTATTTATTTACTAAGGAAGCAGTGAAAAAGAAAAATGAAGCATTCAGGAAATGGTTCCAACAGAGGACAGACAGAACAAGAGAAGAATACCAAGAGCGGAAGAAAGAAGCAGGAGAAGTAGTGAAGGAAGAGAAAAAGAAATGGCTGGAGAAATGGACAGAAATGATGGAGGAGGACTGTGATGGCAGTAAGAAAGTGTTGTATGGAATGATAAAGGCAAAGAGAAGAGATACAGCGGAAAATGTCAGAATGGTGGACAGGAATGGAAAGGAGGTCGAAAATATGGAAGAAGTAAAGGTTATCTGGAGAGAATACTTCAAGGAACTCCTAAATCCAACTAAAACCAGCGTAGTGGACATTGTGGAGGAAGAAACAGACAGTGACCAAGACATTTCAGAGAAGGAATTGACATGGAAAGAAGTGGAGGAAGCATTAAAGAAGATGAAAGGAGGAAAGGCACCGGGAATAGACGAAGTGAGTGTGGAGATGGTGAGAGCAGCAGGGGTGATAGGAACACAGTGGCTCTTTCGAGTAATGAAAGTGATATGGAGGGAGAAGAAAATACCAGAGGACTGGAAAAGAGGGATAATAATACCCATATTTAAAAAGGGAAGTAGGAAGGAATGCAAGAACTACAGGGGAATTACACTCATGTGCCACTGCGCCAAAATATTTGAGAAGGTACTGGAGAGAAGAATTAGGACAGAAGTTGAAGATGGGCTGAGGGAAGAACAGTATGGATTCAGGCCAGGAAGGTCAACAGTTGACCTCATCTTTGCAGTAAGACAGCTACAAGAACACCATTATGAATATGGGAAAGATCTGGTGATGACCTTCTTGGATATTGAGAAAGCATATGATAGTATTAATAGAAACAAGGTATGGGAAGCAATGAGAGCAAAAGCAGTGAACAAGGAGACAGTGGCAAGAGTGAAAGCAATGTACGAGGGAAGCAAAAGCTGTGTAAAGGTGGGAAGAGAGAGAACGGAATGGTTTCAACTGGAGAGTGGTCTGAAACAGGGAAGTGCCCTCTCACCCCTGTTATTTATAGTGGTGATGGATGAAATCATACGAAAAGTGGTAAATAGCATTGGGGAAAGGAAAATGAAGGCAATGTTGTTTGCTGATGACCTTCTGGTATGGGGAGAGGATGAGGAAGAAGTACAAGAGCAATTAGATGAGTGGGAGAAGGTAGTGTTATCATATGGGATGAAGTTCTCAGCACAAAAGAGTGAAGTGGTCATCACAACGAGGAAGAAGAACAGACTGGATATGGGTATAACACTTGGAGGACAGCAGTTGCAGAAAGTAGAATGCTTCAAGTATTTGGGAAGCATAATTGAAGAAAAGGGAGGCAATAGGATGGAAATAAATGAGAGGGGAAGGTGCGCAGATGGAATTTTCAAGAGTGTTAGGGGGATGATATGGAATAAAGATGTACCACAAAAATGTAAAGGAATCATCTACAAGACCTACTTTGTGCCAATTTTGACATATGGTTCAGAAACATGGGTGATGAAGGAAAGGGACAAGAATAAAATACGAGCAGTGGAGATGAAGTTCCAGAGGAGTAGGGTAGGAGTGACAAGAATGGACAGAGTAAGGAATGAGAGAGTCAGGGAGATGGTAAGAGAGGAACCATTGCAAAATAGAATAGAGCGATCTAGGCTACAATGGTATGGACATGTGAGGAGGATGCAAGAGGAGAGGATACCGAAGAAGATGTTTGGAATGGAAATGACGGGAAGGAGGCCAAGGGGAAGACCAAGGGACAGATGGATGAAAGGAGTTAAGAAGAGTGTGGAGGAAAGAGGAGTGTGCTGGGACACAGTAAATGACGAGAGATGGTGGATGGACAGGAAACGATGGAGAGGCTCATGTTCCAAGCAGACCCGACCAGCGGTTGGAAACTGCTCAAGATGATGATGATGATTTATTTTTTATTTATCGTATGGCGTATACATGAGCCACAGATCTATATTTACACTATTTACATAGTTAATCGCTTGTGGCGTCCCCAGGAAAAATTCCCTTCTATCTCCGTCGAAACGGCTCAGTGGGCATTCTTGGGTGATGTGCTTCACAGTTTGCCTCTCAGCTCCACAGTCGCAACAAGATGATGACTTTTTCCTCCATTTGTATAGCAGATCTGCACACACACCATGGTTAGTTCGGATCCGGTTTAGCTTGGACCATACTTTCCGAGGTTGTTCAAAGCCAGGTACCTTCTGTGAGATGCATGGCATTTCCAAAGACTCTGCTGGGGCGAATTGTCTCCATTCATTAGACCATTTCTCAGTGAGAATGAAATTACTCATTGCCAGGTTCTCCGCCGTGCAGATGGGTGGATGTCTTGACTTCAGTCTATCTATACGTAGATGGTGGATATCCTCATGAATGGGCAGTCTTTGATTAATCTGGATCTTCTTGTATTCATTCATCAAAGCATTGCATCTGCGGAGGTGGGGTGGGGGAATATGGCTTAATACAGGCAGCCACTGAATAGGAGTTGATCTGATCGTGCCTGTGATCATTCTCATTGTGTCATTTAATTTAACATCTATTCTCTTCACATGAGGGCACAATACTCTGCAGTAGAGTAAACCAGGCCAAGAGCTGAGCAACGTAAAGTAGTTGCACTTGCACCCCAAGAAGAACCACATAGTTTTCGAATGATGTTGTTGCGTGTCTGAATCTTGGCAGCACTCATTCTCAAGTGTTCTTGGAACGACAGTGTTCTATCGAGTGTAACACCCAGATATTTGGGGTGTCTATTGTGGCGGAGAAGGGTGTTATCGAAGTATACCTTGAGATCCCTTGAAGCCATTCGATTGTTCAGATGAAAACAAGAAACTTCTGTTTTACTCATGCTTGGTTGGAGTCTCCATTTTCGGAAGTAGTTTCCTAAAACAGCGAGATCTTTTGTCAGCGTTTCCTCTATCTCCTCGAAGCATAGGTCGTTAGTGGCAAGTGCCCAATCATCTGCATAACCAAATTTCCTGGATTTTGTGGGGGGTATATCTGAAATATATAAATTGAACAGAAGTGGGGCAAGCACTGATCCTTGTGGAAGTCCATTGTTAAGTTTGCTGGATCTGCTGATTTCACTTCCCATGACTACGCGAAATGTTCTGTCACTCAGCATGTTGTTTATAAGGTGAGCCAGACTCCTGCATGGAATCACTTTAAGGAGTTTACTGATAACGCCTTCTCTCCACACTGTGTCCTAAGCTGCCTTTAGGTCTACAAATGCTACCGAAGTCTTTAGTCTTTGTTGGAATCCTGCTTCGATGAAGGTAGTTAATGACAGGACTTGATCGGCACAACTTCTTTGTGGTCTGAATCCTGCTTGTTCAATAGGGATTGTTTCGAACACTTTTGTAGCAATTCTATTCAAGATTAGTCTTTCTAGTAGTTTATAGCATGCACTGAGCAATGCTATTGGTCTATAGCTCTCTGGTGTTTCACTAGGCTTTCCTGGTTTTAGGATTGCAATGACTTTACTCATTTTAAATAAGCAAGGTAGGTTGCCTGTTCGAAGGATGTAAGTTAGAAACCTAGATAACCATAGTTTCGTATTTTCTCCACTATTAATCAGAAACTCAGGGTGAATCCCATCAAATCCCGGTGCTTTACCAGATTTCATATCTTCTAAAGCTTCATCGATATCGTGCACACTAAATGGTCTAGTGTATTCCGAATGAAGGGGGCTTGTGGCCTTGAGACTGGTTAATTGCTTTTTGATATTTCTTGTATGATTTCTGTCTCTCGGTGTCCTAGACAAAGCAACTATATGAGCAGCAATTTGGTTTGGAGTAACTGCAGGATTTTTACGAACAATGGGAGTGGCCCCACCAAGCTTCCGTAACAATGACCATGCCTTTCTGCTCGATTCTCTGAAATTCATAGATGTTACAGTTTCAATCCATCTTTCTCTTCGGGCATTATCAAGATTATGAAGCAGTTCATCCCCGATTTCTTGTTCGCCACTGGAAAGGAACTCTTGGTATAGCTTTTCATTGTCATCAGTCCATCCAGGAATGTATTCCTTTCTGTAACCTCTAGGAATGTGTCTTTTTGCTGTGGCAATTACAGCACCCACAAATCTCTCATAGTTGTTGCTTGTTGGCGGTATCCATCTGACACATTTATCAAGGTCACTCGAGAACGCTTTCCAGTCTGCTTTCCTGAAGTTCCATCGTGGGCGAGGATAAGAAGTTACCAGAGGTATCTGCATTCCAACCTCAAGACGCACAGGACGATGTTGACTACGTGGGAAATCTTGAAGTACTTTCCGTGAAGTAAACAGAGGTTGTTTATTTTTAATTTATGTTTAATTTATTATATCAAACATAACATGTTAGACCAACACATTTAGACATTTGAGGAGAAAGTCGTTCCTGACAATTTGCTTCATTGCAAGGAACTTCAAATTGGCATTCCAAGGGACTTCAAGTTGAATGACACTTCTGGTTCCTTGACCTCCGCTTTAGACAAAAAAATTGGCTATACTTTTTTGGCAACTTTCGCACTTGTGCCTCAGTAAGTTTGATGTGCCCGATTTGTGTCCTGAGTATGAATACACTTTTTTACAGGTAAAACATCACTATATCATTCACCTTTTCGTTTCCATTGAAAACGTAACCAAATGTCTGCCATATCGTTGACTTGAGCTTTGTTTCACGCGCTATTGAATATTCACCTTGTTTTATTTTAATAGATAGTTTATCCATGTTGGTGAAATGATGTTCATACTCACGGTCGCGGTAACATTCACTACGTGAACTTCTCTTTACGCTTGGAGAAAGGGATTGACATTTGGCCGGAAATTCCAAGTCAGTCATCATCCTTCTGGTTCTGGACCCATCCTGTTCGCATAGTTGATGTCATAGTTGATGTTGCAATATCACAGCCAACGTGATTCAGTCACATGTTGGAAATACAGTAAATCTACAGATAAACCTGGATCCCGATCTTCCAGGATAGCTTAGATGGCGAAGTAGGTGACATGAGGAATGTTAATGATGTCACCACGATGAACTAACAAGCTTATTGACAGCATTATATCTCGTACATATTGTTACGGCTGTGAGTTTGTTTCATCGCTCGCCGCATGAGTCACAACTGCTCCAGGGCTGGGCTGTGCTCTGCCTCAGTGTATTGCGTGCGCCTTATGCAACAGGACTACTAGGACAAAGGGATGGTCCAGAATATTCATGACCCAGCCAGCGATGGAAACCTCGAGAAGCCATGAACCCTGGATGGGTCTAGAAGCATTTATTGAGTCACCGGCCTGCTATATAAGAGCGACCTGTCAAGCAGTGAGTGTGTGTTTTACGAGCTAGTGCGAGCGTTTATCCGGAGCGACAGAAGTGGGGTGACTTGCGAAACCCCTAGTGAAGCCGATTCTCTTGACAGCGAGGGAGTGAGAAGCATACAGGGGACTGCCTGTGTTTTGAGCGAGTGTGATTTCACTGAGCGACAGAGGTATTGAGGCGAAGTGCCATGCGAGTTACGAAATCCAGTGACATCGTTTCCCAGCTTGTGGACAGCGAAGCAGCGTGTAGCAGGTTATCGTAAGTAACTGTAGTTTGTGTACATAAGGAAGAGGTGCAGGTATTCCACGGGTCTCATTAGTGAAGATTAGCTGCATGACTAAGTGAATGGGGCAAGAGTGTTCCACAAGGAAGAGACTTGAGGAAACTGGAGTAAGGTTCTAATTGCTTGTGTTTGCTGTTGAGTGGTGTATCTTTCTGGCCGCAATAAAGTTAATTATTTCTTTAAAGGAACAATCTGTGTTGTGCTTCAACCCACCGTAATCCAGCTAACAAAAGTGCCACTAGGGGGTGGCACGTAACAGTATAGTAATAATGGCAGTGAGAATTGATGATGATGAGATGTCAAGACCATCTCCTACAACATACGGTACTTAATAAAATGTAGTTGAAAGCATATGAGTAAAATGATCTTCTCGTGTATAAGTGCCATACGTGCCTGAATATTTCGCACGCAGTAGGCTATAGGAGTATTCCTCTTTTAAGCATGAAGCTGTAGATTGGCATATCAAATATGTAATATTAACGTAAGTTTGTATTCTAAGGACTATCCGCAAATTTACTCGAAACATTATCCGCAGCGTATCCGCTATCCGCACAAAGATGCCAACTATATCCGCGGATATCCGCAACCGCGCAGGGCTTTATTCATAATCCTCTATTAAAGAAAAGAAAGGAAAGAAATAAGCGAAAACACGTCAAATGTGTCCCCAAGAAATCTTCTCGCGAAAATCACAACAAACTCGGGAGGCATGCTTAGTTGCTTACCAGGAATGCATGCAGGTACCATGCAGGCTTAGGCCGGCTGTTACACTGAGGCGCGAGGTCAGGGCAATGCTGGAGCGGGGAAGGGAATGAGGGGAAGGGAGGGGGGATTCCATTGCAGTCTGGGTTGGAATGAGCACAATGTTTTTCTATTCTCAGTAAGTTGACTTTTTTCTATATTTTCAAACAAGATAAATTAAGTAAATGTAATTCTTCTTTTCTTTCTTTTTGTAGGCCGCACAACGGGGATTATTCTTTCCATTTTGTCAAACATGAATCAATGGAAAACATTTTCAAACTGCAGTTGGCAACGATGGAAACGTCATATGTCTTAGACCTTGTTGTTTTGAAAATAAGCTCCATCAACATTGGCATTCTACAGTGATAAGGAACGCATGGACTTGGGAACAAGATAATAATTTTATATAGTGTTTTAGATGTTTTTTAATATGTATTTATGCATGATATGAGTGAGTGTGCAATTGTGTATCTTATGCCTATAAGTGAATTTCAGTGTTATTGATATTATGTCATCCATTTGTGTAAACAATATGGCTGATGAAGGATTGAAAATAGTCCGAAACATGTACCACGAATAAGTGTTAAATAATACACCATAAAGTATTGATTTGGTGGAAAAGTTTTGTATTCATATCACAGACTATAATAGTTTCTTTTGTTGCGAGAAGTGTATTGCATATGAATACCGGTAACTTAAATAGAAAGAATTATTTCACAGCAAATCATCAACTGGAAGTCAGTAATTAATTTCCAGCCGTGTTAAGCAAATAATAATAAATTTATTCAGCCAAATGGCCATCATGCGATGAAATAACAAATTAGCTGCACAGAACTTACAATAAGTAAAGATAAAACACATAAATGAGCATTAGGGTTTGCAATATTCCAATAATGATTTCGTTCTCGTGGAGCATTTGTCAAAAGTGACGAGTTTGCACTGTTTGTTGCACAACACACACTGTATAATTTTGATATATTGTAAAATTTAATAAACAATATCCATCAATAAGAAACACAAATGAGGGCGTGTGCATAGTTTGTGGTGGAATCAATGTGTCGCCAGCCTTTTCAAGGCACTTCTAAGGTCGTTGTTGGACCTGTCCAACTTTGATTCAGCATGCCGTCTGTTGTGTAAAAGTCTGGTTAGAAGGAATTTCTGTTCTAACCTTATGTTAAGCTAATTGGTGGCCAAGGCTGATCTGGTCAAGATGCCACAAAAATACATTCTCTTCATCATTGTTGAAGGTTCTATGAACCAAGTAACAAAGAATTTGGGTCTATTCAGCTTTACCATAATAATTTGGCCACCTGTGTAAGATGAAGCCAAATACACCCATTGCTGATTTTAAGCACTGTTGCCAGGAGTTCTAGCTCACGTTATTACAGAACTTTGCTAGCAGTGTGAGGACGTAAAGCATCACCAGTTTTGTAAAATTATCTATGAACACAGACAGTGCCCATAGTTCATGAACTAGGACACAGATACCTATAAAGAAAAACTCCACAAAAATATTTTGGCACCTAAGCATAATACACAAACGTACCTCTCCACATGGTTAAGGCATTGGACTCCATCTTGCCCGCCGACGGCGTAGAGGAAACCATCTAACACAGCCACACCCACACTGGTTCGACATGAAGTGGTGGGTGCCACGTCGCATGACCACTGGTTTGTCTGAGGATCGTACCTGAAACACCCAAAAAGTGCCAACATGAAAATAAACAGATCACATACTTTTAAATCCAATAACTTTATTTACAGTTTGCTCCACCATTTTCGTTCAGTGAGCTCTGGATGGGCAGCAGTAGAGGGGCAGTCTGCGAGCATCAGGCATGTGCAATTGATACGCAAGTTGTCGATTGGGCAGAAAACTAGGCTGTGTCATAATCATGCTGTGCGCTTAGCTGATGACAAATTAATGAAAGAATAGACAGATATTTATCATTGTTCATTGTGTGCGAGTTGTAGCGGAGATTGTGTGTTAGTGTGTTGAACGAAATGCCACCTATTCAATCAAACCTCCATGCCAAAACTCTTCACAGACAAAATTATGAGGTTATAAATAATGTCCATTTGCTTATCAAAAGTGAAGAAGAGTTGGATGAAGTCTTAATTTCTCAGAAAAAAAAAGTGCAGGATTGTTGTGTAATGAGTGAATGGAATGTTCTATACTTAATCAACTATCGAGCAGCCATCTCACGGGTAAGTGACAAATTCTGTATTGTGCTTGTATGAAGTTTTAATTTACGGCATAGATACAAACTCACCAGTGTAATTGAAGTGATTTTAATCTTCAACTTCAATTCAAACAACTAACAGACTCAACAGAAGCCGAGGACAGGAGAGTTACCGTATTTCAAAAATCATAA